>OZ022498.1:79026774-80365530 GCA_963989385.1 Ctena decussata | reverse complement strand
TATGAGCCGCGACACGAGAAAACCAACAAAGTGGTTGTGCAACCAGAGCAGACCCAGTCTGATCAGAGTCTTTGCTGTCCGCATAGAGGTAGCTTAGACTCATAGCTACCCTTTAAGTGCTTAGCGAAGGGTCTGATCAGACAAGGCAAATGGGCGCAAAACCACTTTGTTGGTTTTCTCGTGTCGCGGCTCATACGTAAATCAGTCTAATGTAATTCAGCAAACAAATGGGGTTTTCTCTTCCAAAATAATCTTGCAGATCTAGATCCATCTTGCACAACAGATCCAGATCTTTGAGATTGTTCTGAAAGGGACGAAACCCTGATGAGATACTGTGTATGTATTTTTATGGTACTATTCTTATGGACTTCCTTTATTTTTTAATGTTTGCTTTCTAGTGTTCATATTTATATTTTTTATATCTCACAGGATTTTCACTTACAAACCACCAGACAGCTCAAAAGAAGCAGCCTGATCAGGGTGTACACTGCTATTCATCTGCAACTTTTGGATGCATTACTGCATTGTATAATAAAATTTCAGTTTTAAGACAACTATGGTAATTATTTTTTAAGTGATGCTATTTATCGACTTTTTACGGCCTGTATCAGCCAAAATTAGAAAATTAATACCACATAAATGATTTGAAATATGAATATGCTGACAGTTCCCGCACACAGTTGATAATCTATACACATCAGAAGCTGATAAATTTACTATCCCTTCTGTCCACACAATAAGAAGTCTGGAAAAATATATGAGATTTTCCTACCAATCAAAATCTCAAAATTCCCTGACAAAACTCCCAGTTTCCTGGTCTTGACCAAGAAAATATAACTACATGCCGGCCCTCCTGTACAAACTAAAATTTTAAATTTGAAGAAGTAAACTGGGCATGTTAATTGTTTGTATGCCAACTTACTTTCAATGGCAGCATAGGCATCACAAGTGTAGGCAAATGTCACAAACCCATAGTTATCCCTGGAAGAGAAAAGGTCTTACTGATACTCATTTCTAGACTGACTGACAAAACCAACAAAGTGGCAAGTGGGCCAAGCGAAAATTCAGATCAGCCTGGGCATCCTTCCAGTCTTTTCAGAGTCTTTGCTGTCAGCACGGAGGCAGCCTAGACCCTTAGCTACCCTTTAAGGGCACAGTGAAGATTCTAATCGAACTGGGCAGATGCCCTGGGCGCACATGCCACTCTTGTTGGTTTTGTTGTGTCGCAGCTCATATGGTGATAATACAGTAGAACTTCAATGGCTTGAACCCTGATGGTTTATTTACCCTGCCTGGCTAGTACTCGTTCTTGGGTCCCTAGAGTTCATATTATATGTACACTAACCCTGGATGGCTGGAACTACTTTTGGCTGGAACTACTTTTCATGGTCCCAAGCCTGTACGAGCCACTGAAGTTTTACTGTAATTGGAATGGTGTGAAATGGAGCTTAACCCATTGCATTCTGGGTATTTTTTGTCGTCTGCTGAAATTGTCGTCTGCATCAAAAATCAAGACTATTTTGACAATATTGGTCTAACTCACTCTTGTAGAAATGATGTCTAGGCAGCAAACAGTTTGGATCCTAGATCAGGCCCCACGTTTGTGGGGCCTGATCTAGGATCCAAACTGTTTGCTCAGAAACCCCTAAAAGGGTATCCCGAATGGAACGGGTTAAGCTATCTGTATAAACACTAAATGAACCTGCACAGCTGTGCAAACATACCAAAATCTTCGTTTTTCACTTTTGAGTTTAGCCAGATTTCACTAATAATATGCTAGAAAAGGGATGATTCAGATCAGACTGCAGGGGTGTACAGGCTAATCTGAGTCATTCCTGTCTGCACATGTGATACAGTACTTTCACGCAATGTCCTACTTTCAAGGCTGCCAATCATGAGGATAATTCTGGTGAAAATTTTCCTTATTTCTCTATAAAAACAGAAGTTGTGACCCCTCATTAGAACTTATGAGGGGTCACAACATCTGCTTTTATAGAGAATGAAAGAAATCATCCTTGAACTACAAATAATTCTGGTGAAAATTTTCCTTATTTCTCTATAAAAACAGAAGTTGTGACCCCTCATTAGAACAAATGAGGGGTCACAACATCTGTTTTTATAGAGAATGAAAGAAATCATCCTTGAACTACAAATAATTCTGGTGAAAATTTTCCTTATTTCTCTATAAAAACAGAAGTTGTGACCCCTCATTAGAACTAATGAGGGGTTACAACATCTGTTTTTATAGAGAATGAAAGAAATCATCCTTGAACTACAATCAAACCCCTGGTTATCCGTAGGTGTCTTATACTTACCCATGTTCCCTAAAGTGTAGCTGTACATTTTCAATTTCACCAAATTTCTCAAACCTCCTGTGTAGCCTCCTTTTGGTGTAATTGTCCGGAATGCAGCCGACATAAATTATCCTTCTTTCAGCCTGGAGATAAATTTCAAGAAGAGTTGTCAGAAGACTGTCGAACATGGGAGACTTGACTCTAAACTTAAAGGTAGGTTCCTGGAGCTTGTTATGCAGCATAATTTTGATTATTTTTTTCTAAATTGTCAGAAAGCATTTACAACAAGGAAATTAACAAGATTCTCTGAAAAGTGTAAAGCATAAAGTGTGAAATAAGTCGTTTTGCTAGGGATTCCCTAACTCTGCTTCGCACACTAGTTAAGGCAATTTTTAGTTCAAGCCAAAAATAGATAAAGCGGCTGCCGTCATGCTGCAGTGCATCTTGGGATAGTATTAACCCTTTCGCCACGCTGGGACCTCTAGAAGAGCTCACGACAAGGGAAAAACTGACCTTTGGAAAATGAGATCAGAAATCACGCCCGAATAGATACATGACAAAATTATTTTTAGAACTGGAATTCCAACACATTGTGAAAGTAATGAAAACAAATCTGACAAAAACGACAATTTTCAACAAAATCCGATAGTTTTCCCATTAGCAACAGACTCATAAAAATAAGATTATTTAATACTATGCAGAAAAAGACAAAATTATTTTTTGAACAAAATTGGTATTGTTTGTCCAGGAACCTACCTTTAAAGTCGCACCATGAAAAACCAACAAATTGGCATGTGCGCCAAGCGAAGGCTCAGATCAGCCTGGGCATCTGGTTAGTCTCATCAAAGTCTTTGCTGTCTGCATGGTGCTAGCACAGCCCCTTAGCTAGCATTAAGGGGCCCAGGGAAGACTCTGATCAGACTGGGTGGCCGCCCAGGCTGATCTGAGTCTTCTCTGGGAATGCATGCTACTTTGTTTGTTTTGTCGAGTAGTGGCACAAAGGTTACAAAGTCAATGACTTTAAAAATATTTGGTTATTGTCAGGAGTGGGTGGTTATTTTCAGATGCCAGCGCTAAATTGCAAATGTCAGATTACAGCTTGAAGTGACTGCATTAAAACTTAAAATCTATGATCAACTGTCACAGGTTGTTCTAGTTGTTAGCACGTCTATTCTGCTCATTTAAAACGAAATTTAGACAAGATTATACAAGACTGGCTATGCCCTGTCGCTTATAGAAGATTTTACTGATGGTAGATATAGGTTTCTTCTATAAGCTGAAAGCCTATCTTAAAAACGTGATAATGGCATACACAGAATTTCTAACAGATCTTACATTCTGTTTTCTTTTCTCTTCTTCCTTCTGCTCTCTTCTTCTCAACTCATTAATTCTTTCTCTTGAGCGGTCTCTGTATACTTCCCTTGAGTAACTTCTACAAAATAAAAAATACCCCAATTATCATAAATTCAAGCTTGATCATTTTTTGTATTATCTCTTATTAAAGGGATTTCTAGATAATTCCCATTACAGGCATGTTATGCAGAGCCCTAGATAAGAGGGAGTATTTGGTGATAACTAGGGATAATTTTTGTTAATTCTGGATAAAAACATATGTTGTAACCCCTCATCTGAACCGTCTCAACGAGACGGTTCAGATGAAGGGTCACAACATATGGTTTCAATGAGAAATAAAGAAAATTATCCCTCAATTATCATCAAATACCCTTCTTATCTAGAGCTCTGGCTATGGGGTCCGAGTGTATGTGTATGAATCAAAGCTCCTGATATGGTGGGTTTTTGAAGACAATTATCTGGGCCTGGTTGTTAAAAACGAACAACGCTGTTAAGTTAACGAGACATTAAGACTTCAAACCTATTGTACCCCACAACACCATCATTTTTCTGCTGAAAAAAATGTGAGGTGCTTTTGCTCCAAACAATTTTGCAACAAATTTGCAACTGGTTTTGTGAATGCTGTAAGACCTAACGAAACCTTGACTAACGATGTCTTTAAGCTAATGATGCTTTGAAAACATTATCAGCAAAAGCTTCCTGCCATCTACAGCTCGGTTATTATCCTTAGTATTTGGCCACCTTAGTCAATCATGTACTGAACCCTTATTTGAACCAGCTGATTTTAATAACTGAGGATGACTAATAACACATGCCGACAGAAGGGCAAACAATGAAAACCTAACTGTTATTATAATATACAAATTTGCAACTGCTTTTGTGGATGCTGTAAGACCTAACTAAACCTTGACTAACGATGTCTTTAAGCTCATGATGCTTTGAAAACATTATCAGCAAAAGCTTCCTGCCACCTACAGCTCGGTTATTATCCTTATTATTTGGCCACCTTAGTCAATCATGTACTGAACCCTTATTTGAACCAGCTGATTTTAATAACTGAGGATGACTAATAACACATGCCGACAGAAGGGCAAACAATGAAAACCTAACTGTTATTATAATATACAAAATACTGTTAAGGCAAAAAGGTATATATTCAGGTGATGCAACTCTTATTATGTTCCTTTTGCCTTCCATCTCAACGTAGGTCAAGACTTAAATGAAAGAGTCTGTTCCCTTAAGAGCAAATTCCTTCCTTTATGAATAGATCCCATTTTGGATGAGCCTTGTCTTCCAGGAAAGCGACTGGGACATCACAGTTGTCCCTCTTTGTAAAGACCTTTCCTGTCTGCATATAAGATATGAGGGGAGTTCAGTAAGTTCGTAGAACTCGTTATTTTCTATTCAATTCACGATTTCTTTTTTCATTTTTGTGCAGTGTAAACCTTTGTCAGTTAAATGATAATAGCCGTTCAGTCAACACATACATTTTTTGCTCTTACTTTTTGTTTGAAAACCTATACCCATAGGCAAAAATGGAAAGTCAGAATATTGCGTTCAGATGGCTGATGTGTATGGTGATAGTAGCCCAAAGTATTCCACAGTGGCAAAGTGGTCAGCAGAATTTAAACGTGGGCGAGACTTATTGAACTCCCCTCGTACCTCACCCGACGCTGACAGCTCTTTGCTCATCCCATAAAAGACTTTAGCTTATACATCTGATTCAGATGCTGATGCCGGGGTGACGACAATAGCTCTGCCTGTACTTTCGTTCAAGTGACCTTTAAATGAAGCAGTTTATTTTTTACAATCCAGTTATGAGTCCAAAACACTGGTGGAATGCCAAACAGTCTTGACTTTGATCACCCTGCTTCTTTAGGAGCAATCTCATCTAGGTTAGCACTGTTTGCTCAGACCTAACTGTCCCAATTCTTAGACTTATCATGGTATAACCAGCTAATTCACTAACCTGCTTCTGCTTCTGTAACGTCTTCCACGAGAGAATGACCTTGACCTAGATCTGTAGTATGAAGGTGACCTAAAATAAGAAATAAGAATCTTTTTACTGATATGCCTCCAAAACAGAAGTGTCTGAGCAAACTTAAAACCAATGCTCAGTCAAGACTGCACCCTTGGGCCACCGACACATTTTTATCATGTTTGGCTGGGTAAAAAATGACCTGCATGTGGGCTGTTTGAGGGGCAAAAAAAGAATGCCGCCTCACACCGCTATTTCTATCTGTGTGCATTTGAACAGCATATACCACAGCTAAATCGGCCTGTGCTGGATTTTTCAATCATTTATGTCTTACCGACCCAGAGCTCTAGATAAGAGGGAGTATTTGATGATAATTAAGGATAATTTTTCTTATTTCTCATCAAAACCATATATTGTGACCCCTCATCTGAACCGTCTCATCGAGACAGTTCAGATGAGGGGTTACAACATATGTTTTTATGCAGAATTCACGAAAATTATCCCTAATTATCACCAAATACTCCCTCTTATCTAGAGCTCTGGTGCTGGATTTTTCAATCATTTATGTCTTACCGACCATAAGACAAACAAGGTAAACTGAACAAAATAAGTACTTTTCTGAATGCAGCATAAAGGCAGTCAAAATACCTTGGAAAAGACTCTCCCAAAAAGAGTCTCCTATCATATGTTTGTATTTTATACAGTGCAACATTATTTACCGCTGTATTCAAGAACAAAACTCACACTCACACTCGACTCAAACTCGAGTAAGTATCCCTGAAGTGTGGCTGGAGTGGGATTAACAAGAGTGTGAGTGGAGTTCAGCTTTTGTATTCACGAAGCTTTCTCAACCTCACCTTTCCCAAGTGTGACTCGAGCTTCACTCCAGTTTCAAGTAGTAAACAATAACGTTGCAACACACCTTTTTTATGGATCGGTGACGCGAGTCAGTCGATGGTTTTACCTCTGTCCGTCCGTCGCGCCTAAATTTTTTGTATACTTTCTGGAATCAAGTCATAAATATGAAACTTTACACAACATTTACAGACCTACCAAAGATAAGCATTTGACTTTTTTTTATTTCTTTTTGAAGAGAGAGAGAGAGAGAGGATCGAGGTTTAGGGTATGGGGTGGGGATGACAGACACAGTTTACGGGGGGCGGGGGGCATCATCTGTGTAAAATACACACATTTTCTAATGTTTGTATATTTATAGTGCAAAATTGTCTCTGCTTCATATTTATCTATATATTCTGACTTATAACAGTAAATTAGATTCACGGGGTCGTCGGATGTGCTGGGTAACTTCCGGTAACTGGGCGTCCTTCTAACTTGAACAAGGGCCAACTGTGTTTGCAGCAGGTTAGTAACGGGGTTTGGATTTTTATTTTTACTCTCGTCTATCTTATCTTCTTTTTCTTTCCGGGAAACGGCATGATATAATAATGCGCTCTGAAAGAGGCATTAAACTCAACCAACTAATCAACTAGCCAGCCAACGAAATCAGATTCATTTAAGAAAAACTTATTTGTCTAAAAAACACACACGGAGACATGAAATATATCATAAACTATCAATGCCGGTCTAAACGGACAAACAATGTACTCATACTCCCTTGAAAATAAGGGTCATACCCTGTTTTGGCATACCTTAAAGCTACCAAAACCCAGCCAAACCTGATTCATTAGTTGCCATAGAAATGGAGCTATGGCCCCACTGATATCTACAAGGACACATAAATGATAATGTAAAATGAATTCATGTATCTGAAAAATAATTTACTTTTCATTTCTCAAATGATTTTATTCTTCCTTTATTTGATTTAATATGTACAGTTTATCGCTCAAGAAGATGATGAAAATCATGCCTAGGAAACCTAAGATGGATCATGAGGACTTCAAAATTAGGTGATGGGTGGCGGAGTAATAGGGGCGGGGTAGTTCATTTTTTCCGAATCTGAATATAAAATAGTTAATCATATGCAGCCCGGTATGTTTCTTCTTCTTCTTCTCTCCTAGGAGTCCCGGTAGCTGAATGAGTTAAGCACTGGCCTGCTTTGCCAGCGGTCCGGGTTCGATTCCTACTGGCTATATAATTGTTTTCAAAAGCAAAGGCAGTTCTATTGCACACAGCCTTTCATTGTCACCCTCCCGTCGTCCTGATGTGACGTGAATAAAATACTGTGAAAAGGACATAAAATCGCAAGTCATCTCTGTCTGTCTGTCTGTCTCTCTCTCTCTCTCTCTGCTGATATTGGGTTTACACAAAGCTTTGACAAGGCTTCATTAAAGTTTTCTCCTGTTGGTTCAGAAGATAAGGAGCGAACAAGAAAAGGGAGAAAAACAGACAGACGGACTGAACAAGAGGGTCATGAAGCCCAACTGTAGATATATGAGAAACATTGGTTAAAAGTCCAACGAATGACCTTGACATCTTTTACTCAAAAACTTAGTTGACTATTACCAACTTTTGTGGCGAAATCTTCTACTAATTCCATGAACTCTTCTGTTCGAACATTTCTCAGTTAAAGCACCAAAACGCAAATCTGACCTTGCCGTACAAAAGGGGAAGGTCAACCCAAAGTCATCATTTGGTAGTACTTGTGTACCTGATGCTACATATCATCAGTCTAATGGTTCTGGAGAAAAAGATTCTTAAAGGTTTTTACTATATTTTGGAATGGCGGCCGTGTTGGTCATGTGACCCAGACCATTTGAATAACTCTTCGCATCCGCAAGCCCTGGCGCAGTATACGAAATTTGCTTACAATCAGCCCATAGGTTTCAGACGCAAAGTTGTTTGAAATTGTGGACAGACGAACGATGACGGATGATGGAGCTTGTCTATCCTATTAGGTCCTCCGGAGCGTTTAGCTCAGGTGAGTTAAAATAGAAGTATGGTCATGTACATCATTCTTTTTCTCTGCATATGTTTCATGCAGTTATCTTAAAGGGTTTACTATAAAATTATGAAGCAGACATAAAATATTAATATTTGAGCTTTGACCTTCACGTGTGACCTTGGCCCAACATTCTTAAAGTGTATTTCCTCACAACGTCTTGGTAAGATAGACACATAACACGTTTTCAGGTGATAATCAGTGGAGTAGTTGTTGTTTGTTGTTGTTTTGAATTTAACGGCCCTTTGAGACAGTATTTCAGTCTATATCGGGCCGTCTCCAGAAAGAGGGAGAAAGAAAAGAGAAATGACAGACACGAGAAAAGAAAAATAATTTAAAAAACTGCCCGCACCTACTGCAAGCACAGTAAGCCCTTGCGCTACTTAAATCCAAATAAGTAGGACGCCCGGGTACTAGAAGTTATAACTAGGGATGTAACCATAGTCCATAAATGACTATTGCGATAGTATTGACATTGCAAGAAGTACCATTGCGATACTATTACTATTGCAGGTTGCTATTGCAATGCATTGCGATAACTATTGGGGACAGATTTTTCTATCCAGAAACTTAGCTTTTCTGTATAAAAAATTTGGTTTGTTCACAGATTTACAGCTGAAAAGCATTGTTCAATGACTTATTCACAACGTGCACACCTTGACTACAAAATACAAGAAAATATTTTTCATTCTTTGGAATCCACATGCATTTCTATCATTGTTTTAGCTAAAAAAGACTTCTTTCAAGAAATTGATGCATGTCTAGAAACTATTGAAACTATTGTGATATTGGAAACACTATTGCCGATAGTATTGACATTGCAAGTTTCCCTATCGATAGTGACTATTGCCAATGTTACTATTGCGATATATCGATAGTCCGATGTATTGTTACACCCCTAGTTATAACCAGCACCATCGCCCGACCACCATCCCCGTGGAATACAGAGTGTTTATATTATGTAACGGACAGACAGACGGATGGGGCAATACCATATAAATGACGACTCGTCTAATATATGACCAAACACGAATGATAAAGATGTAAAACGGCAAATGATCGGAGTAGCTTGCGCACCAAAGTCAATTAAGTTCTATTTCGTATTCATAAACAACACTTGAGTTGAGTTCAAGGGAGGTATCGGTCTCACTCAACGCTCACTCACTTTATCGAGTCCACTCAGAGCTCCCTAACCTTTGTGAATACCAACGAGCCCTAAGTTGAGTCTACCTGTGACCGCTAGACGATTAACTCAATGAGTGGAGTATGAGTGGAGTGTGAGTTACGTTCTTGAATATAGCCGTTAATCATGCTTCAAGAATGGCATTTGTGACTCATGCAGCAGCAACAATCAGAGATAATTGCCATAAAGCGAACATATAAGGAGCAAAGTTAATATGTAGGGTATAGTAAAATGGCTTGTTCTCCTAATCTTCTGAATTTGAATTTCTCAGATATTGATAATTGCCATAAGCCTGTTATGAGTGCATAGTTTTGCGAAAATAACATGTAACACAAAAACTCCCAATTTTACAGTATTAACCTAAACTGGCTTTAAGTTGTGCAGAGTACATAGAACAGCTTCATCATGACAACTTACCGATGTCTGTATCTAATATGTATTCGGCTTCGGCTTCTTGACCTTGACCTTGAAAGACTGTATCGTGAATAAGACCTGGAAAATATTTCAGCTGTTTGAACTTACCCTGTTTGAAACCTACATCAGAAGTGCCTCACAGGGGGATTCTAAACACTCAGAGCTCTAGATAAGAGGGAGTATTTGATGATAATTAAGGATAATTTTTCTTAATTCTCATCGAAACCATATGTTGTGACCCCTCATCTGAACCGTCTCGATGAGACGGTTCAGATGAGGGGTCACAACATATGGTTTTATGCAAAACTAACAAAAATTATCCCTAATTATCACCAAATACCCCCTCTTATCTAGAGCTCTGAAATATTTCAGCTGTTTGAACTAACCCTGTTTGAAACCTACATCGGAAGTGCCTCACAGGGTGATTCTAAACACTCCTTCAAGAATCTGATAGGGAGCAGAACCGAGGTAGAAGTGAAAACATAAATCATTAGACTCAGAGCCTTAGATAAGAGGGAGTATTTGGTGATAATTAGGGATAATTTTTGTTAATTCATTCTGCATAAGAACATATGTTGTGACCCCTCATCTGAACCGTCTCGACGAGACGGTTCAGATGAGAGGTCACAACATATGGTTTCAATGAGAGATAAAGAAAATTATCCCTCAATTATCATCAAATACTCCCTCTTATCTAGGGCTCTGTCCTTCAAGAATCTGATAGGGAGCAGAACCGAGGTAGAAGTGAAAACATATTTCATTAGTCAACTCTAAGGATCTTCACGTCGAAGTTCATTTTGAACTACTGGTGTCTCGCAGTAAATTTTCTGGTCCCAGAAAATTTACTTTGAGACACCAGTAGTTTGAGAGAAAAGAGCTGAAATGCAAAGAAAATCTATACTCTTTGATATATGAAGTTACTTTGAGATATCAGTGTTTGATAGAGTATCTATGATTAAAATGAATGGGTACATCTCAGTTTCTGCCATTTTTACATGTATAGGTAAAACTTCTGTGAATTCCTATTTGCTTCCCTGGATGAGAAAGCTCTTCCAATGGAAATTTGGAGTCTACATGTACCTTTGAAGGAAAGAATTTCTCCGCGACAAGCAAGTTCTTTCCTTCCAGGTTGAACCCTACGGAGGAGGCTGACAAAAAAAAGAAGAAAATAACAGAATTGGCTATACAGAGCTCTAGACAAGAGGGAGTATCTGATGATAATTAAGGATAATTTTTCTTAATTCTCATCGAAACCATATGTTGTGACCCCTCATCTGAACCGTCTCGATGAGACGGTTCACATGAGGGGTCACAACATATGGTTTTATGCAAATTTATCCCTAATTATCACCAAATACTCCCTCTTATCTAGAGCTCTGCTATAAAATGGTGATTTTCAGTCTCCGGAATGACCCCAAATATTTATATCAGTCTTATGAAATTCTGCTTTAATTTGGGAAACAATCCCAAAAATCTAAATCCATCTCATCAGAATCTTATAAAAAAACTGATCTCTAGATTTTTGGGACGGTTTTGGACAGAGAAAAAACCTATCTTATAACAGGTGAAATATAGTACCTATGTACCTTAAGTATAGGTTTTTTTTCTCTAGATTTTTTAACATGCAAACATGTGCAGTGCAGCAATTTAGAAATGTCTGTGGAGGAAATGTTCACTAGCTGCCATTTCTGCATTTAATGCGCTTTCCATGCAGCTCAATACACCTACCTGCTCCTTCTACGTCTAATTTCACGCATATCACGTTCTCTCCTCCAAGCCCTGTCTGAAGATGGTGACCTTGACCTTGATGAATTAGAACTGGATGACCTTGATGAGCAAGATGATACACTAGAAGACGACCTTGACCTTCAAAAAACAAAAAAATATATATGAGCCGTGACACGAGAAATTCAACAAAGTGATTGTGCACCCTGTGCAGACTCCCAGTCTGATCAGACTCTTCGCTAGCACTTAAAAGGTAGCTAAGGGTCTAAGCTACCTCCATGCCGACAGAGAAGATTCTGATCAGACTGGGCGGATGCACAGGCTGATCTGAGTCTGCGCTGGGCGTACAACCACTTTGTTGGTTTTGTCATGTCGCGGCTTATATGTACCTAGTTTGAAGTCTTGCTACCTGTCTACCTGTCTGCCCAAAGCCACATATCATAGCAAAGACGTCCTAAAACATCAGCCACAAGCCTCCACCAGAATTTATTTAAGTCTGGACGAATTTACAGATCTGAATCTGGTAATATAGTGTACTTGGAAATTTTGAATATTTTTACCAGGCTGAATGAATTTGCACCAGACATGTCAGGCAGTTGTTGTTGTGTTATTGTTTAATGTCCAACAGCTATGGTCATGTCGGGACGGTCAGTTAACCTAACCACAGGCGCTTGAAGTTCTATGCTTAAAAACCTAAAAACCCTTTAAACTTGAAAAGTCTATAGACCATTTCGTAAGAAATGACCAGGTATGCAAGCAAACATGGCCCGATCTTTTGGACTGTTAAAACTGCCAGTTAGAAACACCCCAACAAAAGTAAACTTCTTACCTATAAACATCGTTTCAAAATGTGTCTATAAACATGACAAATTTGTTCAGTTATGGTCTATGCGGGGTTGTAATCCTGAATTCAAAATTTGCCACAAAATCTCGTCGCCATTACGGTGTCCAGTTTCCGGTTTATTGTGCTGCGCCAAAGTTGAGCATGTGCTTGTACGCTTTAAACATCACACATCAGCGAAATCATTCAATTACTCTTTTAGCTATGACCAATGTCGTTAAATCACTAGTTCCATGCATTTACAATATATTGTTTGTCCTATTTTCGGTCAAAACGTTTCTTACGAGTGAAAACTTGAAGCAAAAATGATGAAAATTACGTCATGATTTTCGTGTAAACAACGTCAAAACTGCGCAGTGACGTTGGCGTAAAATTTTCGTTTGTTGGCTGAGGCCTACATGTACTGACTGTCCGAACAACAAAGATGCAGATTAGCTTGCGCATCCGCACAGTCTGATCGGCGATTTTGTTGTTTAAAGATTGGACAGAGTAGGAAACTGGACATTTAAGAGGATCGTTATCCGCAGAATCACGTCATTTTTCCCGTAATAGAACCTGATGACGTTGCTGTGCGACGTTGATACACCGGAAATTGGAGACCGTAATGGAGTCTGAACACATGCTTGCACACCTGGTAATTTCTTCAAAATAGCTCATGGCGTGGATGTTTAGCGGCATCATTAGCTTAAAACTTCAAGCGCCTGTGAACCTAACCACACCATTACTGGGCAGGCTTAGACCTCCTTAGTGGTTAACCAGTGCACTTGAAGGAGTGTTTACTTTCACCAGTAACTGACAACTGCCCTTCCTGAATCAGCAGAAAGAGAAATGAAAGTAATTGACCGGACCGGGTATCGAACCCAGGACTTCTGGCTTATAAGTCAGACACCCTACTGACTGTGCTATGCTGCCCGACCGTCAGGCAGTCATCAGAAGCTTTCTGAGGACTGCTCTATAAAGTATATCTTTGTCCACAAATGTCACTCTAACAGAAATGGCATGCAACTTTAGCAATAACGATTTTGAACAGAAAAGTACAACTTGTAATTCTAAATCTGTGACAATTGATCTACAGTTACCAGAGTTCCAGATAAGAGGGGGGATTGAGGATAACTGAAAGATAATTTTTCTCATTTCTCCACGAAAACGTATGTTGTGACCCCCTCATTTATGTTCTCATGATGGGTCACAAGATATGTTTTTATCGAGAAACATGAAAAATTATCACTAAATTATCCCTGTTACCCCTTCTTATCTGGAGCATTGAATTACGTACCTATTGCTGAAAGAAGTGGCTGAACTAGACATTGAGCATGACCTTGAAAGAGAAGGTGATCCTGACAGGGACCTTGAACGTGACCTGCTACTTGAGTATCTAGAGTCAGATGAATACGACCTAGTCTTTGACACCTCTCTTCTACTTGATACTGATCTGTCATGTGGTTGTCTTGAACTTAAATTTGACACTGATCTGTCACGTGTTTGTCTTGAACTTAAATTTGATGCTGACCTTGACCTTGAAGGTGAAGGTCGCCTAGAGTCAATCACTAATGGGCTCTGACTACGACTAGAATAACCACTACTTGCTTTACTTTCTTGAGAATAATTTCCGTTCTTATCAATTTTATCATATTTTGTACTGTTTGTAAATGTACTGTAATAATCTGGCAATTTACTGTATGAAGACGTGTCTCTAACAGGAGAAGAATCTCTTTCTAGAAAATCCTGGAAACATATACCAGGTTTTAAACTGTCACTAGCAGATCTTCTCATGGGCTTCTTAGGTATTGAAAGAGCTGTAAAGTAAGTCGGTATTTTATCGAAATATTGTCCAGACTCAATCATTGGGCTTTCAGCTCTCTTGTTTCTATAGTTTCTCTTACTCCAAGTATTGTTGGAGTTTATCACAACTTTACTATTATCACAATTCACTGTTTCAGTTTCAGCACAATCAGCCTCTTCTATATTCTCAACATCAGCAAGACCAAATGTGACACCACTTTCTGTATTTTTCTCACTCACATCACTTTCAGTATTTTTTGGATTACAATTTCCGTCGTTATTACATGTATTTTCATTTGAAGATTTCTCTTTCAGTGCTGTTTCTTTCTGAACAGTTTCAGAACCTTCCGGGTAAGGCTTACAATAATCATGATCAAACTGTTCAAAATAATTTTCATTTGCTTTTAAAACATCATCTTTTGGTCTATCTCTTGGATAAGTCAGTGAGTCAGGTGTAAAGGATGGTAAACAATCACTAAGTTCTTTATTCTGCATCATCACCCGCTGAAGACGCAATGGAGTACTGCTTGCAGGAAGAGCTACTGGGCGTCCACGTGGCATGGCCCTCCCACGTCCTCGTTTAGCTGGGACACCCATGGGTAACATCACTGCTGTCTTTCTTTTGCTGGAAGACTTCAACCTCTCCAGAATTTCACTGGTCATTTCTTTCTTCTCTTTAGTATTTTCTAAAAGAACTAGAAAATGTGTTTATGAAACACTATGCCCCCAACCATATGCTTGTCTCAAGAGAAGGTTCATCCAATAATGCTTGTACCTTTCTACCATAGGCTTACAATGCACTTAGTCGAAAAAGGGGCTTAACTCAGTCAAAAATTTACGAATTTTTTTCGAAAGTTAATCAGGTCATCTACACCTGGGGCTATATCAACCTGCAAAAATCATGATCCTAGCATCAGGGGTTCTCCAGATATTTTGTTCACAAGCTTCCATAGGCAAATAATGCACTAAGTTGAAAAGGGGACATAACTCAATCCAAAATTTACAAATTATTTTCAAAAGTTAATCAGGTCATCTACACCACAGGCAGTATCTTCCTGCATAAAATCATGCTCCTAGCATCAGGTGTTCTTGAGATATTTTGTTCACAAGGTTCCATAGGCTTACAAAGCACTAAGTCGAAAAAGGGGCATACCTCAATCAAAAATTCATGATTTCTTTTCAAAAGTTAATTAGGTCATCTACACCACAGGCAGTATCTTCCTGCAAAAAATCATGTTCCTAACATCAGGGGTTCTTGAGATATTTTGTTCACAAGGTTCCATAGGCTTACAATGCACTAAGTCAAAAAAGGGGCATAACTTTGTCAAAAATTCAAGAATTTGTTTCAAAAGTTAATCAGGTCATCTACACCTTGGGCATTCTCATCCTGCAAAACCTCATGATCCTAGCATCAGGGGTTCTTGAGATATTTTGTTCACAAGTTTCCACAGCCTAAGTTGAAAAAGGGGCATAACTCTGGAAATACATGACCGGCAGAAAAATTAAAAAATACGGGTCTGCTTATTTTCCATACTGATCATGTGTATAAAGTTTCAAGTTCCTAGCTCTTATTGTTCTTGACTATATGTAAGGGTACCATAGGCTTCAATGCACTAAGTCGAAAAAGGGGAAAAACTCAATAAAAAATTCACGAATTTTTTTCAAAAGTTTATTAAGTCATCTACACCATAGGCAGTATCTTCCTGCAAAAAATCATGCTCCTAGCTTCAGGGGTTCTTGAGATATTTTGTTCACAAGGTTCCATAGGCTTACAATGCACTAAGTCGAAAAAGGGGCATAACTCGGTCAAAAATTCACGAATTTGTTCCAAAAGTTAATCAGGTCATCTACACCTTGGGCATTCTCATCTTGCAAAGCCTCATGATCCTAGCATCAGGGGCTCTTGAGATATTTTGTTCACAAGGTTCCACAGGCTAAGTCGAAAAAGGGACATAACTCTGGAAATACATTGCCGGCGGAAAAATAAAAAAATACGGGTCTGCTTATTTTCCATACTGATCATGTGTATAAAGTTTCAAGTTCCTAGCTCTTATTGTTCTTGACAATATGTAAGGGTACCTTTGTACCATAGGCCTCAATGCACTAAGTCGAAAAAGGGGAAAAACTCAATAAAAAATTCACGAATTTTTTTCAAAAGTTAATCAGGTCATCTACACCACAGGCAGTATCTTCCTGCAAAAAAATCATGCTCCTAGCTTCAGGGGTTCTTGAGATATTTTGTTCACAAGGTTCCATAGGCTTACAATGCACTAAGTCGAAAAAGGGGCATAACTCGGTCAAAAATTCACGAATTTGTTTCAAAAGTTAATCAGGTCATCTACACCTTGGGCATTCTCATCCTGCAAAACCTCATGATCCTAGCATCAGGGATTCTTGAGATATTTTGTTCACAAGGTTCCACAGGCTAAGTCGAAAAAGGGGCATAACTCTGGAAATACATTGCCGGCGGAAAAATAAAAAAATACGGGTCTGCTTATTTTCCATACTGATCATGTGTATAAAGTTTCAAGTTCCTAGCTCTTATTGTTCTTGACTATATGTAAGGGTACCTTTGTACCATAGGCCTCAATGCACTAGGTCGAAAAAGGGGAATAACTCGATAAAAAATTCACTAATTTGTTTCAAAAGTTAATCAGGTCATCTACACCTTGGGCATTCTCATCCTGCAAAAAATCATGCTCCTAGCTTCAGGGCTTCTTGAGATATTTTGTTCACAAGGTTCCATAGGCTTACAATGCACTAAGTCGAAAAAGGGGCATAACTCGGTCAAAAATTCACGAATTTGTTTCAAAAGTTAATCAGGTCATCTACACCTTGGGCATTCTCATCCTGCAAAACCTCATGATCCTAGCATCAGGGATTCTTGAGATATTTTGTTCACAAGGTTCCACAGGCTAAGTCGAAAAAGGGGCATAACTCTGGAAATACATTGCCGGCGGAAAAATAAAAAAATACGGGTCTGCTTATTTTCCATACTGATCATGTGTATAAAGTTTCAAGTTCCTAGCTCTTATTGTTCTTGACTATATGTAAGGGTACCTTTGTACCATAGGCCTCAATGCACTAGGTCGAAAAAGGGGAATAACTCGATAAAAAATTCACGAATTTGTTTCAAAAGTTAATCAGGTCATCTACACCTTGGGCATTCTCATCCTGCAAAAAATCATGCTCCTAGCTTCAGGGCTTCTTGAGATATTTTGTTCACAAGGTTCCATAGGCTTACAATGCACTAAGTCGAAAAAGGGGCATAACTCGGTCAAAAATTCACGAATTTGTTTCAAAAGTTAATCAGGTCATCTACACCTTGGGCATTCTCATCCTGCAAAACCTCATGATCCTAGCATCAGGGGCTCTTGAGATATTTTGTTCACAAGGTTCCACAGGCTAAGTCGAAAAAGGGACATAACTCTGGAAATACATTGCCGGCGGAAAAATAAAAAAATACGGGTCTGCTTATTTTCCATACTGATCATGTGTATAAAGTTTCAAGTTCCTAGCTCTTATTGTTCTTGACAATATGTAAGGGTACCTTTGTACCATAGGCCTCAATGCACTAAGTCGAAAAAGGGGAAAAACTCAATAAAAAATTCACGAATTTTTTTCAAAAGTTAATCAGGTCATCTACACCACAGGCAGTATCTTCCTGCAAAAAAATCATGCTCCTAGCTTCAGGGGTTCTTGAGATATTTTGTTCACAAGGTTCCATAGGCTTACAATGCACTAAGTCGAAAAAGGGGCATAACTCGGTCAAAAATTCACGAATTTGTTTCAAAAGTTAATCAGGTCATCTACACCTTGGGCATTCTCATCCTGCAAAACCTCATGATCCTAGCATCAGGGATTCTTGAGATATTTTGTTCACAAGGTTCCACAGGCTAAGTCGAAAAAGGGGCATAACTCTGGAAATACATTGCCGGCGGAAAAATAAAAAAATACGGGTCTGCTTATTTTCCATACTGATCATGTGTATTAAGTTTCAAGTTCCTAGCTCTTATTGTTCTTGACTATATGTAAGGGTACCTTTGTACCATAGGCCTCAATGCACTAAGTCGAAAAAGGGGAATAACTCGATAAAAAATTCACGAATTTGTTTCAAAAGTTAATCAGGTCATCTACACCTTGGGCATTCTCATCCTGCAAAAAATCATGCTCCTAGCTTCAGGGCTTCTTGAGATATTTTGTTCACAAGGTTCCATAGGCTTACAATGCACTAAGTCGAAAAAGGGGCATAACTCGGTCAAAAATTCACGAATTTGTTTCAAAAGTTAATCAGGTCATCTACACCTTGGGCATTCTCATCCTGCAAAACCTCATGATCCTAGTATCAGGGATTCTTGAGATATTTTGTTCACAAGGTTCCACAGGCTAAGTCTAAAAAGGGGCATAACTCTGGAAATACATGACCGGCAGAAAAATAAAAAAATACGGGTCTGCTTATTTTCCATACTGATCATGTGTATAAAGTTTCAAGTTCCTAGCTCTTATTGTTCTTGACAATATGTAAGGGTACCTTTGTACCATAGGCCTCAATGCACTAAGTCGAAAAAGGGGAAAAACTCAATAAAAAATTCACGAATTTTTTTCAAAAGTTAATCAGGTCATCTACACCACAGGCAGTATCTTCCTGCAAAAAAATCATGCTCCTAGCTTCAGGGGTTCTTGAGATATTTTGTTCACAAGGTTCCATAGGCTTACAATGCACTAAGTCGAAAAAGGGGCATAACTCGGTCAAAAATTCACGAATTTGTTTCAAAAGTTAATCAGGTCATCTACACCTTGGGCATTCTCATCTTGCAAAGCCTCATGATCCTAGCATCAGGGGCTCTTGAGATATTTTGTTCACAAGGTTCCACAGGCTAAGTCGAAAAAGGGACATAACTCTGGAAATACATTGCCGGCGGAAAAATAAAAAAATACGGGTCTGCTTATTTTCCATACTGATCATGTGTATAAAGTTTCAAGTTCCTAGCTCTTATTGTTCTTGACAATATGTAAGGGTACCTTTGTACCATAGGCCTCAATGCACTAAGTCGAAAAAGGGGAAAAACTCAATAAAAAATTCACGAATTTTTTTCAAAAGTTAATCAGGTCATCTACACCACAGGCAGTATCTTCCTGCAAAAAAATCATGCTCCTAGCTTCAGGGGTTCTTGAGATATTTTGTTCACAAGGTTCCATAGGCTTACAATGCACTAAGTCGAAAAAGGGGCATAACTCGGTCAAAAATTCACGAATTTGTTTCAAAAGTTAATCAGGTCATCTACACCTTGGGCATTCTCATCCTGCAAAACCTCATGATCCTAGCATCAGGGATTCTTGAGATATTTTGTTCACAAGGTTCCACAGGCTAAGTCGAAAAAGGGGCATAACTCTGGAAATACATTGCCGGCGGAAAAATAAAAAAATACGGGTCTGCTTATTTTCCATACTGATCATGTGTATAAAGTTTCAAGTTCCTAGCTCTTATTGTTCTTGACAATATGTAAGGGTACCTTTGTACCATAGGCCTCAATGCACTAAGTCGAAAAAGGGGAAAAACTCAATAAAAAATTCACGAATTTTTTTCAAAAGTTAATCAGGTCATCTACACCACAGGCAGTATCTTCCTGCAAAAAAATCATGCTCCTAGCTTCAGGGGTTCTTGAGATATTTTGTTCACAAGGTTCCATAGGCTTACAATGCACTAAGTCGAAAAAGGGGCATAACTCGGTCAAAAATTCACGAATTTGTTTCAAAAGTTAATCAGGTCATCTACACCTTGGGCATTCTCATCCTGCAAAACCTCATGATCCTAGCATCAGGGATTCTTGAGATATTTTGTTCACAAGGTTCCACAGGCTAAGTCGAAAAAGGGGCATAACTCTGGAAATACATTGCCGGCGGAAAAATAAAAAAATACGGGTCTGCTTATTTTCCATACTGATCATGTGTATAAAGTTTCAAGTTCCTAGCTCTTATTGTTCTTGACTATATGTAAGGGTACCTTTGTACCATAGGCCTCAATGCACTAGGTCGAAAAAGGGGAATAACTCGATAAAAAATTCACGAATTTGTTTCAAAAGTTAATCAGGTCATCTACACCTTGGGCATTCTCATCCTGCAAAAAATCATGCTCCTAGCTTCAGGGCTTCTTGAGATATTTTGTTCACAAGGTTCCATAGGCTTACAATGCACTAAGTCGAAAAAGGGGCATAACTCGGTCAAAAATTCACGAATTTGTTTCAAAAGTTAATCAGGTCATCTACACCTTGGGCATTCTCATCCTGCAAAACCTCATGATCCTAGCATCAGGGGCTCTTGAGATATTTTGTTCACAAGGTTCCACAGGCTAAGTCGAAAAAGGGACATAACTCTGGAAATACATTGCCGGCGGAAAAATAAAAAAATACGGGTCTGCTTATTTTCCATACTGATCATGTGTATAAAGTTTCAAGTTCCTAGCTCTTATTGTTCTTGACAATATGTAAGGGTACCTTTGTACCATAGGCCTCAATGCACTAAGTCGAAAAAGGGGAAAAACTCAATAAAAAATTCACGAATTTTTTTCAAAAGTTAATCAGGTCATCTACACCACAGGCAGTATCTTCCTGCAAAAAAATCATGCTCCTAGCTTCAGGGGTTCTTGAGATATTTTGTTCACAAGGTTCCATAGGCTTACAATGCACTAAGTCGAAAAAGGGGCATAACTCGGTCAAAAATTCACGAATTTGTTTCAAAAGTTAATCAGGTCATCTACACCTTGGGCATTCTCATCCTGCAAAACCTCATGATCCTAGCATCAGGGATTCTTGAGATATTTTGTTCACAAGGTTCCACAGGCTAAGTCGAAAAAGGGACATAACTCTGGAAATACATTGCCGGCGGAAAAATAAAAAAATACGGGTCTGCTTATTTTCCATACTGATCATGTGTATAAAGTTTCAAGTTCCTAGCTCTTATTGTTCTTGACAATATGTAAGGGTACCTTTGTACCATAGGCCTCAATGCACTAAGTCGAAAAAGGGGAAAAACTCAATAAAAAATTCACGAATTTTTTTCAAAAGTTAATCAGGTCATCTACACCACAGGCAGTATCTTCCTGCAAAAAAATCATGCTCCTAGCTTCAGGGGTTCTTGAGATATTTTGTTCACAAGGTTCCATAGGCTTACAATGCACTAAGTCGAAAAAGGGGCATAACTCGGTCAAAAATTCACGAATTTGTTTCAAAAGTTAATCAGGTCATCTACACCTTGGGCATTCTCATCCTGCAAAACCTCATGATCCTAGCATCAGGGATTCTTGAGATATTTTGTTCACAAGGTTCCACAGGCTAAGTCGAAAAAGGGGCATAACTCTGGAAATACATTGCCGGCGGAAAAATAAAAAAATACGGGTCTGCTTATTTTCCATACTGATCATGTGTATTAAGTTTCAAGTTCCTAGCTCTTATTGTTCTTGACTATATGTAAGGGTACCTTTGTACCATAGGCCTCAATGCACTAAGTCGAAAAAGGGGAATAACTCGATAAAAAATTCACGAATTTGTTTCAAAAGTTAATCAGGTCATCTACACCTTGGGCATTCTCATCCTGCAAAAAATCATGCTCCTAGCTTCAGGGCTTCTTGAGATATTTTGTTCACAAGGTTCCATAGGCTTACAATGCACTAAGTCGAAAAAGGGGCATAACTCGGTCAAAAATTCACGAATTTGTTTCAAAAGTTAATCAGGTCATCTACACCTTGGGCATTCTCATCCTGCAAAACCTCATGATCCTAGTATCAGGGATTCTTGAGATATTTTGTTCACAAGGTTCCACAGGCTAAGTCTAAAAAGGGGCATAACTCTGGAAATACATGACCGGCAGAAAAATAAAAAAATACGGGTCTGCTTATTTTCCATACTGATCATGTGTATAAAGTTTCAAGTTCCTAGCTCTTATTGTTCTTGACAATATGTAAGGGTACCTTTGTACCATAGGCCTCAATGCACTAAGTCGAAAAAGGGGAAAAACTCAATAAAAAATTCACGAATTTTTTTCAAAAGTTAATCAGGTCATCTACACCACAGGCAGTATCTTCCTGCAAAAAAATCATGCTCCTAGCTTCAGGGGTTCTTGAGATATTTTGTTCACAAGGTTCCATAGGCTTACAATGCACTAAGTCGAAAAAGGGGCATAACTCGGTCAAAAATTCACGAATTTGTTTCAAAAGTTAATCAGGTCATCTACACCTTGGGCATTCTCATCTTGCAAAGCCTCATGATCCTAGCATCAGGGGCTCTTGAGATATTTTGTTCACAAGGTTCCACAGGCTAAGTCGAAAAAGGGACATAACTCTGGAAATACATTGCCGGCGGAAAAATAAAAAAATACGGGTCTGCTTATTTTCCATACTGATCATGTGTATAAAGTTTCAAGTTCCTAGCTCTTATTGTTCTTGACAATATGTAAGGGTACCTTTGTACCATAGGCCTCAATGCACTAAGTCGAAAAAGGGGAAAAACTCAATAAAAAATTCACGAATTTTTTTCAAAAGTTAATCAGGTCATCTACACCACAGGCAGTATCTTCCTGCAAAAAAATCATGCTCCTAGCTTCAGGGGTTCTTGAGATATTTTGTTCACAAGGTTCCATAGGCTTACAATGCACTAAGTCGAAAAAGGGGCATAACTCGGTCAAAAATTCACGAATTTGTTTCAAAAGTTAATCAGGTCATCTACACCTTGGGCATTCTCATCCTGCAAAACCTCATGATCCTAGCATCAGGGATTCTTGAGATATTTTGTTCACAAGGTTCCACAGGCTAAGTCGAAAAAGGGGCATAACTCTGGAAATACATTGCCGGCGGAAAAATAAAAAAATACGGGTCTGCTTATTTTCCATACTGATCATGTGTATAAAGTTTCAAGTTCCTAGCTCTTATTGTTCTTGACTATATGTAAGGGTACCTTTGTACCATAGGCCTCAATGCACTAGGTCGAAAAAGGGGAATAACTCGATAAAAAATTCACGAATTTGTTTCAAAAGTTAATCAGGTCATCTACACCTTGGGCATTCTCATCCTGCAAAAAATCATGCTCCTAGCTTCAGGGCTTCTTGAGATATTTTGTTCACAAGGTTCCATAGGCTTACAATGCACTAAGTCGAAAAAGGGGCATAACTCGGTCAAAAATTCACGAATTTGTTTCAAAAGTTAATCAGGTCATCTACACCTTGGGCATTCTCATCCTGCAAAACCTCATGATCCTAGCATCAGGGATTCTTGAGATATTTTGTTCACAAGGTTCCACAGGCTAAGTCGAAAAAGGGGCATAACTCTGGAAATACATTGCCGGCGGAAAAATAAAAAAATACGGGTCTGCTTATTTTCCATACTGATCATGTGTATAAAGTTTCAAGTTCCTAGCTCTTATTGTTCTTGACTATATGTAAGGGTACCTTTGTACCATAGGCCTCAATGCACTAGGTCGAAAAAGGGGAATAACTCGATAAAAAATTCACGAATTTGTTTCAAAAGTTAATCAGGTCATCTACACCTTGGGCATTCTCATCCTGCAAAAAATCATGCTCCTAGCTTCAGGGCTTCTTGAGATATTTTGTTCACAAGGTTCCATAGGCTTACAATGCACTAAGTCGAAAAAGGGGCATAACTCGGTCAAAAATTCACGAATTTGTTTCAAAAGTTAATCAGGTCATCTACACCTTGGGCATTCTCATCCTGCAAAACCTCATGATCCTAGCATCAGGGGCTCTTGAGATATTTTGTTCACAAGGTTCCACAGGCTAAGTCGAAAAAGGGACATAACTCTGGAAATACATTGCCGGCGGAAAAATAAAAAAATACGGGTCTGCTTATTTTCCATACTGATCATGTGTATAAAGTTTCAAGTTCCTAGCTCTTATTGTTCTTGACAATATGTAAGGGTACCTTTGTACCATAGGCCTCAATGCACTAAGTCGAAAAAGGGGAAAAACTCAATAAAAAATTCACGAATTTTTTTCAAAAGTTAATCAGGTCATCTACACCACAGGCAGTATCTTCCTGCAAAAAAATCATGCTCCTAGCTTCAGGGGTTCTTGAGATATTTTGTTCACAAGGTTCCATAGGCTTACAATGCACTAAGTCGAAAAAGGGGCATAACTCGGTCAAAAATTCACGAATTTGTTTCAAAAGTTAATCAGGTCATCTACACCTTGGGCATTCTCATCCTGCAAAACCTCATGATCCTAGCATCAGGGATTCTTGAGATATTTTGTTCACAAGGTTCCACAGGCTAAGTCGAAAAAGGGGCATAACTCTGGAAATACATTGCCGGCGGAAAAATAAAAAAATACGGGTCTGCTTATTTTCCATACTGATCATGTGTATTAAGTTTCAAGTTCCTAGCTCTTATTGTTCTTGACTATATGTAAGGGTACCTTTGTACCATAGGCCTCAATGCACTAAGTCGAAAAAGGGGAATAACTCGATAAAAAATTCACGAATTTGTTTCAAAAGTTAATCAGGTCATCTACACCTTGGGCATTCTCATCCTGCAAAAAATCATGCTCCTAGCTTCAGGGCTTCTTGAGATATTTTGTTCACAAGGTTCCATAGGCTTACAATGCACTAAGTCGAAAAAGGGGCATAACTCGGTCAAAAATTCACGAATTTGTTTCAAAAGTTAATCAGGTCATCTACACCTTGGGCATTCTCATCCTGCAAAACCTCATGATCCTAGCATCAGGGATTCTTGAGATATTTTGTTCACAAGGTTCCACAGGCTAAGTCTAAAAAGGGGCATAACTCTGGAAATACATGACCGGCAGAAAAATAAAAAAATACGGGTCTGCTTATTTTCCATACTGATCATGTGTATAAAGTTTCAAGTTCCTAGCTCTTATTGTTCTTGACTATATGTAAGGGTACCTTTGTACCATAGGCCTCAATGCACTAAGTCGAAAAAGGGGAATAACTCGATCAAAAATTCACGAATTTTTTTCAAAAGTTAATCAGGTCATCTACACCACAGGCAGTATCTTCCTGCAAAAAATCATGCTCCTAGCTTCAGGGGTTCTTGAGATATTTTGTTCACAAGGTTCCATAGGCTTACAATGCACTAAGTCGAAAAAGGGGCATAACTCGGTCAAAAATTCACGAATTTGTTTCAAAAGTTAATCAGGTCATCTACACCTTGGGCATTCTCATCCTGCAAAACCTCATGATCCTAGCATCAGGGATTCTTGAGATATTTTGTTCACAAGGTTCCACAGGCTAAGTCGAAAAAGGGGCATAACTCTTGAAATATGTGACCCGCGGAAAAAAGAAAAAACACGTGTTCGCTTATTTTTCATACTGATCATGTGTATAAAGTTTCAAGCTCCTAGCTCTTACGGTTCTTGAGATGACAGACGGACAGACGGACAGACGGACGGACGGACAGACGGACAGGCCCAAACCAATATGCCCCCACAATTTCTCCGAAATTGGGGGCATAAAAATTAACAGGGTCAAAAATATCAAAGTTTATTGTTAAAACTTCTAAAAATTGGGACATCTATCAGGGTGGCCACAAAATTTTGGAAATCAAATTCCCTGATTTTTCCATGATCTGGCTTGATTTTCCCTGATAAAATTTCCTGATACGGTCACAAAAGCCTTCATTTTGAAGTCATTATGACAGAAAGTATCTCCATTTTTTATAAAAAAAAAAAAACTCAAACTATGATATATAATGCCTTCATAATGTTAATAATTTTCAATTTACTTACATGGTAACGAAAATCAATTGGTCAAGTATTTATATGGCTTCCAACCTTCCCTCATAGCCATACCTTCACCTCCAAATGAATGTTACAAGCATTACAGTTTTAATGTTTTTTAATCATTTATTTTGTCTTATTTTTATTTTATTCATTTTTTTTTTTTTTTTTTTTTGGTACATGGTAGACTGTCTAAACATTTTTGCCATTTCCAAGCTAACAGCAGTGTTGTGCAAACACAGACCAAGGCTCAGCCTGAGGGTAATTGAGATAAAAAGAAATACTCCTCCTTCTGAGTTTCAGTTCAGAGAATTTACAAGCTAATATGTATGGAAAAAGAAGGGAAGACAAAAAGTTTGGTCCAAATTTCTCAAAGATATTCTGCAAGCTTCTCCCTTTCTGGAGCCCTAATCTGAGTCCTGAAGACAATAAAAAGGCCAATTGAAACCTATTAAACTATTAACAAGATGACCCTAGGACTTTAGACAATACAAAATGTCTCCTTACACAACATTAAACCAGTGGTGTAAAATGTTCTATAACTTAGCGTACACATTTCTGGTGTATAGACAAGCAAATTCGGTGAATTTATATCCCCCGCCGAAGTGGCCCTGATTTGTTTATTATTATGTTTGTTTTTTTTAAGTTTCATATAATTTCATTCACTGGGCTGAGTGGACTATTACTCTGGCATAAGTGAGGCATAAGCTGAAGCTGTTCTTAAACACTTGCCCCAGCATCACTGCCCTATGATGATACAGTTTTAATTCAGTTTCAAGAAATTTTGTTCAGTCCAGTATCTAAGTTATGGATAATTTGTGGACTTTAAATCAATTCAAAGGCATTAAATCATGCACAACTGATGCCATTATTATCAAACTTAATGTGCACTGTAATGTCAAGACAATACATAAATATTTTAAGTTTCATGAAATTCTATTCATTGGTTACATAGTTATGACTCATTTTGTTGATTTTAAACCAAGTCAAGGGCAATAACTCATTGCTAACTGAAGAAATTTCGACAAAACGTATGATGCACCAATGTTATATGGGGATACATACTTAGTAAAAGTTTCATAGAATTCTAGTCATTGATTACTTAGTTATGGCTAAATTTGTCAATATAAATTGATTCAAAGGCAATAACTCATGCACTACTGATGCCATTCTAATGAAACTTTATATGCATAACCGCCTTATGGTGATACATATTAAGTTTAAGTTTCATGAAGTTTCGGTAATTGGTTACTTAGTTATGGCTCATTTTATTGATTTTAAGTAAATTCAAGGGCAATAACTCATGCATCCCACAAGCCAGTCTGATGAAACTTGACATGCATCAGCGGGTTATAGTGATATATATTTATTTTAAGGATCATGAAATTCAGTCCTGTGGTTACATAGTTATGGCTCATTTTATTGATTTTAAAACAATTCAAGGGCAATAACTCATGCATTACTCAAGCCAGTCTGATGAAACTGGACTTGCATCAGCGTGTTATAGTAATACATATTTATTTTAAGTTTCATGAAATTCCGTTCAGTGGTTACTTAGTTATGGCTCCGGACGGACAGACAGACGGAAGGACAGACGGAAGGACGGACAGACAGACGGACAGACATGGAGAAAACTATATCCCTCCGCCGAATTTTGTTCAGTCCAGTATCTAAGTTATGGATAATTTGTGGACTTTAAATCAATTCAAAGGCATTAAATCATGCACAACTGATGCCATTATGATCAAACTTAATGTGCACTGTAATGTCAAGACAATACATAAATATTTTAAGTTTCATGAAATTCTATTCATTGGTTACATAGTTATGACTCATTTTGTAGATTTTAAACCAAGTCAAGGGCAATAACTCATTGCTAACTGAAGAAATTTCGACAAAACGTATGATGCACCAATGTAATATGGGGATACATACTTAGTAAAAGTTTCATAGAATTCTAGTCATTGATTACTTAGTTATGGCTAAATTTGTCAATATAAATTGATTCAAAGGCAATAACTCATGCACTACTGATGCCATTCTAATGAAACTTTATATGCATAACCGCCTTATGGTGATACATATTAAGTTTAAGTTTCATGAAGTTTCGGTAATTGGTTACTTAGTTATGGCTCATTTTATTGATTTTAAGTAAATTCAAGGGCAATAACTCATGCATCTCACAAGCCAGTCTGATGAAACTTGACATGCATCAGCAGGTTATAGTGATATATATTTATTTTAAGGATCATGAAATTCAGTCCAGTGGTTACATAGTTATGGCTCATTTTATTGATTTTAAAACAATTCAAGGGCAATAACTCATGCATTACTCAAGCCAGTCTGATGAAACTGGACGTGCATCAGCGGGTCATAGTAATACATATTTATTTTAAGTTTCATGAAATTCCGTTCAGTGGTTACTTAGTTATGGCTCCGGACGGACAGACAGACGGAAGGACAGATGGAAGAACGGACAGACAGACGGACAGAGATGGCAGGGGATAATTACTTAGAACTGAACTTTGAGGCACAAACAGTACCTAACACTTTATAGAATTATACTTAATTTTTTATCAAATTACAGTGTCAGTAACTTAGCATCAAGGATCATTTGATGTCAACATTTGGCTATTTGACAGTCTACATTATTTGAACCATGAAGTAAATTAACACATGCATATAAATGTAGCTGAAAACTTGCTGCTCATAGAATACTTTCAGTGTTTTTTTTCCTATAACTACTTTTTGTTAGCTCAAAAATAGCTTTATAATTTCAAGAAAGTAAGTAGGTAAGCATACAATGCTAATTCAGAGAAGCATGCAATACTGAATTATGTAACACACATGACCGTAACCACATAAACTGGACATTCATATTTCAATTTAGATTATTTTCAATTCTCCACTACAGAAAAATCTCTTTTATTGTATTAAGATTTTTACAAATCATTGCTTTCAGATAAATGCTCATTACAAAGTTCGAAACCTATGGAAGGAAAATGCTTATTCAATACTTTGCACTATACCCCTTAAACTAATTAAATTGTACACGTATATCATACAGTTGTCAGAAGGAGACTTACACTTATTTTATTGCAGAAAGAAACCACCAGTAACTATGATACCTGTTTGAAAAGTTTCATGTTATCAAAACAGAATTTTTAAAATTCCCTGATTTTCATCAAATTTTCAAATTCCCTGATTTTTCCCTGCAGGGATTTTTTTTCATCATTTTCCCTGTTTTCCAGAGCTTGTGGCCACCCTGTCTATAATAATAACTGTAACTATCCTACGGAGCTCTAGATAAGATGGAGTATTTGGTGATAATTGGGGATATATATTTTCATTTCTCCATTAAACCATATGTTGTGACCCCTCATCCGAACCATCTCGTCGAGATGGTTCAGATGAGGGGTCACAACATATGTCACAGAAGTAACAAAATTATCCTTAATTATCACCAAATACTTCCTCTTATCCAGAGCTCTGGTCCTAAAACAAAATAGTTTCGTGTTACAATGCAGTAATGCTTAGGGGTGCGCGATATTACCGGTATACCGGTAAATCGTGATTCAAAATTGCCACGATACGAATCACGATACGTTTTGGCCATACCGGTACGCTCGGTAAATTTCGGAGGTTTCCGGACATTCTCGTGAAAACGTTTTATATGCTTTTAATTACCAGTTTCCTTTTCATTTTGTTAGTATTTTTCCCCAAATATTCTTTTTTCATGAAAAGGATCTAGGTAGTAGAGTCAATTAAAGCCAATATAGTCTTTAAAAACAGATTTTGTTTGTTTACTTTTGCCGGAAACTCGCTTCCGCTTATGTCTTTTATCTCCGTAATCTTCACATACAAAGACAGATGTATACAAAAATTACCGTGATTGTAGGTAATAATGTCCAGTTTAATCCTTTTGTCAGTATCCAATTGATCCTATCACTCCAAGGGTATGATCACTTTGACACATATTCCTATTCATAACTTATATATTCGAACATCTTTTGAACATTTTTTTTGTCTGTGTATATCTTAGTAAATTTTCACTTACGGGAAGTTTCATTATTTTGTTGACATACAATGCAGATCCTGATCACACTGCTCCAAGGAGTTGTCTGATCTGGGTCTACAACATTTACGCAGCAATTACTGTCCGATTATTTGGTGTATCTCCTTTTCATGTCACCGATAAAATAATTCACCCAGACTTCAGACACGTGTTAATTCCTTTGATCTTTGACGACAACCGGTGTTTAAAATCTGCATGCTTTTTTCATTCTCGCCTTGGGGCAAAACTGGGTCAGAGCAGAATAACAAAGAAGTCATGCAATAGATGCATGGACACTAGGGTCATGTCAGTAAGTAAGTCAAGTAGTAAAATGAAATGAGATTGCAGATTTGTAACAGTTGCATTTTATTAAAGTACTGGCGCTGGTTATTTTTCTTTTTTGGTGTTAAACAGGTAAAGAATGGGATGTTCGTTTTTTATTACAATCATTTAATAAAAGACAGAAGCAAACAACACAGTAAAAGCAAGTAACATAGAAGTACGATCTGATAAAGAAGTTGCGATATATCGTGATACATATCCCGATACAGACCATTGTATCGTGATATATCGCGATACGGTATTCAATGGCGATACCCACCCCTAGTAATGCTGCCAAAAGATGGAGAAAGAACAGCAAACACTGTAGGTCTTAATCAGACTGCTCTCTTAGGTGAGGCACTGCTGAGAATGCTGATTTGGATCTGCATTGTTTGCTCAGACCTATCTGTTCCAAGTAGAACTTGCACAGTACTTCAATACAGCAATGAGTTTTATGGTTTTCTAATACTCATCACATGAATCAAGTAATATGGCATTTGAAGAGTCAGACAGGGTTGCCCCTCATCCTCCATTTCAAATTCCCTGACTTTTCCCTGATTTTTTTTTAATTTTGTAACTATACCCTTTCATGGATCAAAATTTGACTATACATGTGCACTTACACTTTGACAAAAAGCATCACTTGAAAATTGCGGTCAGCACAGGGTCATAGCAGCCTGAACATTCTGTGAAGTTGATTAAGAGCCTTTACTGTCTGCATGTATGGACCCTAAGCTTAACCCTTAATGCGCAAAAAGCAGACGACAAAATTTACGTATGCAGAATTTCAAAAAATGTTTTTGTCCAAGCGATATCATATTGAGAATTCGAACACGAGAGGGCAAACAGTGTAGATTCAGATGAGGTGGCTCATTATGAGCCACCTCATCTGGATCTACACTGTTTGCAAATTCAACAATTTTAGTTTTAGGCGCTTTAAGGGTTAAAGGCATCTACAGGCACAAAATATTGCTCTTACATGTACAAGACTGCACATTCACAGATTGTTGTTGTGTTATTGTTTTACGTCCACGGTAAACAGCTATGGTCATGTCAGGACGATCAGTTACCCTGACCACTCTATTCCTGGGCAGGCTTAGACCCCCTAAAGCTGTTAACCAGTATTAAGTGCTCAAACTTCCGCCAGTAACTGACAACTGCCCTTCTTGAATCAGCAGAAGGAGAAACGAAAGTATGTGGCCAGACCGGGTATCGAACCCGGGAGATTCACAGACTGGTTTGGGTCTTCACCAAGGGCAGAAGCCTTATGCACATTTTTGTAAGACTCAACTCATATTGCAGTGACCAGAACTCTAGATAAGAAGGAGTTTTGGGTAATAATTAGAGATAATTTTGGTTAATTCTACATAAAACGTATGTTGTGACCCCTCATCTGAACCGATGAGACGGTTCAGATGAGGGGTCACAACATATAGTTTCAATGAGAAATAAGAAAAATAATCCCTCCTTTCTAGAGCTCTTGAGTACTGAATACCTACCAATTTTATCCACTTTAGCAGCCTTTGGCAAGTCACTGAAAATATAAATATACAATTACAGTTAAATATCGCTGTTGTTTGGTAACTCTACATTTCGCCATACTAAGAGATACAATGAAGTATTTCTTTCTGTCTATGCTTCTTGAAGGTTTCTTCAGAGCTCCAGATAAGAGGGTGTATTGAAAGATATTCGAAGATAATTTTTCTTATTTCTCAATGAAAACATGTTGTGACCCCTCATTAGAACCACCTCAATAAGATGGTACTTATGAGGGGTCACAACGTTTTTATGGAGAAATAGGGAAAATTATCCCCAAACTATCCCTGTTACCCCTTCTTATCTGGAGCACTGGATTTCAGCAAATATCAATTAATATTATTCCTGTCACCTATTTTTTAAATTTCAATGTCATTTTCTGGTTTTATAATGACCCAGAAAAAATATTGGCACAACCATTCTGAAACAGAGTCCACTTTCGGCTTTCATGCAAAAATTATTTCAAAATAAGGAGTACAACAATTCTACTGTGATTTTGGTGTGGGTCAGAATGAAAGCCCACCAATATTAGTTAAAACTGCTCAAGCCCACAACTAAAGCCCCGTACACATGGAAATTTTGCTCACATGAGTATTTATTTGTGTATACGCAAAGCTTATGTAAGCAAATTGGCGCATGTGTACGCTTTTACTCATGTGAGTAAATTTTACTCCATATGCAATTGTTTTACTTTTGCACTTGGTGGAGACCAAGTGCAAATCTCGAATTGCATATATGCAAATTTTACTCAAGAGCAAATCTGGTCATGTGTACACTAAATCGAATTTGCGTATGTATTTTTATAATAAGGTCATTGATCTGATGCTTGTTTCGACATGGATTTCTTTGTAAGCCTATAGCAACTGACATGTCTTTATACCCTATGTTGAAATAGTTGGCATTCTTGATTTGAACTAAGTCCTGTTGTCATTTGTATATACCTGTTTTAAATACAGCGCTCTGCTTGCAAAATAATATACGCATATTAAAAGCACCTTTAAAACAACACATACCTTTAAAACATAGAAAAGTTATGCACCTAAAGCGCTAAAAATTAAAACAGTTAAATTTACAAACAGGGTAAATCCAGATGATGTGGCTCCTCATGATCTCATCTGGATCGCCACTTTTTGCCCTCTATTCTTTGATGATATAGCTTGGACAAATCATTTAAATTTTGCAGATGTCAATTTTTTCACCTGCTTTTTTCTGCACTTTAAAGTATAGACTGATTTCTGTTTGCTCCAAAGGAAACTGTTCTGTTTTTAGCAGTACCTACCTCTTCTGAGAATGGTCAAATGTTGGTTCTAGGGAATCACAATCCACAAGGGTCTGGGACACTGTGAAAAAAAATAGAGAACACCATAATTTATTACCTAACTTCTTATCTTGCTGTAATTTTCCTAAAATGCTGCTTTCACTATCAAGCAACGTGTTATAAATGCTGACAGAATGGCAGACCTGACCAGACTGCTCTTTCAGCCCTTGCAAAAGAATCAAAGGCACATACATTACAACCTAAGATCTCTGCAATATAATTATTAATTAATCTCTATAGATATTATCATATGACATGGCTGTTATTCAGTGGATAACTTTGAATCAAAAAAATGGTATGACCACATGTGTAATAACACTTTGGCGCATACACGTAACATCAATGACAATGTCTATGTCAACAATGCGTTTCTTTATTGAAATAATGTTCAGTTTGATGGTGTTAAACTTCCATTTTAAAGAGTCATATGATAAACAGAATCTTACACGTGTGGTCATTTTGTATGAAATTTATGAAACCACATGTCAAGGGAAAAAACTTTAGCAAAATGGTATCCAATTTCTTGGAGGGTGAATCCTTTCTCAAGTGGCACTTCCCTGAAGGAAAGTTCCTTACAGAGTGCTGCCATATAAGAAGGAAGGCAAATATAGCCATCACAGTTATCGCCCTTTGAGCTATATCCATGGATACAGCTCACTGTTTTTCTGCCTTTTTAAATTGAAACTACTTTTGTGACTTCCTGTTTGCTTTCCAGGATGTCAAAGCTCTTCCAAAATGAGGTCTTCTCTGAAAGGAAAGAATCTGCTCCCCTGAATTGGCTCCTAAGAGAGCAAATTCTTTCTTTTAAAGTTGACTCCCATTGAAAACAGAAGCAAAAATTAAGTAGAGGAGTTGTTTCCCTTGGAAGTCTATCCCTATGACTGAAGAAAATCTTACCTTCTTCAAACTGTTCAAGGAGACTCCCAACATCTGTAGCTTGAATTCCAGGTATGCAGGGGAGGTCACTATGATCACTCAAGTCCAGTAGTCCATTCTGCTGCAACTCACTTATCTCCTCCTCAATTGTCATGGGAATAGATATTTCTGTCATTATGTCTTGCACAACATTCTCCTCAAAGAGGTTTAAATCCTGAAGATTTAATAGACAAATTAATAGCAAACATTGTAGACCTTGATCAGACTGCTCCTTAGGAGCAGTTTGATCTGGGTGTGCACTGTTTCCTCAGACCTATCTGTACCAAATTTAGAATATTATTTTATGATAATTATTCCTGTTGCATATTATGTGAACTTTCTACCACATAAAATTCAGTGTTTTGAAAGAGTCTTCGCTGTTACTTTGTACTAGTACCAGTATATGATTTTTTTAACACAATTTTTTTTTTTGTGTGTGAGACATCTATTTGCCCTCTTTTTTTTCTTATCAACTGGCTGTGAATTTGATAACTGAGATCTGACTACAAAGTATATCAATGATGTCCTACTATGCTAAATATTGGGACACCTTAACCCATTTATGCTAAATGGACTATTCTAGCTTTATCAAAAAGATGAGTACATTTGTCAAATAAGGGGTGTCTTGTATAGTTTATAGTCTTTCTCCTCCTCTATCATCACATGTGTCTAATGTTATGGTGAATCAGATAATTTACGGTGAATTCCATCATTTACATTCCAAAAATTCTAAATTCTCACTCATCCTGCAGCATGACGAGGCACTCATAAACACGAGTGGACAAGTGAATTTTTCAAGCCCTACAGACCCTGGCCAGTCGCCACATTTTACAGCATTTGATCTGGGCCTGCACTGTTTGCTTAGACATTTAGAATTTCTATGGTAATGTGTGTGAACAGCAAAGACACTGGTTCTGACTATATGGACATTCTGGCTGGTCTGAGTCTTTGCTGTTCACATGTGTTAAACTTCTTTTGCGTTATGCAGTTCACATTAGTGTGGCAGGTTGCCAACCTTCTAATGCAAAACAGACAGACTGTTGCACTGCATTACCCAAAGCACTGGGGCAGCCATTCATAAGGTCATCATGTCTGACCCAGATTAGGCCACTCCAAGAGCAGCTGTCTGATTATGGTCTACATTATCTGTTATTCAGCCAACAGTTTTCTGCACCAACTTACAAGTCTCAAAATATGCTGTTTTGACCTTCGTAAAACTATGTCAAGCAATGTCTGCAGATAAACTTCTAATACCAAGTGAAAAGTGCCAAAGCCCACATGTTAAGCAGCCAAGATTTGAACAAACCCTTGTGCAGACTGACTCAGCGTCTCAGCCGTCTCTGCTTTTCGCTACACACATTCCTTAGATGAAGGTACATGTATATTGCAAAAGGGAAGACTTGTCAGGCTGTGCCTATATGCAGTCTAGTCAACATCTTTCTTGTCAATTCCATGCTTTAATCTACTTTACTCGAGATGCAGCTCAAAATATTCTTGTGTTTGTAAACAAACAACTGCTCAAACCATGTAATAATCTACCCTGATGTGCCTAAGTATTGGGACACTTAAAACAATTAATTTAACTCTTTAAGCCCCAGTGACGAAATTAGCAAAATTTGCAAACAGCGTAGATCCTGATGAGGCGGCTCATAATGAGCCGCCTCATCTAGATCTACACTGTTTGCCCTCTAGTCTTTGAGTTCTCAATATGAAATGTCTTGGACAAGGCATTTTTTTAATTTTTGCAGACGTAAATTTTGTCGTCTGCTTTTTTGTACTGAAAGAGTTAATTTTCCATTTCTTTAACCCATGTCCTCATTAGCTTTTGTAATAGACTTCATGCACTTTCATTGATTTGGGGCAGAACTGTTTGTCTTCTTTTCTTTGCTTCATCCTACGAGCTCTTTAACTTTCAGCGTACACTCCTCTTGGAGCACTCTGATAGAGAAGCAGTCTGATCTGGGTTCCATGCAATCTAAGCTAATATACTTCCACTAATTTTTGTTTTGAATCAATACAATAAAGAAATCTAATTTACGTACTGAAATATACGACACAGCTGTTGCACGCCACAACCGTTTTCTATTTCTAAGCAAAGTATGTCGACAAGACTTGAAAGGAATCTTTAAGTTTTCAGTCGTCTTACGAAAATTAAAGTTATGCACAAAAATGGCCCTAAAGTATTGGGACACAAGTGGGAGAGCAAAGTGCGTCCTGCTCACTGCTTAGGGCCTCAATTTTTCTGCCATTGCACTGGTTATTTCATGACACACGTTATTACAGTAATGCTGACTCACCCACATACACTGCAATAACCCAAATGCCTGCAAATCACAACATCACTAATGAAAACCAAAAACAGACATTTATTTGCCTGTGTCTGTGAATCAAGCGTAAATAAACAAAATTATACTTACAACATTTTCGATGAAGCCATGGTCCAGTTCACCTGAATGGCTCTCAAACAGCTCAAGGATGGACATATTTAACTGAAATACAACAAAAACACTTTACTTTCACATGTGACAAAGCTTAACCTATTGAGGATGAATGGATTTATCTACCTGGCTCATTGGACAGGTCTATTTCCAGTTTAAGCGGTGTCAGGTTTAGGCAAATAAAAAATCTCTTGTTTCCAGTTACCCTACCGACCCTATGTTTATGGTGCCTACTCATTTCTGGCCTTAAGGAATTTTTAAGTCTATTTTAGGCTATTCAAAAGGATTTTTATACATTTTGCATACAAAATTTTTTTTATCAAAAAAAAAGTTTGCCTATTTGGCTACCTACCGACCCTAAAAATTATCAAGACGTAACAGGAAACAAGACATTTTTTCTTTTGACCTTAATTTATTTTTACCAACAGCCCCACCAAAAATCTAATATTAAAGGCATACAGTGTAGACCATGATGTCAGATGCTACATTTGTGGCAAATAGTGTAGACCCTGATCAGATGCCATGTTTGTGGCAAATAGTGTAGACCCTGATCAGATGCCACGTCTGTGGCAAATAGTGTAGACCCTGATCAGATGCCACGTCTGTGGCAAATAGTGTAGACCCTGATCAGATTCCACATTTGTGGCAAATGGTGTAGACCCTGATCAGATGCCACGTTTGTGGCAAATAGTGTAGACCCTGATCAGCTGCCATGTTTGTGGCAAATAGTGTAGACCCTGATCAGCTGCCATGTTTGTGGCAAATAGTGTAGACCCTGATCAGATGCCACGTTTGTGGCAAATAGTGTAGACCGTTTGTGGCATCTGATCTGGGACTACACTGTTTGCCAATGTCCTTTTAAGGATATCCATACATAAATGGGGTTTGACCGACATGTTCCAAAACATTTTAAACACAAGATTTTCTAAATACTGAATTTACCTTTAAATTACAGAACATGAAAATTACTTAGATATGAGTAAATTTCTGGCACCCAGGCTCTGCTGAAAATATATGTACGGTATTCTGTTCTTATCATGTATCAACAACAATTTGCTTATTTCAGCGTTTTGGTGGTGTCCCTTGGTTTAAAGGTAGGTTCCTGTACTTTGGAATGCATCATAATTTTGATGATCTTTCATCCAAGTTGTTGGAAAGCACTTATAAAAGGGAATGAATAAGTTTCACTAAATAGTGTAAATGAAATAAATATTAGAAAAGTTGTTTTGCAAGGGATTTCCTAACTCTGCTTCGCACACCAGTTAGCGCTATTTTTAGTTTGTGCCAAAAATAGATAATGCAGCTGAGGTCATGCTGCATTGCATTTTGGGATAGTTTTAACCCATCCACCATGCCAGGACCTCTAGGAGAGCTCACGACAAGGGAAAATTGACCTTTGGAGAATGTCATCAGAAATCACGCACTTATAGACATAATAAACATAGTTATTTTTAGAACTGGAATTCCAACGCAAGAAAATAAACCAAAAGGGAAAACGACTATTTTCTTCAACATCTGACGAGTTTCTCAGTAGCAACAAATTCAGAAAAATAAGAGAATTCAATACTGCTCAGAAAAAGACGAAATTATTTTGTGGACATAATTGTTATCACTAGTACAGGAACCTACCTTTAATGTAAAAGTGTCATTAAAACCTGTTTGAGGCACATCTCATAAAACCTAATCCAGATATGTGGTAAGAAAGGAATGTCTTTTGCATTAAACATTAATACTGTATACATGTACATGTATTTCCAATCAATATTGCATTCAGAAACAAGCTCTTGTCTTAGTACTTCCAATTCCATATTTAGCAGAAACCTGTATTTTGGGTAGATACACACTTTTTTTCCAGACATCCGCTCTATAGTGCTTGCAGACTCTGATCAACAAACAGTACTGAACCTGATAGGTAGTGCATGCTGATCTGATTCTTTATTACAGTGCTCCAGATAAAAAGGGGCAACAGGGGTAAATTAGGGATAATTATCCTTATTTCTCCATAAAAACATATATTGTGACCCCTTATTAGAACCGTCTCGCCGAGACGGTTCTAATGAGGGGTCACAACGTATGTTTTTGTCAAAAGATAGGAAAAATTATCACTGAAATATCCTCAGTTCTCCCTCTTATCTGGAGCTCTGTTTAAAATCAATAATTCCCTGACAGTGCAGCCCAAATCAGTGGTTCACATACAATACAATACAATACAATACAATACAATGTTTATTTCTCCAATTAAGGACCCTTTCGGGTAAACAAGCAATCACATACTGTAAAAAAACATTTAGAAGATGATTTGGTGATTAAAAAAAAAAATAATAATAATAATAATAATAATGTTTCAACAACTTTACACATATAAATATATATACATACATATGAATTCATTATATGTATCTATATACATATATATGCATACACAAATACATACACAGCTATGTATACCACACCTCCATATAAGCGGGCAAACGGGCATATGAAGGTGAATGGGCACACAGCCATGTCTTTACTGAAAAAAAAACTTTATCGACATCTTGTTGCAGTCAGTGCTCCAGATAAGAATAAATAATGGTAAATTTTCCTTTTTCTTTTTTCCAAAAACATAAAAAAAAATATGTTCTTATCCCTTATCAAAACCATATTGCCAAAACAGTAGAGTTCTAGTTAGGGATCACAATACAGTTTTTCATTTAGAAACTTACAGGAAAAATTATCTCTGAATTATCCCTGCTATACCTTCTTACCTACAGCTCTAGTATTGTTTGCTCCTACTGGAGCAAATGCTTTAATTTAGAACAGAACAGAACATATCCTTTATTCTCTCAGGTCATACAAAATGACATATGAGGTACTGACAAATACACATTTCTGGTGATAGGCAAGAGCTGACCCCTATATTGTTAAAGGGAGGCAAAAATTAAAATTGGGTTGCTTCCTTTCAACATGTATCCATTCATCAAAGGTAAGTTTAGGGTGATCAGGTGATAACTCTTCTATTTTTTCTGTTTCTTTATAAAACATACATTGTGATTCTTGTTAGAAATGCCTTGTCCAGGAGGTTCTAATCATGGGTCAAAATATATATTTTTAAAGGAACTCAAATTTTTAAAGGAACTCAGCAGAGCTACAGATAAGAAGGGGTAACAGGGATAAGTCAGTCCAGGGCGCAGCTTAGAGGGCAATTTAAGAGAAACAGTCTCCCTAAACTGGCTGACTTCTCTCTATTTTCAGCTGAGATAGGAAAAGTCAGAGATAATTGAGCCGCAACACAAGAAAACCAACAATGTGGTTGTGTGCCCTGTGCACACTCAGATCAGCCTGGGCATCTGCCCAGTCTGGTAAGACTCTTCCCTTAGTGCTTAAAGGGTACCTAAGGGACTAAGCTACCTCCTTGTGGACAGCGAAGATTCTGATCAGACTGGGCGGATGCCCAGTCTGATCTGAGTCTGCGCTGGGCGCAGAGGCACTTTGTTGGGTTTCTCGTGTCGCGGCTCAATTTTTCTTCGCAATTAAATCATATGATGTGACCCCTCATTAGAACCATCTCAATGAGATGGTTCTAATGAAGGATCACAATATATGTTTTTATGGAGAAATCTGGAAAATTTTTCTTAAATTAGGTGTTACCTCTTCTTATCTAGAGCACTGAGAATAAAGTCCAATGATCAAAAATTTCATAAAAGAGATGCACCTTATCCAGAGCTATGTTATATACATGCAGCCGGTAATTTTCCCCTGTGTAACAATAACCTGATCTGCCGCCTGGTGTCAAGTGTACCCAGTTATCTCAGCTGACCCAGTGACTTTGACATGCCACGTCCAAACATGGAAAGTTTAAGGCAACCTGACTCGGCAATTATATAAGGGCAGACCTCAAATAAGACGGAATTTTGGAGGCTAATTCAGAGATGTTTATGGTGTGTTTGATTAACCCATTACATTCGGGATACCCCTTTATCAACAGTTTGGGTCCAGATCAGGCCCCACAATCGTGGGGCCTGATCTGAGATCCAAACTACTTGCTGCTTAGACATCATTTCTACAAGAGTTAGTTAGACCAATATTGTCAAAATATTCTTGATTTTTGATGCAGATGACAATTTCAGCAGACGACAACAAGGGCTTCGCAAGCGGCACATAACACGCCTGTTTCAATGTCCTAAAGGAGTTACAAAATGAACAAGATTGTTTACAAAAGGATAGACAGGCAGACAAACAGGGGCAACCACTCTATAATTAACTAGAACTGTCAGCGAATCTGACTATACCCCGCTTAATTGCTTAAATCAAATACGTGTAATGCTATTTTCCTAACAAAAAGCATAAAGAGGGAGAGAAATCATTGTTACCATGTACAGTCAAACCTGCTTATGTGGTCACCTCTATTAAGGGATCACCTGGCTTCAGCAGCCAGCTTTTCTGGGTCCCTTGAACCAAAATATAGTGCAAATGAACCTGTATTAAGGGGTCACCTGTCTTAAGCAGCCACTTTTTGGCCTTCCCTTGGGTGACCCCTTAAGACAGGTTTGACTGTATACCAAAAATGAATGGTTGCTGTGAAATCTGTTACAAAAAATTACATTATTCAAAGTCAAGAGAGAAAGAAAATTGGAAAAATATAGGGAAGAATAAGCAGGAGAAGACTGGTTATCAATCCCACAATACAACAAGTTATCATCAACCTGCATACAAAAATCCCTACTCTAACATATAGATGCCTAGAAATCTTTTGCGAAAAAAATGCATTATAAAGAGAGAAAGAAAATCGGACAAATACAGGGAATAAAAAGAGGAGAAGTCTGGTTCTCAATCCCACAATACAGTAAGTCATCATTAACCTGCATACCAAATATGACTAATCTAGCTTGCATGGTTGTGGAGAAATCTTTGATGAAAAAGTTCATTATTCAAAGTATTGAAAGAAAGAATATTGGACAAATACAGGGAAGAATAAGCAGAAAAAGGCTGGTTCTCAATCCCACAATACAACATATCGTCATCAACTTGCATACCAAATATGACTACTCTAGCTTGCTTGGTTGTGGAGAAATCTTTGACAAAAAATTTTATTATTCAAAGTATGGAAAGAAAGAATATTGGACAAATACAGGGAAGAATAAGCAGAAAAAGGCTGGTTCTCAATCCAAAGATACAACATATGGTCATCAACCAGCACACCAAATATGACTACTCTAGCTTGCATGGTTGTGGAGAAATCTTTGACGAAAAATTTCGTTATTCAAAGTAGGGAAAGAAAGAAAATCGGACAAATATAGGGAAGAATAAGCAGGAGAAGGCTGGTTCTCGATCCAACGATACAACATGTCATCATCAACCTGCATAACAAATAGGCGAGGTCTCCTGCCAGCCGGCTGGAAGGAGACCAAAAAGTCTCCTGCCAGCCAGCTATTGGAATGCTAATTAATAAATAGTGACATCTCATTCCATGGAATTCTAGAGTTAAATGTATCTTTTAAAAGCTGGTATGAGTCATATGACATATTATAATTACCATAACAAAATACAAATAAGAGGGACATTCTATAAATAGATTTCCAAGGGAACTAACTCAAATTATACTTTGCAAGGGAACTAACTCAAAATACTACATCAATTTTCACTGAAATTTTATATGCGAATTCTGTTAGCACAACTGCCTGTAGGATAAATGATAATTTCATCTTATAAATCTATAGTATAATTTTCCTAGTGGAAAGAATTAGTATAAACAATTTTGCCTGACTGAACAGTAAAAATACAACAACAGCGAATAGCTTGTGATGGTAACCAGTATTAAATTTTGTGTAAAAATTTTCTTTCAACATATATGAATTATGTGTATGATGTACATGTAAATGTATTCTTTGAGCTATTTGTGTTAATGATTAAATGACTTCCAGACAATAAAAATAGGGATAAACAACAAAAAAAAAAAAAAATTTCATCTGATTTGCTTGATGGTTTTCTAATAGTTCCATTCTATTACCACAATTAACTTCAAACTTGATCAAAGTGAAAGTAAACATCTATCTGTTTAATGTTCAATACAATAAAATATAGCTGTCTTGTCTTAATGCCATGCAAAATATCATTTGTTTATCAGTATTCCAGTAGCCGGCTGGCAGGAGACACTTCCATTAAAGAACCAGTGACAGTACAAACATTACTAATTGGCAACGGATAAAGATAATTAGGCATCAAAGGAAAATTAGAGATTAAATGGAAAACAATAAAGATGTAACAATGGTGTGTCTCGCCTGTCATCGAATAGATAGATAGATATGCAGTCCACATACATACATACATATGCAAGTCATTCAGATAGATATATGCTATATATGCAGGCCAGATAGATAGATAGATATGACTGGGATAAAGACACATTGTTTATTACAAATATGGGAAAAAAGTCAGGCCGAAACGACCCACTAAAATTGGGCCTAAACAACCCACCCCGGAAATCAGGCCGAAACGACCCAGACCGAACAAGAATAAAGCCAAAAAGATCTGGGGCCGAACGGGAATAAGGCCGAAACGACCTGTCACCTCCCTAAAATTGCAGACAGTGAATCATTATTTTTGTGACATCCCTGAACTTGATGAAACTAAAGACTTGAAAAGTGGGGCACCGATGCATCAGCTGGAAAACTTTTTGTTAGATACATGGTCTGATGCTGAAAGCAATTTATAAATCAACTGCCTCAATCGGTGAGTCTAAACACCCCACGACACCCCAAGACACCCCACGTCACCAAAGTTTATGTATATTTTCATTAAAAAGTAGATGTTAAGAACAATAGCATTAGTGATTCCTTATATTTTTGATAAATACTCTGTCTTTTTTAAAGACATCCTGACTGTTAGGTGAAATAACCACCACCTACTAAATTCAGTGCTGAAATTTTTTACCATACTGTAGTATACTATATACAAATCTGAGTCGAATAGTAATGTTATATTTTGGCTATCCATTTACTAAAGCATTTTTTTTTAATTGCAGCTGGGAATGTAACTGCATGTTCATTAGCTAGGCGTGTCTTACATTCATTGAGTCTGAAAAAAGGTCATACTGCTCCTATTATGGTAATGTGTGGCACATAATTATGAAAGTATTCAAACAAACATCGGATAAACTAGTGGCAATGATATATGCTTATCCCGGCGTCCCAGTAGAGTGGTGTGATCTCAAACTGTGCAGCACCAGACCAGGCCTGATAGGATGAGATGTAGCAATTGTAAAACGAAATATTCTGATAGGGTGTTCATTTTACTTTCAGTGATCTGATTTGAACGAAAGAGATAATTCTGTTTTGTGGTCTTATTAAAACTGACCATACTGATCTCGTTATGAAAAGACAGATACAAAATAACTCAGTACTAGCACAGCTAGCATAAAAAGATTGCAAGGACGTCATTCCTTGGTTCATATTTGGTTATTTATTCATTTATGTATTTGTTGCGCGGAACTATTATGGGAGACTCATGCGAATATTGACTACTATGATCAGACAGTGTTTATCAGGGTTCTCACTTGAATTTTAAAAATAGGAGTCCGGGACTCCTCCTTTTCCAAAAATAGGAGTCCCATCTGAAAAGTAGGAGTCCCATCCTGAAAAATTGGAGTCCCATATGTTTTAACATAAAATTTAGCCTGTAAAATAATCTTATTTATCTAGTTAAAATTGTCTTTTGATATTGTCCCTGAGGGATACAAAAGATGAAAAGGGCCTGTACAGGACTGGACGGGCAAAGGGCAATGCTTTTCTGAATCTGAATCTGAATCTTTTGTGATTGGACATCAAATGATTATGTTATAGAAATGTAAAAAGATATGACATTGACAATTATTTGGTAAATCTTCCATTTTAAGTCAAAGGTATTAATTTACTTTTCCCTTCAGAAGAAGTGTAACATATAATAGCTACAGTTCAGAGTTCAGTACTATTCAGTGATGTCCAGTCCACTGCAACATTGCTTTCAGTAATAATTACAACTTATCTCAACCATCTCCCCCCCCCCCCCCCGCTACCCCCCCCCACCCTCCCCCCCCCACGTCGGCGTACCTTACCCCACCCGCTGACATCAAACGCAGAAATCTGTTTACATGTAGATATATTTTGCCTTTCTTAATTTGAGACACAGACTGATTGTTTATGTCCAAATCGAGTTTGATTTACACTTTAATGAATGGGTACCTGTCGTTAAATCTTCCTTTGCTTATTCAATTATACATTAACTGCGAATATCTGCGCCTATCTGTGTCAATAAGAGTTCCTATACCGCGTGTTGAAATGTCTGTTTAGAACTCGCGGATTTCCCAAAAGCATTATTTATAGATCTACACTGGTACTCGTTCTGCACGTGGTGCGCGAGAGATGGCGGGAAACAGACTAAAAACGGCGGGAAATAATTTTAAAGTGCACGAACCGAAGATCTAAAATGTCACCGGTTTCCGGGAATTGAAAAAACTGGCCTTGCAAAAATTTAATATAATTACCTCTGACGGCCGCTTCTAGCAACTTGAAATTACCGATTGCATTTTCCAAGTTAAAAAAGAAAAAAAAAATCTGATTTAATATACACGTGCAACGCCCATCAAGCACAGCGCACGAGCGTACTACAAACAGTCGGGAAATAGAAAACGTGCCTTAGAAAAGGCTCATACTTCGGCAGGCTAGATCTACCTGAAAATCAAAATTTTCGTAGTATTTCAATTCTCATATCAAAATTTTCGTAGTAGTAGTATTTCAATTCTCATATCGACGTTGCCCCCGCACCTCAGCGGAACGAATCCATAGCCGCAGTAACGGGGCGCCGAGCGTCCGTCCATATCAAAATTTTCTCGTAAAAGATTCTCTTTTATGAGACGGCAGTTGCCCCTCTCGGTCTCTCATCCAATTGGCGAGAGTAATATATTGTAATTTTAATTTGCTGACACAGCCACTGTTAAAGTCCCGCCTTCTGTCAATTAATGCCATGCGGTAAAGATGTAAACTGACCAATCATGCGAGGCGGTAGATCTAAGACAAAGATACCGTGTTGACCCAATTTGTTTATATTGATCAAAAGATCATCGGTTATTAGCGATTAAGAAAGTAATACTGACAAGTGCCCTGCTACGGTAGTGGGGATTAAGAAGGTGTGAAATTCCAGGTAAATAACGGGTAGCATTTACGACGATTTTATCGATTATCGGTTCAGATAAATGGCTCCTCTATAGTTCTGTCAAAGGTGTCAGCGACGTGTGTCTTCTTCACAACTAGTGAAAACTGACATTTTAGGAGATTTTAAAGGAGTACAGCCGGAAAAATATCGCGTCCGCGGGAATCCTCGGATGGCAATTATTGGCGTCCGGATCGGAATTTTCGCGTCCAGGGACGCCGAATTCGGCGTCCCCGAGATCCCTGGTTTATGTTTTCCATTTTGACTCAACATACATTTAACGTTTACTGATTTCTCCGGGCCGTCTGATCAGAATCTACTCTCAGAGTTGGACTGTATAATCCACAAAGCGAATAAGAATCTTGGAGAATTAAAGACGACCGGCGTGTATTTCTTGATTGTTGCTAAATATCACACCTAACATAATCGCTTATATCAACAATCGATGCCGCGTGCTGATTAATCGGCAGGCATGTGTTTATTATTAATTGTTAAATGGTAACGTAAACGCCCATATCAATAATCGATGACGCGTGTCAATAATTAATCGAATCCGTGCATACTGTACGAGAAAAAAATAATTTCATTAGAGTTTATTTAATTGCATATTCATTTCTCAAACAAATTTTGTCTAAAAAACTGTTTTATTTATTCCTCGGTAGCACAAAACAAACGAATCCTAAAATCTGTGGGGTGCCGTTTAACTATTTATTCCCTATAACTTGATATACATAATTCGAATTATGGATATCCATTATTCGAATTATGGATATCTGTAATTCATAGATATCCATAATTATTTATTGATATCCATAATTCGAATTATGGATTTCTATAATTCGAATTATGGATATCCATAAATCGAATTATGGAAACGGCATCCCATAAAAGTCCATCCAAATCTTCTGGAATTACCAAAATCCTCCGAGTTTTCACCCAAATATGAATATATCAGAGGCTTATAACTACGTGAGTAATTCATGAGCCTCTGGAATATATGTAATAGCTTTATTTATCAAAATATTAATTGGTTAGCGTATGTAAGAATTTATTGTCGTACATTTAGATATCCCGCACCTACTGCAAGCACAACTGGCCCTTGTCCTAATTATCCAAATTAGTAGCATTGAAAGTTACCCCGCACCATCCCCCGACCTGATCACCCCATGAAATAATTGGAATGTCTATGTAAAACATACTATATTTTAGTAACTAATATATAAAATAATGTTTAAGACCTTTTTATGGAAGATATTTATCAATAAATTGGTGTCGTGGGGTGTCATGGGGTGTCTTGGGGTGATTAGACCGACCCCTGCCTCAATAGCTGGTCTGTCTATTTTTAAAGAAAATTGGCTAAAATTTATAGAGTGATGATAATTGCGACTTATTCACATCCCATGAAGGACAACCATTCGCCAGAAATGAAGATGTAGGCCTTAGTCGTAATTGTATTGTTCTTAAATCACAAACCATATAGAAATGACAAAAAAAATATTTAGTCAAAAATAGAAACACGTGGTAGATATTTTGGACAAATTGCCTGCAAAATGCCACTGTCAGGTAACAGCTAGCCCATCAGATGTAATTACTTTTCATACCTATATTCATAAACTTGTGAAAATAAGATATTACACCACAATGGCCCAAGTGTCGGTGATTTAATTCACTTGTTTATCCAATTAACACGCGTTAATCACCAATTTCCATAATCAAGGTGCGTATCACGCGAGAAATTTCGTGACAATCCGTGATTATCCGGAAATAAAAGCCATCAACATAAAATCGGTACAACCATTCACCGAAATTCAGTATGCACATTTATCTATCTATACAATTCGGGACTACAATGGGGTCCTACTAAAGACAGAAAAGGACTTATGCCACCGAAAAGGACCGAAAAGAACTTTCGGGCACCGAAAAGGACTTTATAGATGACACTTTATGCTATAAATACGTTTGAAAAAAAGTATATCGGGTAAAATATTATTCATAACATAATTTTCTAGTACTTTAAGTGAAAAAATGCCCTTTTTTACCGTGTCCAAAATTCGGCATTTGCAATGTCCTTTTCGGTACATGGCATCTTTCCACCAGAAAGTGAGTCCTTTTCGGTGCTGTAATATTTTTGTGAAATTTCAGGATGAAGCTACTACAGTTACAAGAATTATTATTCAAGCACTGATTAATAATAAAATGATAGAAAAAGTGCTAAAACATATGTTTTATATGGCATTTAACGGCAAATAAAAGCCCTTTTCGGTGCCCGAAAGTTCTTTTCGGTCCTTTTCGGTGGCGTAAGTCCTTTTCTGTCTTTAGTAGGACCGACTTTCTTTCTTTCTTTCTATCTATACTGTCTCGGTCAATCATGACCATGATGACAGGTTTCGGTGTGGCGCATAAGTTGTCACAAAAAAAAAAATAAATAAATAAATAAATAAAAAAAAAATGAATTTGTGACAAAGCCACCAGCAGGTTAAAACTATTTACAAGAAGTCCTCAGGGGCAGGCATTCCATGCCTAACCCCTGCCCTACCCTAGGATATTAAATTTTGCCCTTAAACCCATCAACTGTCTCCGAAGAGACAGCTTCGGTTGTAAGGCCATTCCAAGTTGCAATTGTCCTGGGGAAAAAGGAATTCTTAAAACCGTCCGTGTAAGCGTTTGGACGGTGGTACTGGAATGGGTGGGACCTATTTCTCCTGCTCCCTTCACCAACCTCAGATAGGTACTTATTCTTATCTACAATGGCAAGATTATTATGGATTTTGTAGAATAGAGACAGAGAAGCCTGCTGTCGTCTTTCCTGCAGGTCCGGCCATTGGAGTTCTTCTAACATTTCTCCCACATGGCTTTGATTGCGCCAGCGCCTACAGGTCCAACGGGCAGCAGTCCTCTGTACTTTTTCTATTCTGTTAATATCAACTTGGTGATGGGGCATCCAAACTGGCGCTGCATATTCTAATTTGGGCCGGACCAGAGTTTTATATGCAGCAGCCTTGATTTCCTTCGATGCAAAAGTCAAGTTTCTACGAAGGAAACCCGAAGTCTTAGTAGCCTTACTGGTAATTTCATTGATGTGCTGACCCCACTCGAGGTCATCCGTAATTTCAACTCCTAAATATTTGGCTGACGATACATTCTCTAGGACTTGGTTATGCAATGTATAACCATGGATTATCTGCTTTGGAGGGGGGTGCCTAGTCACCCTCATAGAGTGACATTTGGCAACATTAAATTTCATGAGCCATGCCTCTTCCCAAAGTGCCAATTTATCTAAATCATCTTGGAGTATCTGTTGGTCTTCGGACCGTCTAATATTTCTATAGAGTACACAGTCATCAGCAAAAAGGCGGACTGTGGAGCTTATGTTGTCTGGCAGGTCATTAATAAAAATTAAGAACAGGATGGGCCCTAAAACAGAACCCTGGGGGACACCAGACAACACGGGGAGAGGGTCTGAACAGACACCATCCAGAACAACTTTTTGTTCTACAATGTATCTGCTTGTCCAAATGATACAGTCTCTTGACCAACCAAAGTTAAAAGATGGGCAATGATCAGGAATTAATACCATCAAATCCGACATTATACTTAGACACTAAGTCCTCCTGTTTTAGCAGTCGGTTCAAAAGCTCATCAAGAGCTTATGTTGTATTGTTATGAAACTTGCCGACTTTAAATAAATCTTATCTTATCTTATCTTAAGTCGAAATGCCGTCGATAAAATTTTGAAAACGCTTTACGAATTTTATGATATCTATAACCTTGTTTGAGAAGTTTTGCTCTCAAAACTTTATGACGAATATTAAAGTCATCAACATGACTAGACACTCGAGCAAAACGAATAAGTTGAGAAATAATATTATATAAACACCATAGGACGTAGAACTAGGGGTTGCCCGACATTTCATCTAAAGGCATAACATCGAAACGTCACTTCATCGAAAAGTCTCAACATCGAATACGACAAAACAAAGAAACGTCAAAATATCTAATACGACATAACATCGAACGTCAAAAGATCGAAAATGTTGTAAAAACACTACGACAAAATATCGAAATTACAACATTTCAGGTGCGACAAAAGATCAAATTTCCGTTAATCTTGGTCATGTTGGTAACAGTCCGCAAGTTTACCACTGTTTCTTATTTACTCGGTTACTGAAGAACATATTTTGTGGCCTCGTATGGCGTCAGGGGTATGTTTGGAAGTATTGGGGTGGGCCAAGGTGAGTATTTTGTATTCTAGATAACTCATAGTATTGTGCTTGTTCACCACCAAGACACAAATTAAGGACCTGGTATGATAAGGCCCATATATTTGGCCCCAGAAAACTCATTTTTCAAAAGTTCTATTTCGATAACTAAAATGCATTCATAGGAAAGTTCTAACCTAAAATGAAACAACAAATACAAAATCAACCAGTTCTTGCATAAAATATTTGTGTTGTTGAGCATACCCATACCTCCAGACGATTCTGGCGAAAATGACGAATTTGGTAGCCTTCGTGGCTTTCAAAATATATGAGCCCGGCCTCCAGCACATTTTATATTTTATATGCAGACATAATTTTGATATATTTACATGCCATGAAAATATTAAATGTGCTGGAGACCGGGCTCTATGTTTATTTTTAACTTTTTGTTACCAAACTAGCAGCGTTTGGAACATTTCCCCTGTTTTCTAAACACAAAAACGCCCATATCTCCGCTCACAGACAAAATAAACATATGTTGTGTGTATTCATTTTCTTAGTTAGACCACGAGGAATAATTTGGTACACATTTCATTTTGATCTGTTGGAATTTTTTGGTTAGCGTCTCTGGACTTGCAAACTTGAGTGGGTGGGGTACCTTGACAGGCATTGTGCAATGCACAGGTAATTAGCCGTGGTACCCAACGTATAAGCTTTTCATCAAAAGGCTTTTATCAAGAGCTTTCAAAAGCTATTGTAAATGACTTATTTCTTTAAAGGAAAATATATTAAACTCAGTTTTTCTTGCAATTTTCCTTCATATTATTGAACTAACATAGGCATATCAGAAATCATGTTATTCTGCGAATTAACAAAAGTGAAACATATTATTTCTGTTTGTTCCCATACACACAAACGATAAGCAATAGAAACCATGCAATTTTAAGAGAATTTGAATGGGGGCCAAAACGGCCCTTATCATACCAGGTCCTTTTCAAGCAAATTCATCCGGGAGCTCCGAGATGTGCAGGAGGGAAATTCTGCGCGAAGAAGACCCCAATTTAAAGAGTAACTACACTTCAGGAACTGACTGAATCAGATCCCAAACCCTATCCCCAACATCAAAGGGAAAGATTGACAAAGACATCCCAACAAACAATAAATTACAAGTGATAAGCCGAGTCAGCAGCTCTTTCCCAAATAGATGGCAACTCAGCTATCTTTATTGAACCGTAAATAATTTAGACCAACAGACGGGTTACAACGGACTAAGCAAATTATATAAAAAAACATTTAACAATTATCTTTACCTATTTTCTATTTTTATGATAGAAGGATTAAACTGAGAACACAATAAATTAAACTGCACCGAACATAAAACATATGCAACCGCAACAAAAGTACCGCCTTGGGACGGTCAGTAATAACCACTGGGGGTTTAAACCGGTTTTACTGGGCCCAAACCTTCACCCTCACCCTCCGCTGCGGTGCACACAATTAGTTGGTAGTTCGGTTCGTATGGAGGTCCCCTAACTCATCAGAGAGTCATCACGGTCAACAATTAAGATCAAGAAAAGACCGTGATGAAGCAAGGATGAGGACTCGACAGCCAAAACGTGTTGAGACACACGGAGATCCCTGGGGCGTCAGCAACACCACTGGAGTACTGGAGCAAAAGAAGACCACCAGTTGAACTCCGGTGGACCAAGAAACAGACAAACATCCGGCCCCAACCAACTAATATATAGCTTTATGTAGGGGCTATCATAGAGTCTGAACCCCGACCCACCGGCGTGCAATTAAAGAGGACAGCAAAGTTGTCAACCGTGATTGGGTTAACCACTAAGCATGCAGACTGTCGCATTACATCTATGTTATAGCCAATGCGTTTAAATCGTATGATAATTTTCTTAAATTGATCGGATAAAAAGTGTGTGTGTGTGTGGGGGGGGGGGGGGGGGGGGTTCTATCCCAAAATAAACGATTGGCTGCCATTAGTATGTTTGAAAACCGGCTTCTGGGAACCAGTACATTAATTAATTGTCTGCGGTGACTCTTAACATATCGTATTAAACCGGTTCAGTTTCACTTGTCATGGTCAGATCATGTTAAACATTTAATGAAGAATTTTATCAAATATATGGCTTCTTTCTAAAATTAAGAGCTTTTTATCTCAAGCACATCGTTTTCAGTTTTACAAGTCCTATATACAACCTCATATTGACTTCTGCAATATTATTTGGGGCAACACCTCTGAAACAAATAAACTTATTAGATTACAAAAAAGAGCTTGTCGTGTTATTCTAGATTACAATGTTGAAGATACTTATGAGGCCATGAAATCATTAAAAATTCTGTCAATATATGATCGTCTCTTTCTGAGAAAAGCTAAATTTATGTTTAAAGTATTCAATGAAATAACTCCTACCTACATTAATGAAAATTTCATGCTATGAAATGATATGAATAATACTGTTAATTTAAGATCATCAACTTCATGCTGTTTTGTACCACCCAGGCCAACAAGAACGGAGCAATATAAGCATAGCATGAGATACTCAGGTTGCTTGATCTGGAACAGCTTGCCAGTTGAGGTCAAAGAAGCTCAAACTTTAGGGTCATTTCATAGAAGATGTCTAAAATGGCTGGTTACTGAGTAGAACTCTATGGGAAAATGGTCTTTCAGGTCATCCCAACTTCCATTTTTTGTTATCATTTTCTGTGTATCTTTTGTACATATTTTATTCATATGTATGCACATCATTATTTTATTGTAAAGGGTTCACAGCTCATTTCAGAGTCTTGTATACTTTTACATGCAGATGTCCATCTCTAGGACCATCAGGGGTTACTAAATATGTGTATATAAGATATTTTATGTCCTTTTGTATCTGTTCTTCTTAATCTCTATATACAAAGAGAGGGAGGGGTTGGGGGTTGGGGGTTGGGGGCGGGGTTCTAACTGTAAAATATTTGTATAATTTGGAAATGCTTGATGCTTCATTTAAATATTTTTTTTTGATATGTGTATTTGTACATGCAATATTATGACTTATGAGTATAAATGTCATTATGCTAACCTTATATCAAGATTTTCTTTGTTGCCTTGTCTTACATATTGTTCTCTATTAATCCATACCTGTCAACTTTTTTTTTTGAAAATTTCAAGGGAGATGAACAGGTTAAAATTAAAATTTTTAACTGACTTTTATGCATGCTGCGCACAGTCCGAAAGTCATGGCAACTTCCATGGGGGAGATATTTTAGAAATTTGAAACTCATTTATTTAAAGCAAAAATCTTATATTCAAAGAAAAAAAACTGGAGACTCCCTCAAGACAGGAACATTTGGTCATTTTTTGCAAAATAGGGAGGGAGGCTGGGAGTGTCTCCTAAAACAGGGGGACTCTATTTATGGGGAATGGGTTGACACGCATGTAGTCATAATCATATTTTAGATGTTGTGGTGGAAAGCATGTTTGAGATTTCAGGGGGTGAGGTTAGCCAGTGCATCATTAGATCTGTTGCTTCTCATCCCTTTGAAATGAAGATTGAACTAAGTGTTAGTACATTCAGACCTCATATATTCATATATTATACCTGTCCTATAGTATATACCCTTTTATAGAACATATTGTTTGTTTATTTGTAGTTAGGTGTTCATCTTGTATATACATGTACATTCATATTGAGGGCCTCATGGAAGATTAGCTTTTACATTTATTATATATATGTATGTGCTAAATGTTGTCACCCTCACTATATAAAGACTTTACTTACTTACTTACTTACGATGTGAGACGCTGGCCTTATTTAACTGAAGTTCAGAAGGGTAAATTAGATTGACCATGCTATCAAAGAAGTTATTGTTAATATTTAATAAGCAACTGTTCGCCCCCAGTTGGAGTACGCTGCTCCAATCTGGGATCCTCATGCACTTGATGATATACAGAAAATTGAGATGGTTCAGAGGCGAGAGGCTCGATGTGATATTTAGTGATTTTTAGTGATTTTTCACAATATTCAAGTGTGTCAGACATGTTAGATAAACTCGGCTGGCGTACCCTTGAGCAGCATATATGTCCTGAAAGTACTTCTCTTTTTCAAAACAGTTTATGGACTTGTTGCTGTACCTCTCTCAGCTTATGTCATCCCACTCTCTCGCACTTCGAGAACTTAGCACCCACTGGCATATAGACAAAAAATTTCCCGGGCAGACTACTATAAATACTCGTATTACCCGCTCACAGTTGTCCAGTGGAATAGTCTTCCAGCCCTTGTCGCAACCCTGGCTGATCTTGACAGCTTCAAGGTAGCTGTCAGTCAGAGATGCCATGTCAAACCCTGAGAAGCCCGCCACTGTTTTATCCTCACTTTTCCTATTTCAGGACCTGTATAATACAGGCCCGGATCCAGGGGGGGGGGGGGGGGGAGAGAGAGAGAGTGGGGCTTGAAAATATATGACATTATTTGGGATCAATTTGATGAGAATTTTTGCTGTCTTTTTTGCCTTGAAATTTATGTTGTTATATCTAATTAGAATCGCTCAAGCCCCAAAGCCCAACCCCTGGATCCGGGGCTGTAATACACTAACTCTATCCACTTTTATTCTGTTCTGCCTATCAGCTGTGTTTTTATTCTAACATTTTAGCATGTTGCGGGAATCCCGGTACATAATACTCATATGAGGGTGTTGCTGTATGAAGAGATAGATAGAAGACTTTGATACATTGTGGCAAAATACCCAGGTGAGCAATATGAGGCCATTTTGGAACTCTTGTATAAAAAAGAAACTAAGTAAAATTAGATGTTACTGCTGTTTTCAAGTAGGGTCGGTGAGTGACCACCTGTTTGGGGAAAAGAGCTGCTCGTTTGGTTTATCGTGCATGTCTTTCGTGAATTTCGGCCAATTTCCGTGCATGCGTAGACGTGCGCGCGCGCTGTTAACAACAACATTACTGCTCTCGCGGTGTGGCTTATACTTTCGGTAATTCTATGCACCAGATTAGTTGTTGCTTTTTACACCAATCCAACACATTACCAAGGGCAACGTTACACGCGATTCTAAAAATTTTCCTCCAACAAAATAAATATTCCCGCAATTTCATGTGTGAAATCGAGTTCAGACTCTTGCTATGAGGTAATTATAATTTCTTGATGTAGCAGTTTGCTTCTTTGACGCAATAACGTGCTGGATGAACGGCCAGTAACTTTTTATTGAGTATATACTGTACCTATGTAACTAAAATTCGAGTTCAACTAGTAGCCGTAAAAGACACACCTGGGCACTAAAAAGTAACATCAGAATTCCCACCTAGCTTTATCGAGACAATCTACAACAGTGAAATGCGAGGCAGTATCCTGTTATTTGACCCAGATGGAATAAACTGCATGTAAAGGGAATAAGATATGGAAATTAGGTCTGAAATTAGACCTGTACACAGGGCCCTCCGTAGCTTCTTACATCGCTATGTTAGCGTAGCTTCTGAAGCTAAACATAACGTCAGAGGATCGGGACTAGTCTGAAATATGTAGTGAATGGGTATAAATACCACTAATAGCACCTCACTGTAGAAGCATGCTTTTATGTTGACGTGTTAGAGTGGTAGACTGTTGTTGCTAGTTAAGCAACATTTAGCTTGGTTAGTACTTGGATGGGTGACCCAGGTTAAGCTGCTTGGTGCGGTGATTGGGTATCCAGGTTTACTACAATGGTGGCAGCGTGTTTGACGAGCTCACAGGTTGGTTGGTTGTTACTAAGCCCCAATTGACCGTAATGATCTCTCGGTATGTTTCTCTAGGTATTCTTCTTAAGGTAGATTTAACACACTTGTACTCATGTAGTAGGTTGTGCGCCAAAGTATTTTTCACGTCTTCAATTTAAGACAAAAAAACACACTGTTGAGAAACTGGATTAATGACTCCGAAGCCACATTGAGTTCTGTAAAGAAACAAGGCCAGCTTACTGCACTATTACGATCCTTCTTCGCATTTACTCAGAGTATCCTGTTTCTTATAATTCCAATTCAACCGTCTTTTCTCAAAATCGACAGCTATGTCTTTTCTCACAATCTACAGCTATAGTGAGTATCTTAGAAAACACCCCCAAAAAAAAATAGTTCAAAGTAGTTCCAGATTTCTGGCTCATGGGGTTTATCGAAGTATAAACACTGTTTTCTGTTCGCTCTTCACCAATCAGAATGCAGGAAATTACTATAAGTAGGATTGAGTTGGAATTATACTTCATTATTGTTGTGTTTCAGCATGCCTGGGGACACGAGCCTGGCTCTTCCAGCCATGAACCCTCCCCACCACACTGTACCAAAGAGATATGAAGAAACCAGACCAGTACAGATACAGGGCTTTGCTCACACAAAGATCATAGGTATGGTTACTTCTGTTAATTCCTTATTTAACAAAGACAAAGGTGTGCAGAAATGAAGAACTGTTGGGCTTAATGTGAATGGGGACACATTCAGGATTCAGGGAAAGCAGCTCTACCAATTCCTATACTGACTCCTTTCTTAATGGGGATTGACTCGTAAAGGCAAAAATGTGCTCCCTTGGGAGTCCATTTTCTCCTTGAAGAGAAGATCCCTTTTATGAAGGGCTATGTTGTCCAATGCTGAGTCATATATGGTTCCCCAAGGACCTTGTAAGGTTATGGGATAGAATAGAATAGAATGTTGTCCATTGAAGCAACAGGAAGTCACAAAAAATAGATTTCCTTCATAAAAATGGCTGGAAAATGTGGACATACAGTTTAAGCTCTAGGGTCTGCACTCTGCCATTGAACAGTTTAATGTTGTGACATCTCCTGATTTGTGCAGATGGACAATATCAGTCAAACATATGTTAATAAAATTCATATAGTTATTTGTTATACCTCTATCTTTATACCTCTTTTACTCTAACACACATTCCTCAAAGCCAGTGTTTAACCCATTCCATTCGGGATACTCCTTTAGGGGTATCTGGGCAAACAGTTTGGATCCAGATCAGACCTGAGATCCAAACTGTTTGCTGTCCAGACATCATTTCTGCAAGAGTTAGTTAGAGCAATATTGTCAAAATATTCTTGATTTTTGATGAAGACGACAATTAAATTTCAGCAGACAACAAAAAATACCCAGAATGGAATGTGTTGATAAAATTGCTTCAACTAGCTTATTTTCTCAGCTGTTTTTCAATGATTATCCATGTTTCTTAGTTTGCAGCATCTTGCTGAAAGAGAAAGTTGAAAATTGCAAAAAAAAAAAAAAAAAAAAAAAAAAAAAAAAAACATTTGTCTTGGACCCAAAACAACTAAAATTTGAACCCACAAAAATTATACCTTTTATCACATTGGTAGGTGGCAATCAAAAACGCTCTTAACAGTGGATTAACGCGGATCAGAAAATGTTAAAAACAGCTTTTCGATTGCAAATTGTCGCCAATTTGCAATCGAAAACGTTGTTTCTAACGTTTTTAGCTCACCTGAGCCAGCGGCTCCGGGGGAGCTTATAGGATGGTAAGGCTCCGGCGTCCGTCGTACGTCGTCCGTCCGTCGTCCGTCCGTCGTCCGTCCACACTTTCAAACAACTTCTCCTCTAAAACCGCTTGGCCAATTGCAACCAAATTTCATATGTATTCTCCTGGGACCTTAGGAACGAAAAGTTGTTCAAACGGTCCTGGTCACATGACCAACATGGCAGCCATGCCCATATATGGTAAAAACCTGAAAAAATCTTCTTCTCCAGAACCAATAGGGCGATGGCCTTGAAACTTGGTATGTAGCATCGGGTACACGAGTACTACCAAGATTGTTCAAATTATGACCTTGGGTTGACCTTGACCTTTTTTACGGTAAGGTCAAATTTGCTTCCTTATGCTTTTATATGGCAAAATGCTGCAACATAAGATATCTTGGAAACTGTTGAATATTTTGGCCTAAAAATTGGTACATACAGTCATCTTTATGACTACATGAAGATTTATGAGTTCAAGAGGTCAAGGTCATTCTTTGACCTTTGACCCAGAACTCTCATATTTTGACAATATCAAACAATCTCCTCAAAAACAACTAGGCCAGTTGTAATTAAATTGCATATAGATCCTCCAGGGGTTGAGGGAATGAAAATTTGTTCAAACGGTCCTGGTCACATGACCAACATGGCCACCACGCCCATATATGGTAAAAACCTTTAAAAATCTTCTTCTCCAGAACTAGTAGACCGATGGCCTTGAAACTCGGTATGTAGCATTGGGTACTCAAGTACTATCAAGATTGTTCAAATTATGACCCTGGGTTGACCTTGCCCTTTTTTATGGCAAGGTCAAATATCGGAAAATGCTAGCACATGAGATTTCGTGGTAAGTTTTGAAGATTTTGGCCTAAAAATTGGTATATACAATCATCTTAATGAGTACATGAAGATATGTGAGTACAAGAGGTCAAGGTCATTCTTTGACCTTTGACCCAGAAATCTCAAATTTTGACAATTTCAAAGAATCTGCTCTAAAACCACTGGGCCAATTGAAACCAAATTTCATATAGAGCCTCGAGGGGTTAAGGGAATTAAAAAATTTTCTAACGCTCCTGGACACATGACCAACATGGCCGCCATGCCCATATATGGTAAATACCTTTATAAATCTTCTTCTCCAGAACCAATTGACCGATGGCCTTGAGACTTTGTATGTAGCATTGGGTACTTAAGTACTATCAAGATTGTTCAAATTATGACCTTGTGTTGACCTTGACCTTTTACAGCAAGGTCAAATATGGGAAAATGGTAGAACATAAGATTTCATGGTAAGTTTTGAAGATTTTAGCCTAAAAAATTGGTATATACAGTTGTCTTAATGAGTTCATGAAGAATTATGAGTACAAGAGGTCAAGGTCATTTTTTTACCTTCGATCCAGATCGCTCATATTTTGACATTTTCAACCATTTCCTCAAAAGCCAAAGGGCCAATTGTGAACACATTTCATATAGAGCCTCCAGGGGTTGATTGAATGAAAAATTTGTTCAAACGGTCCCGGTCACATGACCAACTTGGCCGCCATTACCACTTCTGGTATAAATCTTTAATATTTTTATTTCTCCAGAACCAATACACCTATGGCCTTGAAACTTGGTAAATAGCATGGAGAACTAGAGTACCACCAAGACTGTTCAAATGGTGACCTTGGGTTTACCTTGACCTTTTTTGCGGCATGGTCAAATATGGGAAAATGCTAGAACATAAGTTTTCATGGAAAGTTTTGAAGATTTTGGCCTAAAAATGGTATATATGGTTGTCTTAATGAGTACATGAAGATTTATGAGTACAAGTGGTCATGGTCATTCTTTGACTTTTGACCCAAAACTCATATTTTGACAATTTCAGACATGATAAGTAAAAGCCACCTTGCCAATTGTTCAGGTGAGCGATTCAGGGCCTAATGGCCCTCTTGTTTATTCCATGCATGGCAATTGCACAAGCATTTTCGATTGCTGCCTAGCCAGTATGTTAATTGCTTCATTATTTAGGTTTGGGACATGATCTCCACCAGAAGGCTTTGGAGAAAGCAGAAAATGAGAAATTGACAGCTGTGAGAATAGCAGAGCAAGCTGTCCGAGAAGAAGCAGAACAACTAAAGGTAAACGAAATGAATTACATATAAGTGTTACTGTCAGATCCTGTATTGCTTTACTATATTATTTATATTAGCCACGAGACGAGAAAACCAATGAAGTGCTTGTATGCCCAGCACAGACTCATATCAGCCTGGGCATCCGCCCAGTCTGATCAGAGACTTCGCTAAGCACTTTAAGGGTAGTTGAGGTTTTAAGCTACCTCCATGCGGACAGCGAAGAGTCTGATCAGACTGAGTGGATGCCCAGGCTGATCTGAGGCTGCACTGGGTGCACAACCACTTTGTTGGTTTTCTCATGTCGCGGCTCATATGTATGTATAAATTCTTTGAATAAAATACTGTTTAAACCAACTAAAGGTAAACAAGCTTCAGCAAGCACTTATAGACGCTTTAAAGCACTACACATCATTATAAAATTTATTTTTGGCTTCAAGTGTCAGAATTGATAAACATCTTACGTTTTTCTGTCATCTTACAAAGGAAAACAACCCCTGTGACTTCCTGTGCTTCCTTGGACAACAAAGCCCCTCCAAAAGGGGCCTACCTTAAAGGGTAGAATTTGCTTCTTGAGGAGCACATACTTGCATATGAATGGACCTTCTTTGAGAAGCAGAGCTCTAGATAAGAGGGAGTATTTGATGATAATTATTTTTATTTCTCATCAAAACCATATGTTGTGACCCCTCATCTGAACCGTCTCGAGACGGTTCAGATGAGGGGTCACAACATATGCTTTTATGCAGAATTAACAAAAATTATCCCTAATTATCATCAAATACTCCCTCTTATCTAGAGCTCTGAAAAATGAAAGTGCAGGGAGACAACTTTTGTGAGGTCCTGTATGCTTTTTTTGAGAATTACACTCTTTCAAAAAGGAGTCTACTCTGAAAGGAAAGAATTTGCTCCCAGGGGAGCACATTTTTTCTTAACAGAGTTGACCCATATGGGAAGGGAAACTAAAAAAAAATGGCAGTTTCATAGGTGTTTCCCCTGAAAGTGTATCTATTCAGCTAGATTTCACAATAAAGAAGAAAAGTTCAGTAAATTACTTATGGTCTCTAGCTTTTTTGACCAGTTTTCATAAACAGTATGTCTGTATTTTAACACTAGGCAATAGCACTAGCCAAAGCTCGAGAAGATGCAGCCATAGAACAGGAAAAGGTCATCAAGAAGTTAAAGAAAGCTCAAGAAAAAGCATTAAAGGTACAGTGTAGTCCTTTTATAATCCTGCCGAAGGCAGAAGGATATAGTTTTCTCTATGTCTGTCTGTCATGCCTTTCCAAAGCCATAACTTGCATGTAATCTACAAACTAAATTTGATGAAGCTAAAATATATATCATCGTAATGCGCTGATGCACATCAAGTTTTGTAAGAATGGCATCTGACAGGCACTTTTATCCCCAAATTTAGGAGCACTACTGTAACAGTAAGGACATCTATGATTAAGGCGAGGATTTTCCCCATTAGGCCTGCGAGACAGGTCCGAATTTTCAAAAGTATAAAGTGTGCAATCTTTTCTTAGCAGAGCTTCCACAAATATGTAAGCCGTATGAAATCAGATTATTTGTGATTCAGACCCAAAGACATGGGGAGATAATCCAGTCTGACCATACCTACCCTAAATTAAAGGTTTTCGCATACTTCATTCTTTGAGGTAATGAAAATATTCAAATTAGTCATTCATTCCATAATTTTTTCTCATAAATGCATGCTAAATACACACATATCACAATACAAAACAATGATTTTCTTGTTGTTACGCCTGATTGGCATTTAAACATGCAAAACCGTAGTTCTGCTTCCGGTCAAAACGGCCAAAAGAGAACGCTTCACTATAATTAAAATACAAGTACTTTCCCCCCCGTGACCCAGCATTTCCTTCCTGCAGCAGACTTATGCGATGCAAGTACGCAATATATATGAGTGGGATGCTGGGTCACGGGGGGGAACGATACTCAGTAAGCCAAAGAAGAAGAATGGTCAACAGTAGCACTGTGATCTTCAAGGATTATATTGTGTACTATGACCTTGAAATGAGGTCAAGGTCACATACATATGGTCAAAACTATCCAGTGCAGTCTGTTCTGTAAGTATTGTGAGTCAAAAAGGGGTGAAATGTATACAATAAATCATTATTTCAACGATCAGTTTGAGGATAATTTACAATTTATCTCAACATTGACGTCAACGTCAACGTATGTTTAACGTATTTTACATAGACAAAAACACTTGAAAATTCATTTGTCATGCAAGTTACATGTCATAGTCATAAATGCAAAGCAGAAGTCAGTGATCCGTATAATTTTTTAGCTTGCCTGAGCACGAAGTGCTCAGGGTGAGCTTTTGGGATACCCTGATGTCCGTCGTCCGTCGTACGTCCGGACGTCCGTCCGTCAACTTTTGCTTGTGTACACTCTAGCGGCCACAGTTTTGATCCAATCTTTATGAAACTTTGTCAGAATGTTAGTCTTTATAAAATCTAGGCCAAGTTCGAAACTGGGTCATGTCGGGTCAAAAACTAGGTCACTAGGTCAAATCTTAGGGAAACCTTGTGTACGCTCTAGAGGGCACAGTTTTCATCCAAAGTTCATGAAACTTTGTCAGAATGTTTATCCTCATAGTATCTAGAACAAGTTCAAAACTGGGTCACGTCGGGTCTAAAACTAGGTCACTAGGTCAAATCATAGAAAAACCTTGTGTACGCTCTAGAGGACACAGTTTTGATCCAATCTTTATAAAACTTTGTCAGAATGTTTATCTACATAAACTCTAGGCCAAGTTCGAAACTGGGTCATGTCGGGTCAAAAACTAGGTCACTAGGTCAAATCTTAGAAAAACCTTGTGTACGCTCTAGAGGGCACAGTTTTCATCCAAAGTTCATGAAACTTCGTCAGAATGTTTATCCTCATAGTATCTAGGACAAGTTCGAAACTGGGTCACGTCGGGTCTAAAACTAGGTCACTAGGTCAAATCATAGAAAAACCTTGTGTACGCTCTAGAGGACACAGTTTTTATCCAATCTTTATGAAACTTTGTCAGAATGTTTATCTCCATAAAATCTAGGCCAAGTTTGAAACTGGGTCACGTCGGGTCTAAAACTAGGTCACTAGGTCAAATCATAGAAAAAGCTTGTGTACGCTCTAGAGGACACAGTTTTGATCCAATCTTTATGAAACTTTGTCAGAATGTTTATCCCCATAAAATCTAGGCCAAGTTCGAAACTGGGTCATGTCGTATAAAAACTAGGTCACTAGATCAAATCTTAGAAAAACCTTGTGTATGCTCTAGAGGGCACAGTTTTCATCCAAAGTTCATGAAACTTTGTCAGAATGTTTATCCTCATAGTATCTAGGAAAAGTTCGAAACTGGGTCACGTCGGGTCTAAAACTAGGTCACTAGGTCAAATCATAGAAAAACCTTGTGTACTCTGTAGAGGACACAGTTTTGATCCAAAGTTCATGAAACTTAATCAGAAAGTTTATGCTTATTATGTCTAGGATAAGTTTGAAACTGGGTCATGTTGGGTCAAAAACTAGGTCACTAGGTCAAATCATATAAAAAACCTTGTGTATGCTCTAGAGGACACAGTTTTGATCCAATCTTTATGAAACATTGTCAGAATGTTTCTCCCTATAAACTCTAGGCCAAGTTCGAAACTGGGTCTTGTTGGGTCAAAAACTAGGTCACTAGGTCAAATCTTAGAAAAGCCTTGTGTACGCTCTTGAAGGCACAGTTTTGATCCAAAGTTCATGAAACTTTGTCAGAATGTTTATCCTCATAATATGTAGGACAAGTTTGAAACTGGGTCATGTCGGGTCAAAAACTAGGTCACAAGGTGAAATCATAGAAAAACCTTGTGTACGCTCCAGAGGACACAGTTTTGTTCTAATCATTATGAAACTTTGTTAGAATGTTTACTTCCATAAACTCTTGGCCAAGTTTGAAAGTAGGTCATGTCGGGTCAAAAACAAGGTCACTAGGTTAAATCATAGGAAAACCTTGTGTACGCTCTAGAGGACACAGTTTTGATCCAAAGTTCATGAAACTTTGTCAGAATGTTTATCCTCATAATATGTAGGATAAGTTTAAAACTGGGTCATGTCGGGTCAAAAACTTGGTCACTAGGTCAAATCTTAGAAAAACATTGTTTACACTCTAGAAGGCACAGTTTTCATCCAAAGTTCATGAAACTTTGTCAGAATGTTTATCCTCATAATATCTAGAACAAGTTCGAAACTGGGTCACGTCGGGTCTAAAACTAGGTCACTAGTTCAAATCATAGAAAAACCTTGTGTACGCTCTAGAGGACACAGTTTTGATCCAATTTTTATGAAACATTGTCAGAATGTTTATCTCCATTAACTCTAGGCCAAGTTCAAAACTGGGTCATGTCGAGTCATAAACTAGGTCACTAGGTCAAATCTTAAAAAAACATTGTGTGCGCTCTAGAAGGCACAGTTTTGATTCAAAGTTCATGAAACTTTGTCAGAATGTTTATCCTCATAAAATGTAGGACAGGTTTGAAACTGGGTCATGTCGGGTTGAAAACTAGGTCACTAGGTCAAATCTTAGAAAAACCTTGTTTACGCTCTAGAGGACACAGTTTTGATCCAATATTTATGAAACTTTGTCAGAATGTTTATCTTCATAAACTCTCGGCCAAGTTTGAAAGTAGGTCATGTCGTATAAAAACTAGGTCACTAGGTCAAATCTTAGAAAAACGTTGTGTAAGCACTAGAAGGCAAAGGTCTGATCCAATCTTCATGAAACTATGTCAAAATGTTTATTGTCCATATATCTAAGCCCCCTATGAAACTGAGTCACGTTGGCTCAAGGTCAAATCTTAGAAAAACTTTGTGTACACCCTAGAGGGCACAGTTTTGATCCAATCTTCATGAAACTCTGTCAGAATGTTTATCTTAATGAAATCTAGGTAAAGTTTGAAACTGGGTCTTGTCAGGTCAAAAACTTGGTCACTAGCTCAAATATAAGAACGACCTTGTATACGCTCCAGAGGGCACAGTTTTGATCCAATCTCAATGAAACTGTGTCAGAATGTTTATTCTTACAATATCCAGGCCAAGTTTGAAACTGGGTCATGTCGGGTCAAAAACTAGGTCAAATGTTAGTATGGTAAAAACTCTTATAAATCTTCACCAGAGCCAGTGAACTGATTAATGCTCAGGTGAGCGATTCAGGGCCACCATGGCCATCTTGTTAATCATGGGGAAAATTCTCGCCTTAAGCATAGAAGTCCTTTCAAAGAGTTGTGGGAAATATCATAAAAAGTGAGCTATTTTTTTTTTTCTGGCAATTTTCAAAGGGATGCAATTAGTGATTTCATGTCTTCTTCTCTGGGCAACAAAACCTCCAAAAGGTTCAACTCTTAAAGGAAAGACTTTGCTCTGGAAAGAGCAAATTCTTCCCGTTAAGGGTTGACCCCAGTTTAAAAGGGTGGCATAAATGAAAATAGCAGAGTTGCTTTCCATTAAAATATACCCATTCATCTGTCCTTAAAAGAGATTTATGATGCAACTTTTGCAGGAGGAGGCCTTGAGGGTTGAGATGAAAATGACAAAGCTTGCAATAGAGCAGGTAAAGCAAGAGAGAGCTGAGGGTGAGGCACGACTCAAGAAGGCTGTTGCAAAAACTGAAGAAGTCTGTTACCAGCAGAGGCTAGCAGCAGTCGCTGAAGCTAGAAAAGAAGAGCAGAAGATTGCAGCTGATGAGGCTTCTAAAGTCGCTAGGTGAGGGCAATATTTTGGATGCAACAATAGTCTGCTTGCCCTATACTGTCAAATGTAAACAAATTTAATCAATACTAGTCAGATATGAGTCATACCATTTTGTTCTCACACCATGGTTTTATACACTCTGCTAGTCCAAACATTGGACTGGTATGGAGCATATAAAAGATTTTTCTTAAAATGGCCTGGTATATATTATTCATAACTGGGGAGAATTGGACCTATTTGCATTTGAACATATGGGGTGCTTATGACTAGTGTGCACAGCAGGGATGCAAAGCAGCCGACGCACCTGTACACTTTGATCAGACTATTATCAGTTTAGAAATCTGAAAAATTTATAGCAATTACAGACATATGAGCCATGACACGACAAAACCAATAAAGTGGCATGTGCGTTGATTGAAGTGATCAATCTGGGCCAATGCATAGGCTGATAAGAGTCTTCGCTGTCTTCATTGAGCTAGCTTAGACCCTTAGCAAGCCTTTAAGTGTACAGCGAAGACTATAATCATACTGGGCAGCTGCCCAGGCTCATCTAAGTTTTCACTGGGCACACATGCCACTTTGTTGGTTTTCTCATGTTGTGGCTCACATGACAGGGTACCCATGCACCTAAAGGAATTTGAAGAATTTATATGGCATTTACGGACATCTATAGATGTTTAAAAAAAAAAAAGATTGTACAGTAAGTGTTACAGTTCATTTGATAAGCCCAAATTTTGTTGGTACAAAATTCAAGCTTATTATTGTAGGAACTGCAGCATCAGTTAGCCTTCTAATATGCTAATGGAACATTTTGGGGATATTTTGTGGCTATCTTGGTGCAAAATGGTCAAAATTGACAGACATTGTAGTGCTAGGCTCCATCACTGCATCTGTGAGGGTTCAAATTCCATCAGCAACATGAAAAATATCTTGAATTATGTCTCCACTTTGGTTGAAAGACCAAAGTCACCTACACTGCTGAGACATGTATCAATATTCCATAGAAAAACAGAAGTTAATTATAAATAGAGTCCTTATATACAGAATATACTGCAGCATCTATTAGCCTTATGTATTTTATTTGAGCTTCCTTTTTTGGGGATGGTGTATCGAGTGTAATGGTTGAGGCTGACAGACATTGCTGTGCTAGGCACCATTACCGCATCCCTGAGAGCTTGAATCCTCCAAGCAACATTAAAAATGTCTTGAATTTTGTTCCTGCTGTCACAGCCTGTTGTGTAAAAATATAAAATTGATCTCCATTGCTGAAAGAAAAAAATCATAATTCCACTGAAAAAAGGTCATAATATAAAAGGGAACTTATTTACCTTAAATATTTTGATATCATGACAGTTTGTATAAAGGATGTTTTTGATAATTGAATTCTGACAAGTTCATATTTCCAACCAGGAAATGATTTCAAAACGACAATAAACGTGTATACCCTAAAACTGCTTGATAGATGTCTAATATTGTTTGTTTGCCCAGGTACTTGTTCAAATATACTTTGAGTAATGCAGAGAACTTAGTTGATGTTGCTTAAATAACAGATTGAAAGATACATGCATCATGTAAATGTAATTGCCATTTGGTGTTAATTCTGTTTTTATTTTATTCAAAGTTTGTAAGTATCCAATTACACTTTATTAGTTGTATTTAAGTGGTAAAGTACGTTTTCTTTGTTATGGGGTATTAAAATGTAGGGTATATTTTACAGCCGTTTTCTGACTGGTGATTTTATGGACTTTATAGAACATCTTTAGCCTATATTTTGTAATTAAACTGTTAATATTGGTTCATTTATTGTTCAACACTTTCAGTTTTACTGATACAAAATACAAATATTGTTGAAAGAGGTCATAACATTATGTAAACTGGTTGATAATTAAACTGACTGTACCACTCTTGAATTTGAAGAAGTCTGCTTATCCCATCAGTGGTAAACTTTTTGAAACTATTGACTGACTGGAAACTGCAGATTCCTGACGGGTCTGATCAACTCGAACTGTGGTATTTCTGTTTCGGTAAATTAATAGCAGACAATATAAATTGAAAACAAACACTTATGCACTCCAGATCTTGCCATGATTCTGTTTAAAGATTGTCACACTTTACTGTCAAGGCTGTTTAAGGATTGCCACACTTTACTGTCTAGGCTGATTAAGGATTGCCGCACTTTACTGTCAAGACTGTTTAAGGATTGCCACACTTTACTGTCAAGGCTGTTTAAGGATTGCCACACTTTACTGTCAAGGCTGTTTAAGCACTTTACTGTCAAGACTGTTTAAGGATTGCCACACTTTACTGTCAAGGCTGTTAAAGGATTGCCACACTTTACTGTCAAGGCTGTTTAAGCACTTTACTGTCAAGGCTGTTTAAGGATTGCCACACTTTACTGTCAAGGCTGTTCAAGGATTGTCACACTTTACTGTCAAGGCTATTTAAGGATTGCCACACTTTACTGTCAAGGCTGTTTAAGGATTGCCACACTTTACTGTCAAGGCTGTTTAAGGATTGCCACACTTAACTGTCAAGGCTGTTTAAGGATTGCCTAACTTTACTGTCAAGGCTGTTTAAGGATGGCCACACTCTACTGTCAAGGCTAGCAGCTGGTAATATATTTAAGTCTTAACCCTTTTTTGTTTAGTGGACTTATCCATTCTTATCATTTGGATGTGTCTGTTTCAAAGTAGGGTTTTCTGGTGAATTTCAGTTCAGTTGTATTTTTCGTAGAGATTCTAATGAGTAAACAGAGTAGACCCAGATCAGATGCTGCATTCTGCAGCATCTGAAGGGGGTCTCCACTGTTTGCTTATGTTCCCAAAACAGGTTTCCAAACTAAAAAGAGTTGATTTGGTAAGCTATTCATATTTATGCTCATCTAGGATCATTCAGTATATAATAGCTAGTATATAATTCATCAAAATTGCTGGCACAGACTTGTTACTGAGCTGTTCATCTTTCTTTTCATATGACTATTGCTGCAAGTTAGAATCTTTTTAGATAGTGAAGATTACAGCTTGTTATGGCTTGATGGTTTGATACATGTGTTTCAATTTATAATTCACAGAGATCAGGCTGATTTTGAAAAGTTTGTATTATGATTTGGATGAGAGCTGCTATTGAAACGCATTCTTGCATTCTGCTGCTGCTCTTGGTACTCTGCAAGCATGTCTAACAGCAAAATATTGCTGTGTTTTCTAACAGCCTGTAACTGGAGGTGAAATCTCCTTATTTATATAGTTTGGCTCAGTTTGTATAGATTTGGTTACAGCTTTGGATTGATGTTGCTCTGTTTTGGCAGTGGGCTAATTAATTTTTGATACCTGATAAAGTAATTCGTATATATGATAGGGCTCTCCCTCTTTTGTAGAATGACCCCAAATATCTAAAGTTGTGTACTTTGGCCAAAGGATTTTTGTTGTTGTTGTTTTTTTCTCCACATTTGAAACAGTCCCGAAAATCTAGATCTGTCATATAAGATGAACTAGTGTTTTGTGGGTGTATTGGAGGGGGAAAACTGTCTAAGCACTCAGTTAATATGGTATGTTATTTTCACAAAACCTATGTTCTGTCTTAGTAATGTTTCAGTAGTTTTCTGCTTGTTTGCTGCTCCAGAATTGCTGGCATCTAAACATCAATTCTGCTCTCCTGCAAGCCTTGATGGCGCCATGTTTTGCTTATGGCTTTGTTCTTTTCAGTAAAAGTTCAGGAACTGTTCATATCAATATTGCATAGTGTTTGTCATGATTTATCTTAGGTCTGTATTTGTTTTTTTGTTTTTTTTTCTCTAGTTATTACTGTTCTTTTTCTTTCTATTTTTTTTTTTTTTTAATTAATTTGATTATTTATTACTCATTTCAAAAGTAAAGGAGAGCCTTTGCTATACTCTTGGCATGTGCATGCATATGGATAGTTTTTGCATTTGAATGGTAGGTTTATGATACTTGGTGAACACTTTGTCTTAAATCTCAATAAGAACATGTGAACACAACCACACACTTTTGACAGTAACCTATATTTTAAAGGAGACATGAAATGCTGCTCTGTTCCATTGTTTATAGCAGAAAATAAGAAGATAAATGCATCACTGAAATTTGCACTCTTAAACTCCAACCAGAAGTATAAATATAGCAGTGTAAATTCCAGGTATTTCCAGTCTGCCGAACATGTGGAAGAAATTTCCGATAAATAATGAGCTCAAGTGCTGCAGGAGGTCTGACGTCACATCAGCATTCTCTGCTTGTGTGTCGCTAGATCAGACAGATAGATAGTAGCATCAAAAAGGAAGAATAAGAACTTTACGTCATCTTAACCCTATTTAATAGTCATTCAGGGCACTTGAAATCATTTTTACCACATGCAACATAAAATAGTCTTAAATTTTACGACTGACTCATGGTATTTTATTTAGTTTTTTCATTCAGCTACCGTTACTAAAAAAGCAACTCACATGTTTCAGCTGAATGAAAGTATTGATATTGACAAGAACAAGTAACAGTAAGCTGTGTTCTCCCCAGAAATTTCAGAAGGCATGTCACTTATAACACAAAAATCAGATTTGACATGTTGATCAATTTTTAAAATCATTAATATAGCAATATTTTGTCAAAATTAGCCTAAATTTACATTATGAATAATTTATTAATGATCCTTATTGCATTTAAAACAACTTTACTGGCTAAGAAATGAAAATAATAGCACTTGAATAAATTTTCATTGGCAATTAAGGCATGTTGCAAAGGTAATTTGAAGAGGAAGGCATGTTGCAAGCGACATGCCTTAATGGTCTGAGGAGATCCCTGCAGTAAGGAATCGAAACAGAAGTACTGCCTTGGAATGTTACGTTACTAGAAGAGAGATGAATGGGGGTGCGGGTGTGGGGCGGTGGGGAGAGGGGGGGGGGGATAGTCTTCAGCTGAAAAACTGAAGAAATGGGTCCCATGTTTATACCTTTTTATATCTAAAACTTAGGCTAGAGACTTTACTATTTAGAAATGTTACCAATTTAGTATTATTAGCTGTAGTACCATTCACGCATATTTATCAAACAAAATTCAAACATATGGGAAAAAAAGAACTTATTTTCAGAGATCGAACGTTTCATTCAACTTTCTCACCACTGTTTAAACTTCTTTATAATAGTCTATAAATTTACATAAATACCAAATATTTCGACTTTTACCTCCTTGAAGGAACCGCAATGCTTTGTTGAAAAATAGCAAATTGCATTGATTCTGTCAGAGGTTCTTAAGCCGTGATTACCACATCTAATATGTCCTGGTGTAGAATACATAGTAGACAGCAAAGGTGCTGGTAAATGATAAGTTTATGTGGATCCTTGTATTAAAGTTGGCTAGGGCAGGAGCTGCTTAGCCCACCTGGGTTCAACTGGTGGTTTTTCTCTTCCTCAGTGGTGTTTGGTATTTATTTATTTAATTCCCATAAGGATTCGTTGATGGATTAAAAAAACCTTCAAGTAGACCGAACAACTAACTAAATGGAAGCTAAGGGCAAGAGTTAGGATCCATTCCCCCTCCAACCCATCCCCGCCCTCCCTCTCCAACCACACCTCAGCATGCCATTACATATAATGTGTGTTATTATAGCACATTTATACAAGCAAATTGGCTTTCTGGGGCACAGGGATGGGGGGGGGGGGGTGGTGTGTGTGGGGGGGGGGATTAACTTTGAAAACGTTTCCTGTTTCCAATACATTTAATTATAAAGTCTGGTCTTTTTCTACAATAATCATAGTCTGTTCTGAAAAAAAACATAAACAGAAGTTGACTATAGGAAGTTGATAGCAAAAAATCTAAGACAGATGCGTTGGTTTTTGACTAATTTTATAGGCAAATTTACATTACAACTTTTGGTGCCAATTTTATATGCTTAAACGTCAAAGAACAAGTTAAGGAGAATCAAAGTGGTGCGAATTCAAACAGATTGAACAACTGAAAATAATTGCAACCTATGCCAAGCTGCAAAGTAATTGCATGTATAACCAAAAGCGCGGCACTTCAGGCTCTGTTTGCCCTTTTGTATCTCTTTTTACAACAAATTGCTTGTTACATTTATACGCATCCATGCATGCAAGTTAGGTACAATGAAAGTGTCCTATTATTGTATCAAACTGTTTATTATTTATCAGAATGAAACATTATGTATAAATAACTGAATTTGCAACACTGCCATCCTAAATAAACAACACATCATAATAATCATTATGGTTATATTACTATCAAATACTTGAACTCTACAAGACAGCTGATAAGCATCTTGCTGTTCTGACATCACTGGCATCTGGTTTTCCGATAACAGGCGAATGATATGAATATCAGTGTTGATTTTGTGGTTTTCAAGTTTACACAAAAATTTAGATAGTATCTTCACTGCTCCTGCAGGGAACAGGTATACCTTTGTATTGTCTTTTCGGGGATAAAAACACATGTGTCATTTCAGGTGTCCTTTAAAGATCCAGATGTGATAGCTAATTATGGGCTATTTGTAGATTCAGCTATTTTTATTCTTGGTGCTTTAAGGGTTATAGGTGAAACACTTTAAAAGTTTCAAATGTGTTATGGTTGAGAAGGGTATCAAAGGATGTTTATCTTTCTTTATGATACTACATTTTTGTTTGTGGTGGATGGTTTAACATTTTTTATGTAAAAAATTTACTAAGCGCTGATATACAGACTTTATTTGTTCTTTGATACTCAGGACAAAAATGAAACAAAACAAATGAGGGTAAATAAATAAAATAACAAAATATGAAGGCAGACAAAAAGTGAAATAAGATGCCGCATTATTTTATATATTTGAATCTCTGTGACACCTTTCTACCAGTGCCTTCTATGCTGTACAGAATCAAGATTTTGTTGGATTTTTCATTGATTTGAGTTTTTGCACAATCAACAAAAATTTAAGCCACCCCAGACATAGCCTCTATGTATCATTTTGTGGTGGTTCAAATCTTTGCTAATTCCAGTGCTAATTCCAGGTAGGAAATAAAATATCACAACACTACAAAACCAACAAAGTGGCATGTGTGCCCAGCAAAGACTCAGACCAGCCTGGGCATCTGCCCAGTCTGATCAAAGTCTTCACTGTCTGTATGGAGCTAGCTTAGACTTTAAGCTACTCTTTAAGCACACAGTGAAGACTGATCAGACTGGGCAGATGCCCAGGTTGATCTGAATCTTCGCTAGGCTCACATGCCACTTTGTTGGTTTTCCTGTGTCACGGCTCATTTTATGAGAGAAGAGCTGAGATAAAGATGGCTTTTGGTGATAATCCAGGGATAGTTTCTTTGCATTCAGTACTAAAGCAAATACATGTAGGTACACTTTTATGGGAAGCTACTCCTCCAATTTCATTTTACCTTCTTAGTAGGAGCAGGGGTGGGTGGGTGGGGGGACTGGGGCACTCTTAAAGGAAAGACTTTGCTTTCTCGTGGAAACAGACAGAAAGAAGCCCTTTCCAAATGGAGTAAACTTTTAAAGGAAAGAACTTGATCCTAGGGGAGCAAAATTCTTTCCTTTAAGAGTTGGCCCACGAGCATGTAAGCAATGAAGAAAATGCCAAAGTTGTTCCAAGAAAAGTGTACCTATTCACTGTAAAAACCCTAGTACTTTCTCTGGAAAAGTTGAAAACTTTTAGTCCGCATGAATATAACAGTATTCAGGATCTTCATTTCCCTGTTAGAATTTATTTTGTAGGCTTGCAGTTTTCATATTTTGTTTTGTTCTATATTTTGTAGGGCTAACAAACAGATGTTTGATAATGCCATGGCACAAGCTGCTGCAGACAAGCAACAATCACTACGAGATCTTCAACTTGAAAAAGACTTGGAAAAAGCAAAAGCAGTTCAAGATGCCGAGGCTCGAGAACGAAGGATAGCTAGGGAGAAATCTGATGCTCTAGCAAGACAATATGATGCTGTTGTCAGTGATCTTAGAAATGAGATTGAAAACAATAAAAGACAAATACAGAGGTTGAATGACACAATAAAAGACAAAGAAAAGAATATAGACACACTTGAAACTTGTTTACTTGATACGAGGAAAGATTTCCAGGACTTTATTGACAGTTTGCCACCGTATGATAAAAGGCAAGCAGACTTTCTGATACCTAGAATTTATTTGGATGAATTAGAAAATAAAGGCTATAATATTCAGCCATTACGAGCACCTCTTAAAAAGAAGGGAAAGAAATAAGCATTTAATTCAGGATGTTTGTGAAAATCTGTGATACTATATTTTGGATCTCGTATCAAAGTGATAAGCATTCTTTTACCACTGGCTCATTTTTGATATGAACAACTCTAAGGACTAGCTAAGCTGTCAGTGACCAGCCTTAAGCATTAATTCTTTTAAGGTTTTAGACTGATGAATGCAAATATTGGCAAATTCGTGAATACCACCAAACATCAACAAACCCCACACTCTGCCATCACTAGCTTCATTTTACACTTAAATCACCAAAAATGAAAGTATATAAATTTCCAACTGGCATGAATGCAAATGAGGTGGCTCATTATGAGCTGCCTCATCTAGATAAACAGTGTTTACCCTGTAGTCTTTGATTGTTTAATATAGCTTTGGCAAAACTTTTCCCCACATTTTGCAAATGTAGATTTTGTTGTCCACTGTCTTCACCTTTAGGATTAATATTGGCAAGACAGCAAGCCAGGTCCTATTCTGCGGCAGCCAATATCATTTACCAGCAAGCTGGGGTTAAGCAAAATCGGTAATGGCTGAATATGATGTTTGTTGATGATGGACAACGTTAACAGCATTTACCAATTTGCTATTATGTGTCAATAGGGGAGAGTCAGGTAAATTTGGACAGCGGGTAAATTTGGACAATGACATTGTTTCCTAAAATAAATGTCAGTTGTTTGGAATTAAAACAAAATTAACTTGGCAAACAGTGACGGTCTCATCTGGATTTTCACTGTTTGCAATGGTATTACCCACTGTCCGAAGTTACCCGACTCTACCCTACCCTACCTAAAAGCTGTATGTTTGCATTTTATTAATACCTATAGTTTCCATCATGTGACAATGAGAGCATTGCAAGCAGTGTTTGACGTTGTCTTTTTCTTTTTTCATAAAATAAACTTAAGGTAACTTTTCAGTTCAGTATTAATATATCAACCCTCCATAACTAATGGTGCATGAGTCATAAAGATTTGCATTAGGAAGATTGTGTTGTAACATACATGACCGTGACTGTTTACAGTTTTATAGTGGTTTCTTGGAATCTGGGGCCGTATTCATGAAACGACTTAAGTCGTTGCTATGCTGTTGCTAAGGCTAAATTTCTTTGAAGGAGATTCCCTACAACTATGAAATTTGCTCTTGAGGAACAGTCTTACAAAGACTCTTCCTCCTGACCAAATTTCATAGATGTAGGGAATCTCCTTTATAGATATTTAGCCTTAGCAACAGCATAGCAACGACTTAAGTGGCTTTATGAATACGGCCCCTGGTGTTTGAGGCTGCCAATCAGCTTCTTTTAAATGGGAAACTGCTATGCTACCTACTTATTTAAGCTTTCATAGAACAGTAAATATGCACATGATGGATAATTACTACCTCTGACATAACAGCCTACATGTCATGTTTACAAATGTGCCACATTGCCTTTCCAAATATGTAGGTGCTAGGAGCATGAAGCAAAATTCTTTATATCCTGGTATGATATTACTTTGCACTTCATTGTGTCAATTTCATTTCACCTTGTCAGTGTAAAATGACTGTATGGTTGTCGAAAGCGTGGAAAATTACATTTAACAGAGTGACAGGTAAAGTAAGGTTTTGATGACTTTGGAATATTTTATTTCACCATAAAACTGATGTTGTGGGTTTCATTAGAACTGCCTCAGTGAGGCAGTTCTAATGAGAAGCCACAACATATGAACATGCTAGGGTAATTAGGTTTTAGAGTAAACCTCCATATTTTGCACATTTTATCATATTTATAATGGAAAATAACTTTTTGTGACTTCCTGTTTACAGCAATGAGCAAAGAAACCTTTCGAAAGGGGTCTACTCTTAAAAGAAAGAATTTGCTCCTAGTTCCTGAAAGTAAACCAAAATTTAGGGGAGACACAAAAATGAAAATGGCAGAGTTGCCTCCTGTCTAATACCTATCACCTGAAACTGAATTCAGGGTGGAGAGCTCATGTACTAATAATATCATTGTGTATACTCATTTTCATATATTATTCATTAGTTAGGATATTCTTTATTTTTTTCTGTTTTTGCATTACTTATATCTACTTATTATCTACTCAGATTTTAAACATTTGTTATTTGTTGAATTAATATCTATCAATTGTTTGATCACATGTTGATAAAAATACACACAATTTAAAAGCCTTACTTTGTTTTCTTATTCTTTTGAACCATATTCTTTATAGATTAACATTCAGTTTGCACTGAGTACAGCTGACAGAAACAATACCTACTCTCTTGTTGACCTACTCCAGCAAGTGGTTTTTAGTGGAACTTTTTTCTTTAAAGATGCTTAAATATAAAAAATTTTAGGTTTTACATACCCAAAACCATTTCTCATAGCTAAAAACTGACTTGCTGCAATTTGCATGACCTCTCTTGTCTATTTTTATCATTTATTGTTTGGAGGTGGGTTTTCCAATAGTAAAAATATCCCTTCTGGTCTCCAGCCTATGATGAGGTTCATTGTAATTTTTGTTAAGCTGGGAACCACCTATTATGACATCACAACAGAATGATGTCATCACTAATCACCTGATCTTTTTTGGAATATGAACATTTCAGTAAAGGGGTGATTGCAGTGTCAGCCACACTTATGCCTCTTTTCGTTTTCCCAAAAGATATTTCTTATGAAAATAACTGCAATGAAATATATACACATAATTATAATAGTATTAAACTTGATCTGGCATACTGTATCACATCGAGTGGATGAGCTCATACCATCGGATCACCCGAGACGCTTGCGTCGAGGGTGATCCGATGGTATGAACTCATCCATGGGACGTGATACAGTACGCCAGATCAAGTTACTATAATGATAATTTGTTTACTATATACCTTAGGGAACAGCCAACCATTCACACTTGCCAGCGCTAATGCATCGACCCGGATTCGAACCTGTGCGGCAAAGGTATGTAGCTAGTCGTGAGACAAACGCCACCGACTCAGCTATCATGGCGCGCTTTTTGGCGCGTTTGTTGACGTTACGTCACTTGTTTCTTTTCTCTGGTTCTTGTTTATATGACGCACGTTGAAATATGACGCGCCTGGAGCTGCAATTCAGACAGAGCCTGGTTTTAAAGGATAGTGATACGGATTCAGAAAACGTCAGTTTGATACAGCTGTCTGTATCAGATGGCCAGAAAACATGCTGTTCAAAGGGTGTATCATTGATAGGTATATAATAAAAGATCAGATTCTTCTGAACTGATTTCATGTTAATTTTATATGAAATGGTAATGTTCAAGAACGTGCTTGAAACATGCCAACCCTACAGCAATACTGGTCATTCCGACCACAGCTTGAGGTGGCCATTTTGAAACTGAATAAAATACATTGCAAGATATTACTTTCCAAGCTTGAGAGCATGCCAGTAAATTTTTAAAACACTACTGGACAAATCTTACTATGAGAAATGGTAGGAAATTGAACCATGTAAGTGGAATTTGCTGACTTTTTATCCTTTAAGTATAAACTTTGAAAAACCACTTGCTGGAGTGGGTCAACAAAAGAGAAGTGCCAATGTCTGAATCTTAACAAGAATTCCGCAGTGGGCAGTGTTTTGCCTGTCTGCATATTGTTACCAAACGAAGCTAACCCCAGAAGATGTGGTTGCCAAAAACAATTTACCTATAGATGTCTCATTTCTGCTAGTCTCATTAATGTGTTCCCATTGTCACCAAACTTTTATGTGTTCCCGTTGTCACCAAACTTTTATGTGTTCCCGTTGTCACCAAACTGAGCCTGACCAGAAGCTGTTGTCAAAGAAGATACCAATATCTTGTTTCTGCTAGTCTCATTGATATGTCCACATTGTCACCAAACAGCCAGACCAGAAGCCGTTGTCAAAGAAGATACCAATATCTTGTTTCTGCTAGTCTCATTGATATGTCCACATTGCCACCAAACTGAGCCAGACCAGAAGCTGTTGTCAAAGAAGATACCAATATCTTGTTTCTGCTAGTCTCATTGATATGTCCACATTGTCACCAAACTGAGCCAGACCAGAAGCCGTTGTCAAAGAAGATACCAATATCTTGTTTCTGCTAGTCTCATTGATATGTCCACATTGCCACCAAACTGAGCCAGACCAGAAGCTGTTGTCAAAGAAGATACCAATATCTTGTTTCTGCTAGTCTCATTGATATGTCCACATTGTCACCAAACTGAGCCAGACCAGAAGCCGTTGTCAAAGAAGATACCAATATCTTGTTTCTGCTAGTCTCATTGATATGTCCACATTGTCACCAAACTGAGCCAGACCAGAAGCGGTTGACTAAGAAGATTACCTGTCTCATTTCTGTTAGTCTCATGGATGTGTACCCACTGTCACCAAACCGAGCTAGACCATAAGATGCACTAGACCATAAGATGCAGTTGCCACAAAAGAGTACCTATATCTCATTTCGGTTAGTCTCATGGCAAAAGAGTAAAATAAGGGACTCGTGTGGATCCGTCGCCTATAAGGCGCGGAATCCACAAACGATGCTCATTTCTATATACAAAAGATATTATTATATAAATCAAGTCTTATAAAATAGTGCTATAAAGTAACAATTACTTGTAATGGCCCTTTAAATACGATAGGTCAAGCAGCGTTTTCCATAGTTTTACGCCATTTTGTTCCAATTTCCTTCCGTCTACCTTCTGTAAACTTGACACAAATGGCCTTAATACTCGTCAATTTAAGCATTGCAAGACTTCTTTCACATGCATGTAGTATCATGCTCTTTAGATGGTGTGGATGCCTTCTACTATCTTCACCACATTTCAGGTAAAACTGTTTGTTTTCGAAGCAACAGTTTTAGAACATACTGAAGTCGCCATTTTGACATAACGCACGCTCGTGTGTAATTGTCTTTTAGAAACCAGTCCACGTCATTTGCATATTGTTTTCCCACGCTTTTATCATTTCGGGATATCTCGGCTTCATTTTTGTGAATGAAAAGACCGAATCTACCCAAATCAATACTATAATAAACAAATGTTTACTACCGGTTTGGGGGGGGGGGGACTATCGATTCATTCTAGATTATTTCCCTTCCATCAACCTTATTTTCCACGTTTTGAGTCAAATATTCACATGTGGATACCTCACCTTATAAGGGAGGAATCCACATTTGATAAAAATCAGAAATGAAGCAAATATCATCAATGTGGATCCCACTTTGAACATTCTGAAGCCTTGGCCCAAAAAGTTAAGAAAATGGAAGGGAAGTAATCAAGATTCCTCTTATATGGGAGGGATCCACATTTGATAAAAATCAGAAATTAAGCACATATCATCAATGTGGATCCCAAGTTGATTTACAGTCAATACACCAAACAATACCAACATTCTTAAGCCTTGGCCAAAAATTTAAGATGAAATTGGAAGAGAAGTAATTAAGAATGCAAAAAAACATTGGAAGGAAAGTATTTTAGAATGTCCGAGGCCAACATCCAATCACAGGTCATTGACTTTTATAACCAAGCAAGTGCAGGGAATCCCGGTCTATAAATAAATATATCTCGTGACCTCGTGCACATTCCCGCAGTTTATGGACTGGTACATCGTCTAATTACTTCGTCAAATTTTAATGCACGCGGCATATTTCGTTAAACCGGTCTATTTTTCGGACTGGTTTGCCATTGTTTTATCTATTCGGAATAGGTCAAAATGGCAGACGTTCAACATGTGAAAGAAGCCACGGAAACATACTACACTGCTCGATTTCTTATGACATTATATGGGAGTTCATGATAGATATTATACTATTTTTGGAAAGTTAGACTGTTTTTCTTTCTTTAGACGGCTTTTCCCGCTATATTTACCCTTACAGGCGACGGATCCACATCAGTCCCTTATTTTACTCTTTTGCCAGTCTCATGGATGTGTACCCACTGTCACCAAACCGAGCTAGACCATAAGATGCACTGGACCATAAGATGCAGTTGCCACAAAAGAGTACCTATATCTCATTTCTGTTAGTCTCATGGATGTGTACCCACTGTCACCAAACCGAGCTAGACCATAAGATGCACTGGACCATAAGATGCAGTTGCCACAAAAGAGTACCTATATCTCATTTCTGTTAGTCTCATGGATGTGTACCTATTGTCACCAAACCGAGCTAGACCAGAAGATGCACTAGACCATAAGATGCAGTTGCCACAAAAGAGTACCTATATCTCATTTCTGTTAGTCTCATGGATGTGTACCTATTGTCACCAAACCGAGCTAGACCAGAAGATGCACTAGACCATAAGATGCAGTTGCCACAAAAGAGTACCTATATCTCATTTCTGTTAGTCTCATGGATATATACCCATTGTCACCAAATTGAGCTAGACCAGAATATGGGGTTGCCTAAAACGATTACCTTCATCTCATTTCTGCTAGTCTCATGGATACATACCCATTGTCACCAAACTGAGCTAGACCAGAAGATGGGATTGTCAAAAAAGATTACCTATGTCTCATTCATGCTTGTCTCATGGGTATGTACCCATTGTCACCAAACCGAGCTAGACCAGAAAATGGGGCTGCCAAAAAAGAATACCTAAGTCTCATTACTGCTAGTTTCATTGATGTGTACCCACTGTCACCAAACCGAGCTAGGGCAGAAGATGCAGCTGCCAAAAAAAAGATTACCTATGTCTCATTTTTGCTAGGCTCATGGATGTGTACCTATTTGTCTGAAGATCTGGCAGAAGTTGCACTCAATAAGACTAACATTTGTTTTTGTTAAAGTATATTTATTATGTTCCAGAGTATTGCAGAAAGTCTTTTTGAACTTTAGCCACTTTTCTGTATTCTTCTGTGAAAGTTTTTGGACATTTCATTTTACACCAACTCACTGGCACCATCTCAGCTCCTAGGAATGGAACAAAATGTACAGTACATCAGAGTTCCAGATAAAATAGGGTTTTAAGTATAATTCTGAGATAATTTTTCTTATTTCTTGTTGAAAACAGAAGTTCTGGCCCCCTCCCCAATTCATTTGTCTCAAGAATGAGAAGGCTGTAATGAGGGAGAGGAGGGTGGGGGTCCCATATGTTTTTATAAAGAAATATTGAAAATTACCTCTGCCACCCCTTTTTAACCTGGAGCAGTGCTACATGTATGTCCTAGTATTAACCCTTAATGCACCAGAAAGCAGACGACAAAATTTATGTCTGCAGAATTTCAAAAAATGTTTCGTCCAAGTGATGTCATATTGAGAATTCGAACACTAGAGGGCAAACAGAGTAGATTCAGATGAGGTGGCTCATTATGAGCCACCTCATCTGGATCTACACTGTTTGTCAATTCAACAATTTTAATTTTTGGCACTTTAAGGGTTAAGAAGATAAATTTGGCTATAATGGCACTTTTGCAGCATGTCTACAAAGACCACAAGCTGATCTTTCCTATAAAGCTTAAGAAAATGTGAAGTACATGAAAACAGATAAAAGTAAAATATAAAATGTATGACTGGTGCATTCATGGTACACATATGAGCCGGGATACGAGAAAAACAACAAAGTGGCTGTGCCCCCAGCTCAGACTCAGATCAGCCTGGGCATCCTCCCAGTCTGATCAGAATATTCGCTGTCCGCATAAGGGTAGCTTAGATCCTTATCTACCCTTTGAGCGCCTAGCAAAGACTCTGATCAGACTATAGGTGGATGCCCAAACTGATCTGAGTGTGTGCTGGGCACATAACCACTTTGTTGGTTTACTCGTGTCACAAAAAGCCCGGGTAGCTAAGTGGGTTAAACGCTGGCCTACTGATCTAGTGGACCGGGTTCGAGTCCTGCTGAGCGAGAATCTTTCCTACCGTATACGGGGTTCTGCTGCACACAGCCTTTCATAATCACCGTCCCATCGTCCTGATATGACTGAAATACTGTTGAAAGGGATGTAAAACCACAAGTCATCCATCCATCCATCTCGTGTCACGGCTCATATGGCTTAAGGCCCCTCATCATGTGATGCCTATTACAGTATTATTTTAGGACACAGCTTATTGCAGAAAGCTGCCCTGGCTGGGTGGTTAGATGACTCAGTTATGGTACAGAAGGTTGTAGGAAGGTTGCGGGCTCAAAACCGAGTCAGGCCATCTGGCGACTGGAAAACTCTGTCAGCCCAGAAGTAAATGGGTACCTGTCCCAAATCATAATAGCTGCAAAACCATGATGACATGTTAACGACTCCTAACCAGTGAATTTTAAGGTGTACGGGTTCACGGCCATGTTTTTCTGCCACTTTTATAAAGTGGAAACAACTTTTGTGACTTCCTTTTCTTGCTTCCTAGACAGCACAGCTCTTCCAAATGGGTTATTCTAACAAGTAGCCCAAAGGGCAACAATTGCTCACCTGAGAGACATTGTAAACCTATAGGGATATTTAAGATGCTCAAGGGCAGCTAACTCCACAGTCAGTGGTCCAATCAGGCTGAAAATTAAACTCATCCAAAACATTATGTATGCCCTCATTTAATATATGCAAGTTTAAAAAGTATCCGATCAAGAGCACAATAGACAGAGCTGTCAAGGGCAGCTAACTTCGCAGTGGTTGGCCTGATCTGGCCAAAAATTTGAACTTGTTTAAGATATTATGCATTTCCTCATTATCTGCAAGTTTGAAAAGGATCAGATCAGTAGAAACCAAGAAAAAGTGGCGACATTGATTTTTTGGATGCTCAGGGCAGGTACTCCATAGCCAGTGGTGGGATCTAGCCGAAATGCTAACTAATCCAAGCTTTTATGCATATCTTCATGACCTGCAAGTATGAAGAGGTTCCGATGAAAAATGAAAATGTGACGAGTTGTTTTCTCCATTATAAGACTATGGGATTTTTTTCAAACGCTCAAGGGCAGCTAACTCCGTAGTCTGTGCTCGAATCCGGCCAAATTTTGAACTCATCCAAGCTCTTATGTATGTCATCATTACCTGCAAGTATGATAAGGATCTAATCAAAAACCTTGATTGCAGCACCCTAAAAGTCAAACTTGCTCGAGATATTGTCATCCCCTACATTTGTGTGAATTTATTTTAAAATCAGTTGAGAAATGTAGGTGCTAGAGCCATGACAAAGTTTTTCTAAAAATAGCCACAGTGACCTTGACCTTGGGCACAGCATCCTGAAAGTCGAACTTGCTTGAGATATTGTCATACCCTACATTTGTGTCAAGTTATTTCAAAATCCATGGAGAAATGAAGGTGCTAGGGCGATGACAAAGTTTTTCTAAAAATAGCCACAGTGACCTTGACCTTGGGCACAGCACCTTGAAAGTCGAACTTGCTCCAGATATTGTCATGCCCTACATTTATGTGAATTTATTTTAAAATCCATTGAGAAATGTAGGTGCTAGAGCGCTGACAAAGTTTTTCTAAAAATAGCCACAGTGACCTTAACCTTGGGCGCAGCACCCTGGAAGTCAAACTTGTTTGAGATATTGCCATGCCCTATATTTGTGTGAAGTTGATTTAAAATCCGTTGAGAAATGTAGGCGCTAGAGCGATGACCAAGTTTTTACTAAAAATAGCCACAGTGACCTTGACCTTGGGTGCAGCACCCTGAAAGTCAAACTTGCTCGAGATATTGTCATGCCCTACATTTGTGTGAATTTATTTTAAAATCTGCTTAGAAATGTAGGTGCTAGAGCATTGACAAAGTTTTTCTAAAAATAGCCCCAGTGACCTTGACCTTGGGCGCAGCATCCTGAAAGTCGAACTTGCTCGAGCTACTGTCATGCTCCACATTTGTGTGAATTTATTTTAAAATCTGCTGAGAAATGTAAGTGCTAGAGCGCTGACAAAGTTTTTCTAAAAATAGCCCCAGTGACCTTGACCTTGGGCGCAGCATCCTGAAAGTCGAACTTGCTCGAGCTACTGTCATGCTCCACATTTGTGTGAATTTATTTTAAAATCTGCTGAGAAATGTAGGTGCTAGAGCGCTGACAAAGTTTTTCTAAAAATAGCCACAGTGACCTTGACCTTGGGCGCAGCATCCTGAAAGTCAAACTTGCTCGAGATATTGTCATGCCCTACATTTGTGTGAAGTTATTTTAAAATCTGCTGAGAAATGTAGGTGCTAGAGCGCTGACAAAGTTTTTCTAAAAATAGCCACAGTGACCTTAACCTTAGGCACAGCATCCTGAAAGTGGAACTTGCTCGAGATATTGTCACGCCCTACATTTGTGTGAAGTTATTTTAAAATCCGTTGAGAAATGTAGGCAATAGAGCGATGACAAAGTTTTTCTAAAAATATGTGATGACGTTGTCACTATGGGATTTTTTTCAAACCCTCAAGGGCAGCTAACTCCGTAGTCTGTGCTCGAATCCTGCCAAATTTCGAACTCATCCAAGCTCTTATGTATGTCATCATTACCTGCAAGTATGATAAGGATCTAAGCAAAAACAGTTGAGAAAACGTGATGACGCCATTTTCCCCATTATAACCCTATGGGATTTTTTTCAAACGCTCAAGGGCAGCTAACTCCGTAGTCTGTGCTTGAATCCGGCCAAATTTAGAACTCATCCAAGCTCTTGTGTATGTCATCATTACCTGCAAGTATGATAAGGATCTAATTAAAAACAGTCGAGAAAACGTGATGACGCCGTTTTCCCCATTATAACCCTATGGGGGCTATCTGTTGCCATGGAAACCAGATTTCTGAGCTGATAGGCACCAAAACCTAATGCAGCCTTTCCCCCACCCAAATGATGCTTCAGATAAAATTTGATTGCGATCGGCCCACTGGTCTCTGAGATATTTATGTTTGAAAGTGTTGACGCACGCACGGACGGACGACGGCTCGACTCCCATCCTATAAGCTCACCTCTGAGCCTTCGGCTCAGGTGAGCTAAAAAGGAAAGCATTTACTCCTATGGGAGCAAATTCTCTCCATCAAGAACTGTACCCCATTCTGAAAGAGGGCAAAAATGAAATTGGCAAAGTTTCTTCCTCTGAAAGTGTGTACCCATTCACCTTAAACCATATATAATATGAGCAAGTTAGTGGAATTTACATATAACCCATCCAAAGACTCTGCCTTACTTGAAGAAACTTCAAGTTAAAGGACATTATCACTGGTTGGGAGCGTACAGTACAAGTGACCGGTTGTCCCGATCTGTATAGTGGACGCATCTTTGTCCCAATATGTCGGGTAAGTTTCAAAATTGTTTATTTTTGTGTTTTAAAATCATTGAGTGTAGGTAGAACAGCTAGCTCGACAAGCCTTACTACAGATCTTTTCGACATGCCACCTTAATTTTCTGTAAATTGTTATGATATGCTTTATTTTCACATTTAACTCTACTTTTGATTTCGATATCTGCGCCGGTACCATTTCTTCAAATTTTGCCATCAATTGTACATGAAATAACCGTATTTTCATTACAAATATTTTATGGTGTATTTAGGTTCAGGATTAATTAATCTTGTTAGATATCATGCTAGGTAAGGGCAATTATTTTAAAAGAAAATAAAAGAGGGGTCAAACACTATTCTGTATCGTGGGTCGTAAAACCGATTGTCAGTGAGACATCCCATACAGTCAGAAAAATTTGGGGGTGCTCGGCTTTGCTTGTCTTGTGGATTCGTCACGTACTTAAAGAATACTTATCATGGTTAAATCTCTTAATAGATCATGAATCTATCTAAATAGGGATTAACCAACAATTTTTTTCGAATTAAAACGCTAACTCGGTCGATCTTCTGGTTACACGTGACGTGATCTGATTACAAACACCAGTGATTTGCAGATGAAAATACGAATTTAGAGCAAAGAAAGCAACATCTAGCCATCTCCAAAGATGACCATAATGGAAAACATAAATAGAGAAATTACTCTTACCAAGTGGTTTAAATCCAAACAATAAAAGAAAACACATTTCAGACAAACACACCCTGAAGATCATAACAACGGACAAAGATATGCCCACTATACAGATCGGACAACGGTGCACATGTACTGTACGCTCCCAACCAGTGATTATGCTAATATTATACCTACATGGCATAAGATAACAAAAGAGATAAATCTTACCTGCCTCACTGGTTGCCATGACAACTCCAAGCTCATTCTCTGCAGTAGTTAGGACATACGACTGGGAATCACCCAGGGATATGTATACAGATAAGGAACCAAACAAAATGTATAACAAGAGTTGTCAGAAGACAACAAAGCGTGCCTACAGGTGCTTGACTCTCACAGCGATGATGGTATTGAAAGGCCAAATGTATGTAAGTGTGAAGTATAATAATTGCTATCAATACAGGGACTGAGAAATATGACTGAGTCCATGAAGCATAAAAATCCATACATGGATGGTGATGTTAATGTTCTCATCCATATGAAAGTGTGTGCCAACTGTCATGGCTCTAACCTATACAAGGACTGAGAAATATGATGGTGTTAAAATGGTCCTGTCCATATGTAGGTGTGTGCCATGTATCATGGCTCTAACCCATATAGGGACTGAGAAATATCACAAAGTCAGTGAAGCGTATCATAAAGTCAGTGAAGCAAAAATATAGGTCCAATCCTAACATGGATGGCAGTAGAGTAATGATCTTGTCCATATGTAAGTATGTGCGAAGTGTCATGACCTGATCCATATACAGACTGAGAAACATCATAAAATCAGTGAAGCATATCAAAGTCAACAAAGCAAAAAATACAGGTCAAATCCATATATGGAGGATGATGCTGAAATGATCTTGTCCATGTGTAAATGTGTGCAAAGTATCATAACAGTAACCCATATAGGGACTGAGAAATAACATTAAGTCAGTGAAACGTAAAAATGTAGGTCAGTGTCCTACATGGTTGGTTACACTCTGATGCCCTTGTCCAGATGCAAGTGCTGATCAAATATTGTGACTGTTACCCTTATAGCTACTTTGAAACTGACTTAAACACAAATGCTTAACATACAGTAACTTAAATTTTTTCAAAGTCAGTAGACCATGACCAGTAGGTCAAGGTCATACATGCTGTATACATTCAGGTGATCATGTGCTGATTTAAGTGTGTACCAAGTTTCATTACTCTAGCCCTTATACTTTGTGAGAAAAAGACATAAACGCAAAAAGTTAACATTGGTTAAACTGGTCACAGGCACGAACGCGAGCAAGAACACTAACGCGTACTCAGACTACGACGCCGGGGGTATAGCATAAGCTCTCCTTTGCTTCGCAAAAGCGTGCTAAATATAGAAACTGAATGTCAGTGCAACAATCTAAATTTAGATGAGAATCTATTCTACAGCCTGCACATAATATGTACATGTAGCTTTGGAACAGCGCTTTGAATGCATGGTCCAACTATTGTCATGATCCAATTATTGTCAAGGAGTGATGAGACTAACTGATTGCTCTGGAACAATCTGGGGCTCTGAAAACCCCCTGAGACAGTATTTCAGACTAATATGAACCGTCTCTCACAGAATGTGAAAGAGAAGAGGAAGAGAAGACAGGGCCCAAGGTTAAAAAAAAAATTTCATGCTCAACTCAGCTGAGCATGAAATTTAAAATGCTCATAAATATAATAAAAGCATCGCCAATGAATGCGTGATACCCTGCCACTGCAAACCTTTTTCACACACTGATTTTTCCAGATTTATGCATGTATATAGCCGGGGCAGGGGGAGATAACTCCGATGGGGTAAATTTGAGCATCATTGGAGGCTTTCATCATCTTGATCATTTGCTGAAAGTTTCAAAAAAAATTGCTTCAAACTCTGATTTTATATGGAATTTTTCATGATTTTATACATGTATATAGTCCCAGGGCAGGGGCAGAGGCAGATAACCCCCGATGATAAAATTTCTGTGCTCATAAAAAGCTTTTGATACTTCAATCATGTTTGTGAAGTTTCATCATGATACTCCAAGTAGTAAAGGAACTAGAGGCCAGAAACTGTTTTTTGTACATTGACAAGTGCCATAACTCTGTCAAAAATTAACGAAATTTGCCCATTAACAATCCCAAGCGAGACATTCTCGGTACAAACGCATATGCAAAATTTGAAGGAAATCTGTTTATAAATAATTAAGTTATCAAACGGAAACGAAGTGCCGATGGACAGACGGACATACGTATGTACGACGGTTAGACAGACACACTGACGGCCAACGTGAAAACATAATACCCCGCCACTAACGTGTGGCGGGATATGAGCCATAACTCTGTCAAAAATTAACGAAATTTGCCCATTAACAATCCCAAGCGAGACATTCTCAGTACAAATGCATATGCAAAATTTGAAGGAAATCGGTTGATAAATACTTAAGTTATCAAACGGAAACGAAGTGCGGACGGACAGACGTACGTACGTAGGAACGACGGATGGACAGACACACGGACGGCCAACGTGAGAACATAATACCCCACCACTAACGTGTGGCGAGGTATAAAAATACCAAGAAATTCAGCATTTTTCAGGGTCAGATAAACCAAGAATGCTATTTTTCTGATCATCAATGTTAAAATGTCAACAACTGTTGGCATTTTAACATTAATGAGCAGAAAAAATTTCATGCTCAGCCGAGTTCGCATGGAAATTTTTTGTAATCTCGGGCCCTGGTATGATTTAACTAGCTTCCACCTTAAACCTGCTGTAAGCACAGCTGGCTATTTCTCTATTTTAACCCAAAATCCATAAAATGTCCCAGAGCCAAAAGTTTGATGCTGGCAATCATTAAGTCATTTTGCACAGGATGACAAAAGAATCTGCTAGTGGTGATGTCTTGTCAGAGCATTGTCACAACTCAGTTAGACCAAAAATCTTGACAAAAGCTTATCCCACTGATGTGGGCAACACCAGAAAAGTACAGTCCAACAACCTCTCTTTTTCGGTAAAATTTCGACCAAAAACGGTCATAATTACCTCTGTAACGACCAATTTTTAATGGTGGAGTATGGCTCTTTTTCAATTACCAAGCGATATTTTACGGTTTGTTACTTATCAGCTAATAGCAATAATGTATATTCATGGTAAATGTGAAGATCACACAAAATATTTAACATATACATCATTAAAATGTTGCTTTACTGGTACTCAGTGGTCAAATACCAATTGAAAGCCTGCGAGTCATACCCGAACAACAGCCATCTCTCTACAACGGCCAGTTTTGGCTGTTCCGGATGTTGGCCATTGTAGAGAGGTTGCACTGTAATAGCCTAGTCATACTCCATATAAACTTAACTATTGGTGCAGGGCCTAGGAGAAGTCATTTAAATATGATACATGTAAACTGACAAACACAAATTGCTTTGCAATGATAACTGCTCACTTGGTTTATTGGCCAGGTGGGCTGATAAAATTATTTTCTAAATGGCAAACATTGCAGATCAGATGTGCATCTGAGTCATCGGGTAGGGCAGGCCCCATGGGGAAAAAAACAGAACAAAAAAAAAAACAAAAAAAAACAGGCATAATTACCGATCAGGTTGATAGCAACCTGATCTCGACCTACTCTGTTTGCTCAAGATTTTTATCTGAATAAATAGAGATTTCCCTTTGCATTTTTAGTAAAGGATATTACTCTGGCCACTACAATATCCCCTGGTCGGAAGCACTTGTACATCTCTATCTGTAAATAATTCAGGTATGCAGTTTAATGTAAAATTCACCTAACTGACGTTATATCAAACACTGATAAGGTGTCTGCTAAAGTCAAAGCAAAATAAAAAGTTTGGGCACATCTCCTATAATTCTTTATATTTTGATGCCAGTTATTTAAGGAATGAATTTCATTTTTCTGAGGTTTATCAAAGTGTAAACTACATTGGGTCACGTGCAAAGTAAATGAACCCCGAAGGGGTTCATGTAAACTTTGCTAGTGACCCAATGTAGTTTACACTTCGATAAACATCAGAAAAAATAAGTTCATTGCTTATATTTACATTCATTTCAATCAAATCTTTCATGAAAAATTGTACATAAGGGCAAAAATTGAAGCACTAAAACATCTACACGCAGCATATCTGCTAACAGCTGAACAGCATACATGACGTCATGAAATCGCTGACGTCCAATCAGGTTGTAGAGAGCCATTGTTTATTTTGACGTCATTGACGTCGCATGTCTCAATGTAATTATTGGAATGTAAACTACATTACGTTCCAATGGTTTACTATAGGGCTTTTCAGTAAATACACAAAGAATGTAAATATTTAAAATTATTGATATCTCAAAGCAAGTTTTCTAGTCTCTTGACTAAGGCGATGAATGTCAACTGCAATTATGCTTAATATTGAAACACCTTGTAATTGTTCTAAAATTTAAGCAGCGACAAACTGACAAATTGACATGTAGGCCCAGCAAAGACTCAAATCAGACTTGGCATTCACCCAGTTTGATCAGAGTCTTCGCTTTCTGCATGGAGCTAGCTTAGATTCTTAGCTACCCTTTAAGCACAGACTCTGGTCAGACTGGACAGAGGCCCAGGCTTATCTGTGTTCACTGAGCACACATGCCACGTTTTTTTTCACGTTTTCTCCACCCCTTTGTTCCACTTTGTATAGTCAGTATTCAGACTTAAAGTGTTTCTATTGTGGTTCAGAGGTGTATGGGGAAACCTCCATATTTTTTCTGTCATTTTTTCATTTAACCCTATTGCACTCAGAACAGCCAAAACTCTATGGAGTTTTGTCTGTTCTGAGTGCAATAGGGTTAATAAAGAGATCAAATTTTGTGACTACCTTTTTAGTTCCTGGACAATGAGGCCTTATCAAAATGGGAGCAAATTCTTTCATATGAGAGTTGACCCCCATTCAGAAAGGAGGGTAAATGAAAATGGCATAGTTGCTTGAAAATGGCAGAGTTGCTTCCCCTGGAAGTGTACCCATTCACCTTAAAACCTGCTCAGAGGCATGTGGTTTGTGGTTTGCAGAGTTGTTATCTTGGGTCTGAAAGTATTAAATACATGTTCCTGAAGAAATTCTGGAAAAGATCAACAAATATTCTCCATATCCCAAGATTTGCTTACCTTATCCTTCTCAGTAGCTCTAACATCTTCCCTCCTGCAAAAGTAACAAATCATAAACAATCTTTGTCATGTATCAGTCACTGAAATTCTACTGATGATTTCTGATCCAACAATATCCACATTTGTGAATTGACAAATAACACAAAATCTAACAGGCTTCTTTTTCTAAATATTCAAACATGTCTGTGGAACAATGATGACCCTACAAAACAGTCTGATCGGGGTCTGCACCATTTTGCCGAATGAATAGTTAAATTTTCCAAGACATGACAAATACTAGGCCTAGATATTTAAAGTATCATTAGCTTAGAAAATTGCTAGTCAAGATTCATTAAATTAAAATCTAGTGTGGTAATTATTTATTCTGCTTAAAGGGGAAGACATTTTGTAATGCTAAATTTCTCGCATATTTTTCTGAGAAAAAACTAGTGATTTTGTGCAGAGTGTAGTTTAATATGTAACATTTTGTTATTCTGAACATGGGCACTGACTTGTTTAAAATCAAAGACAGAAGAATCTGTTGTAGAAATGATTTAGATGTCCAAATATTTTGGGGTAAATATGGTAGGTACCTTATCATTCCTCTAAATGGTTCTCTTAGTGGAATACGCCCTACACTCAGGATACCACACCTACAGTAACGAGGATTCACATTGGTGACCTGCAATCAGGATAAGAAATATACATATGAAAACAGAGATGCCAAACCTTCAAAGTCAGTTATTAAGGGAGAAGAACTCGATAAGCACATCGCTTCCTTTCTAATCCCATAGCTTGTACTGATATCCTACTTGTTTATGTATATATATATATATATATATATATATATATATATATATATATATATATATATATATATATATATATATATATATATATGCTAACTGAATAAGCTAAATATATATCTTTAAGCTAAATATATATCTTTACCAAAGTCAGTTATTGCTCAACCATGCTTTCGAAGTCATCTACAGTAAAACCATACTGAACAAGATACACAGCTACATCATCATGGTTTGGTGTAATCTTTACAAGGGAGTTAATTTTGGTTGATTAATTTTGCTTTGCTTGGTAGGTGAATCTCTTCTCCAGAGGGGGCTACTCTTAAAGGAAAGAATTTGCTCTCTAGAGCAAATTCTTTTCTTTAAAGATTAGCCCCAAAGAGTAGTTCCCTATTAGAAAGGAGCAAAATATTTCTTTGTCAGAGTGATCTCCCTTGGAGGAGCATCCATACATGTTATAGATTGACCGATTGATTTGTTGTTTTACGTCCATGGTAAACAGCTATGGTCATGTTGGGATGGTGAGTTAACCTAACCACTACCATTCCTGGGCAGGCTTAGACCTCCTAGGGGGTTAAAAAGTACTAAGTGCACATACTTTCGCAAGTAACTGACAGGTGCCCTTCTTGAATCAGTGGAAGGAGAAATGAACCTTTGACTTATGAGTCAGGTGCCCTACCGACTGCGCTACGTGGCCCAGCATGTTATAGATCAAGATTTTATAAAATACAATGTTGAGATTGAATGCTATTGAGTTCCGAGGGTAATAATGCCCAGGTCATTCTCGTTTATTCTACATAGATCCAAATGAGCTGTACTTGCAAAAATAGTGCTTAATGTACATGTAACCAGCAAAGGCTCAAATCAGCTGAGCATTCATGCAGTCTAATCAGAGACTTTGCCATTCACACACGTTTGGATGCTAAGGAAAGGAATCTACCAGTACTAAATTAAAGCTCTAGCTAGACAGCACAAATTCACAGACTGTTTTGAGTCTAACCTGTTTGCGAGTACATTAGGCATATTTTTACATGACACAGCTGATATGATGTTGCTCTTCATTAGATCTGCACAGTGAAGATGGTTTTAATGAGAATATATTTTTACTGTGAGCTAAGATCACCCCGGAATTATCAAAACCATATTTTACATAGAGTTCTGACAGGCACTTAATAATACTGGCTTATTACACAAAATACCTAATGATGCTTAAGATTAGGACCAAAGTATTGGAGCACAAAATTTCCACACAACTTTTCAAGAATGTTACAGGGAAAACAGACCACTCATTACTGTCTTGCCTTGTGTATGTATGTGCAAAAAATGCAAGTGTGTTTATAACATATGAGCCGCGACGCAAGAAAACCAACAATGTGGTTGTGCGCCCAGCGCAGACTCAGATCAGCCTGGGCATCCGCCCAGTCTGATCAGAGTCTTCGCTGTCCGCATGGAGGTAGATTAGACACTTAGCTACCTTTTAAGCACTTAACAAAGAGTCTGATTGGACAGGGCGGATGCCCAGGCTGATCTGAGTCTGCGCTGGACGCACAACCACTTTGTTGGTTTTCTCGTGTCGCGGCTCATATACTGAATTTCTTCTGTTATAAGACAGACTTTGTCCCATCTGAAACAAGCTCTAAATCTAGTTCTGTCTTTAATAAATGATAAAACTACATTTTGGGGTTTATTTTTAAATGGAAACTCCCACCTTTTAGTAGAATTTCGTCAGATTGATTTAGATATTTGGTGTCATTGATTTAAATAAAATTTATTCAAAAAGAAATAGCACTATGCATACATGTATATAGACAGTAGACATATATAACCAAGCAAAGAAAAGCATACATGCATTCTGTATTCAAACATTGATAACTAAACATGGATCTGAACGGAAGCCTTTGGCTTACAGAGTTTATTTCCATTTAGATATTTGGTGTCATTCTAAAGAGGGATAAATCCCACCTTATTCCAGAATAAATATGGTGAGAAAAAATAACATCATATACAAACCCTGGCTGTAACTATGCAGTCTACAGATGGCACTGTGTTCTGTTCCATGTCTTTAACTACTTCCACCACAGTCTGAAACCAAACAATCAAAATATCTGGAGGACAGGCTGAACTTGGTTCATCAAAGACAGTCAACTATAAGGCGAATGTTTCATTATGATTCTTACCGTAAAAGTTCTAAATATTGGGACACCAAAAACAATTACCATATTGTCCTAAAATTGGAACAGTTTGGTTTTACAGAGCAGTAATATGTCCAAAAAATAGCCATCAGAGGAGATGGCAAATCCCCCGACCGAAGACCCCCATGGGCCTTGGTAAAAAGGGTGCACTTCAAAACACATATTAGTAATATATTGTCGTTCTTTTATGCTTCTGATTGACATTAACTGTTAACAGATGCATGATTATCTAACACTCAGACTAAAACAGTATGCTTGACTGCTAAAAAGAGGTAATATCTCAAACAGCCACCATATACACAAATGTATAGCATACGATACATTCAACTTTCAAAATGTGTGAATAACTTCTAAAGTACAAGCCCTACAAATCTAATTTTGAGCTCTCTAGTAAGTGAATTTGGACAAAGAATCCAAATCTGGAAAAAAAAAATTTTTTGGGGGGGTGGGGGGGGGGGGGGGTGCGGGAGGGGTCACGGGAATGTGGAGGGGTAAGAGAGAGTTAGGAACACTGATAAGATATCACAGCATGATCATCAATATTCTAAAAGGTACATGGTTATTCAAATTCTGGAGCTGGCCAGGGTTATATAGTTATGGAGCAGAGACTCAAACAGCAGCTCAAACTACCAAAGGGAAATAATTCACCGAGTCTAAAAGCAAGAGTTATCATTCATGTATGAGACAAATTGTCATGACCTGTTCTGCATATCTGTGAAGAATCATGAAAATATTTCAGAAGGTATTCAAGCTATGGAGCGGACACCTAAAATCATCAAAGGGAAATAACTCCAAAAGTAAGAAAGCAAGAGTTGTCTTTCTTATTCGCGACACATCATCATGACCTGTTCTACATATCTGTGAAATATCATGAAAATATTCCAAAGGGTATTCTAGTTATAGAGCGGACACGAAATCAGACCTAAAACCATCAAGGGGAAATAACTCAAAAAGTAAGAAAGCAGGAGTTGTCATTCTTGTTCGCGACACATCGTCATGACCTGTTCTACATATCTGTGAAGTATCATGAAAATATTCCAAAAGGTATTCAAGTTATAGAGCGGACACGAAATCATACCTAAAATGATCAAGGGGAAATAACTCAAAAAGTAAGAAAGCAAGAGTTGTCATTCTTGTTCGCGACACACCATCATGACCTGTTCTACATATCTGTGAAGTATCATGAGAATATTCCAAAGGGTATTCTAGTTATAGAGCGGACACGAATCTGCCAAAAAATCACACCTAAAACTATCAAGGGGAAATAACTCAAAAAGTAAGAAAGCAAGAGTTGTCATTCTTGTTCGCGACACATCGTCATGACCTGTTCTACATTTCTGTGAAGTATCATGAAAATATTCCAAAGGGTATTCAAGTTACAGAGCGGACACGAATCTGCAAAAAAATCACCAACGGGGAGATAATTCAAAAATACAATAGCAAGAGTTACCAGTCTTGTATGCGACACATCGTCATGACCTGTTCTACATAACTGTGAAGTATCATGAAAATATTCCAAAGGGTATTCAAGATATAGAGCGGACAAGAGCGGACACGAATCTGCCAAAAAATCACCAAAGGGGAGATAATTAAAAAAATACAATAGCAAGAGTTACCAGTCTTGTATGCGACACATCGTCATGACCTGTTCTACATAACTGTGAAGTATCATGAAAATATTCCAAAGGGTATTCAAGATATAGAGCGGACAAGAAAGTGTTTACGGACGGACGGACGGACGGACAGACGGACGGACGGACGCCAGGCTCATCGCTATATCCCCCGAACCTTTCGGTCGGGGGATAAAAATGCAAATGGGATGGCAGATAGTGTAAACCCTGATCAGACTGCTCCTTATGCAGCAGTCTGATCTGGGTTTGCACTATTTGCTCAGACCTAACTGTCCCAATATACAGAGTTTTTACAGTATTTCCCATAAAACAATAAATGTTGTGGTATCTTTTAAGCACTTCTTGAGGGAGGCTGTTCTAACATGCTGCTATCATATAAATGTGTGCTCCTTATCATAACTGCCTTGGTGATGATAAATATAAAATACCTTCATGACAACCCACTTTCAGTAAAGAATTAACATTCCAACATTCCATATTTATTTCAAGAAGGTTATAAGATGGGTTCCCCACAACCCCCCCCCCCTCCCTCTCCCCATCCCATCAAACAACCCAGAAAGTCCAGACAGATCTGCAACAGCTACTGGTAAAACAACTTGCATGTTTACAAAACTGATTAACAGAGTTGCTCCCCATGAACCATAATATCTGCAAAGTTTTGAATATTTAAATCTCTCATAAAAGTTCTTTTGACTGATAAAGGCCACTCAGTGCATTTAAAGACTGTTTCATTTTGTGCAAAACTTTGCAAAGTTTCATGCAAAACCAAACTTTTGCTCACAATGTTATGTTAGAAAAATTTTGTTTCGCATAAAACTTTGTAACATTAAATAGGATTTGCAGTAACCCCTCTGACAAGCAGTTTCACACTTACCTTGCCACCATCTGAGAGCACTGTATGAAGCTGGCCAGCTAGACAAGAATAAATGAATCCATTTCTTGTGTATGTACCTCTGCCACCTGTATGCACTTCATCAACTTTACACAGCCTTTGACCTTGAAAAGGATATACATGTACAAGTAAATTAACAAGAGGGCCAAGAGGCCCTGATTCACTCACCTGAGCAAATTGAAGGTTAGAGGTCAAACTAGGGTCATCATTTGAAAAACCTGATTGTTTGCAACCATTTCGAAATGATTCTGAAGATTTTTGAATATTTTTCTATGTATTTCTATGGTTCAAACCCAGGACCCCCTGGGGCAGGGCCATTTTGGACCCTGGGGTCATCATTTGAATAAACTTGGTAAAGGACCACTAGGCAATGCTACATTCTAAATTTCAAGCATATGAGCCAAGTGGTTCTGAATGTGAAGATTTTTAAATATTTTTCTATGTATTTCTACGGTTCAAACCCAGGACCCCCTGGGGCAGGGCCATTTTAAACCCTGGGGCCATCATTTGAACAAATTTGGTAAAGAACCACTAGGCAATGCTTCATACCAAATTCCAAGCATCTGCACTAAGGGGTTCAGGAGAAGAAGATTTTTAAGTATATTTTAATTTCGAACCCAAGACCCCCCGTGGCAGGGCAATTTTGGATCCCAAGGCCACCATTTACATTAACTTCGTAGGAGTCCACCAGGGGAATCATACCAAATTTCAAGCATCTGAGCCTAGTGGTTCTGAAGAAGAAGATTTTTGAATATTTTTCTACGTATTTCAATGGTTCAAACCCAGGACTCCCTGCGACAGGGCTATTTTGGACCCTGGGGCCATCATTTGAATAATCTTGATAAAGGACTACAAGGCAATGCTGCATATCAAATTTCAAGCATCTGAGCCATGTGGTTCTGAAGAAGAAGATTTTTGAATAGTTTTCTATGTATTTCTACGGTTCAAACCCAGAACCCCCTGGGGCGGAGCCATTTTAGACCCCGGGGCCATCATTTGAACAAATAAAATTATGGAGAATATGACAATATTCAATTTCATTGTCAGACTTTGTACTATGTATTTTAACCTAAACCATTGAAATTTGAATTTCTTTTATTTTTAGCTCACCTGAGCCATAGGCTCAGGGTGCTATGGCTCAGGGTGAGCTATTGTGATCAGTCAGTGTTATCATTTTGAACAATCTTGAAAGTACTGGAGTACCCAATGCTACATACCAAGTTACAAGGCCATGGGTCAATTGGTTCTGGAGAAGAAGATTTTTATAGGTTTTTACCATATTTAGGCATGGCAGCCATGTTGATCATGTAACCCAGACCATTTGAAGAAATTCTCGTTCCCTCAACCCCTAAAGGCTCTATATGATTTCTGGTTACAATTTGCTCAGTGGCTTTTAAGAAGAAGTTTGAAATTGTCAAACCATGAGAATTCAGGGTCAAAGGCCAAAGAATACCTTGACCTCTTGTACTCATGAAACTTCATGTACTCATTAAAATGAGGGTATTTACCAATTTTTAGGCCAAAATCTACAAAACTCTCCCAGAAATCTTATAATCTAGCATATTCCCATATTTGACCTTCCTGTAAGAAAGGTCAAGGTCAACCCAAGGTCATCATTAGAACAATCTTGATAGTCCTTGAGTACCCAATTCTACATGCCAAGTTTCAAGGCCATCAGTCAACTGGTTCTAGAGAAGAAGATTTTTCAAATTTTTCACCATATATGGGCATGGCGGACACATTGGTCATGTGACCCAGACCGTTAACAAATTTTCATTCCCTCAACCCCTGAAACTTCTATATGAAACCTGGTTACTGACCGTGGCTTTTGAGAAGACTGTCTGAAATTGTCGAAAAACGACATACCTGTGTCAAAGGTCAAAGAATGACCTTGACCTCTTGTACTCATTAAGATGACTGTATTTACCTACTTTTAGGCCAAAATCTTCAACAGTTTCCAAGAGGTCTTATGTTCTAGCATTTTCCCATATAAAAGCACCAACAACCAAATTTGAACTTACCTTAAAATAGGTCAAGTTCAACCACAGGACATTGACGTTGCATCTATGGAACCAATACAAAAGCTTCTGAGGTTTAGTATACATTACTATATAGTAGAAGAAGAAGGAATTCAACGCCGAAAGTGGTTGGGGAGACCTGCTGGATACACAAGCTTCTTTTGTGGTGCATATTGGGCTACAGATACCAACCTTGGATTTTCCGTTATCAGCCGTAAAAAAGCATGTGCACACTAACACACGTCTCCCCACCCACACCCGACGTTGAACTCCTTCTTCTCTTATATATAATAATTGGTTCTCTTATATATAATAATTGGTTAAGGGTCTTTGAATGTTTTTTATTGATACAGCGTCAGTTCCCTGTGGTTCAACACAAGGTCATAATTTGAACAATCATGGTAGTACTCACATACCTGATGCTACATACCAAGTTTCAAGGCCATCGGCCTATTGGTTCTGGAGAAGAAGATTTTTTTAGGTTTTGACCATATATAGGCGTGGCGGCCATCTTGGTCATGTGACCAGGACTGTTTGAATAATTTTCCGTTCCTAAGACCCTAGGAGGCTACATATGAAATTTGGTTACAATCGGCCCAGTGGTTTCAGAGGAGAAGTCATTTGAAAATGTTGATGGACAACGGAAGGACGACAACGGAGCATGCCAATACTATAAGTTCCGCCAGAGCAGATGGCTCAGGTGAGCTAAAAAAAATAATGATGTTTGTCTGAACATCTGCACAAGTATAGACAGGCCCGGCCAGTACGCGGACACTTTTAAGGGTGTTTTACCTAATGTTTAAAACTCCAACGCGTTCCAGACTACCATCTGGGCATGCAATTTAGGAAAATCCTTGTGCTAAATATAGACAAAAGGAACACGTGAAAAAAATCAACTGTGCATGCGCAACGTAACGCTGTTGAGGTCATGCTATTTGCTGTATGAAACAGGCTTATCATACAGGTCCCTATAAAACTAGAAACGGAACCAAAACAAAAACGAAACGAAATGCAACGAAACGAAATGGAACGCAACGAAACGAAACAAAACGCAACGGAACGAAACGAAACACAAAGAAACATAACAAAATAGAAAACAAATGAAGCAAAATAAATCTGAAATTTAACTGCACAGCATGCATTTATATTTAAAATCCCTATATACCATTGCAGCAACAGTTACCCTTGACTATCACCTTTTAAGTACAATTTCCAGCTTTAATAAAGTAGAACATAAGTCTCCTGTAACGTTGTGACTTTGTCAGCACAGCAAGGGCAACTGAAGGCCAAAGACTCTGTCAGTGGTGCCCAAGCAACCTTACAAGATATGGTATACACTAGACTACTCACTAGACTAGATTAAGTGTTAGTCTGTTGGCAAATAAAGGCAGGACGGATACAGGACGCGGTAAAGTGGTGGAGAGGAGATGAGGGGTGGAACCACTTTTAAACCTCAATAAATATTGTTTTAAGAAAAAAATGTGGGTTGAAGAAAAGATAAATTTCAAAACGTCACACTCTGCCTCTTGCCTGCACATTAAAGGTTCATTTGGTGGTTTGTAAGAGGACATGGAATTTGGGTACGGGTTTATTTTGCAGTGGGATCCCGAACATGACAACAGTGAAACCAAGGGAAGGATAACTGAAGTTTCTGGGAACCAGGGAACATTTTCTGAAATCATTATAGTACGGGACATGCAAAGACATTTTTTTTCTGCGCAGCATAAAAATAGTTGTTGGGGACCGAGGCAAGAACACTATTTCAGGAACCTGGGTCATATGTATGGAGCTGGTTGCCCGAAAAATGTCGAAAAGCTCACACGACGCTCCACAACAAAAAAAGTAAAAATAAATATTAATTATCTTTAAATAACAATAAAAAATTATAAAGATAATAAAGAAAATGCCCAGACCAAAACACCCTAAGACCGAATGAGACCCCAAAATCGTATGTCAGTTTATCAAATTAAACAATTCAGCCAAGTATCTGTTTAAAAGTTAATGTATTTGATCTAACAAATACCCAGTAACTTGGTAACTTCATATAGCAATGTGTAGGGATAAACATGGTGCTTTTTTTAGTCTTCCTTTTGCATTAATATGTGGTGCTGTTCTATTGTGATACTTTCATGGTATTTTTCAGATTTTGCTCCATTTCGTTTTATTTCTATTTCGTTTCGTTTCGTTGCGTTTTGTTGCTTTCCGTTTCGTTTCGTTGCGTTTTGGTTCCGTTTCTAGTTTTATAGGGACCCCTTATCATACCAGTAAGCGGACACCTCAGAATCTGAGTATACTGAGATGACATTTATACGCTGCAATACTAATTAAATTATGGATACATGTAGTTACCAAAAATGTATTAACATCGTAACGGGTTGTTCATATTTCATATTGACACATGGCTGTTTGCTTTGCCTGTTTGCGTGTTTGGCGCAGTCAAACTGAAGCATTGACCATGATACTAGTCTGCATCAGACCTGCACATTCATAACTGTGCTGTGCAAGTGTAAAAGTGAATGACAACAAGAAATGTTACAGTATGTAACAAATGCCCCCGAAGGCCCCTTGAACTACAAAATTTAGCCTTTAACCCATGGATGTGACCTTAACCATACAGGCATGCAACCTGAGTTTTGCACACCACACAGGTTCTCAATTCGCTTTACTATTCTGTGACAATCAAATGCAATTCAGAAGTTTAAGAGTTCACCTGGACATAAACCACTACTCAATCTGTGCTGTGGTTTCTGACATTGGGTGTAGGAATATAACCTAATACCTGACATAACTTATCAATAAAGATTCCCTTCTGTGGTTTCGCCTGTGTCATAGAGAGAGAGAGGAGCTGATCTTTGAAGTTTGATCCAAACTTGTTTTACCCTGGCATACCTTCTCATTACCCTTTATATGTCTGCTACATTAAATGAAATTTGCTTTGGTACTTTCTTGAGGAATTGCCAAGACTGTTTTGACCTTTGACCCCAGATTGTAACCTTGACCTTGAATTTTGGAACTTTTATATTGTGTGTGACATACTTTCTCATTATGGTTTACCTTTCTTAGAAGTCTGATGAAATTCCCTTCAGTGGGCTTTAAGAAATTGCAGAGACAAGATATGACCTCTGACCCCTGACTGTGGCCTTGACCTTGGATTTCGGAACCTAATTATTGTGTGTGACACACCTTCACATTATGCATTATCTATTTGTGAAGTTTCATTAAATTTGCTTCTGTAGCTTATAAGTTATCCCTGAGACACGATTCTGAGTCATGGTTTGACCTCTGACCCAATTATGACCTTGACCTTGGGCGTAGGGACCTAAGTCTTAAGTGCGACATACCTTCTCATTCTGCTTTATCTATTTGTGAAGTTTCATTAAATTTGCATTGGTAGTTTATAAGTTATCGATGAGACACGATTCTGAGTCACAGTTTGACCTCTGACCCATTTGTGACCTTGACCTTGGGCGTAGGGACCTAAGTCTTGTGCGCGACACACCTTCTCATTATGCTTTATCTTTCTGTGAAGTTTCATCAAATTTGCTTCAGTAGTTTTTAAGTTATCGCTGAGACACGATTTGTAACGGACGGACGGAGTGACGGACGGACGGACGGACAGGGCGATTTTAATATGCCGCCCGAAGTTCCTTCGGGGGCATAAAAAGATAAATAAATGGCGCCTTGAAAAATATCTCACAATGTCAGCTGAATCTAAAAGGTATCTTAGAGTTTATTTTATGCCAAACACAAAAGTGTCCATGTACTGGTAGTGTCCGCATACTGGTCGGGTCTGTCTACACCCAGCGTTAAAGGTATTATCATAAGCACTCTAAGTGTAGGGTATTGTGGCTGTCTGTCTATAGGTTTGGCTATGTGACATACACATGTAAAGGCAAATCCACTATACGATCAATTGTTCACTTTCACCAGTGACCTATATATAGAGTGACTCGCATCTCCAGTTAAATATAGGTATTTTTCCAATAGATGCTTGTCGCGCCGCTGGACAGGTGAGTGGCTGAAAAAATCGATAATTCTATCGACCGCTTATTTCGCATCTAGAAATATTTTAATATTATCATTGTTTTATTTTATCTCAATAAATAATGTGTTCTTACAACAAACGTTTGCATTAAATTGTGTACTTAATTTCCGAAATTTTGATACCAAACTTGCCAAGTTTTTATACGGTAGTTCTATAGTCTACTTGGCGTAGTAAAAAAAAAAAAAGAACGGGCTGGAGGGCTCTTCTATCTATCTATGTTTACTGCGTCACCCTCTACTGAGTGTTATGCACAGGGTTAGTAAGAATATAAGTAAAAAAGTGATAGTGAGATCTAAAAGAATGATAGTCACTATTAGTGAGATTAGAAAAAAGATGAAAGTGTTAGTATTGTTAGCAAAGTAATGAGATAAAAGCAGGGTAAAAACAGATCTTATTTTCTATGGCCTTTGATGATTTATCTTGCTCACTTCTAGCTTGAAGGAGTCAAGATCTTTTAAGAGAACTATACCTGTAGGGAGCCGGTTCCACAAAACAACAGTCATTGGAAAAAAGGAATACCGGTAATAATCTGTAGTAGCATGTACCTGGCGGAAACTTAGTGGATGCATGTGACGAGATAATCTGATGGGACGCTCAAAATATGAAGGCATTGGAACGGCAACAAGACCATACGTGATCTTATAGAACATCGCGAGGCGAGCATCATATCGGCGATTTTCTAAGGAGCGCCAACCGAGGTTACTCAGCATCTCAGTTACACTATCATACGAGGAATATCTACTTGTCACCCATCTGGCAGCCCTTCTTTGCAACATTTCTACTTTTTGGATATTCTGATTTGTGAAAGGGCTCCAGACAGTGGAGGCATACTCAACCTGGGGTCGGACTAAAGTTTTATAGGCTAATTCTTTTACGGACTGATTTTTAGTTCTAATATTTCTTTTAACAAAACCTAAAGTTCTATTAGCCTTATTTTAAAGCTAACTATTAAGATGCCTGTAATAACTGTCATGTTAAATGAAAACAAATATGTCCCTTGAGAAAGGTTGTAATAACCGAAACTAGTCGGGAATAAAATAAACAGAACTACTTGGAGTTTGATCTCTTTTACAAAACTATTAGCCTTATTTGTAATTTCATTTATATGGGTGTTCCAGCTAAGATCTTTGGATATGTTTACCCCAAGGTATTTTGCACTGTCAACAGCCTCCAGAATCTCCCCATGGAGGGTATACTGGGAAATGATAGGTTGTCTGGATTTGCTTATATGTAGCACCTGACATTTGCTTGGATTAAATTCCATATCCTAGGTTCATTCCCATTGTTGTAAGGTGTTGAGGTCATTCTGGAGAGTGTTGCTGTCATTTGGGTTAGCTACTGCAGTGCTGGAAATGGCCAGTGGCCCGGTGGCCAAATGCTCCTAATTTTTGTTTCGGGCCACCAGAAATTTCCAAAATATGACCTTTAGTGGCCCAAATTTATCTTTCTGGCAATACTAAATGAATGGAAACTTTAGCTAGTGGATAATTTGGGCCACTAAAAGTTAGGCCTGCTAAGCTTTTGGGCCACCTAATTAAACTTGCAAGTTTCCAGCACTGTACTGTGAGGTAAACAGCAGTATCATCTGCAAATAGTCTTACCTGGGACTGAATATTGTCTGGTAGGTCATTTATGTAGAGCAAGAAGAGGAGTGGGCCAAGAGCTGAGCCCTGGGGTACTCCAGATGTCACGGGTACTTCTACTGATGACTCCCCTTCAAGCACTACAGCCTGGGTTCGACCCCCAAGAAAGGATTTTATCCAATGTAGAGTTTTACCATTCACTCCATAAGTCAACAGTTTAAAAAGGAGTTTCAGGTGATTGACTTTGTCAAATGCCTTGCTAAAGTCGAGCAAGACTAAATCTATTTGATTTCCTTGTATGAGTTGCCTGCCAAGATCCTCAACAAGCTGTATGAGTTGCGTTTCGCATGAGCGCTTTTCCCGAAAACCATGCTGGAGATCATACAGGGTGTTGTTTTCATTGAAATGCCGGGTAAGATTTGAAGCGATTATATGCTCCATGAGCTTACACAAAATACAGGTCTAAGAAATTGGCCTGTAATTTGCAGGATCACTCTTGTCACCCTTTTTGAATATTGGGCTCACCCTTGCTTCAATATATATACAGGAAACTTTTTTTATGATGCATTTGGATGAGGATTTTGATCTTGGCTCTCTCTTACTTAGGAGAATATGCATGCATTGAAAATTGAAGTAAGTCAGTGACATAGGCTTTAATTAAGCTGAGTGGGTTGGAATTCCTATCAGAAGTTATCGACGTGAATCGCCCATTTCATTAATGTTTACATAATCAAATTATTATTCAACGTTAAGGTAAGCTTTGAATTTTATGATGATTAGAATAGTAAGTTTTGTGATTATTTTGCTTGGTTTTGGAGTTAATTTTTATTGATGTGAAATAAGAAACTTTGGTCCCTGACAAATTCTTCAATGCATAACTAACCAACCCTCTGAACTCATTGTTGTATGGCGAAAACTGTGAAAAACAAGTTTATTTTAAGATTATTTTGACCCATTAAATCGGCACGAAATTGCATAAAATAGCACTCAAACAATTCAAAAGTCATTCAACTTTATGAAAAATATCATTGCGAGGCTCAAAAATAGTTACTTTGGGAGCCTTATTCAAAAACGGGGGAGAGGGGTTTTGAACATCCCGATTTGCCGGTTTTCGCTACTTTCCTAAATAAGCCTATTTCTATACTGTCATAAGACCATCAAAATAGTAAATAATTGTCATGAAAATGATATTAAACAATATTTTGGTCCTTCCCCTTTCGTTTTCTAATGCTAAAATATTACCTCAAACCTTATTAACGACGGAGTACATCGTAAAATGAGTGATGGTTTTTACGGCGGCGTCGCCATTTTCTTTCGAATGACGAAAGTTTCTCAAATTACATCGTTGAAAATGAACTCCAAAACCAAGCAAAATCATCACAAAACTTATATTTTAATACATCAATATAAAATTCAAAGCTTACCTTATCGTTGCATAATAATTCCACTATGAAAACACTGATAAAATGGGCGATGCACGCCGTTAACATTTGACAGAAATTCAAGCTCTTTCAGATTGTATTAAAAATGGCGCTCCGGTAGGAGGCGCTGCAGTCCCATGCGCGACACGCCTCTTTGGACCGAAAGGTGAAGACGCGAGTCACTGTATTTATAGGTCACTGCTTTCACACAGTTTGAACTGTGCGGACGTCTTTTTTCTCTTTAAACCAAACAACCAACATACCCAATTGATTCTTAAATGTAAAGATTTAATTGAGTCACAGAGTAAGGATTGCTTATAATAAAAGTATTGAAAATATCAGAGATTTTCCATGAAAGGCCTAGGCTGTGGAAAAAGAACAATAAATAATTTGACCACGAAAACACATGACATTAGCAATTATTCTTTTTCCTGGTATATCAAAGCATATCATGGAGGTTCGCAGTGGTAGTAAATCGCCAAATTGATGTATTACAATTGTTAACAAGAATTTAAAGTGAAGAATCTTATGATAAAAGCTAGAAACTCTTCTTAACCTGGAACACAAATCATGGGCGCAGACATCTTGGTTAATTTTAGATTTGCTCAATTTTTCATTTAGGTAGACAGCTTTACTCTTCGTTTAAAATGCTGTTTATTAATACATCGAAATACCCTTTTCTTCATGTATTTGCAAACCTATAATTATTTATTGTAATTAGAGTATTGAAATATGAATAATAAGAGTGACAGAAAGAAACAGGCAAAATATTGAAAAGCTGTCATCCACATAAAAATAATGGAAAAGTCCAATCTAAACCTTCCTTGTTATTTGGACGCTTTCTCAGTAGCATCTCAGCTCAGAAAATGGCAGGGAAAAGCCAGATGGAATTGGTACCTGTTTGTGGTGAATGACTTAGGGTTTTACAGCTCTTTCAATGATGTTTCAGTAATTTAGGGCAGTGGAATTTAATGAAAGAATACAAAAGATGCCTTTATCAAATTTAGAGTGTCTCATTTTTGTACCGCTGAAACCCTTGTAGACCCCCAAGACAAATATGCACACACACACATCCAAGCACTTTGAAACAATAAACTATGAAGTCATTTGGCGCAATTCGTCACAGACTCACTGTTTAAAATACAGAGACACCTCGTGCAAGGATCAAACAGATCTAACCATTTGATCAAAGGCGAACACCTACTCTACCACACCGCTAGAAAAGCCTGGTTATACCGCAAGGTGGTTCAAGTGTATGATGTACCTAACCTGTACCCTGTGACATACAGTATTCTAGATATTTCCTGTTTGGTGCGAAATCATTTTTCTCTGTTGAAAAACAGAGCTCTCGGCTTTGAACTCGAAAATAGTTTAAGCCAGCTGGGCTGTTGTAAAATTTTTAAGAATTTTGTAATGGTGAATTCGTATTTTTTTCAAGTGCATTGTGCATAGATCCGTTTAATCAGCTGTTGCAGTCATTACAACAGCAAAATTGGATTGATTGATTGATTGATTGATTTGGGTTTCACGGCCCTTAAATTTGAGGGGCCGGTATATAATGCAGCCATAAAATGCAGCCGTATCAAATGTATAGGGAAAACGCAGCCGATAATGCAGCCACTATAGACATAGTAGGGAACACGGGGGGGTCACTTCCATTATAAAGCAGGGTACATATGTGCCGCTGGAATAGCCCTCCTTTTTGATCTCCCAGATACATCAATAGGTATAGTTTAATTGGCCAATATACAGGAATAGGTCTTATTTCTCCAGGTTCTATACATAAACAGTTAGCAGCTATTATCTGATTTTTATTACCAGAGAGAAACAAATATCAATTACCAAATCAACAGGTGCACCAGCTGAAATACTCTCAGCACACTGTCTCAGCATGCATGAGTTCTGAATTATCTTAATGGCTCAATTACTCACAGAATTCTAACCTAATGATCTGTTATTATAAACAAATCGCCAAGAATGTTTACACATGATGTTTTGACAGCAGGACTGGTCCACTGCAAAATCAAGAGTTCAGAAAAGAAAAACAATCATTTACGAGCATTTTGGTTCCTGTTATATGTTTATATTCTGTGCTTTTTACAGCTAAATAGTGACTATGTTGTGAAAAAAACAAACAAACAATAAGAATTTGTGCATAGATGATTAAAAATCCCATGCCACGTCCCCCCTACCTCTCCCCCACCTCCTCCCACCAAGTATTAATGAAAATACCCTTTCAGAATCATCCAGTTTCCAGTATTATTTTCTCACATGTTCTTTCACAAAGATAACATATTTGTCCTAATACAACAAGCAATATGAAGATATAGTGAAGATTAAAACTTTATTCACAGAAATTTGGCTTCCAGGAAGCCACTGAATAATTCCTTCTTAAATACATGAATAGGATTTAATTTTGATATCGAATACATGAATAGGTATATATTTTGTCATTTGTGTCATACATGAATAGGGTGGGTTTTCAAAGTTTCAGCGGCACATATATACCCTTTCAGCGGCCAAGTGACCCCCCCGTGGTAGGGAAAGGTGATAATGGCCCTATTGTTCAATGTTAAGTGAGTGTTAAATGGCTTTAAAGAAATATAATGATGGGATACACATGTCTGAGAGTATATGGGTTCGAAATATCATATTACAGGAGCTTGACATTTTATCGGGACAATGATGAAAAAAAAAAAAAATACATATACTATTATTTTTGTCTTCTTTTTAATCTTTATTTTTCTATTGTTCAATGTTAAGTGAGTGTTAAATGGCTTTAAAGAAATATAATGATGGGATACACATGTCTGAGAGTATATGGGTTCGAAATATCATATTACAGGAGCTTGACATTTTATCGGGACAATGATGAAAAAAAAAAAAAAATACATATACTATTATTTTTGTCTTCTTTTTAATCTTTATTTTTTGTTTGAATAAAATTGCAGCAAACTCCTGCATTATGATCAAGGAAAAGCTGAAACTGATATTTCTTTTATCATAATCATTTTATTATTTTATTACCTTTTTCATTATACATAGATTTTTCCAACTAACATAATAAACGAATGTTAACTTCTGCGCATGATATCATAATGATACATACAGGGACATAGCCAGACCGTTTACTTTGTAGAAGCAAATATTTCAATCTGAAAGCATGCATCTCCAAGGGTGATAACTCTAATATGAAAAATATGCCCCCTACGCCATTTTTTCAAAGTTGGAACAATTTCTGTGACTTCTTTGTTTTCTTGCATAGATCATTCGTTCTTAAATAGGGTTAATTCTTAAAGGAAAGAATTTGCTCCTGAAGGAGCAAATTCTTTCCCTTTAGAATTCACCCGCATTGAGAAGGGAGGCAAAATGCAGAGTTGGTCCTCTTGAAAGTGTACCCATCTACATTAAACACAGATGGAGATGCTTACAGTTCTCCTTCTAGCTATCCCCCAGTATAGGGTGGACAAGCGTTCGCTAAATCGTGAAGTTGTTGTGAACTACAGCGTATTTCCACTTACGCAGAAAAAATATTACATTAAAAGCATAATATAAACCATCATGAAAATTATCCTAATATGTAGCCAAATGAGGTATGCAATAAACATAATATGTTTGTATTTTGCAGAGATGTGATTGTTTTAATATTGGGTAATTTTTCAGAATATCCTGTTTCCATTGGTGTCAGTTAGCAAAACTTACCACAAGAAAATGCCTTAATGAGATTAAAATAGTGCAGAATAGTAACTATAGATTTCAGGAAAGCAAACAAGTTAATATTGATATCGCAGCAATAATTTAGCTAGATATTAGCACAACTTTCCAGAAAATATGTCATCATACTTTTCTCACAGTTATTTTTGTGCTTATAGAAGAAATGCATTAACTTAACGGCAACGTCATTATTTAACGAACACTCTTGTCCACTGTATGTAGAAAACTAGATTTCCCTTTAAAATCTAATATATATGGGCGGTACGTTTAATTTGTAACCTTTTTTTAAACACATAGCAAAAACACAAAATGGAGTAGACATAAAATTTTCAGCTTTTCTGTTATTTGCACACTAACCTGAAGGGTATCGCTCATCTGCGACGTTTAATTTGCAACCATGTACAAACATGGTAAATTTCATTTAAGTCTTACTATAAATAATGTAATTATGACATGATAAGTGAAACACCCTCTACAAAACTCCAATTTCCCTATTATTTTCTTAGCAAAAACGGGCTTCCAGGCCTTGTAGCTAAAACATTTGCACATTAAGGTGCCTTTATTTTGCTCTCAGATTAAACATGCAGCCAAATTCCAACTTATGAGAAAGATTTGAGGCAATGGTTTGAGGGCTGGATTTGGATTTTGATTGTTTCAGTTCCTGGTCTTTGCATACTTTTTACTTTTAGAAGCTTCTTGTTACTCATTCTTATAACAAGAGCTGTCGCCTGACAGCATAGCTCGCCTGAATAGGTGCTTGCCCATCACACAGTCGCTATGGTGGTGTGGACTGCTATGCATAAAACTTCAGGCAAGCATGTCCATAATGACAACACATTTATAAACAAAAGCTATCTCAGAAATGAGTTTTAAAATGAAATTAAAATAAAAAATATCCACATGAAACTTCAAAGTCCACAAGCTAGAGCTCAAAGAAGTAAGGGGGGGGGGGGGGGGGGGGGGGGGGGGGGGGGGGCTATGATGTATCAAAACTTTGAACCATTATCTAACATCAGTCCAAATATTAGTATCAACTGAGTCCATCGGGGCACTGTGAAATTATGTCTTCATAAATATAAAACTTTAACCAAAATCTTTAAGACAAAATTAAAAGTCAATGACCTTGACTTCAAGTTCATGCAGTGGGGTAAGTATATAGTGTTTTGTAAAAGCTCAAAAAAGTGTCTAACATCAGTTCAAGTGTAAACTAAATCTCTGCCAGGCATTATGAATCGGTATGCAATTAGAAAACTTTAATAAAGACCAAATTTCCTAAGTCCCTGACCTTGACATCAAGGTCACTGAGCGGGGTTGGGGTAGTACTCTGTAAAACTTTAGACTAATATCTAGGTACAGAGCAAATATAAAAAGAATTCATCTATGGGTTCAGGAGATATGTGTCTTTAAAAAACTTTAACCAAAACATCCAATCAATAAAAAGACAATTCTCTAAGTCCATGACCTTGACATCAAGGTCACTGAGGGGGGTGGGGGTAGTACCTTGGAAAACTTTGGACCAATATCTAACTACAATGCAAGTATCAAAGGAATTCATCAATAAGTTCAGGAGATATTGGGCTTTATAAAACTTTAACCAAAACATCCAGTACAAAAAACTCCCAATTTTCTAAGTCCATGACCTTGACAGCAAGGTCACGGAGTGGGGTGGGGGTGGTACCCTGTTAAACCTTGGACCAATATCTAACTACAGTGCAAGTATCAAAAGAATCCATCTATGGGTTAAGGAGATATAGGTCTTTAAAAAACTTTAACCAAAACATCCAATCCGGACGCTGACGCTGACGCGGACGCGGACGTCGACGCCGACGCCAGGGTGACAACAATAGCTCTTCCTGAACTTTTGTTCAGGCGAGCTAAAAAAGGAAGCAAATTGATGAAAAAATGTGATTTTCCCCTATCACTTCCATAGTAAAATCGCAGAGGAAGGTACCATTATATAAATTGCTCTATCTAAAAAAATGAACATAAACATATACTTTTCTGCATCTTATACTGCTTATATGGTTTCAGGGTTTAATTATTAGCAACTTATTCTAACTCCTTGTTACTTTGTCAAAAATTTGTTTCAGACCAGCGAACATCCTTAACGCAATATTCGTGCTCCTGTATTACTGAATTTATTAAACTCGTTGGGGAAGAGCGATAATTAAGATGCTTGGCATAGCCTCGCATCTAATCTTTTTCCCCAACTGGTTTAATAAATTCAATAGTACCTGAGCACTCATTTAAGATCCTCTATATAGCCGTCAACATGCAGAACAAATGGTGTTAAGTATATATCCAAAATTGGATCTATAGAAAAAAAATTTGAGCAAGTGAGCAAGGGCTTACGGATGCTCCCGGGCAGTGTCATCGCTTAATGGCTAGACAGATGAACAGTCAGACAATCTTTATCAAACTACCATCTACTGTAGTACATCACGCAGTGCATCTTGTACGGGGCGCTCCGAAATGTGTTCCCTGTTTTTGACGAACAATGTGTCTGCGAATTTATCAAATATCCGAATGAAGACATTTTCGGGGTGCCTCGTGCAAGATGTACTCGTATTTAGACAATCCAGCAGGCTAGCGGCGTTGGATCGACTTCCAATCAGCGTTGATCCAACGTTTGACGTTGAATCGACATTGATTCGATGAAGATCAAACGTAGTGTGCCAGGTGAGAACTGTATTACCATGGCTTTGTTTCTGAATGTAACTAACTATCCAAATGTGTAAAGGCATCATTTCTTCACTTCAACAATAATTGTTTAAAATTCTTGTATCATTTTACTAATTAAGCTGTTTCTGTATGTAAAAAGCTTGGAATGTGTAAAGCAAACAGAACTCGTCTTCAGACAACATTAGGTCATGCAGTGACAACTCGTGCGCTAATTCATGAAAGTCACGAGCTTGGCTATAAGCATAATTGACCCATTCCATAGTTGAATACACATCTAATCATGACTTATTATGAAGCGTGAAAGTGCATCGTAATCAAAGGATTACGCAGTAAAGAGATAGCTCCTTTTGCTATTATAAGCTCTTGTTTGAAGCATTTATGTTTCTAAATAGAAATGGGATCAAATTCGTGTGAATTGCAAGCCCCACAGTGTACGCTTGGATCAGTATGCGTAACTTATACTGACTATAGGTTATAACCGATTGGGATTTCTGCTTTGCCTCATGAGTTTCCTGGAACGAATTGGCTGTCTTTGTAAACACGGTGGGCCCCGACTAGACCGCGCATTAGCATGACCCGGTCCGAGCCCTCCCTGTTTCAATGTACTTTGGGTACCATTTCACGCGATCCCAACCATATTAGTCATGACGCATTGTTATATGTAATTCTTCGAAATGATTGCACACTCCAACACATTCAAGTATATTATTCATCTATCTGTTTGTCACCATGTTTCTGTACTTTGCTACATTTTTCTCATATGCCACCTGCGAGTGGCCTGAGACAAGTTTCACAATAAAGTTTAGTTGAGTTGTTGTTGAGTTGATTGACAGATCCCCAGTGATGTTTGACTTTCTGTTTTCACACCTAGATAATCTCTGGCACACGTCAGATAATTACCTGTATAAATAAACTATTTAAAGTATTGTTTGAAGAGCAACATGTACTTTATGTACACAGATTCATTAAGAATCATTAATGAGCTCCTGCATGTCAGGGGCGGATCCAGGAATTTTGGATGGGGGGTTCAAATTAGCTTCAAAGGGGGTTCGATTTGTGCAGTTTGACCAATTTTTCCTGAATTTTCCAATGAAAATGAAATAATTTAGGCTGAAGAGGGGGTTCGTTTGAACACCCCGAACACCCTCTGGATCCGCCACTGCATGTATTTATTTTGCAAGAAAATGAAAGCTTCTCTGTTCTGAAGAAGAATTACTAATAAAATTTAGAATAACTGCCAACTTATCCTAAGAGAAATACATTTTCTATATTGCGAAATAAAAATGAAATACAAAAGAAACAAATGATAATAAAACATTTAATTACTGCAAACTGTTCTTATGTTTATTACGGCATATATTTTTGCCATTTCTTATTTTAAAAATTATAAACCATCTGTTTATCATATCTGTCTATTTCCAAGAAAACGATTAATTCGGGCGGAGAATACTCATGTCGACTAGCTCTTTCGGAACCTTATCTGGCCACTTCATCCAGAGAGCTAGATCATAATTATTTTATTTATTTTGTTGGTTATCATTGGTGAACTGACCATTTTCCATTAATACACACTGTTCCATTGACATACCTTGGTAAGCAACATTTACAAATGATCATTGATAATATGGTAATTAATCTTAACATTTTTAGTAATAATAATATTATAGTTAATAAAAATAATAATAATAATAATAACTATTATTATAATAATAATAATAATAATAATAACAGAACGAGAGCTGTCGCCTGACAGCATAGCTCGCTTGAATAGGTGCTTGCCCATCACACAGTCGCTATGGTGGTGTGGACAGCTATGTATAAAACTTCAGGCAAGCATGTCCATAATGACAACACATTTATAAACAAAAGCTATCTCAGAAATGTCTTAAAATAAAAAAAAAATCCACATGAAATTTCAAAGTCCATGAGCTTGAGGTCAAAGAACTAAGGGGTAGGGGGGAGGAGGGCAGGGCTAGGATGTATCAAAGCCTTTAACCGTTATCTAACATCAGTCCAAGTATAAGTATCAACTGAGTCCATTGTGGCACTGTGAAATTATGTCTTCATTAATATAAAACTAATCAAAATCTTTAAAACAAAACTCAAAAAAGTGTCTAACATCAGTTCAAGTGTAAACTAAATCTCTGCCAAGCATTATGAATCGGTACGCAATTAGAAAACTTTAATAAAGACCAAATTTCCTAAGTCCCTGACCTTGACATCAAGGTCACCGAGCAGGGCTGGGGTAGTACTCTGTAAAACTTTGGACTAATATCTAACTACAGTGCAAATATAAAAAGAATTCATCAATGGGTTCAGGAGATATGTGTCATCAAAAAACTTTAACCAAAACATCCAATTAATAAAAAGACAATTTTCTAAGTCCATGACCTTGACATCAAGGTCACTGAGGGGGGTGGGGTGGTACCTTGGAAAACTTCGGACCAATATCTAACTACAGTGCAAGTATCAAAGGAATCCATCCATGGGTTAAGGAGATACTGGGCTTTAGAAAACTTTAACCAAAACATCCAGTCCCAAAAAACTCCCAATTTTCTAAGTCCATGACCTTGACATCAAGGTCAAGGAATGGGGTGGGGGTGGTACCATGTTAAACTTTGGACCAATATCTAACTACAGTGCAAGTATCAAAAGAATCCATCCATGGGTTAGGGAGATATAGGTATTTAAAAAACTTTAACCAAAACATCCAATCCGGACGCCGACGCTGACGCGGACGCGGACGCCGTGGTGACAACAATAGCTCTTCCTGAACTTTCGTTCAGGCGAGCTAAAAATGAATTAAAATTATCAAAGATATGATATAGGCTATTTCCAGAGGAAAGCAGTTTAATATTGTCCTTACAAATTCTGATTTTAGGCTGATCAAGTAATGCCTAGTTAGCTTCTCAATAACTCAGACCCGACATTCTTATATGCAGAAAATAGGAAAATGAAAATAGTATTTTAAACGAAAAAGTAAGAATTCTTCAACCTGATAAATTGGGATAAATGTCAAAATGCATATAAGTATTCCATCTTTCCAAAGCCATGAATTAAATCGTTTATTTGTTTGCAAATTTTCTGCAGAATTTGTAACAAAGGACCTACAGAATTGAAATATGCTACCTTGTTGGCGAGGTGTATATATTATGTGACAAAAACAAAACAGAATGTATTAACTGCTTAAAACAATATCAGCTCCATTTTTCCCCTTAAGCAACTACACTTTTTGACTATATCTGCAGTCATTACAACCAACAAAAGGCCTATTAACACGTTTTCCTACTATGTCTATATTGGCTGCATTCCCTACCATTTCTATAGTGGCTGCGTTTTTCCGATATATTTTATATAGCTGCATAAAAAGCTGCATTTTATACAGGCCCAAATTTGAGACAGTATTTCAGTCTATATCGGGCAGTCTCCACGAGAGAGGGAGAAAGAAGAAAAATGATAGACGAGAGAAAAAAGTCCAAACAACCCCCACCCGCACCTACTGCAAGCACACTAGGCCCTTGCCCTACAATGATCCAAATCAGTAGGATGCCCCGGCAGTGGAAGTTATACACAGCACCATCGCACCACCCGACCACCCCCAGCAAAATTGGATCTTAATAACATCATTTTGATATATACATAATAATGTAACATATATATTTATATGCATGAAATGCCTTTATCGGTCAAAATGTATTCTCTTTATACGGGATATTCAGTTTAATATCAAATGTTTTGGAACAAATGCTGGCATTGTAAAGAGGGTACAAAGACAGAGTTAACTCCTAGGTGCACAAAACTAATATTAAATCAAGGCATGTGCCTTCAAGACTGAAAAAAAAAATCTCATGTGCAACTTCTTTTCTATTTGGGATACAGATTTTAAAAAAGTCGTTTGACTTTCTTCTGAATTCCATTTGCATAAAATACTATGTTTTGAAATGTGTATAAATGTATTAATGTTTATGCAAATAAAATAAAGTTTACACCAACTTCTATTTCACATCTATTTTTTAATCTTGGTTTCTAGATCTTTGCGGGCAGAGTTGTATACCTCTTCCAGAGTCTGAGAAAATATTTGTGCAACTAATCACACTAATTTTCTTGGATTCTGAAATTTGGTAGGATGTTTTGCAATGATGTGTAGGATCGATGTAAGGGATTGGACACACTTTTGCAGAGTTATGCCCCATAAGGGATTCTGGATTTGATGCAGCAGAGTTGAGTCCCTTACCGAATATGAAGAAAGCTCTCCCAATCTTTCATCAGATGTCTTTGAAATTTGGACAGATATTTTACTCTGATGTGTAGATGTGCATTTTACTAGGTGTTTAATTAAAGGCCCCATTGCTCTATCGGCATGAAATATTTTATTGTGAGGTATCGCTGCAAGTTTCTCACTACAGTTTCGTCACTGATTATGATCGTGATTGGCCGGCTTTGAAAAATCAAAACGTCCTTGAGTTTCTCATAAAAGAGATTTAAAAAAATAACTAGGTCATTTTAGTTGCCAATTAAAATGACCTACTTTCGGTTTCACACGCTTTGTTTCATGGTAAAAACACAAGGTACAAGAGATAAAAATACAAGGTACAGGAGTTTAGCAGGTGATAAAAACACAATGTAAAAACGTAAAGCAAGGATCCCATTGCTTGTGCCGCTGTTGCATTATTTCATTGCTTAACGGGGAACCAGAGATGAAAACAGTATTTTTATGGAGAGACGTATCTTTTTTTTAAAATAACCTTTTCCTTCTTTTTTGCCAGCTATATGATACAAAAAGCACACTAACCGACATAAAATCATCAATTCTGAAGGCTGTACAGGTTTTTATAATGATTTGTATTTCGACGATTTACCACTCGTAGGACTATGGAGACTTTAAGAAATAGCAGTGAATTGTTGAGTAATAATTCACTGTTTGGAGGTCAGTTGTAAAGTAGATCATATCACCAGCGCGGAGCGCGAGTGATATATCTACTTACAACTGACCGACAAACAGTGAATTATTACTCAACAATTCAATGCTAAAGCTGAATTATTTCGATTCTAACACTCAGAAATGCTGAAAAACTATTCTTTCTATTCAAATTCTCCCAACATTCCTGCAAGCACATTCATTCTCCCGCTAATATTCTTAACTGTATCTAAGACAAATGTATGTTTTTACGGCGATCATAGACTGAAAAAGAGACGTTACACCGTCTAACGTCTCAAAAGGTCACAAAATTACGTAAGTATTGCCAGTGACATCAGCAATTAGACTCACGCACTCCGAAACAGTGAATTGTTCATGCAGAATAAAACACGGAAACTTTCCTTTCTTTCTATAGGCGCACTGTGTTAGAATTTGCAGTAATTATGACCCATTTTCACTGAGTTATGGTCCTTCACAAGTCTGAGGAAACCTTGTCAGGGCATCACCATATTTCATGATTGAAACTTGGTTGGATGTTTTGCTAGGATTTGTAGATGTGCTTATTGGTAGGGATTTTGCATTTGACCTGGCCATTTTGGATGGGTTATAAATTTTCTTATGGGATTCTTAAACAATTGCAACTCTTACTTCACTTTCCATCTGATTCTTTTGAAATTTTGGTATAATGTCTGGCTATAATAAATTTTGTGCCTGTTTCAGTAAGAAGTGCTCCCAGGAGGGGCATCTGTGGACCATGTGCACGTGGACTTTTCTGGTTGTTGCAGGTGGTTACTGAATGGGCAATGTTCTAGGAGAAGTGTTTATAGGTTTAGTGCACACTATGCAGGACATTGATATGACCACCATAGTCCTCTCTGATGTCACTACAAGTAGGGATGGCATTGCTGCCTTCCTTTATTGGTTTCAAATAATAATTTATCATAGTTACCATATTAATCTTAATAAATGCCCCTGCTCTAATAAACACACCCTTCCCTCTTTTCCAAAAATAATGTTATTAAATTGCACAAATTCCCTTTGCTTCTCTAAATGAGGTAGCACTTTGACGTGGGATCTACTCTTAAAGGAAAGAATTTGCTCCTAGAGGAGCAAATTCTTTCCTTTAAGAGTTGAGAAAAAATAGTAAAGCTGCTTCATCTGCAAGTAAACCCACTCAAATACTGTTTATTAAAGGTACATGTATTTGGCAGTGGCTGATTTACTACACTTTATGGTCTAAATAATGCCCCCTTCCATAAAATGCAACAGTCCTGGGGCGTTTAATAGGATTAATATGTATATTGAATATTTTATCATCAAAACAATTCATGCTGATTCAGATTCTGCTCTGCTCTATTAACAGGTCCACCAGGCTGGCGACCTTGACTCAGATTTTGAATTTGATCCAGAAGCACACAGAAAGAGGTAGGTTATATTGCTTTAGTTTAATACAGACCTTCTTACCAGTAAGCAGTTGACAAAGATACTAGTAATGGGAACCATGGTATGAGTCGACCTATTTTTAGGTACATGGAAAAGGTGCATATCCAGCTCATCAGTGCTCCAGATAAGAAGAGGTAAAAGGGATAATTCAGGGATAATTTTCCATACTTCTCCATAAAAACATATGTTGTGACCATCATTAGAACTGCTCACCGACACGGTTCTAATGAGGGGTCATAACATGTGTTTTCATTGAGAAATAAGAAAAATTATCTTTGAATTATCCTCAATAACCCTGCTTATTTGGAGCTCTGGACCATCAAGCTCTTGTGCAATATGGTCAGAGCATGTGCAGTTAACATTATCATACTGAGAATTCAAAGCCTAGTGAATCCAGATGAGATGTCTTGTTATGATCTACCTTATCTGGATCTACACTGTTTGCAAATTCAGCTACATTGTATTTTCATTTTGCACCCCTTCCGAATTGGGGTCAACTCCTAAAGGGAAGAATACATATTAAAGGTAGGTTCCTGTACTTTGGAATGCATCATAATTTTGATGATTTTTTATCCAAGTTGTTGGAAGGCACTTATAAGGAGGAAATGAATAAGTTTCACTAAAAAGTGTAAATCAAAAAATCGTAGAAATCTCGTTTTGCAAGGGATTTCCTAACTCTGCTTCGCACACCATTTAGCGCTCTTTTTAGTTCACGCCAAAAATAGATAACATAGCTGACGTCATGCTGCATTGCATTTTGGGATAGTTTTAACATTATCCGCCATGCCAGGACCTCTGGAAGAGCTCACGGCAAGAGAACATTAACCGTTGGCAAATGACATCAGAAACTGCGGACTTGTAGACATATATACATATTTATTTTTAGAACTGGAATTCCAACAAAAGAAAAGATTTTCTCAGTAGCAACAGTTTCAGAAAAATAAGAGAATTCAATACTACCCAGAAAAAGACAAAAATATTTTGTGAACATAATTGTTATCGCTAGGCCAGGAACCTACCTTAAACTGCTCCGCTAAGAGCAAATTCATTTCTTTAAGAGTTGACCCCTTTTTCAGAAAGACTATGACTTTTGGTCAAAGAAAGCAGATGGGAAGTCACAAGAGTTGTTTCCCTTCGTAAAAATGGTGAGAACAAGGCTGGAAGAGGCCGTTACAGTAATCGGTGTGTTTACAGTCTCTCTACAAACATTGCAGATGAATGATAGAAATGCATATGGCTTTCAGCTGATGATTACCGTATTAATCCTAATAAACGCCCCTGCTCTAATAAACACCCCCTGCCTCTTTTCGAAAATTATGTTACATTAACTTGTATGAATTTATGTTTGCTTCTCTAGATAAGGTTGCTCTTTTAAATGGGGTCTAGTCTTATAGGAAAGAATTTGCTCCTAGAGGAGCAAATTCTTTCCTTTAAGAGTTGACCCTGCCGGGCCGGGTTGCGCAGTCGGTAGGGCACCTGACTCGTAAGTCAGAGGTCCTAGGTTCGAATCCCGGTCTGGCCACAAACTTTCGTTTCTCCTTCCGCTGATTCAAGAAGGGCAGTTGTCAGTTACTGGCGAAAGTATGTGCACTTAGTACTGGTTAACCGCTTAGGAGGTCTAAGCCTGCCCAGGAAAAGTGTGGTTAGGTTAACTGACCATCCCGACATGACCTTAGTTGTTTACCGTGGATGCTAAGCATCAAATCAACCAACCAACAAGAGTTGACCCCTACTAAAAAGGGAGGCAAAAACAGTAGAGTTGCTTCCTGTGCAAGTACATGTATACTCATTCACCTTAATACTTTTCATTAGAGGTGTTTGGTAGTTGCTGATTTACTACATTTTAGGCTCTAAATAATTCCCCCCTTTTGTAAAATGCAACACCCCCAGGGCATTTAATAGAATTAATATGGTATACAGATATTGCACACTCAGGTCAGTCTGCTTAAGTCTTGTCACCATCTGCACTGTTTTCTGTTCTGTCCTGTATTTATGCTGTTAATAGAGGATCTTACATGAGTGATCATGTATTATTGAATTTATTAAATGAGTTTGGGAAAATGATAAGAAGCGAGGCTATGTTGAGCATCTTATTGTTTTCACCAACGAGTTTAATACAATAATGCAGGAGCACGAATGCAAGATTCTATTTATCATATGACACTAAACTGGCATTTTCTTAGCAAATTTTGCACTAAAACATCACAATTTCGCCATTAGAAAACGCGACGTTTTGTGAACGTTAACGCATAACGTTACGACGTAATTTGCATATTTAATCCACTAGTGGATTATCGTTTTTAATGCATGGCTTTATTATACTCTCAGATGCAACGTTATATGATAAACATGATTAATGACAAGTGGATCCTTCTTTATCATATGACATCGCTGTTATTTGGTGGATAACGTCGTGTCAAAAATTGTATGAACACATGTGTAATAACACTTTGGCACATACATGTAACGTCATGGACAATGTTCATGTCAACAATGCGTTTTCTTATTGAAATAATGTACAGTTTGAAGGCAATAAAATCCCATTTTAAAGGGTCATATGATAAACAGAATCTTACACTGGTGGTCATTTCATATGAAGTTTATGAAACTCGCCAAAGGCTCGTTTCATAAATTTCATATGAAATGACCACTCGTGTAAGATCCTCTATACCTACCTCTTAGGACAAGTCCATTTCCAATTTTCAGTTGCAAGTTAAATTACCATATTAATCCTATTAAATGCCCTGGGGTGCTACATTTTGTGAAAGCGGGGTGTTACATAGAGTCTAAAGTGTCAAAAAATTCAGCAACTGCCAAAATACAGTCTTTATAAGCAATATACAGGTGATGGGTATACTTTCAAAGAACGTAAGATTATTATTTTATCCTTCCTTCACAGTATGGAGCAAATTTTTCCCTTTAAGAGTAGATCCATTTCAATAAGCTACATTATCCAGAGAAGCTAACAGGAATATATGCAAGTTAAATATAACAGAATTTTCAGAAAAGACACAAGGGGCCTTTATAAGAGCAGGGGCGTTTATTAGGAATTATATGGTATTTTCACAGTTGGTGTTTTCAGTGTCAACCTGTTTGTATCTTGCTCTTGTTTGCTGAGAATGGACAAAAAAGAGATGAACAATAAAGAGATATACACTGCCCTGTGACAGCTGCTATGCAGTGCAGTATTTGTGCCTTATAGGCACAATTTTCTAGTTTAATATAAATTAACTTTTAAAAAATAAATTATGAGCTTGTAAACCTGATGCCCTTTAAATTGAACAGTTGATATGTGTGTGTTATGTTGTAGAAATAACATTGATTGAAATAGTGTTTAATCAAACCAATTTCAAGTGTTTGTGACCTTTTCAGGAAGAAATATGAAGACTTATCACAGACGGAGAGGAAAGTTAAATCAGCAAAGGGCCATAAAAGAGAGGTGGAGGCTGAGTACAACAAGTAAGGAAAATACGAGGAGAAATTTCTTTTCTTAACTCTTTAAGCCCCAGTGATGAAATCAGCAAAATTTGCAAACAGTGTAGATCTTGATGAGGCGGCTCATAATGAGCCGCCTCATCTAGATCTACACTGTTTGCCCTATAGTCTTTGAATTCTTAATATGAAATGTCTTGGACAAGGCATTTTTTTAATTTTTGCAGACGTAAATTTTGTCGTCTGCTTTTTGGTGCTTCAAGAGTTAAATTTGTGAAGGGCTGTTCTGCTCAGAGAAGCAAACAGGAAGTCACAAAAGTTGTTTCCTTATGTCTAAATGACAGATGAAGAAGAACTAAATAAGCAAGTTTCTTTCATTCCAGTCCTAATAAATTTTGTATTTTGTATGATACATAGATCTACGTTACGAAAAAAGAGAAAGAAATATGTTCAAACCAAAATGACAGAAAAAAACATGGAGATGTATCCAATTACCTCAATACAATTTGTCATCATTGAGAATTCAAAGAGTGAGTGGTAAACGGTGTAGATTCAGATGAGGTGGCTCATTATGTGCACTTTATCTGGATCTACACTGTTTGTAAATGCAGTTATTTTCATTTTTAGTGCTTTAAGTGTTAAACTGTTCAAGTACTGTCATATAAGTGATAGTGTGCGTGTAGTGAACCATACAGGACAGGGAATTACCATGTTTTTACCACTGTAAGACATTTTTCCAGTCTAAAATAGCCAATACAGCCAAGTCATCAGCAGGGGTCACGAAGAATATTTATAGAACCTATTTTTACATCAGAATATCTCTCCTCAAGCTGAAGTAGTAGCCTATTATAATGTCCCCCCACCAAAGATGAGGGGGGACATATTGTTTTCAGTGCTGATCCCGGGCGTCGGCGTCCCTGTGACAGATTTCTTGTTTGCACGATATCTCTTGAACCAATGGATGGAATTTCACCAAACTTGCATGGATTCATTATTGGGACTAGTTTAAGAGCTGATTAGATTTTGGTGACCTTGACCTCCTTTTCAAGGTCACTGGAGGACTTAGATGACAATTTCTTGCACCCACTATATCTCCTGAACCAATGGATGGAATTTCACCAAACTGGCATGGATACATCATTGGGACAAGTTTAAGAGATGGTTATGTTTTGGTGACCTTGACCTTATTTTCAAGGTCACTGAAGGACTTAGCTGACAATTTCTTGTACCAGTGATATCTCTTGAACCAGTGGATGGAATTTCACCAAACTTGCAGATACATAATTGGGACAAGGTTGATAGCTGGTTAGGTTTTGGTGACCTTGAGCTCATTTTCAAGGTCACTGGAGGACTTACATTACATTTTCTTGTACCCACTATATCTCCTGAACCAATGGATGGAATTTCACCAAACTTGCATGGATACATCATTGGGACAAGTTTAAGAGGTGGTTAGGTTTTGGTGACCTTGACCTCCTTTTCAAGGTCACTGGTGGACTTAGATGACAAATTCTTGTACCAGTGATATCTCTTGAGCCAATGGATGGAATTTCACCAAACTTGCATGGAAACATCCTTCGGACAAGTTTAAGTGGTGATTTGATTTTGGTGACCTTGACCTCATTTTCAAGGTCATAGTCATCTGTGTAGGATATCTTTAGAACCAGTGGATGGATTTTATCCAAACTTGTGTAAATATTTAACTTGTTCAGGTTTATTCATTAGAGGGGATGGGAAAAGGGCTGGTGGGGGGACATCAGTTTTTCTCTGAAAAACATTTCTAGTTTCATCTTTTATAATGTGCAGTTGAGAGGCACCCTCCCTGTCTAACACCCTGCTTCAAATTAATTGGGTCAGTTACAAGCCCCACCACTTCACACGAGATAAGCAATCTGAATAAGGAACCTGAATCAACAACCACTCGTCCCCATCTATGCCATCCAGGTACAGCCTCCTCAGCAGGGAATTATGATCAGCCTTCTTGGCATCCAGGACCCAGTTGTTCAAAGCATCGTTAGGCTAACGAGCTCGTTAAGAGGTCAACTCGTTAAGTGTTTGTTGACTTTATAACCAAATACACTGATTTTTTTGTTGAAAAAATGTGAGAAGCTTTTGCAGTGCATAAGCTTCTCACATTTTTTCAGCAAAAAACATTGGGGTATTTGAGATTTTAACATCTGGGCGGAGTTGTTCAAAGCATCGTTAGCCTAACGAGCTCGTTAAGAGCTCAACTCGTCAAGTTTTTATGACCATATAAGCAAATACACTGATATTTTTTGTGGACAAACTGTGAGAAAAGCTTCTCACATTTTTTCAACAAAAAATGTTTGCATATTTGAGATATTTAGGTTTGAAATTTTAACAAAACGTTAACTAACGATGTCATTAGTTTTGAACAACCGACCCCTGAAATTTTAACAAAACGTTAACTAACGACATCGTTAGTTTTGAACAACTGGGCCCAGGGTGGTAAAAAGAAGCTGCTCTTTGTTGTTTACAGCCTCATTTATGCACTCGGTCAGGATGAGTGCAGCATTCACAGAAGAACATCCTTTGGTAAATCCCTTCTGTAATCTTGATTGTGTAGGTTCTAAAATTCTGTTATGGCGAAAATTTAGAATATGCTCAAAGACTTTCAAAAGAACTGGGGTAACCGTAATTCCTCTAAAATTACCAGAATCTCCCTTTTTATGCCCCCAATTTCAGAGAAATTGTGGGGGCATATTGGTTTGGGCCTGTCCTTCTGTCCGCCTGTCCGCTATTTATAAGTCAAGAATGGTAAGAGCTAGGAGCTTGAAACTTAATACACTTGATCAGTATGAAAAATAAGCAAATATGTGTTTTTTCTTTTTTCCGCGGGTCACATATTTCAAGAGTTATGCCCCTTTTTCGACTTAGTCTGTGGAACCTTGTGAACAAAATATCTCAAGAACCCCTGATGCTAGGATCATGAGGTTTTGCAGGATGAGAAAGCCCAAGATTTAGATGACCTGATTAACTTTTGAAACAAATTAGTGAATTTTTGACCGAGTTATGCCCCTTTTTCGACTTAGTGCATTGTAAGCCTATGGAACCTTGTGAACAAAATATCTCAAGAACCCCTGATGCTAGGAGCATGATTTTTTGCAGGAAGAAGGAACATATAGATGACCTGATTTACTTTTGAAAAAAATTCGTGAATTTTTTATTGAGTTATGCCCCTTTTTCGACTTAGTGCGTTGAAGCCTATGGTACAAAGGCACCCTTACATACAGTCAAGAACCTTAAGAGCTAGGAGCTTGAAACTTTATACTCATGATCAGTATGAAAAATAAGCGAATACGTGTTTTTTCCTTTTTCCGCGGGTCACATATTTAAAGAGTAATGCCCCTTTTTCGACTTAGCCTGTGGAACCTTGTGAACAAAATATCTCAAGAACCCCTGATGCTAGGATCATGAGGTTTTGCAGGATGAGAATGCCCAAGGTGTAGATGACCTGATTAACTTTTGAAACAAATTCATGAATTTTTGACCGAGTTATGCCCCTTTTTCAACTTAGTGCATTGTAAGCCTATGGAACCTTGTGAACAAAATATCTCAAGAACCCCTGATGCTAGGAGCATGATTTTTAGCAGGAAGATACTGCCTAACATATAGATGACCTGACTAACTTTTGAAAACAGGAGATGATTGTATAAGTTTTGATGCTTGTTATCAAATCCTGTTCACCATTTTGTACTCTGTAAATGTTATGCATGTAATTTACGTGAAATAAATATTGTTTAAACCAACTTTTAAAAAAAATTCATGAATTTTTGATTGAGTTTTGCCCCTTTTTTGACTTAGTGCATTGAAGCCTATGGTACAAAGGTCCCCTTACATACAGTCAAGATTAGTAAGAGCTAGGAACTTGAAACTTTATACACGTGATCAGTATGAAAAATAAGTGAACATGTGTTTTTTCTTTTTTCCGCAGGTCACATATTTCAAGAGTTATGCCCCTTTTTCGACTGAGCCTGTGGAACCTTGTGAACAAAATATCTCAAGAACCCCTGATGCTAGGATCATGAGGTTTTGCAGGATGAGAATGCCCAAGGTGTAGATGACCTGATTAACGTTTGAAACAATTAAATTCGTGAATTTTTGACCGAGTTATGCTCCTTTTTCGACTTAGTGCATTATAAGCCTATGGAACCTTGTGAACAAAATATCTCAAGAACCCGTAATGCTAGGAGCATGATTTTTTGCAGGAAGGTACTGCCTAAGGTGTAGATGACCTGATTAACTTTTGGAGAAAAATTATGAATTTTTTATCGAGTTCTGCCCCTTTTTCCACTTAGTGCATTGAAACCTATGGTACAAAGGTCCCCTTACATACAGTCAAGAACAATAAGAGCTGGGAACTTGAAACTTTATACACATGATCAGTATGGAAAATAAGCAGACCCGTATTTTTTTTATTTTTCCGCTGGTTGTGGAACCTTGTGAACAAAATATCTCAAGAACCCCTGATGCTAGGATCATGGGGTTTTGCAGGATGAGAATGCTCAAGCTGTAGATGACCTGATTAACTTTTGAAATAAATTAGTGAATTTTTGACCGAGTTATGCCCCTTTTTCGACTTAGTGCATTGTAAGCCTATGGAACCTTGTGAACAAAATATCTCAAGAACCCCTGATGCTAGGAGCATGATTCTTTGCAGGAAGATACTGCCTAACATATAGATGACCTGATTAACTTTTGAAAAAAATTCATGAATTTTTGATTGAGTTATGCCCCTTTTTCGACTTAGTGCATTATTAGCCTATGGAACCTTGTGAACAAAATATCTGGAGAACCCCTGATGCTAGGATCATAATTTTTTGCAGGAAAATATTGCCCAAGATGTAGATGACCTGATTAACTTTCGAAAAAAAAAATTGTTCATTTTTGACTGAGTTAAGTCCCTTTTTCGACTTAGTGTATTGAAGCCTATGGTACAAAGGTACAAGCATTTTTGGATGAACCTTCTTTAGAGGCAAGCATAGGGTTGGGGGCATAGTGTTTCATAAACACATTTTCTAGTTATATATGGGGGTGAGCAACTTTTTCTGAAGAACCACTGACACTGTACGAGACCTGATCATGCTGTTTAATAACCCTGTTAAGAACTCTGTAACAGGTTGGCCAGCACATTACTCATAGGAGCTCAATGATAAAATGAATCATAATCAAATATAACATACACCGTATGGTGGTGCCTCCCCAAGTTAACAGGGGAACTTTAAGAAGAACTGAACTGAACGACTCAAAACTTGTAATTCTGTAAGTCTGCTGTAAGACACATTTTTTCCCCCTCCCAAACATCCTTGAAAATCTAGATCCATCAAGATGAATAAATTTGGTACCCCATCAGAAGCAATAGACAAAGTTATTGGACCCCACAGAAAGCAATGTTGCAGATGTATGGACATAAATTGCACAATGTACGAGGGGTGTTCGAAAAGTTTTGCAAATGGCCTCATAACTTTGTTTAGGGGCATGCTAGGTACAAATGCTATGCATGTACTAAAAGCACATTTGGTCTTTACAAAAATACCAAACACTTTACAAAGGCATTTTTATGCCCCTGCCACGAAGTGGGAAGGGGCATATAGTTTTGCCCTTGTCCGTCTGTGCATACGTACGTATGTACGTCACACTTTGTAGTACTGTTCTTGTCTCCGCAACTCGTCCTACAGTATTCGATGCAGGGAGTTGAAACTTGCAACACAGTTCAGACATGCATTGAACATGTGCATAAAGGAAACATAACTTTGATTTAGGTCTTTATTGCAGAATTATGTCCCCTTGAATAATATACATATTATGACCATATTTCACATTTGAGTACTGTTCTTGTCTCTGCAACTCCTCCTACAGTATTTGATATAGGGAGTTGAAACTTGCAACACAGTTCAGACATGCATTGAACATGTGCATAAAGGAAACAGAACTTTGATTAATGTCTTGATTGCAGAATTATGTCCCCTTGAATCATATACATATTATAATCATATTTCACATTTGAGTACTGTTCTTGTCTCCTCAACTCCTCCTACAGTATTTAATGTAGGGAGTTGAAACTTGCAACACAGTTCAGACATGCATTGAACATGTGCATAAAAGAAACAGAACTTTGATCCAGGTCATTATGGCAGAATTATATCCCCTTGAATGATATGCATATTTTGACCATATTTCGCACTTTGTAGTACTGTTCTTGTCTCTGCAACTCCTCCAATAGTATTTGATGTAGGGATTTGAAACTTGTAACACAGTTCAGACAAGCACTGAACATGTGCATAAAGGAAACAGAACTTTCAGTCAGGTCTTTATTGCAGAATTATGTCCCCTTGAATTACATACATATTTTGACCATATTTCCATAGCTTAAATACAATCTCAATTTTGATGTAACTTCACACAAATATGTTTTAACACATAACTCATCTAGTGAGGCATATGGCGGGGGCATTCATCACCTTTAGTGATTGTCTAGTTTCTTACTGACTTACAATGCATTTTATTAGGCCCCAGTCGTACCACTGGGCTAATGTCACATGTAAAATCTTTTCAGAATTAGGCCCTTAATTCGAATATCGTTGTAAGTACAAAATATTTCTTTGTCAACTGCATGTCCATCATTGCCTACATTATTTATACAAAAGTTAGAAGGATGGCAACTGTTATCGATTCATTCCATGCAAAGCAATGCGCAGTTCCTCTGACGCTATTAATATCGACGTCAACGTCATTTTTGAAAGATTGTAGCAGTTTCATATTTTGCATTTATTTAAATTTCTTGACAGATTTTAGTTGATTTATGCAAAGGCTCTTGTTGACAAGATTTTGAATACTAACAGACCTATTTTCATAACAAAATCATAATAATTTTAGTAGAAAGGGAGAATTTGTTATAACATGAAATGCGGATAATACATATTTACGGGACAGTACGGAACCTAGATTAAATATAATTTCCGCGATATTTACAGGAAAATATTATCTGGGCTTTGTCTTAAAAGTAGCAAAGATTAAAAAAAATCAAAGACTGTTCATTTATGAATTACGGCCTACTAAAGTAGAATTCTGCAGTGCCTGTAGGGTATACTTCTTTCAAAGAAGTTAAAAAACACGTCCTTTAAGAAAAATATAGGTGCGTTTGCAAACTTCTGTAGGCATAACATAGCTTTATGTGTTTTTGCTATCAGTAGTTCTGTCTTTATGGCAGTTGCCAAGAAATTACGCCATTTGCAAAACTTTTCGAATGCCCCTCGTATGTGTTGTCTGTATGAACAGTCAGAAAGATAAAACAAATTTCATTGATTCACAACAGATAGCCAGAACTCAGTTTTATTAGTCCTCATTGAGTGAATTGTGGAACTAAAAAACTCATATTTATCCCTGAAATTTTACTCCTTCATCATGTGCATTATTCAATTTGTTCTTATATTGCAGGGAAGAAGGCAGAATCATGAGGCACAGAATAGTTAGTATGGATGCTGTATCCTTTATGCTACATTGATTGGAGCAGAAATACTTTTCAGTGGTAAAAAGGATTACTGAAAATATTGTTCTACAAGCTGGAGTCCCACAAATAGGCTCTTGATAAAAAATATCTGTGAAATTTCTAAATATGTTTTGTATAAAATGTCAGTTTTCTACCTTTCTATAAAATTTCATACTACCGCCAAAAGACCTTGGCCCAGTTGTTCAAAGCATCGTTAGCCTAACAAGCTTGTTAAGAGGTCAACTGATTAAGTGTTTTATGACTTTATAACCAAATAAACTAATATTTTTGGTTGAAAAATGTGAGAAGTTTTTGTATTGCAAAAGCTTCTCACATTTTTTCAACAAAAAATGTTGGCATATTTGAGATATTAACGTTTGAAATTTTAACGTAACTCTTAGATTTGAACAACCGGGCCCTGGTATGGTTTAGAATTGGCTAGCCGCCAAACTTATAAAGCATCGGTGCTGTTGAGATCATTATGTCTCCCCCCCTTAGGGTCGGGAGACATATTGTTTTTCCCCTGGCGTCTGTCCATCTGTCTGTCACAAATCGTGTCCGTTCTATAACTTGAAAACCGCTCAAGCTATATTCACGAAACTTCATATAAATATCAATCAACATGAGAAGACGTGCAGAGTGCAAGAATGGTAACTCTGGCATTTATACTTTTTGAGTTAGTTCCCTTGGAACTTAGTCCATCACAAAATTGTGTTTCAATTGTGTCCGCTCTATAACTTGAAAACTGCTCAAGCTTTATTCACGAAACTTCATACAAATATCAATCAACATGAGGCGATGTGCAGAGTGCACAAATGGTAACTCTGGCATTTATACTTTTTGAGTTATTTCCCTTGGAACTTTGTCCATCACAAAATTGCGTCTCAGTCGAGTCCGTCTATAACTTTAAAACCATTCAAGCTATATTCATGAAAGTTCATACAAATATCAATCAACATCAGACGACGTGCAGAATGCACTCTGGCGTTTATACTTTTTGAGTTATTTCCCTTGGAACTTTGTCCATCACAAAATTGCGTCTCAGTCGAGTCCGTCTATAGCTTTAAAACCATTCAAGCTATATTCATGAAAGTTCATACAAATATCAATCAACATCAGATGATGTGCAGAATGCACTCTGGCGTTTATACTTTTTGAGTTATTTCCCTTGGAACTTTGTCCATCACAAAATTGCGTCTCAGTCGAGTCTGTCTATAGCTTTAAAACCATTCAAGCTATATTCATGAAAGTTCATACAAATATCAATCAACATCAGACGACGTGCAGAATGCAAAAACCATAACTTTAGCATTTATACTATTTGAGTTATTTCCCTTAGAACTTTGTCAGTCACAAAATCGTGTCTCAGTCGTGTCTGCTCTATAACTTGAAAACCATTCAAGCTATATTCACGAAACTTCATACAAATATCAATCAACATTAGAAGAATTGCATAGTTCAAGAACCATAACTCTTGCATTTATACTTCTTGAGTTATTTCCCTTGGACCTTTGTCAGTCACAAAATCATGTCTCAATCGCTTTATTACTTGAAAACTGGACAAGCTATATTCACGAAACTTCATACAAATGTCAGTCAACACTAGACAACCTGCAGAGCACAGCATTTATACTATTTGAGTTATTTCCCTTGGAACTTTGTCATTCACAAAATCGTGTCTCAATCGTCTAAGCTCTATAACTTGAAAACCGTTTAAGCTATATTCATGAAACTTCATACAAATATCAGTCAACATATAAATAGACGACGTGCAGAGCACTGTAACTCTTGCATTTATGTTTTTTGACAAAAACTAAATATGAATATCAGTCAACATTACATGACATGCAGAGCATAACAACTATAACTCTTGCATTTATACTTTTTACTTATTATGAATACCTGCTTCAGGGTAGGGAAACATATTGTTTTCCCCTTGGCGTCTGTCTATTAGTCTATCACAAAACTGTATCCACTGTATAACTTGAAAACCATTCAAGCTATCTTTACAAAACTTGATACAAATATCAATCAACTTTTTAGGATGCGCAGAGTGCAAGAACCATAACTCTTGCATTTATTATTATTTCCCTTGCTTTTCTACCTTTCGCGTTTTTTCCCTTGACAGGAGACTTATTAAATAGAAAGATTGTAGGATCTTAATAGGGAAAACAAAGGCACTGATCAGTTGCACAATAACCGTGCAGCTCATCTGCACCTTTGTTTTTGCATATACAGAGAGCAGGATTTCTCGTGATGCCAAATTACTTTCTAAGGACTTCTTGTGTACAGGTGTTTGTTTCAAGGAAATAATCTATGATTATTTATTTTTTACCAAGTTATGAGTGTGCAATAGTTAACTGCATTGGCAGGATATATTTACTGGATACGAGCTCATTGTTTGCATGAAAAATGACCAGTATTTGCATTAGAAATTTTATTCAAAGTTTCCGTTTGAAATTGTATTTAATGACTGATCCTTTTGACATCAAAAAGGGGGGAGACATCTGTTTTTTCGTAGAAAAACAATTCTAGTTGTATCCTACCTTAGTGTCTAGCTTCCTTAATGAAATAAGTTTGACAGACATAAGCTTCTAATAAACAACTACCTGATGTATTACAGTGGCTCAGCAAGCCATTTCAAGAGGGACACGTAAGTAAATAAATATATGTTCGCTCATAGGGCTGACTATCTTGCTAAAAATTGACTATCAGGTTACTATCACTTTCGAGTTTTACGATATTACTATTACCATACTATTATGATATTACTATTATGATACTATTCCTGTCACTTGTCTGATTTGAGTGATGAGTGATTGAATTTGGGTTAAAGTCCCATCAACAACTAGGTCATGCAGAGACGAGAACTTAAATTGGTTTTAAATCCTCATCCGAAAGACCAGAGAAGCAGGGGATCTATCTTGCAACCCCTGGTTTGGTAGTCCACGTGTTATCCACTAGCTTCGGCCACTGCTCACTTGTCTAATATCACAATGTATCACTACACTATCACCATCCCAAAGTCTTACAGTCATGCAATGAAATTTGATGATTTAATTAAGACCAAACAACATACATTGCTGCCTTTTAAAAAATAATCCTTACCAGTCTTTGTAACCACAGGGACGTGTATCATAGTGTTTTTCTGGTTTTCCAATGTTTAAGTATATTACTATACTTAAACATTGGAAAAACAGAATGATACAAGCCCCTGTGCTTGTAACAAACATTTTTTGCATTACATAAGTCTGCCATGCTATCATGTTTTATAAACTTAGAAAAAATGTTTGAGAATGACATTATGACATTATACATAGTAAAACCTAAAGGTGCAAAAACTGTCAAAACTATTGATAATTGAAGACACTGTAAAAGATGGCTATAGGTTGTTGACAACTTATCCCACTAGCACTATCATTGCAGTCACTATCTCGACGCAGCTCATTAGGAATTAACTCATCTGAATCTGTGCCATTTGCAAATTTAACTATTTTCAATTTTGGTGCTTTATGTGTCAAGGGGAACCATGACATTATAGTGTTACAGCCAAAATGACATTATGGTGGGTATTATTTTCCAATATTTACATTATCCATGCATTTATTGAAAACCTCTATGGTAAACCATTAGAATGTAATGTAGTTTATACTTCAATAACTACATCGGTTCACGCAACATTAGATGACGTTACGTGATGTCAAAATAATGTGTATAATAACGATCTGATTTGACGTAGGTGACGTTGTTACCTCATTGACGCTGTTCTGCTTTTAGTAAAAACACTGCGTTTAGATGTTTTTCTGCTTCAGTTGTAGCCCCTTACACAAATTTGTGGTCAAATAATAGATAGAGAAGAATGTGATTCTAAACTCTGGTGTTTATCGAAGTGTAAGCTACATTTGCTCACTAGCAAAGTTTACATGAACCCCTTCGGGGTTCACTTACTTTGCACACGACCCAATGTAGTTTATACTTCGATAAACATTAGAAAAATGAAATTCATTCCTTAATAAAAACATACACTGTGACCCCTTATCAGAGCTATCTTGCTGAGATGGTTCTAAAGAGGGGTCACAAAGTAAGATTCCTTTGAGAAAGAAGAAAAAAATATCTTTGAATCCCCCAATTACTCCTTCTTACCTGATGCTCTGCGCTTATTTATAACAATTTCAGATCAAAAGACAAAACAGATATTGACATCATCCGAGAGAACCACAAATTTTTATGGTCTGATGAAGATAACCCTGACGAAACATGGTTAGTCAACTTTTTCAAGCCCACTTGGGATATGCATGATTAAGGGTTCATTTAGTTTTTGGCTCATCTGTTAGAAAGTACTCTGGCATTGTTGTCCCTATCAGCGTTGGGGTCTGATGGATGTCTGGTTAAACATTTTTATGGATGGTTACGTGCGAGTGCACCAATGAAATTTAAGTCGCAACACAACAAAACCAACAAAGTGGCATGTGCGCCCAGCAAAGACGCAGATCAGCCTGGGCATCCGCCCAGTCTAATCAGAGTCTTGCTGTGTGCTCAGAGGTAGCTAAGGGTCTAAGCTAGCTTCATTCAGACAGCGAAGACTCTGATCAGACTGAGCGGATGCCAAGGATGATCTGAGTCTTCGCTGGGTGCACATGCCACTTTGTTGGTTTTGTCATGTCACAGCTCATTTAAAGTAGGTCAAGGCATTGGAAGCTCAGATTTAGTATGAGGCAAACAAGGACAAATGCATGACGGTACAGTATAAACAGATTCTAACAAGACCTGTTATGATACAGGGTAGCTTGCCTTACTTTGCCATCCCATGGAACTGATTCACCATGACCTACTTTCCCCAAATGGCTAGAAAATCAAAAGATATGTTGGTTATAAGTGCATAGTGTATCGTGACATCATTCCACGAAAATCAGAAAGGCAATTCCACGAAAATCAGAAAGGCATTGATGCTAATACGAGAGAAAACTAACTCCCTTTACCAGGGTGTTCATAGAAATTTCAGATAACATCATGTGAACAAGTTACGGCCCAGAATGTGAATAAGCAGGCCTTAATTGATGAACAAACAACATGAAATTCCAGGATTTGAATATGGGCAAATGGAGCATTCTCTGATTAACCTGTGCATATGATCAGTCTAATCAAAGAAAGTATATTATCTTTCAGACTGCAGCTGAGAATTAAAAGCTGTGAAAACCAATTATCTGCATGTGTGTAGACTGGTCAGGATGTGGTTTCATGTCCAGGTACCATATGGTCTGTGTGTACAGAAAAGACTGATTTTAGCCTTCATATTGGTAGAGTCGGATCAGTCTTTCTTTTCACATACATTACATGTATCTATGAAGCCTGGCAAATCAGAAAAGTGAAATTCCATGAGTATCCTCAGTTTGCATAGCTGCTCAGGCTAATTTGTGTGTTTGCTGTGTGCACATGCCTTTATGTCGGTTTTCATATGCTCTATTAAGGTATATGGGCCCACCTTTGCAATTCTGTCATTAATGATTTTTACAAAAAAGAGACAACCATTATGACTTCCTGTATACTTTGCTGGGCATCCTTCCTTTCTGAGGAAAGAATCGACTCTTTAACACTTTAAGCACCAGAGACGAAAATAGCAGAATTTGCAAACATTGTAGATCCTGATGAGGCGGCTCATGATGAGCCGTCCCATCTAGATCTACAATGTTTGCCCTCTCGTCTTTGAATTCTCAATATTGAATATCTTGGGCAAGGCTTTTTTAGCTTGCCTGAACGAAGTTCAGGAAAAGCTATTGTACTACCCCTGGCGTCGGCGTTAGTGTCGACGGCAGCGGCCCCGGAGTTAGCAAAATGTTAAAGTTTTACAGTTTTTTTAGGTGATGGGCAAGGCGCTGTCAGGCAAGCTATCCTGTCCCGGTGACAGGTCTTGTTTTTTTTAATTTTGCAGAGGTAAATTTTGTCGTCTGCTTTTTTGGTGCTTAAAGAGTTAAGGAAAGAATTTGCTTCTTTAAGAGCTGACCTCCATTGAGAAGGGAGGCAGAACAGTAAGAAAATGGTAGAGTTGTTTCCCTTGAAAAACAAGATCTGTAATTACACAACTCAAATATTTTAAAATGTCAACATTTCAGGGCAAAAAGACTTGCTAAAAAGTACTATGACAAATTGTTTAAAGAATACTGCATAGCAGACCTCAGTCGATACAAGGAAAACAAGGTGTGTATGGGATTTACATCCATTAAAGTCTCCTAAGTCCTACCAGTTGCAAAAACGTCTAATCAGTATTATTATAAAAGCAGTTCAGCCATCGAATTTACTGATAAAAATGTGGGTTTGTGTACATATATCTATTCATATAACTGGCAAAAAATAGGGAGAACATGTTTTTGAAAAATGACAAATTGTTCCACTAAACACAATTTCTTTTTCTGGTTTCCCGTCAAGTGATGCAATATAAACAAAAGTGGGACAGTGAATGGGACCCATGCATGTACATTGCATTTTTACCATTTTATTCAAATTTATGATATTGGAAGTAGATTATTTTAAGTGGCTAACTAAAACGACCCAATTTATTTTTAAAAACTTTTTATGTTAAACTTAAGTATGTTTTATTTGTGTAAAGTGGGCTAAGCATGGTCATTTACAATAATGAAATTGTGAAATTGTAGTGATAAGCCTGCAGCAATACCTCACGATGAAATATTTCGTGATTTCTTTACAACTAATAGAGCTAAGAGAGGCGCCATAGTCGAGTGGTTAGAGTGGCTCAGTTATTGTGCAGAAGGTCTCCAGAAGGTTGTGAATTCGCAGCTCACCGTTGCCATCCGACGACTGAAAAACTCTCTCTGTCAACCCAGCAGTAAATGGGTACCTTTTTCGAATCAGGGAAGGATAAGGCAGCGAAAGGAGAGAGATGGGCTCCGCCTTTCATCAGCTTTGCCCAAGATACAGTGGGTCCCTAACCCCTACTGCCCCTACGGCTATTAGGCTATGGGAAACCTTTACCTTTTAATAGAGCTATGGGCCTTTAACCCATTAAGCCCCAAAGACAAAAATAGCTTAATTTGCAAACATGGTAGAAGCTGATGATATGTTTGTGATCTTGGTTCCAGTAAACAGGAACCAGATCAATGGACAGACAGGAACAGTAATTTCTGAGGAAATAAACAAACTCATGGATTGAAAATCATCTGAAACTGTGTAAGAATAACATTCAGCTACTTGTTTTTCTGTGTTTGACATTTGTTGTAGGTCTCCACTGATGTTGATCTCTACTTCATGTCAGTTGTTAACATGAGCTTTGGGCCACAATAAACATTCTAGCAGGATGTTAACATTTTATCCATGGAGCCTACAGGAAGTGGCATTGTGTGAAAATTTTCTATGCATCATGTTGCTAACGTTTCATGTGCAAATTTTGCACCTTGGTGTTGTCGGATGTAAAAAGTCACTTTCGTTGATGTCTCCCTCAAAATATTCCTTCTGAAAACTTCACAGTGTCTTTTTTTTTACGTTCTGTATAATGTTAGAACCAAAATAATTTTTGCTTACTGGTAAATTATCATTAATTAAAACATGTGTTGTCGGGTGGAAACGAATACTATACAAATTTTAAGTTACTCCTGCTTTGCCGTTGTGAAATAATATTTCATGACCTGCCTACCAACAACATGTGCTTATTAAGAAAATTATCTTACCCTTGAATTATCACTAACACATGCTGTTGAAGGGCAGATTGTGAAATATTCATTCACAACGGAGAAGCCGGAGTGAATTAATATTTGTGTCTGCCTGACAACTTGTGCTAATCAGCAATAATTCACAGGTAAGGTAAATTATTTCGATTCTAGCTTTATACCTAATGAAAATGCTAGTGTTTTGCATCATTTTCTAAAGGCCTTTTTTGTAGGCGGACGTTGAGGGAGCAAATGTTTACATTTGTCGTCAACAAGGCTGGAAATCTGCACATTTTGACTTTAGCAAAGTTTTTATCACAAATTTCCACACAAAATTGCTTCCTATGCATTCAGTGGAGAAAACGTTAAGAAGAAAAATGTTAGAATCAGTGATAATTCAATGGTAAGGAAAAATTATTTCATCATTTCACACCAAAAATGTGGTTGAGTATTAAAAAAGAGTAGACCCAGAACAGAATGAAAGGGTCTACATTGTTTGCCACCAGTAATTTTTTACACATACCTGGGTGATAAAGTCAGCTTGTTTTATTGTAGGATTTCTGTAGTAGTTGTATGACGTGTCTGAATATTGGGTACAAGTATGGTACATGTACATTTGGAATTTCGTTTCAGATTGCAATGAGATGGCGTATTGAAAGAGAAGTAGAACAGGGCAAAGGTACATATACAATAATGTTTTATCAGATAGACGTAACTGCATGTAGGATTTTTCTGCCAACACTTGCTATGGCATCTCAGCTGCATCCTTAATCTCGCATAGATTGCATACTGTATTAATCTTAATAAACGCCCCTGCCTCTTTTTTCGAAAAAAATGTTTTATTTACTTGCACAAATTTTTGTTTGCTTCTCTGAATGATGTAGCTCTTTGAAATGGGGTCTACTCTTAAAGGAAATAATTTGCTCCTAGAGGAGCAAATTCTTTACTTTACGAGTTGACCCCTACTGAGAAGGGATGCAAAAAATAGTAGACTTGCTTCCTCTGCACGTATTTCCATTCCCCTTAATACCGGTACTGTTTATTAGAGGTATTTTGGCAGTGGCTGATTTACTGCAATTTAGACTCTAAATAACGCCCCCTTTTGCAAAATGCAACACCCTCGGTGCATTTAATAGGATTAATAAGGTATTTATTTGAGTTCATGGTGGAATGGAACAAAATTCATTTAACCGTGGAATTTGAGTGCTGTTTGAATAGTATTTTAGGCCTGCTTAGTTTTCACATTCCAAGCAGTGACATGATGTAACATGTAACATTGCAGGCCTGGAATAATCTGTTGTTCACTTTGTAAGCGTTAAAGCCATTCTGTGTTTTGTAGAATGACATCACAGTTCACTGTGCACTATGAGTGAAGAATTTTTAGCTCGCCTGAACGAAAGTTCAGGAAGAGCTATTGTTGTCACGTCGGCGTCAGCGTCCGCGTCCGTGTCAGCGTCCACGTCAGCATCGGCGTCCGGATTGGATGTTTTGGTTAAAGTTTTTAAAGATCTATATCTCCTTAACCCATGGATGGATTCTTTTGATACTTGCACTGTAGGTAGATATTGGTCCAAAGTTTAACAGGGTACCACCCCCACCCCACTCCATGACCTTGATGTCAAGGTCATGGACTTAGAAAATTGGGAGTATTTTTGGACTGGATGTTTTGGTTAAAGTTTTATAAAGCCCAATATCTCCTTAACCCATGGATGGATTCCTTTGATACTTGCACTGTAAGTAGATATTGGTCCAAAGTTTTGCAAGGTACTACCCCCACCCCCCTCAGTGACCTTGATGTCAAGGTCATGGACTTAGAAATTTGTCTTTTTATTGATTGGATGTTTTGGTTAAAGTCTTTTAAAGACACATATCTCCTGAACCCAGCGATGAATTCTTTTTATATTTGCACTTTAGTTAGATATTAGTCCAAAGTTTTGCCAAATACTACCCCAACCCCGCACATTGACCTTTATGTCAAGGTCACGGACTTTGAAAATTTGTTCTTTATTAAAGTTTTCTGATTGCATACTGATTCATAATGCTTGGCAGAGATTTAGTTTACACTGGAACTGATGTTAGACACTTTTTTTAGTTTTTACAAAACACTATATACTTACCCCACTGGATGACCTTGAAGTCAAGGTCATCGACTTATAATTTTGTCTTAAAGATTTTGGTTAAAGTTTTATATTTATGAAGACATAATTTCACAGTGCCACGATGGACTCAGTTGATACTAATACTTGGTACTTGGACTGATGTTAGATAATGGCACAAGGTTTTGTTACATCCTAGCCCCCTCCCCCCCCCCCCCCCCCCCCCCCCCCCCTATCGCTTAGTTCTTTGACCTCAAGCTCATGGACTTTGAAATTTCATGTGGATTTTTTTATTCTAATGTTATTTTAAGACTTATTTCTTAGATAGCTTTTGTTTATAAATGTGTTGTCATTATGGACATGCTTGCCTGAAGTTTTGTGCATAGAAGTCCACACCTCCAAAGCGACTGTGTGATGGGCAAGCACCTATTCAGGCGAGCTATGCTGTCAGGCGACAGCTCTTGTTTTTTATATTACTCACGCCTCGGCACAAGGTTTGAGATATTTATTTTCTTTGAAAACTATTTATGCAAAATATAAGAATGCTATTTTGTCACATATAGATTGTTTCTTCGGCACATGAAAGGATTAGGCACATTGTCTTGCATGTTTCCAAATATGCTTTTAGTATGGCAGAGCATGTGTTCAAGGTCAATCGCGGCGATATATACATGTAGAATAAAGTCTTATTCTCTTGCTTGATTTTGAGTCTCTGACCTTGTCAGTCGCAAAGAAGTGAACAGAACTATTGTACGCATGAATCCAAACGTTTGAAGTAAACTTTCCGTGATTGACAGTTTAGCAAATAGAATATATAGAGTATATAGAAAATATACGCAAAAACTTGGCATCGTCAGCCCGGTTCCACATGAGATATTAGAAAATATAATGAATTTTTATGAGAAACAAAAAGAGTTTCTGAACAATAATTGAATCAAAACTAACATGAACTCTGTGATAAATCGTTATTTTATACATTGCAGATGACTACTTTTGGACTATTTTTATTGCAGGTATGTCTTTTTAGGCCTTTTGCAAACCCTCTTTCAAACCCTCTTGCATGCCTCAAAAACAGAAAAACGGGGATCAAAACAGCCAGAAGGTCATCTGCAATGTATAAAATAATGATACATCACAGAGTTCATGTTAGTTTTGATCCAATTATTATTTAGAATCTGTTTTTTGTGTTTGATAAAAATTTCTTATATTTACTAATATCTCATGCGGAACCGGACTGACGACGTCAAGTTTTTGTGTATATTTTCTAAAAACTAAATTTTCCAACGCAAAAAATTTTTACTTTAAAGGTTTGGATTCACGCATGCAGTAGTTCCGTTCACTTCTTTGCGACTGACAAGGTCAGAGAATCAAAAACAAGCAAGAGAATGTGATTTTTCCCTACATGTATGTATCGCCGAGATTTACCGTCAACACATGCTCTGCCGTACTAAATGCATATCTGGAAAAATGCAAGACTATGTGCCTAATCCTTTCATGTGCCGAAGAAACAATCTATATGTGACAAAATAGCATTCTTATATTTTGCATAAATAGTTTTCAGAGAAAATAAATACCTCAAACCTTGTGCCGATGTCAAATTTGTTTACCATTTTGGCTCCCCTTCTGCAAAACCGGAAACTCCTCTCATAGATTGGCGTTCTGAACCGTGATTTTGCATGAGAGCGATTGGTAGGTGTGTTACCTGCTTTCCAGATGTGTTTTTCAAAGGAGTCTTCTAATAAAGTGCAAACACAGCAATCATAGCAATCATACATGTTTGGTTACAAACAGAATATTAGGAGCATATTCTTGCCATTAAGATTATTAGGCCTCATGTGGGCAGGCTATGTCATCCAGGGAAGCAAATGAGGTCACAAAACTTGTTCCCCTTTGTAAAAAAAGATTTTTGGAAAACGTGAAGGTGTACCTATACAACTGAATCACACTATCTTACTCTTTTCTGTAGTGGACATACCCATTAATGATTAAGGACAAGTCTACTTTATACCCTGCTTCTAAATTAGGCAGTCACAAAGCTTTTCTGCCTTCGAAAAAATGGCAGAAAAATATGGAAGGTGCCCCCATACAAATTAATCATGTTTAAGGATTTGGGGCCATATAAGTGATTGCTATGCTGTTGCTAAGGCTGATTTTTTTTTAAAGGAGATTCCCTACAACTATGGAATTTGTTCTGGAGGAACAGTCTTTTTCAGACTGTTCCTCCAGAGCAAATTTTATAGTTGCAGGGAATTTCCTTCATAGAAATTCAGCCTTAGCAACAGCATAGCAACCACTTAAGTTGTTTTATGAATACGGCCCTTGGTAATTTTCAGGTCAGTTTATCTGTGGTAACAAGAAGTGCAGTGAGAGTGACAGTCTCAGAAGCTGGGAGGTTAACTTTGCCTATACGGAGGATGGGGCTAAGAAAAATGCTCTCGTGAAACTTCGTAAGTTTCCTCAAATGGTTGTAGTGCTCACTTAGCCTTCATTCATTATTCATGTATGAATTAGGTGGCCTGTTGCTAATTTGCAGATACTTTTCGATAGTTTGTAAAAAATATTCAAAGAGAAAATAACAAAGTTAGGTTTGTACAAATTATTGTGAAGCACCAATGCAGGAAAAGTCCTGATTCTGTGTAAAGGAACAAGAAAGACCATTTCCACTCTGACAGGATAATTGCATACTCTTACCTTTATCATCCGCTCCACTGTAAATGTATATGCATGGGTTATAAGCTTCTTTTCAGGTCCATTCCATTTCACTGTCCATTTAAACGGTCTTATATATTGTTAACCCGTAAAGTTGTGCATATGATGTATTTACTGTGGATACTCAAACCAAATATTTTGCGGCCTTGGAACTTGTACAAGCAAGTTTTCCATATAACCGTCTGTTTTATAGTAAAATGTACTGCTGATAAACAGTATTAACCCTGATCAGACTGCTCATTATAGCAAACTGGACTTGTATGTATGTATAAAATCTTAGAATAAAATATTGTTTAACCAAACTGGACTTGGTCTGCAACTGGACCATTTAGTGTAAATACAGTACCTTTCCACAAACTTTCATAGACTGTCTCATTTTCTTTCCCCTGTTTTTCAGGCTTATGTCCAGACTGTTCATACAAACTAAATTATCGACACAGGTAAGCCTTGAACATCAAAAAGATCAGGGCCCTGTTGTTTGAAACTAATGTCGTTAGTTAAAGAGCAGTTAAAATTTAAAATGTTAATATCTCAAATATGGCAATATTTTTTGTTGAAAAAATGTAAGAAGCTTTTGCATTGCAAATATTTTCAACAAAAAATATCAGTGTATTTAGCTATAAAGTTGCAAAACACTTAACAAATTGACCTCTTAACAAGCTTGTTAGGCTAACATTACTTTGAACAACTTGGGCTAGAGTTTTGAACAACTGGCCAAACATAGAAAATCCTGATGAGACAGCTCATTATGAGCCGTCTCAACTGGATTTTCACTGTTTGCAATTGTATGTCCAAATTAACCCGCCTGTCCGAAGTTACCCGACTCTCCCCTAAGGGAAGTCAGTTCTAACGTTTCCGTTATGGCTGCCTTCTCGGTGTCTCAAATTCTTTCCTTAACGAGTAGACACCTTTCTTTCTGGAAGGATTTTGTCATCCAGGAAGTATACAGGAAGTCACAAAATTTGTCTCCCATTGAAAAAATGGGAGGAAAAACATTGCTGTATACCCAAACACATCAAAACTTTGGATGACTTCAGGCTACTTGACGGTGCATTTTTCTTAAGACCGTGAGTGTGAACAACATGTTTCCAACTGATTTTGACTGTACATAAGAACCTCCCAGCACAAATATTTTAAGGTTGTTCATAGTGCGACTATGGCAATCTTGGCCATATACTTAAATGGTAGATGTAGATGTTGATAATAATCACATTGATTCATATGATATCCGGTGATCTACAGAAACACGTGGAAAAGATGAACATGTTTTTCCTTATCTCCATTTATATGTATGCAATATGCTTTCTAAGCTGTTATCAAAAGTTTGATTCCTAATTATAGTTATATTTTGTAGGAGTTGTATGTATGGATGTGAGCAAACATAGTCAAAATCCAACAGCTGTAAAGCTGCAGAAAATATTGACAGTATCTATTAATTTTTCTGCAAGAGGCAAGACAGTTCTCTTGGGGGATGCAACGTACCTTTTCATTGAAACAGAAGGGGAAAAGAAACATCCCAGAAATATCCAAACCCTACTTTCTGTAAAGCTCAGAGATACACAAAATACTCTTCATAACTTTATACTGAAAGCACACATGCTCTTTGGGCAATGAGTAATGAGAGGGAAAGTAATTATTCTTACCGTATACATGATCTCTGTTATTCATTGGTATTTTGTACAAATTCTTTTTATTAACAGGAAAAAAGAAGTATTGCCAAGGAAGAAACAAAAAGTCAGAGCTGAGGAAAAACCAACTTCAGTTGAATCACAGGATAACAGTAAGCAGAGCTTCAGATAAAAGGTGGCATTGATGATAATTAGGGATAGTTTCCATTAAATCTCCAAATAGGCATATGTTGTGTCCCCTCATTAGAACTGCCTCATTGAGGCAGTTCTTATGAGGAGTCACAACATATGCTTTTATGAAACAAAAATTATTGTCAATACTGCCTATTGTCTAGAGCTTTGAGTATGGTGGTTATCATAAATAAACTGGTCAAAATAAGTTTAAGAACCATTCCAATTTTTTCCAATTTTTTGTCAGCAAAAGAGAAACGATAATTAAAATCTGAAACAATCTATTGCTTTACAACAGCATCTTGACAGTATTTTAACACAAGTTTCAGTTGGGAGATTTCGGTATTTAGTGAAAATAGCTGAGTTTTTAGGAATACCCATATTTTCACAGAATTAACTATAAAACTGATAGGGAACAAATTGCGACATGTAGCTGTACTCAAATCATCGTACCGCCACAGACATGGAATCAACAAGAGTATAACTCGGTCCATGTAGAGATGAAATGTGTTTGCTTCTTAAATGAAATTCTTTTAAAGTTGTGATACACTAAAAACTACTGTAAATCAAATGCAGGTCATTTGTATTTGAATTGAAAGAAAAATTAGGTGGTGCTTAACTTCTTTTGACCAGTTTACCATATTTCTTTTGTTATAAGATGGGGTTTCCCTACTTTAAAATGACCCCAAATCAGTTTTGTTAACCTTGAAAAACAATTAGAAAAATATTGATTCATCTTAACAGACAGATCTTGAATTTTAGAGTTGTTTTGTGAAGGCAAAACCCATGTCTTATAACCAAATCAGTTATTAAAGTATCCTGATTGAGATCTCTTAGAAAACAGTGTAGACCTATATCAGAAAGGAGCAGTCTGATCAGGATCTGTTTTGTTTGACACTGTAGCAACAAGTTTTATCATTTCACTTGGTAACTTGTTCAATATTTTGGATAATTTATGGTAATCAGGGTCTGGTTGTTTAAACTTATGTCGTCATTAGTTAACTAGAAGTTAAATTTTCAAATGTATGGTGAGTAAAAACAAATTTGCCAAAAAAATGTGGAACTTTCGCAGTGCAAAAGCTGCTCAAATGTTTACAACAAAAAATATTAAGACACTTATTTTCATGGCTATTTTGCCAATTGCATTGATTTTGCAGCTGTAATTTTTGTGAGATTAACAGAATGAATTTTTTGCAGAGATTTAGCGCTACTAAATTTGCTTCCTAACCAAAAAATTAACTGGTTATTATATGAACCACACTTTAACTCATCTGTTTAAATATACTTTACATTGTATTACCCAGGATCTACAGAAGACAGCAACTCACAGCAAAGAGCAGAGAAGGAAGACAGTTCAAATGAACCAGGGACAAGTAAGGAGGAAAGCTCTTCTGTCTGGAGTGGTCCAGCCAAAATCACAGAGGAGAAATCCAGGTACAGTTTACAGGATGGATGGGTGGATGATTTGCAATTTTACGTTCTTTTTAACAGTATTTCAGTCATACCAGGATGATGAGAGGGTGATAATGAAAGGCTGTGTGCAATGGAACCCTGTTAACGATTGAAAAGATTTCCGCCTCCAGCAGGGCTCAAACCTGGAACCTCTAGATAAGCAGGCCAGCGCTTAACCTACTGAGCTATCGGGGCTTCCAATATCCAGGAATGGCAAACAATGCCATTGCAGTCTGACATGGAAATAATTTTTGCTCAGACATTTTCATTGCTTCCTGCCAGTGTTGTAATGTTAGGATTGTCTCTTCAAAAATCCCTGATTTTTCCCTGACATTATACAGTTTTTCATACGCTTATACGAATCCAGAAGTTGATTTCACTCTTTAACAGTGCAAATTGTATTGCTTGACAGTTGGGGTTACTCTTAAAGGAAAGAATTTGCTCCCTCTGGAGAGAGATGTGCCTGAAAAATCTCATTAGGAAATACATCCTTTTGCTGTGAACAGAATAAGTATGTTTTCAGAAGACTGTAGTAGCCACTAATTTTCAAATTCCTTTACTTTTCCCTGAATTTTCAAGTCCTTTCAGATTTCCCTGACCAACCACAAAACTCCCTGACCTGAAAAAAAATCATTTTCAAGATGTTTTTCCCCTGACCATGGCAACCCTGTGGAACTCTGTGCTAATTCTTATCTCATAATCATTAGTGCATTCTAGAATTAGAATTATCGCATTCTACAATTCAAAACAAAAGTACTACCATATTTATTTGACTGTAAGACAATTGTTTTTGCCTCTCAAAAACAAACCCAAAAATCTAGATCCATCTATCAAGATGGATGTAGATTGTGGGGATGGTTTTTGGAAGAGAAGAGAACGTTTTATAGCTGAATTGATGATTTACATATTGGGGATCATTTTTGAGGAGAAACTGCCCCCCTCTTATAGCAGAATGAATACGGTAGAAGGCAAACAGTTTTGTAATTATGTATTTCATTGACAGTGCAATGTCAAGACCTTTCTACATTAATACAATTTTGTCAATGCAGATGCCAACATTAGTATGATTTTCTTTCAATATGTTGCACTGATGTCCATAAAACATTGTTTCTATGTTGTGGTCTGGCACTGGTTACCACACCTTTCCGAGCCACACCCGGAACGTCACTCAATAGCTGGCCAATGTTTCTACAAGATAGCACATAACGATGTTCCACAAACAAAATCGCATATGTTCAATGTCCCACAATAAGTTTGTGATTTTACTGTAAACTTTACAGTTACTCGTAACTGGAGAGATGTATACATGTCTAAAGCAGGCGTGGTTTCGCAAAGGTGAATTTATGCCAAGACTGAAAATATTCATTTCTAAAGCTGATTGACTGCAAATATTTTCTAAAAATAAATCACTCATGAATACAGTAACCGAAGAGGTCAAAACAGATATGCCTCACATCACATGATCTGCGTTGCGAGAAAATTTTGTCTATTCTGTGAAGTGATACATTTTCGGAGAAGCAACTTTGCCATTTTCATTTTTGCCTCCCTTCTCAATAGGGGACAACACGTAAGGGCTAGAATTGCCTCATGTTGAATTACAATCTTATAGAGTAGACCCATTTGAAAAAGGTTTCCTTGTCCAGTGATGCAAACAGGAAGCCTCAAAGTTGTTCCCTGTTGTAAAATTGGAGGTTTACCCATTCACATTGATAGTAAATAGTAAACTCAGCCTGTCCATCTTAGTAGCCAACTGCAAAGTCAGTCTGTCCAATATCAGCTTGATGCTTTTGGCTTAAGGTTTTCTTGTGATGTGGCAATATATTATCAGCAATTGGCTCATCAGTATGGAATACTGCCACCTAGTAAAGGTAGGTAGGTGTGTGTGTGTGTGCATTTTTCTGCCATTTTTGCCAGGGGAATTAACTTTTATGACTTCCTGTTTGCTTTCCTGGAAGACAATACCCTTCTAAAATGGAGTCAACTTTTTTAAGGAAAGAATTTGCTCCCGGGAGCAAATTCTTTTCTTTAAGAGTTGACCCCCATTGGGACGGAAAACCCAAAATGGCAGAGTTGTACCCATTCATCTAACAGTCGGTGATATATATATTGAAAGGATATGATAGTGGTTGTTCATATTGGCCGATTGAATTTTTATTTTGTGTTTTTTTTTGTTTCAGGGAAGAAGAGTTTGATGAATACTTTGCTGATATGTTTCTGTGACTTACTGAAGAAATAAATATTTTATTAAGAGACAGACTGGTCTATTATTACTGTGTGTAACCTCTCCCTGCCTCCATAGTCTTCTAGTTTGTAGATATGCATGTATATCTGGATTTTCTGTGCAGTTCCTAGGGTTCAACCCATTCATTTCAAACTGCATGTAATTCTTTGGCTTGTTAAGATGTGAGGATCATTTAATCAGTTTCTTGAGTAACTTACAAGCTGAATAGTCATGTATCTTTTAAGTGAAACTTGTCCATTTTGAAAATTGACATGGTCTGAGGTTGTACATCCCCATTTCATGAATAGACTGATTGTTTTGGGTTTAACAACCCTTTGAGACAGTATTTCAGTCTGTATCAGGCCATCTCCCAGAGAGGGGGAGAAAAAAGAGAGATGATAGACGAGAGAAAAAAATATCCAAAACCTGACCGGCACCCACTGCAAGCACAGTAGGCCCTTGCCCTATTATCCAAATCAGTAAGACGCCCCAGCACTGGAAATATTGTCGTTTTGTATACCGGTAGGGTGCATTCATATACATCTTAGGCCCCCCATCTACCCCAAAAATTTGGTAGGCTTTTTTTTTTTGTAGGGGAATTAAAACATATGAACACTTGATCTCTGTTTGCTGCAAAGCTAAAACCTTAATCTTGTTACTCTGCAAACAAGAGCATGTGAGCTGTGGCTTACATGAGCTGTGGCTCACGTATACCCCCCGCCAGTGACACCGCCTAATAAAAAATAACACTTCATACAAAACTTTAAAGCAACTGTCAAATAACAGACAAATGGACAATCTATGACAAACCCAGTGAAAGGCCTACTTGTACCAAAACATTCTATTAAAAATTTGCAATAAGCAAAATAATATACAAATTTAACACAAAATTTCAACAAAAATTTACATTAACTTCTAAGTTTGTGATTATGACCTTAAGTCAGCAGCAGCACCCAGATGATGTTAACTAATCAATTCCAACCGTTACTTGAACCTAGCAACAAAGCAATCTGAGAAGTCTTTGACATAAATTTTCCCAATTTTTACATTGGAGTGAGAGATCGAAAAAAGGATCAATGGAACAAGAGGCCCAAATGGGCCTGATATCGCTCACCTGGCTATTTTGCCACCGGCCATTCTGACACAAAATTGGTCCAATTACTTTGAGATTTGCAAGAATCATTTTGCCATAAATTTCATCAAAATCTATTCAGTGGTCACTGAGATGTTTTGCGCTATTTTTAGAAATGGCAGATGGAGGCCATCTTGGAATGCCAAAATGCAAAAAATCAAAAGCCTTCATGCAAGGACCATTCTGACATAAACTGGTCCAGTTCCATTGTAATTTTTCAATTTTCACATTTTTCTATTTTAAGTAAAAGAGACCAATTTGGCGGGTCTATATTTATTAATTTTTGAAACATCTCAATGCCAGAATCATTTTGCCACAAATTTTGTCAAAATCCATTCAGGGGTTACTGAAATATTGTCATTTTCATGCTTTGTGCTATTTTTAGTAACGGCAGATGGCAGCCATCTAAGATTGCCAAAATGCAAGAAATCGCAAAGGCTTCATGAACGGACCATTCTGACACAAAATTAGTCCAATTCCATTGAGATTTTCTGATTTTCACATTTTGCTATTCTTAGTAACAGAGGCCAACATGACTGGTCTATATTAAGTTATGCTTGAAACATCTCAATGCAAGAATCATTTTGCCACAAATTTCGTCAAAATCCATTCAGGGGTTACAGAGATATTGTCATTTTCATGTTTTGTGCTATTTTTAGTAACGGCAGATGGCAGCCATCTTGGAATGCCAAAATGCAAGGAATCGCAAAGGCTTCATGAAAGGACCATTCTGACACAAAATTAGTCCAATTCTATTGACATTATCGAATTTTCACATTTTGCTATTTTTAGAAACATAGGCCAACATGACTGGTCTATATTTAGATACGTTTGAAACACCTCAATGCAAGAATCATTTTGCCACAAATTTCGTCAAAATCCATTCAGTGGTTACTGAGATATTGTCATTTTCATGTTTTTGTGCTATTTTTAGTAACGGCAGATAGCGGCCATCTTGGATTGCCAAATCGCAATTAATCAAAACGTCTTCATGCGAGGAACATTCTGGAACAAAATAAGTCAAATTCCATTCAAGGGTTCTTGAGAAATTGTCATTTTTTATGTTTGTGCTATTTTTAGTAACGGCCCCCCTGGTGGCCATCTTGGATAGTCAGTTGGCACAAATTTGAAATAATTCAATTCAAGGACCATTTCTGACCAAACCTTATCAGAATCCATTTGTGTTTTCTTGAGATATTGACATTTGAGCGAATTCGGTCTTGTAAACGCTAAGTAGGTCACTGTGACCTAATTCCGCTACAATTTTTTTTGATTTTTATAAAATTTAATTGCAAGGTCCCACTTATGTTCCATGCAAACTTTCAACCAAATATACCCAATGATTCTAGTGGAGATGTTGATTTTGTTGTTTTTGCTATTTTTAGAAATGGCGGCCATCTTGGATTCTCAACCTGACCCACTTTTACAAATTTGAAACCCTGCAGTCTGGTCATGCTCCATGTGAAATTTGAGACCCATGGGTTCAGTGGTTTTAGAGAAGAAGTTGTTTGAAGTTGTTTAAATAAGTTGTTTTTCGACATTGGCATTTGAACAAAATTACCCTCGTAAACAGAACGTAGGTCACTGCAACAAAACTACGCTACAGATTTTTTTCATTTTTACAATTCTGAATACCAATGTTCCACTGATGTTTCATGCAAAAATTCAGACAAATATACACAGTGGTTCTGGAGAAGAAGATGATTTTGTTATTTTTGCTATTTTTAATAACGGCAGCCATCTTGGATATTAAACCCGACCCAATTTTACAATTCTGAGACCCTGGTTGGTTGGTTGATTTGATGCTTAACGTCCACGGTAAACAACTAAGGTCATGTCGGGACGGTCAGTTAACCTAACCACACTATTCCTGGGCAGGCTTAGACCTCCTAAGCGGTTAACCAGTACTAAGTGCACATACTTTCGCCAGTAACTGACAACTGCCCTTCTTGAATCAGCGGAAGGAGAAACGAAAGTATGTGGCCAGACCGGGATTCGAACCCAGGACCTCTGACTTACGAGTCAGGTGCCCTACCGATTGCGCTACCCGGCCCGGCTCTGAGACCCTGGAGTCAGGTCATGCTCCATGTGAAATTTGAGAACCATGGGTACAGTAGTTTTACAGAAGAAGATGTTTGAATATTTGTTTTCAAGTGTTGACGGACGACGCACGGACGCACGACGCACACTTTGGTATGACAATAGCTCACTATGGCCCTTCGGGCCAGGTGAGCTAAAAACGAGCCAAAATAAATCTCATCATCTTGTTTTCCTTTCCCATAATGTTCTCCAGTTTCAAGATGTATACACTCTTTCTGACAGCTAGAAGCTGAGACATCTGTGACAAAAAATTAACTTGGAGAGAAAGAAAACTGGACAAACAAAAGGAATGATAAGCAGAAGGCGGTTGATTTTCTCTGACAGAATATAACTAGACATACCCAATGTTTATACTACATTTCAAAATCCTAGCTGTAATGGTTCCTAAGAAATGTTTGACAGAAATTTTATTGTAGAGAAAGAAAAACTGGACAAAGAATAGGAATGATAAGTAGCAGGAGGCCGATTCTCTCTTGTACGGCACAACTGTCATACCCAAAGTTTGTACCATATTTCAAATTCCTAGCTGTAGCAGTTCCCGAGAAATCTGTGACAGGAAAAACACACACACACACAAACATATAAACGGAAAAGACAAGAAATCCGCGGAAAGCGGTGTCGCACCTGCGGGGGATAAGTCACCAAGTTCTAATTGTTAGTGAAAACTATATCGCCCATGCTAATGCAGGTGTGACAAAAATGACGTTAAACATGTTAAAAAAGTGGCATTAATTAATCTGGGAACTATGTGCAAACAATGTGCACATCTTCAGACCATGACAAAACACCTATGAAGTTTCAAAATGATTGATCTAAAAGTGTAAGAGGAGAGGTGCTCACAAGACACCCACTATGCAAGGTTTTATGGTATGTAAGAAATTGACTAAGTTATTTTGAGCAGTGTATTATGTAAAAAATGACTATGTTAAACACGTTAAAAAAGTGGCAAAAATTAATCCGGGAATTATGTGCAAACAATATGTACATCTACAGACCATGGCCAAAACATCTGTGAAGTTTCAAAATGACTGGCCAAAAAGTGTTGGAGGAGTTGCGCTCACAAGACACTCACAATGGAAGGTATTGTGTAAAAAATTGACTAAGTTCAACATGTGAAAAAAAACATCTGGGAATTATGTGCAAACAATATGCACATCTACAGACAATGGCCAAAACATCTGTGAAGTTTCAAAATGATTTGCCAAAAAGTGTAGGAGTTGCGCTCACAAGACACCTACTGGTGCGCCCAAAACTATATACCCCCGTATACTGGGGGTATAATAAAATCCCTGGTAAAATTTTTCAGAACCCTATTTTTTGGTAGCCAACGTAACTGCATCTGGAGCTCGATATACCAAATGCATTACCTCCCTAAGTATTTTGATAATATTTAGTTCTGCCCATCCATATGTTTCAAAGTTAACTTTTGCATCTGTTATGCAGAAATTCTTCAAATATGCTTTTTATTTTAGAAGATTGATACTGATTAGTTTGCATCATCTTGATGCTGCAAGGTCACATACTGGTACTTTGAAATATATCAGCTGCATTGGAAGTTTTGCTCTGTTTTCTGAAGCCTTGACTGGAACTTTTTCATGTGCTCAGTGTTACTACAAGACGATACGTTTTGGTTTTGCCTCATCTGGGATGCTGCTGCTAACTCAGACTTTGAAATTTGTATAACATTTGCACAAAGTTTTGAACTGATGTACTTGCATGGAACTTTTGCTATTGACTAGGTTTGCTCAAAGGTTGAAACTGTTTTGCTGACATCATCTGGATGCTGCTGCCAACTGTGGTCAGGCACACATAATTTACACACCAACGGCTTGAGAAAATCTGAAGATTCTGTTGAAAGAATTTCAGTGTTATGTCACTGAAAAATTGGACTATGGCATACACTGTATGCCATGCTCCTATACCAGTTGCGTCACAGGCTCCTATACCAGTGATGACATAGATCTGTTACCATAGCAATTATGGAATAACTGATTGTTGGGCTTAGTACCTTGGCAGAATGAAGTCTCACTGTAGTCACTTTGACATCAATATGAACTCTTTGTTGCTATGGTAACAGATCTATTATGTCACTGATCCTCTGCAAATTTTTCAATGACATTATAAACTGAAATTCTTTCAACAGAAAACATCAGATTTTCTCAATTATTCAAAGTCATTTAATTCCGTGTTATGTTGAACTTTGTTTAGTGTATTCTCAGGTTTAGTGTATTTTCAGGTGTACTGCATTTTTAACATTCTGATGTATCTGTATGCCTTTCTCTGGATTTGTCGGTTCATTAGTGCTGGCCAGGGGGTATACATGAGCCTCTGCTCACTTGTTCTACTGTAACAAGTTTGTCCACATAAACTGTCATCATCTTTGAGATAAAGGAATAGGTTTGGAATAAGATAAAACACAAAAGAATTTTTTGGTGCATAAATTTATATTTTTTACTCTCAGATTTTTGTCATTTATACAAAACAGTACAAAAAAATGCAGACACATAAACTCGCAGCACACATCTAATCTTATCACACAGCTTTGACAAATACGGTGGTATGGGCATCCTTAAAAAGAATCTGAGGCCATGTGCAAACAGCAAAAATTCATTTGCCTTCACATTTACAAAACGGATGGCCAGTTTTGAAAGGCACATGGTTGAGCGGTTACAGCAACTCTGTTATGTTGCAGAGGGTCGTGGGTTCAAATCCCATCTTGGGTGACTGGGGACTGGAAAACTGGCAACCCAGCAGTAAATGGGTGCCTTTTACAAATCAAGGAAGGATGAAGCAGCAAAAGGAGAGGGACGAGCTCCGCCTTTCCATATGCTCTGCTCCAGATACAGTGGATCTCTAACCCTGACTACCCCTACGGCCACTAGGTTATGGAAAAGTTTTACCTTTTACAGACTGACTTGATTAATTACATTACTTAAAGTTACTCTTTCTTACAATACAAATCAATTGTCCGAGTATGCCCTATGGGCTTCAGTCTTGGGACACCTAAAACCATTAATTTTCCATTTGTCCCAAATGTAAAATTAGCGTTTTTTAGGGGTCCCAATATTTAACCAAATTAGAAATAAGGTAACTGTAGTGAATCCGTTGACTGAAACATTTCTATGCCAAAAGTGGGCAGGAGGGCTCGCTGCAGTTTTCTAATGAGGTAGTCATGCCAACACATATTGCAAATTATCATTGAACCCAGTAAGGATTTGTGGGCTCTTCCACCTCAGCTAGGATTGTGCATTTCCGATAACAAGGATATCTGTCATTTGATTTGGATTTTTCTACTTTCTTTTTTTTAAATTCTTATGGCATATGATCTGGGTCTACACTGCTTGTCTCTTTTATGGTGATAACTAAGGGCTTAAAGTTCAAAACTTCATCTCTGTCAGTGTGGCATTAAATGGTTTTCCATAACATCTGTTGAAGCAGCATGACAAATAAATAATTGACAAAATTTAAAATATCACAATATTTCTACATTGGTCGACCACGTCCTCTGCCCATGCCCCCTGGTGGCCCTCCTCCACCTGCCTCGGCTGCTTTAGGATTTCTTATTGTTTCATCCACAGATAATATGAGACATGTGGCTTCCGCGGCAGCCGTTATGGCATTTATTTTCACAACAGCTGGTTCCCACACAAATGCCTCAAAATTGTCCGCAATATCTTCATTCAGAACATCAACACCATACCAGCGACCACCTGCAAATAGATACAACAAACGTTTATAAGGAATTCAAGTGAGGAACAGGACTGAATTGTCACCCTTATATTTCGGTGAAAACAGGCCCCGAGGTTATAAAACTTTTTTTCATGCTCAACTCAGCTGAGCGTGAAATTTATCCGGCTAATATATAGCAAATTACTGATAAGTACAGTTGTTTTCTTGCTCAGTTTAGCTGAGTATGAAATTGCCTATGCTTATGAGTATGAAAATGCCAACATTAGTGGCATTTTCATATTTATCAGCAGTAGGGGTGTAACAATACATCGGACTATCGATATATCGATATATTTTTTTGCCCAAAATCTCACGTAAATCTGTTCAGTGGAAGAAAAAATCTCATGCAATAATGCATTTTGATAATGGATAGTACAAAAAAAATCTGAGAATGGAGAATTTCTCATGAAAAATGGCTAAATGTGATTTTTTTCTCTCATAAAATTCTTCGCCAGAATCATCCCTGGTCTCCCTATGGAAAAATGGCAGAACAAACGTAAGTCTAGCCTAGACGTATGCATTTTTTACAGTAGGCCACATAAGAAACATTTATATAAAATTTCATCCTTTTGCAAATACAGTATTGTTACAGGGAGAAAATTTTTTTTTTGGAAAGTGTGAATTAAATTCACTACCACTGCTTGAGGTATATTCCAGTATTGCCTATCTAGTATTGCCTTTCTATGCTGACAATGAAGACAAATTATGTCTAATAATGCCAACTTGCTGAACCAACCCATTTCTTTCACCTGCCAACTAACAAGAAGACACTGTCTGCTTGTAAGCAAAATTTCCAAGGGGTTATGCTATGCAGCAGCACCAGGCCCTATGGTTATAAAAATATTTTTCGTGCTCAACTCAGCTGAGCATGAAATTTTCTCTGCTAATAAATATGAAAATGCCAACTAATGTTGGCATTTTCATATTCATAAGCAGAGGAAATTTCATACTCAGCTAAACTGAGCAAGAAAACAACTGTACTTACCAGTAATCTGCTATATATTAGCAGGATAAATTTCATGCTCAGCTGAGTTGAGCAATGAGCATGAAAAAAGTTTTATAACCTCAGGGCCAGTATATATTACTCAAAACTGAAAAAAATTTGTTGGCTAAACTGGGCAACTATCTTTTTAGTTATACAGGCTGAATTACCTCATTTGTAAGAACTATTTGCAATTTTAATGGTCTAAAGGAAATATAGAACTTCATTCAAATGTTGTCTTCAGTAAACAAGCACAACAAAAGCGGAAAGTTCCTGTTAATCTGCCATCTTCACGCAAACTTCATATGACATATCAATCATATAAGTCTTACAGGATGGTAATAATAATGTGTTAACGATCACCCTGCAAGTTATATATGTGAATAATTATCATTTCTTTGAAAGGAAATTCTGAGAGATCAGCCAACATAATGGGATAAATTTCTACATTAAATTGGGACATTTTTCTAGCAACTATCTTTTTTATAGTCCGGACGCGATAAGTTGGCAATGTTATTGTTTTGTGTTTATTTTGATTTGGTGACTGATTGGCTATATAGCAGAGTTTAGCTTATTCAACTCACGGGAATTTAAAAAATAAACTTGAATAATTTTGTTATTATCAATTTTGTTATCAATGATATTCTTAAACTAGAGACAGTTCCTGTCTTTAAGCTTTCAAAAAGAGTCATTTAGATAAATTAGAACTGCCAGTTAACCGTAATGTGCCATTATGACCATAGATCAAGAAGTTACATGAACTGCACCGTAATGATAGTACAGGTACTGCTGACATTAAAAATGTAAACAAAACATTGCCACTATAGCGCGACCGACCTATAGTTATACAGGCTGAATAACCTAATTTGTAAGAACTATTTGCAATTTTAATGGTCTAAAGGAAATATAGAACTTCATTCAAATGTTGTCTTCAGTAAACAAGCACAACAAAAGCGGAAAGTTCCTGTTAATCTGCCATCTTCACGCAAACTTCATATGACATATCAATCATATAAGTCTTACAGGATGGTAATAATAATGTGTTAATAATCATCATGCAAATGACACGTGAACAATTTTTATTTCTTTCAGAGCTCCAGAAAAGAAGGGTAATAGGGATAATTTAGGGATAATTATCCTTATTTTTCCATTAAAACATACATTGTGACCCCTCTTCAGAACCCTCTTGCTGAGACTGTTCTAATGAGTGGTCACAATGAATGTTTTTATTGAGAAATAAGGAAAATTATCTCTGAATTATCCTTGTTACCCCTTCTTATCTGGAGCACTGGTTATATATGTGAATAATTATCATTTCTTTGAAAGGAAATTCTGAGAGATCAGCCAACATTATGGGATAAATTTCTACATTAAATTGGGACATTTTTCTAGCAACTAACTTTTCTAGTTATACAGGCTGAATAACCTCATTTGTAAGAACTATTTGCAATTTTAATGGTCTAAAAGCAATGTAGAACTTCATTCAAATGTTGTCTTCAGTAAACAAGCACAACAAAAGCGGAAAGTTCCTGTTAATCTGCCATCTTCATGCAAACTTCATATGACATATCAATCATATAAGTCTTACAGGATGGTAATAATAATGTGTTAATAATCACCCTGCAAGTTATACAGAGCTCCAGATAAGACGGGGTATTAAGGATAATTCGAAGACAATTTTTCTTATTTCTCAACGAAAACATATATTGTGGCCCCTCATTTGAACCGTCTCGATGAGACGGTTCTAATGATGGGTCATTATATATATTTTTATGGAGCAATACGTATAATTATTCCCTAAATTATCTCTGTTACCCCTTCTTATCTGGAGCACTGGTTATATATGTGAATAATTATCATGTCTTTGAAAGGAAATTCTGAGAGATCAGCCAACATAATGGGATAAATTTCTACATTAAATTGGGACATTTTTCTAGCAACTATCTTTTTTAGTTATACAGGCTGAATTACCTCATTTGTAATAACTATTTGCAACTTTAATGGTCTAAAAGCAATGTAGAACTTCATTCAAATGTTGTCTTCAGTAAACAAGCACAACAAAAGCGGAAAGCTCCTGTTACTCTGCCATCTTCACGCAAACTTTCATATGACATATCAATCATATAAGTCTTACAGGATGGTAATAATGATGTGTTAATAATCATCATGCAAGTGACATGTGAACAATTTTTATTTCTTTTAGAGCTCCAGATAAGAAGGGTAACAGGGATAATTATCCTTATTTTTCCATTAAAACATACATTGTGACCCCTCTTCAGAACCCTCTCGCTGAGACTGTTCTAATGAGGGGTCACAATGAATGTTTTTATTGAGAAATAAGGAAAATTATCACTGAATTATCCTTGTTATCCCTTCTTATCTGGAGCTCTGTCTTTTAAAAGAAGATCAGCAAGATACCCAACATTATGGGATATATTTCATTGGACATTTTTCTAGCATCCTCTGAGCTTGAGACGAGATGGGGTGGAGCCCTGGTAGCTCTGTCGGTTAAGCGCTGGCTTGCTGATCTAGCAGTCATGGGTTCGAGACCTGCTGGAGGAGGAAATCTTTTTAACCTTAAACTGGGCTCCATTGCACACAGCCTTTTGTTATCACCCTCCCATCGTGCTGATATGACTGAAATACTGTTTAAAAGAACAAAATCGCAAGTTATTCACCGCTCCTCCTCCAAGATGGGGTTTTTGAGGCCAATTCTGGGATAATTTTCTCATCAACTAAATCATGTTGTGATTCCTCATATTGAGAAGGTTCTTATGAGGGGCCACAACAATTTTATGGAGTGTAACAAAAATTACCTCAAAATCCACCCTTAAAACTGCCAAAAATGCAAATGACAAAATCTTTCTCAAGATTTGTGGTAGGGGAGGCATATGTAGAGGAATTACCATATGCTGTAGGGTTGCATCTGAACCCAAGGTGAAGCATTTGAGTTTCAACATTTCATCTAGAAATGTTTCTTTCACGACCCTGTCTCGATATAGAAGTCAACCAGCTTCAAGTTTACTACATAAATGTTTCTTTCATGACCTTGTCTTGATAAACTAGTCAACCAACTTCAAGTCTACTAGAGAAATGTTTTAAGTAAATAAGCTTATGCAATGTAGAACTTTATTCAAATGTTGCATTCAGCACACAAACACAACAAAAGCGGAAAGTTCAGCTTAATATGCCATCTTCACGCTAACATAATATGAAATATTAATCATACCAGTCAAACAGGATGGTCAGTTTGGTCACAACAGTCCAACAGTATGGTAATAAATAACAGATTTTCAGGTACAGCAGGTACAGTACCTGAAAATCTGTTATTTATTACCATACTGTCGGACAGGTACAAATAGAACAAGTTTTTGTTCCACAAGAATGAAAACTTATCAGCTGCTTTGTTTAAACAGAGATACTGGTGTGTTTACCTTGTGCATGACTCTGTCTCAATTTGTTGAGGATATTAGTGGCATCAAAGCCAGCATTTTCACACAGCTGTCTGGGAATAACTTCTAATGCTTTTGCTAAAGCTCCTATCAACAACTGTTCTTTACCCGCTATTGTCCGTGAGTGATTTCTTAAATACTTGCTTAATTCCATTTCTACTGCTCCACCTCCTGCAAGAGAAAGGTTGTATTCTTTATATGATTGGCGACACGAGAAAACCAACGAAGTGGTTGTGCACAAAGCACAGTCTCAGATCAGCCTGGGCATCCGCCCAGTCTAATCAGACTCTTCCCTAAGCACTCAAAAGGTAGATAAGGGTCTAAGCTACCTCCATGCAGACAGTGAAGATTCTTATCAGACAGGGCCGATGCCCAGGCTGATCAGTCTCTGCTAGGCGCACAACCACTTTGTTGGTTTTCTAGAGTCGCAGTTCATATTCTTTCATGAAACTTTAATACCTGTAAATAAAGGAAATTGGATTCTTGTGCAAATAGTGCAGGCTCAGATCATATGAGCATCCTGATCATTGTCTGCACTGTCTGTCGTTCTACTGTCTGTCGTTCTGCCAGAATTTTCAAGGCATATTGCCAATCAGCATGTTTTATTTAGAAAAATGTTTTCTCACTGGTAATGTACAGCTGATTAGCACAAGAAGTTGGACAGCAGATCACAAATATTAATTTACCACATTGAAGCAGCGTGAATTAATATTCACATCTTTCCAACGATGTGTATTATTCAGCCAATTACTTTACCCATTTGGAAGAATAAAAAGATTATTGCAACATTTACTATAGGACTAAATTAAGGTGAACAGCAAAATATGTGAATCTTTACATCCAACATCATCCAAGGGGCAAATTAAGGTTAAAGGTAAATATTTCACATTTTTATTAACAGGCCATATTAAACCACAGCTTTCCCAAGGAACAGACTGGCCTACAACCCATCATCTAACAATGCTATTATGTAGGTTTTTATGCTATTTGATATACTACAGGCTGAGCTGCGACATGACAAAACCAACAATATGGGATGAACGCCACCCGAAGACTCAAATCAGCCTATACATCCACCCAGTCAGATCAGTCTTTGCTGTGCCCTTAAAGAAAGCTAAGGGTCTAAGCTACCTCCATGCCGACAACATAAACTCTGATCAGACTGGGTGGATGCCCAGGCTGATCTGAGTCTTTGCTGTGCTCACATGCCACTATGTCGGTCCCGTCGTGTTAAGGCTCCAGCTTTATTACATGAACTGGTTCATTTTTTCAGGTACATGGATACACAGAATGTTTATCTGCCATTTTTTTCAAAAGGGACTCACTTTTGCAACTTCTCCTTTCCTTCCATGGGCAACAAAATCTTCCCAAAAAGGGTCTGCTCTTAAAGGAAAGAATTTGATCCTACAGGAGCAAATTTTTTTTTCATTCAGAGTTGACCCACATTGAGAAAGGAGGCAAAAATGAAAATTTTTAAAGTGCATCCATTTACCTTAACAGTTTCATTACAATGTAAATCGGGAAATATTTGTGACAGTTTTATTTTTAGCAAAACCTGAGGACTGAAAAGTTTCATGATATTAAAACTATTATGAAACTGTATAACTATTATGAAACTGTATGACTATCAATGTAAAGAACTATTAATAGAGTTGCCAACTCAAAACTGGACAACACTTCCTTAAACATCAATTTGTGAAAAACAAGCAGTCACAAAACATCTTGATTTACAGTAATCTGGGTGGGTCAACTTTTCTGATTTCCCAATAATATAAATTACCAGCACTGATTTGGACTGGCAGTTACAATGAAAGGCCATGACTTTACTGAGAATTGCCCAAACTAATTTCAGAAAATCAAACAAGAGGGCCATGAGGCCCTGAATCGCTCACCTGAACAATTGGCAAGGTGGCTTTTACTTATCATGTCTGAAATTGTCAAAATATGAGTTTTGGGTCAAAAGTCAAAGAATGACCATGACCACTTGTACTCATAAATCTTCATGTACTCATTAAGACAACCATATATACCATTTTTAGGCCAAAATCTTCAAAACTTTCCATGAAATCTTATGTTCTAGCATTCTCCCATATTTGACCATGCCGCAAAAAAGGTCAAGGTAAACCCAAGGTCACCATTTGAACAGTCTTGCTGGTACTCTAGTACTCCATGCTATTTACCAAGTTTCAAGGCCATAGGTATATTGGTTCTGGAGAAGAAAAATATTAAAGATTTATACCATAAGTGGTAATGGCGGCCAAGTTGGTCATGTGACCTGGACCGTTTGAACAAATTTTCATTCAATCAACCCCTGGAGGCTCTATATGATATGTGTTCACAATTGGCCCGTTTGCTTTTGAGGAAATGGTTGAAAATGTCAAAATGAGCGATCTGGATCAAAGGTTAAAAATGACCTTGACCTCTTGTACTCATAATTCTTCATGAACTCATTAAGACAACTGTATACACCAATTGTTTAGGCCAAAATCTTCAAAACTTTCCATGAATCTTATCTTCTACCATTTTCCGATATTTGACCTTGCTGTAAAAGGTCAAGGTCAACACAAGGTCATAATTTGAACAATCTTGATACTGATAGTACTCAAGTACCCAATGCTACATACAAAGTCTCAAGGCCATCGGTCAATTGGTTCTGGAGAAGATTTTTACAGGTATTTACCATATATGGGGGTGGCGGCCATGTTGGTCATGTGTCCAGGACCGTTAGAAATTTTTTTCATTCCCTCAACCCCTGGAGGCTCTATATGAAATTTGGTTTCAATTGGCCCAGTGGTTTTAGAGCAGATTGTTTGAAATTGTCAAAATTTGAGATTTCTGGGTCAAAGGTCAAAGAATGACCTTGACCTCTTGTACTCATAAATCTTCATGTACTCATTAAGATGATTGTATATACCAATTTTTATACCAAAATCTTCAAAACTTACCATGAAATCTCATGTTCTAGCATTTCCGATATTTGACCTTGCCGTAAAAAAGGTCAAGGTCAACCCAGGGTCATAGTTTGAACAATCTTGATAGTACTTGAATACCCAATGCTACATACCATCGGTCTACTGGTTCTGGAGAAGAAGATTTTTAAAGGTTTATTACCATATATGGGCGTGGTGGCCATGTTGGTCATGTGACCTGGACCGTATGAACAAATTTTCATTCCCTCAACCCCTGGAGGATCTATATGAAATTTGGTTACACTTGGCTTAGTTGTTTTTGAGGAGATTGTTTGATATTGTCAAAATATGAGAGTTCTGGGTCAAAGGTCAAAGAATGACCTTGACCTCTTGTACTCATAAATCTTCATGTACTCATTAAGATGACTATATGTACCAATTTATAGGCCAAAATCTTCAACAGTTTCCAAGATATCTTATGTTGCAGCATTTTGCCATATAAAAGCATACGGAAGCAAATTTGACCTTACCGTAAAAAAGGTCAAGGTCAACACAAGGTCATAATTTGAACAATCTTGGTAATACTCGCATGCCCGATGCTACATACCAAGTTTCAAGGCCATCGACCTATCGCTTCTGGAGTAGAAGATTTTTCTAGGTTTTCACCATATATGGGCGTGGCGGCCATGTTGGTCATGTGACCAGGACCGTTTGAACAACTTTTCGTTCCTAAGTTCCCTAGAGGCTGCATATGAAATTTGGTTATAATTGGCCCAGCGGTTTCAGAGGAGAAGTCGTTTGAAATTGTGGACGGACGACGGACGGACGGACGACGACGCCTTACCATCCTATAAGCTCCCCCGGAGCCGCTGGCTCAGGTGAGCTAAAAAGTCTCTTTATCACACCTTCAGTTCTTTTACCATACCTGCCAAGTTTCACGATTTGTGCGTGACCCTCACGAATTTGGACGCCTTCCACGACCTCACGATCGTATTTTGAAAAATAGCCATAACTCACGCTTCCTTTGCTTGCTCACGATATCACTTTTAACCGGAGAATGATAAAAAAAAAAAAATGTCTTTTTTTTGCGCTCTCTCGATCGTCAAAAACGTGTTTTCTCTCAACTTCCGCTACATTCGGACAATCTCGGTCACCGAATCTATATTTATCTCCGGGAAAATTCATCACCTGGTCTAAAAATAGGTAAAGGTAAAGGTTTCCAATAGTCTTAAAATAGCGTAAAATGGGTAAAAATAACTCGAGTATTCGACAGCAATTAGAGCCGAAAACAACCAAATGTGTACTTCCGTTTTTTGTACATGAAATATTGACAACATGAAAAATAAAGGTTTTATATAAATGAAAGTACCAAAATGGATGGGAGATCGAGTTTACCTGGGTTACGAAGAGTGAGAAGGGCAACAGCGTTGCATTTTGTAAACTTTGTCAAAGGTATTTCAGTGTTTCCCACGCCGGAAAAAACGATGTGAAAAAGCATGGTAACACAGATCTTCACAGTCGGTCATTGAAAACGTCAAAACATTTGCAATCGGTATTTGATCTTGTTGTTACCTAGACAGACCAATGTTATCAGAGCTGAAACTTTCTAAAGCAACTTCATTGCAGAACCTAACTTGCCATTTTTGATAGCAGATCACTTTAACAACCTCAATGTATAAAATCTTAGTAAAATAATAACTGTAAATAAGAATACTTGATGGTTATCTTCATTTAAGAACTACCTACTGATCCTACTACTCACCATTGCCATCCCCTATCTCTAGTTTCGCATAAAGAGAAAAAATGACACAAAAAATCTCACTCTTTTCCATTGTCAATGGGTTTCTCCGCGAATGAACTAACGTGGAAAAGGGGCTAAATCGAGGCTTCGCGCGCAGTCTCACTCTTTTGTTAATCGAAAACTTGGCAGGTATGTTTTACTGAAGCAAAATAATGCAGACTGTATCAAAATGGTAACTGCAATGCTCCATTTTTGTTTGGTCTAATATCAATTTTGTTTGAACACATTAATTAATATCACATCTTCAAAATGATATACCTGCTACTACTGAATCATTTTTCATGGCTCGTCTAACTATCATAATAGCATCATGTAATGATCTTTCAGTCTCTTCGATAAACTGTTCAGCTCCACCACGTAACAATAATGTACACGTCTTTGCCTGTGGGCAACCAGTAAATAAATTGTATCTGAAACAGAGATAAACATACGAGATGCAACTGGACAAAATCAACAAAATAGCAGGTGCACCCAGCCAAGAGTCAGATCCGCCCAGGCTGATCAGAGTCTTCGCTGTATGCTTAAAGGGTAGTTAAGGATCTAAGCTTGCTTCATGTGTACAGCTAAGCCTCTTATCAGATTGGGAGGATGCCCAGCCTGATCCGAGTCTTTGCTGGTTGCACATGCCACTGTTAGTGCTCATTTATATGGGATTATATCAGAGCTGCATCATGACAAAAAGGTCCTGTGGGTGCACTTATCCTGATTCGAAACAGTATACACCCAATTTCCCTATGCAGTCTAATCAGTACTCTTTTTTTCCTTCAATCAGCAGATTCTCAGAAAGGACTTTATTGAAACACTGAAATTATGTTTCATAATCATTGTAAGATTTGGCAAGTAAATAATCATCTCATTATAAATTCTGCTCTAGGTCTGATGAATTTGTGCAGGAAAAATTGAGCTAGTTGGAGGTGGATGTAATTTTGGATGTAAAATTTTACAAAGTCAACTGAGCATGAAATATAGGTTAAGTGTAAAAATAAGTGCATCAATCTTCAATATCATTCTAAGAAGAAACTTCATATCAGGTTTGATGATTGTAGGTATCATCGAGTGAGAGAAATGGACTTAAATGCATGATCAATGTAATTTTGGATGTAAAACTTTATATAGTCAGCAGAGCATGTAATTAGGTTAAGGATAAAAATAAGTGCATTAATCTTCGAGTCCATTCTAAGAAACTTTATACCAGGTTTGATGATTGTAGGCATCACAGATATTGAGAGAAACAGACTTAAACACTTGGGTTGACGTAATTTTGGATGTAAAATTTCATGAAGTCAGCAGACCGTGAAATATAGGTCAAGAGTAAAAGTTAGTGCAAAAATCCTCAAGACCGTTATATGGAGAAACTTCAATCGAAGTTTGATAATTGTATGTTTGCTAGGGTTTATGCATTCTAGACAGACGGATGTAAGTACTGAAGAATGGGAATGACTGACTGACAGATGGAAAATCAAACCTATATCGCACCTTGCTAAAGCAGGTGCCAAAAAACAGTTTTAGTTTCTACTCCTTTTGACATCTATGAAGCATTGCTGTAAGAATTTAAAATTTTAAGTGACAAACCTTTCCCCACCAACTTGTATTTCTTCAAAAAGTTCACAAGTTCCCAGAACTTCATCAATTAAGTTATTAACTGAGGTCTGTATTGAGCCCCCACAGGCTTTCATTGTTCTCTTCAGATCTTCTTCTTGAACACGGCCGGCACAGAACATATCTCTGAAATTGGAACGGACTAGTTAACCATGGCTCAGATAAGAGTATCTGATGGTATTCCTACCATTAAAATTCTAAACAGAGCTCTAGATAAGAGGGAGTATTTGATGATAATTAAGGATAATTTTTCTTATTTCTCATTAAAACCATATGTTGTGACCCCTCATCTGAACCGTCTCGTCGAGACGGTTCAGATGAGGGGTCACAACATATGTTTGTATGCAGAATTAACAAAAATTATCCCTAATTATCACCAAATACTCCCTCTTATCTAGAGCTCTGCTAAATACTCAAAAGGTCTGAGAAAGCAGTGCAGAACCAGATCAGACTGCTCCTGCTGATCTAGCGATCCCAGTTTTCAGACCCGCTGGAACTGTAAAAGGCTTTCACCAGAGCTCTAGATAAGGGGGCGTATTTGGTGATAATTAGGAATAATTTTGTAAATTCTGCATAAAAACATATGTTGTGACCCCTCATCTGAACCGTCTCGACGAGACGGTTCAGATGAGGGGTCACAACATATGGTTTCGATGAGAAATAAGAAAAATTATCCTTAATTATCATCAAATACGCCCTCTTATCTAGAGCTCTGTTTCACTGCACCAAACCTTTCATAACCACCCTCTCATTATCCTGATATGGCTGATTGATTTGTTGCTTTACGTCCACGATAAACAGCTATGGTCATGCCGGGACAGTCAGTTAACCTAACCACACTATTCCTGGGCAGGCTTTGGATTTACAACTATCTATTTCTAACGGTTTTGTATCTTCTAAAATTTATGATAAACGTGATGACTTTGATATAGTTAATTTTCCATTTTTGGATGGTGACATTCCACGTCGTCCCTCTTATGGGGTGTATATTTCTAAACTTATAAGATTTGCTAGAGTGTGTAGTCATGTAGATGACTTTAATGCTCGTAATAAATGTTTAACTGCTAAACTTCTTCAACAGGGCTATCGGTATCACAAGCTTAGAAAGGCTTTTTCTAAATTCTATCGCAGACACCATGAATTGGTTTCAAAATTTGATGTCGGATTAAACTTTCTTTTACACCAAGGCCTATCGGAACCAGAATTTTATGGTGACTTAGTATACAAATTCAAAAAGATTAAGGGTAGGACTGATTTTTCTGATCAATTCCGAAAAATAATAATACGTCACAAACGTATTGGCTATAATTTAAATGTTATGCGACAGTCTGCATGCTTAGTGATTAACCCAATCACGGTTGATAACTTTGCTGCACTCTTTAATTGCACACCGGGGGATCGGTCGTCAGACTCTATGATGGCCCCGACCTAAAGCTATATATTTTAGTTGGTTGGGACCGGAGCCTTTTTGTCTGTTGCTTGGTCCACCGGGGCTCAACTGGTGACCTTCTTTTGCTTCAGATTTCCAGTGGGGTCGTTTGGCAGGACAGGGATCTCCACCTGTCAGACGGCCCGTTGTATCTGTTGAGTCCTCGTCTTTGCTTCTTCATGGTGTTGAAATTTGATTTATGTGTTTACCGTGATGATTCATTGACGAGTTAGAGGGTTATCATGCGAACCGAACTACCAACTAAATGTTTTGTACCACTTCAGAAACTGAGGGTGAGGTTGGGCCTGTAAAATCGATTTAAGCCCCCCAGTAATTCATTACTGACCGTTCCAAGGCGGTAGTTCTGTTGTGGTTCTCTGTTGCCTGTTTTTGGTGTCAGAGTTTCTGTGATGTTTTACCTTATGTATGTTCTTATTATTTTTGGTTCGGTTTGTGTTGCTGAGTGGCCACCTTTTGGGAACAAGCTGCTCACTCGGTTGGCCATATGTTCTCTGTATCTTGATTATTTGTAATCTTAGTTGTTTCCAACTATGGTTTGAGGGCTGGATTTGGATTTTGATTGTTTCAGTTCCTGGTCTTTGCATATTTTTTACTTTTAGACCTCCTAAGCGGCTAACCAGTACTAAGTGCACATACTTTTGCCAGTAACTGACAACTGCCCTTCTTGAATCAGCCAAAGGAGAAACGAAAGTATGTGGCCAGACCGGCTGATATGACTGAAATACTGATAAAAGGGGCATGCATGTATATTGCAAGTCATCAATCCATCTGCATCTTATAGACCCACAATTGTCCAAAAGCATACTGTTCAATTTTTCAGCACAATTTGGGTAGAAAAATGTTTTCTTGATGAGATAAAAAATGAAATTTGAAGACAAATGTCCAGATAAGGGAAGTATCAGAGCTCTAGATAAGAGGGGGTATCTGGTGATAATTAGGGATAATTTTTGTTAATTCTGCATAAAAACATATGTTGTGACCCCTCATATGAACCGTCTCGATGAGACGGTTCAGATGAGGGGTCACAACATATGGTTTGAATGAGAAATAAGAAAAATTATCCTTAATTATCATCAAATATTCCCTCTTATCTAGAGCTCTGAAGTATTCAGAATACTATGATGATTCTTCTATCTCAACTCAACAAACTTGATTTTGAGGATACACATTGTACTTAGCTTATGAGAGAAAAGAATCCAATGACATGTCCGTAGTTCTACCTTTCCCAACGGTACTGAAAATCTCTTTCTCAGTTAAACATCTAGCATATGTAACATCCCATATTTTAAGGTGCAAGCATAAATATATTACTGTAATTTGAAAATATTACCTATCAGCAAAATACTGTGTAGCTACATCTCCAATTGGCAGTTTAGACAATACAACTTTAGCCCCACTGGCATGGATCTTCTCTAGTTTGTCGTATAAAATCTTCCACTCAGCATCTACTATTGCCTGGTATTCCTACAGAAAATGAAATAATGAAATCAATACAGGTTGCAAGTGGTAGAAACTGTCAATGATACCGACACCTGATATATTTTCATCTCCTCTAATCAATGTCTCTAAATATTACCATATTTGAGCCACAGGTGATTTAATGCAATTTCCAACGACAGCTTTGGTAACAAGCATTGGTCAGACTGCACATAAGTGCAGTCTGATAAGAGCTTTTGCACATCACAACAGCCATCCATGAAAGTGACCAAAGCCATAGAGCCAATAGTGAGGTCTCTGATTACTTTATAATTGAGCCGCAACACAACAAAACCAACAATGTGGTTGTGCGCCCAGCGCAGACTCAGATCAGTCTGGGCATCCACCCAGTCTGATCAGAGTCTTAGCTGTCCGCATGGAGGTAGCTAAGACCCTTAGCTACGCTTTGAGCACTTAACCAAGAGTCTGATCAAACAGGGCAGATTCCCAAGCTGATCTTAGTCTGCGCCGGGCGCACAGCCACATTGTTGGTTTTCTCGTGTCACGGCTCATATAAATTAGACATATGATCTGAATATCACTGGACGAAATTGCCACACTGTTGGGAGTCACATAACTAGGCTCAATTCTGTTTCGTGATGATACAACAAAACCAAACCGTGACTAAGAAAGTGGTTTCAAATTATCACTCAGGCTGTGATAATTCTAGCCTCTGTATGACTTAGGCCTCATCTAATTCATTCCCTTATGACCTGTGATGACTGCAACACTGTTAAATGACCATAGAATCAAGAACCTTTCCTTAAAAATTCTAAAATTCATGACACCTACAATAATTACTTTAACTGTCCAGTTTGGTTTACAGAGCCTCCATAGCTCAGTAGGTTAAACACTGGCCTGCTATCTGGCAGTCCAGGGTTCGAGACCTGCTGCCAGTGGAAATCTTTCCAACCATAATCTGGATTCCATTGCACCATTGCACAAAGCCTTTCATTATCACCCTCCCTTCAGCCTGATATGACTGAAATACTGTTGAAAAGGACGTAAAATCACATCATCTATCCTGAGAAACAGTGCAGACCCAGATCAGACAGCTGGAACCCATTTATGGTAGGAAAGATTCTCACCTAAAGCGGGTTTAGATCAATAGGCCAGCGCTTAACCCACTGAGCTACCAGGGCTCATTTTCTCAGACCTACCTGTATCAATATTTGAACCCCAACATGACAAACCCAACAAAGTGGTATGTGCACCCAGCGAAGACTCAGATCAGCCTAGGCATCTGCCCAGTCTGATCAGGGTCTTCGCTGTCCGCATGGAGGTAAGTTAGACCCTAAGCTACAGGGAAGACTTTGATCAGACAGGGCAGATGCACAGGCTGATCAGAGTCTTCGCTGGGCTCACATGCCACTTTGTTTGCTTTGTCTTGTATCGGATCAATTAGAATCTTTTACAGTGTTTCCTTGCCCACTATCCTATCAATTACCTGAACATTGTCGACTCGGATTTCAGCATTCTCTTTCTCTGCCTTCAGTTCCAATTCTATATTTAACAAGGCTATCTTTGGCTTTGTGTATGTTTTAGGCTGCATCTCAAATCCAGCATAACTGAAAGTCTTCTTGAAAGCAACTCCTGCTACAAGCCTTGAGTCCTGAAATTAATGAGGTATGAAATGAGGAAGGTATCTTTTGGGCTTGGGACGGATCAATGGTAATTTGCAGGGCCGGATCCAAACCACCATGTGCTGGTGGGGCTCTGTACACTTGGTGGGGCTGGGAGGTGCCGTGATGTATGTGTTTATGTGGGGGAGGGGGCTTGAAATATATGACATAATTAGGTATCAATTTGATGAGAATTTTTGATAATGTCATTTTTGCCTTGAAATATATTTTGCTATATCTCATTAGAATCGCCTCACCGAGGCAATTCAAATGAGATTTCACAACATATATTTCAATCTAACCGCATGGATAAATTACCTCAAACTGTCATCAGATACACCTTAACACCTGGATGCCACATTATCTTAAACATAGCACAGAGACCCAGATGACTGGGTTGAAGCCCTAAAGCCCACCCCCTGGATCCGGGGCTGATTTGATGGATAAAGCTTCAGCAGCTTTTGATACCCTATCAATATACATGCATGTACTGAAGAAATCTGAGGGCCCTGTGGCATGTAAAAGCCCATTATGCATCTGACTCTGGAAACTTACTTGTTGTTTTGTAGCTTTACATCCATGGTGATTGATTAATTTATTGCTTAACGTCCACGGTAAACAGCTATGGTCATGTTGGGACGGTCATTTAACCTAACCACACTATTCCTGGGCAGGCTTAGACCTCCTAAGCGGTTAACTAGTACTAAGTGCACATACTTTCGCCAGTAACAGCTATGGTCATGTTGGGATGGTCAGTTAACCTAACCACACTATTCCTGGGCAGGCTTAGACCTCCTAAGCAGTTAACTAGAACTAAGTGCACATACTTTCGCCAGTAACAGCTATGGTCGTGTTGGGATGGTCAGTTAACCTAACCACACTATTCCTGGGCAGGCTCAGACCTCCTAAGCGGCTAACCAGTACTAAGTGCACATACTTTTCGCCAGTAACTGATAACTGCCCTTCTTGAATCAGCGGAAGAAGAAATCAAAGTAAGTGGATGGTCCAGGTATCAAACCCGGGACCTCTGGCTCTTGAGCCAGACCCCCTTACCAACTGCTCTACACAGCCCAGCTGTAATAGCCCCTGGCCAAAGTAGAACGTGATGACCTAGTTTCATGGGAAATGCACATGGCTGTTGTTTGACTTAGCATCTAAGACATGCAAGTAATACTACAACTTAACTGGTGGAATTGATTGATTGCTTTGATGCTTAACGTCCACAGTAAACAGCTATGGTCATGTCAGGACGGTCAGTTAACCTAACCACACTACTCCTGGACAGGCTTAGACCTCCTAAGCAGTACTAAGTGCACATACTTTCGCCAGTAACTGACAACTGCCCTTCTTGAATTAGCGGAAGGAGAAACGAAAGTATGTGGCCAGACTGGGTTTCAAATGGACTGTCATTGTTTTGAGAGTAAACTCCTCAATTTTTCTGAACTGTATGTTCCCTCAACCGTATCTGACACCAACAAAAATTTGTTGTAACAGTCAAGGTAACAAGTTTCTTTACCACACATGTAGAACTGTATCAACAATTACTTGTACAGTTGACCGAATCGTGTGGAAACCTAGGTTTTAAATACCACTAATAATCAAAAGCCGAGATTCTGGGGCAATATAGCCATGTCATGAGTGATACTCTTTTGGTAAATACATAAATCTTTACAGAAACTCTATCTACTTTATCCATGAACATGCAGAGCTCCAGATAAGAAGGGGTAATGAGGATAATTCAAAGATAATTTTTGTTATTTCTCAACGAAAACATACATTGTGACCCCTCATTAGAACTCGGCGAGACAGTTCTAATTGGGGGGGGGGGGGGGGGGGGGGGGGGGGGAGCCATAAAGTATGGTTTATGCAAAAAACAAGAAATGTTACAGTGTGTAACAAATGCCCCCGAAGGCCCCTTAAACTGACCTTTGAGTCCTGGTTGTGACCTTGACCTTGAGCGTGGAACCTGAGTCTTGCACATGACATACATTCTTATTTGTGACTGTGACCCTGGTCTTGGGCAACAAAACCATAATTTGTGAATCTTCTCATTATTTTTTCTCTTTTCATGAAAATTAATGAAGTTTGATTCAGTAGCTTTTAAGTAATTGAGGATAAATGAGTTGATCTTTGACCTCTGGCTATGACCTTGACCTTGGATGTGGAAACATATGTCTTTTGAATGGAAAATCTTTTCAGTAGGCTTTATCTTTCTGCAATATTTGCTTTGGTACTTTTCTGAGCAATTGCCGAGACATCATTTGACTTCTGACCCCAGATTGTGACCTTGACCTTGGATTTGGGATCATAAATATTGTGTATAACACACCTTCTCATTATGGTTTACCTTTCTGTGAAGTTTGATGAAAGTCCCTTCAGCAGGTTTCATGAAAGTCCCTTCAGCAGGTTTCAAGTTATGGCAGAGGCAAGATTTGACCTTTGACCCCTGATTGTGACCTTGACCTTGAATGTGGTAACCTAAATCTTTTGTGTGCGAACAACCTTCTCATTATGCTTCTTCTTTCTGTGAAGTTTCATTCAATTTGCTTCAGTAGTTTATAAGTTATTGCTGAGACACGATTCTGAGACACAATTTGACCTCTGACCCAACTGTGGCCTTGACCTTGGGCATAGGGAACTAAGTCTTGTGCGCGACACACCTTCACATTATGCTTTATCTATCTGTGAAGTTTCATCAGATTTGCTTCAGTAGTTTTTAAGTTATCGCTGAGACACGATTTTGAGACATTATTTGACCTCTGACCAAATGGTGGCCTTGACCTTGGGCGTAGGGATCTAAGTCTTGTGGGCGACACACCTTCACATTATGCTTCATCTATCTGTGAAGTTTCATCAAATTTGCTTCAGTAGTTTTAAAGTTATAGCTGAGACACGATTTGTAACGGACGGACGGACGGACTGACGGTGCGATTTTAATATGCCACCCGAAGTTCCTTCGGGGGCATAAAAAATGGAAAATTATCCCTAAATTATCCCTGTTACCCCCCTATCTGGAGCACAGAGAGAAGAACAGTCAGTTTTGTGGAGAAATTGTCATGACGTATGCATACATGACATTTCTTCAGTCAGAAAGAAACAGCGAAAAAACAATGGGTAAACATAATCGACAACTACGATTACAATTCGATAAAAAAATTCTTATGTCACTCCCGTTTGCTAAAGAGCAGAGGCCAGCAGTGCCAACTGATCAGACTATAACCTGCTCTGAGTTTGTTGTTTGCTCCAACAGACTAATTTTGATTGATCTGTTGCTTAACGTCCATGGTAAACAGCTATGATCATGTCGGGACGGTCTGTTAACCTAACTACACTATTCCTGGGCAGGCTTAGACCTCCTAAGCGGTTAACCAGTACTAAGTGCGCATACTTTCGCCAGTAACTGACAACTGCCCTTCTTGAATTAGGGGAAGGAGAAACGAAAGTATGTGGCCAGACCGGGTTTCAAACGGACTGTCATTGTTTTGAGAGTAAACGCCTTAATTCTTCTGAACTATATGTTCCCTCAACCGTATATGACACCAACAAAAATTTGTTGTAACAGTCAAGGTAACAAGTTTCTTTACCATACATGTAGAACCGTATCAACAATGCTTTGTACAGTTGACCCAATCGTGTGGAAACCTAGGTTTAAAATATTTTAAATACCACTAATAATCATAAGCCGAGATTCTGGGGGAATATTATAGCTATGTCATGAGTGATACTCTTTTGGTAAATACATACATCTTAACAGGAACTCTATCTACTTTATCCACGAACATGCAGACCTCCAGATAAGAGTGGGTAATGAGGATAATTTAAAGGTAGTTTTTGTTATTCCTCAACGAAAACATACATTGTGACCCCTCATTAGAACCGTCTCGGTGAGACGGTTCTAATGGGGGGGGGGGGGGGGGGGGGGGGGGCACAAAATATGGTTTTATGCAGAAAAATGGAAACTTATCCTCCCTAAATTATCCCTGTTCCCCCCCCCCCCCCCCCCCCCCCCCCCCCCCCCCCCCCCCCCACCCCTATCTGGAGCACTGAGAGAAGGACAGTCAGTTTTGTGGAGATAATGTCATGACATATGCATATATGACATTTCCTTAGTCACAAAGAAACAGCAAAAAAACAATGGGTAAACGTTATCAACAAATACAATTACAAGTCGATAAAAAAATTCTTATGTCACTCCTTTTTGCTAAAGAGCAGAGGTCAGCAGTGCCGACTGATCAGAGTGTAACCTGCTCTGGGTTTGTTGTTTGGTCATCTGACTGTCAATGTTTTGAGAGTAAATGCCATAATTCTTCTGAAGTGTACGTTCCCTCAACCGTATCTGACACCAACAAAAATTTGTTGTAACAGTCAAGGTAACAAGTTTCTTTACCACACATGTAGAACTGTATCAACAATTACTTGTACAGTTGACCGAATCGTGTGGAAACCTAGGTTTTAAATACCACTAATAATCAAAAGCCGAGATTCTGGGGCAATATAGCCATGTCATGAGTGATACTCTTTTGGTAAATACATAAATCTTTACAGAAACTCTATCTACTTTATCCATGAACATGCAGAGCTCCAGATAAGAAGGGGTAATGAGGATAATTTTTTGTATTTCTCAACGAAAACATACATTGTGACCCCTCATTAGAACCGTCTCGACGAGACGGTTGGAATGGGGGAGCACAAACTATGGTTTTATGCAGAAAAATGGAATATTATCCCTAAATCATCTCTGTTACCCCCTCCTATCTGGAACACTAAACACATATGCCTTATTTACTAACCTCTAAAGCCCCTCCTGTAACTTTCTTGATGCCAATCATGTTTAGAGGCAACAGCTCGTCTAGCAACATGACAGCATCAACCACCATGTTGGAGAAAAATTCTTTTTGATGAGCCACCAGCTTGGAACTCAGGGATGTGGCTGCACATTTCAACAACAACTGCTTTTGTTCTCTGTAAATACACGAAACTTATCTTAGTAAACTACTAAAATAATCCACTTACAAGAAGTAGTCAAGACTAAAATGCCTGCCAGAGCTAACAGTGTAGATCCAGATCAGACTGCTCTCAAAAGATTCTTATTTAAAAGGGATGAGACTGCAATACAATTGGTTGTAGCTTCCAAATATTTGCGGCAAAAACCATTCTCCTGTTAAAGCTACAATCGTACTTTAAATTAGTTTGCTTTATGCCCTCAAGTGTTAACAAGATTCTACATGTACCATCACTGGCAGCTTACTGAATACTCTTTTTCAAGCAAACACAAGAATTCTATGGAGCACTTTGCTGCACCTGCCTCACACTTCCACAATAATAACATACTGGTATGCAAGGTTTGCTGACTATACAGTCAAGTCTTGATATCTCGAACACTGATATCTCAAATACCTCTTACATCAAAGAATATAGTTTCGACACGTTCCTCATTTTCTTTTACATTTCAACTACTGTTTTCTCAAACTACTGATATCTCAAATTAAATTTTCTGGAAACAGAAAATCTACTTTTAGATATCACCAGTTTGGGACGAACTTCAACTCTGAGATATCGAGAGTTGACTATACATTCAAGAGACAGAAATTGCCAAACACAATGGTGACTATGGCACTTTCCTATTACCATGAAGGTGTGAAAGTTTTGTCTTGAGAAAGCCTGCTTTAGGTCTTATGGCACCAAAGAACATTTAAGCCTCTGATTATGCATGTGGGAGTGAATGTGCGCCACTTGATCTCCAGACTATGTGCCAGACTACCCAAGTCTTTGCTGGAGAATCTGAGCGCAGATTCAGGCCTCCTCCTCTCCGCTGTGCTCAAAACAAGCACAGCTGCTGAGGTATCAGCAAGAATACTTCCTCTACCACATTTGTAACACTGACACTACCTCTAGGATGGAATGTCAGCTGACTAAATGTGGACGGTGCCCAGAGGCCGTATTCATAAAACGACTTAAGTGGTTGCTATGCTGTTGCTAAGGCTAAATTTCTTTGAAGGAGATTCCCTACAACTATGAAATTTGCTCTGGAGGAGCAGTCTTACAAAGACTGTTCCTCCAGACCAAATTTCATAGTTGTAGGGAATCTCCTTTATAGATATTTAGCCTTAGCAACTGCATAGCAACAACTTAAGTGGCTTTATGAATACGGCCCCCAGAGGTGCACTGTAGCACATGATGCAGGGTTTTGCCAATACATTTTCTTAAAAGACAATTTCCTTATTTCTCCAAAAATACATAGGCTTTGATCCCTCATTAGAACTTCCATGCTAATGCGGACAGGTCACAACTTAAGCTTTGATAGGTTAACACTTAAAGAAAAGACTTTGTGCTGAGAAATGGAGGTAAATGCAGTTTGGCTATGTTCAACACTACAGGGTGAAAAGTAGGTAAAGGCCAGCATACAATACTGCTGCTGTGGAAGACGATGTCATGACAAAAGCTTTAGTAAAACTTACAATACAGGCAGATCTTTCTGTCTCTGCAAAATGAAACTAAATGCAGCAAGTAAACATTGTTGACAACACTGACGAGGCTGATGGCACCAGAAAATGACTCGGGACTACAATGTTGAACCCTGCTTGCTATGGCAGTTCTGATAATAAATCAGCAATGCTAACAGCAAAGTGACTTTCCAGAAAATGTCAACTGTAAAGATTTAAATCAGCTCGTGCCTCAACAGTCTGACAGGGATTTTCACATTTCATCAGTGGCCAGTTATTCAGTTCTGTTTGAAACAACAGTCTGACCAAAAGTGTAGGCAGTTCGAAGCTGATGAAAACATCCTACAAAAGCAATCTGATCTTGGCCTACTCCTTTCAGAAGACACTCCTAGAAACACTGACTGAGATCAGATTCTATGATAATTGTAACTGCTTATGGTCACATTGGTCTTTCATTATTGACTGAGTCACAACACGACAAAACCAACACAGTGACATGTGCGCCCAGCCAAGACTCAGATCAGCCTGGTCATTTGCCCAGTCTTATCACAGTCTTTGCTGTCCCCATGGAGCTAGCTTAGACACTTAGCTACCATTTAAGTGTACAGTGAAGCCTCTGGACAGAATGGGTGGCTGCCCAGGCTGACTTGAGTCTTCCTTGGGCGCATATGTCACTTCGCTGGTTTTGTCCAGTTGCAGCTCACTTAGTGTAAAAGAACCCAATAAAGTCAGGTTTGAGAAACTTTAAAACATGTAAGCGCCCAAGCTAAGTTTTTGATGAATTGGCCAAGTATCCAATTGTAGAGCCTCGGTTCCTACACAAACCTATATGAGATGAGTGAAGTTCGTGAGGATCTTTTATCTACCATTATAGCTGTGTCAGTCTAGCTGCTATAATAACTAAACTTACAGCAATGGATCAGCATTTTGGGATGCCATTTCTAATTTTGAATGTAAGCCTTGAAAAAATGATAGTTTTGTACTCTCTCCTTGATCTTTTTGTCTTAATTTTTCCAAACAAGTCAACCTTGTTCATATAAGAATGTGCGTATAAGTGTGTGAGGAGGGGTTGTAACAGTTTATCTCAGAATAGTCCTGCCTCAGTAAGTACACACACCAGTTTGCCTGTTTCAAGCAACAATTCATGTCACTGAACATAAAGTCGACGTCAATTGAGTCCAATTTTAGTAAAGTTATAGTAAACAACTTCCGTGTCCCTGTTAAACAACAATTAAAATACGTTAAGCCACATCAACAATGTAGCAATTTTGTTCTGCAATGTCATCATTCTTCTGGTCCACACAGAGTAACCAAAGACCTCACAGTTGGCTCTATGGCTTTGGCCACTTCTATAGAAGGCTGATGCAACAAGCAAAGGCTCTGATCAGACTGCACTTTAGTCTGACAGTCTGATCTGGGCCTTTGCTTGTAATGAATGCCACTTTGTTGGAAATCACATAATGTGGCTCAATTTTCAATTCAACTTACTCTGGGTTGCTCTTTTTTATCTTTACGGCTAGTTCTTTGATTTTTTCCACAGCCTGCAACAATATAATGGTATCTATGAAGACGGAAAAAGCAAGCAAAATATAAACATTTAGGTTTTTCATACATGTAGTACTAGTATTTAGGAATGGCCATAACACAGCTATACATGCTCCAAAATTTATTATCTCAATTTGCTGGACAGCTTTTGTTGCCACACAAGCAATGCAAGATTTCGCTCTCTGTTCCTTTTATCATAATAACTATTCAATACCAAACTACTGATATTTTTGTTTTAAAGGGCTCCAAGTATGGCAACTTTGATGACACTTCTGGGACAAACTTTCTTTTTTTTTTACATATACGGTTCACAAAAAGTAGGGGATATTAAGATATTAAAAATTGTGTAAATTAGAAATCATATCAAATCCATCTGAAACGGCAAGTGTCAATCAGAAAAATATTTGATTAAACATTTTGCATTACAATTTTGATCATATATCCTGTCATGTGATCTGCGTGTAATTCGTTTTAGACAGGGGGTCGACACCCAATTTTCACACGAATCTGCTACAAAAACAGATCTTTTTCAGATTACAAAATTTACACAAAAACACTCGTTTTGATTCATTTAACAAGCTGAAAATTGCTTTTACGCGCTGTTGCATCAAAATAAAGAGTGTAAGCCATAAACGTGTGAATTTTTCGGTGACTCGATGTACCTGTACGTTTTTTGTTTTCTGGTTTTCTTCCCAAAATGACCGTTTTGAAGAAGAAAAAAAATCTTTTAGCATACAAAACTTAAAAGTGCATTGAAAAGTTAGCCTAGTTGAAAAATTTGAATAAATTTTTGTTCGAATTTACCACATTTTTGTCCTGACCCCCTGTCTGAAACTAACTGTATGCAGATCACGTGACAGGAAATATCGTCCAAACTTTCATGAAAAGTGTCTTAACGGATGTTTATCTTATCGATACTATGCGTTTCATATGGATATCACATTAGCTGTATATGCTACAATTTTTCAAACCTGAATATCCCCTACTTTTTGTGAACCGTATAGAAAGGCATGTTGTGATTAGAAACGGATCAATAAGGCCTTCAAAGGAGGTGCATCTACATAATTTTGCCTTGGCAATGAAGAGTATTATCTCAGAATAACAGTGCTCCAGATAAGGAGTAATAAGGGTACTTTAAGGGTATTTTTCTTATTTCTCAACTAGAACACATGTTGTGACCTTTAAGAATTATCTCGGCTAGACGGTTCTAATGAAATCACAACACATTTTTTGAGAAATGTGGGAAATTATCCATAAATTATCCCTGTTATCCCTTCTTATCTTGAGCACTGAAATTACCACTAACACCTGTCCCACTCCACTTTCCTCTAGCTGCTGCTCTTTTAACCCTTAAAGCGCAAAAAATTAAAATTGTTGAATTGGCAAACAGTGTAGATCCAGATGAGGTGGCTCATAAGGAGCCACCTCATCTGAATCTACACTGTTTGGCCTCTAGTGTTGGAATTCTCAATATGGTATCGCTTGGACGAAACTTTTTTTGAAATTCTGCAAACGTAAATTTTGTTGTCTGCTTTTTGGCGCATTAAGAGTGAAGCACTTTACGGTCAGATTTTGCATTGCTTGTTCATCTCTAACAAGATTTATTCTACATTATGTTCTATGTGATAATTTGTAGTTTCAACCACAGATGCTGATTTAAACGAGACCTAAATATATCAGCAGACAATACTAAAAATATTTTCTCCCTAACTTTACACAGAAAGTAGACCAATGCACAATGATTTGAATCGAATCAGTGCTGCAGATAAGGGGTAACAGGGATAATCTAGGGATAATTTTCCTTATTTTTCCATTTAAACATTGTGTGACCAGTGAGACGGTTCTAATTAGGGGTCACAACATATGTTTTCATTGATAAACAAGAGAAATTATTTCTGAATTATCCCTGTTACCCCTTCTTATCTGGAGCTCTGCTTGAAATGTTAGGCCCAACTTTCTGCTTGTCATGCTATCAAGGTTAACTTACCAAGAAGGCTGCTCTTCTGAATGCCTTTATAATGACCTGTGGATGGACATTTTCCTCTATGAAAGGTTTGGCTTGCTTAAGGAATTCCCCAGCTAGGAGGACAACTGAAGTTGTGCCGTCTCCTACCTGCAAAGAAAAACAAAACAAACAAGATAATGAAAGGAAAACTGGACATCTTAACCCACTACCCCATAAATAACCATAAAATTTGAATACCTATTTATTCTGTTAGAAGAAGGGACTTAACCCTTCCAAAATAATTGCAAATATGTAAATCGGTCTTGTGTAAATTCAGCTACAAATGTTTTCTCTTCCGAAATAACCAAATGATCTTGGTCCATCTTGTAAGACATATCTAGACTTCAAAGAAAATTTTGGAAGAGGAAAACCCCAGTCTTATAACCAAACAAGTACCGTAAAAGTTCTAAATTTTTGGACACCAAAATAATTATCATAATTGTCCTAAAATTGGAACAGTTTGGTGTTACAGTGCAGTAATGTGTCCAAAAATTCAAGCGGATGGCAAATAGTGTAATCCCTGATCAGACTGCTCCTTGAGGAGCACTCTGATCTGGGTTTGCACTATTTCCTTAGACCTAACTGTCCCAATATATAGTTTTTACAGTATGGCAAATTGATTTTACTATCTGGGAATGTTTGAAAGCTGGTAAAATTGTAGGCAGAGCAAACTCCAGGAGCTCTTTGATTTGGAGCTACACAGTTTGCTGTTAATGGTAGGTATGTCTTAAAAAAATTTTGACCAGTGGATTTGTCCATCCTTATTCACTGGAGTAATCATTTCTATTTTTAGGTGTTTTTGGCGGATGTTTTCATTTTTCTTGTGTTTTGCATAGAGATTCCTGTAAGCAAACAGTGTAGACCCTGTTCAGACGTCACTTTCTGTGGTGTCTAAACTGTGTCTGCACTATCTGCTTATGTCCCCCACCAAATGGGTTTCCAGTCTTGAACGCATAACGGCTAATTTATAATTTGAAACAATTAGCGTGCCTTTACTGTTAATGGTGTCTCTCCACCTACAATTTGACCTATGGCCACTATTGTAACTCTAAATACTAGGACAGATGTGCCTGAGCAAATGTTGTAGACCAAGTCAATCTGTTCCAAAAGAACCTTAGAATTGTCCAAAATAAATCACCACTGCATTTTTTCAACTAGCTGTCTATGCCGACTTCTATTTTGAACATTGCTATCAATATAACTGCAAACACACCTGGTACAAGTTATCTCCCCTCAATGACAGCAGCATGGAAAAATTCCAAGCTCCCAACGCCTGAGAGGGGATATTATTATCTCCCTTGTATGAGACAAAACAGACATTAAGTGTTTGATTGTCTGTGCTAATCAAGGGAAGATTATTTCATAACTAAGAGACGCTGATTGGTTGGTTGATTTGATGCTTAACGTCCACGGTAAACAACTAAGGTCATGTCGGGACGGTCAGTTAACCTAACCACACTATTCCTGGGCAGGCTTAGACCTCCTAAGGGGTTAACCAGTACTAAGTGCACATACTTTCGCCAGTAACTGACAACTGCCCTTCTTGAATCAGCGGAAGGAGAAACGAAAGTATGTGGCCAGACCGGGATTCGAACCCAGGACCTCTGACTTACGAGTCAGGTGCCCTACCGATTGCGCTACCCACCCCGGCCCAAGAGACGCTGAACTTCATTTGATTCCCGTAAGGTGAATGGGTACACACTTGTGTTTTCCAGACATTTTTATAAAGGTAAACAACTTCTGTGACTTCCTGTTATCTTCCCTGGCTGACCCTCCCAAAATAGGACTACTCTTAAATGAAAGGATTTGCTCCTTGAGAGAAATAGCTCCACTAACACTGCCTTGGTGATCTAAAGAAATGGAAACATAAAATATTATGTTTTCTCTTAACCCATTAATGCCTAGTGGACTCTTCTATCTGTATATATTGGACTAGTCCATTTGTCATTTAAGGGATGTCAGATTTAGTTTAGTTTTCAATTTTTTGGTTTATTTAGAGGAAAAATACCCATTTGTCGTATGCAAAAAGTGTAGACCCTGATCAGACGCCGCATTTGCGTCGTCTGATCTGGGTCTGCACTGTTTGCCTATATCCCATTTTTGGGGCTCTAGGCATTAATGGGTTAATTGCTAAAAAAACTTTCAGGCCAGGCCAATGTTGGCAGGTAGAAATGGAAAGAGCAAACTTTAATGTTTTCAAGAGCAGTTTTTCAACAAGTGATCTTTGAGCAGCACTGCAGCAGACGCTACACTATTCTGCAAGGCAGGGCTCCAGATAAGAAGGGGTAACAGAGATAACTTAAGGATAATTTTCCGTATTTCTGCATAAAAACCTATGTTGTGACCCATCATTAGAACCGTCTCACTGACACGGTTCTAATGAGGGGTCACAACATATCTTTTTGTAGAGAAATAAGAAAATTTATCCCAGAATTAACCTCAAAATTCCACCTTATTTGGAACTCTGGGCAAGGACAAAATATTCTTGATCCAAGTTGTCTCTCCTTGTTGACAGAAACATGGAATAAGTCCAAGCTCCTAACGCCTTTAAGGAGATATTATTATCTCCCTTGTCCGAGACAACCCATACAAGTATGATAAAGGTGTCTGTGCTAATCAAGGGAAGATTATTAAAATCATGAGAGCTGAATTTAATCTGCCGTGACTCAAATATATTTTGACTTTCTGAAACGGAGGAACATGTTTGTGAGTCTATTTCAACCAAGGGCAAAGACGATGAGCTATCCTCGATAATAAAATGTGCTGTACATTCAAGGGCTTCCTGATATATGAGGCGGGACACGACAAAACCAACAATGTGGTTGTGCGCCCAGTGCAGACTCAGATCAGCCTGGGCATCCGCCCAGTCTGACCAGAGTCTTCGCTGTCCGCATGGAGGTAGCTTAGACCATTAGCTATCCTTTAAGCGCTTAGTGAAGAGTCTGATCAGACTGGGTGGATGCCCAGGCTGAGCTGAGTCTGCGCTACGTGCACAACCATTGTTGGTTTTCTCGTGTCGCGGCTGCTCATATGCACTTCAAATGTGCAATTCATCTGACACAAGGTAATGAGTCTGTGCAAGAAAGAGATCAAAGTCAGGGGTTTTATTAACTATTAGTCCGTTGGTCCTGGACCAGTGATTTTTGGGCAGGACCAGCTGATTTCTGTATCAGCTTGTCCTCCAGACCAACTAACTTTATTGTTTATTGCATAGAGGTTTTAATGAAAACCAGCAGAAACACAGCGAGGACCACTTAAATCACGCCCATGCTTGTCCTGTGGACCAGTTGGGTTTTGGACCTTAGCATAAACCCTGAAAGTGCTGAATTCTCACAAGACAAAACATTAATTCGCTTCCTATATGGACTGGTCTGTTTGCTAATGTGAATAATTAATACGATTATTGAACTCGAGTTTGCAAGGACAAAGCTTCATGCGTTAGCAATTTCAGACATTATCACGGAGCCCCACAGTACTTCTTAAATGCTGATTCGCGAATATGTCCAAAGTATTGTCACACAAGGCATCTAAGTGAAGTAATATCAAAATCTGTCAATAAAGTAATATCAAAATCTGTCAATAAATAAAGGTGCTAGAGGGATGACATAGTTTTCCTAAAAACAGCAACTGTGACCTTGACCTTGGATCTACAATGCAGAAACAGGAATCTGTCCAAGATACTGTCATAACATTTGTATGATGTTATATCAAAATCAGTTCACTAATAAGGTGCTAGAACCATGACAAAGTTTTACCTAAAATAGCATCTGCGACATTGACCTTGGATCAACAATGCTGAAACAGTAAGTTGTCCAAGATAATATCGTCATGCTTAATATTTGAAATTGTGTTTGTGAAACACTATGCCCCCAACCATATGCTTACTTCTAAAGGTGTCAAACTTTATAATGTCTAAGTCTGAAAAGGAGTCACCTAATCTTGATTAAAATATTAAACACATCAAGAACTACTGTTTAAAAAAAAAACAGCTTCCTAGATCAAGTAATTCAGAAGTTGGAAAAATGCCAAATTCAAACAAGGGCCAAAACTCCATAAACATTTACAGAATGGTCCAAAAAGTTAATCAAGTAATCTACTCCTCATACCCAATTAGCATACCAAATATCAAGGCCATAGCTAAAATACTTTTTGAGATATCTTGTTAACAAGATAGTTATCTCTTTTTTTTAAAAGGGGCATAACTCCAAAAAGGGGGCATAACTGGGAAAAGAAAAAAATATGTGTCAACTAATTTTCCACTAGGAATCCATATATGAAATTTCAAAACCCTATCCCTAGTGGTTCTTGAACTCAGTAGCTGCATAAGTACTGAACATCAGGGGAAGTAACTCAGTAAATAATGAATGCACAGAGTTACCTAATTGTACTAAAGTATTTCACACATCAAGAACTACTACTATACCAAAAATCAGCGTCTTTGCTCAGCTTATAAACTCAGAAATGACACTGTCACAATAAAACAACAACCTCATACTATTAGCCAATAGCAGAGCACCGTGACTAGACGACGATTGCAGGGCACTGTGACTATGGGCGTTTATTTTGATATATTTTGGTAACATAATGAAATATAGGCTACGGCCAGTTTCAAGTAGCACAATAAAGTGAGCATTTGAACATATACTTTATATAACAGAGCGAACTATAGCCTCTGAATAACAAATAGCCAACAAGCTTACAAACAACCACTTCACTGAGAATCACGACGTCCAGGAAAAACAGAGTCTGAAACCTGTGTCCAACAACGCCTTTTTTTTTTTTTTTTTTTTTTTGGGATGTGTTGGACTTCACACCGCATGTAAGTTTCTCATCTATTTTAAAACTTTATAACAGGAACTTTAGAAAAGAACTGTCCTGTTCGAGGTGCTTGCTAGAACTGACAAATTCACGACCCTATCTTATGACACTCACAAGCAAACCATACCATTGATTACCTATACAAAACAACTGAAAAACAACAATACCGTTTACACTCTACTCAAAGACATTACTTTTCCGCTAAACTGTCGTAACGCGGAAAAGTGATAATTCCTAGCTCAAGCGGTTCAAAAGTTGGAAAAATGCCAAATTCAAACAAAGGCCATAACTCCATCAATATTTTACGGAATTGTCTCAGAAGTTAATCAGGTAATCTACTCCTCATACCCAATCAGTATACCAAATATCAAGCCCATAGCTCAAATACTTTTTGAGATATCTTGCTAACAAGATAGTCACCTCATTTTTCTAAAAGGGGAATAACTCTAAAAAGGGGGGCATAACTGAGAAAAGACAAAAGTACGTGTCAGTTAATTTTCCACTAGGAATCCATATATGAAATTTCAAAACCCTATGCCTAGTGGTTCTTGAACTCAGTAGCTGCATAAGTACTGAACATCAGGGGAAGTAACTCGGTAAATAATGAATGCAGAGTTACCTTACTTGTACTAAAGTATTTAACACATCAAGAACTACTACTATACCAAAAATCAGCTTCCTAGCTCAAGGGGTTCAAAAGTTGAAAAAATGCCAAATTCAAACAAGGGCCATAACTCATCAATATTTTACGGAATTGTCTCAAAAGTTAATCAGGTAATCTACTCCTCATACCCAATCAGTATACCAAATATCAAGGCCATAGCTCAAATACTTTCTGAGATATCCTGCTAACAAGATATTTATCTCATTTTTCTAAAAGGGGCATAACTCCAAAAAGGGGCATAACTGCGAATAGAAAAAAAATATGTGTCGCCTAATTTTCCATGAGGAATCCATATATGAAATTTCAAGACCCTAGCTTGCAGGGTTCTAAAGTTACAGCAATCATGAAAAGTGTGACGCACACACACACACACACACGCACGGACAAGCCAAAAGCAATATGCCCCACCAACTTTTTCAAAGTTGGGGGCATAATAAAGGGGCAAGAGCTATGAGTTTTTTTTACCAATAGCAAATGTGATCTTGAAAGACCGTTTACTTTCGGACTTCGCTATGTGTAGTCAGGAAGGCAGCTAAGCGTATTTTACAGTACCCATGTGTAGTCCAAACATCATGTGTGTTTGTGTGTGTGTGTGGGGGGGGGGGGGGGGGGGGGGTGATATTTCGACTTTTTCTAAAACACTGACATAGTGGTTTCAAGCCTAGGCTGTTTCTCTCTTTTTAAAATCAGGTCTTTCATTGGTATGGGTAAGGCAGAAATGAGGAAAAGAGCTGGGGATGGCAACTATGTTTCATCCTTGGCAAGAGCCAGCATTCAAAGTAGTTTAAGTACCAAGTTATTTTCCATCCTAATAGAAGTAGTGAACCCCAATAATCTCTGTCAGTTGAAGTATTTAATTTCTCAGGAAAAATTATACACCTGTAATGATGATAAATAATAAAATTCTGACTTGTTCATTGCAGCCTTTAACTCAGTTAATCTGTTGACTGTTTAATCAACTTTTGATCACGAAAACACATGACAATACAGTGTAGCTAACAAAAACCTTTTTGACATCATGAGTTGATATAAAATCAATAGACCATGACTAATACTGCCACTGTTGAACTTCTCTTGAAGGTTGTTGAGTGGCAATTACACATGCAGCCTGACATAATTTGATTGTTTGTTTGCGGTAATCAGGTATTTGCACTGTTGAGTTATCTGTGTTGAATAGATGCTTCAATTAGGTGCCAGTATGTCCAAAAATGGCCCAAAATCACTGGAAAAGGACTAAAAACTGGATTTGCAATCTTGCATAGTTTTAGATGGTTAAAACATAGAGCGTATTTTTAAGCCAAAAAGCGTAGAAACTACGCCAAAATCATAGTTGTAAACAGGTCTGTCTTGACCTTACACCTAAAGTGCTGAAACGTGCACCTGTCCAAGATATTGTCATACTAAATATTTGTGTGAAGCTGTATCTAAATCAGTCCATAAATAAAAGCCTTAACTGGATGATGAAGTCATTCTAAAAATAGCAACTGTGACCTTGATCTAGACCCAACCAACCTGAAACAAAACTCCTACAAGGTAGTGTCATACCCAATATAGCTGTGATGTTACATCAAAATCTTAGGAGGTCTAAGCCTGCCAAAGCATAGTGTGGTTAGGTTAACTAACCATCCCTACAGAACCACAGTTGTTTACCATGGCGTAAAACAATAACACAACAACTTATCTCCCCTTTACAACAATATCATGAAACACACCATGCTACTCTTGCCATGTGGATTTTATTATTTCCCTGTCTTATAGCTAACTTCAATTTATAAAGCAACCAGTGATACAGGGATTCTGATTTATCCAAGTTTGCGATGAATCTAACTTTATATCCTTCCTTAAGCATGATGTATGAGAAATAATTGAGCAACGACACAAGAAAACCAACAATGGGGTTGTGTGCCCAGCGCAGACTCAGATCAGCCAGGGCATCCGCCCAGTCTGATCAGATTCACTGAAACCATATGTGTGGCCCCTCATCTGAACCGTCTCGTCGAGACGGTTCAGATGAAGGGTCACAATGTATGTTTTTATAAAGAATTAACAAAAATTATCCTAAATCATCACCAAACACTCCCTCTTATCTAGGGCTCTGTATCACCCTGATTGAGAATTTACCTCTGCATCTTGGGATTTGGCTATGTCAACAAGCGTCTTTGCTGCTGGGTGGACGATGTCTAAAGTCTTCAAGATTGTGGCGCCATCATTTGATATTGTTGCTTTTCCTGGAAAAGGACAAATGTATATCTTTTATCACATCGTCTATATGCAGAGCACTCAGAGGGGTATTTGATGATAATTGAGGGATAATTTTCTTTATTTCTCATAGAAACCCTATATTGTGACCCCTCATCTGAACCGTCTCAATAAGACGGTTCAGATGAGGGGTCACAACATATGTTTTTATCCATAATTAACAAAAATTATCCCTAATTATCACCAAATACTCCTTCTTATTTTGGGCTCTGTACATGTATATTGTCTACTAAACATGAATTCAACAGAAGAAAGTATTTTTCTGTCCACACACTGTCAAACAACAGCTAAACCAGAAACCTTCACAGCTTACAACCCGATGGCTACTGGAAAAGTAATACCTGTCTCCCTGCTTTCTGCCGGTGACATGCTGGATTATTTGGAGGTCTGAATACAGCCCCTTCTGTACAGCATTCTAAACAAACTCACTGTGTGTCAGTGCTGGACACTCCAAAGATTAATGTGGTGGCCCAAAAGTTCAGCAGGCCCCATTTTCAGTGGCCAAAATAAGCCACTAGCTAAATATCCGATGCATTTCTTATTGCCAGACAAATAAATTTGGGGCACTAAAGTTCATAATTTGAAGATTTTTGGAGGCCCCAGACAAAATTTAGGCACATTTGACCACTGGCCATTTCCAGCACTGTGTGTGCTGAGACTGTGCTCTTTTAACAGACCAAAGGCTTTGTCAACTGACAGTGCTCCAGATTTGAGAAGGTAAAAGGGATAATTTTCCTTATCAACAAAAACTTAAGCTGTGAGCCTCATTAGAACCATCTTGCCACATGGGTTCTATTGGAAGATTTCAATGTATGTTTTCACTGAGAAATTAGAAATACTGAATTAGCAGTTAACCTCAGAACCCCATCTGGTGCTCTGGAGTAGAGGATAAGGTATACCCATCTTCACACCAAGCTGTAACAGAACTACAATATGAGTCACACACACCTTAACAGATCTACAATAACAGTCACACAAAATCCCCCCTTTACAGTCAATACACATAAATTTACAAAATCAGAGCTTTACACCAGATGTTCATGAGAATTCTGGGAAGATTTCTTGTATTCATGTTTTCTGCAATGTAGAAATTAGGAGCAGCTTGACAGTTATTGTTAAACCAAATTTACAAAATACTGTAGAACTGGAAAGGTCTATTCTCCACCTACCTTTGATGAGTGGCATGTCGACACATTTTGATAGTCGTTTTAACAAATTTTACCACTCCTGACGGAATGCAAGTTGATAAGTATTTCTGACCCTGCACTGCCACCTATATATGCTCCCCAGAAGCCCAGTGGGTTAAGCCCTGGCCTGCTGAGCTAGTCTGTGTTTGAATCCTGTTTGATGCTGAAACCTCAACCATAAATGGGACTTCACTGCACACAGCCTGTCATTATCATCTATTCTAACATCCTGATATCATGACTCGAATACTGTTAAAAAGAATGTAAAATCGCAAGTCATCCATCCAGCTGCCAGCCATAACTTGAATAGCTTATTTCTTTGGCTAGAAGACAAGTAGTGTCTTTCTCCTTCAAAAATTAAACACAGGGTATAATCGATTCCGCTAATTTTCGCTTCCTGCAGAGACTGTACATCATATTTGGCTTCCGCCGAGACTGTCCGCGAACTCTTGCTTCCTGCCGAGACTTCTGTACATGATAAATGGCTTCCTGCAGAGACTGTCCGTGTGATTCTGCTTCCTTCACGCAGACAGTCTCGGCAGGAAGCCATTTCTCGAGGACAGTAGTCTCTGCAGGAAGCAAGAGTTCGGGGACAGTCTCAGCGGAAGCCAAATATGACGGACAGTCTCTGCAGGAAGCGAAAATTGGCGGAATCGATTATACCCTGTGTTAAAACAATCCCAAATCTTAGTAGATGGATCTAGATTTTTAGGATTGTTTTGGAAAAGAAAAACCTATCTAACGGCCAAATTACAACAGACTGGTTTCCATACTTGTAGTGCTTTTGGAGAAAACCCTATTTTATGGTCAAAGAAATATAGTATTCTACAAACCTTTGTCATCTACAATAAGTTTGTCCAAACCCCGAGGGCCCAGTGTTGTTCTGACAGCATCTGCTATGGCTCCACAAGCATTGATGTTACTCACAATCTGTGGAATGCCCTGGGATGAGTCGGTTCCCTCTTTTAGAAGGATCACTTGTGGCTGCTAAAATAGAAAGGGAAACAGGGAAAGCAATGAGATTTGCAGAACAAGCAAGTTGAACTGACTCTACCAGATGTTTCGCGCCCTTACATTTTGCTACCTATACACCTTTGCTACGTATACACCTTCGCTACCTATACGCTTTCGCTACCCTGCATATTCGCTACCCAGCAAATTACAGCCACTCGGAGTAAGGGAATTCGGGAAACAACAAGAGCTCCGCAAGCGGGGCAATATACCCTGTTTCTGAATGTTTGCACTGTTTCATCCTTGCTATCAAGTTTATCAAGACATTCCAAACATTAAGGTTCTCAAAAGTAAAGCCTTAAAAAAGTTATCAAAGGGATGTAACTAAAAAAAAAGAAGGAAGGGGAAGCAATTATTCTTTTATTAGACATACTGTCTCAACCTAATACGCATTGCTATAAAGTTTCGTCAAGGTATTCCATACAGTTACCTAGTAATGACTTGCCCAAGAATAGCCGTAGAAATTAATCAAAGGGATTTAACTCCATAAGTGAGGAAGGGGAAGCAATTATTCTTTTATTAGACCATACTGTCTCAACCTAATACACATTGCTATAAATTTTCATCAAGATATTCCATACGGTTGCCTACGTATCCCTTGCATACAAATAGCCTAAAAAATATTCAAAGGGAGGTTACTCCAAAAATAAGTAAGGGGAGGCAATCATTCTTATATGTGAGATATCGTGTCAACCTAATATACATCACTATCAAGTTTCATCACAAAAGTCCAAAGGGTTAGTTAGATATGAGGTGTACAAATATAGTCAGACAAAATAATCAAAGGGCGGTAACTCAAAAATTATGTAAAGGGGAGTAATCATTCTTGTATGAGACGCGTTGTCTTAACCTCATATACATTGTTACAAAGTTTCATCATGATATTCCCAAGAGTAACAAAGTCATGGAATGCTAAAGAATTGCCATACAAACTGCTATAGTCGAGTTTTTTCAAAGGGCTGCAACTCTGCTAAAAATCATCAGAGCATAACCTCCAAACAATATGCGCCACTCCATGTTGTAGTCTTACTATTTACAAAGTTTCAGCTTAATTGGTAGAAAACTGAAGGAGGAGTTATACGGAAAGGAATACCCCCAAAATCCTAAATAAAGGGCTGTAACTCCACTAAAAATCATTGGAGCGTAACCTCGCAACGGTATGCCCTGGTCCACCTCATAGTCTTACTATATACCAAGTTTCAGCTCAATCGGATGTATAGTGCACGCAACGTGAAGACTTGATCTGACACACTCTCGCATGACACTTAAAATCGCGAGGAAGGGATTAAAATCCACAAGATTCTCTCACAACTCTCACACTAAACTTCCTCGCTTGTTTGAAATCGCCACGTTCCACGCAAGAAAATTCTTCGCATCTCGCGTGAAATTCATAGTGTGATGTATGCGAGAAACTTTCTAGCATCACGCGTGGAATTTTGTCCAGGTAGGTACATGTACAGTAAATGCAAGTTTCTATACAAGTACATATACCTTTACAGACAAGGCATATGATTCGCAATGCATTTTTTTTTCGGCGCTGATAACGGTTCAATTAATACATTGTAAGCGTGCATGAATAACCTAATTGATCGCATCCTCAACTCAAGTATTGTTTGATCGTACGGTATTTACATTTACGAATTAAGGATTGGTTGATAAACAATCATGATCAGCGTAATTATGTTGCAGTTACGTGGCGAGTTAATTAGAGAGGCTTATGTTTGAAAGAATATTGTTAATAGGTTAGTTAGTAGCAAACGGAGTTCTTTCAAATTCTAGGATGATGACACAGGCAAAACATTTCGCTCAGCTGCCCCCGATAATAGCCTAATCCATGTCAAAACAGTCACAAAGATCAAAGCGTTTCGATCAGCTTTTGAACTCAAAGATATAGCCGCTAGTGGCACGTGCCAAAAGGTTTACTTATTAACCAATATAACCTTTCTGATGTAAGAGCTGTCAAGTTTCCATTAAAAGCGCACGAGACAACAATGACTTGATTAGCAAATGGGCTGTCTCAGAGCTGATTGACGTCCACTTAATCCACTCTCTGAAATATGCAAATTTGTAAACCTGTTAGTTTGACAGCTAAAAAAAATACGTCACAGCTGCATCCTCTTAATCAGTTCATTCATGAAATATGGAAAATATGATTTTGCGTCGTGGATCAATAGTCAAAGTGTTTGGATTTTAAAAATGCATCAAAATGAAGGAAAAATAAGAGGTGAGAAGTTTGTTTTTTATTCCGATCTCCGCGTGGCAAAATCACATTATCTATATGAAAAACGAAACTGACTCTGCTGCGCACAAAAATTCTCAAAGTATTCGGACTTATAGACATAATATCTATATTCATATTTAGAGGTGACTGAACGCATTCAGGGCCTTCACCATAATAAAATATGAAGACGGTAGCATTTGTTGAAATACGTAAACACAGCACGTTTATAGGTCAGTCTCGTGCTTTGACATCAAAGGACGCCGCTCAGAGCACAAAATGGTGAAAGGAATCTTATTCCATACGCTGATAGTAAGTATTAGGATCAGCCTGCGCAGTATGAAATACAATGCGACAAACTGGTATGCTTTACGCGTCATAGCGTGAGCGGTTTACGCTGTCTATTTGTTCGGCACTTTCGGTTATTTCCGGAATGGCGGAAATTGCCGATCATAATTTTTGCCGCTAAAAATTTTTGAGTCGGCGCCAAAAAAGACCAGTCGGTTGGAAACCGGAATCACACAACTTTTTTTAGGCCCAATGTAAAAATATAAATGAATCACCTGTACAACATATAATGACCTTTGAAATTGACAGGAATCTTTAATCCTTTCCACTCGAAAACACGCGTCACGCGTGATTAAGTTTGGCGCCGCTTATTCACCTGAGCATACATGGACTTAATCCTTTCTCTCGAAAGTTGCGTGTCTCGCGTGAAAAGAAATTGTTTTCTCGCGAGTTAAACGTCACACATCTCATGAGTGTCTCGCATCTCCAACGCATTTCACTCGCAAAAACCCCACTAAACTTTCGTGGAAAAGATTAAAATTTCTCACGACAGCCTGTCAGATCAAGTCTTCACGTTGCGTGTACTGTAAACTGTAGGAGTTATCCGGAAACGAAAAGTTTAAGCCGGACGGACGGCAGCGCCATAACAATATACGTCCCCTTTTTCAAACAGGCGTATAAAAAAGGATTAATAAGCCAGACAGTATAGTTTTAACAAATTTTGTCATTTAAACTTTTCTTTCAATATTTAATTTTATAATGAAGATGAAAAAAAATCAATAAAACATTCATTGATCCGTATAAAAATAATTAAACAGTAGAAAAAACTAAGACTTTGGAAAAGGGGATTAAAGGTCTAAAATCTATTCTGTACATGCGCAATTAAAAAAGGTATCAGAACTGTTTAAAATGATACTCAGGGCTCCAGATAAGGATTTTCGGTGAATTGGGTATTACCCACTGATATTTTTGTTAATTGGGTATTCAGAATTTGAATTGGGTAATGCAATTGCATTACCCACTGATTTTGCTTTTAACTGGGTATTCTGATTTTCATTTTTGCAGTTTGGTAAAATTGGATTTAGCTATAGAGCTGCGCTCTTAAAGTTTTGCATCACCATTTGCATAGGTATCCATTTGTATATAAGTCAACACACAGACCAGTCACTGAAGAAAAAAATATCATTATAGAAACCAGTCTCAGAAAATATTTTTGTAGACCAGGGTCTGACAGTCCAAGATCTGTGTTTTCACTAACAGTGTACATCTTGGACAGGCTGATCTGTAAGAACAGTGTTTTCTTGCTTCAGTTCAGTCCTTTTCACTAGAGCATCTTGAGGGCGTCGAATTTGGCTCTCAGGACGTGAAAAGTGCGGCCCGGGCATAGATAATTACCCCCGAAGATAACCGCAGATGCAGTATTTTCTCCGACTGGACTTCTTTCAAATTTCCAATAAGTCAGAATTTAACTTGTCAAAACAGCCACGCGTTAGTCATACCTTGAATAGAACAGCAGAGGGGATGTTATTTGGTACCGATAATCAATAAATCAACCTGTCATTACACATGGCATTACGATAATCGTTCAAGGCACGTGTTTCTAAATCGCCAATAACTCAATTTTTTTTCGCCAATCTTTGATCAGTATAAAGCAAAGAACAAATTGCGTCACTATCGCTGTATTAAGATTAGTCATGCGACTCTTGACGTTGCGTTTTGCTCCGCTACACTCGTAGTCGCGGTAGTGTAACGGAAGCGGATTCTAAGGCCCTATTTTGTAGCCTCAATATTAAGATCTACCGCGTTGTGAAGAGGGTCTGTCCATCGCATCGCGCTTACTGAATAGTGTGTCTGTCATAATTATTATTATACATGTTATAAGGGCTAGCCAGAAAATAAAAATTATTATGCATGTCAAGAGCTGTGACTCCGACAGAGGGATCTCCCCGCAGAGAAAATTTAGAATTCCAGGACGCTTGTCGAATTTCTTAGCCCTCTCTTCATTAGTCCAGTTTTTACGCGCAAAATGCAAACGGTAACATATAAATGCGTGATGCGCTATCATTGGAGTTAGTAATACGATTAGAAGGCCAATCAGATTAAATTCGCAGAAACCGGCGACTATTTAGAAATTCGGTTTGTTCCCTTTAAGATTCTTTCCCGCCGATTTTTCAGCATGTTTCCCACAATTTCTTGCTTACCATGTACAGAACGAGTACCAGTGTATCTATAAATAACGCTGCGGTAAAATCTGCGAGGTCAACACAGGCAGCTGAACACGCGGCATAGGAATTACACCCGTCGCTTTTGTTTACACTGGACAGCTTTGGATAACACGGTCGTTACGCTTCTGTCTTTTGGGTCATTGAGTACCGGGGATTTTGTCTGCGTATTGGTACGCTTACAGGAAAAAGTCATTTGTGTTTTTCAATTATTTTATTGGGTATTTACGCAAATACGCTGCTTATCTGGAGCACTGGATACTGATGAAATTTAAAAATTCTTGTAATTATCTAATTTTACAATGAAGATAAAAAAGACAATCAGATATTCATCAAGTCTAATTATTTTTGACTCAACCAAACCTGTACAAGGTATGTATAAGATGGAGATCAGTGCTAAGAAGACCAAAATGATGACAAACAATGCAGATGGAATCAACATTAACCACAGACACTTGGGGTCAGTAGGTGCATTTGGTCAAAAATTGATCTCCTGCAGCTTTTTTCTCACCTATTTTTACATTTTAGTATACCTGAACACCTCCTTAACTGAGATAAATGGTTTGGTCATGTATAGAAAACGTTTGCAATTATCGATATTTGCTCTCTTGGCTTAAAAAAAACACAAGATATGCAACTCCATGTTGATCAATGTTGACCCCTCTCTCGGTAACAGTGATTTTTTTCTGTATAAAAGTGGTGCCCATAAAAGGCACCAGTCCCAATTCAAAATAGTATTTTTTTCCCAACTGCAAGTTGAAAAATTCCCAATTGCAGGAAGAATTTTTCTGGGGACCATCTTTCAAGCATAAATTTACTTGCTAGCTAAGAACTGGCAGATATATAGCTATAACTGAATGCAAATATTTCAGTATCCTGTCCCCTATCCCACCACTTGAGGCTAATAAAGGTGTTTCTGAAATTCCAAATTTTCGGAGAGTACAACGCGATTATTCCCAATTCCGTGGGCACTGGCACCATTCCCAAATTAGTGAAAAAAATCACCGGGTAAACAGGGCTGCGCCTTTCGAATCAACGCAATCATCTAAGATACTTACGTACCTCAGTTCGCCAGACATTGGCCTTTACATGGACACCCGCATCATTTCAAACTTCTCTCAAATTCTTGCTATTTCTCACCGAATGTGTAGAAAAATAAGGACAAAAATCTTGATTTGCAGTGTCGGGGACATTGTTTACACATATGCGCGCGACAGGTAGACTGAATTTCAAATTCCTTAGGCATTCGGTAGTTCTCTTTTGGTAATTCGAAAGAGAACCAGCCTCCTGTCATGTGCAACTGCGGTTCATAAACTGGTCCCAAGTTGTTCTATCAATATTTGTGAGTAGATTTTAGGGGATGGAACCAGTCAACTGTAAACATTGTCCCCGCCTCTGGCGAACTAAGGGACGCAAGCATCTAAGATGATTGCATTGAATTAGGAAGGCGTAGCCCTGTTTACCGAGAGAGCAAATTTTTATAAGTATTCGTTCTTCCCCCTGGCTGTTGTGCAATGGAATCAACTACCAGCTAACGTTGTTTTGCTGCCTACACTGACTCAATCTCAGTGCGGCAGTCCGGTCTCTTGACCACCAGATGCCATAAACAAAACAGACCTGTTTTTAACCTGATTTTAATATCTCACTTCTGTTAACTGTTTTAACCCTTTCATCTTTCTTCACCTCACTTTTGCACTCTTTAGTCTCATCTATTCATCTCACTTTTTTTCCTTCACGGCGTGCAATCATCCTGCACGTAATCCTCGCAAGGGGGTGTTGCAGTACAACTAGATAGATAGATAGAGAGGGGTCAACATTGATCAACACGGAGTTGCATATCTTGTGTTTTTTTAAGCCAAGAGAGCAAATATCGATAATTGCAAAAATTTTCTATACATGACCACCCCATTTATATCAGTTAAGGAGGTGTTCAGGTATACTAAAATGTAAAAATAGGTGAGAAAAAAGCTGCAGGAGATCAATTTTCGACCAAATGCACCTACTGACCCCAAGTGTCGGTGAAATAAACGAGGTAGCAAAACGTCTTGGGCCGTAAAGGTGCGAACAATACAGAGTAGCGACCTCTCCAATGAGAAGGTGCGAAGTCTCCTGGTGCGAAACCACAAGGTATCAAAACATCCGTAAATCTAAACCCCAAGGTAGCGAAACATCCGTAAATCTATCAAAATATCGAATTCTTGCAAATAAGGCTGAAAATGAAACACAATTTTTGGGAATTTGAGAAAATATGTGGCCGGACCGGGTATCGAACCTGGGACCTCTGGGTCTTCAGTCAGACGCGTTACGCAAACCGGCAAAAGATCAATATCCCACATTGTTGATCTATCAAGAATGTTCTCGAACAACATGCAGGTACACGATCTGTCACGAATAGACTGTAATTAAAAGCTTTATCAGGGGTTTAGCAAACATTTATAAAATACACGGACAGAAAATAGAAAGGAGATCACATAGTTTGTTTACAGGAGAGAAATAAAGTCAGATGACAAGGATGTGTAAAGATTTGCTTGTAAAATAAAATGTACTACCATCATCGTTCTGTTTTCTGCATGGGCGACAATCTTTGTACTTCCGGTCGTTGATGCGGTTAAAAAGCGGTAGTACCGGCTTCGGTCATACTAATCACCGCAACCGTCTGAGAGCGATAGCAAGCGTGGCAGTCTATGATACAAGCAACAAGTTATATTGGCTACCGAACCAGAAAAAAATATGACTGAGCAAGTGTTATGGGTTCAACAGTCAGCTGTCAGTTTGTCTGCAAGCCATCTACCATCAAGAAACCAACATAATCTCAGGTTTTGTTGGTTTCTTGATGGCAGATAGCTTGATGGCAGATGGCTTGTTTCTTAATGGCAGATCATAGCTTGTTTCTTGATGGCATATGGCTTGATGGATGGTTAGGTTACCTGACCTCGCCACCAGTAGTTCCATTGAATTAGGGACATAACGGACCACGGACAAAACGGACCACGGACACAACGGACCACGCTTGGGACAAAACGGACCACGTTCAGGACAAAACGGACCACGTTTAAGGTCAAAACGGACCACGTTCAGACCTTCTGTTAACCTTTAAAAAGCATGTTTTATTTTAGTTGCAACACTAATAAAGAAATTTGCATGCTTAAAAGATAAAAATCTTGTCATTAAATTAATTAGATAGTTGCGACAACCAAAGATCTAGTTGAGATCTTGAACAGTTGTCAAATAATTGTGACCATTTAACATTGTATACTCCTTAATCTTTTACTTGGCGCCAATTAATGGTCTGGTTTGCCTTCTAGCGTGGTCCGTCTGGTCCTGAAACATGGTCCGTTTTGTCCTGAAACGTGGTCCGTTTTGTCCTAACCGTGGTCCGTTTTGTCTGGTCCGTTTTGTCCATGGTCCGTTTTGTCCGAGTACCGTTCCATTATGCAAATCTAGATAAGATAAAATTCTGTATGAAAACAGTATTGTGTAAGACAAGACTACAATCATCCTCCGCCTTCATCTGATAGCTTATTTCATCGACGTAATTAATCTGTTGTGATGATTTTCACACAGAAGCCAGTGTAGAGTGCTACAAACCGTCCAGTTGCTTATTCTGACGGTTTGAAACATTCCTTCTTCCCCAGGTCAATTGCAGCTTGGAATGGGCTTACAACTGAAGCTGTCTCTGCGGAGACAGTTGAGGAGTTTAAGTCCAAAATAGTGTAAACCTCGGGTTGGGCAGGGATAGAGCATGTAATAAATTCAATAATACAGAAACTTGAATACAAGATTCTATTTATCATATGACACTAAAATTGCATTTTATTATCAAATTTTGCACTAAACCATCACAATTTTGCCACTAGAAAAACACGACGTTTTCACGGATGTCAACACATATAACGTTATGACGTAATTTGTATATTTAATCCACTAGTTGATTATCATTTTTAATGCATGGCTTTATTACACTCTCAGATGCGATGTCATCTGATATAATGGAATATTTTCTTGTCACCTGATGTTCAGGCAGCTTGTCTTTAAGTGGTAAATCTTTGGCATGTCTTTGGAAAACTTTTGAAGTCTTGCATGCATAAATGCTATATGCACAGAACTGAATTCATGCTAAATATGAAAACAAACCATGTACTGCAGGCATCTACCAATGTAGTTGAGTGACCTTTAATAAAAGTATTTGACAAGAGCTGTCAAAAGGCAATAAAAGAAGTATGCATGTATAATTGGAGCTTTACTCTCACTGCACATTACAAAAGGTCACAACCCCAACCAATTTTGACATAGAAAAATCATGGTCAGTAAATGCTAAAATATGTTAGATAGCTGACTGGCTCTTCCTGAAGCATTGGTATCAAACCAAGTATTATGACTCTTACCTATAATTATAGGTCAGAAAAAATATGAGCCGCGACACGAGAAAACCAACAATGTGGTCGTTCGCCCAGCGCAGACTCAGATCAGCCTGGGCGTCCGTCCTGTTTGACCAGACTCTTTGTTAAGTGCTCAAAGGGTAGCTAAGAGTCTAAGCTACCTCCATGTGGACAGAGAAGACTCTGATCAGACTGGGCGAATGCCCAGGCTGATCTGAGTCTGCGCTGGGCGCACAACCATATTGTTGGTTTTGTCGTGTCGCGGCTCATATAATGAGGCCACTGAACAGTGATAGGTTCCACATGTATGTATATGTAGGATCCTAGCCGCAAGTATGGGCCAAGGTGGGAAGTGGATGATGCCCGTGTGATGCTCTCCTCCAAATGTACCGTATTAATCTTATTAAATACCGCGGGAGTGTTGCATTTTACGAAAGGATGGCATTGTTTAGGGCCTAAAAAGTAGTTAACCAGCCACTGCCAAAATACCTATAGTAAACAGCATTACGGTGAATGAGTATACCACCAGGAAAGCAACTCTACTATTTTTGCCTCACTTCTCAGTAGGGGTCAACTCTTGAAGGAAAGAATTTGCTCCTCCAGGAGCGTATTTAGTCATCTTTATCCCTGGATCATATACCCAGCAGGCACATGACGTCGAAATGACGTCGATGTGACGTAATGACGTCGCATCGACGTCAGTACGACGTCATTTTGACGTTATGTGCCTGCTGGGTAGCTACTGCGATATATGATCCGCACTGAACCATTAAATACATTTCACTGTCATATGTGAGCGGTTGCATTACTGTCAGTTGTGACGCTATATCTTGACCTGACTCTCTTGTAATGAACAGCTGACAGATGTGGTATTGCTAAGCTGCTACTTGCGCCGTTGTAATTGTGATAATCAATGCCAGATGTACATGTATCATGATTCTAGCCAATAGCTACTATGAAAATGCACCCCAAAAATTGAACCTAAACAACAAATAAACTGTATAGGCCATGGTCTAGATGTAGATGGTTGCAATCTGATGCCTTTATCCTGATTTATGTGTAGTTTGAATGTCATGCCCTAGACTCGTATCGTCCACTTAGCGCAAAAACTGTGTATCTGCGAAAAGTCAACTTTTCAGGAGAGACAAAAAACTGATTCGTGATAACATAGCATACTTATTTGCTACAACAACTAGACACACTTCTTTATTTAAAAACCTTCTTTTAATACAAATGACTTAATACAACAAAAACATGGCAGTTAATTTCTCTTAAGGGCTTTTTAAAAAGTTACAAGGTTTTTGCGCTGAAAATGTTAGCGCAAAAACCTTGTAAGTGCACTTACAATAGTTTTGCGCTAAATTATTTCGTTAAAAGTTAATGCAAAAACCTTGTAAGTGCACTTACAGTCATTTTGCACTAAAAATTTTGTAATAATTTCAGTGCAAAAAGTCAGTAACTGAAGCAATTTAATGTAATTTTTCTTTTAAATGTCAGTAAAAGCATGTTTAAAGGTAAAGGTAAAGGTTTCCCATAGCCTAGTAGCCTTAGGGGCAGTGGGGGTGAGAGGCCGACTGTGTCTTGGGCAGAGAATATGAAAGGCGGAGCCAGGTACCCATTTACTGCTGGGTAGACAGAGTTTTCCAGTTGTCAGATGGCGAAACCTAAGCACAATCTCACAAACTTTCAGCAATTTTCTGCATCTTAACCACTCGACCACGGTGCCTAAAATGTCAACTGAAAAAACAATTTGTTTCTGCTGAATTACAGTCACCATAGTCCTGCTTGTGATAAAATGTCTAAACATAAATAATTATGAAAAGCACTTCAACCTTCATATTTGGTGATAAAATGTGGGTTGGTATGTGCATATATTTAGTCATATAGCTGGCAAAAAGTAGGGGGAACCTGTTTTAGAAAGATGATAAGTGGCTCCACAAAATGCGATATTCCTTTTCTGGCTCCCTGTTGAGCTATAGAATATAAACAAAAGCGGGACATGAACAGGGCCCCACACCTGTACATTGTATTTTTGCCATTTTATTTGAGTTTCTGACATTGAAAGTAGGTCATTTTAGTTGCTAGCTAGACTGACCCAAATCGTTTTTCAAACCTTTTGCATGTAAAACTCAAGGACATTTTCTTTATTTAAAGTTGGCTGATCATGGTCATTTTCAATGACAAAAGCTTGCAGCAATATCTCACAAGAAATTTTTGCTCAAAGAGCAATGCAACCTTTATAAAGCTTATTGACCATTCCTGAGTATTTCAACAATAACATGCCACATGTCATGATGACAAATTTTAAGTACTGGAACGAAACCTGAAGTATGTTCAAATATGTGGGCCATAAGGCAAGGGCTTCAAAGAAGTATAAAGGTGTTCTTGAATGGTGGAAAGCACTTGCTCAGTTCTTTTTATATTTCAGTAGTAGAACATACCTTATTATAGGCAATGACAACTTTAGTCAGCCGCATCTAATAAATACATGTACTCAAAATATTAGCCAATCATGAACTGTTTGTATGGCAATCTGCATGTTAGAAAGCGAAAACCATAAACATTTCAAGCAGTCTTGCAAGCACATGAATTGCTTGCGGATGATTTGGTGAGAGATTACATTTGAGAAAAGCGCTCACATTAATGACCATGCCTCTGTTGACCTTCTGCATACAGACTGTAACTGTTATTTTGAGCAAGGTTTGAATCAAATATGGTGGGAGAACTTTTGAATTAGTTTGAAAAATTAACAAACAAACAAAATGATTAAACAGCGAATAACAAGCTTTAGGGCAATGATCAGCAGGATCAGCTGTGGGCAGTCTAAAAAATCTAAACAGAGAGGTAAAATCATATCAGTGCTGGTAGCAAACAAATGCGAATCCTGCAAATAAATGTATTTATTATAGCCCCATAGGTATTATTATCATGGTATCCATGTCTGTCATTATATATGTCATTTAAAGTTATACATTCAAGTATTTCAAACTCTTAGTAATGGTTACCACTTAGGAGGTCTAAGCCTGTGGTTAAATTAAGTGACTGTCCCGATATGACCATAGCTGTTTACCTTGGACGTAAAGCAACAAAACTTCACAAATTTAAACTATTCATTATATGACGTCCAAACTTATAACTAAGTAAAGGTGTTGGCTTTTGAAATACACATCAGCAACCTAAAGGTTGGACCCCTGGGCAAAGCTAGGATCAAGATTAGGGACATAGAAATTTGCATGATATCAAAGATCTGTGTTAAAGTTTTTATCATGTGTTTATTTGTATGAAACCTTTAATCGAAAGCTGTGAAAACTACCTGGTAGTACTTGTAAAGGGTAGATGCAGTTCCATTAACACCATCTGCTGCTGATCAAAGGTCAACATCAGAGACTGCCATTTTAACAGTTGCCTAAAAGTTTTGACATTGTATTCCTTTACACACATTTTAAAAATCTAAAAATCTTTGAATGGTCGTGTGATTTGGGTTTACTTTTAGGTTGATACAGATTAGGTGTGTCAGACAGATGCTGCTGGCCTGTCAAGCCACAGAATTTGATATTTGAGTTGCATTTGCCTTTAGGTTTTGCAATCAGTTTTATTCTTTTGCCAGTTTTTCCGAAATCTTTGAATGAAGCCATGCATATATTTGATTGTAGGTGTATTTCTAGAATGGTACAGACTAGCTGACATCATCTGGGTGCTGTTCTGACCTAATGTTAAGGTCACTTACTTTGGAATCTGTAATTTTTTTGTATAATATATATTTAAAGTTTGTTATGCACGGTATCTATAGTAACTAACGATAAGACTTCAGCATTAATAAACAAGACCACCTAAGAACAAAGAAGAAGGTTTAATGACTGATGTGGATATGCTCATCTTTAACGTCTGTCTCTGTATGACCTATGTGTTGGTGGGGCGTTAAACCTGAGCTCACTCACTCTTTCATTTTTAATCTAATCTCAGTTGTCATCGCATACACCTTAATTATTAGTGATTTGCATTTACTAAGCCTGCCATACTGATGCAAATTTATGTATCTGAATCAAATCAAACCAATCTATTGTCATAAACAAAAACATGAACAGCACACTATTAGTGACTGGCTAATCAGACTTCTTTTTTGGCTGTGCCCCATACACAAGCTGTTGCTTTCATATGGATATTTAGCATTTTCTTGGGTCCATCAATTTATCCAGATGGCCATCAAATTTCAAAAGGTCTATCAAAGTCTTGAAATTCTGTAACGCAATGAATGGGACATTGGCCTTTGGCCTATCATAAGGAGTAAGGACCCATCATCGTTTTGGGTGCAGAATATCCCTTCTCATGGACAATGAAGACCATGTGTATTTTATACAGTGAATTATAATTCCATTTGTTCTGCCAACTGTTTGAATGGCAGTTGGAATCATAATTCACTGTATAAATCTTGTCTTATTTCGAATATGAAGTTAATGAATACCATTAAACTAACCCTCATGCAATGCATCATACAAGGTATTGGGACGACGATGTTCTTGCCGTTGTGTTGATACAAGTTTATTTATACTTTTGATAATTCCATTATTCCACGCTTAGAAATTGTATGATATGTTTGTTTCTTGCCATGTCTTGCTGTGTTTGACATTGTTGGGGGACTGGGCTGTAACTAATGTTGTGAGAACTTGTAGCCCAACCCCATTGTATATAAAGGCAATAAAATATGTTTAATCTAATCTCATCTATTCAAGGTAAAAATCTTGTGTTAATATGCAATATCGGAAGCTTACTGGTATGTTCATTTTTTTTTAACCATTACATGTATAGCATTCTGAGATGGGCTATTATTATACGGCGGTAGATTTAGTGTTACCAAGAGATGCTTCAAGATAAATGATACTATTTCATACGAATCCCTTCGTGTAGCAGATGTACATTCATTCCATAAACCTGTATAGTCAGACTGAATATATTCAGTTTTCTTATGAAATCTGTCTATGTTTAGGAGCGGCGCTGTAGTGTAGTGGATAGCGCTCCGGACTACCAATCCAGGGGTGGCAAGATAGATCCCCTGCTTCTCCAGTCTTTCAGATGAGACTTTAAACCGAGGTCCCCCGTCTCCATATGACCTCTTTGTTGGTGGGATGATAAACCCGAGTTCACTGACTATCTATGTAAACTATACTTTGTATGAGAGCAGCTGGGAACAGTTAATGCACTTACAAGGTTTTTGCACTGAATTCTTAAGACAAAGTAGTGGGTAATTATACTTATTTAACCTAATATTCAAAATTATTCCTTGATATTTTATATTTTTGTGACCATGAACATCCCGAAATAATCAATTAAAGACGACAACTTTTGAATTATTGCTACAGCATAAACAGAATGCTAGGGAAATGTTAGTGCAAAAACCTTGTAAGTACACTTACAAGGTTTTTACACTAACAAAATGCAGGAAAAATTGGTGCAAAAACCTTGTAAGTGCACTTACAAGGTTTTTGCACTAAGAAATGTGGCAGTGAAGATACAAGGTTTTGCATCTTATCAAATATCATTGAATTTGCAATGAACTCAGCTCTAATATTTATTTGGCATGTGTATCTTGATGTAAGACATCCATTTTTGCAAAAAAGTGATTTTCGCCAAAAAAGCACTTACACACTTTTTGCACTAAGTGGACGGTATACAAGGGGCAGTCAGAATTTACAGGGTTGTCACTTATCTTCCACATAAAAATTCTCTTTTCCAACATTTTACAGTTTTCCATACGCTTTTATGGATACAACAGTTAATTTTCCTATTTACTTCAAGAATGCTACATATATCACTTGCAAATTGGGACTAACTCTTAGACTTAAAGGAAAGAATTTGCTCCCACAGAAAGAAAACTCTTTCCTGTAGGGCAACCCCTCAATGAAATGGGACATGTGCCCGGACTATCTCTCTAGAAAGTACATCCTTTTCTCTTGAACAGAATGAGTATATTTTCTGAAGGCTGCTGTTGGCTGTTGCCATTAATTTTCAAATTCCCTGACTTTGGGTCTTTTCCAAATTTCCCTGACCAACAACAAAATTCCCTGACTTTTCCCTGAACTGGGAAAAAATCATTTTCACACGCTTTTCCCTCACCATGGCAACCCTGGAAAAGTTCCAATAAAGTCACATGATATTTTAATCATAACCGAGTTTAATAATAAGAAAAGTTTTTAAATCTGTCACCTTGACATAGTCTACATATTACAAAAATCATTAATGATTCTATTGCCCTTACAATTATATCACAAAGTCTACATAAAAAATTTGCCAATGTTCATCCTGTGTTAAAATGTCTGAAACCAAACTCTTTACATTGTTGTGTTATAGCTTTACATCAACAGTAAACAGCTATGGTTATGTCAGGACAGTCGGTTAACCTAACCAGTAACCACACTATTCCCGGGCAAGCTTCAACCTTTAAGCAGTTAACCAATACTAAGTCACACAGTGCACATACTTTCACCAGTAACTGACAACTGACCTTCTTGAATCAGCGTAAGGGGGAAACAAAAGTGGCCGGGCCAGATATCTTACCCAGGACCTCTGACTCTTAGTCAGACACGCTAGTGACTGCACCACCCGGTCCGGCAACTCTTTACATAATGTCACTTCTAACTGGCTGACATCTGGTATTATGTTGCTGAAATTGCTAGCTTAGGATGCACATTAGCATACTACTGTGACAAATGAAAATGTAATAAAAGCATTTGCATGGGTATAACTGCATTGAAAATTGTCATTTGGGGAGGAAAATCATCAGTATTATTGTCACAAATTGCTTTTTAGGATGCGTCATCATAATACGAAATGTGAGACCATAAAACCAACCATTCTCAAATGACAATTTTGAGTAGTTATCCCCGCATTCTGATCTGAGGGTGACAAGAACTACAGTTTTAAAGGTTTATGGCTTTAGAAGAATCCCAGCCTTCCAAATATTAAAATCTGATACATTTCAAGAGTTTTTTCTAATTTAATTTGGATTTCTATCTTGCTACAGGTAAAATGCTGTTTGCAAAGACATTGTAAACAAGAGGGCCATGGTGGCCCTGAATCGCTCACCTGAGCATTAATCAGTTCACTGGCTCTGGTGAAGATTTATAAGAGTTTTTACCATACTAACATTTGACCTAGTTTTTGACCCAACATGACCCAGTTTCAAACTTGGCCTGGAATTTGTAAGAATAAACATTCTGACACAGTTTCATTGAGATTGGATCAAAACTGTGCCCTCTGGAGCGTATACAAGGTCGTTCTTATATTTGACCTAGTGACCAAGTTTTTGACCCGACAAGACCCAGTTTCAAACTTTACCTAGATTTCATTAAGATAAACATTCTGACAGAGTTTCATTAAGATTGGATCAAAACTGAGCCCCTTAGGGTGTACACAAAGTTTTTCTAAGATTTGACCTTGAGCTGACGTGACTCAGTTTCATAGGGGGCTTAGATATGGACAATAAACATTTTGACATAGTTTCATGAAGATTGGATCAAAACTATGCCTTCTAGTGCTTACACAACGTTTTTCTAAGATTTGACCTAGTGACCTAGTTTTTGACCCGACATGACCTACTTTCAAACTTGGCCGAGAGTTTATGAAGATAAACTTTCTGACAAAGTTTCATAAAGATTAGATCAAAACTGTGTCCTCTAGAGCGTACACAAGGTTTTTCTATGATTTGACCTAGTGACCTAGTTTTTGACCCAAGGTGACCCAGTTTCAATCTTGTTCTAGATATTATGGGGATAAACATTCTGACAAAGTTTCATGAACTTTGGATGAAAACTGTGCCTTCTAGAGCGTACACAAGGTTTTTCTAAGATTTGACCTAGTGACCAAGTTTTTGACCCGACATGACCCAGTTTCAAACTTATCCCAGTTTCAAACTTATCCTACATATTATGAGGATAAACATTCTGACAAGTTTCATGAATATTTGGATCAAAACTGTGCCTTCTTGAGCGTACACAAGGTTTTTCTATGATTTGACCTAGTGACCTAGTTTTTGACCCTACATGACCTACTTTCAAACTTGGCCGAGAGTTTATGGAAGTAAACATTCTGACAAAGTTTCATAAAGATTAGATCAAAACTGTGTCCTCTAGAGCGTACACAAGGTTTTTCTATGATTTGACCTAGTGACCTAGTTTTTGACCCGACATGACCCAGTTTCAAACTTGTTCTACATATTATGAGGATAAACATTCTGACAAAGTTTCATGAACTTTGGATCAAAACTGTGCCTTCTAGAGCGTATACAAGGCTTTTCTAAGATTTGACCTAGTGACCTAGTTTTTGACCCAACAAGACCCAGTTTCAAACTTGGCCTACAGTTTATAGAGATAAACATTCTGACAATGTTTCATAAAGATTGGATCAAAACTGTGTCCTCTAGAGCATACACAAGGTTTTTTCTATGATTTGACCTAGTGACCTAGTTTTTGACCCGACGTGTCCCAGTTTCAAACTTGTCCTAGATATTATAAGGATAAACTTTCTGATTAAGTTTCATGAACTTTGGATCAAAACTGTGCCTTCTAGAGCGTACACAAGGTTTTTCTAAGATTTGACCTAGTGACCTAGTTTTTCATCCGACATGACCCAGTTTCGTTCTTGGCCTAGAGTTTATGGAGATAAACATTCTGACAAAGTTTCATAAAGATTGGATCAAAACTGTGTCCTCTAGAGCGTACACAAGGTTTTTCTATGATTTGACCTAGTGACCTAGTTTTAGACCCAACGTGACCCAGTTTCAATCTTGTCCTAGATACTATGAGGATAAACATTCTGACAAAGTTTCATGAACTTTGGATGAAAACTGTGCCCTCTAGAGCGTACACAAGGTTTTTCTAAGATTTGACCTAGTGACCTATTTTTTGACCCGACATGACCCAGTTTCGAATTTGGCCTGGAGTTTATAAAGACTAACATTCTGACAAAGTTTCATAAAGATTGGATCAAAACTGTGTCCTCTAGAGCGTACACAAGGTTTTTATATGATTTGACCTAGTGACCTAGTTTTAGACCCGACGTGACCCAGTTTCGAACTTGTCCTAGATACTATGAGGATAAACATTCTGACAAAGTTTCATGATTTTGGATGAAAACTGTGCCCTCTAGAGCGTACACAAGGTTTTTCTATGATTTGACCTAGTGACCTAGTTTTAGACCCAACGTGACCCAGTTTCATACTTGTCCAAGATACTATGAGGATAAACATTCTGACAAAGTTTCATGAACTTTGGATTAAAACAGTGCCCTCTAGAGCGTCCACAAGGTTTTTCTAAGATTCGTCCTAGTGACCTAGTTTTTGACCCGACATGACCCAGTTTCGAACTTGGCCTAGATTTTATGGAGATAAACATTCTGACAAAGTTTCATAAAGATTGGATCAAAACTGTGTCCTCTAGAGCGTACACAAGGTTTTTCTATGATTTGACCTAGTGACCTAGTTTTAGACCCGACGTGACCCAGTTTCGAACTTGTCCTAGATACTATGAGGATAAACATTCTGACAAAGTTTCATGAACTTTGGATGAAAACTGTGCCCTCTAGAGCGTACACAAGGTTTTTCTAAGATTTGACCTAGTGACCTAGTTTTTGACCCGACATGACCCAGTTTCGAACTTGGCCTAGATTTTATAAAGACTAACATTCTGACAAAGTTTCATAAAGATTGGATTGAAACTGTGCCCGCTAGAGTGTACACAAGCAAAAGTTGACGGACGTCCGGACGTCCGTCCGTCCGGACGTACGACGGACAACGGACATCAGGGTATCCCAAAAGCTCACCCTGAGCACTTCGTGCTCAGGTGAGCTAAAAAGGGTAAAGGTTTCCCATAGCCTAATAGCCGTAGGGGCAGTGGGGGTTAGAGACCCACTGTATCTTGGGCACAGCTGATGAAAGGCGGAGCCCATCCCTCTCCTTTCGCTGCCTTATCCTTCCCTGATTCGAAAAAGGTACCCATTTACTGCTGGGTTGACAGAGAGAGTTTTCCAGTCATCGTATGGCGACAGTGAGCCGCGAACTCACGACCTTACGGTGACTTTCTGCACAATAGCCAAGCTACTCTAACCACTCGACTACGGCGCCTCTCCAAGACATTCTAATAGGTCAGAAAACAATAATTATGATCCAATATGCTGATATTTCTCAGTATCCATTTCTAATTTTCAACAATCTAGATCCCCACGCTTTTGCCATTTTAAGGGGTACCAGCTGAGGGGTACTGGTGCCCCATTGAGAGAAAATCATCTCTAGCTAGGTTTTATTTCCTTGAAACTTTGCACGACCTAAATTTCATGAAAATAAAACTGTCACATATATTTCCTGATTTAATTTCACCGTTTAATGCAAAGTAATACAGTTGATGAAAGATCTGGGTATTAAAGACACACAGAAACAATTTCCATGTTGAAACCTTTATTGTACATGTAGTTGAAAACCAAAGACTGTTGCTCTTGCAGCACTGATTTTTGTTTTTAAAACTGTCTTACACAACATGTTCTCATGACAACCAGAGCACTAGTTGAGAGGGAGTATTTGGTGATATTTATGGATAATTTTTGTTACTTCTGAATAAAAACATATGTTGTGACCCCTCATATGAACCGTCTCGATGAGACGGTTCAGATGAGGGGTCACAACATATGGTTTCAATGAGAAATAAAAAAATTATCCCTTAATTATCATCAAATACCCCTCTTATCTAGTGCTCTGGACAACATTCAGATGTTCATTTCTATCTTCTCTTCGCAGGTATACTAACTACAATAATTATTAAGAAGGGCTTTGGCATCTTGGGAAGCAAACAAAAGACACAAAATTTGTCTCCCATTGAAAAAATGACAGAACAAAATGAGCAGCAACATGACAAAACCAACAAAGAGGCATGGAGTGCCCAGCGAGAACTTAGGTCAGCCTGGGCATCCCCTCAGTCTGATCAGATTATTTGGTGTCTGCATGGAGCTAGTTTAGAGCCTTAGCTACCCTTTAAGTCCACAGCAAAGACTCTAATCAGACTGGGTGGACGCCCAGGCTGATCTGAGTCTTTGCTGGCTACACATGCCACTTTGTTGGTTTTGTCATGTTGAGGCACCAAACAGATTAGGCCCTGATCAGACAGCTGTTTATGAAAGTCTTCTGTAAAAGACACTACCAAGCAAGCACATAATGCTGAACTAGAGTAGGGGCTCACGTATACCCCCAACCAGTGCCACCGCCTAATGAAAGCATACTTTACCATAAAGCTAAAATGAAGATGCTACACATGTACAAAATTCAAAGTCTGTGACCTTGACCTTATTTCAGCAGCAGCATACATATGTGTCAACTAATATGAAATAAACCTAGTCATGTATCAGTAGGCTCAATTCAAGTATATTAGAACCCAATATTATACAACAAATTGCTAAGTTCTACTTATTAACCCCTGGCCCCACCCATGAGCCTGACCCTGCAGCTTAGGTAGTCCAGATAAAAAGTAATGGTATAGCGATATCATCAACCAAATAGGGAAGAAATCTTCAATGCAGTTACAGAGGTAAGAGCAAATATAAGATCAATCAAAAAGGTTTAAAGGTGGGTTCCTGGACTAGCAATACCAATTTTGTTCAAAAAATAATTTTGTCGTTTTCTGTGTAGTATTAAATACTCTTATTTTTATGAATATGTTGCAAATGAGAAAACTTTCGGTTTTGTTGAAAATTGTCGTTTTTCACTTGCTAATTTTCTTTGCTTGAACAATGTGTTGGAATTCCAGTTCTAAAGATAACTTTGTCATATGTCTATATGTGCGTGATTCCTGGTGTCATTCTCCAAAGGGCATTTGTTTCTCTTGCCATGAGCCCTTCTGGAGGTTCTGGCATGGTGGATGGGTTATCTCTATGCCAAAACGCAGTGCAGCATGGGATCAGCCGCGTAATCTATTTTTGGCGCGAACTAAAAATAGCCTTAACTGGTGTGCGAAGCAGAGTTAGGTAATCCCTTGCAAAACGACTTGTCTAATACTTTCCGATGTACACTTTTTAGTGAAACTTATTAATTGCCTTGTTATAATTGCTTTCCGACATTTTAGAAAAATAATCATCAAAATTATGATGCAGACCAAACTCCAGGAACCAACCTTTAATGCAAAACTTTGACATAATGAAAATGCAAAAGTCCTAATTTCTGACCCTCGGCCCCACCCTGGGGCTTGACCCAGGGGCTAAGGTAATTTACATCAAAGGCAATGCTATACAGATATCATAAGCCAAATATGAAAAAAATCTGATGTGTGGTTACAGAGATATGAGCTACCAAAAGGTTTAACACAAAACTTTGTGTCACATGAAGCTGACGAACAGATGGACAAACGAACGATGAACTGATGGAATGACAAAAACTATATAGCCCCTGACATACTTTGTATAATAAACATTGAATCAACCTTAATTCACCGTCATGATGTTGAATCATGGTTGATTCAATCATCATTGTGTGCCCAGTGGGTAGGCATTAATGCATTAAACAGACAGTTTGACTGAATTACTTTTCTTTCTGACATCTTGTTAATGACCCTTTATACAGACACAGCCTGTGCAAGCAGTGTAGACCCAGTGCAGAGTGCTTGAATCTGGATCTGCAAGCAATATTTGCAATATTCATAAAGTGATTTGCTCAAACATGCATAGTAAACGGTTAAGATGAGGCAATATTTAGGTCATTTATGGTAATACTAAAATGTTTCACAGTCATATAATCATTTTAGGCTAGCAATTGTACTAGCATTCTATTTCAAGTTTGTTTTTATGCCCCCGAAGGAACTTCGGGTGGCATATTAAAATCACACCGTCCGTCTGTCCGTTACAAATTGTGTGTCTGCGATAACTAGTAAACTACTAAAGCCAATTTAATCAAACTTCACAGAAAGGTAAACCACAATGAGGAGGTGTGTAGTGCACAAAATTCACGTTCACATGGCCAAAGTCAAGGTCCCAATCACAGGTCATAGGTTTGTCCCATACAAATTGTGTGTCAGCGATAACTCTTAAACTACTGAAGCGAATCTAATCAAACTTCACAGAAAGGTAAACCATAATGTGAAAGTGTGTCGCGCACAAAATTTAGGTTCCAACGGCCAAGGTCAAGGTCACAATGAAAGGTCATAGGTTTGTCCCTTACAAATTGTGTCTGCTATAGCTAAAACAAGAGGGCCATGAGGCCCTGAATCGCTCACCTGTGCAATTGGCAAAGTGGCTTTTTCTTATGTCTGAAATTGCCAAAATATGAGTTTTGGGTCAAAAGTCAAGAATGACCATGACTCCTTGTACTAATAAATCTTCATGTACGCATTAAGACAACCATACATAGCATTTTTAGGCCAAAATCTTCAAACTTATCCAAGAAATCTTATGTTCTAGCATTTTCCCATATTTGACCATGCCGCTAAAAAGGTCAATATAAACCAAAGGTCATCATTTGAACAGTCTTGGTAGGACTCTAAAACTCCATGCTACTTAACCAAGTTTACAGGCCATTGGTGTATTGGTTCTGGAGAAGAAAAATATTAAAGGTTTATACCATAAATGGGTATGGTGGCCATTTTGGTCATGTGACCTGGACTGTTTGAACAAATTTTTGTTCAATCAAGCTCTGGAGGCTCTATATGAAATGTGTTTACAACTGGCTCTTTGCCTTTTGAGGAAATGTTTGAAAATGTCAAAATATGAGAGATCGGGGTTAAAGGTCAAAGAATGACCTTGACCTCTTGTACTCATAATTCTTCATGACCTCATTAAGACGACTGTATATACCAATTTTTAGGCCTAAATCTTCAAAACTTTCCATGAAATCTTACGTTCCAGCATTTTTCCATATTTGACCTTGCTGTGAAATGGTCAAGGTCAACCCAAGGTCATAATTTTAAACAATCTTGATAGTACTCAAATACCCAATGCTACATACCAAGTTTAAAGGCCATCTGTGAATTGGTTCTGGAGAAGGAGATTTTTAAAGGTTTTTACCACATATGGGCATGGCAGCCATGTTGGTCATGTGACCTGGACCGTTTGAATTAATTTTTGTTCCCTCTAACCCTGGAGGCTCTATATGAAATTTGGTTACAATTCGCCCAGTGGTTTTTGAGGAGATTGTTTGAAATTGTCAAAATATGAGAGTTCTGGGTCAAATGTCAAAGAATGACCATGACCTTTTGTACTTATGAATCTTCGTGTACTCATTAAGATGACTGCATACTCCTATTTTTAGGCCTTAATCTTCAAAACTTTCCAAGAAATCTTATGTTCTAGCATTTTCCCATATTTGACCTTGCCTTAAATAAGGTCAAGGTCAACCCAAGGTCATCATTTGAACAATCTTGATAGTACTCGAATACCCAATGCTACATACCAAGTTTCAAGGCCATCGGTCTACTGGTTCTGGAGAAGGAGATTTTTAAAGGTTTTCACCATATATGGGCGTGGTGGCCATGTTGGTCATGTGACCCAGACCGTATGACTAAATTTTTGTTCTTTGTTCCCTCAATCCCTGGAGGCTCTATATGAACTTTGGTTTCAATTGGCCCAGTGGCTTTTGAGAAGATTGCTTGAAATTGTCAAAATATCAGAGTTCTGGGTCAAAGGTCAAAACATGACCTTGACCTCTTGTACTCCTAAATCTTCATGTACTCATTATGATAATTGTAGATACCAATTTTTAGCCCAAAATATTCAACAGTTTCCAAGATATCTTATGTTCTAGCATTTTGCCATATAAAAGCACAAGGAAGCAAATTTGACCTTACCGTAAAAAAGGTCAAGGTCAACCCAAGGTCATAATTTGAACAATCTTGGTAGTACTCACACACCCAATGCTACATACCAAGTTTCAAGGCCATCGGCCTATCGGTTCTAGAGAAGAAGATTTTTTTAGGTTTTTACCATATATGGGCATGGCGGCCATATTGGTCATGTGACCAGGACCGTTTGAACAACTTTTCGTTCCCCCTTCCTCTGGAGGCCACATATGAAATTTGGTTACAATTGGCCCAGTGGTTTCAGAGGAGAAGTTGTTTGAAATTGTGGACGGACGGACGGACGACGACGGACGACAGAGCCTTACCATCCTATAAGCTCCCCCGGAGCCGCTGGCTCAGGTGAGCTAAAAACGCTGAAGTGAATTTAATCAAATTTCACAGAAAGGTAAACCACAGTAAGAAGGTGAGTCGTGCACAACATTTTGATTACCATGACCAAGGTCAAGGTCACAGTCAAGTGTCACAGATCAAATCTTGTTTTGGCAATTACTTAAAGGCTACTTGGTGCAGTAAATTGTATTAAACTTTGCTCAAAGATACAGCATAAAGAAAAGATGTGCCCCTTGCAAGATTTAGGATGGTCAAGGTCACGTTTCAAGGAATGGATGTCAAATCATGTCACTGTGATATTCGAAAACAACTGAAGCAAATTACATGTATATCAAACGACAAACATCTTCTGAATGTAAACTTTAATCAAGAGGTTTGTTATGCACAAGATTTGGTTCATTGTCCAAAGGTCAAGGTCAAAGTCAGGAGTGAAATTGTATGTCTGCAATTATTCAACAAGAGCTGTCGCCTGACAGCATAGCTCGCCTGAATAGGTGCTTGCCCATCACACAGTCGCTATGGTGGTGTGGACTGCTATGTATAAAACTTCAGGCAAGCATGTCCATAATGACAACACATCTATAAACAAAAGCTATCTCAGAAATGTCTTAAAATAAAAAAAAAAATCCACATGAAATTTCAAAGTCCATCAGCTTGAGGTCAACGAACTAAGGGATAGGGGGGAGGATGGCAGGGCTAGGATGTATCCAAGCCTTTAACCGTTATCTAACATCAGTCCAAGTATAAGTATCAACTGAGTCCATTGTGGCACTGTGAAATTATGTCTTCATTAATAGAAAACTAATCAAAATCTTTAAGACAAAACTCAAAGTCCATGACCTTGACATCAAGGTCATCCAGTCGGGTAAGTATATAGTGTTTTGTAAAAACTCAAAAAAGTGTCTAACATCAGTTCAAGTGTAAACTAAATCTCTGCCAAGCATTATGAATCAGTACGCAATTAGAAAACTTTAATAAAGACCAAATTTCCTAAGTCCCTGACCTTGACATCAAGGTCACCGAGCAGGGCTGAGGTAGTACTCTGTAAAACTTTGGACTAATATCTAACTACAGTGCAAATATAAAAAGAATTCATCTATGGGTTCAGGAGATATGTGTCATTAAAAAACTTTAACCAAAACATCCAATTAATAAAACGACAATTTTCTAAGTCCATGACCTTGACATCAAGGTCACTGAGGGGGGTGGGGGTGGTACCTTGGAAAACTTCGGACCAATATCTAAATACAGTGCAAGTATCAAAGGAATCCATCCATCGGTTAAGGAGATACTGGGCTTTAGAAAACTTTAACCAAAACATCCAGTCCCAAAAAACTCCCAATTTTCTAAGTCCATGACCTTACAATCAAGGTCAAGGAGTGGGGTGAGGGTGGTACCATGTAAAACTTTGGACCAATATCTAACTACAGTGCAAGTATCAAAAGAATCCATCCATGGGTTAGGGAGATATAGGTCTTTAAAAAACTTTAACCAAAACATCCAATCCGGACGCGGACGCTGACGCTGACGCGGACGCCGACGCCGTGGTGACAACAATAGCTCTTCCTGAACTTTCGTTCAGGCGAGCTAAAAACGACAGTAGCCAGTTGGATCAAACTTCACAGAAAGGTAAAGCCTGATGTGAAGACACAAATTATGCAAGATTTATGTTCCCATATCCAAGGTCAAGGACGTGTAGTAAAGGACCAAGGTCAAATTGTGACTTTGCCATTACTCAGAAATTACTAAAGTGAATCTGGTGAAACTTCACTGGAAGTTACAGATGATGTGACACATGCAACAGTTAAATTTCTATGCCCAAGGTTAAGATCATGATCAGCGTTAAAGGTCAAGATATGCCAGCAATTATTGAACAAGGGCTTCGCAAGCGGCGCATAATACGCCCGTTTTAATGTCATAAAGGAATGAACAAGATTGTTTACAAAAGGACAGACAGGCAGACAAACAGGGGAAACCACACTTTAATTAATGACAGCAACATTATTTAAATATTTAACACATCAAATATTATTAGTATACCAAAAATCAGCTTCCAAGGTGTAGTGGCTCCTAAGTTGAGTAATGCAAAAGTCAAACAAGGGAGATAATTCATAAACTAAATATACTAGATATACCATTCTTGGTTCTAATACATTCCCTTCAAAATATACACATCTCCATAAAGTTGTGTTAAAATATTCTAAACGGTTAAGGAGTTATAGAGTAAACAGGAAATTTATGCATGGGCAGATGATCCAGTAAGCAAGCCAGAGTCGTGGTTCTTGCTCAGGATACATTGCCCCATTATTACACACATTCCTACAAAGTTTCATTCTAATACTTCAAAGAGTTAAAGAGATATGGAGTGAATGGAAATTCCTAAAAATAATGATCAAAGGGAGGTTACTCCAAAAATAAGAAAGGGGGAGCAACCATTCTTATATGTGACACATCATCTTGTGATCATGCACATTGTTATAAAGTTTCATCATGATATTCCAAACAGTTACCGAGTTAATGTATGCACAACATAAGTATACACAAAAATAGTCGAAAAGAACTAATAAAAAGGGATGTAACTCACAAACGAAGAAAGGGAGAGCAACCACTGTTGTACGCGACACATCCTTGGGACTTTATACACATTGCTATGAAGTTTTATGAAGATATCCCAAACAGTTATCTAGTTATGGCGCGCACAAGACCTGCAGGGGGAAAAAACAATCAAAGGGGCATAACTTGGAAACTAAGGAAGGGGGAGCAACCATTCTTGTATGTCATACATTCCCCCTACCTATTTCATATGCCTACAAAATTTCATGAAGATATCCCAAATGGTTGCTGAGTTATGACACATACAAGAATGTTTACAGACAGAGGAAAGGGAGTTTACTCCAAAATTCAGAAAGGGGGAGCAACCATTCTTATATGCGACATATTATCTTGTGATCATGCACATTGCTATTAAGTTTCATCATGATATTCCAAACAGTTACCGAGTTAATGTATGCACAATATAAGTATACACAAAAATAGTCGAAAAGAACTAAGAAAAGGGATGTAACTCAGAAACGAAGAAAGGGAGAGCAACCATTGTTGTACGCGACACATCGTTGGGGCTTCATTTACATTGCTATGAAGTTTCATGAAGATATCCCAAACAGTTATCTAGTTCTGGCGCGCACAAGACCTGCAGGGTAAAAAACAATCAAAGGGGCATAACTTTGAAACCAAGGAAGGGGGAGCAACCATTCTTGTACGTGACACATTCCCCCTACCTAATACATATGCCTACAAAATTTCATGAAGATATCCCAAATGGTTACTGAGTTATGGCGTGCACAAGAATGTTTACGGACGGACGGACGGACAGACGGACAGAAGGACGGACGGACGGACAGCGCCACGCCATAATACGACCGTTTTTTTTCAAAATGGGCGTATAAAAACTACATTGCTATGCATGTATTTGATCAGGGATCAAATACCAAATGTAAGGGGCCTCCGGGGGCATTTGTTACACACTGTAACATCTCTTGTTTTATGCTAATTATCAGAGCTCCAGATAAGAAGGGGCGTTGAAGATAATTCAATAATTCAAAGACAATATTTCTTATTTCTCAACAAAAAACATATGTTGTGACCCCTCATTAGACTTGTCTTGGTGAGGTGGTTCTAATGATGGGTCACAACATATGTTTTAATGAAGAAATATGGAAAATTTTCCCTGAACTATCCCTGTTACCCTTTCTTATCCTGAGCACTGATTTTGGAAGATAATTTAGCTGCGACACGAGAAAACCAACAATGTGGTTGTGCGCCCGGCACAGACTCAGATCAGCCTGGGCATCCGCCCAGTCTGATCAGAGTCTTCCCTGTCAGCCTGGAGCTAGCATAGACCCTCAGCTACCCTTTAAGCCCACAGCAAAGAGTCTAATCACACTGGGCGGATGCCCAGGCTGATCTGAGTCTGCGTTGGGTGCACAACCACATTGTTGGTTTTCTTGTGTCGCGGCTCAATTTATGATCTTTCTCAGGAACTCTTTAGAACTACTCCACTCAGGTATTAGTAATGACAATTTATATCATGTATTTTCTAAATAAGAATAAGACAAAATTTTACACAATTATCCTAATCTCACCAAAAAATCCCACTCTATATCCATATTATATGGAAAGCTGCAATGGGCAGATATCAAGATAATTGTGGCTCTTAATAATAATTATAGGATAATGTTTCTTATTTCTTACCCAGGAGTCCGGGTAGCTCGATAAGTTAGGTGCTGGCCTGCTGATCTAGCTGTCCTGGGTTTGAGACCAGCGGGTGGCAGAAATCTTTCCAATTGTAAACAGGGTTTCATTGCACACAGCCTTTCATTATCACCCTCTAATCATCCTATCATGACTGAAATACTGTTAAGAAGGACATAAACTCACAAGTCATCCATCTATTTCTTACCCAAAAATTTGTTATGACATCTCATTTGAACTGCCTCATAGAGGCTGTTTAAATGTGAGATCACAGCATAGTTTTTATTGAGCATAAACACTAATTATTTCATGTCATGATTATCCTCTAAATGCACAAATGAGCTGCGTCAAGACAAAACCAACAAAGAGGCATGTGAGCCATGCAAAGACTCAGATCAGCCTGGACATCTGCCCAATCTGATGATTGACTTTGCTATGCACTTAAAGCATAGCTTAAGATCTAAGCTATCTCCATTCTGACAGAAAAGATTCTGATTAGACTTGGCGGATGCTCAGGCTGACCTGAGTCTTTGCTGGGTGCACATGCCACGTTGCTGTTTTTTTTTGTCACCACCCAAATATGTATGGGTTTTTAAACATTCTAGAAGCACAGTTCCCGAGGTGGTGGTCTAGTTGGAATTTTCCCGAGGGTAAATGTTGGTGCCTGAAACTGTTCTAACTCCTCTGGTGTAAGCTTATCCATAGGTGTATACAGAGAACCAGTCACTCCTGCCTGGTTTCCAGCTGCATGTCCAAATGCTGATCCTGATGGAACTATTGCTGCAGTGCTTTTACTAAAGTTTGAAGAACCACTGAATGGGGAAGCACCAGTTTGAGCACTTGAACCAAATAAACTACCACTGGCAGTTTGATCTGGAGTGTTTGGTATCACAGTAGGCCCACTAGCACCAAAAAGTGACTGTGGGGTTGCACTTGGGCCTTGAGGACTTGAACCAAAAGTTCCTGACCCAAAACTAGTTGGTGCTGATTTCCCAAACAGCCCTGAGGATTGAGTTGTCTGTCCAAATACACTAGACTGTGCATCTGGTGGCTGAGTGCCTCCAAATGGTGGATTTTGTCCCAATGAGCTCTGACCAAACAAGTTTTGTGACTGTCCAGTGTTTTGGTCACTTTGTGGTTGACCAAACAATGCAGCTGGTGATGTCTGTTGACCAAAAACTGACTGGGAACCAGACGATCCAAATGCAGCTGGCTGAGAGCCAATACCCCCAAATCCTGATTGGCTGTTTGAAGTTCCCTGGCCAAAACTTCCTGATGAGCCTGAAATGTACCCCAAAATATCATTATTTGACATAATTGGAATACCCTTAGGCATATGGGTATATCTCCCTGCTTTAGTCAATTTTACACATCGAAACAACTGGGCCTGGTTGTTCAAAACTAACAACGTTGTAAGTTAATGAGACGTTAAAATTTCAAATGTTAATATCTCAAATATGCCAATAGTTTTTGTTGAAAAAAATGTGAGAAGCTTTTGCAGGGCAAAAACTGCAAAAGATTCTCACATTTATTCAACTAAAAATATCAGTTCTTTAAACACTTAAGAGTTGACCTCTTAACCAGCTCGTTAAGCTAACGAGCTCGTTAAGCTAACAATGCTTTGAACAACCAGGCCCCTGCTTGCTTTCCTTGACAGCAGGGAGGCATCTTCCACAGAAAATAGTGTTTGTTATCCCAGGTGAATCTCTTTTCAAGTGTGCAGAGCTCTAGATACGAGGGAGTATTTGATAATAATTTTTCTTATTTCTTATCAAGACCTAATTATGATGTGACCCCTCACCTGAACCGTCTCAATGAGACAGTTAAGATGAGGGGTCACAACAAATGTTTTTATGCAGTATTGACAAAAAATATCCCTAATTATCACAGATACTCCCTCTTATCTAGAGCTGTGAGTGTATCAACTCTTTATGACAACAATTTGCCATCTAGCCTCTACAAGGGAGGTGAATATTTCTTTGACCCAATGATCTCCCTAGTAAGACTGTCACTGAACAAGGTAGCTCAACCCAACTGTCCTTATCAAAATTTAAATCAAATAACACATTTTAACATAGAAACTTTTAATATTTTTGGATGCCAATGTTAACACTGACAACAGGGAAAGGGTTACAACTGTTCCTGTACTTTATTCCAGTAAAGTCAAAAACAATGCACTTACCACTGAAGAGTGAAACATGTCCACTTGAACTGAAAAATAAATACTCACAATGAAACAAAAGAATATGTAATAGTTAGACCATGGTTTGTCAGCCTGTATGAGGAGATAATCCGCGAGCTTTAGCGAGTGGATTATCTCCCGTACAGGCGGACAAAGCATGGTATAACTATTTTATACCACCCTTACCAGTGTAGACCTTGATCAGTGCGAAATATTTGGTGCTAAAATTGGCGTTTTCTGGTAAGGGTGGTATAAAAAGATTTTGCAAAGTCATACTGTCTATGTGAGCCAGAAACCCCTTTGCCCTATCAGACTTGCCCTGTCACATGTTATATAAAACTATTGGTGGAACCACAAACATTGTATACATGTATATTTAAGGAATAGGGTTCAAAGACTCAAGAGTATATTTTAAGAAACTTAAGCCACCACAGAGGGGTGGTGGTACTATAGAGGTTTACACACTAGACTACCAATCCAGGGCTCACAGGTTCAATCCCCCTCTCCTTAGTATTTTTTTTGATGAGACTTTGAATTGAGGTCCCCTCTCCATACGATCTATGTTTTGGTGGGATGTTAAACCTCAGTTCACTCACTCACCATCACACAAGTAGTTTTTGAAATGGCAGGTGTCATGTGAAAAGACACCTCAGAGGAAGTGCAAATGGAACATTCAGACCAGCATGTGCATCTGGATATTTTACTGAGAATCTTTCTTTTTAGCATATACCACCTTTGAATCCTGGGCAAGACTCTACTCCATAGCTTTTGAGTATTTATGCACCAATGAGGCCTAACGTCCCTATTCATGACAATAATCAAATAAGCCATGATACGACAAACCAACTAAGTGGCATGTGGGCCATGCAAAGACTCAGATCAGCCTGGGCATCTGCCCAGTCTGATCAGAGTCTTGGCTGCCTGCATAGAGCCAGCTTAGACCCTTAGCTATCTCTACAGCACACAACAACGACTCTGATCAGATTGGGCAGATGCCCAGGCTGACCTGAGTCTTCACGTGGCCTACATGCCACTTTGTTGGTTTTGTCATGTTGTGGCTCAAATGTATTTTTAGGGGATAACTGTACTTGTTATTTGAGGAGGTAAATCGGTATATTTATGGTTTGAAATTTCGTTTTAGGGTCCGTGGGACCTAAAATACAATTTGCGACAATAAAACCATTAATTTAACACCATAAATGACAAATCCAATACAAGTTTGCCCCTTCTATTGCTTTCTTCCCATTTTCATCTTTCAAAGAACACTACTTTGCACTCAAAACTAGCGCATTCAGCAATGTAAAATCAGACATCAGCCAATAAGAACTGACAAAATGATGTCAGGTTTCCAACAATATATCACAGGATATACTCGTACTGTCACAAATTTTAGACCTTATCCAAACAGATGTCACTGCACTGAAAACAATATGTCCCCCCTCACTGTACTATGATATACACATTGAAAATGAGCAAACACACTTTTTGTCCGAGTTATTTTGTGTAACAAGCCCAGAAAACGCGTTCAAACAAACATAGTGACGTTGACGTCAATACATACGTGCATGACGTTAATAACGTCACATAAAGAAACTGCACTATCTGTAGGCTTCTAAAGTCTATATCTCAGTAATATTATCAATAATGGTAACCATCTCAAGTTTTCAGGAAATGTTGAGAAAACTTAATACTTTTCAGTGATGCAGTTAGTTAATTTTTTGTTCTTATGTCATTAAGCCAATTTTTCACAGAGACTGGCTCATATGTAAATGCACTAGAATTATTATTAAAAGTCTGTCCCATTCAGATATATGCGGCTATTAGTGCTACAGACCCTGAGACTCTATTGTTAACCCTTAATGCGCCAAAAAGCAGACAACAAAATTTACGTCTGAAGAATTTGAAAAAATGTCTCGTCAAAGCGCAGGCAGTGTTCTCCCCAGACCATTAAGGAATGTCCCTTGCAACATGCCTTCCTCTTCAAATTACCTTTGCAACATGCCTTAATTTCCAATGAAAATTTATCATAGTGCAATTATTTTCTTTTCTTAGCCTGTAACGTTGTTTTAAATGCATGAAGGGTCATCAATAAATTATTTATAATGTAAATTTGGCTAACTTTGACAAAACATTGCTATATCGAGGATCTGAAAAAATGATCAACAAGCCAAAATCTGATTTTTGAGCTAAAAGCGACATGCCTTCTGAAATTTCTGGGGAGAACACTGCAAGCGATATCATATTGAGAATTCGAACACTAGAGGGCCAACATTGTAGATTCAGTTGAGGTGGCTCATTATGAGCCACCTCATCTGGATCTACACTGTTTGCCAATTCAACGATTTCAATTTTTGGCACTTTAAGGGTTAACAGGCTTCAGAAAATACAGGTCAAACAATTATGGCAAATACTCTGCCTAAACTGAAGGTCTGAAAAATGCTTACCTCCCAGGCTTCTGTCGTCTGCTGTCATCTACAAATGATATCTGAAGAACAAAAAAATTAATGCATTAGAAAAGTACATGTATATGCATCTAATACAGTCCTATACTTTCCCCAGCTCTGCTTCCAAACCGTGGAAGTAAACAAACACATTTGCCTGTTAATCCCCATTTGATTATTGGTATTTGAGGTCAAAGGTTATGTTTATGCTGGGGAAAGTGAAGTACTGATTACGATATAAGAAATATTAAACGGATGGATACACTTTCAGGTGAAGTGACTTTTCCCTTAGCATTTTTGCTCCCTTCTCACAGGGTCAACACTTAAGAAAAAAGAATTTGCTCCCCTTGGAGCAAATTCTTTCCTCTAAGAGTAGACACCTTTCTGGAAGAATATAGTCATCCAGAGAAGCAAACATGAAGTCATAAATGTTGTTCCCTTTTGTAACAAGAGCTGTCGCCTGACAGCATAGCTCGCCTGAATAGGTGCTTGCCCATCGCCGCTATGGTGGTGTGGACTGCTATGCATAAAACTTCATGCAAGCATGTCCATAATGAAAACACATTTATAAACAAAAGCTATCTCAGATATAAGTCTTAAAATAAAATTAAAGTAAAAAAATGAAATGAAATTTAAAAGTCCATGAGCTTGAGGTAAAAAAACCTGACCGGTGGGGTGGTGGGGTGGGGGTGGGGGTGGGGGGTGGGGTGGGGGTGGGGGGGGGGGCTAGGATGTATCAAAACCCTGTACCTTTATCTAAGATCAGTCCAAGTATTAGTATCAACTGAGTCCATCATCGTGGCACTGTGAAATTATGTCTTCATAAATACTAAACTTTAACCAAAAAATTTAAGACAAAATTCTAAGTTGATGACCTTGACTTCAAGGTCATCCAGTGGGGTAAGTATAAGGTGTTTTGTAAAAACTCAAAAAAGAGTCTAACATCAGTTCAAGTATAAACTAAATCTCTGCAAAGCATTATGAATCAGTATGCAATTACAAAACTTTAACAAGAGCTGTCGCCTGACAGCATAGCTCGCCTGAATAGGTGCTTGCCCATCGCCGCTATGGTGGTGTGGACTGCTATGCATAAAAGTTATAATAATAATAATAATAATAATGACTTTATTTATAGAGGAGGCCCAGTTGGACATGTATCCAATCTTCCCTGGGGTCCTCATTTGAAACATACATTTTTACAATATTTACAGATACAATATCCAACAACATAGAACATGCCTATACTGAAAACTGAATGTGAGTAGATACACTTTCAGGGAAAGCAACTCCGCAGCCTTCCAATTTGCCTCCATTCTCCCCAGGGACCAGCTCCCAAAGGAAAGTGTTTGCTCCCCATGGGGAGCTAATCCCACAATAGAAGGGAGGCAAACAGTTAGACCCATAAGTTGTTCCCCCTTGTAAAATGGCTGAAAAACAGAGATGTGCATCCATTCACCCTCAAACATTGTATATGCATCAAACCTTTAGTATCTGGTTCCAAACATTCAATAGATCAACTTCCGTATATCCAACATTCAGCTAGACTTTTGGACATCCGTAACCTGACCCATTGGACCCTAATCCTGGATATTTGTGATTCATTTCATGGACAATCACAACTCGCACCAATGTATGCGAACAAGCCTACACCTCATGTTCATGACATCGGGAAACTTGACCTGTGGGAATTCATACTTCCACATTTGGAGATCCACAACTCAAACCACAGACATCATAAAACCAAGACAAACACCAATATCATTAAGCCGTTAACTGCAGACATGCAAAATTTGAATCACAAACTACCAACATACACTAGGGATAAAGAGTAAAAGGTACTCTATATTCTTGCATATAGACTAGACTCATTCAGAATATGTCCATTGAAGGTATGCAGCTTTAAATTGAGCAACAGAAGTACTTTGTTTTATATGTTCTGGGATGGCATTCCATATCTTGGATCCAGAGTATGACAGTGAGTTGCGAAAAAGTTCAAGATTGGGTTTTGGTATGTACAATAGATTGTCAGTAGTTGATCTTAGAGACCTTTGATGAATATCGGATGTGAAAGTAAAATGTTCCTTGAGATATGATGGTGTAAGGTCATTGAATATTTTGTACATAAATACAGCTTTTTGGTAATTTACTCTGTCTGGAAATTTCATCCAGCGTAAATCTGCAAACATATCCTCAGATGGTGTGTCTATGCCTTTATCAAGGATAATTCTGGCTGCCCTTTTCTGTAGTTTTATCATTGAATCAGTGAGACTGTTATTGATATTTCCCCACACTGTGCAACAATAATCAATATGCGGTAGAACATATGCATTAAAGAACAATTTCCTGGTAGATATTGGTAAGTAAAACTTGATTCTGTTGAGTAAGTATAGCAGGGAGTTGCATTTTTTTATTGTGTTGTCAACCTGCACAGTCCATGACAGTGAGTTGTCAATATGAACACCTAGGAGCTTTTCATTACTGGATATTTGCAAAATTTCATCTGAAAGTTTTAGGTCTGGACAATTTTCCATTGTTTTAGCTGCTGCATTCCTAGAAGAGACAAACATAGCTTTAGTCTTGGGGACATTAATTACCATGTTATTTCTAATGCACCAGTCCTGGAAGTTTTTCAAGTCGTCATTCAAACAACTTGTCAAGTTTAAAATGGAAGGACTGGAAGAATAAAGGGTAGCATCATCAGCAAACAGATCTAACATGCATGTTCTTATCGATAAAGGTAGGTCGTTGATGTACATTAGAAAAAGCAAGGGCCCAAGAACTGATCCTTGAGGTACACCGGCAGTTATTTGTTTTGGGTCAGACAGTTTACCAGAAAACTCACTTGCTGAGATCGGTTTGTCAAATATGACTAAACCTTAGACCAATATCTAACAACAGTGCAAGTATCAAAAGAATCCATCCATGGGTTAAGGAGGTATAGGTCTTTAAACAAGAGGGCCATGAGGCCCTGAATCGCTCACCTGAACAATTGGCAAGGTGGCTTTTACTTATCATGTCTGAAATTGTCAAAATATGAGTTTTGGGTCAAAAGTCAAAGAATGACCATGACCACTTGTACTCATAAATCTTCATGTACTCATTAAGACAACCATATATACCATTTTTAGGCCAAAATCTTCAAAACTTTCCATGAAATCTTATGTTCTAGCATTTTCCCATATTTGACCATGCCGCAAAAAAGGTCAAGGTAAACCCAAGGTCACCATTTGAACACTCTTGGGGGTATTCTAGTACTCCATGCTATTTACCAAGTTTCAAGGCCATAGGTGTATTGGTTCTGGAGAAGAAAAATATTAAAGATTTATACCATAAGTGGTAATGGCGGCCAAGTTGGTCATGTGACCTGGACCGTTTGAACAAATTTTTCATTCAATCAACCCCTGGTGGCTCTATATGAAATGTGTTCACAATTGGCCCTTTGGCTTTTGAGGAAATGGTTGAAAATGTCAAAATATGAGCGATCTGGATCAAAGGTAAAAAAATGACCTTGACCGCTTGTACTCATAATTCTTCATGAACTCATTAAGACAACTGTATATACCAATTTTTTAGGCCCAAATCTTCAAAACTTTCCATGAAATATTATGTTCTACCATTTTCCCATATTTGACCTTGCTGTAAAAGGTCAAGGTCAACACAAGGTTATAATTTGAACAATCTTGATAGTACTCAAGTACCAAATGCTACATACAAAGTCTCAAGGCCATCGGTCAATTGGTTCTGGAGAAGAAGATTTATAAAGGTATTTACCATATATGGGCATGGCGGCCATGTTGGTCATGTGTCCAGGAGCATTAGAAAATTTTTTCATTCCCTCAACCCCTCGAGGCTCTATATGAAATTTGGTTTCAATTGGCCCAGTGGTTTTAGAGCAGATTCTTTGAAATTGTCAAAATTTGAGATTTCTGGGTCAAAGGTCAAAGAATGACCTTGACCTCTTGTACTCACATATCTTCATGTACTCATTAAGATGATTGTATATACCAATTTTTAGGCCAAAATCTTCAAAACTTACCATGAAATCCCATGTGCTAGCATTTTCCGATATTTGACCTTGCCGTAAGAAAGGGCAAGGTCAACCCAGGGTCATAATTTGAACACTCTTGATAGTACTTGAGTACTCAATGCTACATACCGAGTTTCAAGGCCATCGGTCTACTGGTTCTGGAGAAGAAGATTTTTAAAGGTTTTTACCATATATGGGCGTGGTGGCCATGTTGGTCATGTGACCTGGACCGTACGAACAAATTTTCATTCCCTCAACCCCTGGAGGATCTATATGCAATTTAATTACAATTGGCCTAGTTGTTTTTGAGGAGATTGTTTGATATTGTCAAAATATGAGAGTTCTGGGTCAAAGGTCAAAGAATGACCTTGACCTCTTGAACTCATAAATCTTCATGTAGTCATTAAGATGACTGTATGTACCAATTTTTAGGCCAAAATATTCAACAGTTTCCAAGATATCTTATGTTGCAGCATTTTGCCATATAAAAGCATAAGGAAGCAAATTTGACCTTACCGTAAAAAAGGTCAAGGTCAACCCAAGGTCATAATTTGAACAATCTTGGTAGTACTCGTGTACCCGATGCTACATACCAAGTTTCAAGGCCATCGCCTTATTGGTTCTGGAGAAGAAGATTTTTCTAGGTTTTTACCATATATGGGCATGGCGGCCATGTTGGTCATGTGACCAGGACCGTTTGAACAACTTTTCGTTCCTAAGACCTCTGGAGGCTACATATGAAATTTGGTTACTATTGGCCCAGCGGTTTCAGAGGAGAAGTCGTTTGAAATTGTTGACGGACGGACGACGGACGGACGACGGACGGACGGACGACGGAGCCTTACCATCCTATAAGCTCCCCCGGAGCCGCTGGCTCAGGTGAGCTAAAAACTTTAACCAAAACATCCAATCCGAACGCCGACGCGGACGCGGACGCCGTGGTGACAACAATAGCTCTTCCTGAACTTTCGTTCAGGCGAGCTAAAAATGGCAGAAACACATGGACACCTAGCCATCAATAAAGGTGGAGAAAAGCAGCTTCAGATCATAGTAAATCTACATGGGTATCAAGCACATATATATTCTGTAAACCCTTTATGGTATTTTTTTTCAAGTTGCACATGTTATCTCCCCCATCAACCAGATATGACTGAAATACTGTTCAAATCACATGATCCATTTATCAGTGAGTGACCTTGAACTCTGTCATTCTAAATTACTGGCATCTGCTGATGCTGGTCTCAGCATGTTCAAAATGAAATCATTTGTGTGAAAAGAGGGAAGGAGAATTATTAGAGCAGTGACAGAGTGGAATGTCAGTGGATAATCAATACTTAATGTCAGTGGATAATAAATGACCTGCTCTTATAAACGCTCCCTCCCTCTTTTTAAGGAACAGTGTTGTCATATTGACTGGCCAAACTGCAAAATTCAAGGCATAAAATCTGCAGATATTGTAGTTTATATATGATAATACAAAATGTCTATTTCATCATGGTCTGCAGGGTACTATTATGTCATGCAACTATCGCTATTTTAGTAGTGATGACAAAGTGTAGTTATTATTCCTGTATGGTTTAAAACCACTTAATACATTCCGGATACACCTTTAGGGGTATCTGGGCAAACAGTTTGGATCCAGACCAGGCCCCGCAAACGTGGGGCCTGATCTGGGATCCAAACTGTTTGCTGCCTAGACATCATTTCTACAGGAGTCAGTTAGACCAATATTGTCAAAATATTCTTGATTTTTGATGCAGACAACAATTTCAGCAGACGACAAAAGATACCCAGAATGCAATGGGTTAAAAGGATTTTATGGTGATAACTTACAAGTTTTTGCTTCAGTGTCATGTTTGGATTCTTCATTTCATTTCTTTTATTATTCAGGTCATTGACCAGGCCCTCCACTTTCTGTATCTGAAAACAAATGGAAGACCATTAGAATGGTTTTGGCAGGACAGTTGGTTGGTTGATTTGATGCTTAACGTCCACGGTAAACAACTAAGGTCATGTCGGGACGGTCAGTTAACCTAACCACACTATTCCTGGGCAGGCTTAGACCTCCTAAGCGGTTAAGGTGGTGATTTATGGAATATGTAAAAATCTGCATAAAACCATAAAAAAGTAACGTATCTCCCTGAAAGGTAGCAGACTTCTTATTTTCGTTGTTCTTTACAGTTTAGAATACAAAAAAGACGTACATGCTGCTTAAAAAAGTGTTTTTATAAGGAAAGATCAAAGGGTAATTTTCTGCTAATAAATCTGAAAAAATAATATCGTTATTGAAAATTTACATAGTGCTGATGGTGCATTATTGCATAATGAAGAGCGTCCTAGCAATTATTTATTCCAACTCTTTCTCAAATTGTAATGTAGACCAGATGAAAACGGTAGCTTTTTCTCAATGTTCAACCATGTACAAAGTAAATGTACACTGGACGCATTTATTAAATATAGGGTAGGCAAGCATACCTATGTTAACACCTACAATATAAATAGTACATTACTGACATGATCAGTGGTGTGTAGATGAAATTGTTCAACCTTGTTAAAATAGTATCACCTGTCTCACCTGTGTGTTTTGACAAAAAAATTTGGACACAGACTGCATCTTTTTTATCTGCTCAGCCTGAATATGTGTGAAAGAGTTTGAAAAAATAATTGCTAGGACGCTCTCCATTATGCAACAAGGTATTCTAAGCACTAAGTATATTTTCAATAATGATATTATTTTTTCAGATTTATTCGCAGAAAATTACCCTTTGATCTTCTCTTATAAAAACACTTTTAAACATCAACAAATGCTGCATTTTGGGATTCTAAATCATGAGAAACAACATAAAGAAGGCATCTGCTAAGTTTTGGAAAGATCAGTGTTATTTTGAGTATTTTATGCAGATTTTTGTCTTTGTCCCAAATCAGTGATTATCACCACCTTAACCAGTACTAAGTGCACATACTAAGTGCACATAACATATGAGCCGCGACACGATAAAACCAACAATGTGGTTGTGCGCCCAGGGCAGACTCTGATCAGCCTGGGGATCTGCCCAGTGTGATCAGACTTTTTGCTAAGCGCTTAAAGGGTAGCTGAGGGCCTGAGCTACCCTCATGCGGACAGCGAAGACTCTGATCAGACTGGGCAGATGCCCAGGCTGATCTGAGTCTGCGCTGGGCGCACAACCACATTGTTGGTTTTGTCGTGTCGCGGCTCATATGTTATGCTCAAATAGCAGAGGCTCTGGCTAGGCTGAGCGTCAGAAGTCACACCATTCCGACAGACAGCTATAGACATTCAGTTTTCCTTTCTGCAGATTCTGCAACACGCTGCCAGAGTGAGTCCAAATCCTTAATGCTTTTATGGGCTAGCCAGCTTTCAAAAACTATGGGCTGACTTTTTTCTTTCTTTTGAGGTAAGTGAGGGAAGCAACTCAACCATTTTCATTTTTGCCTCCCTTCTTAACAGGGATCAACTCTTTAAGGTAAGAATTTGCTCCCAGCAGAGCAAATTCTTTCCTTCAAGAGTAGACCCCATTTTGGTAGGGGTTCGTCTTCCAGGCAAATTAACAGGAACTCACTAAAGATATCGACCTTGGTAAAAATGGCAAACAACACGGAGGTGTACCCATATATTCTACCATGCACTTTGTTGTTTATGCCTTATGGTCACCTGCACAAAGTCAACACTATGTTTCAGAAAAGTCCATGAATAACACTGGAAGAGAACAAACAATTACTTGAAATCTTTACTTCTCTATAGCTAACTTTGCCTCACACCAGCCTACCGATAGGGAAGGGATTATAATTCTGAGATTATTACTGATCATTTTGAAAACAATCTACTGTGAGCCTCAATTTTCAAACATCTAAATAATTAATTTTCCTTTGGAACAAATGGAAATTTAATTATTTTAGGTGTCCCAGTACTTAAGAACATTACAATATGTTGTGCCTCCTCATAAGAGCCTTACTGAGGAGTCACATAGTATGTCTATATGTAGAAACAGGAAAAATTATCCCAGAATGATCACCAAAGCCCCTTCTCAGTGCTCTAGATAAGAGGGGTATTTGATGATAATTGAAGGATAATTTTTTATTTCTAATTGAAACCATACGTTGTGACCCTTCATCTGAACCGTCTCATCGAGACGGTTCAGATGAGGGGTCACAACATATGTTATTGTGCAGAATTAACAAAAATTATCCCTAATTATCACCAAATACTCCCTCTTATCTAGGGCACTGCTTCTAATCTCGAGATTCCCTTACATATGACTGTATATTTCCAGTCTTCTCAGCCTCATATGCCTCCATCCTCAATTCCTCTGGGCTGACATCTTCAAAACCTGCAATGTACGGATGGATAACTTTAGATTTTTAAGTTTCAGGAGGATTCAGCATGTCAGCTTCAAGTCAAAGAGTATTTTCAGGAAAATAAATAGTAGGGCAAGGACCGGCTGTGCTTGCAGCAGGTGCAGAATTTGGGCAGTCTGTTATGGGGATATCATCTTTTTTCTAGGAAACGAAACGGTGAAATGTTTGTTTTTTTGTTTTATTCTTTACCATACAATGTAAGTTTTACTAAAATAATATGCATAAGCGCCCCATCAATTGAATATGTTTTTCATGGCGTTTTTCATGAAATTCAATTTTCTTGCATTTTTTTAAAGAATGTAAAAATATACTTATTAACAAGAACACTGCAATTTTTTGTTATCAGTTTTTTTCAAATATCCTTTATTACAGATTATATGATTTGCTGAAATGAAAGTGCGTTCATATGCAAGATATGAATTTTAATGGAAAATGTGTAAAAAAAAGTATGTTTTTAGGAAAACAAAATGGTGAAAAGTGTTTTTTTTTTCTTAGCCAAATGTTTTATAGCTCTTTGGGTTATTTAGATGGTATAATGGTTTGAATGCCACACCAATATTTCTATTAAGTATGCCTCTACCTTAAGGTGTAAGGGTACTGCATATCTCAATGTTTTTCTGCAATTTTGCAAAAGGGACAATTTTGGTGACTTCCTGTGTGCTTCTCTGTAGGACGAAGCTCTTCCAAATGGGGGTCAACTCTTAAAGAAAAGAATTTGCTCCTACAGGAGCAAATTCTTTTCTTTAAAAGTTGACCCCCATCAGGAAGGGATCCAAAATATGAAAATGGCAGCTGCTTCCCCTGAAAGTTTACCCTTTATCTTAAAACTATATTGGGGCATCTCATTATAGGCACCGTGATGGGGCAATCTAGCATGCTACTTAAGCATATGAGCTGCGACACGACAAAACCAACAAAGTGGTTGTGCCCCAGCGCAGACTCATATCAGCCTGGGCATCCGCCCAATTTTATCAGCCTCTTTGCTAAGGGCTCAAAGGGTAGCTAAGGGTCTAAACTACCTCAATGCGGACAACGAAGACTCTGATCAGACTGGGCAGATGCCCAGGCTGATCTGAGTCTGTGCTGGATGCACAACCACTTTATTGGCTTTGTCTTGTCGCTGCTCAATTAAGATTACTTCTGCCATGAAATAAGGAAAATATTCAAGGAATTACAACCGTATTCAATGCCACATTTCATTATTATTTGTATATATGTACCACATACCGTTTGACATTATGATATTGTTTCATAAAACTTTGTAGTCAGTAGAGCTTCTTACTTATGTACTTATCCGATTCCGTGTTTAAGGAAATGGGCACTTTTTCAGGGGTAGCAGTTCTGTATTTTGGTTTGCTTGTCTTCCCAATGAGGAAAAAAATGCCTTTCCTTTGAGAGTGAAACCCATTTTAGATGGATGGATGGACGAATTGCGATTTTACGTCCTTTTCAACAGTATTTCAGTCATATCAGGACGATGGGACGATGATAATGAAAGGCTGTGTGCAATGGAACCCCGTTTACGGTAGGAAAGATTCTCGCCTCGAGCGGGATTCGAACCCGGGTCCGCTAGGTCAGTAGGCCAGCGCTTAACCCACTGAGCTACCGGGGCTCCTCCCCATTTTAGAAGGGCTTTGACATCCAGAGAAGCAAACAGGAAGTCACAAAAGTTATTCCCAATGAAAAATGGCAGATTGACATGGTGTGCCCTTAGGCCTTAAAAACAGCATTTGAATTTCCTAAATCCCCAAACTTACCAGGAATACAAGGAGAATCTTTCTCAAAGCCAAGCACTGAAAAAGGCCACATCCTGGAAGCCTCCCATGTTTTCACTTCTGTTCCAAGACCTTTTCTGAAATCATTTAAGACGAAGAAAGGTTCAGACAAGATGTACACAGAATGATGCAGGATACAGAAGGCACTACAAACAATGATTTTTATGATTTTCCAGGCGCTTGGAAGGTTTCTCAATTAAACCATACTATCAAATGCAAGAATATCAATCATATATATTTGTGACATTGCATTAACATTGCAGGGTCCCTCAGGAGAAGTTTGGACACTGTGTGTATGTGCTTCTTTCCCCAGTGCTCCAGATAAGAAGGGGTAACAGAGATAATTTTGGGATAATTATCCATTTTTCTCATAAAAAACATATTTTGTGACCCCTCATTAGAACCGTCTCATCGAGACCATTCTAATGAGGGGTCAATTATATGTTTTCATTGAGAAATAAGAAAAATTATCTTTGAATTATCCTCAATACCCTTTCTTATCTGGAGCTCTGTTTCCCTATTGGTTTTAAGAGCAGATTGTGGGATTTGATTGTATTAATTCCTGATCATTGCCTATCTTTTTACTTGGCTGGTGTCTGGTGTTTAAACAACTTCCTCAGGGCCTGGCAAATGTTAATGCAGGAAAAAAATGTATAATCACTACATTCAGTCCATGAACATACTGTAACTTTATGACATTGTAAGATGTGCCACTAAGGAATATTTTCTGTTCACATTGATTCCTATTTCTGTATAAAATTACCCTAAACTTATCTAACATTGCTAGAAAATATAAGAACTTTTGGCACAAAAAACTTTATGAAAATTATTATGTAAACCGAACCCAATACATAGAATATGGGCATGCTCATGTACATAGATTTTTGACTGGGTCACTAGAAAATAAAACAGGACTAATTTTGACTAATGCCAAAATTATTGTTTCTTCATGTAAGAATCCAGAGATGAGTTGAAGTCAGACAAAGAATATTTTAACTGGCATAACAAGCCATTTAAGCACATGAAAAGAAAATGTAAAATAAGAGTAGATACACTCCTTTAAAATACTTACACAATATCTGTTGCTGAGGTCTGTTGTTGTGCTGCAGACTGTCCTTGACCTTGCTGTTGCTTGGCATCTGGAGCTATCCATTTGTATGGATTCTGATTTGCCCCGAAAGAATCACGGAAATTTACCTTGGCTGAACCAGATGCTGGCCGTCCACCACCAAATAGCTGTCTCTGAGCAGTTAAATTGTAACCTGTTTAAGAAATCAATTCACTACATCAGTGCTCCAGAAAAGATGGGCTAATATTCCATATCTTTACCTAGAAACTTGTGTTATTACCCCTCAGTAGAACCGTCTTACTGGGACGGTTCTACTGAGGGGTCACAACATATGCTTTCTTTGAGAAATAAGGAGAATTATCACAGAATTATCTTCATAAATTCACTTTATCTGGAGCTCTGCACTGAGTATACAGGGTTCGAAATTAATAGCAGCAAGTACCAATTATGCCACCTGAAAATCTCATTTGCCAACTGAAAAAAAGTGGGTAGCAACAAGCAAATTCAACGAATTTATGTGCCCCGCGTTGGAAACTAGGTCTCCACTGTATATACACTTAGTGTTTGAGCTGGAAAAGCGGCTAAGTTAAAAATGTGAAAAAAGTAATAAACTAGACAATCACTAAAGGTGATGAATGCCCCCGCCATATGCCTCACTAGATGAGTAATGTGTTAAAACATATTTGTGTGAAGTTACATCAAAATCTGTCAATAAATAAAGGTGCTAGAGGGATGACTGAGTTTTTCTTAAAAATAGCAACTGTGACCTTGACCTTGGAACTACAACCCTGAAAGGTTAACTTGTCCAAGATATTGTCATACTTAATATTTGTGTGAAGTTCTATCAAAATCAGTTAATAAAAAAGATTTACATGTACCTATAATAGCATCTGTGACCTTGACCTTGGACCTACAATGCTGAAATGTAAATTTGTCCCAGATATTGTCAAGCTAAATATTTGTGTCAAGTTATGCCAAAATCATTCCAGAGGGATGACAGTGTATTTTCTAAAAATAGCAAATGTGACCTTGACCTTTACCCTGAAATTCTGGACCACGAACTTGTCCAATATATTGTCACACTAAACATTTGAGTGAAGTTATATCAAAATTGTCAATGAATAGAGGAGTAGAGGAATGATAAAGTTTTTTCTAAAAATAGCAACTGTGACCTTGACCTTGGACCTGCGGTGCTGAAACGGTAATTTATTCAAGATATTGTTATACTTAACATTTATATGAAGTTACATCAAAATCGATCTATAAATGAAAGCGCTGGAGCAATGCCCTAGTTTTTCTGAAAATAGAAACTGTGACCTTGACCTTCATCCTACCAACCTGAAACGCAAAGTTGTTGGAGGTACTGTCATACCCAATAAAGCTGTGATATAATACCAAAATCGGTTAATAAATGAGGCCGCTAGAGCGACGATAAAAGGTGAGATTGTATTTAAGCTATGGAAATATGGTCAAAATATGTATGTTATTCAAGGGGACATAATTCTGCAATAAAGACCTGACTGAAAGTTCTGTTTCCTTTATGCACATGTTCAATGCATGTCTGAACTGTGTTGCAAGTTTCAAATCCCTACATCAAATACTATTGGAGGAGTTGCAGAGACAAGAACAGTACTACAAAGTGTGAAATATGGTCAAAATATGCATGTCATTCAAGGGGATGTAATTCTGCCATAATGACCTGAATCAAAGTTCTGTTTCCTTTATGCACATGTTCAATGCATGTCTGAACTGTGTTACAAGTTTCAAATCCCTACATCAAATACAATTGGAGAAGTTGCAGAGACAAGAACAGTACTACAAATGTGAAATATGGTCAAAATATTATGTTATTCAAGGGGATATAATTCTGCAATCAAGACCTGAATCAAAGTTCTGTTTCCTTTATGCACATGTTCAATGCATGTCTGAACTGTGTTGCAAGTTTCAACTCCCTATATCAAATACTGTAGGAGGAGTTGCGGAGACAAGAACAGTACTCAAATGTGAAATATGGTCATAATATGTATATTATTCAAGGGGACATAATTCTGCAATAAAGATCTTAATCAAAGTTATGTTTCCTTTATGCACATGTTCAATGCATGTCTGAACTGTGTTGCGAGTTTCAACTCCCTGCATCGAATACTGTAGGAGGAGTTGCGGAGACAAGAACAGTACTACAGAGTGTGACGGACGTACGTACGTACGTACGGACAAGGGCAAAACCATATGCCCCTCCCCACTTCGTGGCGGGGGCATAAAAAATAACATGAGGATTATCCATGATCAAAATACCTGTGAAGTTTCAAAGGAATCAGCATAAAACTGTAGGAGGAGTTGCAAACACAAGGTACCCACTATCTATTTACTTTGATAGTAAAAATGTATGAAAAATGGCTAAGTTCAATTTGCAAAAAAAGTAATAAAAAATAAAGTGAGGATTATATCCAAACCACATGCATATCTTCAGACCATGACCAAAATACCTGTGATGTTTCAAAGGAATCGGCATAAAACTGTAGGAGGACTTGCCCACACAAGGTACCCACTATCTAGTCACTATGATAGTATTAAAGAACGTCTAAAAAATGACTAAGTTCAACTTGTGGAAAAAGTGACAAAAAATAATGTGAGGATTATATCCAAACCACATGCATATCTTCAGACCATGACCAAAACACCTGTGAAGTTTCAAAGGCATCGGCATAAAACTGTTGGAGGAGTTGCACACACAAGGTACCCACTATCTAGTCATTTTGATAGTAAAAACGCCTAAAAATGACTAAGTTCAACTTGTGGATAAAGTGACAAAAAATAATCTCAGGATTATATCCAAACCACATGCGTATCTTCAGACCATGACAAAAACAGCTGTAAAGTTTCGAAAGAATCGGCATAAAACTGTAGGAGGAGTTGCGCACACAAGGTACCTACTACTTTAGGGGGACGGAAGGACGGATGGATGGAAGGACGGAAGGACAGAATGCCGAAAACTATGTCTATGTCCCTCCGCTTTTCTTCGAAAAGGCGGGGGACAAAAAGCTGCTCAAGGAATTTGTTGGTAAAAGTTAATTTCTTTGAAGTACTAGCCAATTTTCAAAACCAGAGGGCCAATGGCCCTATATCGCTCACCTGAGCACTGAGGCACTGAGGTTACAGCAACAAAACACCATGCACAACAACGATAAAAAAACACCATTTATGTAGAGGATAATATCACAAACATTTATGCAAAAAAATAAGCTTTATCCCCTATTAATGGCTTCTCAGAAGATCTTTGGCAAAAAAAAAAAAAGTGAAAATTTGGCCTTTCAGCTGCAATGGCAACCAATCAAAATCGGGTAATTGGGAAAAATTCATATGGCTGGTAGAGGACTACTCCAGGAACATTTCTGTGAATTTTTGTCAAAATATCTGCAGTAACACAGAAATAAATAGCCAATGTCCACTTTCCTCATTATAAGTCTATGGAAACTTTAAGTTGTCATAGCAACAAATTCACATGGGCAATGATAATATAAAACATACTTTAGGCAGAGGTTAAAGTTATTAATATGTATGCTAAGTATCAGCTTCATCCCCCTCATGGCTTCACTTTTCCCATTATGAGTCAATGGAAACTATAAGTCGCCATAGCAACCAAAGTTCTTATGGGATTGGAAGAAAAAGAATAAAATTTATGTAGAAACTACTGTCATCAACATGTTTGCACAATATCAGCTTCATCCCCTATATGGCTTCTGAGCAGAAGATTTTTTTTTTTTTTCTAAATTTACACTATATTTTGCCATGGCAACCAATCAAATTCAGCGATTTGGAGAAAATTTATATGAATGGTAGAGGACTACTCAAGAACCATTTCTGTAGAAAAATTTTTTAAATAACTGCAGTTAGTTAGACAGCAAAAATTGCCAATTTCCATTTTCCTCATTATAAGTCAATGGAAACTCTTTGTTGCCATAGCAACCAAACTGCTGGAGCAATTGCCATGAAAAACAATAATTCTATAGAGGCTAGTACTAAGGTTCTTTCTGTAAAGTTTGAGCTTTATTGGGCCACACAGTTTCTGCGAAGATGATTTTTTAATATTTTTCTATTTTTAACCATTCGGTTGCAATGGCAACCAGCCAAATTAAGCAATTTGCATAAATTTAACATGGCTGGTTAAAGACTACTCAAGGTACATTTCTATGAAAGTTTTGTCAAAATATCCGCAGTGGCATAGCAATAAATGCAAATTTTCCATTTTGCCATTATAAGACAATGGCAACTTTCAGTTCCCATAGCAACCAAACTGCTAGAGCAATTGCCAAGAAAAACAGTACTTTAATAGAAGCTAGTACTAAGATCCTTTCTGTGAAGTTTGAGCTATATTGGTTGCATATGTTCTGAGGAGATGATTTTTGGATATTTTTTCTATTTTTTAACCATTTGGTTGCCATGGCAACCAGCAAAATTGTGCAATTTACATAAAGTTCATGTGGTTGATAGAGGAATACTCAAGGAACATTTTTGTAAAATTTTTGTCAAAATATCTGCAGTGACATAGCAATAAATGCAAATTTTCCATTTTGCCATTATAAGTCATTGGCAACTTTCAGTTCCCATAGCAACCAAACTGCTGGAGCAATTGCCAAGAAAAACAGTACTTTTATAGAAGCTAGTACTAAGATCCTTTCTGTGAAGTTTGAGCTTTATTGGTTGCATAGTTTCTGAGGAGATGATTTTTGAATATTTTTTCTATTTTTTAACCATTCGGTTGCCATGGCAACCAGCCAAATTGTGCAATTTACATAAAGTTCATGTGGTTGATAGAGGAATACTCAAGGAACATTTCTGTAAAAGTTTTGTCAAAATATCTGCAGTGACATAGCAATACATGCAAATTTTTTATTTTTCCCATACAAGTCAATGGAAACTTTAAGTTGCCATAGCAACCAAAGTTCTGAAGCGATTTGGATAAAAAACAGTATTATTGGTTCCCCCTGCCTATAGATGCTATATATGAAATTTGGTAACAATGGGCCTTGTAGTTTCAGAGGAGATGTCGTTTGAAAATATTGACGGACGGACGACGGACGGACGGACGACGGACGACGGATGCCTGCCCATACTATAAGCTCACCTGTGAGCCTTCGGCTCAGGTGAGCTAAAAATACTGCTTGTGCTAGTAAAACTAAACAGATTCCACAAGGTCAAAGGCATTATCAATGCCTTTGACCATATGGAATTTTGTTTGGCTATAAATCTCAAACTACCGGGATGAGTGGCAAGAGGACCGTTTTTTTGCCTCTACCAGGCAGAGAGTCTGGCTTTTGCTACCAGATATGTAAGTTTTGTTACTAGCTTTTTTACCAGGTAGCTAGTACTTGCTATCTGCAAAAAAAGTTAATTTCTTACACTGGTAAAGATTACTGCAAATCTTTTATTTTGCAATTTTACATCCTTTTCCACAGTATTTCAGTCATATTTGGAGGATGAGAGGATGATATTGAAAGATGTGTGCAAAGGAACACCTTTATCAGTTGGAAAGATTCCCCCTTCCAGTGGGTCTTGAACCTAGGACCTCTAGATAAGTAGGCCAATGCTTCACCTACTGAGCTACTGGGACTCCCTTTCTTATCACAGAAAAAAATTCCTGACAGTATACAGTGGGCATACATTGCTGAAATGTAAGTAACTCAATGTCTGATTAGATAACATCAAATATTTGCGAAGCTATATCTTGCAATATACATGTACTATCAGAAACCTGACGTCATTAAGTAACATCACTTCTCCTTGGCTGACATCTGGTTTTGTGTAGTTGAAAGTGTTTGCTATGGGTGCAAAGAAGCACACTTTTAAAGGTGAAAGCGTGCATAGAATGGGGATAACTGTACTCAAAAGTGACATTTGGGGAGGTAAATCATGGGTTTTATGGTCTGAAATTGCATTTTATGGCAACATGCCAGTGGAGCCGTAAAATGAAACTTCCGACCATACAACCAACAATTCACCTCCCCAAATGACAATTTTTAGTACAGTTACCGTATTCTTCCTAATTAGCGCACATGCCCCTATAAGCGCACACCATGGCAATTTGTGAGACATAGGACTATAAATGCACATTTTTTTACTGGTTTATTCCTTTGTTTGCTTGTTTACAAGAGCTGAAAATGCAACAGAATATATCATTTTTTATTTCTAAAGCTTCTCTATGAATTTAAAGATTAAGCATCAGAGAAAAGCTGCCTATAAGCAGCTTTTCTCTGATGCTTTACCTTTAAATTTGTTCCTTTCAATATAAAATAACCTATTAAAATGTGCGCTAATAAGAAAGAAAGTTTATTACAAGTATTTGCCACCATTTTGAAAAAGTTAAGCGCACAGGGCGCTAATAAGGTCGATTACGGTATACTCTAATTACTATCCTGGTAATGGACATGCTATGTTCAAACATGGCAAAGCACCAGATAAAATTGGATTTCAAGCATAATTCTTAGATGCATGTCATCTTTCTAATTTCTGAGGGAAAACATAGGTGGTGACCCCTTTGTAGAACTGTCCCACAGAGATGATTCTAATTAGGATTCAAAACATATATGAGCCGCGACACGAGAAAACCAGCAAAGTGGTTGTGCGGCCACCGCAGACTCAGATCAGCCTGGGCATCTGCCCAGTCTGATCAGAGTCTTCGCTATCTGCATGGAGGTAGCTTAGACCTTTAGCTACCCTATAAGCTCTTAGCATAGAATCTGATAAGATTGGGTGGATTCCAAGGCTGATCTGAGTCTTTGCTGGGCGCACAACCACATTGTTGGTTTTCTCGTGTCGATGCTCATATTTCAATTGAGAAATACTGAAAATTACCTCTAAATCATCCTTGTTACCTTTCCTTATCTGCAGCACTGAGTCAGTCAATGTAGAATCAACACTGATGCATTGTTGCAACATATATTGCATCACTATACCAGGGCTGATAAAAAATACATGGGCTTTTGCCACTGAAATTTTATTATTAGTTTAATCAATATTTATTTCAAGAAAATTATCACATACAAATGCACAGAATCAATTATCAGGATTTGGTCGAAAGCTCTAAGCTTGTGAAGACATCTCTGCATCTGATTTTATTACATGTATTGGTAGCAAACTGATAATTTTCTAATTTGCAGTAAAATTTACAATCGTCGGATGTATGCCAGATTCCAAATGTCAGATTTCTCGACATATGGGAGCAAATCTCGGGCGTAATTTTTGGCTATATGTCCGCTGACAGAAGTTAGTGATTGGAAAGTGGTCGCATTTTACAGAAAGAAAACCCTTAACAATGGGATATTTGTAAATAGAACAGAATCTGTTTTTGTTTTTTTTTCTAATGTTAGTCTTTATTCTACTTTTTCACTGTTATATATACTCTATAGGGTGCTAAAAAAGAAGAAAAACAAGAGCTGTCGCCTGACAGCATAGCTCGCCTGAATTGGTGCTTGCCCATCACATAGCCGAATGGTGGTGTGGACTGCTATGCATAAAACTTCATGCAAGCATGTTCATAATGAAAGCACATGTATAAACAAAAGCTATCTCAGAAATAAGTCTTAAAATAAAATTAAAATAAAAAAAATGAAATGAAATTTCAAAGTCCATGAGCTTGAGGTAAAAAAAAACTGACGGGTAGGGGGGAGGGGGGGGGGGGGGGGGCTATGTGGACTGCTATGCATAAACCTTCATGCAAGCATGTCCATAATAATGAAAACACATTTATAAACAAAAGCTATCTCAGAAATAAGTCATAAAATAAAATTGAAATAAAAAAAAATGAAATGAAATTTCAAAGTCCATGAGCTTGAGGTAAAAAACTGACAGGTGGTGGTGGTGGTGGTGGGGGGGGGGGGGGGGGGGGGGGGGGGGGGGGCTAGGATGTATCAAAACCCTGAACCATTATCTAACATCAGTCCAAGTATTAGTATCAACTGAGTCCATCATCATGGCACTGTGAAATTATGTCTTCATAAATATAAAACTTTAACCAAAATCTTTAAGATAAAATTCTAAGTGGATGACCTTGACTTCCAGGTCATCCAGTGGGGTAAGTATAAGGTGTTTTGTAAAAACTCAAAAAAGAGTCTAACAGCAGTTCAAGTATAAACTTAATCTCTGCAAAGCATTATGAATCAGTTTGCAATTACAAAACTTTAAAAAAGCCAAAAATTTCCTAAGTCCCTGACATTGACATCAAGATCACTGAGCGGGGTTGGGGTAGTACTCTGTAGATCTAAGTACAGTGCAAATATAAAAAGAATTCATCTATGGGTTCAGGAGATATGTGTCTTTAAAAAACTTTAACCAAAACATCCAATCAATAAAAAGACAATATTCTAAGTCCATGACCTTGACATCAAGGTCACAGAGGGGGGTGGGGGTAGTACCTTCGAAAACTTTAGACCAATATCTAACTTTAGTGCAAGTATCAAAGGAATCCATCCATGGGTTAAGGAGATATTGGGCTTTATAAAACTTTAACCAAAACATCCAGTCCAAAAAAATTCCAATTTTCTAAGTCCATGACCTTGACATCAAGGTCACGGAGTGGGGTGGGGGTGGTACCATGTTAAACCTTAGACCAATATCTAACTACAGTGCAAGTATCAAAAGAATCCATCCATGGGTTAAGGAGATATAGGTCTTTAAAAAACTTTAACCAAAACATCCAATCCGGACGCCGACGCGGACGCGGACGCTGACGCGGACGCGGGCGCCGACGCCGTGGTGACAACAATAGCTCTTCCTGAACTTTCGTTCAGGCGAGCTAAAAAGAAGAAGACCTACAGACCCTATACTGATGACGACCTACAGACCTTATTTTAATGTGGCATGTAACAGGAAACACAGGTACTTTTTCTAGGCCTAAGGCAGTATAATTCTGGGATATTTTTCTTTATTCAAAACTGGCATGATGTGAGCACTCATGAAAACTGTCGCACTGAGAGAAGTTATAATGAGGCCTATCAGTATCTTTAAATAAAAACTGCAAATTTTATTTTCTCTTTATTTTAGCTTTGCTTTTACATTTGTTGTAGTTGTTTAATTTCCCTTGTTTTCAGTTTTATTTATTTTCAGCTTGCATGATCAGCTTTGTTTCGTATGTTTTTTGTACTGCATGTGTTCTGCATGAATTTTTTCTACAGTTTTAATTAATTATAAATTATCTTCAATGCTATCAGTTAAGCCCTCCCTCAATCACCTGACTGTCTCCTTTGTCCATTTTCGCTTTCGCTGATGGTCAGCCTTTTCTCCCAAGGAATAAGCGTTGTGTTTCGTTTTTCTGGACTAAGGGGTATGCCTGGTTGGAGGGGAGCCATCATCCATTCACATGCCCATGGTGCCACAGATTCAGCTATGAAACCTGCCTTCTCCTTCTGAGGCCAGTTTTCCTGGCTTAATTATGCACCAGCCATATGCAACCACGGCCCCATGGGGCCTGGGATAGTGGGGGCATAGCGGGGCTTAAGTACAGTGTTTTTACCTAAGAGGTGTCCCGGCAGTGCCGTGGATATGCTGGGCTTTTGATTCCCGCCAAAACAGCGGGAAAAATAGTAGAGTGTTGGAGCGTTTTAACGAAGTTAACTTCAACACATTGTCAGAATATTGATTTTTATACTTATATGATCCCCTGGAGGGGCAGAGACTTTTACCAGGGATTCGACATAAAGATGTCCCCACAGTTCAGAGCATATACCAGGGCTTTGCAGAGCGAAAAGTCGATCCCCACTATTCCCCGGCCCCAGGGGGGGCCGTGGTTGCAAATGACTGGTGCATTATTTGAAACTCCTAACCTTCTTCTGAATCTGAATCTGAATTGTTTACTGGTGATACGCCAAAATTGACAATCTTTCACCAGGGGTGCGTGACTGGAGGAAAATTAGTCCCTAGCTCTCACGAGAGATGAGAACTTTGAAATTTTGACACACAATCATCTGACATTTCAGCAGAGGGAATCAGGGAGGTCATTCCAGTCCCTGATGGTCTGGGGAAAGAAGTTACATTTATATGCATCTAAACTAGCAGTGGGTATCTGAAATGCCATGGAATGCTGATTTCTGCAACCCTAGTTTTGGGGACAAGGTCACCTGTAGGTATTCTGGCTTTACCTTTCAGACCTTTGTATAGCAATATGAGTTGGTTATCCTTCCTCCTCTTTTTGAGGCTTTCCCACTTAAGTTGCTCAAGGATGCCAGTCATGATACCCGCCTCTCGGGTGTAATTCCTAGTTACAAACCTAGCTGCACGGTTTTGCACCTTTTCTAACTCTTCCTGAAGGCCTTGTGTATAGGGATCCCAGACCGAGCTTCCATATTCGAGGATGGGACGCACCAATGTCTTATAGCCTACTTCTTTCACTTCTTGGGGACAAGAAAACAAATTTCTCCTTAAGAATCCTAGGGTTCTGTTGGCCTTAGTGCAAATATTAATGATATGGGTATTCCATTTCAAATCACTTGTAATTGTTACTCCAAGGTATTTGATACTTTCAACATTTTCCAGTACTGTACCCTCAAGGGTGTAAGAAGCCTGGATTTTGTTGTGCTTTTTTGTCAGCTGCATCATGTTGCATTTGACAGGTTGAAATCTCATACCCCATTTCCTAGCCCAACATCCTAAACGATCAATGTCTTCCTGAAGTTTCACTGTATCATCTATTCCTTTTATTTCACGGTAACAAACACAATCGTCAGCAAAGAGTCTTATTTCAGACTCAATGTCTGCAGAGATGTCGTTTATGTACAAGGAGAACAACAAGGGACCAAGAACGGTTCCCTGTGGGACACCAGATACAACAGGGGCCCAGTCTGACATAACACCATTTACTACTACCCTTTGTTGTCTAAAGCATAGGAAAGCGTTTATCCAATTCAATGTTGAACCACCAATACCGTAGCTAAATAGTTTGCTTTTAAGGAGTTCATGTGGGGGTGTATCAAAAGCCTTTTCAAAATCTAATATAAAAGTGTCAACCTGACCCTTATTGTCTAACACTTTTGCCCAATCATCTATCACCGTAGTCAACTGAGTTTCACAGCTATGCCATTTTCTGAATGCATGTTGTTTGTCTGACAAAAGTTTATGTTCATCAAGATGGGCCATTATATTCGAACACACAATATGTTCAAGCAGCTTGCAAGGTATGCAGGTCAAGGATATCGGACGATAGTTACGGGCAAGAGACCTGTCCCCCTTCTTGAACAGGGGGCAAATGTTCGCAAGAGACCATTCACGAGGGATTTCACCTCTATCAATCGATTGTTGAAAAAGATGGGCAAATACCGGACCCAACTCTGTCGCCAACTCCTTTAGAACTCTAGGATGAAGTTCATCAGGTCCTAAGGCCTTAGATGGGTTTAATCCTTTAAGAAGTTTTGTAACTCCTTCCTTAGTAACAACAATTTCTTCCATGAATGGGGATGATCTATCCAGAAGAGGGATCTGGTTGTGTTCTGTTTTGGTGAACACATCCGTGAACTGACCATTAAATTCATCCGCCTTCTTGAAATCCGATTGGGCGACCCCACCTCCGTTCCTCTTTTTTAAAGGGGGGATACCTTGGGTGTCTTTTTTCTGACTATTGATGTACCTATAAAAGTCCCTGGGATTAGCCTTAACATCACCAACCAAGTTATTCACATAGATGGCATGCTGCTTCCTAATATCAGCTTTGATTTCTCTCCGTAAAGTTTCAAATTTAGATCTAACTTTTGCACTACCAGTCTTCTTAGCTTTTGCATGAGTTGCATTTCTTCTGCGAATCTTACGTCTTAGTTCAGGTGTTATCCATGGAACCGAGGAGACCGTGCGACTAGTTTTTGATGGAATATGCTTATCTGCTGAGTCCTGAATGAAAGAAGTAATCAGATTGAAGTTTTCTTGAACCGAGCGAGTGTCTGAGTAACCATTAAAGTACTTTTCTTTTGCAAATTTAAGTGTTTCTGCCCTCATAGATTCATAATCACCTTTCTGATAACGATAAACCTTCCTCCTAGGTTTCTTGATGGGGGGAATAACTACTTTCAAAGTTCCAGAAACAATGTCATGATCACTGAGTTTGTCCGGGGAGTGGATGTCTACAAATTGAGTAGGAAGGGAAGTCATTATTAAATCCAATGTGTTTCTTTCTCTTGTAGGGAAGTGGACTAACTGCTCCAATCCATGATCATTCATAATGTCTACCAACTTTTGTCCCTCCGACTGACTCAAGGCTGAACCAGATTTGTTGAGTCTGTCAGGCCAAACAATATTTCGGAAGTTGAAGTCCCCTAGTACATGAACTGAGGGTGGTTTGTTGCCTTTATGTTTATTCCTGATTTTATTTTTGTAATATACAACTGTGATATATCATTAATATTCTGCGATCTTTTTATTTATATAAATTTATTTATCTGTATAGTTTTTACTTTGTTGACAAAATAGCCTTACTGGCTAATGTTATGCTGTTGTGCACTTGAAAGTAGACTTTATATAAAGTTTCTTGTATCTTGCGGCTGTCAACATCAGCAACCAGTATTTATAAGTGTGTAACACAGAAGAAATTTAAATGGGCATCTGATTGTGATTTAGCCATCTAGAAAGTACACCCTTTGTCTTTGAACAGCAGTGGCGGATCCAGAGGGGGTTCGGGGGGTTCAAACGAACCCCCTCTTCAGCCTTAATTATTTCATTTTCATGGGGAATTTCAGGGAAAATTGGTCAAACTGCACAAGGCCAAAAATAAAATAGTTAATGTTTCCCCTTACGCGACCGACCGTAAAAAATCGTAGCGACCGGAAATATTTTTTTCCGATTTCAAAAAAAAATTTTTTTTTTTTACTACTTTTGTGCCGAGTACCAAAAGTCTGGGTCTTCAGAGCTCTAGATAAAGGTGTTTCTGACGAAAAACGCTTGCAGTCCCAAACTAATGAGTCAAGAATATGCTACTCCCACTAAAACATGATTATCCATCATAAAAACGAACGGCATCGTCTTTTTAACTATGTTTGGAGACAAAAGAAGCAGAGCGGAATAGCCAAACAAAAATGCGCTCAACCACCTTAGATAAGACTGGCAAAAGATCAAAGGATTTCAGTCATCTTTTGAAGTCACTGGCTGCCGCTCAACGCACGTGCCGATAGGTTTTATGTAGAGTAACCTGGAGCTGAAAATTTCGGTGTCGGGCAAAAACAAAGGGTCATTCTTTGATACAGAGCGACATGCGAAAATTGTTGAGCGACGAAATTGCATTCCGGGTATTGTTATTTTCAATTTGTCTTTTTCTGAAATACACGGAGACGGTTCAAAAAAGTAAAGTCGGATTTGAAGTTATTAGACTACCGAAAATCGCATGAAATTATGCTTTAAAGGCTACATCTTTAGGGTACTTTACGACGTGTGCATATAGAGAAAACGCAGATAAGCACGTGTATTCGCTAAGTCTGATCACAGTCATCCCTGTCTGGACAAACAATTCATCTAGTATTAGGTTGAAAACTACTTCGATTATTAGGAAACGCACATGGCTGAAATCTCATTTTGCCGACGCTAATCAAAACGTCTCCAGTGGTGCCAAATGTGTCCAACGGAACGCGAACGCGCAGAAAATATTCGCTTTTCTAATTTATGGTGAAAGTTTTCATAATCCGAAGATCAAAGTTGTGAATAGGTAACTCCAGTCGCATTGCATTAATGTGCAGGCTGAGCGGGGCATATGGTATAAGGTACCTTTGCCTGTCTCACGGTTTTATATGACACGTGTCCAGTTCAATGCGGCGTTCTTTGATGTCTGGTCAACATAACCACGTGCAGGTGGTTACCGTATTTAAAACTTTACACGCCGTTATAGCGTATTCCCTGATGAGAATGCGTAACTCGCAATGACCATAGTTGTTTTGATACAGATTGACCCGTTCACCCTAATAAACTCATCTTACGGAGATGGATCTTCAAATTTGGGTTGTTCCAATATCTAAAACAGGGTACAATGTATGTGACAAAAGTGTATACACGACGATGCAACGAGAATGTGTTTATCTCCGGTGCATCCGATTCCATATTTGCTAACAATGCAGCCTCGTCGGGGTCACAATGTTCTTATCGTAAAACTTGAATGAACGTGTTATATACTGTTCTTGGCTATACGGCCAACATTAAAGAAGGAATGCACCGGACTTTATAAAAAATCTGTGTACCAGTTTGGACTGTCACCTCATATCTACACTGCTTGATTAAACAACTACGTAAGTAACCAGAATAGACCATGATCAGAATGCGCATTACACGTCCCCGATATGGCACGTTCACATTTACATTTAATTATAAGTGTGTGCGTGATTTGTACGTGTGTGTCTTATACTTCCATACCCCACGCACCTCAGCGGAACGTATCCGTAGTCGCAGTAAGGGGGCGCCATTCGCCCGTCCCTATTTAATTATAAAAACTGCGTCGTCTATTTTATAGGACTTATATGCAAGTACTTTTAAAAACACTCCTACGTCTTAATTTGGGATGGGAAAACTATCAGATGAAGCGGCTCAAGTGAGGCGTCAGCATGTCCCCGCTTATAAAGATTATCTGGAGCTCTGACTTTTCCGGGAAAAAAAAATAAAATCCCGACCGACCTACCCACCATTGAGAAAAAGGGTCGGGTAAGGGGAAACAAGAATATTTCTAAGGATGGCCCAAATCGAACCCCCCTCAGCTAATTTGAACCCCCTTTCCAAAATTTCTGGATCGGCCCCTGAAAAGAGTCAGAACTGTTTACTGGTGATATGTCCAAGGATTTCCCTGACCAACTTCTAAATTCAATGAATTTTTCCAAAACCTGGAAAAAAATCATCAGGCTTACAAGTGGCTTTTCATGAAAAAGTAGGAAAAAAGTAGGAATCATTTCATGAAAAAAGTAGGAAAAAAGTAGGAATCTTATGATAAAAAGTAGGAATTATTTATACACACTACCAATAAATCTTGTATATATTAACTCACTTAAACGCTGCAGAACAGTTCAGACAAGAGGCCCAAATGGGCCTAATATCGCTCACCTGGCTATTGTGCAACGGAACCATTCTGATACAAAATTGGTCCAATTCCACTGAGAATTACTCATTTTCACATTTTGCTACTTTTAGTAACAGAGGCCAACTTGCCAGTTCAGTTCAGACAAGAGGCCCAAATGGGCCTGATATCGCTCACCTGGCTATTGTGCAACGGAACCATTCTGATACAAAATTGGTCCAATTCCACTGAGAATTACTCATTTTCACATTTTGCTACTTTTAGTAACAGAGGCCAACTTGCCAGTTCAGTTCAGACAAGAGGCCCAAATGGGCCTGATATCGCTCACCTGGCTATTGTGCAACGGAACCATTCTGATACAAAATTGGTCCAATTCCACTGAGAATTTCTCATTTTCACATTTTGCTACTTTTAGTAACAGAGGCCAACTTGCCTGGTCTTTATATATTTACTTTTGAAACACCTAAATGCAAGAATTATTTTGCCACAAATTTCATCAAAATCCATTCAGCGGTTACTGAGATATTGCCAGTTTCATGTTTTGTGCTATTTTTAGTAATGGCAGATGGCGGCCATCTTGGATTGCTAAAATGCAAAATATCGAAAAGCCTTCATGCAAGGACCATTTTGACACAAATTTGGTCCAATTCCATTGAGATTTTCTGATTTTCACATTTTTTCTGTTTTTAGTAACAGAGGCCAATATGACTGGTCTTACAGTTAGATATTTTTGAAACATCTCAATGCAAGAATCATTTTGACACAAGTTTCGTCAAAATCCATTCAGCGGTTACTGAGATATTGTCATTTTCATGTTTTGTGCTATTTTTAGTAATGGCAAATGGCGGCCATCTTGGAATGCCAAAATGCAAAAAATCGAAAAAGCTTAATGAAAGGACCATTCTGACACAAAATTAATCCAACTCTATTGAGATTTTCTAATTTTCACATTTTTCTATTTTTAGTAACAGAGGCCAATATGAATGGTCTACAGTTAGATATTTTTGAAACATCTCAATGCAAGAATCATTTTGACACAAATTTCGTCAAAATCCATTCAGCGGTTACTGAGATATTGTCATTTTCATGTTTTGTGCTATTTTTAGTAACGGCAGATGGCGGCCATCTTGGAATGCCAAATTGCAATTAATCGAAAAAGCTTAATGAAAGGACCATTCTGACACAAAATTAATCCAACTCTATTGAGATTTTCTAATTTTCACATTTTTCTATTTTTAGTAACAGAGGCCAATATGAATGGTCTACAGTTAGATATTTTTGAAACATCTCAATGCAAGAATCATTTTGACACAAATTTCGTCAAAATCCATTCAGCGGTTACTGAGATATTGTCATTTTCATGTTTTGTGCTATTTTTAGTAACGGCAGATGGCGGCCATCTTGGAATGCCAAATTGCAATTAATCAAAACGACTTCATGCAAGGAACATTCTGACACAAAATTGGTCCAATTCCATTCAAGGGTTCTTGAGTAATTGTCATTTTTATGTGTGTGCTATTTTTAGTAACACCAGATGGCGGCCATCTTGGAATGCCAAATTGCAATCAATCGAAACGGCTTCATGCAAGGAACATTCTGACACAAAACTGGTACAATTCCATTCAAGGGTTCTTGAGTAATTGTCATTTTTATGTTTGTGCTATTTTTAGTAACGGCCCCCATGGTGGCCATCTTGGATAGTCAACTGGCACAAATTGAAATAATTCCATTCAAGAACCAATTCTGACCAAATCTGGTCAGAATTGGTTGCATTTTCTTTAGATATTGACATTTGAGCAAAATCGGCCTTGTAAACGCTAAGTAGGTCACTGTGACCTAATTCCGCTACAGATTTTTTTTATTTTTACAATTTTTAATACCAAGGTCCCACTTATGTTCCATGCAAACTTTCAACCAAATATACCAACTGGTTCTGGAGAAGAAGTTGATTTTGTTGTTTTTGCTATTTTTAGTAACAGCAGCCATCTTGGATTCTTCACCTGACCCAATTTTACAATTTTGAAACCCTGCAGTCTGGTCATGCTCCATGTGAAATTTGAGATCCATGGGCTCAGTGGTTTTAGAGAAGAAGTTGTTTGAAGTTGTTTAAATAGGTCATTTTTTGACATTGGCATTTGAGCAAAATTACACAGGTAAACAGAAAGTAGGTCACTGTGACAAAACTCCGCTACAGATTTTTTTCATTTTTACAATTTTGAATACCAAGGTTTCACTGATGTTCCATGCCGAAATTCAGACAAATATACCCAGTGGTTCTGGAGAAGAAGTTTATTTTGCTGTTTTTGCTATTTTTAGTAACGGCGGCCATCTTGGATTTTCAACCTGACCCAATTTTATAATTCTAAGACCCTGGAGTCAGGTCATGCTCCATGTGAAATTTGAGAACCATGGGACCAGTAGTTTGACAGAAGAAGATGTTTGAATATTTGTTTTTAGGTGTTGACGGACTAATTCCGTGACGACGCACGACGCACGCATTGGTATGACAATAGCTCACTATGGCCCTTCGGGCCAGGTGAGCTAAAAAAACTCCAGTCACAAGGTATAAGGGCTGTTTAATTTCAGGAGGCTCTGAAATCTTACTGTTCATGCTGCTGTCAACCTGATTTCTTTTATTTATTAATCAAATAATTGAACATTTAAACAAACCATAAAACATAGTGAAAGACCTGTTCAATGTTGTTCCAGAGAGAAAGAGAACCAGGTGGTAAGAAGCCTGTATGAAAATGTTGCTTTGAACAAGATATAATGGTAGTTTAAATGAAATAGAAGGACCAGAGTGTGATCTGTCAGGGCACAAGGAATGAGAGCAGTCCCAAATTCAATTTCAGAGTAGAATGGACAGCGTCCCAATGTCTTTTTGTGGAACATGCATTAGAAACACCTTACTTTGTAAATTGATTAACAAGCACAACTACTGCAAGATGGGTAAAAGCAGTCATTTCTACCTCTAGTCAGCCCCTGAAATGCTAGCATTTGCAAATCTGAATGGGCATCAGAAGTTTTTTTGGCTTGAATGACTAAAATGATATCTATTCATGTATAAATGGGGGGGGGGGGGGGGGGGGGGGGGGGGGTCAGAAAGCATAGCCCCCCCAGAAGCCAAAACAATTTAGAAAATCACATTCTGACAGTGCTCCCCAGCACCTCAAAGTTAAGAGCTTGCTTCCTAGCTCCCTGAAAATAATTGCTAGTGCTCCCCCAGCTCCCAGAAAGTTGCTAGTGCTCCCCCAGCTCCCTGAAAATAAATGGCCATTCTCCCCAGCTATCCAAAACCCTTGGGAGGGCCTCATCCTTCACATTAAACAACATGCATGTTCAAAATGTTCAACACATTTCCAGAAAGGCACCACTGCATATGAGATCAACAGCAGCATATTCAAAGACTGTAAGAAACTCATAAATAGAATATGCCATCAGTCCTTATATCGGTAACTGGACATCTCGGCCCATAGCAAACTCGGCCTATTGCTAACTCGGCCCATAACAAAGTCGGCCCACACAAACTCGGTCCATATATATATAGTATTTTGATTTGCTTTAATGGTGTTTCTCACTAATTTGTTTTATCAACTTGATTTTGAAATATAATGTTCATTCTGACTCAAATTTGCATTCTCTGAGCCCCAGAGGTTTATATCCAATATGATATGCTGTAGTAAAGTCGGCTCAGTTATACAAACTCTCTTCATACCGAACTTGGTCTTGGAATTAGATATTAATAAAAGTTTCATAGAAAATGTGTCCATAAACATTCACAGGGACTCCTGTAGGTTGATATTTTTTGGTAGAAAACCAACTCCAAAGTTGCAAGGGCGGAGAGAGAGACAGAAGAAAGTGTGTGAGGTGTGTGTGTGTGTGCGTGGGGGAGCGCGAGGGTCAAGTCAGTTTTCCATGTTAAATCAACCTTCCCTATAGGTAAATTATTAGTGCATGCACGATTTCAAGTGTAAGAGAGCAAACTTTGATAATCTTTACAGAAACAAAAAATTTAGTCTGAATTAAAAGAACAATTTATTATTCGCATAGAATCATTTCCCATACATGCCTCTTGTATTAGACCTCGGAGAAGGATATAAGCAAATCTAAATGCAGTCAGAATTAATTACATGAAAACATAAAATATTGTTTTCATTTTATCTCTATTTAGATATTGTAGATATTATTTAGCAAGTATATGTTATATACCCCCATCCCCTGCGTGACTGTTTATACATATGGGCCGAGTTTGTTATGTGCCGACTTTCTTATGTGCCAAGTCAGTGTGGCTGGCTATATCTTAAATTGTCAACACTATTTTCTATACCAAGTAAAGATTATACATATCATTTATATTAGTTATTTTCTGAGATGCCTTTCATACAAAAATGTCATTTCTGAAAGCTTCAAAACGATAACAATTTATGCCCATGGGCCGAGTTTGCTATGGGCCAAGTTGGTCATGGGCCGCGATTGTTATGGGCCGAGTTTGCTTTGGGCCGAGTTGTCCCGGAATCCTTATATCAGGGAATTGTAAGAGAAGGAATAACAACAGACTGATTGGTCCAATTAGCACCAATTAAGTCCTGTAAAATCTATATGGAGACTACTCGGAGAGGTGCTAATCAATTTGATAACATTGTACCCCATCATCGTTACCGACACACCTAGACAAAGAGCCGATTCTTATCGCAGTCTCAGTAATTTATCGAGTGAGGCACCTGTTAATTTTCTTAATTTTATAAATTAGAACAATTTAGGTAAAGTGCGCGTAATCACAGTTAAGTGTGGCGTGTAAAGCAGAGTCATGCGGTTTTTCAATCATCCAAATCGGACCACAAATAGTTAACTTACAGCGTTTCAAAATATTTCGTCTCCTATAAAAAAGGGAATTTACGCATTTTTTATATTAAGTTTTAAAGGCCTTCCGGCGAAGTCCGGAAAATAAAGTCAAGTTCATATGAGAATAAAACATGTAAGGATAATCAGTGTCTAAATGTCTTGAGTGCGCACCAATGCGAACATTGAAAAAATACGAGTTAATGATGACCGGTCATTATCGAATAAAGCAAATTTCAAGGTATGAAAAAAAGAAAAGGAATGAAATTTCATGCCTTATGGTAGGATACACATACACATAGTGGTACGGGACTTTAGAGGCGGTCTCTTAATCAGCATTAGGGTCAGGGTCGACCTTAAGGTAAAATCAACAAGGGAGCTTAGAAAAGGCCATTTTAAGACATCATCGGCATGCATTAAACCTCTGGGATTTTGGGCCATTTTCAAGTTCATAGTCATCCTATGAGGTCATAGTATCAGATTGGGCTGTGCGCTGTGTGAGCAATTTATAAGGTTAGACCTTAAGTTAAAACGATTTTTCAGTAGTCAGTTTAATGTAATAGCAATGACTCATTAAATAAATCATAAGGGTATAGAAGGAATACTGCAGATTGATAGTTTACCAGAAATTTCGTAGGCGTCCGTCAATTCTTACTAAAATGCGGAACAATGTGCAATGTTTTGCAATTTGGAAATATTTCCATAGTGTTTGTCTTTTACTTCTCGTAATATCAACCCATAAGACTAATTTGAAAGCGTAAATATGTAAATTTCAAATTTTAACTTCATAAGACACCAAATTTCAGAAAATAAGAAATTGACCATGCGCCCAGCGAAGACTAAGATCACCCTTTCATCGGTCCAGTCACTGAGATCAGTCTTCCCTGTGCGCGTTATGCAGCTGATAACCAAGCGTTTCTTAGGCGGAAAGCATACTCTCTTCTGACTAGATAGCTCATGGGAGGCTGATCGAAGGCTTCTCTGGGCATACACCATTTTCCTTTTTCTCATACGCTGCGCATATTATAGAAATCGCCTCCTTGAGAAAGGGAAACAAGAGCGCAAACTTCTCACAAGCCCATGAAAAAGTCACAAATGTCAAATATGGAACGAAATATTATGTGTATTTCTTTGTATATCTATTTTTCACTTGCAAACTTTGCTTACGACCAAGAAAGCAAGTTGAAAACATCAATTTGACCCAAAACGGCTATAGAAAAGGCTGTGTCTCTGTCATGATGGCTGACGCCTTTGAATTAACTGAATTGTTGCAAGGAAACAGAAAATTTGACTATTTCAGTGTACGATCGAGTTTAATTTCAGTCTGAACGCTTCGCAACTCGTAAAAATACTGCTTTGGGTGTCCTTTCGGTGAAATAAAAATTGATCTTACACTGAAAAATTCAAATATCCTCTATATACACAAGTTATTAAATGAAGATCACAGCCAGTTGCGCATGCTCGGTTAGACGGTTTCAGTATCGGATAACCGGCAGGACAGTAATCTTGCGCAATTTTCACAAGTACTTATCAATTTATTGCAATTAGGTGATAAAGAGTCGGTAACGATGATGGTACTTTTGAAGTGGGTTCTGTTGTTATTCCTTCTCTTACAGTTCCCTGCTTATATCATGTAGCATGTTTCATTCTGCAACAGCCTAAAATATTTTGAAATATATATTTTTTATTTTCATTTTCATTCAAAAAGTAGGAATAATAGGAATATTTTTGAAAAAAGTAGGAAAAAAGTAGGAATAGGGCAAAAAAGTAGGAAAAAGTAGGACTACTTGTAAGCCTGAATCATTCTCCAGAATTTTATCCCTGGTGTGGCAACCCTGTTAACACTACCCTCTTCTTTATACCCCTTCTCTTCCCTCCCCCTCCCCCCCCCCCCCCCCCCCCCCCCCCCCCCCCACACACACACACACACTCCCCGTTTTTGGACTGTCGAATGCTAGTACTCTGTCGAAAACCGTTTTTACAACAGTCTTACCTTGATTTCCTCCACTTGGATGGTCATTCCAACAATTATTTCCATATCGACAATTTCCTTGGAGGAAAAATTTACAAACTGTCATACTTGTTACCTCTTCCGACCATCAGTATTACTGTTTTTGTCGTTAGGACCTTTTTTCTGAAAGGAAAGTAGGAAGGAAGAATTTTAGGCGCACTCGTTTGAATGCTCAGAGTGGTGCAAAAACTTACCGAAATGTGTTTTTACTAAAAACCGGAACCGCCACTGGACTCGACGTTTTCGCCAACGGCGGATCCCGCTAATTCCCAGCATTTGCTCTTAACAGTGACTACCGTAATCGATCTTATTAGCACCATGTGCGCTTAACCCTGTTTGAAAATGGTGGAAAATACTTATTTTTATATAGTAAACGAACCAACTTTAATGTTAAGTATCGGAAAACAGCTGCTTATAGTCACAGAAGGACAAAGATTCTATACCATTTCAGCTCTTGTAAACGAGCAAACAAAGGGATAAACCTATAAAAATATGTGCGCCTATAGTCATATGCCACAGAAATTACCATGATGTGACCATAAGGGACATGTGCGCTTATTAGATCGAATAAACACTGGCAACATTACCCAACAAAAATTACAGCGTCCTGTTACACACCGGGTCAATCAGCTAGTTACAGGACACAATCAAGAAATGCGCCGGAACAGGCTATTGAATAGCCTCCTAATGGGCGTCGAGATCCAGGTAAAATCCAGGTAAATATAGCCGTTTTCTGAGACGAGGTCAACTGGAAAGAAAAATGCATTTCCTTAACAGGCTTCTGTTTATTGCTATTTTACAATATATTTCTGTGTCAGAGTCTTCGTTAAATGTTCAAAGAGTAGCTAAGGGTCTAAGCTACCTCCAAGCGGACAGCGAAGACTCTGATCAGACTGAGCGGATGCAAAGGCTGATCTGAGTCTGCGCTGGGCGCATAACCACATTGTTGGTTGTCTCGTGTCGAGGCTCAAATGATCGTCATACTCCTCCATGTGTCCCTGAACCTTTCTGTTTTTGTACTTTTAAAAAAATATATTGGCGAGAGGCTACATTAACATGATTGAGAGACAAAGAGCGTAAATAACACCGACCTGGACATTCATGACAGAAATTATGCCTGTGAACATAAGAGAAGCGCGGTGACTCAGTGGTTAGTGCACTTGACTCTGAAGTCAGAGGTCGTGGGTTCGAGCCTCACCAGAGGTGAAATCTTCCTATGTCCGAACGCGTTTTTCTAGCATCATTTGCAGGGATGATGCTAACAAGTGTGCCGTCCTTCGGATCGGGACGTTAACTGGAGGCCCCTGTGCAGGGAGAGTCATCCCCTGTGCAGGTTAAAGATCCCTACTATAGCTACATGGCTATATGTGGGCTTTCATCCTGAAACACCGGAGTGTACAAAAGTACACCGTCTGTGTCCCCTTCTGGGGTTAAGGCGTAAATGGAAAAAGGAAAAAGGAAATTGATATATAATAGGTATTTACCTCTTTCTAGCCACCCTAATTGTTGCTGAGGTTCATTAATGACTCTAATTAATTGGACAGAATTAGTTCCTCAAAAAGTGTAGACCCTGATAAGACCGCCCCTAAGGAGCAGTCTGATCAGGGCATGCACTGTCTGCCAGTCATTCAGCAACATAGTAAGCCCAACGCAATGTAGCAAATCTTGTTCAAATGTTTCAGGTAAGTTACAGAAATGGGTCACGGTGCCCCGATATTTAGAATAACAACGGTATCGTCACATGCTTACCTAATTAGGTGGTGTGCCGAGACAGGACTGTCATTGATTTGTCAAAAAATGCGTAACGAGGGTGACAAAGTAGTGTTATAGGTTAGTCGTTCTATTGTGACACTTAAACGTAAACAGAACACGTGTACCTGTATTATGCCATCTTCGCAAGTCAGTGGTACTAAGTCCACTTTGTTCTTTTCGAACGTATGTAAAGGAACAAAGTGGACTTAGTACCTTTGGCTTGCAAAGATGGAATTACGCGTACATTGCTATTATACATCCATATTTGCGTTGTGTGTTATGAGGAAATCGAATGATTTATTGGCAATTCTTTTACATACGAATAATGGCATTTGAGGGTTTTAAAACCAAACTTTACTAAATTTTAACTTTATAAACGATACAAAAAGCACACACACACAAAAAACACACGAAATGATTCAAACTGATACCTTGAACTAGATCAGCTAGGTATTTAATTCATCGAATCAAAATATAAGAACATAGTATTGACACTGCCATCTTATAGCGTTCATGCTACTTGGGCCGGTGGCTCCTTGCATGAGCCTAAGAATGCTATAGATGCCATTGTGTAACTCATAAAATAGTCAGTTCCTATAAGATCCTATACGTTTTTATGTAAACAAGTACTAACAATAGCAGCCATGATACGATCCATGCTAAGAGAAATTATCAACGACAGTCCGATGATCGGACTTGCATTAGAGCAGTTTTTAGAATGTGTCCGCCACAAACTAGTCTTACTGTTAACTCTATACCTAACTTTCAACTGATCACAACTTGGCACTACACCTTACCCTCAACCTAACCCCTATCCTCAACCTAGCCTTATTAAAACTTAACATTGACTTAAAGGTAGGTTCCTGTACTTTGGAATGCATCATAATCTTGATGAACTTTCATCCAAGTTGTTGGAAAGCACTTATAAAAGGGAATTAATAAGTTTCACTAAAAAGTGTAAATAAAAAAAATATTAGAAAAGTTGTTTTGCAAGGGATTTCCTAACTCTCCTTCGCACACCAGTTAGCGCCATTTTTAGTAAGCGCCAAAAATAGATAACGCAGCTGATGTCATGCTGCATTGCGTTTTGGGATAGTTTTAACCCATCCGTCCTGCCAGGACCTCTAGGAGAGCTCACGTTGAGGGAAAATTGACCTTTGGAGAATGGCATCAGAAATTGCGCACTTATAGACATAATAAACATAGTTATTTTTAGAACTGGAATTCCAACGAAAGAAAATAAACCAAGAGGGAAAACTGTCAGAGAGTAGCTTTTCCCCCTAGTAGTTTTTCCCCCCGGAAAATTGACTATGATTTTACCATAGTAGAATTTCCCACCGGAAAAATGGCTATATACCAGAATTTCCCCCCGGAAATATGACTATATAGCCAATTTTCCCCGGGGAAAATCTACTATACGTGTTTTTGTATAGCCGTTTTTTCCCCTCTATAGTGGATTTTCCCCCTGGTAATATGATTGCAGGAAAACACGCTACATAGTGGAATTTGCTCCTTCTCCAATTATAATAGCGAGGTTCATAACTGAAACAGAAATATGAGTATCTATCCGTAAAATATCGATGGATAACAGATGCGAGAACCGCATACATGTGTCCATTTTTGTTTTGGGGAAAACAGGTAGGCATTTTGCTTTTCCATGTTAGCCAAATAACAGTTACGAGTATACGTGGTTGTGTGCATAAATTTGTATAATTTTGTGTTTGTACAAGCGTTCATCTGTGCATGCGCGCAACGGAGTGCCTGGACTAGTGTTTGCCTTTCATGCAGGAGTCGTGGGCACGTCCGATTATGATTTTCAATGTAATAAAATCCCTACTATATCAAAGCACCCGTTCGTACGTCTTCCTGTAGCTTGCATGCCTATGTGTACGTATATAAATATCTGCAATGATAAGGAATCAAACCGTTCAGTTCAGTTCAGTTCAATTCTCGTTCCTTAACTTAGTAATTATTGATTATTATAAAAATATGGTTGCTAAATTTGCATATTGATTTTTTGGAATTAATCACGTTTATTACCTCCCTTAAAGTACTTATACATTTCTTATGCGACTTATTCCGTAAAATGTCTCTGTTCCATTCCATTCCGTTTCGTTCTGTTCCGCAAAATACCAACAACCATATCAAATTCACTGATAGTGTAACGTGGGCCGACCTGCAAACAAACCCCGTCAGTGGAAAAGCATGCTCACCCACCAAGGGCGGTTTATTTGCTTATATACCCCAACATTTACTCGACCACAAACTACCGAGTTTGTAATTTGCATATCTATTTATAGATGTGACCTTCTACCGTCACATTACTCTCCCCTCCGAGAAGTCTCGTCCCGAGACTTGGCCTGGGAATTACATGGGTAAGGCAACTCCGGTCTGGCAGTTGTCATTATCCCACCGCTGCCACCAAATGTAACGTGGGCCGACCTGCAAACAAACCCCGTCAGTGGAAAAGCATGCTCACCCACCAAGGGCGGTTTATTTGCTTATATACCCCAACATTTACTCGACCACAAACTACCGAGTTTGTAATTTGCATATCTATTTATAGATGTGACCTTCTACCGTCACAATAGCCAATTTCCCGGTGGGGGGAAAAGGACTATGGGGGAAGAGTGGCTCTATGAGGTCCGGACAATCCCCTATATAGCCGTCCTTCCTATAGCCATTTTTCCGGGGGGAAAGGGGGAAAACCCACTCTCTGACAAAAACGATTATTTTCTTCAACATCTGACGAATTTCTCAGTAGCAACAAATTCAGAAAAATAAGAGAATTCAATACTGCTCAGAAAACGACGAAATTATTTTGTGGACATAATTGACATCGCTAGCCCAGGAACCTACCTTTAACTCGAAGTAGTGTAAAGGTACCGATACTCTGAAATTACACATCCCAACCACGACACCAGGTAGGAAATAGTAACACGAATCAGCAATACAAGTAGGGGAGAGTTGGGTAACTTCGGACAGGCGGGTAAATTCGGACATATCATGGCAAACAGTGAAAATCCAGATGAGACGGCTCATAATCATCAGGATTTTCACTGTTTGCCCGGTCAAGTTTGTTTTAATTCCAAACAACTGACATATAACGGAAACAATGTCACTGTCCAAATTTACCGGCGCGGTCCGAAGTTACCCGACTATCCGCTAGTAAGACAACACGAGCCGATAGCAAAATGAACGTATATTTCTCAGGTTGGTGAACAGATTCGCGTAGTCTGGCAGGGATCATTTTCGGGCGAGATTTTGAGCAATTTGCCCTTTTTTTTTTTTGGCCAAAAACATCTCAGCAAAATCTGTTCAATGGGAGAAATAATCTCATACAAAAATTCTTTCCTATAATGGATAGTACCAAAAATTCACAATTCACTGAGTATGAAAAATGGCCAAATTAGATAATGGATAGTACCAACATTCAGTGAGAATAGACAATTTCTTATGAAAAATGTCTAAATCAGATATTTCCTCTCATGAAATTCCAAGCTAGAATTATCCATGGTCTGGTCTAAGTCCTCCCCGTGCACACATGCCATGAGGTACCCTTTTCTGCCAAGCATATCGTTTCACTCAAAGTAATGACGCTTGAAAAAAAGCGCCATCGCATGTACGAACAACAAACGCTCTGATCAACCAGCGCATTCGCGCAGTCTGATCAGAGTATTCGCTGTTCGCTATACAGATTCTTAAGGTCCATAGACTTGATGCAAACAAGAAAACAATGATGACCTCCTTTGCTGCTCTGTCGTCACAGTTCGCTCACGCTATCCGGTACCTTACCTCAACAGAGATAAGCAAGTTTGACACAACGAAGTTGGCCTGTATTTAGAAAACTTTAATCAAAAGCTTTAAGATAAAATTCTAAATCAGTGACATTGACTTAAAAGCTACATAGTGGGATGGGGTTAGTATTTTGTCAAAGCGCAAGCCAGTATCTAACATCAACTATAAACTAAATCCGTCCCAAGCATTATGAAAAAAATATGTCATTACAAAACTTTAACAAACTCCCAAATTTCTAAGTCCATGTACTTGACTTCAAGCTCATTGAGGAGGGTGGGGATGATAAAATTGTAAAACTTTGGACCAATATCAAACATAGGGGCTTAAATCATGTTAATTTGGTTAAGAGAATACAGACTGTGCACACCTACAGTGCATGTATCAAAAGAACCCATTCGTGGGCTAAGAAGGTATGGGTCTTTAAAAACCAAAACATCCAGTGTGTATGAAAAAAAATCTAAGTCCGTGATATTGACACTAATCTCCCTGAGCGGAGTGGGGTGGTACTCGCCCAATATCTGACTACAGTGCATGTGTCAATAGAATCCAGTGGGTTATGAAGAGATGTGTCTGTAAAAAAGTTTAACCAAAACGCGGCGTACGCAGTGGGCCTACGCCAGGGTGACAGCAATAGCTCTTCCCGAACTTTCGTACAGGCGAGCTAAAAACTTTTTCTGCTGACCAAAATTTGGCCGTAGAGTGCCCCGTGGACACATTTATGTGTTAATTACAGTTGTTTGACCTATTCCGACGCCCTCTCTTGTTCCAAAGTATTTCGATTTTAACTCCGGCGTTAAACAAAGTCTCGGCGAAATTTATTTATGGACATTCTTGTTAACAGACAACACTTACTGGTCAAACTCGGCCACATATAGAAATGGGTTCGTTTCTGTATTAAAGGCACCGAAAACTGGGTTTGAATTAAGTAAACAATGCATATTTAGAAAAGCAATTTGGACGCATTTCCATTTGTGAAAAAACAGTCAGGACAATATCATTTTAAATAAATAAAGTAATGCAGTAAAATATAAATTTGTCGATGCCGTATTCTATTCGGAATCCCTGCTAATAAATCCCAAAGGCAAATCCCAAAGGCAAAGAAACTTGTTTGTTTATTCTAATTTATGACTCATTGGCCTGTTTAGCTAGTTCCGGTGGGTAAATTCTTTGCTTTCACGGAATTTATTTCCAAAGTACCCGGTGGCATTCTCGTCATGTCAACTAATTATTCGAGGTGAGTTCGACGGACTTTATTAACTTCGGTGCACCAGTATATCATTTGCCATTCTGTGATTTTAACACCTCGCGCTCAGAAACGTTGGAATAGACTAAAAGACCACGCTAGGTTAACCGACTCTTAAATAAGTTCTGCACGAAAACAGCATACCTTAGAGAAGAGGCGTTTAGACATTTTCTGGTACAGAGAAGTCAAAGAATAACAGAGAATTAGTGTTCCACACGCTCGATCAAAAGAGCGTCGAAACTGGTCAAACGACTGTACAAACAAATCTTCTGGCGCTTTATATAAATCCGGAAGTGAGCAGAGTAATGAACATGTCCTCTGCTGCCCCTGCAGAGAGGTGATAAAGACAATAAGGTAAATAAAGAAAAAAACATTGACAAGCGAAATAGGTTTGCAGTGGCGGGGTCTCACGCACGGTCATTTGCGATGCTTTTATCTATATATATCTATAGGTTATAAATCTACAGACAATGAAAAGAATTCCTATGTTTATATATAACTATAGGCTAAAAGTTTACAAAGACACTGAGTTATTGTCTCTTTGTTCTGCAGAAAAATTGTCAAGAAACTAATCAAAATGACTAAAACTTTTTTCCGCTTCTGTTACGAGTTGTATACTTACTTTTGTACTTTAGTCGAGATATTTGTTATTTATGCAAGAGAAGGACAGGCTACTGTTGCCATAAGCAGCGTGTCCCATTTCATCGTATATCCAATACACATGAACAATGATGCTTAATTCTATCTAATCCAAACTTGAGTTCTATCTTCATAAAGTTAGGTATAATTTGCGGATACGACAATATTCGTCTCAGCAGGCTCACAACGTTGATTCAACGTTGTTTGTCCAGTAGGTACTTGTCAGTAATAACGATTCGATTCCTAGTCTATCCCTTTGGTGTGCACATACATAAAAAGACAAGAGCTGTCATATTTTTCAGCTAGGGGTTTCAGCTGCGTTGTGGCAGTTTGTATTTTTCGAAAACGGGCCCCGAGATTATAAACCTTTTTTGGCTTGCCAGTATTCAAGTGGTTTAGTGATACCGAGTTATTTTCGGAAGAAACGATACGTCATACTTATATATATAGTCGGAAAATACCTGGAGAGTGTGTACTGCAACGATTCATTCTAAACTTTTTTAGGGCCGCAATATTAAGCCAAAGAGATCGGAAAGTTCGTTCCGGTTTGAGACTGCATTTCTTCATTATTTTCTTCACAGAGATAACAAACAAGGATCTCGTCCGATTTTGTCTATTCTTATCCATATCCGATTTACCTCATCTGCTAAAAATAACGGATGGAAACTTTAATATTCTATTTTTGATAGTACATGTACTTTTTTAATATTTCCGTTAAAAAGCACGTTTTCCTTTTACAAGTGCCTTGAACTTGGCCACATTTCTTTTGCTTTTTATAAACTGATTGCATTAAAAATGAAACTCTGAATTTAATGCAAAGTATTTGGCTTTGCATCCGAAGAAATATACCAAAACCTGTGTAAGAAACAGTGTTCATATATAGCAATAGCGCAAAGCATTAGCTTTTCCAAAAAATCGTGCAGCGGCGTCGCCATAAATAGGCCTTAGGGCATCGCATAATCTGACTGGTTAGAGCAGCCGGCACACTGTCCAGCGCCGGTGCATTCATGGGATCTGATCAGTCTTTTTCCTCATATATATATTCTTCTAGATGATCCATGATGAAGACATCTTTTATGCTGAGGATAGACTGATAAGACTGCGCTTATGCCGGAGTGGTCTGATCTGTGTTTCTGTAAAAACTGAAAGAGCAGAGTTCAAATTTATTGTTTAGATTTAGAAACAAGCGCTTTTGACGATTTTTGCGGTTTAGTGATACCGAGTTATTTTCGGAAGAAACTATTTACGTCACGCTTAGTCGGAAAATACCAATAGAGTTTGTACTGCAACGACTCCTTCTAAACCTTTTTAGGGACGCAAACCATATAGATCGGAAAGCTCGTTCCGGTTTGAGACTGCCTTTCTTCATGATTTTCTCCACAAACACGAAAATTTCTTTTTAACAACAAACAAAGAACTCGTACGATTTGTCTATTTTTATCCACATCCGATTTACCTCATCGGCTAAAAATAACAGATGGAAAACATGTGCATGTACTTTGTTTTGATATTTCCGTTAAAAAGCACGTTTTTCTTTCACAAGTGCCTTGAACTTGGCCACATATCTTTTGCTTTTTATAAACTGATTGCATAAATATAAAACTCTGAATTTAATTCAAACTATTTGGCTTCGCATCCTTAGAAATACACCAAAATCTGTGTTTTTATATAGCGTAGCTTACAAGTATTAGCTTTTCCAAGAATCATGCAGCGGCGTCGCGAAAAAATAGGCCTTAGGGCATCGCATTATCTGACTAGTCAGAGCAGCCGGCACACTGTCCAGAGCCGGTGCATTTTTGGGGTCCGATCAGTCTTTTTCGGCTTTCATGCTGAGGATAGACTGATCAGACTGCACTGATGCCGGAGTGGGCTGATATGTGTTCAGTGTATCGTAAAACCTTAAAGAGCATCAAAAATAGCGAAGTCCAAATTCATTGTTTAAATTTAGAAGCAGGCGCTTTTGACGATTTTTCCCCTTATCACTCATTACAATGTATCCCATCTTTCCGTGGCCTACTTCGCTTGGGGCTAATTCCGCGGCTATAGCCGAGCTACTGATGTTCGGTTGGGGCTATAGCTCGGACCATACCTCTGAGAATGGCCGCGGCTATAGCCAAAAAATACCTGGATGAAAAATTTTGATCAATCAGTGAATATGTATCAAACCTTGTCGGAAGATCACGCAAATGGCCGCTAACATTTGATTGGAAGATGCTTTACGTGGGAACTGACTAATTATTGGAACAGCGGCTATAGCCGCGGATTTAGCCCCAAGCGAAGTAGGCCCGTGTGTGTGGCTGATATGTACAACTGACCGTGTTATATAAGTAAAAGCTGGTAATGCAGGTGCGTAATATTAACGCATTGCAACAGGCATTTCCATGTCAGGAAGCGATATAATGTACACATTTTTTAGCATCTGATAAATTTCCTATTGGCCATCATCATGTTCATGAATAGTTGAACTTGAAACCTCTTGCAATGATACAAGTACAGAAAAAGGGGACAATTCAGAATCGTTAAAACTCTGGTTAAAGATGACTGTGAGGAATTCATGTACAGCTTTATGACAATGGAGGGGCACAGGCAGTTATACCCAGCATCATCGCACCACCCAACCAACCGGGGCGTCCTACTGATTTGGATTATAGTAGGGCAAAGGCCTATTGTGCTTGCAGTAGGTGCGGGTGGGGGTTGTATGGACATTTTTCTTGCTTTTATAACACTCTAATTTTGCCTTTTTACTTCATCTATACAAATGTACAGAGAAATATTTACACTCGTCGACGATTTCCTTGGATGAACCTATACTGAACTGACGATGTTTATACATACATGAACAACACTCATTCATGCGATGTTATGCGTAAGCGACGTCACGGATGATTCAAATAGATGATGGGCCGATGTAACATCTGATATACGTCATGTCCTAGCGGCGGCTTTTGTACGTCATTATAAAACACGATGGTTTATAACTATTCTTCGTCCTTTCCTCGGCGTTAAATTAGTCAGAACTTCACGAATAAGCAACAAGATTGATGTGAAAACTAAAGATGAATTTTATTTGTCGGAAGTTCATGGAAGTATGAACGAAATGGGTTCCATGCTTTGTTGTTCCAATATGGTGTAAAGCAAGTTATTGTCTCAAACAATAGCAGCATGCATTTTCTTCTCAGAGTATCAAAATTTTGTTTTTGTCACTGCCACTGATGCCTCTGAAACCAAAAATAAACTTCAGTAAATATAAATTTATTGTCTTCTTTTGATGCCAACTTCAGGTGTGCCAAGATTCCATAGACATGGGTTTGAAACAGTCTTTCCTAAAATTTGATTCAAATTGAATGCGACTAAGCAGCCGTAAAGAATAGACTTGAAAAATGTTCATATAGTAATTTTCCTTGAGACATGCCTTACGGCCAAAACGTTGAAAAACTCTCTCTCTGTGTGTGTGTGTGTGTGTGTGTGTGTGTGTGTGTGTGTGTAAATATTTCCTCGATTTGTTTTTCAAATAAATTTTACACTTGTTTTAACCTCACACCTGTGGATAATGCCACCATTCAAGAAGTTAAGAAATTAAATACTTAGCTAAATAAAAGTTAGAAACAGAAAGTGCAATCTTCAATAACAACTCATGATTGATTGATTGATTGTTTGTTTTGGGTTTTACGGCCCTTTCAGACAGTATTTCAGTCTATATCGGGCCGTCTCCCAGACAGAGGGAGAAAGAAAAGGGAAATGATAGACGAGAGAAAAAATGTCCAAATAACCCCCGCCGGCATCTACTGCAAGCACAGTAAGCCCTTGCCCTACTATTATCCAAAGCAGTAGGACGCCCTGGCACTGGAAGCTACACACAGCACCATCGCACCACCCGACCACCCCAACAACTCATGCAAATTTCACTGTCTTAGCTGGGCAAGCCTTCCTTTTAAAAGGAAATTTTATTCGTGCTCAGTTCAGCTGAGCGTGGAATTTTCTCTGCTGATAAATATAAATGCCAACTGGCATTTTCATATTCATAAGCAGAGAAAATTTCATATTCAGCTTCTTCAAGAAAACAACTGTACTTATCAGTAATCTGCTACTTATTAGCAGGTAAAATTTCAAGGTGAAACTTATGCGCTCCCTTGTCATTTCCCTTTTCTGTATGCCTGTGAATCGTGGACGTTGACAGCACAGGTAGAGAAAAGAACGCAGGCCTTTGAGATGAGATGCTACCGAAGGTTACCGAACATTACGTACAAGGACCATATAATCAATGAGGTTTGCAGAAAGAGCCAAGCAGCTATTGGAGAATATGATGAACTCCTGACGCTGGCCAAGAAATGGAAACTAAGGTGGTTTGGCCACGTCTCAAGGTCTTCTGGTTTAGCAAAGACGATTCTACAGGGCACAGTGAAAGGAAAAAGAGCAAGAGGTAGACAGAAGAAGAGGTGGGAAGGCAATATTAAAGAGTGGACAGGGATGGTTTTTGCCAGCTCAACTAGGGCAGCTGAAAACAGGACGAGGTGGAAAGGCATTGTTTCGAAGTCATCTGTGGTGCCCCAACGACCTAGTAAGGTTATGGGAAAGAATAGAATAAAATTTCATGCTCAGCTGAGCTGAGCTGAGCATGATAAAAATTTTATAACCTTGGGGCCTGATCTTCTCTCTTCAAATTTTGACCAATGTATGTATGAACACATGTTAGCTAGTAGATGGGCAGTAGGTTTAGCATTTGAAATTCCAGCATTTTGGCTAAATTATGTTGTTTTTTTTTTATATATATTTCTGCTCAAATTTTTCTTTCAGATTTGGTCTTTGGCCAGTCTTTCTTGATAATATTTTAAGGACGAGCCATATCTGTTTGTAATTTAAGTTGAATAATATGTACGCTGTATATATACTGGACAAAAAAATTAGGTATCAAATATTTGACTAAAGTTTAAATCATGAAAAATAAAATATCCAAAAATAATTTTCTTCTGTTCCATACAGCTGTCAAAGCGGCACAGATATTGGAATCGGATCACGTAACACACCAGTAGAGACGAATAAACAGATATACCCCTAAAATTGAAGTGAAAATTGTCATCACCACAAAATTGAACGTCCGTGATTCTTAGCTTTACCTATGCAAAACCATTACCAGTGCTCATCGATATCTCTTGGGTCTGAATATCTGCATGACAGCTACTCGATGTTCATTTGTTAAAGCGCTAGAGGTTCATTTGGGGACTCGTTTGCCATTTTTTCATGAAAGGCCTGAATAAGCTCTCCAGGAGTTTCCTGAAGCCTCTGGTGATTAGAATTGGTGTGTTGTAACATCTATCAAGCATGCTCAATCAGATTTAAGACTTGCGATCAATTAGACTTGTCTATATGGACGATTGTCTTTGTCCAAAGCTCCTGGTTCATGACAATAACTGTGAGGAGGCGCATTTTTGTCCGTTTAAGGATTTAATCGGCCAATGTAAGCAAACAAAATACCGGCAACAGGCAGTTAGAAACAGACTTTACACAGCTAATTTGCGCTGCCAGGATTGATGCGATTCCATAGAAATGCGAGGCGACAGTCAGCAAAAAGTGACACAAATTGGCAGCTGGGTCATTGGACCCATGTTCTTTTCACAGATGAGCCCTGATTAAATGTAGATATCCTCGATGATGGGAGAAGAAAGTGACGCCTGCCAGGAACACGTCGTGTAGACTATGAATTAAATCGTGTTGTGGAATATGACATATCTCGAGAAGGGTGGGTGATGATATGGTTCGGCATCTGGATTTGCAACTCTGTGGGCTTGCGCATGATAGACAGAGGCGCTCTGATTAGTGTTCGAGTTAGGAATGACATGTTTTATCCAATTACGAGACCGTTTGCTGAAGTTTTTGGCGTGACATCATCGAATCACAGGACAAATGTGGTGGACCAGTACCTAGCGACAGAAAGAATAGCCCGCATTGAATGTCAATTTGATCACTACCTTTAAATCCAATTTAGCACTCTTTGGCCATGTTACACCGCCAATCCTGATCACCTCAAGCAAAGCTCATTCAGACCTTTCTTGGAAAATGGCAAATGAGTCCCTAACTGAACCTCTGGGGAATTACCAGAAGCATACCGAGTGGCTGTCATGCCACTGTGTGTCATGCAGTGATTCAAGCCCTTGGAGGTCACACTGAGAACTGAAAATGATTTTGCATGGCTAAAGCCAAGAATAATGGTCATTCAGTTTTGTGTTAATGCCAGTTTTCACTTTAATTTTAGGGGCATGCCAAGTTTTTCCATTACTCCCGGTGTGTCACGTGATCAAATTCCAATATGTTTCATGCAATCCTGTGCAGCATTGTTAGATGTATTTAACAGAAAAAAAGTATTTTTGAACATTATTTTTTTTTCAATATAAAAATTTCAGTCTAATTGTTGATCCTTAACTTTTTTTGTCCAATATAGGTAAAAGAAACGAAAAAAAGTCAAAGTTACCAAACGACCTGGTCATCAGGTCGTTTGGTAACTATGACTCTTTTTTGTTTCGTAACAGCTCTTTTTCGTTTCGTAACACCCCTTGTATATACATAGCTAACCATGGGTGACTATCATGAGGATAATCTTTTTGCAATATCAGCAAATTGTCACTCCTCATCACAAGCAGTAGCAGACACTGCCAGCAACCTCTGTTCACCACTTGCAGTAAGAAACATTATCAATGGTCACTTCTAACAGCAGTAACCGATTACCACTAGCAGTAACAAATACTGTCAGCAGCTCTGTTCACCAATAGGGTCGAGTCCGGTAACTTCGGACAGCGGGTAAATTCGGACAAACCTTTGTAAACATTGAAATCCAGATAAGACGGCTCATATTGAGCCGTCTCATCAGGATTTTCACTGTTTGTTCAGTTAATTTTGTTTTAATTCCAAACAACTGACATATAAAGGAAATAATGTCACTGTCCGAATTTACCTGCTGTCTGAATTCACCTGAAGTGACCCGTTTTATGCTATTTTTAGAACAGTAACTGAATCACTTTTTCCAAGCATCCATCCATCTCTGTTTGCGCAGGCAGTAAGGCTTCTTTTTGGTGGCACTGGCCAGAATATGAATATGATATATGTGTGATCTCGTTACCCCTTAGGAAATGTATCTGGAGGTCGGTGAGGTATGTTTTACTGACAATTACTAAATAATTGCAGCTTATCAATCAGCCTGTCTGTTTCCGGACAAGGCCAGTGTTGCCCGGCCAAGGACACGATTATTGCCGTAAAGACAGATATGTCAAACCGTGCAAACCTAAATCGGACTGGTCCTAAGGAGCAGTCTGGTTAGGGTCTGCACTGTTTGCAATTCCATGTACATTTTTTGGACGCATGACTGCATTGTTTAACCTAAGCTACGCTGCGTTACGTAAGATGCGGCAATTATTTAGGGTGTCCCAATTTCTACGAGTTTTACGGTAACAAACTCTAGACACGGCATCTGACAATACTACCTGTTTTTTTTTTCAACAGATTAGTGTACGCGTACCTATTGACTTACTTGCAAGGTTCATGTGAACTTTTATTAAAAGATCCTGAATAGAAGACATGGATGGGGTTCGGGGTGGTGTGGGAGTGAGGGAGGGTTGGGGTGTATCTTCAAATAGTAAGTGGGGTACAGACGTGCCGCTGGAATAGCCCCCGTTTTTATACCCCGCCACACGTTAGTGGTGGGGTATTATGTTTTCACGTTGGCCGTCCGTGTGTCCGTCCGTCCGTCCGTCCGTAGTATGTACGTCTGTCTGTCCGTCCGTCCGCACTTCGTTTCCGTTCGATAACTTAAGTATTTATCAACGGATTTCCTTCAAATTTTGCATATGCATTTGTACTAAGAATGTCTCGCTTGGGATTGTTAATGGGCAAATTTCGATAATTTCTGACAGAGTTATGGCACTTGTCAATGTACAAAAAATGGTTTCTGGCATCTAATTCCTTTTCTACTTGGAGTATCATGATGAAACTTCACAAATATGATCGAAGTAACAAAAGCTTTATATGAGCAAAGAAATTTTATCATTGGGGATTATCTGCCCCTGCCCTGGGGCTATATACATGTATAAAATCATGAAAAATTCCATATAAAATCAGAGTTTGAAGCAATTTTTCTGAAACTTACAGCAAATGATCAGGAGTGATGAAAGCCTCCATGATGCTCAAATTTACCCCATCAGAGTTATGTCCTCCTGCCCCTGGGCTGTATACATGCATAAAATGATGATAATATCTATATAAATTCATGTTTAACAGTTTTTTCAGAAACTTACTTTTGATGATAGAAGCAATGAAAGCTTCTTGTTGTGATTTGACCCTTTAGGGGTTATCTGCCCCTGCCCCATGACCACATGTTTAAAATCACTGAAATTGTATTTGACTAGAGTGGTCAGTGATTTATCCGAAGCTTATTGTAAGTGATCAGAGTAATGAAGTGTCCTGTCATGACAAAGAATTTTATCCATGTTCAATGGGGTTAGGCTGCCCCTGTCCTGGGGTTTTACTGAGAAAAAAGTAATTCTGGAAAAATCGGTGTGTAAAAAAGGTTTTCAGTGGCGGGGTATGACGCAGTCGTTTGCGATGCTTTTATTTATGCTGTCTCAACATCAATACGTTATCAAATTGCTCACTTTCATATATGAAATTAGACCCTCCCCTTTTATGTTATCAGTCACTCTCTTGTGTGCGGTTATCTGATGGATATTTATTCATTTCTTTATTTTGTTAAAATGTTTCATGACTCAAAAAAATTAAACTGGAATATTTCAAAATTTTGGTCCAAACGGTAGTTGCAAATGCTGATTAAACCGCGCCTAAGGTGTACCGTTAACGCATGTCTGTTCTTTTAAAGCCCTTCGTCGGATGGATTTGTTTAAATGATGTCAACTAAAAGTTTAATCTCCACTCATGCAATTTCATGCGTATGAAGTTAGCCATATATACATATATATATCTCTCTCTCTCTCTCTCTCTCTCACACACACACACACACACACACACACACACACACACACACACACACACACACAGAGAAACCAGCGTTGTCACAACTCGCTTAACTTTACATATCAATTTATCTATCAACTGATTTGTTTGAACCAAGTCATTTGTGAAATCGGATAATTTAAACTGATTTATTCGCCTTTTTTATTTAATTAATTAATTATGGAGTTACATTTGCGCTAATAAGGCTGCGCATTGCCTTGCATGATCTGAGTCTTCGTTATGAGCAATTGAACCGCGACTCGACAAAACAAACAAAATGGCATTTGTGACACGCCCAGTCTAATCAGAGTTTTCGCTGTGCGCTTAAAATGTAGTTAACGGTCTAATCTACCTTCAGGCCGCCAACGAAGACTCTGACCAGAAGGGACGGATACCAAGGCTGATCTTAGTCTTTCCACTTCATTGGTTTTGTCGGTCGCGGCTCAAATGTTAGCACGTGTTAGAGATATTATTGGTAGTCAAGTACATCGTTCACCTTAAATTTGTATTAAATGTTTAGATTTTAAACCGATGCTTACTTTCGAACACTTCTATTTTTTTTAATGTGTATGACTTCTTAAAGTTTAATTCTATTTTTCAAATATACAACTGAGAAATGGATGTATAACCACCGAATTTACGTCCTTTTTATTAGTATTTAGTCATGTCAGGACAATTTATTGGTGATAATGAAAGACTGCGTGAACTGGGACCGATAGATCAGCAGGCCAGTGCTTAACCTACTGATATACCGGCCCGGGGCTCCCACAACTTATGGAAAATGGATTTTGGAAAAAAAAAGAAAAAAAAAGAAAAGCAAACAATTAACATCAAGTTATAGCTCTAATATTCAAATAAAAATGCATTGAATCTAATAACTGTTAACACAAGTCATAAATGTCTATGATAAACTAGTAGGATTAACACTGGTCCTCGATACTGCCTAATGGCTCGGGGCAATTTTTCACGCGCGAAGCGAGTGTATCCGCTAACATGTCGAGAAAAGCCGAAAACACCCGGAGTTAACTTTACCTGTAAACTGCGATTTTCACTAATCCCCTTACCTGGATATGACATTAGGGACCGATGAGATTTTCTCCATATGGTACATTTTATAAATTTCTCTGCTTCTCTTGTGGATTTATTTGTATGAAGATCTTTAAATAACAGAAGCTCAAACACTCATAGCGCAATAGGGCTTATCAGTTGCATATGTCAGAGAGTGGTTTTTCCCCCTTTCCCCCCGGAAAAATGGCTATAGGAAGAACGACTATATAGTGGATTGTCCGGACCTCATAGAGCCACTTTTCCCCCATAGCCCTTTTTCCCCCACCGGGAAATTGGACATAAGTGAATTTGGTATAGCTGTTTATATTTTGCAGAACGGAACGAAACGGAAAGGAATGGAACAGACACATTTTACGGAATTAATCACATAAGAAATGTATCAGTACTTCAACGGAGATAATAAACGTTATTATTTCCAAAAAATCAATATGCAAATTTAGCAACCATATTATTATAATAATCAATTATTACTAATTAAAGGAACGAAAAAGGTGTTATTTCTTCCCATCGCAGATATTCATATTACATACACATACGCATGCAAGCTTAAAGGAATATGTACGAACGGGTGCTTTGTCCAGTCATGTTTGATTTATTAGGGAGTTTATTACATGTACATTGAAAATAATAATCGGCCGTGTGTCCCGATGGGAGTCGAGCCCACGACTCCTGCATGAAAGGCAAACACTAGTCACCCCACTCCGCTGCGCACACGCACAGATGAACGCTTGTACAAACACAAAATTATACAAATTTATGCACACAACCACGCACACTCATAGCTGTTTTTGGCTAACATGGAAAAACAATATGCCTGCCTGTTTTCCCAAACACAAAAATAAGAGAGGCTGATAGACACATGCATGCGGTTCTAGCATCTGTTATCCATCGATATTTTACGGACAGATACTCGTATTTCTGTTTCAGTTATGAACCTCACGATTATAATTGGAGAAGGAGCAAATTCCACTATGTAGCGTCTTTTCCTGCAATCATATTACCAGGGGGAAAATCCACTATAGAGGGGAAAAACGGCTATACAAAAACACATATAGTAGATTTTCCCCGGGGAAATAGTCATATTTCCGGGGGGAAATTCTGCTATATAGCCATTTTTCCGGTGGGAAATTCTACTATGGAAAAATCATAGTCATTTTTCCGGGGGGAAAAACTACTAGGGGGGAAAAGCTACTCTCTGACAGCATACATTTACAGGTAGTACAATTAAGTTTATGCACGGATAGGTATTCTTTTCTGACACCAGTATACAATTATAGGGCGGGTATTTAATATCCCGGTTTCACGTATGTACCAAAAGAAAAGTCAAGATAATACTCTTCATCAGCATTCTTAAACAACTATTTTGAGTGAATCAAGTGAGAGTGGAGGAGTAAGGTAAGTGAAACAACAGCGCGAAATGAGGTTACTCTGTCACAAACCAGTCCGATCAGACTCTTCGCTAAGCGCTCAAAGCGTAGCTAAGAGTCTAAGCTACCTCCATGCGGACAGCGAACACTCTGATCAGACTGGGCGGATGCCCAGGCTGATCTGAGTCTAGCTGGGCGCACAACCACATTCTTGGTTTTCTCGTGTCGCGGCTCATTATCATATAAATACATATTTGTATGAAAGACTGCGTTTCCCATAGGTAGTAATTGCTGCCAACGATAGTTAGCAGAATTATGACAGAAAACTGAAAAGTGAAGCAAAATCCCAGTAAGCTAAAGATATAATTTTAGTATCATTAGAAAGCCCATTGACTGTACTTTCAGAAAAAATCAGGGAAATGTTTCTTTCTTACATAATGTTTTTCTTTTTTCGCAATTGAAAACGCTTGGCCGCATTATACAGTTCTTATAAAAGTGAGCAGTGAACCCCCCTGTCACAACTAGGCGTCGTCGCGATTTGTCTGAAAGATTGTTCAGGCGACGTCACGTTAATCCAATGTTAACGGTTATTACAAATACGACATTTCAACATAACACCAAAGGGAAAAGGACTTTTGTGGCATGTCGTCATGAAATCGATGTTTTGAAGCAATAAATATTTGTATGAAAAATAAGAAAAAAAAAACATGACAAATTCGGCGAAAGACCAGACTTTCAAAATATATCAGGGAATCATATGTGCCTTTATCAGCAAATGTTTGACGAATCATTGTTTCACGATTTCCCATCTCGCGCCATTGTACTTACACTACAGACAGGTAAGGGCGGAGGAGTTGTCTCCTCGTACCATAAAAGAAAGCAATGTCTCTTTATTTTGTTATTTTATTTATTCATTTATTATTATTATTATTACTATTATTATTATTATTATTATTATTTTCTTTTTTTTCAAGTTCACAGATTCGTTGAAAAAAGATTTGAAAAAAATAGAGCAAGGTTATTATAATTATTATCATTATAATAATTATTATTTATTTATTTCAAGTTCACAGGCTCGTTGGACGAATTAAAAAAAAATAGAGCAAGGTAAGTTCGCTATGACACTATCTCATGATCATGTAACAATGGTACAGTATCGTTACCAAAGTGCATTATCTCATAAAAGCCTTGTTATAAAAGCATAAAAGCATACATGTAAGTTATGAAATCATGCAAATGCAGATTTTGCCCTAATAATACAATCATTAACCCATTTATGTGTCACAGGGTGTAGGTAATTAGGTATACTTGTATACTTAGCCTCGGTACACTTGTACTGCCTTGCGGTACAAGCCGGCTTTTATAGCGACGTGGTAGAGTGCTCGCCTTTAGACCGAAGGTTCCCGGGTTCGATCCTCGGCCGGGGCATTGAGATTTTTTAAGAGTCCGTGACAAATGGCGCCCAACGTAAAATCCAGCCTGACCCCTGTGCAGTAATTCCTCGAGCCTATTTCTATATGCAGCTCTTTAGCCTGGAACTTCGGGGACGAAGTCCAATTTGGTGGGGGAGAATGTCACAGGGTGTAGGTAATTAGGTATATAAACACTTGTACTGCCTTGCGGTACAAGCCGGCTTTTATAGCGACGTGGTAGAGTGCTCGCCTTTAGACCGAAGGTTCCCGGGTTCGATCCTCGGCCGGGGCATTGAGATTTTTTAAGAGTCCGTGACAAATTGTTTGACAAGGTAAACGGCTAATGCAATCAGGCGGGACTTAATCTCTTTAAAATGAGTGAAAAGTCACGTGAGCCCAAACCGTACCTTGTCAAACAATAGCCAGGGATTACAATGTCATCTTGGTCCGGGAAACATTATACGCCTGCTGATAGACACAAGACTCACACGACGTCCGCAGCACGGTGTCAACAATGCAACCTCAAATAGGAAACAGCGGAGCGAACACGGCAAACCATAACGCGATAACGGCAACCCGCATAGCACAAATGGCTACCCGCAATGCAAAACGGCAACCCGCACATCACCATCGGCAACCCGCGATGCTGGAACCAAAAACCCTGTCACATATGCCTAAAGTGTCCGGCAGGGTACACATCGATATCAGTGTTCGTTATAAGAGTAAAAATCATAAGATCAGAAAAAAAATCAGCGTTTTGGTCATATCAAATGATTTTTACAGTTATAGCTCACTCTAAACTCTAATATACAGATTCAGGACCTGTGGGGCACTTAGGGACAGATTTTCCTACATGTCCGACAAATTCTGTTTGTTTGTTTTTAAGTTATATACTCCTCGCCAAAAGTTTAGCATAAGGTTCAACAAATATAGCATGATTATTGGAGATAATAACAATTGAATTCCAACTTTCCAACTTTATTTTACAAAATGCTGAATAATATTACACCATTATATCTATCTTCTCTTGTCCCACGATCCGTCAGTAATATATCTCGCTACAATCTTCGAAACTCAAATGACCTACAAACCATTAATACTAGATGTAACCAGTATTACAGTTCATTCTTACCATCTAGTGTTAAAGCATGGAATAATTTATCTCCCGAAGAGAGGCAGCATGAATCTGTAAACTCTTTTAAATGCTTCTTACAAAAAGATAAAACTACAGTTTCGAAGCACTATTACACAGGGTGTAGAAAAGGTCAAATACTGTTAGCCCGCCTGCGGACAAATTGCAGCTCGCTTAATTTCGACCTCTTTGTAAAAAATATATCAGAAACTCCCTTATGTCATTGTGGTAGTATAGAGAACGCTCAACACTTTTTCTTTCATTGTTCATTCTATCAAGTTCAACGTAATGAATTAATATAAGTAATTAATCCATATAGACATCCTTCCTTAAAGTTATTTTTGTATGGTGATCTGTCTCTATCGCAAGCCATCAACAAATTAATATTTGAGAAAGTTTACAAATTTATAATCGAAACAAAACGCTTTTAAGTATTAAGTACTAATACTACGCATGCAGCTTATGTATATGAAGATTGATAGACATAATCTGATATTCTGGTACCCGCCTCCTGTCTCAATTCTGTGCGTTATATCGTTTGGTACTTTTTTTCCTCCTTTGGTTATTTATTTTGGTTCTTGTGTCTTTAACATTTTCCTTTTTTTTTTATCTCTCCTCCCCTTACCATTTTTAATTATATATTTAGACATACATACAGATCTAGATTTTTGTTTTCCTCTGCTCTTTTGTGAAATCGTTCTATAGGGTTATAAGTGCTATTCTTCCATTGATTATTTTTTTCTACTGATTAGTTGGAGTTCTGCTTATCTCATGTAGTACAATATTTGGTTTAAAATGTAATATACCTTTTATTATGCACAGCTTCCGCCATATTGTACAATTTTCTTATGTCAGGGAGAGGAACTCGATAAGCATTTTGCTTTCGTTCCAATCCCTAAGCTTGTACTGTTTACACTTGATTGTATGTTAGTTGTAATAGAGAAACAATAAATAGGTTTAAACCAACTTTCTGTGGAAGTTAATGTATTCTATCACGAACACCAGTGGTTAATCATCACGAAATTAAGAACTTCGATTTGAATTGGAAAAACGACTCCACAAACGCAGCAAAGACGTATTATGTCCAAAAACAAATTTTGAGAAGAAAAAATATCGCTGTAATGCGCTGTGAGTGACCAATTGAACGTTTTGTAACTCTAAATGTTTTGGCGAATACGAAATTACTGCTTGTATAATCATTAAAACAAAGCATTATTTTCTTTCGAAAATGTGATATTCAGTTGAGGCTTTTGGTTCTGGGTTCGCTTTGTGCGGTGTTTACTCATATCAATCCAAAGGACTTCTATGAATAAGGTGAGGATTTTCCCCCGTTAGACCGGCACGACAGGTCCGAATTTTCAAAAGTATAAATTGTGCATTTTTTTTCTTAGCAGATCTTCCAAAAATATGTAAACCGTATGAAATCAGATCATTTGTGATTCAGACCCAAAGACATGGGGAGATAATCCAGGTTGACTCTACCTACCCTAAAATCAAGATTTTCGCATACCTCATTTTTTGAGGTAATAAAAATATTAAAATCAGGCATTCAACCCATATTTTTTGTCATAAATGCATGCTAAACACAGGCATATCACAATATAAATCATTGATTTTCTTCTTGTTACGCCTGACTGGCAGTTAAGCATGCAAAACCATAGTTATACTTCCGGTCAAAACGGCCAAAGAGAACGCTTCACTATAACTAAAATACAAGTACTCCCCCCCCCCCCCCCCCCCCCCCCCGTGACCCAGCATTTTCTTTATGCAGCAGACTTCTGCATTGCAAGTACGCAATGTAGGAGATGCCTATTATACATTAGGAGATGACTATTATACAAGCATTGCGCTTACCGTCAGATCCTACATTGATATGATATGTATTTGTATAAATGTATGTAGTTTAACTGAATAACATACTGTTTAAACCAAGTACGCAATGTATATGAGTGGGAAGCTGGGTCATGGGGGGGGGGGGACGATACTCAGTAAACCAAAGAAGAAGAATAGTCAACAGGAGCACTGTGATCTTCGGGGATTATATTGTGTACCATGATCTTGAAATGAGGTCAAGGTCACATACATATGGTCAAAACTGTCCAGTGTTGTCTGTTATGAAAGTAATGTGGGTAAAAAAACGGGTGAAAAGTATACAATAAATAATTATCTCAACGATCAGTTTAAGGATAATTTACAATTAATCTTAACAATGACGTCAACGTCAACGTCAACGTATATTTAAGGTACTTTACATAGACACAGACACTTTAAAATTCATTTGTCATGCAAGTTACATGTCATAGTCATAAATGCAAAGCAGAAGTCTGTGATCCGTATTACTTTTTAATCATGGGTGAAAATCACGCCTTAAGCGTAGAAGTCCTTTGGTGTTTTTACAATGCTTAAGCATTGGTGATAATGAAAGAATGCACTCATCTGCATACTGAAGGTAAGAACCAAAGTTATTATGATTTCCAATAATCCTGGTATAGTCCGTTTGCTCCCAAATGCAAACGGCATTCCCCCAAAAAATTCTAAAACTTGGTTAGAGGTAGAAGATTTAATAATTGCTCATTCTTAATTTATATCATATACATAACAAAATCATAATTTGTAGAAATGTGAGGCTTTTACATAAGTGTTCAATTGTGACATTTACAATGCAAGAAGCAGTGATGGGAGGCTACACATTTTTGAGTCATTTCTAGAAACTACACAGCTGTCTGCTGTCCCTCTGGACGGCTCATTTACATTTCGACCTACATATAAAATGCTTGATTATATTATAATAAACAAAAACCAACATAACTTGATTGAAAACAATACAGTGATTGACAAAGATATCTGTACAGTTTCTGATCATCTGCCTATATTAACTCTGTTGAAAATAGAGACCATTTCATATTGCATACCTCAAAACGCGCATGTTGCATGGAACAAATGTTCAGACGAGCAAATAGCCTCCTATCAGTCCGTCTTAAAACAAGAGCTAAACAGATTGGAGGCGCCGAGGAATAGCACCCGGACTGATGTTAATGCATTTTATAACTCTATTGCTGTTGCAATTCACAGAGCAGCTGAATTGACCTTGCCGGTTGGCCAATATAATCAGCACGCTAAGCCCTACTGGACAGATAAGGTCAAAGAAGCTCATCGAAACCAACGACTAAAACGCATTGAGTGGATTAAACACGGAAGGCCACGAAACAAGGATAATGTTTATTACAGATCGTATAAAGATGCCAAACACAAATTCCGAAAAATTCAGAAAGAAGAAATTAACGCTGCTGAGTTTAAGTATTATTCTGAACTTGATGAATCAGCTGAATGCGATGTAAGGCTGTTTTGGCACACCGTAAACAAACGCCGTAAAACGAGGTCATCAACGATTTGCAAATTGGTAATAGACGGTGAAGGTGCAAATAGTCCTGATGAAATTTCCAAAGCGTTTGCAGACCACTTTTCAAAATTGTATATTCCAAATGATCATTCTAACTATGACAGTGATTTTAAATTCCACATTGAAAACAAGATGAAATCGCTTGAAAGAAATCTGAACGACAATTGCACCGACCTTATCTGTCCCGTGGAGCTCAGCGAGCTAAAATTATGCTTAAGAGACCTGAAAAAGCGTAAGTCACCCGGAGCAGACAACATAACAAATGAACACATCTTACACGGGGGACCTGCGCTGCTTCAAAGTCTGAAGAAACTATACTGTATGATGTTTGAGCTAGAGTTCATTCCTGATCCATGCAAAGTCGGCATCATTGTTCCTATACACAAGCCAGGAAAACCCCGAGACTCTCCAGATAGCTACAGACCGATTACACTTCTGTCCGCGATTTACAAAATCTTTGAAAGGATATTTCTTACCAGGCTTCAACATTGGACTACTTTCAATGAAAAGATTTTTCCTAACCCTCAACAAAATGCTTATCAAAAGTATTTAGGGTCACTAACTGCGTCCTTTAGTTTGCAGGAAACCATCGCTCACAACACAGAACTGAATTCTAACACCTACGTTGCTTCCTTAGACTCCTCAAAGGCGTTCGACCACGTATGGCATGATGGTCTCTTTTCCAAACTTTACGATTTTGGAATAACCGGAAAAGCTCTTAATCTTATTAGGGCCAGTTATAAAGATCTTTATAGTTATGTTTTAGTGAATGGTGTTAAATCGCAAACGTTTGCAGTGAGGCAAGGAGTTCGACAGGGCGGTGTAACATCGACCTGGTATTACTTACTTTTTATTGACGGACTGTTACAAATGTTGCAGGAGTCAAGGACAGGTTGCACGATTGGCTCTGTAAAACTTGGCAACCCTACGCTAGCTGACGACCTAGTTTTACTTGCGCCTAGTTTAAAGAGTTTGGAGAAAGCGTTAAGCATAGTATACGAATATTCCAGTAAATGGAGATTTTTATTTAATCATAATAAATGCCATCTAATCATATTTTCTCCCCAAAAGCCACCTACTGGTATTTCTGTAAAATTTGGCCCCGCCATTATTAACCAAACAGAATCAATTACTCACGTCGGAATAGAATTGCACCAATCATTTAAGAGTTCATCCGCAATTGATGCTCGTATTCAGAAAGGTCGGGCGTCCCTGTTTTCAGTTCTAGCGATTGACAGGGATACCGGTTTCATTAGGCCCTCAGTCCTTTCATCTCTTGTTGAAAAGATATCTTTTCCTGTTGCTCTTTATGGTGCCGAATTATGGCACAACATTTCAGCGTCTGATATCTACAAACTAGAAAAATTTATACGCCTTGCGGCAAAGTCACTTCAAAGATTCCCAACTCGCACGAGAACCGATATTGCATTAGGAATGCTTGGTTGGCTGCCACTTATGTCCTATATCGAACAAAAGAAACTGTCATTTCTGCAAAATCTCTGCACAATGCCGCCAAACATGCTATCAAGACAAGTATTTGACCTGCGTATGAATCTTTTTACTCTCAGAGGTTATAAAAATCAATTGGGTTTCATTCCTGATATCTGGAAAATACTAAAGAAATATAGCCTAGAAGACTTTTTGCACAGATATCTAACTACAGCGATGTTTCCTTCTAAGTATGCATGGAAGTCATTGATTAAAACAAGAATTCGAAATTTTTATGAAGCAGCCTGGAATGAAAGGCTGAACAATGATGCCGACTTTGCGAGGTTCAAAATAATACAACCCGAGTTAGCATTATCAAATATCTGGAGTGTTGCACTCGACAAAACATCTACTCATGCTACATTTCTGGTTGCAAGACTGTGGACCGTGGTACCACAACAAAATGATTCGATACAATGTTTGCTATGTGGCAGCTTAACTTATGACATTTATAAACACATTGTGTCTGCTTGTGCTGGTTTTTCAAGAGCAAGAAAACTTTTTATTACTCATGTTATAAATGAAATCAATACTGACATTGGAAATTACCTGAGACAAACAGACTTAGAATCATTCTACTGTGCTCTATTAGGGGCCAAGAATCATACATGCTTCGAATGTGATGAAACTGTTTACGACATGTTTTTATGTAGCTCTGTAGCATTCGTGAGCCAACTAGTCACACTTTACACTAGTCATCATGATGTCTCGACTTAAGGGAGCTGTGACACCTCCGTGCTTTTTCCCACCATTTTTGCAGGGAGAGGCAACTTTTGTCGTATCCTGTTTGCTTCCCTTAGCGATGCGGCCTTCTAGATGGGGACTGCTCCTGAAGGGAGGAAACCTTCCGTTAGGAGTTGACCCCCATTGGAAGGGAAGCTGGAATGAGGATCGGCAGAGTGGCTTCCCTTGTAGGTGCATCCAGCCTCGATCAGAACATTTGCCGTATATTGCCTGTTTCAATTCGCTGCTTACATTCCTTGTGTTTCGTTTCGGCAAGGGACTCAGAACGGCGACAACTGAATGCAGTTTGGGTCACGTGAAATGCTGCCTTAGGCCGCGCGAGTGTGGTGAATACGCATGCGCAGACTGACCACGGTTTTCACTCTTCATCTCTTAGATACGTTGAGGAGGGAAGACTGTGGCCCGTCTCCGCAGGTGTTCGGGCTGATCCGCCTTCTCTTTTCGCGCGTGCCATGAGGTAGCATTTCACTTGACGTAAATGGCATGTGTGCGGTTGCATTCGGCAGCAACAATGCTAGTTCTATTGAACATATCCACTTACTCTTCCTGTAAATATTTTATCTTGTTCTTCGTACTTACCACCCTGTTATATTGTATTTGTAATCTCTGATAAAGAGGAAATAAAGAGTATATATATATATATATATATATATGGTTAAATGAAATTTTATTCTGAATCCATTTTTTTTTCAACTTTTTGTTTCGCCCATGTATTATCAAACTTGGAAACATACACTGTTTACTCGCAAAACTATATAATATGTATAGTTAAATGTTTATTTACAACATAGTATCGCCTGACCAGTGACACCATGCGTTACGTGTGAGGACAGGTGAATACATTTTACTATTTCATTCATATACGCCGACAACTGTAGTAAACAACGTGTTTACGCTATAGCCTATCAACAATGTTTTGGCTGTTCTAACAAAGAAACAGCGCCCTTCAGTAAAATTGCTCAGTTTCTGCATTACTGTTAAAGGAAAATATACTTGAAACCATTAAAAATGCAAGTGTTTACTTTCATGCATTCAGATAAAAAGTAATGTCACACGGCTGTAATATGCCTTTCGTCCGGCAAGGTTTTCGCAACAGTTTAGCTTACGTCAAGTTGTATAAGCAAAAAATTGAAGAAAAATGTTAAAATCAACAAATTTCGATTTTAAGCATTCGTGAAATAAAAATTCCGTCTTATTTTAGAAAAAACGATCTTCAGTTTGATGCCTCAAATTGAAAAACAACTCAAAAATTAAAATTGCTTATGTTGTTGTAAATTTAATGATTTTAGAATAAATTCGTTATTTGTAAAATTTTCACACATTTTGAAAATCATGTAAAATTTCATCTGAGATCCAAAACAGCCCCGGATCCAGGGGGTGGGCTTTGGGGCTTTAGCCCCGCCATCTGGGCCTCTGTAATATGTAAAATATTTAGGCCTCCAGATAATAAAGAGTATCTGATGACAGTTTGAGATAATTTATCCATGTGCCTGTTAGATTAAAATATATGTTGTGACATCTCATTAGAATCGCCTCGGCGAGGCGATTCTAATGAGATATCACAGCATATATTTCAAGGAACAAGAGATATTATTAAAAATTTTCAACAAATTGATCCCTAATTACGTCATGTATTTTGAACCTTTCCCACCCCAACCCCCACATACACATAATCTCGGCACCCCAGCCCCACCAGTTATCCAGAGCCCCACCAGTACGTGGTGGTCTGGATCCGGGCCTGCAAAACATGCACTCTATAGAACAGGGCATATGAAATCTTGCCGAACGCTTCCCGTTTCTGTCAGTCTTTACCCATAAAACCCCACCCTTTACAAGCACTTCCGGTTTAAAGATACAAATTTTGATCGGCATTTACGCAGGCTGTATTCCTGGAATGTTTTTAAAAATGACGTGTGCGCAGAGACTTTGGACCAATTTTGAAAGCATCGAGAAATTTAACTAAAACAAATCCGCATAATTGTTACACAAAAACATTAATACAATACAATACAATACAATACAATACAATACAATACAAGTTTATTCACAACTTATGCATACATAGCTCATCGTTATTGTGAAACATATATATAGTATTCCTCAAAATTATTGAGATTTTTTTGCAAAGTGAAAATTAAGCACTGGTAGTTGACAGATCATGTATATACTTAGTATCTTTGTTTACTTAGTTTTCAACATCCCTCTGTGAACTTTTTAGCATATCATTATTACTCATATGTTTTGGTCACAAATATTATCTCACCTTGAATTGGGTCACCCAGAGATTTTTTGTCCGCCTGAAAAATTATGTACCCTAACCAAATAAAACCGATATTTGTGGGAAAGATAATGACAAATCAGTTGATTTTTTAATGGTTTTTTCATCTAGAGATAAGGTGTTGGCGAACTGAAAACAGAATTTTGTGTGAGCTTGTCAGCTATAGATGCTGCTGGCGTTCAAACACGTGAATTCATTTCGAAAAAGTGCCCGGAATTGGGGAAAAGTACTGATAATACCCAGGAAGCGGTGGATCCGTCCTGACATGACTAAAAAGTTGTTGTTTAAAAACGAATTTCATCTTCGACAATTATCTTTTTTAAAGATGTTTCTTGTTTATATATGTATTTCCAAATTTTGTAAAACGAATCTTGCATCCGTGGTGCTATGACCGGCCTTGAAACCGTATTGCGCATCTGTGCTTATGTCATTCTCGGTGGACCAGTTTATGACACGCTGATTAATGATTAATTATAGAGGTAAATGATTTTCCGAGACAACTAATTAATGTGATGCCTCTATAATTATTCACATCGTCGATGTCACCTTTTTATGTAAGGGTATGATTATACCCTTTGTCCACCCAGAAGGAAAAAAGCCAGAATTTAATACTACGTTGAATAAGATTTTCAAAGGTTTACTTAGGATACCGATCGCTTCAATAAAATAACGTTTAATAATTCGTCTGTACCTGGGCTTTTAGTTCTTGATAATTTTTTGACGCATTTTTCTATTTCTTCTACCGTAATTGGCGCATCTAATTCTTCATAAGTTGGCGTAGAATCGTTATGACTTCTTTCTGAATCAAAATTTTGTAAAAAAAAGATTCAATCTCCTCATCTTCAGTTGTAAGTTCACTTGAAGCCAGATTTTTGAAATGCCTGTAAAACTGGTCTAATGTTACATCATCATATTTTGTAAAAAAATATTCTTAAAAAAATTCCAAAATTCCCTCGGATTATTACGCCTTAAATCGTTCATTTTTGCACACCTTTCCCTTTGAAATTGGAGCTTGCATTTTCTACAAAAATATTTGAGCCGCGACACGAGAAAACCAACAATGTGGTTGTGCGCCCACCGTAGACTCAGATTAGCCTGGGCATCCGCCCAGTATGTTCAGACTCTTTGTTAAGTGCTCAAATGGTAGCTAAGGGTCTAAGCTACCGCCATGCGGACAGCGAAGACTCTGATCAGACTGGGCGGATGCCCAGGCTGATCTGAGTCTGCGCTGGGCGCACAACCACATTGTTGGTTTTGTCGTGTCGCGGCTCATTTATAATCTTTTTCGCTTGTAATAACGCAACCCTATTCTCTGAAGATTTATTCTGATTATACAACGTGATCTTTGCCCTCACTTTTTATTTTTTTCTGCTTACAATCACCATTGTACCATACTGCAGCATCTTTCTTTTCTCGAAATGTTTGCTTAAACCCTATGCTATTATTTGTTACATGGTTTTTAACAAATAATTGATCAGCGGCTGAAGAAATAAAATTGGTAAAGTCAGTGACCATACTCTCAACGTCAATTTCGCTTTTGCCTCAGCAAATGTCGGAGTTACGGCCCTTTATATGCAAATGCAAGCCTCATTACTTGGACCGTTGTCAGTGTTCCGCCAAAGTTGATGTTAAAAACTAATTAAATGTGCTAAACATCCTGGTTTCCTTGATAAAAAAGCTTTACTTTCTTCATGGTCCAAAACCAGAAAATTAAGTTTTTACTGGCTTCAAGTCAAGTGTATTCTACAAAAGCATAAAAAATTTGGATTTTTCATATTCTGCTATGTATAATTACAGGAATCATTAGGACATTAAAACATTGATGGAATTTTCATCGTTTTCGAGAAAATGAGCAAAACCCCGTTTGCACTTAGGAGCAAACGGACTATAGTAGATAAACTTTGACAAACAAACTTTGCTTGTGTAAACGGCCAACTGTGCCACATTTTCTTTGTTAAATAACTTTTTTTCTTTGTTAAATATATTTAGTTCAAAATCAAACTGATTTGATAATGGGCAAAGTTTTCTGTGTTCATTTCCATAGCTAGTTTGTTTGTTACATATTCTATGGCAAATGTTCTATTTACACGGACAATCTTTGTTTGTCATTGAAACTTTACCATATAAATTTGGCAATGAAAATATGGCATATTTTTCCATTCACACGAGCAAATTTTTCTGTGCCAAACCGAAACTTTGCCCGTGTAAAAGAGGTTTTACGTTTAATGACAACAACAGACAGAGCCTTGTGATGATACAAATTATTTTTGACAGACTACGTATCAAAATTACATAAAGCAGCGGGATAACTTCAGTTCCTACATTTTCTGATTTACACCGAATTTATAGTAATCTACCATGAAAATTTAAAATGTCATTTAAAGGTTGTCTCCCTCGTTTATTTCATGTTTTCAGAAACAAATATTTAAACAAAATTTCGTTTGACAATATGAAATAATCTCATAATTGATCGTACATGTTTTGAGAAAAATGCATGTTTTTTTTTTTTTCGATAAAAGTGGAATGAAAAATAATATTCAAATTAAAATGCAAATTACCTATTTCCTCACGGCCTGTAAGAGTGTCGATTTTGACCACGTGTGTAATGTGATCATGTACAGGTATTTTTTATTCGTGCACATGATTGTGACGTATGAATAAATTATTTTTGTCCAATAATGCGATTTCGAGCGCGGTCCTGTGTCGTTTAAAAAATTATCTTATTTTTTGTTTGAAGTCAGCCACTTGGGAAACGTCGATAAGAGAATTGAACTGACCTGAACTGAACTGTTTGAAATCGTTTTTAGCAAATATTATTATCTAAACTCTATTTCAAATGTATTTTTTGAAATATTTCATTAAATCATTTTTTTTGTTATTATTATCAAGGGAGTGAATCTTTAAATATTACCGTCACTCCCAGCAAAAGGTTTGACCACATCTTGTAGATAACCTCAACGGGTGGGTTTGGTACGTCCAATAGAGGGACTTCAGCTCACAATTATTGCTAATAGGTTGGCCCGGTGAAAACCCGAGACCATAATCAGGCGGTTCAGCCCTGTTTTATTATTATTATTATTATTTTATTATTATTATTGAATTTGACCAGACTGCTGAGTAGCTTTGACCTTTAAAGTAGTCAAAATGAATAGGCGCAGTTAGTAAAACGTATTGAAATGCTAGTCCATATGACTAGTGTGACTAGTCCTTCGACAATGTGACTGTGACAATGTTTGAATGAAGGGAAATTCTGTTCTGTTCTGTTAAACAATGGCCTTCAGTTTTACATCGTATCAACCTCACTTTCATCAGTAACCTTGGGGCTAAGGTCATGAACTTAGATTTTTTTGTTAAATGTTTGGCTAGAGTATTATTATAAAGTCACAGTATTTTCAGTCTACAGTGTGAACAGATTCCGTTGAAACTTAGAATTCATGTAGATACTAGTTTAGAGCTTTACACATTACCATCCCCACCCTCTAAAATACCTTTAGGTCAAGTTTACAGACTTAAGAAATGCTTGAAAGCTTTTGCAGGCCTGTTGTTTCACACGATCTGGGTGGAATAGTTTATACTTTGACTGGTGGTAGATACTGCTCATGAGTTTTAATCATTTCTAGCACCTTCCCCTTTGTTGACCTTGAAGGTCAAGATCACATACTTGCAACTTTATAAGCCCCAGGGTTGGGTCCCTGGGTGAGGCCAGTGATCAATACTAAAGCCTTAGTCATTTTGTAGTTGTTTGTTTATAATGTCAGTATACTAGAAAGGGGGCGGGGATATGATATATAGCAGAACTGACATCTGAAAATTGAAATTAATTACAGTTAACTCTTGATATCTCAAACTACAATTTCATCCCAAACTACTGATATCGCAAAGTAAATTTTCTGGTCCCAGAAATGTTTCCTTGAGATAACGGTATTTTGAGATATCCAGAGTTGAACTGTAAATAACAACAGGAAATGTGTCCAATCTCTAATCTTTGATATAAGAGGGACTTTTAGATATCAGTGTTTGAGATATCGAGAGTTAACTGTGGTTGCCATTATCATTACTGCTGCCCTAAGGCGAAGGCAACAGACATCTAAAATTGTTTGGGATTTGCATTTAAGTTTTGTGTTAAGTTTGTTTTGATAAGGCAGATGCACTGGTCGGGGGTATATGTGTCCTCTTGCTCACTTGTTCTATTTTAACTGTCATATCGATAACTGATTATAAACAGCGTCACATGAAAATATAGATGTTTTGCTGCCCATTTCAGCCTATAGCTGTGCTGAAATATGTCACTCATTTTTGAAAGCTTAAATGGCAGCTGTTAGAGAATGATAATGAGCTCCTGACGCTGGTCAAGAAACGGAAACTAAGGTGGTTTGGCCACAACTCAAGGTCTTCTGGTTTAGCAAAGACGATTCTATACACTGTAAAAAATATCGTTAAAATTACTGTGAATCCGTTGAAATATTGATACTTTCAGCCCCATAAATCATTTTACTGTTGTTTTTTTATCGTAGTTATTACGGGCGGACCGTAAAATAAGTCGCGACATATATTAGCGAAAATGAACATTACTGTTGTTAATTACAGAAAGACGAAATATGTAGTTAAAGAAAGACATAGATATAGTTAAATTTTACATTGAAATACTGTGGCATCAACAAACAAAACTATTTACAACTGCTAAAATATACGTATACAGGGCACAGTGAAGGAAAAAGAAGAAGAGGTAGACAGAAGAGGTGGGAAGACAATATTAAAGAGTGGACAGAGAAGGATTTTGCCAGCCCAACTAGGGCAGCTGAAGACAGGACAATGTGGAAAGAGATTGTTTTAAGTCATCTGTGGTGCCCCAACGACCTAGTAAGGTTATGGGATGGAATAGAAATACCCCCCCCCCCCCCAATCCCCAGAAAACGAATATAGGAGAAACGGCTACATAGTGGGACTTCATTACCGACGAAACCATGTGTTTGACGGGTAAAATAATGAACGGGGGCATTTTATGAACAGCGCAAGTTTAATGACGTTTGTGGTAAATGTGTAGAACCTGATAAGACTGCTCCTGAGCACTCTGATCTGGGTCTGCATGTTTGCTTGGACATATCTGTCCAAACACTTAGAATTTTTACAATACATCAATAGGTAGTTTATTAATATGATTAAAGTACAAGACAGCTCACAATTGTTGCAATAAAAGCGATAAAAAGCAGGCCCAGTTGCAATAAAAGCAATAGAAGTGCAGGCCTGATTCACGTGGCCATTAACGAAGAGACAGTGTTTATATAAGCTCTTTTTTATTTGGGAGCCGCGTCATGAAAAAGGCTGCCTCAACGTCGTGTGCGTACAACAGTGACTCGAGTCAGCTGTATCTGCGGAGCCTACTTGTTATCCGCAGATAACAGACGGGCATGGCGGAAAACGTACCGCTGATACTATAAAGGTCTGCGGCATAACCTGCTTGAAGCTGCCCAGTCAACTTTTCTCTTGATTCGGCGCTATTTTGTTTTTTTTTCTTTTGTTTTGTTTTCCTTGTTTTTATATATATATTCACTCATCCAGCGTGACTGAACATTGGTCATAACAGATGCTTCGGATGACCTGATTTTTTTCACCATTTTACAAAGGGGAATTTTACCTTTATGACATCAAGTTTTCCTCCCAAGTCAACACAATTTCCCAAAAAGGGATCTGCCCTTAAAGGAAACAATTTGCAAATTGTTTCCTTTGAGAGTTGGCCCCTCATTGAAAAGGGAGGCAAAAAGAAAATAACAGAATTGCTTCCCCTGAAGGTGCACCCATTCACTTTACTGCCCAAGACACTTTTTCTCGTGTTTCGATTCTACGGCTATATCAGTCATCCGAGATCAAACTGACGGGACAAGGCGTCGAACTGGCATTCACGTCAGTTATACGACTGGTAGTACTGGTCCAGGTAAGACTTTTATCACTTTACTCGGAACTATTTTCTGTTACCTTAAACTTTCTTATATTTAATTTTCAGCGACACATACATACACATGCACACGCACAAACTTTGTGTGTGTGTGTATGTATTGCCAAAAACTCAATATTAAAATTAATGTAACGTTATCTGATAGTTTACTCCGGTGAAAATGATAATATAAATAATAATAATTATTATTAATATTATTAATAATAATATTATTATTATTATTATGAAAACCAGATTTACATTTAGGAAAGTGGTTCAAATTTCACATTTCGACAATTGTGATAATGTAAACTGACAACATAAGTTTAGGTTAGTAGTATTTTAGTTGATATATGTTTAATTTGTAAAGTAAATTATCGCGGGGGTAATACCAATTTGGCTACCTGTGTTTTCGACGGAGTGTATTGAATACAAAGTGGCTTTCGACCGAGAATACGATCGTAAGCATTACCAAATAATGGTAAATGGAACTATTGTTAATGGCTGTCGACCGAACTGATACTGCTTTCGATTGTCTCGGTCGAACGCCAATTTTGCCTGTATAGTAACTGACTGACTCGGTCGAAAGCACAGGAAGCCAAATCGATATTACCCCCTTGGTTACTCACCGTTTAGCTCTAAATCTTATTGTAAACATGGTTGTGCTCGATAAAATATCCGATGCGCACACAACAGTGAATCAACATTGAATAAACGTTGATTCAACGCCATGGCGTTGAATCAACGTTGATTCAGTGTTAAGATGAATCAACATTGATTCAATGTTGATCAACGTTGTGTGCCTGCTGGGTAGTTGCTCTAATCAAGATTAGATCGTGCTCACCGCCACCGTTCGTCCACCCGTGCTCATCGCCACCGTTCGTCCACCGCCACCGCCACCGTTCATCGTGCTCACCGCCACCGTTCGTCCACCCGTCCGCTCACCCACCACTGTCTTCAAGTGATATTTTCTCTGATGAAACTTTACTGAAAAATGGCAAGGCTCATCTACAAGCTCTCTTCATATGAAGTCAGTATTTGCTGCGGCAAATCAAAACATCTCCTCCACACACACACACACACTAACACACACTAACACACACAAAAAAAAAAAACACAAAAAAACTGGCGGAAACAAATTGGTGTCCACTCAAACAAGAGTCATCAAGGTGCATCATCTTTTCAATCTTTTAAATTGTTCGAATAACTGTTTAACTCTTTAACTACTTCAATCTTATTTTTTTTTTAATTTGATGGTCGATCTGGACTAAGTTGAAAACAAAAGAGTGAGTTTCTGGATTTAATTTTCAGTAAACTAAAAAAAAAAAAAAAAGAGTTTTGCCTTTTCCAGAAATATTCCTAATTAACAGGTATTTATGAGAGAAACAGATTGCTAAAACCCCCGTCGAAAAATATTCTAACCCAAACTGTAATTATTGACAATCAAAGTTTATGTAAATTAGAATCCTCCTCCCCTCCCCCCCCACCCCCACCCCACCCCCGTCTCCCCCGCCCATTTTTTTCTAAGCTTTACTTGCATAATGCAGTTAAGGTTCCATTTATTATCACCATATTCTGATGCAAAATATTTGATTTTTCTTTTTTTTTTCTTCATAAGATGATGTAACTTGTCTCACTTAATCTGTTTTAGAATATAGATTTTTAGCTGGCCTGTATGACTATTGCATTACCCCCGGCGTTGGCGTTGGCGGCGTCGGCGTCAACGTCCGCAATGTTCAAGTTTTACGTTAAAGTTTTTATGTGTTGGACAAAGCGCTGTCAGGCGAGCTATCCTAATCGCGGACAGGCCTTTTTAAATCTTAATAATATGAATTACTCTAACGACGTCTTGAGGATCTTTGCATATTTACAGCTAATTAAAATTTGAATTCCTTTTAACTCTTCAACCCTTTGGAATTTTCCTTTTGGACGGACACACGACGCCAAGTGTGTGCAACTATGATTACGTACCGTTGAGCCACTTGGGTAACGTCGATAAGAGAATTGAACTGAGCTGAACTGAACTGAAATTTTCCTTGCAGTTTTCGACATTCTTTTACATAAAACAGTACCAGTTATTTCCAGTGATTTCAAAGCATGTTAAAGGCCCTATTGCTCTATCAGCAAGAAATATTTTATTGTGAGGTATCGCTGCAAACTTCTCACTACGGTTTCGCTATTGATTATTATCGTGATTGGCCGGGTTTGAAAAATCAAAACGTCCTTGAGTTTACCATAAAATAGATTTGAAAAATAACTAGGTCATTTTAGTTGCCAACTAAAATGACCTACTTTCGATTTCATGAGCTTTATTTCATGGTTAAAACACAAGGTACAGCAGGTAAAAATACAAGATACATGCGTTTTAACAGGTGATAAAAATACAATGTACAAAAATATTAAGCAAGGACCCCATTGCTTGTGTCGCTTTTGCATTATTTCATTGCTTAACGGGGAACCAGAGACGAAAACCGTATTTTCATGGAGGGACTTATCATTTTTTTCAAAATACCTTGTTCCTTCTTTTTTGTCAGTTATATGATACAATAAAGCACATCAACCAACATCATTTCTGAAGGCTGTGCAGGTTTTCATAATGATTTGTGTTTTGACGATTTTTACTACTGGTAGGACTATGGATACTTTAAAACCAGTTCAGTAGCCCTCTAAGATAATATAAGTTTCAAGGTCTTGGAATATAAATTTTTAGTGTCATCGTCAACTCCCATTAAAACGTGTGTGCACGGAGCCCCGAAAACTCAGTGGGTTAAGCGCTGGCCTCCTGATCTAACCGTCCCGGGTTCGTGCCCGCTCGAGGTTAAATCTTCTCAACCGCAAACGGGTTTCCATTGCATACAGCCTGTAATTATCAACCTCCCATCGACCTGATATGACTGAAATACTGTTAAAAAGGACGTAAAATCGCAAGTCATCCATCCATCCATCACACTTGGTTAACTATGTTTTCAAAGATGTTACAAAATGAAAAAAATGCTGTTAAGAAACGAAAAAGAACGACCTTGTCCGCGTGGCTAAACAAATGTGTAAACAAATTTGTTTAGCCACGATGACCAGGTCGTTTGGTAAACAAATTTGTTTAGCCACGATGACCAGGTCGTTTGGTAAGTATGACTCATTTTCGTTTCGTAACAGCTTTTTTTTCTTTTCTTAACAGCCCTTGTTTATATGTTGTTGACCAGGAGTGAACTAGTATTGTTGAAACGCGTGTACGGTTTCAACGTTGGTATACTTGATGTGAAGGTTAATTTCCATGTTTTTAACCTTTTTTTACAAAGGGAACCAACTTTTGTGACTTCTTGTTTGCTTCCCTTAACAAAGAACCCTTTCCGAAATAGTTGCTACTTTTAATGTAAGAATTTGCTCGAGGGAGCAATATGCTTAGCATTCTTTTAAGAGAAGCTGAATCCCCCCCCCCTAATTATATGGGAAAGAAAAATCATCTTGGTAAGGATTCAACCAGCTTTGAATGTGTCAGCATTCATTTTCCCACTGGGCACACAACGTTGAATCAACGTTTCATCATTTTAATCAACTGATTCAACGCCACGACATTCATTCAATGTGGATTCAATATTAATTCAACGGTGTGTGTCTGCTGTGGTTAATTCTACCTGTTTTCTGTTGACAGGATGAGGGATAGGGATGATGACATAGCCATCGTCGGGGTGGGATGTCGTTTTCCTGGTGCAGACGACATTGACCAGTTTTGGCGAGTTCTCGTCAATGGCGAGAATCACGTGAACGAGATCCCGTTAGAACGATGGAACCATGAGGCCTTCTACAGCGAAGACCCGAACGAGCCCGGAAAAATATACACAAAACGAGCTGGATTATTAAACAAGTAAGTTACACCGTAAACATCCAAAACTGTAGAGATCTAATGTAATTACCGGGTTTGTCCTAGCAAAGGGACAGTTGGTTTTACAAAACAATAATTCGTGTAAATGAAAAAAAAAGTGCGGACCCAGATCAGACTGCTCCTTAGAGCTTGGTCTGCACTGTTTGCTCAGACTTATCTGTCTCAATAGGTAGAACAAGAACATTTATGGTTATTGCTTTCGAAAACTTCAGCACTGTCTGACCCACAGACGCTTGGCATTTGGACTTTGGCCAGTAGAGCCACAATGAAGTCTCAATTGAGACTTCATTGTGGCTCTACTGGCCAAAGTCCAAATCCAAATTGAGACCAGTAGAGCCACAATGAAGTCTCAATTGACCTTGACCCCCCCCCCCCCCCCCCCCCACACACACAGACACACAGACACACACCGTGTTTTCAGCGTCCCATATGGTTCTACACTGTTTGTCTTTATCCTTTTTATGAAACATTAGGCATTATTGGGTTGGACTTTAAATGGAATATTGCGCCCACCTTTACGGTCCCTTTGCTCAATTTATCGTGGTACCGCCATGTCAGTGGAAGCTTTTCGCAAAAATGTCATCATTGTAAATGACCGTTAATAACCATTTAAACAAATAAAACATTCTAAATGTATTGAGTCATTTTTGTTGGCAACTAAAATGATCTTCTTTCGATATCATTAAAAACTTGAATCAAATGGTAGAAATACGATGTACAGGTATGATCAATCGACGGGAAACCAGAAAAGAAAAATAAACTGTATTTTGATGAGCGATTTGTCCGTTTCTCATCTGACTTTTTACCAGTTATGACGCAGTTTATGCACACCTACACGAAGTGAAGGTTGAAGTGCGTTCATTTAGATGTTTATAATTTGCGGGATTGACAACTTAAGCATTCTCTTGAATATTCTGACGTCTGTTTCGTTGTTTAGTTACAGAAAGACATACATCTAGTTAGCATTATGATATAAAAATATTTCTTTTTACCCTACATTTTCTGGAAACATTATTGGAAAATATAAACCTAGGGATGGACCATATTACCCCAAGCCTTTAGGGTAACGAAAAACTTTAAAATTAACATGTCATAATACTAATAAGCAGTTTGGAGCATAACTTGAAGCAGTTAGAAACTTTTAACTCGAAAGAGTTATAAAAAGTTTGCCATGTTTTGGACATAATCCTGAGATAAGTTTTTTTCTTCCCACTTTCTAGAGATATAGACCTTGAACCTGCAGTGCTGAACTGGTAATTCATTCAAGATATTGTCATACTTAACATTTATATGAAGTTATATCAAAATCGATCCATAAATAAAAGCGCTAGAGGGATGCAAAAGTTTTTCTAAAAATAGCAACTGTGACCTTGACCTTGTTTCTACCAACCTGAAACGCAAACTTGTTCGAGGTATTGTCATACCCAATATAGCTGTGATGTAATATCAAAATCAGTTCATAAATGAGGCCGCTAGAGCAACAAAGAAAGGTGAGCTTGTATATAAGCCACTGAAATATTGTCAAAATATGTATCATTCAAGGGGACACAATTCTGCAATAAAGACCTGAATAAAAGTTTTGCTTCCTTTATGCACATGTTCAATGCATGTCTGAACTGTGTTGCAAGTTTCAACTCCCTGCATCAAATACTGTAGGAGGAGTTGTGGAGACAAGAACAGTACTACAAGTGTGAAATATGGTCAAAATATGTGTTATTCAAGGGGACATAATTCTGCAATAAAGACCTGAATCAAAGTACTGTTTCCTTTATGCACATGTTCAATGCATGTCTAAACTGTGTTGCAAGTTTCAACTCCCTGCATCAAATACTGTAGGAGGAGTTGCGGAGACAAGAACAGTACTACAAAGTGTGACGGACGTATGTACGGACGGACAAGGGCAAAACTATATGCCCCTCCCCACTTTGTGGCGGGGGCATAAAAATCATGGAAAAATCAGGAAACTTTGAAATGGAAGATGAGAAGCAACCTTGTTTATGTCCTGAACTGTGGTCTTGTTAACCTTCCACTTGATTTAGGTGCCCTTGTCAAATCTGTCATGTTAGCATGTTAATATAATGGCCGGTATATTATTTCTTACAAATTGTCATGACAAATTCAATTTATTGGTCAACACCATTAACATAATGTACACGTGTGACAAATGGAAATATGCTGTCTGACCCACTTCGAGAATACATAATTCTGGAGTGGTAAACGCGCAATTCCATTCCCACCTGCAAAAATTTAAATTGAAACTTCTTCAATTAGAAAGTCAATACATATATTCCATTTTAATTTTAAGTTGTATGTAAGAAAGCGTACATTTGGTGGTAAAAGAAATGACGGTGTAATCACAAAACGCATGAATGTGGCCAAACTTTGGCCACATTCAGGCGTTATGTGATAACTCTACCATTTTGTCTTTTACAAAGTCGAAATTAAGTTCTAATATACTTTACATATGGAGAATAGCAGTGTCATATTTTGGCAGTCTGCTTGCAGAAACTAGATTTTTTTTTCAACTTTCTAGTGAGAATGGAATTGCGCGTCTTCAGTGATAAGGTCGTAGGTACATTTGTACGACTGACCCAGATCATAAATATACCTACATGACGTTTATAGCCATTTTACATTAATTATTTGTTACTGTTAGATAGGAAGGATAACAATAAAGTATAAATTGATGAATACTTCTCACAAAAATGTAGCAGATTACAAGGGTAAACGACCTACATAGTGGTACAAACATAATGGGCTGTCTTTCATGGGGGTGGTCTGAGGATTTTTGTTTTTGTATGTCAAAATGATCTTGGTCTATAGTTGGCTGCTGCAGCTAACCAAGGACAATGTCACAAAGTATACTTTAGCATTAGAGTTTTGTGTTAAAGATGGTCTCCCTCGTTTATTTCATGTTTTCAGAAACAAATATTTTAACAGAATTTCGTTAAACAATATGTAATAAATAGTCTCATAATTAACGGTACAAGTTTCGAGAAAATGCATGTTTTTTTTTTCGATAAATGTAGAATGACAAATAATCTTCAAATTAAAATGCAAATGACCTATTTCCTCACGGCCAGTAAGATTATCGATTTTGACCACGTGTGTCATGTGATCATGTACAGATATTTTTCTTATTCGTGCATGTGACAATAATGCGATTTCGAGCGCGGTCCGCGATCTTATTTTTTGTCACTTTTATACCAAATATTATTATCTAAACTCTGTTTCAAATGTGTAGTTAGACCATGTCGGTGGTATTGCATGAAATATTTCATCAAATTATTTTTTGTTATTAGTATCAAGGGAGTTTGTATTTCTGATATTTGTAATGTATTTTTTATGGAATTTTTCGAACTAAGACTAGGCTTAATTCTAGTTTCATACCATATGTTGAGATTGTTTCCATTAGATGGTGGTTGCGTTAGGCGGTGGCACTGGTCGGGGGTATACGTGAGTCCTTCCTCACTTGCTCTAGTTACTTATCAATCCTCAAACAGGCTTCACTGTAGTATCTGACCAATGATTACTTATCAACCTCAGCAAATAATTGACCCATGATTACTTATCAGCTTTAACACATGTTTGACTGTAGTAACTGACCCATAATTACTTATCAATCTAACCACATGTTTGACTGCAGAAACTGACATATGATTACTAATCAGCCTTAACACATGTTTGATTAGTAACTGACCCATGATTACTTATCAACCATAACACATGCTTCTCCTCTGTAACCGCAGGGTAGATTATAACCAAATTTCGTATGTAGCCTCCTGGGGTCTTAGGAACGAAACATTATTCAAACGGTCCTGGTCACATGACCAACATGGCCGCCATGCCCATATATGGTAAAAACATAAAAAATTCTTCTCCAGAACCAATAGGCCGATGGCCTTGAAACTTGGTATGTAACATTGGGTACGCAAGTACTACCAAGATTGTTCAAATTATGACCTTGGTTTGACCTTGACCTTTTTCACGGTAAGGTCAAATTTGCTTCCTTGTGCTTTTATATGACAAAATGCTAGAACATAAGATTTCATAGAAAATTTTGAAGATTTATGCCTAAAAATATGTAAATACTGTCATCTTAATGAGTACATGAAGATTCATGAGTACAAGAGGTCAAGGTCATTCTTTGACCTTTGACCCAGAACTTTCATATTTTGACAATTTTAAATAATTTCCTCAAAAACCACCGGGCCAATTGTAACCAGATTTTATATAGAGCCTTCAGGGGTTGAGGGAATGAAAATTTGTTCATTATGTCCGGGTCACATTACCAACAGGGCCGCCACGCCCGTATAAGGTAAAAACCTTTAAAAAACCTTTTTTCCAGAACCAATTGACCGATGGTCTTGAAACTTGGTATGTAGCATTGGGTACTGGAATACTATCAAGATTGTTCAAATTATGACCTTGGGTTGACCCTGACTTTTTCTACGGCAAGGTCAAATATGGGAAAATGCTAGAACATAAGGTTTCTTGAAAAGTTTTGAAGATTAAGTCCTAAATATTGGTATATACAGTCATCTTAATGAGTACATGAAGATTTGTGAGTACAAGGGGTCAAGGTCATTCTTTGACCTTTGACCCAGAACTCTCTTATTTTATCAATTTCAAGCAATCTCGTCAAAAACCAATGGACAAATTATAACTAAATTACATATAGAGCCTCCAGGGGTTAAGGGAATGAAAATTTGTTCAAACGGTCCCGGTCACATGACCAGCAAGGCCACCACGCCCATATAATGGTAAAAACCATTAAAAATCTTCTTCCCAGAACCAATTGACCAATGGCCTAGAAACTTGGTATGTAGCATTGGATACTCCAGTACTATCGAGATTAATCAAAATGATGACGTTGGGTTGACCTTGACCATTTTACGTCGAGGTCAAATATGGGAAAATGCTACAACATAAGATTTCATAGAAAATTTTGAAGATTTAGGCCTAAAAATTGGTAAATACTGTCATCTTAATGAGTACATGAAGATTCATGAGTACAAGAGGTCAAGATCGTTCTTTGACTTTTGACCCTGAATTCTCGTAGTTTGACAATTTCAACTTTTTTCTTAAAAGCCACTGAGCAAATTGTAACCAAAAATCATATACAGCCCTCAGGGGTTGAGGGAAAGAAAATTTCTTCAAATGATCTGGGGCAACATGGCCGCCATGCCCATATATGATAAAAACCTTTAATATTTATCTTTTCCAGAACCAACTGACCGATGACCCTGAAACTTGGCTTGTAGCTTTGTCAGTTACTGGTGAAAGTAAGTGCACTTAGTACTGGTTAACCGCTTAGGAGGTCTAAGCCTGCCCAGGAATAGTGTGGTTAGGTTAACTGACCGTCCCGACATGACCATATAGCTGTTTACCGTGGACGTTAAACAATAACACAACACAACACAATGCAGCATTGAGTTCTCCAGTACTATTAAGATTGTTCAAATTATAACCTTGGATTGACCTTGACCTTTTTACGGTAAAGCCAAATATGGGAAATGCTAGAACATAAGATTTCATGAGTACAAGAGGTCTTGGTCATTCTTTGACTTTTGACCCGAGACTCATATTTTGACAATTTCAGACATAAGAAAAAGCCATTTGCCAATTGCTCAGGTGAGCGATTCAAGGCCTCATGGCTCTCTTGTTAATATTGGGGCTCAGAGGACAGGTCTCTGCAAACAATACAGGCCCTAATAAGACTGCTTCTAAGAGCAGTTTAATCATGAGTACTACTGTTTACCTTTTAGACGCATTAGGGGAGAGTCGGGTAGCTTCGGACAGCGGGTAAATTCGGACACTGACATTGTTTCCTTTATATGTCAGTTGTTTGGAACTAAAACAAAAAATAACCGGCCAAACAGAGAAAATCCTGATGGAGCCGTCTCATCTGGATTTTCGCTGTTTGCATTCATAAGTTGAATGTCCGAATTTACCCGTCTGTCCGAAGTTACCTGACTCTCCCCTATAGCACTTTTTTAAACCAAACTGCGTCGTTTTCAGGACAAAAACGGTAATAATTCTAGGTGTCCATTTTTATATGATGTTTATGGTACCGTATTTCTTCTTTTATAAAATGGAGGTTTTTCCCTCCTAAACATTTCCAAAAATCTAGGTCCGTCTCTTTACACGTCTAGATTTTTGGTTATCTTTTTATGGAAGAGAAAATCCCATCTTATAGCAGAATTTTGTAAGTCAGATTTAGATATTGCGGTCCTTCTACAGAGGGAAAACCCCCGATTTATATACGAATAAATGTACTGTTTGTTTAATTCACAGCTTCGATGAATGGGATAATCGCGTATTCGGAGTGAGTGAAGCTGAAGCGGAGCGCATGGACCCCCAGCAAAAACATGTTCTCGAATGTGTTCATATGGCAATGGAGGACGGAGGATTCACTCGAACTCAGCTACACGGCTCAAACACTGGGGTTTATTTAGGTAAGAAAACTGTGTCCCGTAAAAGGGACGTTGGCAAACAGTGCAGACCCAGATCAGACGCCGCAAAAAGGCGGGGTCTGATCAGAGTTTACAATGGCAAAAAAATGCAGACTCAGATCAGACGCCGCAAAACGCGGCGTCTGATCAGGGTCTACAATGTTTGCATAAGACAAAGACGGTATTTCTTAAATAAAAATGAATGAAATAAACTTAATCAGACACCCCTTGATTGATACGTGGACTCATCAAATTTATAAGTACAGAAGAGTCCACTAGGCATAAATGGGCAATTAAAAAAAAAAAAAAAAAAAGAATCCAACCGCGATTGTGCTTGCAGAGAAGACTAAGCTCTGCCTTAACTTTGATCACTGTTTGTCACAAACACCAACACAAAGGTGAGCCATCAGTTAACATGCGAGGTTTTAATTGGGAAACGGCAAAGACTTTCTGTTGCTTTGTGGTCATAGGGGCAGTGGTTGATCGATGCCCACCATACATTGGGCACAGCATATGAACGGCTGATCCCATCTCTCAGTATCATTTCGCTATCCTTATAGTCAAGCATCAGTGTTAGACTATCAACCATATGGACAGCCTTTTCCATAACAAAAAATAGTATGATTCTGAGATTTAGGGACCTTCAACGGCTGTCTTTCTGAAGCCGAAGGTGCCATCAATATAAAAGTTATTGTCAAGAGCGTAGACAATATTTTTAGACAACGTTAGAGATTCTTGTGGACTCTGTTGCAACGCTGTGTGTGTGACTGGTATTTCAGCATAGCTGGGAATAAGGGGTTTATCTGATGATAGAGGGGGATAACTTTATTGTTTCTGCATGCCAGTGAGTATATATGTTCTGACACCGCATTAGAACCTCTTATGGGGGGCACAGCATGTTATCGCCGAGACACTACTCGCCGAAATGCTTTGATTAGGGGTCACACAAAAATACGTTTTGAGAGAATTTTAACAAAATTATCCCCTTCTCATCCTAATTAATCTCCCTATCCCCAGATATGCGTCAACGCAGCTGCTGTCCTGACGCAATAGTTGCACATATTATATTCTATTATATTCTATTCTATCCCATAATCTTACTAGGTCGTTGGGGCACCACAGATGACTTCGAAACAATCCCTTTCCACCTTGTCCTGTTTTCAGCTGCCCTATAGTTGAGCTGGCAAAATCCATCCCTGTCCACTCTTTAATATTGTCTTCCCACCTCTTCTTGTCAACTTCTTGTCAAGAGTTGCACTTGCTCATCAGTTAATACAACACGGTGACTCAGTTTTACGTAACTGTGTCAAGGTTGACGCATCAGCTGAACTAAATTACCACGGCCGCACCAAACCTGAACTACAGTCCAGTGACCGATGGTTAGCCGTCCTAAATCTTTTTTAAAGGGCTGTCTGTCAGCTGTCGTCTCATAAACAATATTATGCAAACCACCAAATCACCGCAAGTCGTGTGTTAGATAGAGTTTAGAAACGCCTATTGTATGCTTCCAACAAAACTTTTTAGCGCAAATAAGTGCAGACGGAAAAAATTACCTCTGCAACCTTTCAAAGACTTTGTCCAAGCTATAGCATATTGAGAACTCGAAAACTTGAAGACAAACAGGCTTCATACAGAATTTATACCGTTATGCAAATTCAGCTATTTTCGTTTTGGCGCCTTAAGTGTGAAAAGAAGGTAATTGTTTCGGCTGCCGTCTTAAAGTTAACATCATTTCAGAAACACACACAGACACACACACAGACAAACAGACACACACAGACAGACAGACAGACAGACAGACTGACATACAGACAGACAGACAGACACACAAACACCCCCACCCCCACACACACTGAATAAATGAAGACACATCAGAGATGTTATCTATTTATCTTGTAGATATTTATATGACTGTTTCATGTTTGTCACCCTGATTTTATAATTTACATTCTGTTTCAAGTTTCACCCTATTCTGTCTCTATTTAAGAATTGTGAATTTTTGTTTGATGCAGAGCTAGGCTGAGTTTAGAGGTGACTTGGGTACACCCTCATTTTTTGCGATTAAATTACTTTGGTGATTTACTCTTCTTTCCATTCCATTGCTTTATCAGCATGAAATATTTTATCCTGAGGTATCGCTGCAAGCTTCTTACTATATCACCCCTGGTTAACTATGTATAAACAAGGGCTGTTACGAAACGAAAAAGAGTCATAGTTACCAAACAACCCGATGACCAGGTCGTTTGGTAACTATGACTCTTTTTCGTTTCGTAACAGCTTCTTTTCGTTTTGTAATATCCTTGAAAACATAGTTAATCAGGTGTGTATAGTTTCTTCATAGATGACAGTGATTAGACAACTTCGAACAAAGAAGCATCACTGTGTTTCACATAGAAAAGGTTCGAATATAATGTTTTGGTCATTTTGGTTGGAAACTAAAATGACCTACTTTCGATATCCTTTCCTTGAGTAAAACAATGTACAGGTCTGGATTCCCATTCATCATCCCGCTTTTGTTTACATTCAAGCGCTCGACGGGAATCCAGAGAAGGAAAATGTATTTTGTGGAGCAATTTGTCCTTAAAAATAATCAAAAACATGTTCTCCCTACTTTTTGCAACTTGTATGACTCAGTACATGCACACCAATCCACATATGACAACAAAACGCGAAGGTCAAAGCAATTTTCTTGAGTTTAGACGTTTTAACCGAAGGCTTTATTGGAAAAATATACTACTCAAAGTTTGCTAAGCATCAAATATTTCACACAGCCATGATTGTAAAGTTTGCACGAGATTTATTTGTATGTCTAAAAACCATGTAAAACACAGCAAAAACATGATGACTTTTGTCTACAACATTTAAGAAATCACTGATTGAAATGTAAAAAAAAAATCATACGAATATTGAACTTTAACATAAACTATGTTCTTAAAAATCTTGGTGCTTAGCAAGCTTTGAGTAGTAGAGTCCCAGGAGTAAAAACGATCTCCTTTAACATTTGCCTAGGAGCAGAATCTTTCCTTAAAGAGTTGATCTCCATGGAGAAGGAGAGCAAATAAAACGTCAGAGTTACTTTTCTTGAGAGTGTACTTATTAATCTTAACGAGCGATATTTCGGCATGGTTTTGGGTCGAGTCGGGTAACTTCGGACAGCGGATAAATTCGGACACACCATTGCAAACAGTGAAAATCCAGATGAGACGGCTTATTTTCGCTGTTTGCCCAGTTAACTTTGTTTTAATTCCAAACAACTGACATACATGTATAAAGCAATTTACCTGACTTGACCCTAGTTGGAGTTTTTTTCCCCTATCATTTACGATCTTTTTCCAGGAACCATGAATGACGATTTCAAGATTTTGTCTAGTAGTGATACTGCCAATGAGGAAAGTAGCTACAGCGCCACAGGTATGAGCAGCAGCGTGATTGCAGCCCGTGTTTCATACGTCTACAATCTGCTGGGCCCCTGTCTCGCTCTAGACACCGCTTGTTCCTCAGCACTTATTGCTATACATCTGGGATCGCAAGCCATAAAGTCAGGTAAGCTAAACATAAAAGTAACAAACTATTGAAAAAAAACAAAAACAAAAACGTAAAGCTTTTCGTTCTTGAAATATATGAAGAACAAAATTCCCCTTTTTGTTTATAAATCATATGTCGTTGGGCCTAAATAGCATACTCAGAAGCAAAAGAAATGATACACTTTTTGAACGCCCGTATTTTTTTTTATTGATTTTCGATGCACAGGTCTTCAATTTTGCATGATTTGCTTTTACTCATAACAGAGTCAAACATGTTTTTTTTTTTTTCATGCATAACGTTTGCCAGCCCCCGAGGGTCCTGGCAAATGTTATTGCAATGAGAAACCATGTTTGATTGTTATTTTTGCATAAATTCAAACATTTATCGGCCTTGTCGCCATATCCTTCAGGCAATGCACTCAGGCTACGGTGGTGAGACTGGTAATATCGTCGGTTTATGGTCGAATGGTTCATCAAATAGCGACGCGCCGGCGGCGCCGTACAACGTATTTGCGCCAATAATATTTCATCGAATATGTTGAAAATATCAGCAATTTCTCGAGTTACGCACGAATAAAATTGCTTGTTTTGGTTTTTAGAAGAATAATAGAATACAGACTGCTTCAAAAATAATATTTTTTCCGTAGTCATTTCCCGTTAAATTTGCTCGTCTCAGCGCATTTATTGGGTATAATATTTGCACCTAGAAAATGGTTTCTAATGTATTTTTAATGAATGGGGAAAAAAAAGATATCGGAAATTTAAGAAGCCGCTTGCAGCTGCCGTCGGATGGACGTCGCGTGCAAATTAGCGATACTCCGGCTCAAAAAGTGACATCAAAGTGTGACGCCAGTTGCTTGATTTGACGTGCTAATGTTCGTAGCATAGTGTCAGACAAAAACGCGATATTTCAAACCTTTTTGGAAAAAATTAAGCTCATAATTGCCGCGGTTTGATACTGTAAAAACAAAAAAGTATCAGTCACTAGTGAATTTCACTGTGCATAGACAATATCACTTTTATTTGTTCTACTTATGCATTGAATTCACCGCTAAGTATAATTAAAACCGACGATTCACCTCCCAAAAAGACAATTTTTCTTACAGTTATGTTCCTCGTGTAATGTATTTTTTTTTCTTTACATTTTCACGTTTCAAAGTCTTCTACTTAGCGCCCAAACCATTACATTGGACAATTTGTGCTATTTTTAGTTGGAAACTATGATAAATTTTATTAAGTCAAGTGTTTACTAAATCGTGTTTCAATAAAACAGCTCTTATCCGCTTCCCATCAGGCATACAACTTTTAGTCAAGTTTTAATCAACGTTGGCGCAACGTGATGACGTTGAATCAAGGTTGATTCATTGTTGATTTAACGTTGTGTGTCCAGCGGGCTCACTCCTTCTGAGTCTAGTTTATTGAAACATAATATTGTTAAAAAATGTTGCTAGATCTATATGACAGTCTCATTTTACTAGGTGATTGCGACTTAGCTATGTGTGGTGGGGTAAGCAGTATCATCTCTCCGGACACGTTTAAAGCTTTGTGTTCAGCCCGGATGATGTCCCCAACTGGGCAGTGCCAGGCTTTCACAGACACAGCTGATGGATATGTGAGAGGAGAGGGCTGTGGAATAGTCATCTTAAAGAGACTAAAAGAGGTACCAAAAATGTCAAGCAAAACTTCTTATATTATGTAGCTGAGCCGCGACACGAGGAAACGTACAAAGTGGTTGTGCGCCCAGCGCAGACTCAGATCAGCCTGGGCATCCGCCTAGTCTGAGCAGAGTCTTCCCTAAGTGCTTATTATAGGGTAGCTAAGGATCTAAGCTACCATCATGCAGACAGCGAAGACTCTTGTCAGACTGGGTGGATGCCCAGGCTGATCTGAGTCTGCGCTGGGCGCACAACCACTTTGTTGGTTTTCTCGCGTCGCGGCTCATTTGTGTATACATAAATTTTCATTCTTTGACCAGTGGACTGTCCTTATTATTTGGATGAGTTCATTTGTAGTTTTAGTGGTTTCTGGTTAAATTTTTCACTATGATTGTATTTTGCCTAGAAATTCCTGTAAGCAAACAGTGTTGACCCTGGCCATACGCAACTTTCTGCTCTCGCTTATTATATGAATATGCATTATTAGGAATTTTCCCAGCGGGCAAACAAGATTAAAGTAGCATTGCTTCTAATATGGTGTAACAGCGTTTTCAGCCACCCTCCAACATCATGTTTTAACGTTATGTGCCTGCAAGGGTTCGTTGATTCAACCATATGCATTTAAAGAGGACCCACCTTGGTTTTGCAAGAGCAGTCTGATTTTGATCTGCTATTGTTACTGATGCATATCTCTTTCAATATTTACATTCTTGGTGTATTTACTGAAAAGCCCTATAGTAAACCATTGGAACGTAATGTAGTTTACATTCCAATAATTACATTGAGACACGCGACGTCGATGACGTCGAAATAAACAATGGCTCTCTACAACCTGATTGGACGTCAGCAACGTCATGACGTCATGCACGCCGTTCTGCTATTAGCAGCAAAACTGCGTGTACACGTTTTATTGCTTCAATTTTAGCGCTTATATAAGATTTTTCATAAAAGATTTGATTGAAACAAATGTAAATATAAGCAATGAACTTAATTTTTCTGATGTTTATCGAAGTGTAAACTACATTGGGTCACTAGCAAAGTTTACATGAACCCCTTCGGGGTTCATTCACTTTGCACGTGACCCAATGTAGTTTACACTTCGATAAACCTCAGAAAAATGAAATTCATTCCTTAAATATTTAGGATAATTACGTTAAGTCATAAATTTTAGGTTAGTTTTCAAGGTGTGTCATGCACCGTGTGTCACCTTGTAAACGCCCCAGAAACATATGAGCCGCGACAGGGCAAAACCAACAAAGTGGGATGTGCGCCCAGCCAAGACTCAGATCAGCCTGGACATCCGCCCAGTCTAATCAGATTCTTTGCTGTCCACATGAAGGTAGCTTAGCCCCTTAGCTACTATTTAAGCGTTTAGGAAAGTCTCTAATCAGATTGGGTGGATGCCCAGGCTAATCTGAGTCTGAGCTTGGCACACAACCACTTTGTTGGTTTTCTCGTTTCGCGGCTCATATGTTTCGTAACACAAATCAGTTTCATGCGACGTGTCTATTCGTCTTAACATAACCTTCATGGCACATAACCTTAATGGGCATGTGTGTTATGCTACATGTGTCTCCTTGTAAACGCCCCAGAAACATATGTTTCGTAATACAACTCAGTTTCATGCAACGTGTCTATTCGTCTAAACACAACCTCCATGGCACATGACCTTAATGGTACGTGTGTTATGCAACATGTGTCTCCTTGTAAACGCCCCAGAAACATATATTTCGTAACACAACTCAGTTTCATGCAACGTGTCCAATCATCTAAACACAACCTCCATGGCACATGTGTCATGCAACGTGTGTCACCTTGTAAACCGACCTGTAGGGGAGAGTAAAGTAACTTCGGACAGGCGGGTAAATTCGGACATACCATTGCAAACAGTGAAAATCCAGATGAGATGGCTCAAAATGAGCCGTCTCATCAGGATTTTCACTGTTTGGTCAGTTACTGTTTTGTTTTAGTTCCAGACAACTGACATATGAAGGAAAAAATGTCACTGTCCGAATTTACCCGCTGTCCGAAGTTTCTCGACTCTCCCCTTATGATTACTATTCTTACAGGCTATAGCTGATAGAAATAGCATATGGGCGGTAATAAGGACGGGCACCAATCAAGATGGACGCATGGCCAATCCTATGACAGCGCCCTCTGGGCACCAACAAATGCAACTGCTAGAGAGAGTCTACGCTCATTATGAAGTCGATCCTGATTTGATACAGTATATTGAGGCACACGGTGAGTAAAAATCCAAGCCTTCTACGGGATTTCATTTCAACTGTTTAAGTTAGCCGCCGTGGTATAGGTCGTTTGTCAAACAAAATTTAATTCAATTTCATTACTAGTGCATAAATCACATAACTTTGCCTACGTTTATCTATTGAGTACATGTATTACCCATACGAACTCATGCAAGAGAATTAAGATTTTTTGACTATTCAATAAAAAATTGTTAGATCAACTACATGTTGAAAAATCTCTGATAATTGAAGGCTTTATAAGTCCAGTTTTTTGGTATTAGTAATCAGTGTTGTACATATCATTAATATACAACACTCGTATGGCGGGGACCGCAGGGTGTGTTCTATTTCACAGACCAGGGACGAGTTGCTTAACGCGAGCTCTACGTAGCGCTTTGTAGCAATTGGCTATTCAACGGTAGGGTATGTTACATAAAAAACGCTTTGTAGCGCTACGTGGCATCCCCGGAGCTGCCTTTTTCTAACATACCATTGTATAGGTAAATGCTCTGTGGCGCTCTGTAGCGCTTTCTTTTACACGTGTTTAAAGCGAGGCAAATTTCGCTGTGCAACGCACTGCTACAGAAATAAACACTTTTTAAAAGCACAATCGTTGCATAGCTTTGGCAAATCGCTACAGAGCGCTATGTTATAGCGCTTATCTTAAGCAACTCTCACCAGTGTTCCAGATAAGACAGGATACAGGGATAATTTGGGGATAATATTCCTTATTTTTCGATAAAGACGTAACGAAAGAACCTTCTCGCCACATAATTGTGTTTCACTGAGAAATAAAGAAAATATCTCTGAATTATCGCTGTTACCCTTTCTTATCTGAAGCTCTTAGGAGAATAAATGTCTTTAAGGTGGTGATTTGTGGCATATACAAAAATCTGAATAAAACTATAAAAAATTATCGTATCTCCCTGAAAGGTAGCAGATTTCTTATTTTTGTTGTTTTCTACAGTTTGAAATACAAACCATAGGGACATGCTGTTTAAAAAAAAGTGTTTTTATATGGAAAGATCAAAGGGTAATTTTTTGCGCAGAAATCTGAAAAATAAAATCTGGTCTTAAAAATGTACTTAGCTCTGAAGATACTTTGATGAGTTAAAAAGAGCGTCCTAGCAATTATTTGTTCCAACTCTTTCTCAAATTGTAAGGTTGACCAGATAAAAACTGTAGCTTTTTCTCTAATGTCTGACCATGATATAGTGCATGTATGCTTATTGCATTCATGAAATACAGGTAGGTCAGTTATACCTAAATCATACTCACAGTATAAATAATACATTACAATGACCATTACAGGTGTGTTATTGAAATTATTCAACCTTGAAAATAGACTGTACTGTGTATTTTAGACAAATATTTGGACACAGGCCACACCCTTTTTTTTATCTGCGCAGCCTGATAGCGCGCAAAAAATAGAAAAAATAATTGCTAGGACGCTCTTTATAATGCATTAATTTATGTTCAGACCTAGTTACATTTTCAATAATGATGTTCATTTTTTAGATTTATTCGCACAAAATTACCCTTTGATCTGTTCTTATATAAATCCTTTTAAACATCAACAAGTCCTGCATTTTGAGATTTTGAATTGTGAGAAACAACATAAAGAAGGCATCTGCTAAATTTCGGGAAGATCTGTTGTATTTTCAGCATTTTATGCAGACTTTTGTTTTTGCCCCAAATCAGTGATAATCACCACCTTAAGTATCATACATTTCTTTGCAGGGACTGGTACATCAATAGGAGACCCTACAGAAGTGAATTCCCTTGGTAGCTATTTCTCCACACATAACAAGAACAAGGCAGACGCGTCACCTCTTTTGATTGGATCAGTTAAAACAAATATTGGGCACACAGAGTCAGCAGCCGGTGTCGCTGGTCTTATTAAAGTTCTTCTAATGATGAAACATGGTAAAATTGTTCCATCCCTACATGTAAAGAAAGACAAATCAAATCTGAATCCAAAAATTGATTTAGATAAATACGGACTAGATATCGCTCTTGATGTGTCTAACTGGAATGCAAATGAAGATGGTGACAGACTTTCTTGTGTAAATTCGTTTGGGTTTGGCGGGTCTAACAGTCATGCAATCATCATACAAAAAAGACAATTTACATCTGCCCAGTCAGTTTGCGAAGGGTCAGTCGCCGACGACGACACCAGTTCAGTATTCCTTAAACAAAATAACGATTACATTGCAGGCCAGCTAATGGTTTCTGATGATATCTGTGTAAATGAGAGTAAAAGAAATCTTCATTTTGTGTGTTTGTCTGCTGCTGATAAAACCGGTCTCCAGAAGACTCTAGATGGGTTCACTGAAGAATTGAAAAGGTCGAGCTATAAGATACACGACATTGCATACACGTCAGGTTGTCATCGGGACCATTTTCCATACAGAATTGGCCTGGTTGCTAAAGATAACAATGACTTAATTGATCAATGCACAAAAGCAAACAGCAGAATTGAATCACTGAAGCCAGTAATGAGACAAAGGATTATCTTTGTATTCTGCGGGGTTGGAACCACTTGGACAGGTATGTGTAAAGAGCTGATGAACACTGAGCCAGTGTTTAGAAAAACTATCGAAAGGATCGATGAGCATCTCCAGCCACTGACAAACTGGTCAATTGGAGATAAGTTTGAGGCAGATACAGATTACAGTGACCCATTTCTAAATCATATTGCCATATTTTCAGTACAGATTGGATTATCAGAGCTTTGGAAATCTTGGGGTGTTCTTCCAGACGAGGTTCTCGGACAGTCTGTAGGAGAGGTGGCTGCTGCATATGTGTCAGGGGCTCTGAATCTGAAAGATGCAGTAAAGGTTATATACTACAGGTCAAAACATTTAGCCGAACAGAGAGGTGGTGCTATGATGGTGGTGGGGAACTACGATATAGAAAAGCTAGAGAAACTATGTGATCAGTACGAAAAGAAAGTAGTGGTAGCCGTGTATAGCAGTCCAACAGCTTGTACCTTATCAGGAGACAGATCAACCATGCAGGAGATTAAAGAAAGTCTTGAAAAAGAGGCGGAAATTGAGAGCTTTACAATTCTTTTGAAAGAGCTCAATGTACAATGCGCGTATCACAGCAGTCATGTGGAAAACTGCTTATTGGCAATAAAGAAAGATATAGGCGAGCTTTCTGGACGTGGTGAATTTATTTCACAAATTTCTACGGTGACCGGCGAAAATGTGCCCCAAAACACGTTCCAGTCTCCACATTACTGGGTAGACAATGTTAGAAAACCTGTTTTATTTATGCAGTCAGTACAAGCGGCTTCACACAACGACACGACTAATGTGTTTCTAGAAATAGGGCCAAAACAGGTTTTAAGAGCCCACATTTCAACGTTCTTAGATCACAAATCCAATATAGCTTTACCATCAATGGGTTACCAGAAAGAATCTGCCTTGATGCTGGATTCCTTGTCTGCCCTATATCAAATGGGATATAATGTTGACTGGGACAAATTTTACATAGCTAGAGGATACATTGTGCCGATACCAAAATACGTATTCAACAAAACAAAAATGCTTTACTTTTCAGAATCTCAACAGAGGCATTTCAAAGGAATGCTATCAGAGGACGGAGCCATTGGACAGCACATGTTTCTTCGCTCATCTGTGAGCGAGTATGCGGACTATAAAATGACGATAGACAAAAAGTCCACACCATACGTCTACGATCATTTTCTTCACAATACCATACTTGTCCCAGGAGCAACATACGTTGAAGCAGCATTTGAGATCGGACATAGAAGTTCACCGTCTACTGCTAATGAACTCTCCGTATCTGTTGAATTCATAAATCCCTTGACTCCTTCTGGAGATAAACAATACCAGATAGAGATAGAAACAGATGTATTCAGAAGTGATGGCCCAATACAGTTTACAGCTATGAAAGATAAACGTGTGTTTGCGGAAGGTACTATACAGCAACGTACTGTCTCAGAGAAAAACTCTGTTGATATTGAAGAAATCAGACTCATATGCACCCGTGAGTTGACCAAGGCGGAGAGTTACCACTGTCTGGAGGAATTCGGCTTCAGATACGGTGAATCCCTGAGCTTAATAAACCGGTCTTGGACATCAGGCTCGGAATGTCTAGTAGAGATTGTTTTGCCAGATTCTGTTCAAAGTCAGCTAAAGTCAACTCATCTACACCCGGCAGTAATAGATGCAGTATTCCAAACTTTCGGTATCTTAAGTATCAACGCAGCAGAAAACAGTACAGTAGATGATATGGACCAAGGGCCGACTCTACCGAAAGGTGTCGGATCTTTCGTGTTGAACTGTCCTCCACAGAAAGAAATGTTTGTCTATGCAAAAGAGACAAAGAAAACAAAGTCTGGTAACCATTATAATGCATTGTTGTTGGCATCAAATGGGAATGTTATTGCAGAGGTTAATGATTTCTATACAAGAACCGTCACAATGTCCAAGAATGAAAAAGATCAGGATCTTGTGTACGCGTTAATTTGGGATAAGCTGAAGTTAAAGCGAGCAAATGCTAATAAAAAAACAGAAGGTCTCACAGTCATTATTGGTAGAGATGCCCTCATTGCAAATATTAAAGCATGTGAGCCAGTGTTAAACTCTAGGTTTTTGGAACTTCACGATGATCTAAGTGACACAGTTTCAATTCTTTTCAAATCTATCTCCGAGATTAATAAGGCAAATATCGCATCTATAGTGTTTGCCCCAACAGTCTCACATAATAACAACAATGTAGATGGACAGGCAATTTTTCAGGAAGCTAGGCAGTCGTTTCGTGCGATTAAAGATCTGATTATCTCCCTGAGCGATGCAGACATCTCTGTACCACTTACGGTCGTGACAGAATGCACGCAGAAAGTATCATGCAGAGAAGGAAGTTGTTTGAACATACAGGGCTCTGAGCTATGGGGACTGGTTCGTTCGGCAATAAGAGAGGCAAACTATCCAAGTCTAAAGATTGTTGATATGGATCTATCAGCAGTCAGCATTTATACGTTTCAAAAACTCTTGCTGGATGAGTCACTACCTTTTACAGAATATGTTATTGAAAATGGAAATTTATTCACTAGTAAACTCATTTCGTATCCGAAAGAAAAACTTGAAAAGAGTTTTCAAGACATAACTCTTGATACATCTGAAGTCTCATATCTCATGTCAGCCAATCAACAAAGTCTACAGTCGCCACATTTCAGGTTGGCCAACTTTACTAACGATGCTATCATTAATCAAGAAGAAGACATTGTCCGAATTCAACCTACAACGATTTGTCTGCATGACAGAAACATCTACCCGGTCACCTCTGGTCTGAGTGAGGGTATTCATTCATTATGGCCTGAGACAAATATAGATGGATTTCAAATGCTGGCACTTGAGGGATCAGGATATATTTCATCACAAGATGAAAACAATAAAAGGAGTGCAAGTTTTCCTCATCCACAGAAAGTAATTTTCTGTAGTCCTTGTAGAGTGGCATCAACAATCTCTGTTCCTAAAGAATGCGCGGTAAGAGAAACATTGATCCCATTTTATAAACCAGGGATGATAACAAGTAGTGTGATTGTCTGGAGTTTAATTGAGAGTGAGGTGGACGTGGCATCGACCCTAGTCGTTGTATGCGACAGTTCTACTGCTTATCTAGCGAGAATGGTGACTGATTTGATTGGAACTTACAAAGGCTGTTTCGGAGTTGTAGTAGCCAAAGAAAACTTATCCAATGAGATAAGCGACAAAAGTGGACAACTGCAGTACGCAAGGACAGCAATATTGCTTACGACGCTCAACATTGAACAGACTAGGTCACTCATATCCAACCTGAAAACAATAGATAGACTAGCGACATTGCAGAATTTCATGCCACGAGAATTGTACCGACACATTGTTAATGATGTGTCTGTTCGAATACTTGAAACTGAAAGTGTATTCGTATCGTCTTCTCTACGAAAGACTGTACCAAAAGTGATGAAGTGGTTGCGATCATTGAAGAAAGATTTCTGGCTGAATATCGCAGTTGCTTCTCATAGCGATATCAACATAGAATCAAGAAAAAGCATCTACATGTTCCCATACGAAACGTTTGTGGTAACAGACGATGCTGATCTGGATGGTAAGAATAATCTTGAACGAAATCGTAAACCCTTGATACAGTCCGTGCCACTTAGAGTAGACAAGCCTAGCTTATTTAGACAAAACGGTGTGTATATTCTTGTTGGGGGCTTGACAGGACTAGGCTGGGAGCTACTGAATTTGATGGCGGAGATGGGTGCTGGCTATTTGGTGACTTTATCAAGAAGAGCTCCCGACGAAGATCAGCAAAAGGCAGTCGAAGAGGTCATGTTCAGATTTGACTGTCGAGTCATCTGTTTGCAAACTGATATCACTGATTTTCAGAAACTGAAACGATCGTTCAATGATCTGAAGTCAAAGCTGGGTTCTGTTCCAATTCGTGGTGTCTTTCAAGGTGGTGGTGTTCTCAGGGATTGTCTGTTGACAAAGATGTCAGAAGAACAAATTGATCTTCCAATGTTGCCCAAGATCCTTGGAACCTGGAATCTTCATCTGCTTACCAAAGATATTGAAATGGACTTTTTCATCATGCATTCATCTATTGTGTCTGTCTTTGGAAATATGGGACAATGTAATTATGGCGCAGGCAATGCTTTCTTGGACTCTCTCGCCCATTATAGGCGTGGACAAGGACTTTGCGGTCAAAGCATAAACTGGGGTGCTCTTAAAGTAGGAATGGCGGTAAAGGACGCGAACGTTGAAAAGTCGCTCAGCCTTCTAGGTATGGTGTTGTTGCATAGATACGATATAAGAACATGCTTCCTATACGCCCTGATGACCAATGAGCCTCAGATATGTTTTGGAAATTTTGACTGGGGTAAAATGGCAGCCTTTGGACCGTACCCAAGTAATCTTACAGCACTGATAGAGCACGGAATGCACGTTCAGAAGCCAGGCGGGATATCCAGCAAAAAAGATGTACTTGATTTGAATGAATTTAAGCTATTGAGCGATGAAGAAAAAACGCATACGATGTTCGAGCTGGTGCTTAGTGTTGTATGTGATGTTTTTGTCGTAGAAAAAGATGCTTTGGATAAAGATACCACTTTTATCAGCCTTGGCATTGACTCGATGGCAGGAATGACCTTTGTGAACGTGGCGTTTGACAGAACACAATGCCGAATACCAATTGTCACTTTACTATCGGACCAAACAACACTCGGAACAATTACACAGTACTTGATAGACAACTTGAACTATGATTCGGATGAAAACGCTAATACTGATAACACATACAGCAAGAAGCTGATATATGGTAAGATTCCTTTCATGCAGCAAAATTTACTACAGGAATACGTACAAGATCCCGATAATCCATGTTGGGTTAGAATGGCTGATTTAGAAATCCAAGGTATACGCATTGCGTTACGAAGCTGGAAGGCCATTCTGAACCACGTGTTGAGCATCAACCCAGAGCTGCGCCGCCTTTATGATTTAGATTCTGAAGACGGAGATTTCGATTCATATGTGGTCCCGGAGAAAGATGCAAAGGTTGAACTCGAGAGAGTTTCATTCCAGACCCTAAGACAAGATCTATCAGAAACTGATATCAGAGAAGGACACATGTTCGATCTTAGAACTCAGTTTCCTATTCGCTTTCAAGTTGCCACTGAAGGCGATTGCAGTATACTGCGAATCATTCTCCATGCTGTAGCGTACGATATAGCTAGTCTGGCAATGGTCTTCCAAGACATTGCAGTAATTACAGAAAGGTACGCAAAGAGAAAGCGAATTCCTGAAAGTAAGCCTATTGTCGATGTTAATGCTGTTATTCAAAAGACACTGCAACCTAGACTAGATGAGCTTCATTCTTTCTGGAGCCAGGAATTTGCAGCAGATATACAACCGGCCACGTTTTACCACACCATTGAAAATCCGGATGGGGCGTATTTTATAAAGATGGAGCAGACAGTACCACAGAATATCTTTGACATAGCTCTAAAGTACGCACACTCTAATGGTATCACCTGGTTCCAGTACATTGTATCACTGTATCAGCTGCTGCTATACCAGAAAAATCCGCAAAGTTATATCCCAGTTGGCACACCTATAGATATGAGAATACATGCACCTGAGCTACGTAGAGTCATAACAAGGTGTGTAAACGTGTGCCCTCTCGTGGCGGATTTTACAGGGGATCTAACGATTGGCGACTTTATTAAGAAAAATGCAGAAAAAATTCAAAACGCAGCACAGTATAGTTGTTATCCCTATGAGCTTATTCAAGAGCATATGCAATCAGAGGAGTTGAAAGCTAACATTAATCGCCACAGTCTAGCGATGGACAACGTAACTGATATCAACTCACAACGAAAACACGAACAAGTGAAGGTTAACGTACGAAATGTCTGGCACACTAGAACGATGTATGAGTTCACTGCAGCATTTAAGTATGATCAGAAAACGAACAAGCTTGTTATTGAATATGGATTCAATTCTAAGCTATGTGGGCTACAGTATGGTGCTCTGATTCCAAACAGATTGATGGTGCTCATAGAAAGATGCGCTCTTCATGCAGATGCTAAGGTTTCCGACAAGGTTCTGACGATCACTGATGATGATTTAGGGGATACAATACCAAGCGTCATGGCTAGTATACCTGGTGCTGAAAATATTGTAACCCAGAAGAAAACAAAAGAAGGACGATTATCTTTAACTGATCAGTTTCGGCGGCTATCATTAAGCAACGGCACAAGTGTTGAGGATAAAATGGTCAGCGAAACAAAAAACAACAAAACAAGTCCGACGGCCAACCCATCAAAATCTATCCTAGGATATCTAAGAAGGTTATCAAAAGGAACAATAGAAGACACACCCTCCACTGAAACAAATGGGCATTATAATGGACAAATACAAGGGGGGTTCTATAAAAAGATAGAAGATGCAGCGATTGTTCACAACGAGTTTGACAGAAACGAGTTGAACAACAAAGTCTCCAATAAAGATAATTTCACGAGCAAATTGGTAAAAACAGAAAACAATGAACTAGAACCCGCAGTTGAAAATGGAATCCAGCCGTCAGAGGCAAAACAGACGGTGACCAGTGGTACTCGTAAGCTGTCAAACGAACTTGCCAAGAGAAGACCATCACAGATTGCCATCGCAGATAAAGAGGATGGTATGGAACTTGATACAAAGCAAGACGCTGAAAAAGAACAAGACATATTCATATTAAAAGCAGGCAAGTTTAAACATGTTTCCTTAGTTCTCGCTATTTACTATGCTACGAGTATTCTCGCTATTTTCTACGCTACGAGTATTGACCACATTTATCTCCATGTTTTTTTTTTTTTTTTTTTTTTTTTTTTTGCCATTTTTGCATAGGAAAACAACTTTTATTTACTTCATATTAGCTTCCTTGTACAAAGGAACGCTTCCAAAAGCTGACTGCTCTAAAAGTGAAGAATTTGCTTCTAAGGGAACAAATTCTTTTCTATAAGCGTTGCTACCTATTAAAAAGGGAAAGAGACAAAAATGAAGATGGCAGAGCTGTTTCCCATGAAAGTGTACAAACTCACCTTAAAATGTTTTCTGGTACATACAAAATGTACTACCCTGATAGAGATTTTACAATTCCTAAAGTGATATTTCAAATATATGAGAGCAACGATTCCCGATGTTAGCCAGTGTATTCACACACGCTATCAGTCCCATATATAGGAAAGTCGGGTCACTTCGGACAGTGGATAAATTCGGACAGTGACATTTTTTCCTTTATATGTCAGTTGTTTGGAATTAAAACAAAATTAACTAGGCAAACAGTGAAAATCCTGATGAGCCGCCTCATCCGGATTTCACTGTTTGCAATGGTATGTCCGAATTTACCCGCTGTCCGAAGTTACCCGACACGACTCTACGTCCCTGCTGAATGCGAAGTTCCATTTCAACATTGAACATGTTGAAACTGCAAACTCCAAGTTTCTGCAAAAAGACAGCTCAAATGTAGTAGTGATATTTGACACGTATGTGTGAAAGCAGATTTGTGCAGGATACTTGCTTTGAAGTAAAGGAACTGGTGGGGTTGTCACAAAACTCCTGAAACTGTCCAACCCGAAATTTCGTTCAGACCACTTTTTTTATTTTTATTTATTTTTTTTTTTATTTTTTTTTTTTTTGGCAATGACCAGTGTGCGAAAATAACGCCTTATACCATTTAAAGTGTAACTAATGAAAACTAAAAGTTCAATTTGCAAACAGCAAAGATCCAGACGAGGCGGCTCAAAATGAGCCGCCTCATCTCGATCTATACTGTTTACCATTTAGTCGCTGAATATTTAATGGTATACGAAAAGATCAAGAATAATTTTGACAGTATGCAGACGTAAAGTTTGTCGTCTGCTTCCTTGGCGCTTTAAGGGTTACGAATTTTTCCCGCATAGAATTCATTTGCGATTCTCCTATACTATTTTTCAGACTATTTTTTAAAGCAAACATCACAGGGTTGGGACCACTGTGTTCACGTGACTCTTCAGCAGGAAACCAGCTCTCGCGACTACCACGACCTCTATCTGCTATGGGGCAAGACTGAAACGAAGAAAACCGGACGTTTAGATCTGAAGACAGTTTCAGACATACAGATGATGAAAATAAACGGTATGAATGTAGCCATTTATAAACATGTACCATGGTTCTTCCGCCAGTACAGACGGATAGGGTAGAGTCGGGTAGCATCGGACAGGAGAGTTAATTCGGACATACCATTGCAAACAGTGAAAATCCAGATGAGACGGCTCCTAATGAGCCGTCTCTTCAGGATTTTCACTGTTTGGCATTATGAGCCGTCTCATCTGGATTTTCACTGTTTGGCCAGTTATTTTTTATTTAGTTCCAAACATATAAAGGAAACAATGTCACTGTCCGAATTTAGCCGCTATCCGAAGTTACCCGACTCTCACCGATCCCATGGTCATCCTGGATTTGGCTAGGCACCTATGCCAAAACTGTTTTGAGACTTACGGAATTTAGCATACCAGCACGCATACCAGTCGAGTAGGGAGGTGTATGATGGTGTCCTAGCAGCATCAGTTCTGTTTAACGACATTTTCGGTGATGCAATCTGAATTTCAAAGGAAAACAATTCAAATTTATTAAAAACCAGCTTACAGCTATATCTTCTTTTTATATTTTACTATGTCGTCTGCTTGTCCGCCATTTTGTTTAGACTATATTTATTCTGTCCATACCACCTCATCGTTTAGAAAAGTACGCACCGTGCAAGAACATTTCTCCGAAACACTAAAAATTCCGACTTTGCGCACAGCCCAACTGAGCATGACCCATGAGCTATTAACGGTTCAGACAAACAACTTCATTTAAAATATCAGGATATTTTGGGATTTAATCGCTTTTTAATCATTATTGTCTCGCAATGGTCAGTGACATTAAGAACTATTACCGACCCCAAACGTGAACGTATCTGACACGAGTGAGCATCGTTTCGTGAGTGTAGAGCCAGAGCATTTTGATCAGGAGCAATCTGCTAAGGGTCTATACAGTTTCCTTTTACGCCAGTCTCTGCTCGAAACATATTAAGTTTTTCATTACTTTCAATTACTGTAAAAAATCTAAATAATAGCAGGGGCGTAGCCAGGGGCAATAACACAGTACGCACAATCACGTTTTATACTGATTGAGGGAAATAATAGGGGGTTTAGCCTCTTAGATATTTCAAATTTTCGTGTCTGTTGGCAGCTAGAATTAAAAGTGTGCCCAATTTACAACATTTCAGCATGAAAATACGCAGGTGTGTGTTGAAATTTTGTCAATTTGACAAAATTTCAATACGCACCTGCGTATTTGCGTATAGGTAGCTACGCCCTTGAATAGGACAGTTACGTCTGAGCAAACAGTGTTGACTTAGTCAGACTGCTCCCAAATGAGCAGTCTGATCAGGGTCAACACTGTTTGGCATCCAGTCTGCACCTTTTGGACGCATCACTGTCTTGTAAAACCAAAATGTAAAATTTTAGGGCAATTAAGGTTATTTATTTTATTTTAGATCTAGGTGTCCCAACATTTAGATTTTTAGAGTGTTACTTTGCTTTTGTGAATTTCTTTCCTGAGCATCCATGGCATTTCTAACCTGGCCCCGAGGTTACAAAACTTTTCTCGTGCTCAACTCAGCTGAGCATGAAATTTACTCTGCTGATTAATATGAAAGTGCCAACTAATGTTGGCATTTTCATGTTCATGAGCAAAGAACATTTCAGCTAAACCGAGCAAGAAAACAACTGTACTTATCAGTAATTGGCTACATGTATTTATTAGCGGGTAAAATTTTATGCTCACCTGAGTTGGGCATGAAAAAAGATTTATAACCTTGGCGCCGGGCTTCTGATGTAAAATGATGCTATCTTAGCGTAATGTGGCTTTTATGACGTGACATGTATATGGAAAATTGACTGGATTGGACCGTAATGTATAAAAACATTGCTTTTATCCCGCATATAAGTCTGAATAAAGAAACTAAATGCGGCCTTAAATCAATGCTTTGATACAGGTCGGCCATTTTCCATATTAAAAAAATACGGCATTTCCTGTAATTTACAGTACTTAGACAGACAGCCAGTTATCAGGTATTTTACCGTCAAATTTTCAAAAATATTTTACAATGACTCTTCCATTCTGTTTTCTATATTTTATAGTTCATTATGCTGTCATGTTGAAAACTCCTGAAAGATGGTACGTTTTAAAGACCCAAGACAAAATGCTGGCTGAAGATTGGATGAACACGATAAAGACAGCGCTGGAAGAGACGGTGGCACCCATCTACTAGATTTTATCTTTCCGTCACTATCTAAACGACTCTTTTATGTTGTTTTTTTAAATGCTAATATATAGTACATAGTCTATCGTCTATCGTCATTATAGACTCTAATTGGTAGTCTCTTATAATTTCGAGCTGAAATGGTTCCATTTTATAGTATCGATAATTATTAATGCGCATCTATTATGTGTATGATATGGAGGTGAGACTTAAATAAAATAAAATATGTGTAAAAAAATGTGTAAAATCTGTGTAAAATATGTAAACCATTTATGCCTGGTGGACTCGTCTGTCCTTATAAATTGGAAGAGTTCATTTGTCGGTTAAGGGGTGTCTGTTTTGGTTTATTTTTATATCTTTATCACTTTTTTTTTTAAAGAGAAGCACTCATTTGCCTTTGCAAATAGTGTAGACCCTGATCAGACGCCGCATGTTGCGGCGGCTGATCTGCGTCTGCACTGTTTGCCTATGCCGCTTTTTTGGGACATTAAGTATAAATTTTTGGGGACATTAAGCATAATCTAGGGGACATTAAGCATAAATAAGTTAAAAGTATTCTAAAAGGTAGAATATATTTCTGTCCAAATTCCACTACAGTAGAGTCCTCAGGATTTATATATACAGTGCCTTTACGGACGTCGAAAACCATGATCATTCTGCGCGAATCCTTTCTGTTTGGTTATACCGTAAGGCATTGGTCAAGGCCACGCCTTCCATTTGATATATTGTTCTAGACGGCCTTGAGTAAACGTCAAAGTTACGATGTATGTTACCGAATTAACTGCACAGGGCTGTCATACATGACGTCTGGCAATTGTTTCTAATATCATATTTGACATACTTATATAAAAGTGCATTAATAATTATTATTGTCATAGCTTGGGTGCACACTCGGGCCAGGTAGAAGAATTGAAACAGAAACAGAACAGAATATTGTCATAGCAAAGTATCACTAAATTCATGATCGAACAACTAGCCGTTATGACTGATGATAGGTGAAGTGTATTGTCTTATATTTCTCGACTTTGTTACATGGTTATACTGTAAATTTATGTATGATCTAGTGTAAGATGTAGAGACATTATTTTGTATATTTAATACTATATTATAGTTGTTTCTGTCATAGAATGGCATATTACTTCGTCGTATAGATGATTGTCTTATATGTGCTATGAACGTGATTTTAAATATCATTTGTATACCATTGTTTGGCCGCCTGTACGAGGACATAGCAATCGAATTATGATCCGCACAGGCGGACAAACCATGATGCACCTATTTTATACCTCCCCGTACATATGCCGAAATGTTTCATGTAAAATATGTATATTTATCTGGCAAGTGCAAGTGCGGTGTAATAAATTGATAAGCTGTCATAGAAGATGAGACGCGTTGAGACGTCAACACACCCAGTTGCGACAGTGCGTTGAGACAACGTCGTACCAACATTGCTGCGACGTGGTTTCAACTTTGTGTGCCTGCTGGAACCCAGCAGGCACTTGACGTCAAGATGACGTCATACTGACGTCTATGCGACGTCATAACGTCGCATCCACGTCATTACGACGTCATTTCGACGTCATGTGCCTGCTGGGAAGGCATATATATGCGAGCGGTGAGTCTGCATATCTTTGACCTGTGGGTCCGGTTTGAACTCTTGTTTACAGCATATAAAATATACTGTGCTAATATTTTTTGCTGGAAAAAATGTAAGGAGCTGCAAAACTCCTCACAGTTTATTGGCAAAAATGGCAATGTTTTTGTTTATGATATGTTTGAAATTAAAGCACCTCGTTAACTTCATTAGTTTGGAAACCTGGGCCCTGGTCAGTTTGTGAGAATTAATTTTGATGTTTGCTTGTTTCGTTTTGATGGTTTTCAAATCCGAAAAATATCTATCATATTCCGGGGTAAGAGGGCTTTTGGTGATAATTATGAGTAATTTCTGTTTCTTTAAGAACATATGTTATAACCCCTTCTTAGAATTGCCTTGTTAAGACGGTTCTAATGGGGGCCATATTGCATGTTAGTGTACATCATGGAATTATTCAACAGTTAACATTCATCCCCAGCATATTTGAAGTTAGATGTGAGATCGCCAAAGGGCAAATTAAGTACAAACGATCCGGCATGGACACAACGTTGAATCAATGTTGATTCAATGTTGATTCAACATTTTGTGCCCAGCGAGGGATAGAATTGGAAGTACTCCACTCACATATAACATGGGAAAACATGATTACATGTATTTTTAAACTGTGTTAAGCTTGTTTTTATTTTTGTTATATGTTATTTTACTGTTTTCTTTGTTAAATAAATAGCCATATTTTAGCAGACTAGTATGTTTTTGTCTCCATGTCTAAACATAACGTCTGGTAGCGCGCAGTTCCATTCCCGCCTGAAAATGGAGAAAATAAGGTTCTGCGAATAGTTAGCCAAAATACAACAATGCTGTTCGACCTAAATGTATGCAAAGCGCGGTTAAGCGCATACATGTACTTTGTTTTAAAGTATATTTTTGCATAAGCAGTTAACTCTCGATATCTCAAAGTCAAAGTTCATTCCAAACTATTGATATCTCAAAGTAAATTTTCTGGTCCCAGAAAATTTCCTTTGAGATATCAGTAGTTTGATATAACAGGAGTTGAAATGTAAAACAAAACTGAAACTGTATCTAAATTCTATTCTTTAATATAATAGGGTTCTTTTAGATATCAGTGTTCGAGATCTATATCGAGGGTTGACTGTACTTCGCTTTGAAGTAACAGTATTGGTGTCATTATCACAAAACTCCCGAACGTGTCCGAACCGAAATTTTCTGTTTGGCCACGTTCGGGACTTTTGTGAGAACTTTACCAGGTTGTCTTTTACAAAGCTGATTTTTACACTAATGACTTTGTATACATTTGGGTCGATCATCATTGTTATAGTATGGCAATCCATTTACATAAGCTTGAATTCTTCCCGCTGGGCACAAAATGTTGAATCAACCTCGAATCAATCTTGACTCAACGTCATGATGTTGAATCACGGTTGATGACGTAGAATCAAGGTTGAATCAAGGTTGATTCAAGGTTGATTCAACCTTGTGTGCCTGCTGGCTTAATGTACAGGTGGGAATGGAACTGCGTTTGCCAGGCGAGTTATCGGAGTAGATGTGTTACGGTGACTAGGTGCACCTTTAAGGGTCATTTCTTCACATGAAAGTAGTTGCTTCTTTCCTTATCTAAAAAACGGGTAGCTTAACTAGGTCAAGCGCCGGCCTTAAGATTAAGAGGTCTCGAGTGCGAGACCCGCTGGAGGTGGAAATCTTTCCAACCGTAAATTGGGTTCCATTGCACACAGCCTTTCATTATCGACTCCTATCGTCCTGATATGATGAAAATACTGTTTAAAAATGACGTAAAATCGCAAGTCATCCACCCATCATCCCTTCTCATCTGGGACTATTCTTTAAGGAAAGAATTTGCTCCCTATTTTAGAGTAGCACAAAAAAAGAGAAAGAATTCGTCTACCTTACTCTAAGTGTATATGTACACCTCCCACTGGGCACACAGCGTTGAATCAACATTGAATCGCCGTTGATTCAACGTCGTAACGTTGAATCAACGTCGATTTAATGTTGATTCAACGGATGTGTTTTTCCACCATTACCCAGCGGGCACATGTCGCCAAAATGACGTCGCACTGACATCGATGCGACGTCATTATGTCGCATCGACGTCAGTACGACTTTATTTCACCGTCATGTGCCTGCTGGGTACCAACTGAGGGGAACAGCTGTTGTGACTTTCTGACTGCTTGCTTGCTCGAAGGAGCCTTTCAGAAATGTGCCAAGAATTTCCTCATAGAGCACAGACTGAACAAGTGCTTGTAAACGAAGTAGTATTAATCGACTGACATTCGATTTTACGCATACACAATCCTCACCCTATGTTTTGCAGTGGTTATTAAATAAACAAGTTAAACCCCAAAATGTAGGAAACATACATGTATACCTTTTTCGAAAACCTTAGCAACAATTAATTTTTGATGCTAATCAAATGCACCATTGTAATCACAAAAGTCTAGAACAAAACGTATGTTTATATGTCAAAAGCCACGCTAACGCCCTAAGTGGTGAGTTTCAAGCACAGGGTGAGCGACCAACTTACGCTTATAAAAGTAGCACTAAATTAAATAGGTCAAGTGCCGACCTTAAGATTACGAGGTCCCGAGTGCGAGACCCGCTGGAGGTGGAAATCTTTCCAACCATAAACTGGGCACCATTATAACCACAAAAATCTAGAACAAAATGCTTGTTTATATCTCAAAAGCCAACACTTACATCTCCAGTGGTGAGTATTAAGCACAGGTGCGGGGACGGGTGATGGGCGACCAACTTAGTCTAAATGATCCAAAGCCAAAAACTACCATGAGTCAGACTCCGGTATAACTCAGCTGACCAAGGAAAAGGTCTATCCTGTATTTCTTCCTAATGCTTACCTCGTAGTATTATATGTCCACAGGCGCTTAAGGTTTAGTCAGCAAAACTCTTCAAAATGTCAAAAATCGGAAATACCTTATGCCATTATTGCACAGTGTTGTATTGGATGACAAGGTTTAGAAATGTGTCTAAGCTAGAACTTCAAACTCCTGTAGCATGTCAAGTCCCGGTAGCTAAGTGGGTTACAGAGCTTGCCTGGTGTGCTAGTGGCCAGGCGAATCCTGCAGTCTTTTTCAAATGTAAACGGGGTTCAATTTCACACAGCTTTCATTATCTGCACTGTTTGCCTATGCCGCTTTTTGGGGACATTAAGCATAAATAAGTTAAAAGTAATCTAAAAGGTAGAATATATTTCTGCCCAAATTCCAATACAGTAGAGTCCTCAGGATTAATATACAATGCTTTTACGGACGACGAAAACTGTGACCATTCAGTGCGAATGCTTTCTGTTTGGTTATACCGTAAGGCATCCGACAAGGCCACGCCTTCCATTTGATATATTGTTCTAGACGGCCTTGAGTAAACGTCAAAGTTACGACACATGTTACCGAATTAACTGCGCAAGGCTGTCATATATGACGCCCGGCATTGTTTCTAATACCATTTGTGACATTCTTACCATATAATATAATTATAATGAGACGCGACACGAGTGGCTGTGTGCATAGCGCAGACTCAGGTCAGCCTGACATCCGCCCAGTTTGATCAGTCTTCGCTTTGCGCTGAAAGGGTAGCTAAGGGTCTAAGCTAGCTCCATGCGGAAAGTGAAGACTCTGATCAGACTATGCGGATGCCCAGGCTGATCTGAATCTGCGCTGCGTGCACAACCAGTTTGTCGGTTTTCTCGTGTCGCGGCTCAATTTTATAAGTAGATTTAATAATCGATATTGTCATAGTTGGACGGACACACGGCGCCAAGTGTGTGCAACTATGGTTACGTACCGTTGAGCCACTTGGGTAACGTCGATAGGAGAATTGAACAGAACTGAACTGAAAATATTGTCATAGCTTGGACAGGTGTGTGCAACCACTGAGCCATTTGGGGAACGTCGTTAGGAGAACTGAAACAGAATATGGTCATAGCAAGGTATAAGACTCACTAAATCATGATCGAACAACTAGCCGTTATGACTGATGATAGGTGAAGTGTATTGTCTTATATTTCTCGAATTTGTAAATTTATGTATGATCTAGTGTAAGATGTGGAGACTTTATTCTATATACTTAATATATAGTTCTTTCATTCGTTGTAGTTCTGCCATAGAATGCCATATAACTTCTTTGTATAGATGAGTTTATATGTGCGCACTTTGTCTTATATGTGCTATAAACGTGATTTTAAGTAACATTGTACCATCGTTTGTCCGCCTGTACGAGGGCTTGGCGGTCGGATTATGACCTGCACATGCGGACAAACCATGATGCACATATTTTATACCTCCCCGTACATATTACGAAATGTTTCTTGTAAACATCTGGCAAGTGCAAGTGCGGTGTAATAAATTGGTAAAGCTGTCTTCTAGAAGATGAGACAACGTCGTACCAACATTGCTGCGACGTGGTTACAACTTTGTATGCCAACTGGAAGGCATATGCGAGCGGTGAGTCTGCATACATTTGACCTTTGGGTCCGGTTTGAACTCTTGTTTAAAGCATATAAAATATACTATGCTAATATTTTTTGCTGAGAAAAATGTAAGGAGCTGCTACTCCTCACAGTTTATCGGCAAAAATAACAATGTTTTTTTGTTTATGATATGTTTGAAATTAAAACACCTCGTTAACTAACAACTTCATTAGTTTGGAAACCCTGGCCCTGATCAGTTTGCGAGAATTTATAGACTGGTCCAAATTTCGATGTTTGCTTGTTTCGTTTTGATGGTTTTCAAATCCGAAAAATATCTATCATAGTCCGGAGTAAAGAGGGCTTTTGGTGATAATTATGAGTAATTTCTGTTTCCTCAAGAACATATATTATAACCCCTCCTTAGAATTGCCTCGCAAAGACGGTTCTAATGAGGGCCACATTGTATGTAGGTGTACATCATGGAACTATTCAACAGTAAACATCCACCCCAGCATATTTGAAGTTTTGTTATTATAAAGATATGAGATCGCCAAAGGGCAAGTAAAGTACAAACGACCCAGCATGGACACAACGTTGAATCAATGTTGATTCAACATTTTGTGCCCAGCGAGAAATAGAATTGGAAGTACTCCATTCTCATATAACATGGGAAAACATGATTACATGTATTTTTAAACTGTGTTACGCGGCATTTGCTTGTTTTGATATTTGTTATATGTTATTTTACTGTTTTCTTTGTTAAGTAAATAACCATTTCAGCAGACTAGTGTGTTTTTGTCTCCATGCCTAGACATAACGCCCGGTAGTGCTCAGTTCCATTCTCACCTCACCTGAAAAATGGAAAAAAATAAGGTTCTGCGAAAAGTTAGCCAAAATATAACAATGCTATTCGACCTAAATGTATGCAAAGCGTGGTTTTGCGCATACATGTACTTTTCTTTAAAGTATATTTTTGCATATACAGTTAACTCTCGATATCTCAAAGTCAAAGTTCATCCCAAGCTATTGATATCTCAAAGTGAATTTTTGGTCCCAGAAAATTTACTTTGAGATATCAGTAGTTTGATATAACAGGAGTTGAAATGCAAAACAAAACTGGAACTGTATCTAAACTCTATCTTTTAATATAATAGGGTTCTTTTAGATATCAGTGTTCCAGATATCGAAGGTTGACTGTACTTCGCTTTGAAGTAACAGTATTGGTGGCTTTATCACAAAACTCCCGAATGTGACCGAACCGAAATTTTCTGTTTGGCCACGTTCGGGACTTTTGTGAGAACTTTACCAGGTTGTCTTTTACAAAGCTGATTTTTACACCAATGACTTTGTATACATTTGGGTCGAACATCATTGTTATAGTATGGCAATCCATTTACATAAGCTTGAATTCTTCCCACTGGGCACAAAATGTTGAATCAACCTCGAATCAATCTTGACTCAACGTCATGATGTTGAATCACGGTTGATGACGTAGAATCAAGGTTGAATCAAGGTTGATTCAAGGTTGATTCAACCTTGTGTGCCTGCTGGCTTAATTTACAGGTGGGAATGGAACTGCGTTTGCCAGGCGAGTTATCGGAGTAGATGTGTTACGGTGACTAGGTGTACCTTTAAGGGTCATTTCCTTCACATGGAAGTAGTTGCTTCTTTTCTTATCTAGAACACGGGTAAGTAAGAGATCCCAAGTGCGAGACCCGCTGGAGATGGAAATCTTCCAAACCGTGAACTGGGTTCCATTGCACACAACCTTTCATTATCGACCCCTTTCGTCCTATGATGGAAATACTTTTAGAAAAAAAAAAAGAAGTAAAATCTCAAACTATCCATCCATCATCCCTTCTCAGCCGGGACTATTCTTTAATGAAAGAATTTGCTCCCTATTTAAGAGTAGCACCAAAAAGAGAAAGAATTCATCTACTAAACTCTAAGTGTATATGTACACCTCCCACTGGGCACACAGCGTTGAATCAACATTGAATCACCGTTGATTCAACGTCGTGACGTTGAATCAAAGTCGATTTAATGTTGATTCAACTTTGCGTGCTTGTTGGGTATGTTTTTCCACCATTACCCAGCGGGCACATGACGTCAAAATGACGTCACACTGACATCGATGCGACGTCATTGCGTCGCATCGACGTCAGTACGACGTCATTTCAACGTCATGTGCCTGCTGGGTACCAACTGAGGGGAACAGCTGTTGTGACTTTCTGATTGCTTGCCTGCTCGAAGGAGCATTTCAAAAATGTGCTAAGAATTTGCTCATAGAGCACAGACTGACCAAATGCTTGTAAACGAAGTAGTATTAATCGACTGACATTCGATTTTACGCATACACAACCCTCACCCTATATTTTGCAGTTGTTATTAAATAAACAAGTTAAACCCAAACGTAGGAAACATACATATACCTTTCTCAAAAAGCTAGGTCTGCCTTTTAAGCAACCATTAATATTTGATGCTTATCAAATGCACCATTGTGACCACAAAAATTTGTTTGTATCTCAAAAGCCAACACTAACGTCTCCAGTGCAATCGGAGCACGCTCGGCCAATCCCGTGAATCATTCACGGAATTGGCCAAGCGGTGTTCCGATGAGGTTGAAACTGATGTTTTATTGTTGGTCAAGTGCCAGTGGGTAAACCTTTCAGAGCAACTAGCTTCATACACAGATGAGCGACAGTTGATCTTGTGACGTCTTGACTGGTCAACGTAAATTTCGAATGACGTCACGTTATTGCGACGGCTGTTTAACGTAATCGAATGGCCTACACCGTTACTATCTTTTCTTTTATACTTTTCAATGAATTATAGAGATTTCTCGGTGAAATCGAAACTGATAATCTCACTGTTTCAAACAGTGAAATTATCACTTTCGATTTCACTGTTTCAGAAATAGGATTATTGTGAAATAGCCAAAAGTTTTTTGTTGATTAATTGGCTAACTCTTATCTGGCTTGACAAAAATTACGTCACGCATGTTTGCACGTCATTACGACGTTAATGACGTCACCTAAAGCGCCAACGTAACATTGTTACTGCACGCGACGTCAGGCCGCCTAAGTCTCCTGTAGGATTTTTTTCTTGGCAAATTTTTTGCGATCTGTTTATCAAAGTGATATTTGAAGCTATTTTTCAGTTGCAAACTTCGTTTACAACCAATATCATACCCACTAAACACGCTGGAAGCATCATCAAAGTTGATACAAAACGGCTAGAAAAAAAGTTGCGTTTCTGTCGTGATGGCTGACGCTCTTGAATAAACAGAATTTTTGCGATTTTCAAGCATAAAAGGAATAGAAAATTTGACTTTTTCAGTGTAAGATGAGTTTTTATTTCACTCATGAACACCAAAAGTGGTATGAAAATACTGCTTTTGGTGTTCATTCGGTGAAAAAGTCAAATATCCTCTATTTCTTCGACGCATATTTTGCATATTCTACATTAAATTACCACGAAAACAGCACAGAAAGGGTCTAAAGAGAAAGTGTAAATATAAGAATAAAAAATTGTTTTTTTTTCCAGCATCGTGTGAAGAAGCAAGTGGTCGTCGCTAAAATTCTACAAGAAGCGCTTCGCGCTTCATGGAATTTTAGCTCCGCCCACTGGCTTCATCACACTATGAATGCTGAAAAATCAAGTTTTAAATAAGGCAGAAGCAACAGGAGTCATGACCAAGACTGAGCCACGACACGACGAACAAAGTGGCATGTGCACCCAGCGAAGACTCAGATCAACCTGGACATCCCCAGTCTGATTTGAGTCTTTGCTGTCTACTTTAGGGTAGTCCAGCGTCTAAGCTACCCCATGCGGACAGTGAGGACTCGGACCAGACGTAGCGGATGTCCAAGTTGATATGAGTCTTCGCTGGGCGCGCATGCTACTTTGTTGGTTTTGTCGTGACGCGGCTCATGTAATTTTTATGAGAAGTGTCGTAAACACAGTGACTCTTAATTTGAGCGAACAGTGAAAATTCTGGGCATCTGTACATAACTTTTAATGTAAATAAGTGCAAGCCATTATGATGTAAGCCACATGCTACTGAGTCGTCATAGGGTGGCCAAGTGACTTTAATGGACAACTGACTGACACTTCAGAAACATCTTGATGTCATTAGTGTGAACCATTTTCACAGAGGTATCGTTGAGCCATCAGGCTGCTCTGGCCAGAAGTCCCAGGGCATTATAACATTGACAGCTGCTGGTATCAGGACTTGAGGCCATGATATGAGCCGCGACTCGAGAAAACCAACAAAGTGGTTGTGCGCCCAGCGCAGACTCAGATCAGCCTGGGTATTTGCTTAGTCCGCTCATACTCCTCGCAAACGCTTAAACGATAGCTACCTGCATGCGGACAGCGAAGACTCTGATCAGACTGGGTGGATGCCCAGGCTGATCTGAGTCTGCGCTGGGTGCACAACCACTTTGTTTGTTTTCTCATGTCGCGGCTTAAATTATTATTTTCCTAGGTCGCTCACCTCAGCTTTAATGTGAACACGATCTTTTCTTCTCAAGGCCATGATTCTAGACAAATCATTTGGGCCCGAAAGTTCTCACAGTGAGCTTAGCCACGCCATCTCTCCCCACCGCTTTAGCTGCGGAAAGCACTTCGAAACAAGCATCCATTATTAGTGTCCAATAAATAGGTCATATCAAACAGTGCAGATCCAGATCAGACGTCGGAAAGCGCAGCGTCTGATCAGATTCTACCCTATTTGCATTCGACAAATAGGTATGTCTCCTTAAAATAAATTAAATGATATAAATAGACAGAAGAGACCCCTTAATTGACAAATGGAATCGTCCATTGGATAAGGACGGAACAGTTCACTGGGCATAAATGGGTAGCTGTTTTTTTTTATCAAAACTGAACTTTACCTGCTTTGATGATTTCTTGTAAGTTTCAGATCTGCAATACTATGGTAAAGTCGGGTAAATTCGGACAGCGGGTAAATTCGGACAGTGACATTGTTTGCTTTACATGTCAGTTGTTTGGAATTAAAACAAAAATAAATGGGTCAACAGTGAAAATCCTGATGAGACGGGTCATTATGAGCTGTCTCATCTAGATTTTCACTGTTTGCAATGCGGGTATGTTCGAATTTGTCCGCTGTCCGAAGTTACCCGACTCGATTTATGCAGAATTTATATACTGAACATAAAAAGAAATGTTACATCAACATTCAAATCATTTCTCCCAGACTAACAATTCCAATATATAAACAAGGCTAAAAACTTTCCAGGTATTCTCTGCAAATACCAACAGATGCAGATACACTACCATAAAGTTTTAAGTTTGTGGTGAATCCTGGGTTTTATTTGGAATTTCAATTTCACCTTTTTATCTATGAAAACTATGCAATATGTCATGTTTTTAGGCACAAACTAGTATCTGTGACATCCATGCTCATGTTTGATACTGATCCTGAAATGCCTACTATATAGTATCATATATGATACATGGCCTTTCCGGTGACCTTGACCTTGGAAAACTATCAAAAAGATCACCAGAATTCTTATCAGTGTCTCATACCTAGAAACATATACCACAATAATCTTTTTTCTACAATTACTTCTAGTCTTGGGCACTAGAGAGTTAAACAAGGACATGTTTAATATGGACAATACGGGTGAGGTGCAATGAGATTAGCTGCAGTGTCAGAATAAACAGTTATTCAAAAAAATTATTAAAAAATTGCCAGAAACATGACAATAGCACTGAACTGTGAAATATAAGCCTGGGTGACTTAGAAGTGAAATGAAGTCAATCATTGTACTGATTGTATTATTACATAAAGTCTGATACAAGTCAATGAAATAGTGTTAGAGATATTGGCTAAAATCACTGGACCATGAAATATAGGTCACAATGACATACAATTAGTACGAGGTCACTCACAGATCCGCCCAAACCAGTAACCCAAGTATTAAACAACGCAATGAAATAGTGTTGGAGCTGACATCACTGGACCATGAAATATAGGTCACACTAATCTACAACTAATACGAGCTCACCCACAGTCAGTCCAAACCACTGACCAAGGTTTATACAGCTCAGTGAAATAGTATTCGCAATAATGTCTAAAACCAGTGGACTATGATATATACGTCACTCTGATCTTATATTCGTATGAGGTCGCTCAATGTGTCAGACCAAACCATTAACCAAAGTATGAAAGAAGTCAATGAAATAGTGCTAGAGATATTGAATAAATAAGTGGACCATCAAATATAGGCCACACTAACATACAATTAGAATGAGGTCACTCACAGTGTTAGCCCCATTTATTATCGCCAGTATAATTCAAGTCAATGAAATATTGTTAGAGATATTGGCTGAAACCACTGGATCATGAAATATAGGTCACACTGAATTATTACTTGTATTAAGTAACTCACAGTGTCAGCACGAACCGTCAATCCAGTATTAATAAAGTCAGTGAAATAGTGTTAGAAATATGAGGCCGAACCCCTGGACCATGAACTTAAGCACTGTTACCTACCTTTATTAGGTGTCAAACATAAGGTGATACTGAGTCATTTTCACACTTAATTGTGTTTCATACATCAAACAGTCCTCAGGGTTTAAGGTAAAATCACTGAGCTATGAAATTAGGTCAGTATGATGTAATTTTATTTCGAGGTCAAACACCGGGTCATAGTGACTCGTTATCCCAAGCTATCATGTTCATGTATCAGAAGTCTTTAAGGTATAAAGCAAAATCACTAGCCCATGAAATATAGGTTATTGTGATCGACTTTTCCAAGACCAAACATACGGTCAGACTGACTCGTTATCCCAAGCTAACATGTTCATGCATTATATTGTGTTGAAGGTACACTCGTATATGACGAAATCACTGGGCCATGAGACATAGGTCACAGTGACTTACTTTGTTTTTTGGTAAAACATCCTGTCATACTGACTCATCCCAAGCTTTCGTGTTTATACATCGAATAGTCTTCAAGATATACAGCAGAATCATTTAATCATGATATATCGGTCAAGGTAACATGTTTTACTCTGAAGTAAAACATCGGGTCATACTGTGTTATTATCCCAGGAATCAGGTTCAATCATCAAATAGTCTCTAAGATATTAGGCAAATCACTGGACCATGAGATATAGGACCTACTTTTTTGACCTACTTTTATTTTGAGTTTAAACATCGGGTCAAACTGACTTATTATCGCAAGCCATCATGTTTATAAATACATCACAAAGTCTTCTAGATATAAGGCAAATCACTGAACCATGAAATATAGATCACACTGACCTACTTAATTTTAAGCTCAAATATCGTGCCATAGTGACTAATCATCCTAAGCTATTGTGATCATACATCAAAAGGTCTTCAAGATATACTTAAGGACAAGAGTTCTGCACGGATGTTGAATTAACATCCGTGCAGAACTTTTGTCCTGAAGTATATAAGGCAAAATCACAAGGTCATGAAACCGGGATGGCTAGATCAGCAGATTAGCTATTAACCGACTACTTACTGAGAATTATTTATTTGCTTGCATGACAATACTAGGAACATGGTAACTAATAGGGCCCCGGCTTTATGGGACTGTTAATAGGAATAAAGTCATATGCCCCCAACCAGAAATAACAATAACAGCTTTCTATTATCATGTTATTCTTTCATATTATGTTGTTTGGAATTAAGCCTCCGGTAGAGTCATTATGATATGGGCAAAATACAAAATCATGACGGATTAAAACAAGGACAACAACTCTGTAAAGCAAGTAACTGAAGTTACCATTCTTGCTCTCTGCATACATTCAGATTATCTGATGATGCTTTATATTTGTACCGAATATTGTGAAAATATCTAAAGTTATAGCGTGGACAAGCTCTACATACCTAAAATTACAAAGGAACTTAATTCTGTTAAGGTGTAGATGAAGTTACAGTTCTTATTCTCTGCACATCGTCTGATAATGCTTTATATTTATACACAATTTTATGAAAATATCTTTGAGGGGTTTAAAGCTATAGAGCAGACATATTTTCTATACTTAAAATTACAAAGAGACATCATTCTGTAAAAAAATGTAGATGGAATTATGGTTTTTATCCTCTGCATATCGTCTGATGATTGTTAATATTTATACGAAGTTTCTCTTAGAGTTTTTTTAAGTTAAAGAGCTGACACGATTTCTGTACTGAAAATTACAAAGGGACACAATTCCGTAAAAATGTAGGCTGAGTTACGGTTCTTGTTGTCTGCACATTGTCTGATGATGTTTTACATTTGATTCGAGTTTCGTGAAAATATCTCAAACAGTGTCAGAGTTTTAAAGAGGATAAAATTTCCGTATCAGAAATTACAAAGGGGCATACTTCTGTGAAAATATTAAATGGAGTTATGGTTCATATTCTCTGCACATCGTCTGATGACGTTTAACATTTGTACAATTCTTTTTGAAAATATCTCAGATTGTTTCAGAGTTATAAAGCGGATACAATTTCCGTACTAAAATTACAATGGGCATAATTCTGTGAAAATGCAAATGGAGTTACAGTTCTTGTTCTCTGCACATTATCTGATGCTGCCTTATATTTGTACAAAGTTTAGTGAAAATTGCTCAAGTGGTTTCAGAGTCTTACAGTGGACATGGTTACTGTACTAAATATTACAAAGGGGCATACATCAGCAGATAATAAAGGTAGAGTTATGGTTCTTGTTCTCTTAACATTGTATAGCTGCTTTACATTTGTACCAAATTTCATGAACAAATCTTAAGCGGTTTCAGAGTTATAGAGCGGACAAGATTTCTGTACTATAAAGTACAAAGGGGCATACTTCAGTAAAAACAGTAAGTAGATTTATGGTTCTTGTTCTCTGAACATCGTCGGATGATGCTTTATATTTGTACTATATTTCTTGAAAATATCTCCAACCGTTTCAGAGTTACAGAGCGGACACGAAATCATGACGAAAAATTACAAATGAGGCATAATTCAGTAAAAATGCAGGTAGAGTTATGGTTCTTGTCCTCTGCACATTGTCTGATGATGCTTTACATTTTTACCAAATTTTATGAAAATATCTCAAACGGTTTCAGAGTTATCTAGCGGACAAAAAATCATGACGGACAGACGGACAGGCAGACGGACGGACAAGGTGGTTACTATAGGGCCTCCGCAGACTTCTTTTTGCCAGGGCCCTAACGAGGGGCATTCAGAAAGTTCTGCACGTGCTAATTCTTCGGTTACCATCATAAAGGCCGGGCCGGGTAGCGCAATCGGTAGGGCACCTGACTCGTAAGTCAGAGGTCCTGGGTTCGAATCCCGGTCTGGCCACATACTTTCGTTTCTCCTTCCGCTGATTCAAGAAGGGCAGTTGTCAGTTACTGGCGAAAGTATGTGCACTTAGTACTGGTTAACCGCTTAGGAGGTCTAAGCCTGCCCAGGAATAGTGTGGTTAGGTTAACTGACCGTCCCGACATGACCTTAGTTGTTTACCGTGGACGTTAAGCATCAAATCAACCAACCAACAACAACCATCATAAATACAAAACTTCTGATAGCAAAATGTATAAAGCTAAGATATATACTCGGTGCATATTTTCTAAAGGGCACATTTCTGAACTTTGTTGAAAGAAGGATTCACTCTCAACAGGTTTTATTTTAGAAGGTCATTATTCATATATGAGCAGTCTTTGTTTTTCTTCTTCTTCTTCTTCTTCTTCTTCTTCTTCTTCTTCCTCTTTTTTATCATTGCTGCATAAACACAAACACACCCAAAGAACTAGTGATGATGTACTAAGGTCAAGTCGGGTAAATTCGGACAGCAGGTTAATTCGGACAGTGACATTGTTTCCTTTATATGTAAGTTGTTTGGAATTAAAACAAAATTTACTGGACAAACAGTGAAAATCCTAATGAGGCGACTCATGATGAGCCGTCTCATCTGGATTTTCACTGTTTGCAATGGAATGTCCGAATTTACCCGCTGTGTCCGAAGTTACCCGACTCTACCCTAAATGAGTGTACCTTATATATCACCGGGACCGAGCAAGGGCTGCTTACGCTTACACTGACGACGAAACATTTTAAGGAAAAAGATCTATTCTTAAGGGAAAGCATTTGCTCCTCCAGGAGCAAATTCTTTCCCTTTGCATTAAGATTTGAGAATGAATTTCCAGCCAAACACATTCTATATCTGCCATTTCAATGTCATTTCTGCACTGTGAATATAATTCATTCTTATAGACACAAATGGAGCAAACAGGAAGTCCCAAAGTTTTCTCCCTTTGAAAAAATTGGCGAACAAAACGCTGGGGTAACCATACACCTGAAGGCCAATCCCAGCGGGTACATAACGTCGAAATGATGTCCTACTGACTTAAATGCGACGTAATGCGACGTCAGTACGACGTCATGTGCCTACTTGGTTACGGCCTTGCCGCCCACAATCGCTGTGTGAAAAGTTTATTACAGAGAAATGGTATATCAAACATAAAATATGTCTAGCGTCCCAAAAGCAGGACATAGGTAAACAGTGTAGAACCAGATCAGACGCCGCAACTTGCGTATGATCACAGGATCTTCACTATTTGCATAAAACATATGGGTATTTCTCCTTTAAATAAAAAGTAAAAATGAAAAAAAAAAAAAAAAAAAAAAAAAACACGAAACCAGTCACCCTTAATCGACAAATGGGCTCATCCATTTGATATGGGTAGAAAAGTCCATAGGGCATAAATGGGTTAAGACACGGGCTCGGACGGTTTTTCTTACTGACACTAGCAATGTAGATAACTAATAACGCTTGAACATCATATAAATAATAATTATTTCCTCCTTTTTTATGTGAATTCATTTGTATATTTTTTCCATGCAAATATTTTTTTTTTTTTTTTTTGCTTTAATTACTTTATCAGTTTGAGTGAAGGGATGTGTGTGTGTGACTGGTATTATTATATCTTTGTTTAAGTTTATATAATGCATTATGTCTTTTTTTTTTTTCAATTTCTGTATGTACATATTTGTAGTTTGTGAGGGCCTCATGGAAGATGAATTTTTGCCACCCTCTAGAAATAAAGTCGATTATTATTATTATTATTATTAGATAAATGGTCATTCAATATGTTTCAAATGAACGGATTCGAGCCGATCACACATTGTGCAGGGGAAACATAAATTTCGTAAACAACAAAAACTAAATATATATTTCTTTATTCTTCATTATAGAAGAAAAAAGTATTTATTTCTCTATAGTTACTTTACTTCATCATTCCGTTTCCATTAGATGTTGTATTTTTTGTATTCCTGTTGTTTGGTCCTACCCATGACAAAAGAACTGTCAACAATAAAAGGGCATGTAAAATGCCAAACACTAATACTAATGTCATAACTTGAGCAAAAGTCTGAAAAATATATGATTGTGCGAATGCCAGAACTACAATACCTAATAAGGAAGAAAGAGCACCATGAAATATCGGTGCTCCAGTCCTATCAATGGCTTCCTTAACTCTTTCATCACGCCCACTTCCGGTTGAAATCATAAACCCGTGACATATATGTGCAGCAAAGTCAACTGAGAACCCAATACTCATAATAATGTGAATCATCGTTATGGAGCTAAGGGACATGTTCAGATAATACAAAAAGCCGAACACGCCAGTCATTATCATTGCCACGGCAACAATCACCAAGAAGATAAGGAGTGGGTGGGGCATGAAGAAACACGTGACTATAAACACAGCGACAAGTGCCATGCCCACTGTTTGTAGTGTCTGGGGAAGTATGGCAACATACTGTTCGTAAGGAACGAAAGCTGGTGAGTACGCAAAGCAAGACAGAGGAGCATTTGATGCCACTTTTCTCGCGCTCAGCATTAATTCTCCTTCCTCTTGACTGTCCTTCATGTCAGTTGACACCACATACACACGGGATGACGTAATTTCATTGGTTGTCTTACTAAAGACGACGTCGTTCTGAAAGCGTGCATACCAAGGATCCATAAAGAAAGCTTTTAAACCGTTAGTAAAATTTTCGTCAGAAGTACCATTATAGTAGCCGGACTTTTTGTATGCAGACAGCCAAGAAAATTCAAATTTATCATAAATATGCTTATCTGACTTTGCGATACTAAGTAACGATGTCAGTTTATTTTGAACTTCTTCGCTAGAATAGTTGTAAGGTTTGTCTATAAAAAATGAAACAGCGGTTAGGCGTTTGAAATTTGGTTCCTTCCATACAGAATACTTGTAGAAATACGAGCTCTCGTCTACTAACTGATTAAATTTAAGCCCTTGTTTCAGTTCTATACAGCCATAAACAGAAGCCGCTAAGTATGCTGCAAAGAGAACCGAGATAAATATCTTCATGTGAGTTTTCAAGACTATTTTTGGAAGCAGCCATCTTGGAAATTTATCAATGAAACTCTCCACGTCTTCTCTGGTCTTTGGTATATGTCCACTGCAGCAGAACATGTAGTTATTTGATTTGTTTTCCTCTTGAAGCTCGGCTTTAGTTTTGACTGGGAGGCATGTGGCAAAGTGACGTTTTTGTCCCACCCTTCTTTCATTGATGGCCATGCAGGCCGCCACAATAGTAATGTTGTTGATATAACAAAATATCACCGCCAAACCTGCAAACAGAAATTTCATTGTGACAAAGCAAGGCTTTGAACGAGTTTATTTGTAACTGCTGCAAATGTGTTGCTAAAATACATGCATAACAATGCTATTAGATTATGGGTATCTAAAGCATATTGATACAAACGCTATAGCTTTGTGAAAGATAAACAGGTGAAATTTTCACAAAATCCTGAAAGTGCCCAACTCGAAATTTCGGTTTGGCCACTTTAAGAGTTTTGCAAAAATTCCACCAGCTTATTAATTTCAAAGCAAATAATGTGCATAAATATATCTTTTGAAAGCAACACGTTTCCACTGGCGATTACTTTAAATGCATTATTCACTTACATGCCACTCTTTTGGAAAAAAAAAAAACTGTACTGAATCATGTTTATAATTTACCAGCAAGCACGAAATTGTACACCAAAGTCTATGGTAATTATTCAGGCTTCGGTAAGTAAAGCTGAAGAAATACAAATATTTAAGAGAATACTTTTACACTTTTGTGATTATTTTTTATATGAAACATAAAAATACTTAAGGACAAAAGTTCTGCACGGATGTTAATTTAACATCCGTGCAGAACTTTTGTCCTTAAGTATGTTAATTTAACATCCGTGCAGAACTTTTGTCCTTAAGTCTGTTAATTTAACATCCGTGCAGAACTTTTGTCCTTAAGTATTTATAACAAAGGCACGTACCAGTATAAATACAGAAATTTCTCACAGCTAGAAAGCTAGAGGAAGCTCCAGCCATAAAAGCCAGCAGATCTGTCAGAGATGTGATGGTGATGCTAACCCCACTCGTGCGTAACGTCTGGCCCATCTTATCCTCAACACTCGACAAGCCCTGGGCCCCAGCTAGCCCCGACAGTAGAATAAACATGTCGTCTATTCCGATACCTATCATAAATAAACACTGTAACTAGAGGCTATATAATCACTCAAGAAGCACAGTGGTAATTTTATGAATGGCACTAAGAAAGTTCACAGTCACCGTGGTCTATCATGAGGAGCCAGTGTTTTGTGGTCCTTACTTTTGGCGAAAAGTAGATGATAAAGCTTAAAATGGCCTCCAAATCACAAGACCAGTTTGAACAAGGTCATCCAACATGGGTTTCTTAATTATATGTGGGATCCGCAGAGTACCCTGAACCACGGTTGAGCTCAGGGGCCGTATTCATAAAACGACCTAAGTGGTTGCTATGCTGTTGCTAAGGCTAAATTTCTTTGAAGGAGATTCCCTACAACTATGAAATTTGCTCTGGAGGAACAGTCTTACAAAGACTGTTCCTCCAGACCAAATTTCATAGTTGTAGGGAATCTCCTTTATAGATATTTAGCCTTAGCAACCGCATAGCAACGACTTAAGTGGCTTCATGAATACGGCCCCAGATCCCTACTAAACAAGCAAGTGGCATAGAGAGACTGTCGGCCGCAGCTGTTACTTTTATTTCGCTCAAGGGCGAGACTATAATAGCAGACACGAAGTCTGGACATTTTAACTGCGTATGCTTAAACCGTTCATAGACAGTTATGCATTTCATGTTAAGCACTATATTTGAGTATGTTTTAGCATTTTTGAATATTGGTTGAAATTTTGTGCATCAGCGCCAAATTAAGTCACTAAATCCAGTGAGGAAGTCATAAACAACAAAAATTTAATTACCTATTACAAGGAACGGCACCACCCCTACGATGCTCACAAATGATACACCCGCTGCACTACAGAGCCCAAAGCTGGCCACAATAGCCAGACCAGCTGCTAGCGTCCCAGCATAACCAATGTTTACTCTTTGGCCTATACAGTTACACCTACAAAAATAAGATTGCACACAACTTTTAGAAGCTGCAGAATACTACTCATTGCTGTAGTATTCTACTATAAGTTGTAATATGCAATTCAGTTGTAGTATATACATGTATTGCTGTATTAAACTACTCTAAGTTGTAGTATACAATTGACTGAAGTATTCAGAAGCTATAGACTCACTGAACATTTTACTCAAAGCTATCGCCAGAAGTATAGTCTATACTGCTCAAAGCAACTTAAAGGTCTTCGATAAATTTAACTGTGAATATTCATCTTTGGTGCTTTATGTTCCTTAGAGACAAAAACTAATGTTCTACACAAACTCAAAACGACAAAATTGTCTTGATAACCGCGAATGTAACATAGAAATGTTCGTAGAAAAATTATACAATAGCCACATGCACTCTTGTGGAACAAGGGCCTTAGAAATTTATAAAGGCAAACGCAGCATACCGTCAAACATCGTATATCATCGGAAACAATCGAAAGAGCGTATTCGACTGGACGTTTTATGCTTCGCGATTTTTAGCGTGAAATTGTTTCACGCTAAGAATCGTAAAGCACGAAACACCAAGTGCTTCATGATTCTTTGCGCGAAGTACTTTTTTTTATTAAAAAAAGTGTTTCATGCAAGGAATCGGGAAGCACGAAATGCCCAGTCGAATACGCCCAAAAGTTTCCAACGGAGAATACGACGATTGCCGATGTTTAACGGTAATTACCGATTGTTGTGTGGTTGTACCGCTGATATTTTTCCATACTTTTTTTTTCTAAAGGAGATAACTTTTGTGACTTCCTGTTCGCTTCCCTGGACAACGTAGCCCTTTAATAATGGGGTCAACTCTAAAAGGAAAGAATTTACTCCTAGATGAGTAATGGGGTCAACTCTAAAATGAAAGAATTTACTCCTAGAGGAGTAAATTCTTTCATTTTAGGGTTGACCCCATAAAGAAGGGAGGCAAAAGGATAAAAAAAAGTTACCGTCTCACGAAAGCGTGTCCATTCACCTCAAACAAAATATAAATAATATTACCTTGCTGACATTGTGGCCAAACAGGAGTAGGTTATCATCAGTGTGATAGTGATTGAAAATAAAGTTATGTCCCCTTTTATATTTTTATCAAGCTCTTCACCAAGTGAGTCGGAATGTGCATAGGCTACATCAAAATAATCTGATGAAAAATCTTTTAAACTGGAAGTGAATTCTTCGAGCCAGATCTCGGTTAATTCATTAAACTCATCCCCGTCTGTTCGTAAAGGGTATTTCAGCTTCATGAATTCAGCGGAGTGAATATAACGGTTTCGTCCTTCACCTACGGTCACCTTTTGACCTCCAAGAATTGAAGCAATATGGCGCGTACCAAATACAAAAGTAAAAAGTGGATAGGTGACAGTCTTGTTATCCAGAGCTTGTAAGAAGACAGGCGTAAAGAATATGTCAGCATCAGCAAAGCAACCAAGGATTGTTTTTGCACATATATCGCTATACTTAATCAGGGTACCATTTTCTGTATGCGCCGTTATGTTTTTGACATGTACATTAAGTCTTGCAATTTCTCGCAGAATGTCCCGCTCTAACACATTTCCCGTCCTTGATTTAACGATGACCTTTGCCCAGGAACCAAGGGTCGTCTTCTGAAATGGGTTGTAATTTGTACCAGAAAGATCGGGGTACAGGCTTTGGACACGATCTCGGTCTTTCCGAGCTTCACTCCCTGAAAACAACAATTTAAACAAATTTGACTTCCTCTATTCCAGAGATGCTTTGGGTTTTGACTTTGTCTGTAATGCATTTATGAAGTCTCTATTTAAAATGAGACTTCATTGAGGTTTTCAGAGCTCTAGATAAGAGGGAGTATTTGGTGATAATTAGGGATAATTTTAGTAAATTCTGCATAAAAACATATTTTGTGACCCCTCATCTGAACCGTCTCGACGAGACGGTTCAGATGAGGGGTCACAACTGACCCCTCATCTGAACCGTCTCGACGAGACGGTTCAGATGAGGGGTCACAACATATGGTTTCGATGAGAAATAAAAAAAATTATCCTTAATTATCATCAAATACGCCCTTTTATCTAGATCTCTGAACTGACCAAAGTCAAAACCGTTACATGTAAACTAAGACTTCCTTGAAGCTTAACTGACCAAAGTCAAACCTTTATTCACCATACACTACAAAATATATAGGGTTTGATGGGATTAGAAAAAAAGCAAACGGATTTTATGTGTCTTGTCCTGAACAAAAGTTCGATCATTTAAAGATTTACTCCCTATAATAATAACAAAAATTATATATATAATAATTTGATGAAATATTTCATGCAATACCTCCGACATGATCTAACTATACATTTGAATTCGAGTTTAGATAATAATATTTGATAAAAGTGACTTTTAACAAAAAAAAAGAAGAAAATTTTTTATACAATCGCGGACCGCGATTGAAATCGCATTATTGGACAAAAATAATTTATTCATACGTCACAATCACGTGCACGAATAAGAAAAATACCTCTACATGATCACATGACACACGTGGTCAAAATCGATATTCTTACAGGCCGCGAGGAAATAGGTAATTTGCATTTTAATTTGAAGATTATTTTTCATTCCACATTTATCGAATAAATATGCATTTTCTCAAAACTTTTACGGCTAATTATGAGACTATTACATATTGCCTAACGAAATTTTGTTAAAATATTTGTTTCTGAAAACATGAAATAAACGAGGGAGACAATCTTTAAAGCGTTACCAAACAGACACATAATCTTATAATAAAGTATATCTGAACCAGCATGACAATGCAACGACGTAAGTTCGATGTGTGCGCCATAGAGTTGTTTTGAATTGCACAGTATATGTTTGATCCTTATGTTGTTGCATTTTACATGTATGCAACCTAAGTGTAGGGGAGAGTCGGGTAACTGCGGACATGCGGGTAAATTCGTACATACCATTTCAAACAGCGAAAATCCAGTTGAGACGGCTCATAATGAGTCGTCTCATCAGGATCTTCACTGTTTCGCCAGTTATTTTAGTTTTAGTTCCAAACAAATGACATATAAAGGAAACAATGTCACTGTCCGAATTTGCCCGTTGTCCGAAGCTACCCGACTCTCTCCTAATTAATTTGAAGTCAGAGTGATATCCCATGGGGGCGGGGTTTCCTCTCTGTCTATTTCCATGTTAGGTGTTCAGGTAAGGAATATACCTGTTAACCTGTTAAACAGGTATATTCCTTACCTGACCACCTGACATGTAAATATATTTGCCTCTCCGTCATAGGAAATGCTCTCTTCAATATGATTTTGCTGTACTGGTCTGTCATCGCATTCACAAAGAAAATAAAAATGTTGTTTCCATATTATATGGGTCAAATGGGAAAATTTAGGCCAAAAGTTAATTAAGCGTGTTCACGACAGACAGTCATTAGCTATGCAGCTACTGGGCTCGAGAACCACAGAAACTAGGATTATGAAATTGCATATTATATAAATAGGTCATGGAAAAAGTGCGGGCCCGTATTTTTTTCTCCACCAGACATTAAGATATCAAAATTTAATGAAAATTTGTTACCATGATATCTCAAACTTGGTTGACGAGTAGGATTTAGCAAAAAAAAAACTTTGGGATGAGATATACAAGAACTGATTAACTTTTGGGCAAATTCTGTCAAAAAATGGTCGAGTTATGCCCCTTGTTTGGATCTGGCATTATTCCAACTTCTGAACTGCCTGACATAGAAAGCTGATTTTTTGTAAATTTGTAGCCCTTGATGTGTTAACTATTTTGGTAAATATGGGGAAGTTATTTAATCGTTTTTAAATTTTCGGACATAGACATTTAGCTAAAACAAAATTTTTAACAATATATCTAGAGAACCATTTGAGCTAGGGTTTTGATATTTGGCATACAGCTTTCAATCAGTATGTCACTGAGGTAATCTGATTATCTTCTATGGAATGTCCATAAAATTAAGAGAACTGTGCCTGTGTTCAGGCTTACACATGGTAATGTTTGACACCTTTTGTGGCAAGCATATGCATGGATGGGGCATAGTGTTTCACTAACAATATTTGAGCCGCGACGCGAGAAAACCAACAATGTGGTTGTGCGCCCATGGCAGACTCAAATCAACCTGGGCATCTGCCTAGTTTGACCAGACTCTTCGTTAAGTGGTCAGACGGTAGCTAAGGGGCTAAGCTACCTCAATGCGGACAGCGAAGATTCTGATCAGACTGGGCGGATGCCCAGGCTGATCTGAGTCTGCGCTGGGCGCAATACCACTTTGTTGGTGTTCTCGTGTCGCGGCTCATTTCTAATTTCATTTTAACTCACCCATTGGGAAATAGACTTTCTCTGTGCCTGATTCTTTCTTCATTCGTATCATCCCCACCCCCAGAACAATGTTGATGATAATTGTGGCAACCAGGACCTTGACGGCATGGTTGGCAACAAATCGCCCGTAGGATTCGAACACATGACCGATCTTTTCCTCCACATAGTTGTAAATGTCATTCAGTTTCATCCTGAAATTTTGATACAACAGTGTCATTTTCTTACACGCATTCAACGTTGAAACAACATTGAATCCACTTTGATTCAACGTCATGACGTTGAATCAACGTGGATTCAATGTTGCTTCAACGTTGTGTGTCCAGTGGGTTAGCTTTGGGATTAGGATACAAGTCAAATAGAGAAGGGAAATGTACTTTAGAAGAAAATAATTTGTTTTCTGGTGTATAAGGTGTTTTGATACATTTTCGCGGGAACCAACTTTGTCATTTTAATTTTGCCTCCCCCACCACCTACACCCCGCCCCGGCCTCCCTCCTCCCAACCCGCCTTCTTAATAGGGGTCATCACTTAACGGAAACACTATTCTCCTCTTGGAGCAAATAATTTTCTTTTATCGTCCAAGAAAGCAAGCAAGAAGAGACAAAATTTGTCATCCTTTGAAAATGAAAATACATGGCGGTGTACGCGTTCGCCATGAACCACTAAGTTTCTGCTCCAAGAAGAGCAAGTTATTATAATTACAGCCAACTCCCGATATCTCGAAGTCGAAATTAGATTTCAAACAAATGCTATCTCAAAGTAAATTTTCTGATCATTACATTGTTTTTTTTTTCTTTTCTTTGAGAGAAACTGGCTGTATGAAGGACAATCATTCCAGATGACAGATATTCCCTAAAACTAATGATATCTCAAAGTAAATTTTCTGATCCCAGAAAATTTACTTTGAGATACCAGTAGTTTGATATAACAGGCGTGAAATGGTAAAGAAATGTATGTAGGACAATTAATCATTCCAGATGACAAATATCCCCTTTCAGGGAAAGTGTATTGGACTCTGGGGTGTTGAAGGTCAAGTAAGAATGCAGTTTGGCAGTCGTGCAGTCTGACACGAGAGGGCAGCCTTAAATGTCCATAGGCTTGGCTTTGTGTCCAAATCGATAAAACAGGGCGGAGTCAATAGTTACCCCATGGGAACCTCAGCCAATGGTGTTTCCTGCAATGCTGATTTTACGCGTGATGTTGCATGTGCGTCTCGATAGAGTTTCGTGCCTCGTACCGCCTCCTGGCTCAGGGTCCGAACCCGAAATTGGGCAAGTTTTAACCTTGAATATGAGGAACATAACTAGTTTTCGGGAGCAGACTAGCTAGCAAATGTTGGATAAACCAAAACGACATGTATTCAAATCAGCGGAGTCATGAAAAACATTCGTTGAGAAGTACTACCGGCTTCAATTCTAAATTGAGACCAACTGGCAATGGGGACAAAAATTCTAAAACTCCCGCACCATGTTCATAAAATACATATGTATTTGGCTATTTGACGAGTTGGAAAATTACAGAAAATTGAGCTGTAATTAGCAAAGTTGAGGACCTTTTTTCAACCAGCCATGACACACATGAAATTGCGTCACTTTTTTTTTACCCTGCTAATCAATTAGTAAAGACATTACTTAGTGGGCACACACTGTTGAAATATGTTAAATCAATGTTGATTCAATGTCAAGAAGTTGAATGATCGTTGTTTCAACGTTCATGCTTGCAGAAATGTTATACGCCGTCTCTGTTCTCCTAGAACTGGAACTGAAGACAGCATTTAACATTTTTCACTAAATGAGCCGCGACACGAGAAAACCAACAAAGTAGTTGTGCGCCCAGCGCAGACTCAGGTCAGCCTGGGCATCCGCCCAATCTGATCAGAGTCTTCGCTTTGCGCTTAAAGAGTAGCCAAGGGGCTAAGCAAGCTACATGCGGACAGCGAAGACTCTGATCAGACTGGGCGATGCCCAGGCTGATCTGAGTCTGCGCTGGGAGCACAACCACTTTGTTGGTTTTCTCGTGTCGCGGCTCAAATGTAGAAGACAAACATCAACATTGTGCCATTCTCCCAGTAAACTGCCTCTTGTGGCTATTGGCGTGATCATGTTGATAAAAATGCCATTTTAACAGGTTAAGATATAACGAATATACTTACTTTTTGCTGTTTCCTCTGATGTTAGCTGAATTAATTACTCATTTAAGTCTCACAAAAACATAGTTCTTGTTAACATCCTTGCAAAAATTTCAAAACAAAATCACTATTATTGCAGTTTTTCTCTTGTTTTTTTTTTTTTTTTTTAACCTTTCTGGTTTTTTTTTGTTTTTTTTTTTACAAAAGAGACCTTAATTGATAAAAATGCTGGACATCAACGGTATCTGGTATCCGCCATATTTGAGTTCGGACCATCGAAAGGTCAACACATGAGTGATAAGTCATCTTTTTGACAGATATGCATATAAAGTAATTAATTACATCAACAAATTACCCTTGTCCTGTCAATGCGCTTTTTCGGCGTCAATAAATTGTCATGCAATGGTGTAGATTGTCATGAGGCTTAATGAAGTAGGTTGAGGACAGTGTTGTTTACTGGACACATAACGTTGAATCAACATTGAATCAACATTAAACCGTCCAATCAACGTTGATTCAACGTAAAGTACTGTATAAAAGTTAAATTTTGAAACACGTTATACGCCTAATGAGCTGTTTTCTACTGGGTCTCACAGAACACTTCTGATTTTTGTAGCTCAGAAGTGTTCTACTGTCTTAAAGGGAATGAGCACAATTTCATGGGAAGCAACTCTATCATCCCTTCTCAATATGGTCGATTCTCAAAGGCAGGAGTTTGCTCCCCTGATTGCAAATTTTTAAATTAGTGAAAGAGATATTGACTAAAATCACTGGTCCATGAAATATGGGTCACACCGACCTACAATTATTATGTGGTCACTCACAATGTCGAGCAAAATCGTCAACCCAAGTCTAATGCAAATCCATAAAAAAGTTATAGAAATATGAGGCAAAATCACAGGATCATGAAATATAGGTCGCGCTGACCAACAATAAAGTACGAGGTCTCTCATTGTGATAGCCCAAACCATTAAACCAAGTATAAAGTAAATGCATGAAGTAGTGTTAGGCAAAATCACTGGACTATGAAATATAGGTCGCACTGACCAACAATAAGTACGAAGTCACTCATTGTGATAGCCCAAACCATTAAACCAAGTAGAAAGTAAATGCATGAAGTAGTGTTAGGAATATGAGGCAAAATCACATATCATAAATATAGGTCACTGTGACTTTCTTTTATTCTAGGACATCGAGTCATACTGAATCATTATTCCAAGAAATATTTTCATACACCAAATAGTCTTAAAGATATAAGGTGAAATCACTGGATCATGAAATATAGGTCATTGTGACCTAATTTTAGTTTGAGGTCAAATATCTGGTCTTACCGACTTATTATTCCTAGCTAATCATGTTCATGTACCAAAAACGTGACTGTCTTCAAGATAGAAAGCAAAATCACTGGACTATGAAATAAAAGTCATAGCCCGATATGCATCACTGCTTTTAGTAGATCTTCCCAACAGTTACTGTGTAGCAAGTTTGAAGACTCAATCTCTTTTGGTTACTTGGAAACTGAGCTAAACGCTTTAAAAGAATATTAGTTTTCATGTTCAATGATCCGAGAAATATAGGCCATGGTTCAGTATGTATCACTCTATTCAGAAGAGCTTTTCCAGCTGTACCTGTGGAGCAAGTTTGAAGGCTTTATTCCTTTTGGTTACTTAGGAACTTGACGGCTTTATCCCTTTTGGTTACTTAGAAACTAAGATAACCGCAACAGCTGAATATTTTTTTCTAAGTTCAATGATCCATGGAATCTAGATCATAGTCCAATATGCATCGCCGTTTACAAAAAGATTTTCTCCAAACATATCTATGAAGCAAGTTTGTATTCCTTTTGGTACTCAGAAACTAAGCTAAACGCGGTAGGTAAATATTTTTTCTATGTTTAGTCGTCTGTGAAATATAGGCCATGACCCCATATGCATCGCTCCTTTCAGTAGATCTTCCTCAGATTTACCTATGGAGTAAGTTTGAAGGCTCTATCTCTTTCGGTTACTTGGAAACTGAGCTAAACGCAACATGCAAAGATGAATGCCTCCACACACATATACACGTATGCGCATAACCAAGTTTCTTGGCAGACACGAAAAGACAAAGCGCCAAGCTATTTCTCTAATACAGACTGATAGGCACATGTCTGAGGTTCCAGATTCTTTTATCCGGCGGTATTTGCATTTCTGTGTCAGATATGAACCAAACTATGATGAGCGGGGAGGGAGCAAATTCCACCATGTAGTCTGTTTTCCTGCTACCGTAAGTACCAGGAGAAAATGCCCCATGGAGGAGAAAAACGGCTACATTAAAACACGTATAGTACATTTTCCTGAAGGAAATAGTCACCGGGATGAAATTCTTTACAACCATTTTTCCGATGGAAAATTCTCCTATGAAAAAATCATAACCACTTTCCCCTGGGAGAAACTACCAGGAGGGAAAGGTTACCATTCATTTACGCGACCGCCACTGGTTTACAGCTAGTAGAGCACTGGTTTCCAGCCAGTAGAGCGGACCAAACGAACGGATGCCATACACATCGCTTTTCTGTCTTTAGGTGAGAGAGTTGGTTGGTTGGTTGTTTTGAGTTTAACGGCCCTTTGAGACAGTATTTCAGTCTATATCGAGCCGTCTCCCAGAGAGAGGGAGAAAGAAGAGAGGAACGATAGACGAGAGAAAAATGTCCAAACAACCTCTACCCGAACCTACTGCAAGCATAGCAGGCCCTCGCCCTACTACATGTATTATCCAAATCAGTAGGACACCCCGGCACTGGAAGTTATACGCAACACCATCGCGCCACCCGACCACCCTCAGGTGAGTTGGTTGGTTGGTTGGTTGATTTGACGCTTAACGTCCACGGTAAACAACTAAGGTCATGTCGGGACGGTCAGTTAACCTAACCACACTATTCCTGGGCAGGCTTAGACCTCCTAAGCGGTTAACCAGTACTAAGTGCACATACTTTCGCCAGTAACTGACAACTGCCCTTCTTGAATCAGCGGAAGGAGAAACGAAAGTATGTGGCCAGACAGGGATTCGAACCCAGGACCTCTGACTTACTAGTCAGGTGCCCTACCGATTGCGCTACCCGGCCCGGCCCCTCAGGTGAGAGAGAGAGGCTAATCAGTACATTAGGAAATCTGAGTTAGTAGGATAGTAGACCAATAAAATAATGAGCCGCGACACGAGAAAACCAACAAAGTGGTTGTGCGCCCAGGGCAGACTCAGATCATCCTGGGCATCCGCCCAGATTGATCAGAGTCTTCGTTAAATGTTCAAAGAGTAGCTAAAGGTCTAAGCTACCTCCAAGCGGACAGCGAAGACTCTGATCAGGCTGAGCGGATGCCCAGGCTGATCTGAGTCTGCGCTGGGCGCACAACCACATTGTTGGTTTTCTCGTGTCCGAAGCTCAAATGATCGTCATACTCCTCCATGTGTCCCTGAACCTTTCTGTTTTTGTACTTTTACAAAATATATTGGCGAGAGGCTACATTAACATGATTGAGACAAAGAACGTAAACAACACCGACCTGGACATTCATGACAGAAATTATGCCTGTGAACATAAGAAATTGATATATAATAGGTATTTACCTCTTTCTAGCCACCCTAATTGTTGCTGAGGTTCATTAGTGACTCTAATTAATTGGACAGAATTAGTTCCTCAAAACAAAAAGTGTAGACCCTGATAAGACTGCTCCTAAGGAGCAGTCTGATCAGGGCCTGCACTGTTTGCCAGTCATACAGCAACATAGTAAGCCCAACGCAATGTAGCAAATCTTGTTCAAATGTTTCAGGTAAGTTACAGAAATGGGTCACGGTGCCCCAATATTTAGGATAACAACGGTATCGTCACATGCTTACCTAATTAGGTGGTGTGCCGAGACAGGACTGTCATTGATTTGTCAAGAAAATGCGTAACGAGGGTGACAAAGTAGTGTTCTATTGTGACACTTAAACGTAAACAGTACACGTGTACCTGTATTATGCCATCTTCGCAAGTCAAGGGTACTAAGTCCACTTTGTTCTTTTCGAACGTATGTAAAGGAACAAAGTGGACTTAGTACCTTTGGCTTGCAAAGATGGAATTATGCATACATTGCTATTATACATCCATATTTGCGTTGTGTGTTATGAGGAAATCGAATGATTTATTGGCAATTCTTTTACATAAGAATAATGGCATTTGAGGGTTTTAAAACCAAACTTTACTTAATTTTAACTTTATAAACGATACAAAAAGCACACACACACAAAAAACCACACGAAATAATTCAAACTGATACCTTGAACTAGATCAGCTAGGTATTTAATTCATCGAATCAAAATATAAGCACATGACACTGCCGTCTTACAGCGTTCATGCTACTTGGGCCGCTGGCTCCTTGCATGAGCCCAAGTATGCTATAGATGCCATTGTGTAACTTATAAAATAGTCAGTTCCTATAAGATCATATACGTTTTTATGTAAACAAGTACTAACAATAGCAGCCATGATACGATCCATGCTAAGAGAAATTATCAATGACAGTCCGATGATCGGACTTGCATTAGAGCAGATTTTAGAATGTGTCTGCCACTAAGACTAGTCTTACTGCTTACTCTAGACCTAACTTCCAGCTGATCACAACTTGGCACTACACCTTACCCTCAACCTAACCCCTATCCTCAACCTGGCAGTAAGACTCAGCTGAGCTGAGCACGAAAAAAGTTTTATAACCTCGGGGCCTGGTCTGGTCTTAGTCCTCCCTGTGCACATATGCCGTGAGGTACCCTTTAAGTTTGCTGCCAAGCATATCGTTTCACTCAAAGTAACGACGCTTAGAAAAAAGATGCGCTTTCGCGTGTACGAACAACATAATGCTCTGATCAGACAGCGCATTCGCACAGTCTGATCAGAGTATTTGCTGTTCGTTGTACAGATTCTAAAGGGTCCATAGACTTTATGCAAACAAGGAAACAATGATGACCTCCTTTGCTGCTCCGTCTTCACAGTTCGCTCACGCTATCTGGTACCTACCTCTTGGAAAAGGGGCCCGCCCACCGGGGCCCGCACAGTAGACTTCATCGTAAGGAGGCCCCGCCCACTGGGGCCAGTGCAGGAAACCTCATGGTAAATAGGTCCCGTTCATCGGGGCCCGCAAAGTAGATGGGCTGCCTGGAGCAAAAGAGCTGCTAGGTGCTCTGCCAGGTATTGCTTTCAGGTTGGGGGGTTGAAGTCCCACAATTCAAAGGCAATGTTTACAATCGGAGCACCGCTCGACCAATTCCGTGAATCAGGTTGATTCACGGAATTAGCCCAGCGGTTCTCCGATTGGACTACAATATTGATTAAACCGTAAAAATTCTATAAATTGTGACAGCTAAAATGATTACCATAGATGTCCTAAACTGGAACCGTTTGGTTTTGAATGCAGTTATGCGTCCAAAAGATGAAAATAAACTATCAAACAGTGTAGACCAAAATCAGACTGCTGCTAATGGAGCAGTCTGATGTGGGTCTTCACTGTTTGCGCGGAACTATACGTCCAAATATTTAGAAATTTTACAGTATTCTACAGTATAGCTCTTGTTATTGCTCATATTTTGGAAACGGACCGAACATTTGTATAAGCAATCTGTGTATGCCAAAGTTAGGCAACGCACAGATGCAGTCTGGTTAGGACGTGCTTATTTTGCAGAGGTCCAGCTGCGACCTTCAGCATTTACATTTTTTTTGCCTCAAAACATTTGAGCCGCGACACGAGAAAACCAACAACGTGGTTGTGCGCCCAGCGAAGGCTCAGATCATCCTGGGCATCCGCCAAGTTTAATCAGAGCCTTCTCTGCCAGCATGGAGGTAGCTTAGACCCTTAGCTACCCTTTAAGCGCTTAGCGAAGAGTCCGATCAGACAGGGCGGATGCCAAGGCTGATCTGAGTCTGTGCTAGGCGCACAACCAGTTTGTTTGTTTTCTCGTGTCGCGGCTCAATTTTATTAACATGAAGCAAGTAAAGGTATACAAACTGTCCGCCAATTGTATTTGTATTTATGCAAGTTCCGTCCCTTAGAAACTAGCTTTTAGCTTATCTCCATTGTTCGTCGTCCATCCGTCAACATTTTCAAACATATTTTTCTCCAAAGCCACTGGGCCGCTTGTAATCAAATCTCATATATGGCCTGCAGGGGTCGGGAAAACGAAAGTAGCAGCAAACGGTCCTATTCAAATGACGAGCATGGGCCGCCTTGCCCATATATGGTAAAAAACATTGAAAAAATCTTCTTCAGAAGCAAAATACCGATTGCCTTAAAACTTGGTATACAGCATTAGGTATACATGTATGTACTGAAGTGATATCAAGTTTGCGCAATTGGTGACCCCTTGATGACCTTGACCATTTTAAGAGCGAGGTCAATTTGCTTCCTGGTGCTTTTGTATGAGAAAACACTAAAACACATGATTTTTTTTTTTTTTGATTTTTTTTTTATCTTTTTTGATTTCTTGAAAATTTCTGAGGACTTTAGTGTAGGTTGTCAACTAAATGAATGTATCATGACTGTTGTTTGCCAGAGGGCAAAGTCATTTTTTGTCTTTTCACTAAGATCACTCATATTTCAACTTTTTCAAAAATCTCAAATGTAGTCATATGGCACCTTCAGGGGCTGGGAATTGAAAATTTGTTCAAACGGTCCTGGTCTCATGGCTGATACAGCCGCCTTGCCCAGGTAAAAAGTATTAAGAAATCTCTCTCCAGAACCAAAAGACCGATGAACCTTGAAACTTGGTATATGGCATTGGCACTCAAGTACTATCCTTCCTAATGATGATCCTAGGTTGACCTTGCTCTTTTTACGCAAATGCCAGCTTTGCTTCCATAATAATTTGAGCCGCGACACGACAAAACCAACAATGTGGTTGTGCACCCAGTGCAGACTCGGGTCAGCCTGAGCATCCTCCCAGTTTGACCAGACTCTTCGTTAAGTGCTCAAAAAGTAGCTAAGGGTCTAAGCTATCTTCATGCGGACAGCGAAGACTCTGATCAGACTGGGCGGATGCCCAGGCTGATCTGAGTCTGCGCTGGGTGCACAACCACTTTGTTGGTTTTCTCGTGTCGCGACTCAATTATGTTTTCAATGATAACATGCTAAAATGTTAGAATTATTGATATTGTTTGAAGACGTTGTATAAAAGTTAGCTTATACAAGGAAATTAATAAGTACATGAAGATGTCTGAGTACAGAGGTCAAGGTTATTCTTTGCATATTGGGCAGGACATTTGCGGAAACCGGTGTCGGTCACATGACTACTGTGGCCGCTATGCCCATATATGGTAAAACATTTCAAATATCTTCTTCTCCGGAACTAAAAGTCCGACTGCCCTTAAACTTGATATTTAGTATCGGGTACTCGATTACTATCAATTTTTTTCAAATGATGACCCTGGCTTGAGCTTGAATTTTAATGGCAACGTCAAATTCGCTTCCACGCGCTTTTTTTTTATAAGAAAATGCAATAACAAAAGATGTATTGGAAATGGTTGAAGACTCAGTATAAAAGTAAGTGTATACAGTCACATTAATTGAATTAAAAACATTTTCACATTCAATACTTTCAAACATTTTCTTCATAGCCACTGGGTAGATAGGAACCAAATATGATATGGAGCTTTAGGTGTCAGGGGAATGAAAGGGTCTTCGAGCAGTCTCGGCCGCCATGCCCAATGTAGCAAACGAGAGGACCACGTGAAGCTGAATCGCTCATCAGAGTACACCATATTTTTCTACAGAAGATTTTTAAAGGTTCTTACCATATATATGCATGAGGGATATCTTGGTCATGTGACCACATTTTGTCAAAGGTAATAGTAAAACTTCTGCAATACCCCCCTTAAGTTCTCAGTCTCCTGATGGCAATGTAGTTGTTCATTCTACCGACGAAGCAAAGGCGGACTGTTTAAATGATTATTTTGCGTCAATTTCGTCTGTTAATGACGAACAAGTATATTTGCCACCTCTTGAGATGAAAACTAATTCAACACTTAGTACTATAGCAATTGAAGAAAGTGAAATTAAGGATATTATCGAAAATCTGAATCCAAACAAAGCCATAGGTCCTGACCTTGTCAGTAATAAGGTGTTAATAGGAACTGTCCACAGTGTACTAAAACCCCTTTGCATACTATACAACAGAATTTTATGTGATCACTCCTTTCCGTCTTCCTGGAAAAAATCCCTTGTTTTACCCATATACAAAAAAGATGATAAAACGCTAGCTTCAAATTACAGACCCATATCTTTATTAAGTAATGTAGCTAAAGTAATGGAAAGAATAGTTTTTAAAAAGATTCACAATTACCTAATATCTAATAATATATTTTATAAGTACCAGTCCGGCTTTCTACCCGGACATTCAACCACTTATCAGCTTGTCGATATTTTCCATCATATCTGTCAGTCGCTCGACGAGAAACAGCATTCATGTATGGTCTTTTGCGACATCTCTAAAGCATTTGACCGCGTATGGCATAAGGGCCTTTTATTCAAACTTCAACAATATGGCATTGACGGTGATGTCCTCGAATGGATTAGTAGTTATTTATCAAACCGACAACAGAGGGTTGTTATTAATTCATCTTTCTCATCCTTTCGGAATGTAACTGCGGATGTTCCCCAAGGCTCTGTACTCGGTCCTCTGTTTTTTTTTCTAATTTACGTCAACGATATTTCTGAACATCTTTTAAGTCTAACAAGATTATTCGCAGATGATAGTTCCTTATATTTTTCTGCCTCAAATTTGAATGACTTGGAAGGTATCATCAATCATGACCAAGCCATCATCTCTCAGTGGGCCAAACAATGGCTGGTTAAGTTTAATCCCAGTAAAACTGAAGCAATGTTGTTTTTGTCAGAGAGTGGTTTTCCCCCTTTCCCCCCGGAAAAATGACTATAGGAAGGTCGGCTAAATAGTGGATTGTCCGGCCCTCATAGAGCCACTTTTCCCCCATAGTCCCTTTTCCCCCACCGGGAAATTGGTTATTAGTGAATTTGGTATGGTTATTTGTATTTTGCGGAACGGAACGAAACGGAACGGAATGGAACAGAGACATTTTACAGAATTAATCGCATAAGAATGTATCAGTACTTCAGGGGAGGTAATAAACGTGATTAATTCCAAAAAAAATCAATATGCAAATTTAGCAACTATAGTTTTATAATAATCAATAATTACTAATTTAAGGAACGACAATGGCGTGGTTTCTTCCCATCGCAGATATTTATATACGTATACCATGCAAGCTTATAGGAAGATGTACGGACGGGTGCTTTATACAGTCATTTTTGATTTTGTAGGGAGTTTATTATGATTGCAAATAGCAATACGACGTGTGTCCGGATGGGAGTCGAGCCCACGACATCCTGAAAGGCGAACACTAGTCCAGGCACTCCGCACTCCGGCACTCCGCTGCGCGCACGCACAGATGAACGCTTGTACAAACACAAAATTATACAAATTTATGCACACAACCACATTCACTCATAGCCGTTTTGGCTAACATGGAAAAGCAAAATGCGTACCAGTTTTCCCAAAAACAAAAGTAAGACAGACTGATGGACACATGCATGCGTTTCTAGCAAATGTTATCCATCGATATTTCACGGACAGATACTCATATTTCTGTTTCAATTATGAACCTCACTATTATAGTTGGAGAAGGAGCAAATTCCACAATGTAGCGTGTTTTCCTGCAATCATATTACCAGGGGGAAAATCCACTATAGAGGGGAAAAACGGCTATGCAAAAACACGTATAGTAGATTTTCCCCGGGGAAAATTGGCTATATAGTCAGATTTCCGGGGGGAAATTCTACTATATAGCCATTTTTCCGGGGGGGAAATCTACTATAGAAAAATCATAGTCATTTTTCCGGGGGGAAAAACTACTAGGGGGGAAAAGCTACTCTCTGACAGTTCTCATTCAGTCTCTCCCAAATTGATGTGCCGAAGCTGATTTTTGACAACACTCCCATAACGTTCGTTGATAACCACAAACATTTAGGTATAACCCTGAACAACAAGGTTCGCTGGCATGATCATATACAAAATATAATCAGATCTGCTAACAAAGTATTATGTATAATGCGCAGGCTTAAGTTCACATTATCGAGAGTTGCACTTAATCAAATATATTTAGCATACGTAAGACCAATTTTAGAGTACTCATCTATCGTTTGGGATGGCTGTACCATTCAAGAGCTCAATTCCCTCGAAAAACTTGAAAACGAAGCAGCAAGAATAGTAACCGGCCTTACACGCTCAGTTTCTTTGGATAAATTATATAAGGAATGTGGATGGGCTCCGCTTCATAAAAGAAGAAAATTTAAAAAACTTTGCTTCATGTATAAATGTAACTGATTATATATCTGATCTCATCCCACCCTTAATTGGTGAAATTTCTAGCTATCCTCTTCGTAACGCTAACGATTTTATGACTCCTCGAACACGAACGGAGACTTTTCGGAAGAGTTGTGTCCCTTCTTCAGTTGCATTGTGGAACACCTTAGACAGTTCTGTCCGAGACATTGATTCGTTTAAAAGATTTAAAAATTCACTAAAATCTTCACTATTTCCCAAATTAATTACCTTTTCAAGTAAGGGAAATAGATATCTATCTGTAATCCATTGTAGAATTCGAAATGGTTGTAGTAATCTCAACAATGATTTATTTCGAAATCATCTCAATGTGTCACCTTTATGTTCTTGCAATAATGATAACGAAACGGCCAATCACTTTTTTTTTTGAATGTTCCCTTTTCGATGAAAAGCGACTTACTTTTTTCAGAAGAACAAGATGCTATCACCCTCTTAGTATAAATGCACTTTTGTTTGGTACGATACCGATAACGATGTTCTGTTTATAGAGGTCCAATCTTATATCAAAGATACGGGGCGTTTCAAATAATTTAGTATTATCTCCTGGGTGCATGCTTTCTTTACGGGCAGACGGAGGATGTGAAGCCGAACAACCACGTATATAAACATGGAAACGAGTAGTTCGGGAGCGACTGGATGTTGCCCCTGGATTATTCAGTTTCATGTTACTAGGTAATCCGCTTACTTTAACTTTACTCATATCCATTTTCTTTTCACCTTCTTACTTTGCTATTTTTCATCTTTCTTTGACCTGTTGGTCGTTTCTTCAGTCATATTATATTGTTAATTATTCCTTATATTCAAAGTCAAAGTTGTTCGAATGTATATAGCCTATATACTGCTCTAAGGGAAGGGTTGTAACTAATGTTGATAGAACAACTCTATTGTAATAGTTTGGACAATAAAATATGTCTAAACTAAACTGTGAGGCCACTATGGAAGATGAATTTATATATAGTTGTCCTCATGAACATAGGCATTTTTCCACGAAACAATCTTATATATCTCTTTCTTTTTCAGGTGCTGCCCTTTTTCAGGTGCTGCCCTCACTATATACCTACCCTTCCGCCGGCCTTCTGGAGCACAGGCAGTTCAGCACGGGGGAATTTCAAGAGCGGTGCAGCCTGGAGCGGGGTCTCATGTACTGCGGGGCGGAGAGAGCTGGACCAGACTATGCATCTGCGCTGACTGATCAGATTGTTTCCTATTAATAAATTCTGCGGATGTTTGGGAAAGTAAAGAATCTGATCGGTCTGCGCTGATGCATTTGCTGGATTGGGAGCGCTCTGTTCGCGCGTTCCTGGGATCCCTCTTCGAGCGGCATCGCCAATCTCTCTTTGTTCTCTCTTCTTTTTTTTCTTCCTTTTTTCTCGTTTCCTTATAGTCGTATTCACTTAGTTATACTATTTATTTACTTTATCACCTCTATATCATTCTATATCTTGATATATTTAAATGCCTATGCAATTCATATGTGCATGTATGTGCATGCTTGTGCATGTACCTATATGCATGTGTTGGCATATGTATAATGCGTACGTATAATTATACTTACATTTTTGTTCTTCATCCATATATTTAGTTATTCTCTTTCTGTATAGTTGCCATGTTAACGTATTGTAAATATGTTGTAGGGGAAGGGCTGTAACTAATGTTGTGAGAACTTGTAGCCCAACCCCATTGCTTGTTTCAAAGGCAATAAAATATGATTAAACTAAACTAGACCACAAACATTCAAACAAAAATTTCATTTTCCCAATTCATGGATGGAAGTTTAATATGACAATTCTGCTTCAGCTAGCAAAGTTGCTTTTGAGGAGATGTCTGAAGCTGTTGACATTATATGAGTAACTATCAGGGGCGTAGCTAGAGGCAGTTTCATGATTCTATTCTATTCTTCTATTCTATCCCATAACCTTACTAGGTCGTTGGGGCACCACAGCTGACTTCAAAACAATCCCTTTCCACCTTGTCCTGTCTTCAGCTGCCCTAGTTGAGCTGGCAAAACCCATTCCAGTCCACTCCTTGATATTGTCTTCCCACCTCTTCTTCTGTCTACCTCTTCTTCTTTTTCCTTTCACTGTGCCCTGAAGAATTGTCTTTGCTAAACCAGAAGACCTTGAGACGTGGCCAAACCACCTTAGTTTCCGTTTCTTGACCAGCATCAGGAGTTCATCATATTCTCCAATGGCTGCTTGGATCTTCCTGCGAACCTCCTCATTGTTTATATGGTCCTTGTACGAAATGTTCAGTAACCTTCGGTAGCATCTCATCTCAAAGGCCTGCGTTCTTTTCTCTAACTCTGCTGTCAAGGTCCATGATTCACAGGCATACAGAAATATGGAAATGACAAGGGAGCGCATAAGTGTCACCTTTGATCCAAGAGATATGTTGTTATCTCTCCAAATTGGTTTCAGCTTGGCAAGAGCTGAAGTGGCTTGTGCTATCCTTGAGAGAACCTCCTGTTTTGAGCCATCATCTGAGACAACTGCTCCAAGGTATTTGAAGCTGCTTACAGTACCCAGCTTCTGCCCCTTTACCTTGATCTCCCTCTGGATGCCATCTGCGCTGTTTGTCATCAGTTTGGTTTTCTCAGCACTGATCTCCATCTTATACCTTGTGCAGGTCTGGTCGAGACTTTCAACTAGAGCTTCTAGTTCCTGCTCTTCCTCAGCAAGAGCGTCTATGTCATCGGCAAACCGCAGGTTGGTAATATTTCTGCCGCCTATGCTAACCTTTCCGTCATGTTCTTCCAGAGCATCGGACATGATCCGTTCGAGAAAAATGTTGAAGAGGGTGTGTGACAGAAGACATCCTTGTCTTACTCCAACTGTTGTTCTGAACCATTCTCCTGTGCTGCCATTTATCAGGACTGCACTTGTAGCCTTGTCGTATAGCTGCTCAATGGTGCGAACTAGGTTTGCATTGATATTGTACTTCCTCATGGTGGCCCATAATGCTGCATGCCATACCCTGTTAAAGGCTTTTTTGAAATCAGTTTCATGATACGCACTGTCAAATTCCATGCTCTTTGAAAAGATATGTCGCGATTTAGCCCCTAAGAAAATTAAGAGTGTTATGCGTTTTGGCAGTTTGTACTGAAATCTTGTCCAGTTAATGAAATTTCAGCATGCAAACACGCAGGTGCGTTTTGAAATTTTGTCAATTTGACAAAATTTCAATACGCACCTGCATATTTGCGTAAACACAGCTACGCCCTTGACTAAGGCCAAAAGTCAAAGAATGACCATTACCTCTGGTACTCAAAAAGCTTCACGTACGCATATAGCTGACTGCATATATTAGTTTTTACACCACCTTATATACCAACGTTATGCATCAAAATTTCCTATAATTTCCATTAAAATGTTAAAGCATTTTCGCATATAAAAGAACCAAAAAGCTAATTCGAACTAGCCTTAAAAGGTCAAGGGCAACCCAAAGTCATCATTTGAAATTTTACCTACTTGGTAGCTCTTGAGAACTTAATGCTATAAGCTCTGGTGAAACAGAATTTTTAGGGTTTTACCGTATATGGGCACGGCGGCCATGCTGATTAAATCATCAAACCCGTTCTGGCATATTTCGGTCCCCTATACCTTGGGGTACTTTTTAAGAAACAAATTGTGTTTTAATTGGTCCAGTAGCTCTTGAAAGGATGTTTAAGACTGCTGAAATATTAAAGATCTTGGTCAAAGGTCAAATAATGACCCTGACCTCTATTACTAAAAGCTTTTATGGACTCATTTAGTTGACTCTATATATCAAGTTTTATAAACCAGAATCTTCTTCAAGTGCAAAGAAATCTTATGTCGTAGCATTTTCTCACATTAAAGCACCAGAAAACAATTTTGACCATGCTGTAAAAAGGTCAAACTCTCAACAAAATGCATAATTTGAATAAACTTGGTAGTACCCGAGTACCCAGGGTTACAAACCAAGTTTCCAGACCATCGGTCTACTGGATCTGGAGAAAATATTTTAAAGATTTTACCATAAATGGGCATGGCGACCATGTTAGTCATGTGCCCTAGATCGGTTTCCACATAAGACTTGCCCAAAACGCAAAGAATGACCTTGACCTCTGTACTCAGACATCTCCATGCACTGATTTATTTCGAGGTATATGCTCACTGTCATTTTTCTCAACGGCTGTATGCTCGATATGATTCTAATTAGCCAGCGGACTTTTGAGATGTCTGTAATTGCTGAAATACGAGAGATATTGGTCAAGGGTCAAAGCAGGACATTGAACTCTGATACTCAAAAAGCTTCATGCATTTATTTAGCTGACTGTATATACCGACTTTTATACCAAAACCTTCTACAATCCCCATGAAATCTTTTCTTTTAGAATTTTCCAAATATATAAAAACCAGAAAGAAAATCAAAGTTTAGCATTGAAAGGATATTTAAGATGTTTAAAGGCATTTAAACTTGGTATGTAGCATCGAGTACTCGATGGCTGTCAAGTTTCCCCGGCATGACCTTGACTTTTAATTTTAGGCAAGTCAAATTTGCTTCCTGTTGCTTTTATGTGAGATAGTGGAATGACAGATATGAGATTGGAAAATGTGGAATGACAATTGATATACACGAGCGAGGCATTCGTTGACCTTTTACCAAGGTCAATCATTACTGCAAATACTTCAGACATCTCCGCCAAAGCCACTAGGCCCAATGAAGCAAAATTTCATATGAAGTTTCCATGGGTTTGGGAAATGACTGTTTGAATGTTTTTTCGTTGTCACATGAACAAGCTTTCACTCATTACAATATAGCAATTTTTGAAAATCTTCTCCTCAAGAACCAAATTGCCCATGACATTAAATCTTGATATACAACATTTGGGATTCATATACCGTATACGCGGCAATTTTCACGGGTTCAAATTTTCGCGGTTAAGGGTAAAAAAACATAAGCATTAATTTTCGCGATTTTTAATTTTCGCGGTTAGCAACATGCGCGAAAAGCAAACTGCTTCTTTTTCACTTGAGCCAGTTTGTTCATTACCCTGCGGCAGGGCCGCCCCAGGTTGATGAAAGAGCTGTCTCAAGTGAAAAGTACCAGCAATTACCGAAGCAAACAGAAACAAAATATATGAACACTGTGTCTACAGAAGATACTTTGTAAGAAACAGGAAATTATTTCGCGATTTTAATACTCACGGTTTCTAAGTGACCGAGAAATACCGCGAAAAATGGAACACCGCGAAAATTATCTTATATACGGTATATCAGGTTTGCTCAAATGATGACCCCAAGATTAACCTTGAACCTTTTACTCAGGAAAGAGTATCAGGATCTCATGACCGTTTTTTTTTTTTTTTTTTTTTTTTTTTTTCTATGAAGACACTCTTTAAAGATTGTCTACCTCGTTCATTTCATGTTTTCAGAAACAAATATTTTAACAAAATTCTGTTAGACAATATGTAATTGTCTCATAATTAGCCATAAAAGTTTTGAGAAAATGCATGTTTATTCGATAAATGTGGAATGAAAAATAATCATCAAATTGAAATGCAAATTACCTATTTCCTCACGGCCTGTAAGAATATCGATTTTGACCACGTGTGTCATGTGATCATGTAGAGGTATTTTTCTTATTCGTGCACGTGATTGTGACGTGTGAATAAACTATTTTTGTCCAAAAAATGCGATTTCAATCGCGGTCCGCGATTGTTTAAAAATTTATCTTGCTTTTTGTTTAAAGTCATTTTTATCAAATATTATTGTCTAAACTCTAATTCCAATGTATAGTTAGACCATGTCGGAGGTATTACCTGAAATATTTCATCAAATCATTTTTGTTATTATTAGAAAGGGAATAAATCTTTAACAGAATAGTGCGAGATGTCTCGATACAATGACGATTTCAGTATTCAGTTTTCGCTACGACTCTTTCCTTCGAATTAGAAAGGGTAGACTCGGTTTTAGGAGATGCAAGTTATGTATGCGTTTTCTTGAGCCTTTATATATACCCGAAAAAAATATTAACGGGTCAAACTTTTGCACTGCGAGTTTTGGAGCATTTCAAACATTTTGTAAAGTAAATCATTTCTTCTTTCCATTTTATTCATTTTGCAAGTTTAATACACATGAAATTTGAAACTATAGCCTTTATCTTGACCAAGTCCCGACTTCTATTCACACTACCCTCAAAATCAAAGTGGTCAGAAGTCCATCAGGAGCAAATTCACCAAAATTTTTGATTTCGCCAATTCAAGATTTTTTTGCAAAATGCTCGATAATCATCAAATTTAATCATTTTTAAGGTCAGCGAGCTATAAGAAGTTTAAAACTCATGGCAATTTTAGAAGTTATGCCCGATCAAACTGACACACTATCAATTCTCTAGGGAATTCAAAACACTCTCAATTTAGGGGTAGTTTGACTTAAAGCCAGGACTTGGCCAAGACAAAGGCTATATGTCCAATATTCATGTGTATAAAATTTGCAAAATGAATAAAATGGAAGGTAGAAATGATTTATTTTACTAAATGTTGGAAATGTTCCAGAAATCGCAGGGTAAGTTTGACCCTTTAATATTTTTTTTCGAGTATATATGTGAATGAAATTTTGCGTTCACCAGGCGTGATATTGGCTATTTTTCGCCCTAGAGAAATCTAAAATTTAATTCCCATGTGTAAGGAGAGATTTTCTTATAGGGTAATCCCAATGAATGTTACCCAGCTCAGCCTCTTAGGCTACCCAGCTCTGCCTCTTACATTATACATGTATTTTGTACTGAAAATATCTGTAAAGTTATACAAGGGAACATGAATTTGTGATCATGGAATAAAGTTGCCACATGGCTAAAGAGGACAGGGTTTTCTGCTATGAGTGGAGGGCACGCTAGTATACATGTATGTGTCAAAATGGGAAAGAAAATATTATCACAGAACTAGTGGGGTATTCTGTAATAGATTTAATTATAGTTGAGTCGCCACACGAGAAAACAAAGTGGTTGTGCGCCCAGCGCAGATGCAGATCAGCCTGTGCATCCGCCCAGTCTGATCAGAGTCTTCGCTGTCCGCATGGAGGTAGCATAGACCCTTAGCTACCTTTTAAGCGCAAAGCAAAGACTCTGATCAATCTAGGCGGATGCACAGGCTGATCTGAGTCTGTGCTGGGCGCACAACCACATTGTTGGTTTTCTCGTGTCGCGGCTCAGTTATTTTGTATTCAGTTTTCTCTCCGGTAACCATAATAACCATATGGTCCGACGTTAGGCTGAGCACAAGATGAGTCATACGACATTCCAAATGTCTCCACATTAATTCTCCTATAATCTTCATTAGGCTGTATATGTATTGTGTTTGGAGAAGACACGCTTGGACATTCAGTGAAGAAATTATATGGCACTAGGTGGAAACTGTACTTGTTGAATGAAGTAGGGGTGGAAGGAATATCCTCTGTGTGCGGTATATGATGTGCTCCTAGGGTCAGCCAAACCACGAGGTCCTCATTATGTATTGAGTCATTGTCAGATACAAAACGTTCAAAATCAATAACAGGATCCCATGGATCATTTTGAGCATATATTGAGCTTGACTGGTCTTCAGTGTCATCATATTTAGTAACAACAATTGGATATTTTGCCCAGCTTGCTGCATTTGTGACTGGCACGTCAGAAATTAAGAAGTCAGAAACAGCGTTATTAATAACCCTATACGCCTGCCTAGTACCGTATCTGTTCTTAGCAGTGTCACTATGTATAATATGATATTTAGGAGTGTTGGGATTCTCGATAGTTATATCCATCTCTCTTTTCATTAATTTCTCAATAATTGTCATTTGAGTTCTATTTTGTCTGTGATACCATGGATGGCGAACTGTCTCTGTATCTATGTTAAGAGTTGAATAACTATTTTTCAAACCTGCTATGTCGAGATCCACTTTAAAATGAAATAAATGCTGATGTAAATCTGCCATGACACCATCTAGAACTGTATTCCCATAAGGCTTTTCAAACGGAAGTTTAAAAGTCGTCTGGACATATCCTGTCGCTGAGACCTGAATTTCGACGTCACCATTAAGATGAAATATGTAGTCAAATATATAATCGTAATTCCATATATTGACAATATTCCGAACTACTAGATGGTAATCTACAATACCACCATAATAGTGGTATCCACCATCACCGTCATTTGCATAATGTCTACGTAATGGAATACCAGGATTATGTTCGAAAATACAAATGGCGTTTTTATAAAGTTTTGGTTGGTTACTATCTACAAAATGGTAATTGTCTAGAAATGCTGCTGTATCGGGACAATCTACTCCTCGGACAAGTTCAAAAGAGCTGGCTCCCATTAACCACGACGTGTGGTAAAAATTACTCATGCTTTGAGTTGGTCCATATCCTGAGTTAAACACGACCACATCTTGTAGACTGATTTCATATGCTATTCTCTCACTCTGAAATCTAACATCAAACAGCTGTTTTTTCCAGTCGAAGAGCGCATGCGTATATTAAAGTTCCAGTTCATATATTGCACGTGTTGTCCGTTAAGAAAATATCGTTTGCCCTCCGGTTCTACAAGTTTAGGGCCTTGCATAGGATGAGGCATTTCTGACACGCCTCTTCGAAAATAAGATGAACGTAGCTCGTCAATGTGCTCAACATGTCTATTTAGATTTATCTTCGGTATTCTATTTTTGTTATACCTGTCTATGAACTCGGAGACTAAATAAAAGAGATGACCATTATATACAATTTTATCAATATTCCACTCATTCACATCAGTTGATTCATGATTTATTTGAATTTCCAAGCCTAACGGGTGAGCGTAAAACCCTTCAACATCCCTGAAGGACCAAAACCAGGACTTCCGGTCTCCACTTTTCTTTCCCCGAGGTCCGACGTCATAAAATAACATGCAGTCGTATCCTTTGGTACAATTATGATAACATAGCCCATAACTTTCTTTTAAGATATGATAAACTTGTTTAGTAAATTTTCGAATGATAGGATATAAATTTCTATAATCTACTTGATCGTTTGGTCTACTTGAGTATGGAATTGGAAATCTTGCAAAAGAAGGATTTCGTGCCAGGATGTGATTTCGAGGTCGAGGAAGCGGTGACACAAGATATTCTTCTACTCGAGGGGGTTTCATATCACCCCTAACAACCACTACCTTAGCAACGCGCTCCAAACGGTTACTACCTCTGTCAAGATATTCTAAAACAGCAGATTTTAATGGAATGTGAAGGTCAATCATAAAAATGTAGCTACTATTTATAGTGGCCTTGTCGATAGTCACAAGATTAAATTTTAGATTGTTGAGCATGTAGTCTCTGGTTGCTATATATTCATTGGGCGTCATGTCATCAAATACACCGGGATTTTCAAGATCACGTGGAATGATTCTGTTTCCAGGGGAACAATATTGCACAGCCCCTATGTGATGAGCCAGAATTATCACAATAGTAAAGAGTATCACAGATAAAACTATCCCAGCGATGGCGATTATTCGGAGCACAAATAACTGTCGACTGGAAATCTCAGTTTTCTCGTCTGCTAGTATAGCAACAGCAGTTTTCGTCAGAGGAATCTGCAAACATACAAAAAAGAACAGAAGGATTAAATTTCCATGTTACGGGCTTAAACCTGAGACATAATTTTGGTATGCTTTTAGTAAAGCGATAGACCTGAAACTTTACACTTTACCACTGCTCGCTCCAATTCATCCAACGTCACCAGCAAGAAAGCCTAACGTATTTTATGCAAAACTTTTAATTCACCCAACTTCACCAGCAAGAAAGCCTAACGTATTTTACGCAAAACTTTTAATTCAACCAACTTCACCAGCAAGAAAGCCTACTGTATTTTACGCAAAACTTTTAATTCACTCAACGTCACCAGGAAGAAAGCCTTACGTATTTTACGCAAAACTTTTAATCAGGAAGAAAGCCTTACGTATTTTACGCAAAACTTTTAATTCACCCAACGTCACAAGTAAGAAAGCATTACGTATTTTACGCAAAACTTTTAATTCACCCAACGTCCCAGTAAGAAAGCCTAACGTATTTTACGCAAAAAATGCGTAAAATACGTTGGGCTGAGGACGTTAAACCTAAGTTTCCAGTTCTTCAAGTTTTGAACCATAGTAAATTATTATGAGTAGATGCCTAGTGCACCATAAAAAGGAACTCGCAAACAGTGCAGACCCAGATGAGACGCCGCAAAACGAGGCGTCTGATCAGGGTCTACACTATTTGCATAAGATAAATACATGTCGGTCTTTCTCCTTTAAATAAAATAAAAAATGATAAAATAAAATAGACAGATACCCAAACAACTGAAGTGACAAATGGGCTCATCCAGTTAAAAAAACCCTTCTACCAACCCTTGAGGCATTTTCATCTTCGGATGATTTACTGGGCTCCTCTATTTCTGTGCCTAGCGTTGGCGTCTTCCTCCGTTTCATTCGTCCTCTCCCCATTTCTGTATGTATATCCGTCAACTTCCACCGCTTCTGAGATTAGAAATAGGCCGTCGCATCTTAAGTCTGTCCACATGTGAGTCTGTCAGCTCATCTGAAATCTAACTAGAGCAAGTGAGCAGGGGCTCACGTATACCCCCGACCAGCGCCACCGCCTAATGAAACCACTGCCTAATGAAACCAATCTTATACATGGTATGCACACAGAAGTAAACTTAGTCACCTATCAAATGGTTCCACCAAAGTATATTACAAATATAAGCAAAGAGTACCAACTCAACACAAAACTTTATGTAAACATATGAGTCTGTTTCCATGACCTTGGTCAGCAGCAGCATCCAGATGATGTCAACTAATCTGCACGAACATATAGAAGTAAACCTAGTCATAAATAAAAAGGTTTCATCAAAGGATGTTTGAAATATAAACAAAGAATGTAAACTTAACACAAAAGTTAAACACAAATATACAAGTCTGTGACCTTGCCCTTTGGTAAGCAGCTATGAACCTAAAAGTAAACCTAGTCAAATATCAAAAGGTTCCATCTAAAGATATAGGAAATATAAAAGTAGAATATAACCTTAACGCAAAACTTAAATGCAAATGTTTAAGTCTGTGACCTTGACCTTAGGTCAGCAGCACCATCCAACTGATGTCAACTAATCTGCATGAACATAGAAGTAAACCTAGTCATATATAAAAATGTTTTATCAAAGGATGTTGGAAATATAAACAAAGTAAAAAGTATGCAAAGACCAGGAACTGAAACAATCAAAATCCAAATCCAGCCCTCAAACCATAGTAAACTTAATGCAAAACTTTAACGCCAATATACGAGTCTGTGACCTTGACCATTGGTAAGCAGCAGCATCAAGATGATGTCAACTACTCTGTATGAACCTTAAAGTAACCCTAGCCAAATATCAAATGGTTCCATCAAAGGATATTGGAAATACAAAAGAAGAATATAAACTTAACACAAAACTTTAACGCAAATGCTTAAGTCTGTGACCTTGACCTAGGTCAGCAGCAGCATCCAGATGATGTCAACTATTCTGCATGAACGTAGAGGTATACTTAGTCATATAGCAAAAGGTTCCATCTAAGGATATTGGAAATATAAGCAAAGAATAAAAACTGAAAGCAAAACTTTAACGCAAATGTTAACGGACGGACGGACACACGGACGGACTGACAGACGGACGAACGGACGGAAAGGCGAAAACTATATACCCCTCGACATACGTCGGGGGTATAAAAACAGTCTAATAATATGGAAAGTTCTAGTGCCATTTGACTGGTAATAACCATTTTACGTTAAAATAGCTATTGGCAGTCTACTGGTAATAGCAATTTCACGTCAAAATCGCTATTGCCGGTCAACTGGCAATGGCACTATACGTTTAAATCGCTATTACCTGTTGACTGATAATAGTGATTTTAACGTGAAATCGCTTTTGCCAGATAACTGGCCTGGCAATAGCCATTTTACGTTAAACGGCTATTATCAGTCAACTATCAAAGCAATTTTAGGCAACTGAAGACAAACTCAATCGGCTGGAGATGAACACAATAAGCTTATAGCTTACGTTCAGATCCTATTCACTTTCATAATTTTGTGTATGTGGAAATGTATATGACATAATTTTGAGAAAGTATGTTAAACTATCGCCAATCTACTAGTAATATGGCCACTCCGATATAATATAGGATTATTGCCGGGATTAGTTATGGAACAGTACTAGAATCAACTTCGGATGACATATGTTTATCACCCAAATTAGGAAAAAGGAAAAAAAAATTTTTTTTCCTTTATCCTTATTCGAACTTGTTGTACAGAAATGTAATATAAAATAGATTTTGACATTATCATTCCGAACTGAGCATGTCCCAGTCCCGGGGTTCCCATCTGGCAGCACTGCTGCGATTTTTATCGGAACACTAATTCTCTTCTTCTCTCGATACTGCACTCGGTCAGTAACTGACCATGATGGCAGGCGCGGGGTGTGGCGCATAAGTTTAAAAAAAAAATAAAAAATAAAAAAATAGTATTTACACAACCTATGACCAGGCCACACGGATTTAAAACTATTTACAAAGAGTCCTCAGGGATAGGCATTGCATGCTCTATCCCTGTCCAACCCGAGGATTACACTATTTTGGACTTAAACTCCTCAACTGTCTCCGCAGAGACACCTTCAGTTGTAAGCCCATTCCAAGCTGCAATTGACCTTGGAAAGAAGGAATGTTTCAAACCGTCTGAATAAGCAACTGGACGGTGATACTGAAAGGGGTGGGATCTTGTTCTCATCTTCCCTCTACCGGCCTCAGACAGATACTTATCCTTATTAACTATTGCCTGGTTATTATGAATTTGTAGAATAGAGATAGAGAAGCCTGTTGCCGCCGTTTCTGCAGATCTGGCCAGTCAAGTTCCTCTAGCATGTCGCTTACATGGCTCTGGTTGCGCCAGTGTCTGCAGGCCCAGCGTGCAGCAGTCCTCTGTACTTTCTCTATTCTACCAATCTCAGTCTGATGATGGGCGGGGGGGGGGGTCCAAACAGGTGCTGCATACTCTAATTGGGGCCGCACCACAGCTTTGTATGCAGCAGCCTTGATATCCTTAGGAGCGAAAGCCAGGTTTCGGCGAATGAAACCAAGAGTCTTCGTGGCTTTGCTGGTAATGTTATTAATATGTTGACCCCATTCGAGGTCATCAGTAATCGTGACTCCCAAGTATTTGGCAGAAGGAACCTTCTCCAAAACTTGGTTGTGCAGAACATAGTTATGAATGATCTGCTTGGAAGGGGATGCTTTGTCACCCTCATGGTGTGACATTTAGCAACATTAAACTTCATGAGCCATGCCTCTTCCCAACGGGCCAGTTTATCCAAATCTTCCTGAGGTAATTGTTGGTCTTCAGACCTTCTAATGTTTCTATAAAGGACACAGTCGTCAGCAAAAAGACGGACTGTTGAACTGATGTTGTCTGGCAGGTCGTTAATAAATATCAAGAAGAGTATGGGTCCAAGAACGGAACCCTGGGAGACACCAGACAAAACAGGGGCAGGGTCTGAACAGGCTCCATCAAGTACTACTTTTTGAGTCCGTCCAGATAGCCAAGCAGTTATCCACTGGAGGACCATAGTACTCCAGCTTGTAAATAAGTCGTCGATGGGGGACCCTATCGAAAGCCTTGGCAAAGTCCATAATAATGAGGTCAGGCTGTTTGTGACCCCTATTATGGGCACCATCTAGGTTTTCATACAAGTCGTGCATGAACTGGGTCTCGCAGGACCTGCCGCTTCGAAATCCATGTTGAGACTCAACGAGGACATTATGCTCTGACAAATGTGGCATGATCTGACTCACAATGATGTGCTCTAATGATTTACAGCATATACAGGTTAGGGAAACTGGCCTGTAATTTGCAGGGTCATACCTTTCTCCCTGCTTATAAATGGGAGCCTCATTGGCTAGTAGCCAATCATCAGGTACTCTTTCTTAGGCAAGGGACTGGTTGAAGATGCAGGCAAGTACCTGAGTAATTTCAGTACTGCATTCTTTCAACACACGAGCACTTAGGTCATCAGGACCTGAAGCTTTATGGGGGTTAAGCCGGTCAAGTAGCTTTTTGACCCCATTGGGGTCGATTGAAAAATCACCTATATCTGGATAAGGGCTTGGTCCTTTTGAGGGGGGATCATCACTTTGTTCCTGGGTGTATACAGACCCAAATTGTCCACTAAAAATGTCGGTCTTATCTTTATTACATGTTTTCAAAATTCCATTACCCCTAAGGCAGGTCACACCCGTTGAATCTTTTCTCAAGTTTTTCATGAAGGACCAAAACCGTTTCAGCCGATCGTTCCGGTTACAGTCTTCTATAGCTGTGTCTGTTACCGATGGGGTAAAGATATTGGAGACATATTTCCAATATGCATCGCGTATCTCCTTCTGAACAAGAGCTCTGAGGCGCTTATAGCGACCCATCAGGCCTTCGTTATCTGACCTGCGAGCCTTGTGGTACAGTTTTTCCTTTTTCCTATCCAGGGCCCTAATTCGTGCATCAATCCAAGGGTAACCAAGCTTTCCCTTCGACATTTTGAGGGAACATTGGGAATAAACTTTTTTACCGCATTTAGGAAGACCGTCTTAAATTCAATCCACATGTCATTATGAGTGAGAGCCTGCGACATAAAACGGTCTGCAAAATTACGCATATGGTCTTTTAGACCTTGCATGTCAGCCCGTTTATAAAGAAAAATCTTACGCGGTGACTGAATGACCTTTTAGCTTTGATATCATACTCCACCAATACAATGTCATGGTCAGCACGACCAATTGGGGGCATACTCTTAACACGTGTCACGGGGGGAGGATTGTTGGTCAAAAGGATATCTAGGGTCTTTTCTTGTCTGGTTGGGATACTGTAACCTGGGAGAGGCAATGCTCCTGGACAACTTCAACTAAGTGGGACTGTACCTGTCTCTTGGGCATTCCAAGTGGTACATACATAATTAGATCAACAGCGGATGGCATTCATTTACGAGCGTATCACTCGCCGGAATAAGGAATCAGAGAAGAGGAATAAGGAAAAGGAAGGCTTCCAGGGGATGCTGTAGAGTAATAATACCGCGTCCTGACCATTCGCTTGATTTGCATCAAGTGATTACTTTTTGTTCCGTGGATGTCATTTCTGGACCGATGAAGAAGTCAAGGCAGCGACTGAGAAGTTGGTACACGCAAAGGACCCCTAGTTCTTCAAGTCCGGGGTGATGGCATTGGAAAACCGTTGGGCCAAATGTATCATGCTGGAGGGTGATAACATAGAAAAAGAGGTCAATCTCGAAATAGTAAGGCACTAGTGAGGCAGGCTAATGCCCTTGTAACTAACTACTAAGGAGCACCTGACATATATTTCTTAATCGTTTAATCGATTACTATTAATCTACATCAATTCTGACAGCTTAATAGAAAATGCATGTAAATAAATACGATAAAGTGATTCAGTGTTAAAGAAATAACATCTGATATAAATGTGAAGCACTGCTGGGACTGATAAGCCCTGATACACTATGATGTTATCACAACTGTTTAGAATTTGATACCTTAGGAGCTTCCGCATGCTGCTGATTTGTGTTCAACTAGACTTGCACCAGAGTCGAATTGTTAATTCTTGGTCGTGCATGAAAAGTGCATTTTTCCCAGCAGGCACACAAGGTTGAATCAATCTTGAATCGACCTTGATTCAACACCGTGACGTTGAATCAAGGTTGATTCAACCTTGTGTGCCCTGTGGGAAAGTCTCCATAGGCATACCAGTACAAAAAAAATATTCGATTTTTGTTGGTTGGTTAATTGTTTTGTGTTTAACGGCTCTTTGAGACAGTATTTCAGCCTATATCGAGCCGACTTCCAGAGAGAGAGAGAGCGGGGAAAATAAAGAGATATGATAGGGTAGAGATAAAAATCCAAGCAACCCCACCCGCACCGCCTGCAAGCACAGTAGGTCCCAAATAAGTAGGACACCCCGGAACTGAAAGTTACCCAGCACTATCGCCCGACCAAATCGTCGAAGCATTAAAGGCCCCATTGCTCTATTAGCATGAAATATGTTATCGTGAGGTATCGCTGCAAACTTCTCGCAATAGTTTCGCCAGTGACTATTATAGTGATCGGCCGGCTTTGGAAAATCAAATCGTCCTTGAGTTTACCATAAAGTAGATTTGAAAAAATAACTAGGTCATGACCTACTTTCGGTTTCACAAGCTTTATTTTATGGTAAAAACACAAGGTACAGGAGATAAAAAATACAAGGTACAGGCGTTTAACAGTTGATAAAAATACAATGTACAAAAATATTAAGCAAGGATACCATTGATTGTGCCGCGGTTGCATTATTTCATGGCTTAACGGGGAACCAGTGACGAAAACCGTATTTTTAATGAGAGACTTATCATTTTCCAAACTACCTTGTTCCTTCTTTTCTGCCAGTTATATGATTTAAAAAAGCACATCAACCGACATAGTCTCATTAATTCTGAAGGATGTACATGTTTCATAATGATTTGTATTTTGATGATTTTTACCAGTAGTAGGACTATGGAGACTTTAAGCATTATAAAAGCGATACAGTCGTCGCAACCGATGACAATAATTATGTCGGTTGATGTGCCGTTTTGTAATATAACTGGCAAAAGCAAGAAAGAACACGACTTTTTGAAAAATGATAAGCTTGTCCATAAAAATACTTTTGTTTCTGGTTCCCCGGTGAGCAATGAAATTATGCAAAAGCGACACAGCGAGACTCACAGCGAGTGCGATGTTTTCCCCAACATTGTATTTTTACCACCTTGTAAACGTACAGTTTATGTACATAGTATTTTCACCACCTATACCTTATATTTTACCATGTAATACAGCAGGTAAGTTCAGTTGCCACCTCAAATGGCTTAGATATTTTTTAAATCTCTTTTCAATTTATGAGAACCTCAATGACATTTTTAATTGTTCAAAGCCGGCTAAACGCGATAAACTGTAGTGACAAGCTCATGATAAACATTTTACTTGAATATAGGGCAAAAAGGCCCGACTGCTCTATCAGCATGAAATATCTTATCGTGAGGCATTGCTGCAAGCTTCTCGCCAAAGCTTTACCACAGGGTATAATCGATTCCGCCAATTTTCGCTTCCTGCAGAGACTGTCCGTCATATTTGGCTTCCGTCGAGACTGTCCGCGTGACTCTGCTTCCTGCCGAGAGCCTCGGCAGGAAGCAGAATCACGCGGACAGTCTCTGCAGGAAGCCATTTATCATGTACAGAAGCCTCGGCAGGAAGCAAGAGTTCGCGGACAATCTCGGCGGAAGCCAGATATGATGTACAGTCTCTGCAGGAAGCGAAAATTGGCGGAATCGATTATACCCTATGTTTACCTTTGTGAATGACCGTGAATAGCCCGCATGTACTTTTCTATGAATATGTTCTCTGCTTTTGAAGGAACCCTTATGATTTTAATTTTACCACTCTGCAGCTGATGTTATGCCTCGTGGCGGCCGTAAAACGCCTCCCTGTACATCATGCATAGCGCAGATTATATATATTCTGAGGAATCAGAAGTTTTTGATTGGTTTAGACTCTTATTCTAAATCAAAACTTTTTAATCATTTTGTCCCTTTTCGATACTAATCAGTCTTTGAATTGACCACCTTATTATAAGTTAGAAATTATAGTATGCTTTATCCTGGCTTTTGTCGCCAGATATTGTCAGGGTCACTGACGTGGCTTGAGTAGCCGAAAGTATGACTCATAATCCTTTCTATGAATGTGTTCTCTGCTTTTGAAGGAACTCAATTTTCAACAACTTAAGTTTTACATTGAAAAAGTTTTGATAATGAATTAGGTCAGTTAAGTTGGCAACCAGAATTACCTACTTTCACTGTCATAAATTTGAATAAAATGGTGAAAATACAGTGTACAATGTAACCTCGCCCCTACCCCCGCGCCAATCAGTTGCAAAGTCAACGTAAAAATGTTATTGGCTATTATCAATCTGAACAAACATCATCATACCTCATACCATCCTTATGTTATTGCTCTCGGTCCTAATATTTTTCATTGCTGTCCAAGTTGTTTGTCATTATTAACACTGACATGTGCATTCCAGGATTCCGACATTGAGCCAAACAACAAGAATACAGTTATATGAATAATCCTTATATTTCCTGCAGCTACATGTGTTTTCTTTCCAAAGAAATCGACATAACATAAAGTGTTTCTGCCATTGTATAATCGATTGCTGCATGCTTTTCTGACTAAGAATTATTTCCTGACCTGATATGATGGTGTATCGATCCGCAGCCGGGCCACCAGCTTCAATATTCAACATGTCGTGATACAGCGTAATCCTATTGATCTGAGAGTAGGGTAAAAATTCTAAAAATTGCGACACCTAAAATAATGGTAACTGTCTTGAAATGGGGCAGTTCGGTTTTACAATGCAGTAATGCGTCCGAAAGATGCAACTGGAATGGCATACAGTGTAGATCCTGATCAGACTGCTCCTTCGGGAGCAGTCTAATCTGGGTCTGCACTGTTTGTTCAGGCCTATCTATCCCAATATTTAGATTTTTTACGGTAATCTTAATATTTTGCAAACAGAATGACAGCAAAAGAATATTAAATGTCACAAAATAGCTTTAAAGCTAATGGAGACACCTCCGAAGATTGGCGGCCACAAGGGTGACAACTTTAAAGGTCTCCACAGTCCTACCAGTGGTAAAAAACATCTTAGCATAAAAAATATGAAAAGTGCATATGTTAAGTCAAATAATTGACAAAAAGTAGGGGGGGGGACATTTTTTTTTTATAAATGACAAGTCGCTTCGCAAAATACAATTTTTCTGGTGCCCTGTTGAGCGATGCTGTAATAACAAAAGCGGGACAACGAATCGGGACCCACGACTGTACATTGTATTTTTACCATTTTATTCAAGGTAAGGTCATTTTAGTTCCACAAATCATACTTCAACACTATTTTATGCTAAACTCAATGATGTTTATTTTCTTTTTTAATTGGCTAATCACGACCATTTACAATGATGGAACTGTAGTGAGAAGCTTGCGACGCTACCTCACAATAAACAGCTATGGAGCCTTTAAAGGCGCGCTGTTATAGCCGGACACTGTCGTTATATTGCAGAAAATAAGTGAAACCCCCACTCTTCGCTTTGCTGGATTACCTGCCCATAATAAAGCTACACTAACGTAACAATTCAAAAACAAACGCAGGTGCTAGTCTGACCCTTAGCTTCACTGCGTTAAATTTCTGCTTGTGGTCTCGAGGCAAATGTTGCTCAACGCTGGGTTTGCAATGATACGAATGAGCGAATAATGCAAACCCTGACCCTTCAGAAACAGTCTGGTCAAGACCGACGCCGTTTGCCATTCCATCTGTATCTTTTAGACGCGTTACTGCATTGTTAAACCGTTTTAGGACAATTATAGTATTTATTTGAGGTGTCCCAATTCTAAGAGTTTTGACGGTATACGAGGTATACTTTAAATCATGTGTATAAACAGCGAAGATTTGGATCGGCCTGCGCGTCCTGATTAAGTTGAATGGATACACTTTAAGGAGAAGCAACTCTGTCATTTTCATATATGCCTCCTTTCTCACGGGGGTCAATTTTTAAAAGAAGAATTTGCTCCCCTATTGAATTCTTATCTTTTGAGTTGACCGCTGTTTAAAGGGCTCTGTCGTCTAGAGTCTTAAAACTTGTTTTCTTTTGTAAAATTGGCGAAAAAGAGAAGTGTACCCGAACACCTTGCTCTACATAGCGGCACACAATGTCGAAATATCTCTATAACAACGTTGGTACCTGCAGGGTATAATCCTTGATCAGTCTGTGCGGAGGACTAAAATGAGCCGCGACGCGAGAAAACCAACAAAGCAGTTGTGCGCTCAGCGCAGACTCAGATCAGCCTGGGCATCCGCCCAGTCTTATCAGACTCTCCGCTTGGCGCTCAAAGGGTAGCTAAGGGTCTAAGCTACCTTCATGCGGACAGCGAAGATTCTAATCAGACTGGGCGGATGCCCAGACTGATCTGAGTCTGCGCTGGGCGCACAACCACATTGTTGGTTTTCTAATATACTATACAATGTAAGCATGGTAGTAGTATTACCACAAAATGCTTATGTTTAGTCTGCGTACGTTTTAACGTAACAGCTTGAAACTGTTCTGATTAACTCTTTAAGCCCCAGTGACGCATTTAGAAAAAAAATGCAAACAGCATAGATCCTGATGAGGCGGCGCATAATGAGCCGCCTCATCTAGATCTACACTGTTTGCCCTCTATTCTTTAGAGTCTCAATATGGAATGTCTTGGACAAGGTATTTTTTTAATTTTTGGCAGACGATAATGAGCCGCCTCATCTAGATCTACACTGTTTGCCCTCTATTCTTTGAATTCTCAATATGAAATGTCTTGGACAAGGCATTTTTTTTATTTTTGGCAGACGTAAATTTTGTCGTCTGCTTTTTGGTACCTAAAGAGTTAAAAAGGAAACAGAGCCCGATGCTTCGCATTTGGATTTTGGAGAATTATTCTCCGTATTTCAAATAAGTTGATTAATGTCTGTGCATGCGGATCTTGTCACTTTTACGAACGAACGGGAACTTTTTGGGCTCTCACAACGTTGATCAGTAATTTATTTAAATGATCACTGGGATTTGAGCGAATGGCTAGCTCATATGCAAACTTAACAGAGTGACTAACAAAAACTTACGGAATGTTAGCTTACCATTTTACATTACAAGAATCCATGGTTTCACTGTGTTTAACATTATTACTCATAACAAATTTATGCCAATATACATACAGTCTGGAAGACTTGCAGACAGGCACTGCGTGGGAGATTATTTTCCACAGTGTAAACCGTTTCTTGTATTCGACAGAAGAGCTCCAGATAAATATGGATTTTTGAGGGTATTTGAGCCGCGACACGAAAAAACCAACAAAGGGGTTGTGCGCCCAGCGCAGACTCAGATCAGCCTGGGCATCCGGACAGTATGATCAGATTCTTTGTTAAGAGCTCAAAGGGTAGCTAAGGGTCTAAGCTACCTCCATGCGGACAGCGAAGACTCTGATCAGACTGGGCGGATGCCCAGGCTGATCTGAGTCTGCGCTGGGCGCACAGCCACATTGTTTGTTTCCTCGTGTCGCGGCTCAATTATATGTTTTTCAGATTTCTCACCCAAGCCACACTTGTGGCCCTGATTAGAACCGCCTCGATGAGGTGTTTGTAATAAGGTCATGACAAATGTTCTATGACGTATGAAGAAAACAAATCTCGTAAACTTACCTTCTGGACCTCTTTAAACGGGATTTTGAATGTAAGCTATATAGTTTGCTTCCAGAATAATTCTGCTCCTGGGTTTTTGGGTTTACGCTTAATTTAGGGTTTAGTTGTAGAAAAGATTAGACTTAAATTAAACTCTTTAAGAATTATTTTATTATTTCGTTGTTTATTATCTTACAATTATCTTAATTGTCTTATTTATTATCTTAGAGAGTTATTTAGTCATTTATTATCTTAAAGAGTTAAAGTCTCTATATTCCATAGTCCTACCAGTGGTAAAATGCGTTGAAGCACAAAACCATTTTAAAACCGGTACAGCCTTTGGAATTGATGATAATTTGTCGGTTGATGTGCTTTTTTGTGTCATAATACTGGCAAAAAAGAAAGAACGAGGTTTGGTAAAAAATGACACGTCTCTCCATGACAATCAGGATTGTGTTTCTGGTTCCCTGTTGTGCATGGAAAGGGGGGTGCCTATAAGGCCCTTTTTCTGCCCAAGAGCAAAATGTTTTATTTTCAGCTGATGATTAGACTATAGTGTCCGCTATACTGAATCAATAGTGGTTAAGCTCCGTAAGCCCTACTTTTGGAATAATGGGGTTATTAAAGTGGGTGGGGTAAATCAACATGAACCAGGGGTGTCATATTATAAACTATATTTCTCCTTCAAATTTAATGGCATTCATAAATACCTTCCTTTATAAGTTGAAGTAATGTCTTTGGTGACATCTTTTCTCAAATTCTATCTTTTAAAGTAAAATCTTATGTCTGCAGAATTTCTTTTAGAGACACTGTCAATTTTCATTAATTTTGGTACTTTGAATTCAATATATTCTACCATATCTCTAGAACCAATGGATGACTTCTTACCTAACTAATATGTGTTCACCCTTGGGAGAGTGCAAACTGTTGATTAAATTTTGGTGACCTTGACCTCTGTTTCAAGGTCACAGTAAGACTTATAATGTTAATTTTAAGTCAAGTTTTGGCCATTGTCTACACAGTAGCTCCTAAACTGATATGAAATCATGACCAAAGTGGCCTAAATTAAACATTATGAGGAGTTAGAACATTTGTTATGATCAAATGGCCATGACATTATCTTCAAGGTCAAGGTCAAGGTTAGACTAGACAGATTTTAACCAAAGATCTCACACAGCTAGTAAGCAGAAATTTAACAAAGATGTATGTTTCTATTTGTAAAACAATGCTTAATATGCATCTAATGACCTTGTCCTTGATCTGAAGGTCACCAATACATTCAGAAGTTCATTATTTTACAATAGACTTTTTCTACAACCTTTAAGTTTAACCCACTTCTGTTTCATCATGTTTGGCTAATACTGACCTTCAGACCAAGGTCAAGGTCATTCTGTGCACATTAAACATTGATTTTCAAATGAAAACACTCAGATTTGGTACATTTCTGCTGCCTGATTGATGAAATCTATGATTAAACTCTGTTTAGTCTAGCCATGACCTTGACCTTGAAGATGATGTCATGGCCATTTAATCATGATGTCATGGCCATTTAATCATAACTAGTGCTGTAACTTCTCATAATATTTAATTTAGGCCACTTTGGGAACAATTCCATATCAATTCAGGAGCTACTGTGTAGACAATGGCCAAAACGTGACTTAAAATTGACATTATAAGTCTTACTATGACCTTGAAACAAAGGTCAAGGTCACCAAAATTTAATCAACAGTTTGCACTCTCCCAACGGCGAACCCATGTTAGTTTGGTAAGAAGTCATCCATTGGTTCTAGAGATATGGTAGAATATATTGAATTCAAAGTACCAAAATTAATGAAAATTGACAGTGTCTCTAAAAGAAATTCTGCAGACATAAGATTTTACTTTAAAAGATAGAATTTGAGAAAAGATGTCACCAAAGACATTACTTCAACTTATAAAGGAAGGTATTTATGAATGCCATTAAATTTGAAGGAGAAATATAGCTTATAATATGACACCCCTGGTTCATGTTGATTTACCCCACCCACTTTAATAACCCCATTATTCCAAAAGTAGGGCTTACGGAGCTTAGCGGACACTATAGTCTAATCATCAGCTGAAAATAAAACATTTTGCTCTTGGGCAGAAAAAGGGCCTTATAGGCACCCCCCCCTTTCGCAACTGCGAAACAATGAATGGATTCCTTGCCTTACTTTGTACTTGTACCATCTATCAAACGCATGTAACTTGTGTTTTTACATCTTTTTCAACCACCATCTTATGAAGTTTGTAAATCGAGAGAAGGTCATTTTAGTTGACAACTAAAATGACCTAAATCTTTTTTTTTGTTCATTTTTAGCTCGCCTGAACGAAAGTTCAGGAAGAGCTATTGTTGTCACCACGGCGTCGGCGTCCGCGTCCGCGTCCGCGTCGGCGTTCAGATTGGATGTTTTGGTTAAAGTTTTTTAAAGACCTATATCTCCTTAACCCATGGATGGATTCTTTTGATACTTGCACTGTAGTTAGATATTGGTCTAAGGTTTAACAGGGTACCACCCCCACCCCACTCCGTGACCTTGATGTCAAGGTCATGGACTTAGAAAATTTGTAGTTTTTTTGGACTGGATGTTTTGGTTAAAGTTTTATAAAGCCCAATATCTCCTTAACCCATGGATGGATTCCTTTGATACTTACTCTAAAGTTAGATATTGGTCTAAAGTTTTCAAAGGTACTACCCCCACCCCCCTCTGTGACCTTGATGTCAAGGTCATGGACTTAGAATATTGTCTTTTTATTGATTGGATGTTTTGGTTAAAGTTTTTTAAAGACACATATCTCCTGAACCCATAGATGAATTCTTTTTATATTTGCACTGTAGTTAGATCTACAGAGTACTCCCCCAACCCTGCTTAGTGATCTTGAGTCAAGGTCAGGGACTTAGGAAATTTTTGTCTTTTTTAAAGTTTTGTAATTGCAAACTGATTCATAATGCTTTTCAGAGATTTAGCTTATACTTGAACTGATGTTAGACTCTTTTTTGAGTTTTCACAAAACACCTTATACTTACCCCACTGGATGACCTTGAAGTCAAGGTCATCAACTTAAAATTTTGTCTTAGAGATTTTGGTTAAAGTTTTATATTTATGAAGACATAATTTCACAGTGCCACAATGATGGACTCAGTTGATACTAATACTTGGACTGATGTTAGATAATGGTTCAGGGTTTTGATACATCCTAGCCCCCCCCCCCCTCCCCTCCCCCTACCCGTCAGTTTTTTTACCTCAAGCTCATGGACTTTGAAATTTCATTTCATTTTTTTTTATTTTAATTTTATTTTAAGACTTACATGTATTTCTGAGATAGCTTTTGTTCATAAATGTGTTCTCATTATGGACATGCTTGCATGAAGTTTTATGCATAGCATTCCCAATTACCCCCCCCCCCCCTCCCCCCACACACACACCCCCACACACACACCCCCCTCCCCCCTACCCGTCTGTTTTTTTACGTCAAGCTCATGGACTTTGAAATTTCATTTCATTTTTTTTATTTTAATTTTATTTTAAGACATATTTCTGAGATAGCTTTTGTTTATAAATGTGTTGTCATTATGGACATGCTTGCATGAAGTTTTATGCATAGCAGTCCACACCACCATAGCGGCTGTGTGATGAGCAAGCACCAATTCAGGCGAGCTATGCTGTCAGGCGACAGCTCTTGTTTATATCAGAAACCAAGGACGTTTTCCTCTTTTTTTAAAGCCGGGACCAAACACAAACCTACCTACCTATTTTACTTACCTACCTACCTACCTACCTACCCATCCAACCAGCCACTCAGAATAAGATTTTTGCAAGAGGTAGATTTAAGGGTTCCTATTATTGTAGCAACTTGAAATGTTGTACCCAGCCACCCACCCACCTGACAAACAGTGCCAATGGCATTCAAAGAGGTGTCAAGCACAGGCAATCAACGAAAAATTTGTGAAATTCTCATATATTATGAAATGTATGTCTGTCTCCCACCTCTCTATCAAATTTCAAGTCGATCGGTTGCGATATAAGAAAGTTACTAAAAATGCCACTTCGTAGTTTAATAGAGTCAAGGTGCGACACTACCGCCATTTTCAAAATATGTTTACCATTTCCAGTCACCTTATTCTCACCTATATAATAAGCATTTCACTTCCATACTTCCATATTGGAAAACAATGTACATATCTACACTTACCCGCAATCAAATCATTTCCTGCCAGTGACGGATAATGCGAAATTTAAACCAAAATTCTAAATCACGACGAGAAACAGAGTAAAATGACGGAAGTCAACAAATCCGGGCTTGTGCATTGCAGTCCCTATTGGAAAATTCTCAAAAGCGAGCTCGTTGATTGGTCAACGAACGAACAAGTTTAAATTCCGCGTGATTTGAAAACTTTCAATTCGGGAAAACTACGTCATCAAAGCACGCGCTACTGGAAATTCCGTGGAAAATCCCCCGATTTCATCACTTCCGTCAATGAGCATAATTATTTTCAAAATGGCGGTAGTGTCGCACCTTGACTCTCTTAAACTACGAAGTGGGATATTTAGTAACTTTCTTATTTCGCAACCGATCGACTTGAAATTTGATAGAGAGGTGGGAGACAGACTAACATTTCATAATATATGAATTTGACAAATTTTTCGTCGAGTGCCTGTGGTGTCAAGGTGAATGTAAAAAGGCTGGGAACTGTATAAAGTTTCAGATACCTTAGAGCAGATGTTTGGGATGGCAGCTCTCAGATCACAGGTCCTTGTGTATGATTGTCCTTGGACATATCACCAGTAAGCAATTCCGATTCTGATCTGGGACTAGCTTCCCTCTTTGGACGTATCACCAGTAAACAATTCAGATTCTGATTTACGGCTAAACTCCATTCATAAATTCTGAAACTGGGTTTTTCGCTGCTCATACTTGTATTATCTAATCAATCCAGGTAAGACTTTGCATAGTGATAATACTAGACTTCCGCCGATTTCTCATCAACGTGTCCTCTGACTCTGCCCTTCGTATGATGCTGGGCTTACATGCACGAAAGTGCAAATAACAGATTGTCAATCCGAGACTAAGTCCATCGGACAGGTTGGAAACGCCTTTTAATACCATATAAAGTTGTCTCTATAAATAGTTTTGTGTACGGGTGGGGTTAGTATTCTAACACATGTTCTGCGCGTGCAAAATCAGTCAACGTGGCAACAAGCTAATCATCCGCGTAATTCTGACTCGATTTGAAATTGATTACACCGCATAAATTCACACTGGACAAGGTTTTCAGTGTTTCATCATAGTACTTCGCCACCGGCAAACAAAGTCTACGCGTCAGTGGGACGTAATGATGTTAACTGGCGCTATTTTAACGAAAATATAACAGCTTTCCTCAGTATCTAATAAAGTTGTGAAGTTTCAAAACATATATTACCAATATTGGGTTAGAATTGCTATAATATATAGTTTTCCTTTTCTGGTTGAGCGATGCAATATCAACAAAAGCGGGACAGTGATACGGGCCCCACGCTTGTACATTGTATTTTTACCGTTTTATTTGAATTGATGAAATCGAAAGTAGATCATTTAAGTTGCCAGCTCAAATGACCCAGATAATTTTTCATACCTTTTTATGTGAAACTCAAGGATGTTTTATTTGTTAAACTTGGCTAATCACCATCATTTACACTGACAAAGCTATAGTGAGAAGCTGGCAACGATACCTCACGATAAAATTTTTCATGCTGATAGAGCAGTGGGGCCTTGAAATACAAGGACAAAATCGTCCACCTCTCAAACTTACTACAGCTGCCTTCAGTCGGTCTACTCCTCCCCTCACCCCACCCCCTCTAAAAATAATAAAATATCCCCCACACTACCAACAACCCGTACCCTCAATTAGTCTACCACTCAGCAAACTCCCACCTCTCGAAATGACCCCCGTCCCAAACACACACCTTCAATCCACCACCAACACCTCCACCCTAGTCTCTGGACATGCCCACCTCCACTAGCATCGGTTTTAGCGGAACCCTATTTTCAAACTGACACAAACAAATACACTAAGGTCTGAATGAAGAGCCTTTGGAAGCAAGGAATATGGCAGACTCTGTTTAATTTGTCCATGAATGTGCAGTAATGTATTAGTGCAAAACTGTCCACGCCTAGCACCGGCTTCAGTTGAACTCTGTGTTCATACTGACTCATACTGAGTGTTCAAAATACAGTCTGGAGACTTATGGATTTCCATCACGCACATTTGTGATGGTTAACCATGCACTTTAAATGAACTGACATTATGGCTTAACATAACATAAGTTAATTTTTTACCACAAGATGTCACTACATGTCCGGAGGATAAAACGAGATGGAAAGCCATAATGTTAATTTCTTCTAGTGTTATGGCTGACCATAACAAAACCAAAAACCCTCAAATACTTTTCAACAGAGAAACTGGTGCAAAACCTTTAGTAACCCATACATTAAGCATTTGTTGCGTAAAAGCAAGCGTTGCAGACAATTTTGAAAGACATAGCCGGACTTCAAAACGCTTGTTTTCCTGGAATTCTGGAATCATCTTTCGTGTGACTTTGCTGGAGGACCAACACTTATTACGCGAATGACCAGCGTGATACCCACGTGGAATGTATGTGAATATTTATGACTTCAGACTGTCAATTTTCATCAAACGGTCTTAGTTTGCGGACGGTTTTTTTAAATTTGCCGTTTCATGCACGTAACTGCAGCATTAAACGCCAGGCTAAGATACATGGGACCTTGATGAGAAATCGGCGGAAGTAGAGCTTTATCACTATGCACAGTCTTACCTGGATTGATTATGTTATAAAAGTATGAGCAGCGAAAACCCCCAGTTTCAGAATTAATGAACGGAGTTTGGAAGATAGTTTGAACTTATTTGCAAACAGACCTCATAATTATAACGATTTTAGTAATAAAGCTTGAACTTATTTGCAAACAAACCTCATAATTATAATGATTTTAATAATAATAATAATAATAATGATAATAATAATAATACGGGCATGGCCCGACGTTGCAAAGCAACGTCGGCTGGCTCGAAGGGGCCAGCGGACAGCCCGCCTATAGGTAACACGTATGAAAAACAACATAAAAAAATCTAACCCTATGGCTTGCGTGTTCCTTTGTAAACATTGCAAATCTCGGAGAAAACAACGTTCTCCGAGTTCCGGTATTTTTTGTACAATAAAACAACAGCGATTTATTGGTTTATGCTTCTTTCATACTTCTTCAAACATGACAGATAAACAAATGTTGATGAGATCAAATAAAAATCAAAAAACGAAAATATAAATATTTAAATAGAATTGTTCCACTCTATTTGCCGTCGAAACGAAGGACGCTCTGAGAAGATTTCGAACCCTGCAGTGCCGGTCGGTTCTTACCAAAAAGAAATATCTAAATAATAATACTAATATGACATAAGTACTGCAGTGAAACAATAGAAACTATCCTTTCAGGTTAAACCATTGTTAATCAAGAAGTTGAACAAGATTTTTAATAGGCTTGGTTTCACCTGCCTTTTCTTTTTACTACATCTACTCTACTGAGCTTTGAGCTCTCTCTCTCTCCCTCTCTCTCTCTCTCTCTCTCTCTCTCTCTCTCTCTCTCTCTCTCTACACTGTTACTTGTTTATATGTGAAATATGATTTAAATTTATACGGTATATGTTCAAAAATGTATTCATATGTTTATGTATGTCTGATATATGTTTTGAAAATTTTGAAATAAAATTAGAAAAAAAAAGAAATATCTAGAAAAATAAACAGAAAAACGTACTTTCCTGTCTTTATGTTATCGAGATAAACTTGAATTCTAAATGTTTTTTTTTTCTTCAAATTATCAATTTTTCCGCCGATATTATATGTCGTCTGCTAGGACGTTCGACCAGAACCGTAGGTAAACCCCCGTACCGCACCGCGTGAACTGGAAACACGAAACACCGCTCGTCTGTTAGACTGCTGCATGAATAGATAGAAGATTGCTGAGAGTTATACCTAAACTGCCATGCCTTTCTATGTGTACGTAATTACATAATAATAATAATAATAATAATAATAATAATAATAATAATAATGTATTTGTCTGTAAAATAGGGTGTCGTGTGTACTTTTACCCGATCCTAAGTTATCCTTCACGTGACCATCGTTTCCGGTTTCAGTGGATGCTGCTGCTGAGCTGATAAATTTAGAAAATCAAAGAAGTAATGATACCGTTCTCTCCGTAAATACAAAGAAGGCGCAGTAAAATACAGTAATTATTCATTTTGCGCCTAACAAAACAAATTGTAACAAGCGGCATGGAGAAAATGCGGTACAGCTGAAGGTTGCAATGTTACAAATGAAGTGGGTGGGGTAATGTAAACAGAAAAAAAATCTTGATATATTGGTATGATGTACAAGTTTCCATGTTGAAAAATCCATCTTTTTTGACATTGTATGAGTGTGCCATGTTATGTTTATTTTTTGATTTTGTCATGTTTTGCCAATCTTAATACAATGTGCTGAGTAATGGTCGAACGGGCCACACTTACAGTACAGCCGTCGACATCTTACTATCAATCGCGCCTCGCCGCGTCTCCCCACGACAAATTCGCGCCGAGAAGCGTGGGAAAATCGAGGGCGCGTCGTGGGTTAAGCGTGGCGCGGCGCGGCGAGGGCGTGGCGCGGCGCGGCGTGGAGCGGTAGATGCCGCGTGATCCTCTACCCGACTGGTAGTGGATCGCGTAAAACCGCGTTAATAGGCGCGAAAAAGATTAACGACTACCTTACACAGAAGCTACAAACTGCAATGCCATTACACAATTCAACAGGTTTGTGTATTGTGTACAGCTGTCAGAATAAGATTCATGTTTCTTTTATTCATTCTTTTTCGTTAATTATTCGGTACCAAAATATTGCAGTTTTTTGTATGTTTACCTTTTTTTAATCGGATACTAAATGGAAAACCCCTTATGTTAATTGCTTTTTTTTTTAAACACGTCCGAGAACTGTATGCACACTGGCCAGGGGTATCATTTTTCACGACGCTATTCCGTCGCAGTACATGTACATGTACCATTCAGAACTTATACTTTGATACCTGGTACTGGATAGACGAATTAAATAGTCCCATAACATATTTTCAGGCCAGGCTGTGCACACAGTTGTGCAGGACTCTTATCACAATGCGCTCTGTAAACCCGAGCAGTGTACATGTAGGTGGGAACTCGGGGTCAGTTTCCTGATCAGACTGCGCACACAGTTTACGGTGTTCAAATATCAACTGGTTATTAAGCAGACGATCTGCATATCTTCGTAATCAGACCGGACCATCGTTTTCTGGTATCAACTTCTACTTTAGACATTTAAACCTGTTTTTCTCTCTCTCTCTCTTTCGCACGCGCAGGCCCTTTCCAGACTGCGCAGACATTTGCCGGTATCAAGTTCAAGGCTTTTCGCTAACACCATGAGCTGCCATTTGCGCAGCTGATATATGCTTGTCTTATTAAGACTGTCCGATAAGACTGCGCAGACGTATTCCGGTAGCAAGAGCTACGCCAGCATGTACACAGCTTTAAATCGACGTTGATTCAACGTCATGTGTTTATGCCAAGCGCATTCACTTAGCCTCTAATTTCTCTGTTGTGATTAAACCAGCTTTTTTTTCGGCACTCGGACGATCTTGAACCGGCAGACTTGGCAGACTGTCCCGCAGACTGACTTGAGTCTTCTTGTTCACACATTACGATTTAACATTCAGTGTCAGCTTCAGAACCCCCTCTCTCTTTCTCCCCCATTTACCCTTGAAAAGAAACTTGGAATCTCTTTCATACTCTCCAGACTGCGGAAATCTGCACGTGCTCAAGTCATTAGTGAAGATACACAACAGGTAAATGCGCACGATATAAACACACAGAAGTAAACAAATGGAAACGATTCTACATCATGTACAAAGTGAGGATTCGGGTCAGTCCGTGCAGGCAGCTGACTGCTTTGAGTATTTATGGTCGGCCAGCACAAAAATCGACTTATCGTCGGACCCTTTTTGACATCCTGAGCCTCCTACTGAAGTAGAAATCAGGACAAGCCAGATCAGCATATATATATATATACATGTATACGTCGATATTTATAATTTTTTTTCATCAACTATTAAATGTGGCGTGCCTTTAGTTGATCCGGACCTTTGCCAATTTATGGGTTTTTAAAAGAGCACCGAGATGGACTAAGACAAACACGCACGAACACGCACACTATTGTCGCCAAGTGTTTTGCTACACAAAGTATCTGACTCGCACGTAATTACTCTAAATACTGGGGTAAAAGAGTCTAAGCGAAGAGCGTAGATCCTGATCACACTGCGCCTTAGGCAAGGTGTCATCCCATTTAATCATAAGTGTTCTTCAAGTTAGGACCCATAGAGTAACTGGTTAAATTGTCACAGTATTTAAAATGATTACGGTATAGTACACGGTATAAAAAGAGCTGCCCAGATACAGATTATCATGCGCACATACACAAACCCTTTTTAAGTCTTGCTAAATATAAATTCTTCAAGATTTTGTAATTGGCACTTTGGTACGTATAATTCTTATTTGCAGGAAAAGAACGGTGTGTTTGTCGTCTTTTCTTTTTTTCTTACTGCGATTTCTCGGTACTGATGCCTCTTACCAGACCAGCGCTCAGCTCCAGACACATACATGTAGGAGTTATTACATGGGAACTGCAATGAAACTTGCGGTGTAGGTTGGTTGTTATTCTATGGACGAAGTGTGAATGCAAAAACCAGACTGCGCATGAGCGCAATCTACTCTGGGCATGCGCAGTTGTACCCATACCTCGAATTAATCATTATCTGAAAAAGGCATCGTATTACATCTGCGAACCGCAAAGCCTTAGACCAGTCTGCGCACCTAAATAATAATGATTTTGCAAAGTAAGCCTTTTGGTTTATATTCTCTTGACAAACTGTGAATGCTCCAACTAGACTGCACATGAGCGCAATCTAGGCCCATACGTCGAAAACAACGGGACAGTGTTCTACATTTGCGAACCACACATTAATCATTGTGAATGTTTGTAAATGCACATGGTATGATAACTGAGCCGCGACACGAGAAAACCAACAAAGTGGTTGTGGGCACAACGCAGACTCAGATCAGCCTGGGGACCCGCCCAGTCCGATAAGAGTCTTCGCAATGATCTTAAAGGTTAGCCAAGGGTCTCAGGTACCTCCACGCGGGCAGCGAAGACTGATCAGACTAGGCGGATGCCCAGGCTGATCTGAGTCTGCGCTGGGCACACAACCACATTGTTGGTTTTCTCGTGTCGCGGCTCATATGTATGTTCGCTGATCGGATGTGTTTTAACGTCCATTTGAAACGCGGACTGATTTATTTTACTGCACATGCGAGTAAGGTCGTAAACTCGAAGCATAAATTGAATTGGGAGCTGCGCATGGTCAAATAAGGACTCGTGGCAATTATGCCAGTGGTCTGTCTTAACGCCCCTGCAAACTTTGAATGCACATACCATGCATGTGCATAGGCTGGTTGGTGCTCTGCGTTTGACAGATTTTGTCAGGACGTTTTTCATGTCGTTGCAACAATTTCTTTTTGCAACCCTGGTTTCTCATCTCCCGTTCATGCATCATTATCAAAAACTTAAAAGTAAAAAAAAGGAAAAAAGAAAAGAAAGACAGGAAGAAAGAAAGTACACAATACCGCACGCGCTTAAGCGCGCATGCACATTTCCACTAAATAGGGAAAATAGACTCAGTTCAACCTGCGCACCCCACATTCTCATAAACTCGATCGTTTTCGGTTATGTAAATATGTACAGACTCCTCGGGATCAACAAACAATGCAGATACAGAGGGCGCTGATCAGATTACACAGTGTAGGCTGATCTGGGTCTTCGCTGTTTGCACTCAGTTCATAGCACCTTTTCCGACTGCACAGCGCAAAATACCAGAAAACAAATACTAAGAGTCGCACGCGCGTTAACGCACGTGCAGATTCCCGCCAAAATAACCACCATTTAGTAGTAATACAGCTGCGGCGGGGCCAAAGTCCTAAAGCAGAGATTTTTTGAGAGAGTTCTTAGTCTTTGAAGTTATAATAGTGGAGATAAGTAGGAAAAAAAAACGATGTCCCAAACTTGTGTTTGAAATTATAGAAATTCACTTTCTAAGGGTGCCTAGGCCCTATTTACTTTTATCGCAAAAACTGCCAAAACTTCATAAAGCTTGCATCATTTAAATTGAATGAAAAACAGTGCTTTTATCATTTTCGGGAGAATGGTAACACATCGATCTTCTACAGAAGCACGAAGTTTCTCGCATCCAATCCCGCGTGAGTATTACCGCAAATAGCATGCATGAAGCTTGAAACCTTCGCGCGAAACACTCCCAAAACACTTGCAAAAGTCTCAAGAAACTAGCGCTGAAAAGATGAAAATTTCGGCGTGATGCGAGATCTATCGAACTTTCGCGGCGGGTGTATTTTGTTTTAATATTTTTATATATCTACATCATCGGGTAAAACTACACACACGACTTGTGTAAAAGCTGACTACATGTATGACTGCACACATTTCAAACATCGCTAGAGGCGTGGTCGCCAGTCGTCGCGGAGCAATCGCGCCACGTCTAGGTAGGCGCGAAATATTCCCACGCCGCTCCCACGCGGCGCGGAGCGAAGCGGGCGTGGAGTGGCGCGGCGAGGCGTGGAAATAGCGAGGGAATATCGAGGGAACAGCGTGGGATTTAATCTTTTTCACGCTCCGCTACACGTCACGACGCGTAGCGATTGATAGTAAGATGTCGACGGCTGTACTGTAGCATTTTGATATGGAAGGTTTCATGTTGTTACGGGAAAACTGAGTACTCCAGACGAATAAATAGGCCCATACAGCAAATTTCATATAAATGTGTATAAAAATTGAAAATATTGAAAAAAAAAAAAAAAAATTATATACACTCAATTGACCTATTCCGGTGGATTCACCTATTCCGGTGTATCCTGTTTCTTTCTCTGCAACGAAACAAGCTAGAAGCGAAATGATTTTTAGGTAATTACTTTCAATATTTATTTGTCAAATCCACATATATTAAGGATCTCGTTTATCAATCAAAGATACGGAAAACTGAGCTTAAAAGTGGCTGGTAATGCATATTTAACAAGAAAAATGACAGATGTTTTCAGGCCAACTGTGAAAATGGGGTTGGACAATATTTGTGTAAACAAATATGTCGTAAACCTATATGTCTGTCGATTGCTCATTTTATTAGCTATCTAAACCGATTGAAATCAAAATGAAATAAAATCAGTTACTTAGGTTTATTGAAATTTTAATTTATTAGCTCATTTAGCCTATTCCGGCGGATAGTATATTTGGGTAATGTCTCTGAGGTCTGAAATCCATATTAGTGCTGCATTCTCGTCATGCAATTTGAATATGTAAGTAAAACTGCATAAGGCTTTATTTTGAATTGTCATTTATCATAGAATCCTGGATAAAAAAATCAAACAGTGTACTTACGGGCACTGAACCACCGAAATAGTTTTTCAGCTAAGCCGTGGGTATAGTCAGATGTTTTAAATAATCAGTTATGTCAAATAGACATTTGTTTGCATAAAATCGTCTTTCATCGAGCTAGTAATAATCCGACAAGTTACTTTTGGGGCGCCCCTCGGTGGTTCTTTCGATGTATTGACAATATATACAGGTCCACCGGAATAGAAGAAGGTGCGTCAAAATAGGATAAAAGACAACAACTGATTGTCGTCAGATTTGCCTATCTTCCCCAAATAGTTTGTTAATCCAAACAAAGTGCCTTAAACAAGAGGCTTTTATTTATTTACTGATACAAATAAATTAAAAAATGACAGTGTATTTAGACTGTAGCGCACGGGCGCCTGAAACGTGCGTCGGAATAGGTCAAATGACTGTACTCGTATCCTAGTAGTTCTCGTCATTTTTTTCTAACAGTTTCCTGTTTTCTCCCAAACAAGCAGGTTTTCTTTCAGTTTGCGGTAGTTATGTATTGTGTACCTAATAACTCTGGTTTCGACACACACGTCATGAATTTATTTATAGAAACAAACCTCAGGGAGCGATCATTATTTGATATGCTATCACGCACAGAGAACGTCAAGTCCAGAAGCAGTTCTCGTCATGTTGCTTTTGAGCTCGATTTTAAAATAAATATAAAACCCATTTTGCTGTTGTTCCTATATAATGATTTTTGACATCTTATTCATGTAACAAAGTCCGTTTGTATGCCGAATGCGCTCAATTTTTTAATGAGGTCACAGCAGACGAAAACAAACACAAAACTGAGACGAAGGGTTTGTCTTGTTCACAAGGCTGCTGAAAACGATAAATGATGACTGGGTCAGGTTTTCTATTTTAATATTTTTGTGTATTTTCCTGCAATGTTGACTTACATTCGGGATTGGTTTGCAAAGTAGACACAATATTGGAAAACCTGACCCAATTAAGAGAGGTCAGCACGTGGCTTGAACGTGCTCACGTGGATGCCCCTGACGTAATCACGCGACTTTGCGAATCCAAAAGAGAAATAACGGCATTTATATATACACAGCTCGATATCTTGATGAGTTTTTGCACTAGTTTGACCAAATGTATCATAAACTTACAGTGTTCCCATTCACGTAGAATTGTGCGTGAATCACGCGGAAATCATTCTAATCACGCATAAATTTTGGGGCAAGAACGTGCATTCACGCGCATATGTTTCTCTCAAAAATATAAAAAATCATCATTTTTCTTCATTCTATTGCGAGTCTGCCAGGCCAGATGATTTTTGTAGCCGAGAAGAGAGTCAGAAGTCGCTGTTTTGATCTGAAATGCGGGCTGTAGTAAGATAGCATGCTTTCATTCACGTCCGTCACATCCGTTCTACGGCCAATCAAATTCATTATTGGAAAACACTACCACTAATCGGCTGCAAGAATATTAATGACATGCGCGGTCATGTTGCGCACTAGAACTGTCATAATGGCCGACAGAATTTGTCCGTATTTTTGCGTTTATTTTCGCTGTTTCTGTTTGGAAACGACACTTTCTATTTTTCATTTGGAAAGGAATCCATCAAATGATTAATATTGGATAAAACGAGGACCGGAAAAAGGCGTGACAGCCGTTTTCTTCGTTTTTTCAGGCTTCAATTGGAAACACATCGGCACTTTAGTGTTTGTAAAAGAAGCGGACCAAGGGTTCCGGGTCATTTCGGCCCATGTCCATTTCGGCCCATAACTTTTTCGAGATAAAAAGTCATACCCGTAAATTTTACTTCATACCCGCAAATTTTATAGATAGGGGGTATAAAAACCCTCAGTTTAAAATTTGAGTGGGAACACTGAACTTAGGAATAAGGCAGTTGAAGTGAAGAAAAAATACGCGAAAAACTCGTTTTAAGCAGAATGACGAGAACTACTAGCTGACGAGATCTACTCGGATACGAGTATATAAAAAAAAAAAAAAAAAAATACTAACTGCAGGCTATTCTTTACAGGATTTATATGCATGCTTATGCATATTTTATTATTTGTGACAAAATTAATATATATGCGTTCTATTACAGGATAATACTGTGAGTCATTAATTTGACTTTACTTATAGTAGTTTATACAAGTGAGACAGCGCGGCTAATTGTGGCCTTGAACCAAACCAAACCAAACCATGAGTCTAGGGGTGGGTATCGCCACTGAAAACCGTATCGCGATATATCACGATACACTGGTCCGTATCGGGATATGTATCACGATATATCACAACTTTTTTTAAGTACGTACTTCCATGTTACATGCTTTTACTGTGTTGTTTGCTTCTGTCTTTTATTAAATGATTGTAATAAAAAATGAACATCCCATTCTTTACCTGTTTATTTTAACACCAAAACAAATTATAACCAGCTCATGTATTTATTAAAATGCAACTGTTACAAGTCTGCGAATTCATTTTATTTAACTAATTGACTTACTTACTGACGTGACCCTAGTGACCATGCATCCGGTGCATGACTTCTTTATTTGTTACACTGTATTCTGCCCTGACCCAGTTTTGCCCCAAGGCGAGAATGAAAAAAGCATGCAGATTTTCAACACCAGTTGTCATCAAAGATCAAAAGAATTGACATGTGTTTGAAGTCTAGGTGAATTATTTTATCGGTGACATAGAGGAAATACACTAAATAATCGGACAATAATTGCTGAGCAAATATTATAGACCCAGATCAGACAGCACATTGGAGCAGTGTGATCAGAATCTGCAGTGTTTGTCAACAAAATAATGAAACTTCCCATAAGTGAAAATGTGATATACACACACACAAAAAAATGTTCCAAAAGATGTTTGAATATTTACGTAAGTTATGAATGTGAATATGTGTCAAAATGCTCATACCGTTGGAGTGATAGGATCAATTGGATACTGACAAAAGGATAAACTGGACACTATTACCTACAATCATGGTAATTTTTGTTTCCATCTTTTATGTGGATGATGATTACGGAGATAACAGACAAAAGAGGAAGCGAGCCTCTGGCAAAAGTAAACAATCAAAACCTGTTTTTAAAGATCATCGGCTTTAATTGACTTTCCTACCTAGATCCGTTTTATAAAAAAAAGAATATTTGGGGCAAAATACTAACAAAATGAAAAGGAAACTGTTAATACACAGTTCCGAGCCACGCCCAGAATATCACTCAAAATCACATGATAGCGTATACCTGGCCAATGCAACGGCAACTTAGCACGTGACATAGTCTCACAAACAAATCGCACGTGGCAATATCCAACACAAGTCCGTGATTTTACCTAACAGTTAACGAAGGGATGTATACCTGTTGAAAGAAAACAAACTAACACCATATTTAATAAACTTACCCTGCTCTACAGGAACAGAACGCATCGGAAATGCATGATGCGCCAGCTGCCATGTGTAGGTCATGAGGTGGCTGATTCTTCGCCATAGATCGCCAACATTTAGCAGACACTTGCATTTGTCATTTGTTTTTCCGCCATCTTTGTGTAAGCTTGTGAGACGTAGTAACAGTAACTAAGCAGGCGGAGCTTAGCGGCTATTCTCGGAACTGTATTACAAGCATATAAAACGTTTTCACGAGAATGTCCGGAAACATCCGAAATTTACCGAGCGTACCGGTATGGCCAAAACGTATCGTGGTTCGTATCGTTGGAATTTTGAATCGCGATTTACCGGTATACCGGTAATATCGCGCACCCCTAACCATGACACTTGTTTAGTTATTCATTCATGCTTAAGAATTCTTGCTGTGTGCATAACTTAAAATCAAGCAAATTTCTCACTGTCATTTGCTGGCTAAATTTGCATGCTTCAAACTAATGGTAAGGAAAAAGAAAGAAAATGAAATGGTAGTATGATTAGTCTACCTTTCTTTCTGCTTACGATGTACTCCCCATTTTTTGCAGGATGAATCTCCTCTGCAAAAGTGACTGTTATCCGCTATCAGGGACTTACCTCACTGGATGTTTCTAATGTAATGTTTTCTCACCTGTATTTTCATCTCATTTGCAGAAGCAGTCTGATCTGGGTCCACACTGTTTGCCATTTTAATTTGTACAGTTATCTGGAAAAAAGTTTTTTTGTGTAGAGTAAGGAATAAGACTGAAAAGATGCCTTTATTAAGATTTAAGGCAGGTCTTCCGTTAAACCAATGTACGGCGTAAATTATGCACCCTAAAATTGTCTCCGTACGTCCAAATTGAACTTCAAAGACGTACCGCGGACTTCTGAAATTTCCTTTGTACGGCTGAAATCTATACCACAGACATCCGAATCTGTCATAAAACCCACCCATTTTCAGCTCGTAAAAGTACGCCAATTTGTTGCCGGGTTGTTATCAGATGTTCCGGCGTATTTAGCTCTGCCTATTGTCCAATTGGAAGTGTTAATATTACAGTGACAGCCTAAGCCCCACACTTATTTAGAGATGACATCCCTGGGTGAAAGTTAATGCGACCGTGTTAAATATGAATTGACAGTTTTAAGTTATATTTTGATCTTAGCGGCTGCTTTGATGTACCACTGTCTGACTGTAATACTACTTGCGCTTGCGAAAAAATGAGGATGCCAAACTGAAATGCAAATATAAACTAGATATTACTGAATATTACTAGATATTACTGAAATAGTTTATTTCAGTACGTTGTAATCTTTCCAACTCCGGTTAATTCATATCGCACATTTATTCTCAGTAACCCACAGTGGCACTTCTGTCCTACTTTCATGATCATTAAGGTAAATTCTATCGGCAAAATTAGAAGGGTATGAAAAGCGTCGGTGCCACTTTGATCTAACAAGTTGACCAATTTCTTTCTGACCGTCGCAGCTACTTGCAGTAAAGAGTTCTGCTTTGCATCGCAAAAATCGTAATTGTTTATCAGCGTTTGCGTTTGCATTTATGGTAATGTCAGACAGTCTTGAGTTTTGACTTGGGACGCGATTTGACTGGTGCCAGACTCGAAAGAATTTACAGGATGCAAAGTATCTTTAGTATGCCCCGCCAGTCAGGCTGTTTTTAAGTTCAAAGACGCCGACGAGACATCTCTGTAGCTCGATAGGGTGCTAATTTTATCTGCCCCTTGAGATGAATAGGTGTAATTATGTATGCACCATATGCAGGCCACTTCAGATTCTCACAAGTCTTATAGAGAAATGAATATCAACTTTGATGATTTTGTGTCCGTAATTGAGGTGTTTTAAAATGAGAGATGAATTTTTCTAAATAATGAGACAAATACTAATGACTGAATAATCCTGAAAATTAAAAAGTTGTTTTTGGCGGGACAAGTGCACTTTGACTTTCTACTTGTCCCTGCACAAGTAAGAGATTTCTCTATATCCACAGGCCTGCCGCTGCCAAAAATGCATAATATATGCTGTAAAGTCATTGAAATATAAAATATAAGTCATTAAGAGACATTGAGGCATAGACACAGAATAAATTTTTTCATTGAAGATGGTAAACAATGAACATAAGCCCTGTAGGGCCTTTTATTTCGACAAACAAGACAAGTAGGTAGGTACTGTAAAATTTAAGAAATTGGAACACTTGAAATAATCACCGTAGCTGTGCTAAAAATCGAACAGTTTGGTTTTAAAATGCAGGGCTTGTTCCCTCATAGTTTATGAGTGGTTTGTTGTTAATACAAGCAGAAATTTCAAACAACTGACACTCGTCCTGTAGTGTGACAGTTGTTTGATCTTATGGGGCTGCAATGCACTTTATGTTTCCTTTTGAAATTTATTGGTTACTAACAATACCGGAATACACTAAAAGACTTAATTACCAGAATATACCAAAATACACCTGAATATACCAGAATCCTCCGCAATAAACAAAAACTCACATTATTATTTTCCCAAATAAACTGTAATATTACCAGAATAAACATATTACCTGTATTCATAATACATGTATGTCATTTAGTTGTAGCTGCATGTAAATACTGGCAAATGAATGACCCATACAAAAATTCTGGAAACCTAAAAAAAATAAAAAATAATAATAAAAAATAATAGACTTTATTTACAGAGGGAAATACACATTTAGTTAAACACTAATCTTCCATGTGGCCCTCTCTTAAATGTAGTCGCAATGTGACAGAAAAAAAGAAAAGAAACAGAAAAAAGCATGCAGCATGTCATATTTTAAGAACACACACATCCAACCTGTCAGTTTCCTACTGCAAAAATTGCAAGTATCAGGACAAAACTACCAACACAAATACCACAGGCCCACATTACACCGCCTACACCAAACTTTGTAATCAAGGTCTGCACCAGATGCTACCCAGTAAAAACTGGATAAGAATTCTCCCAACTGGAAAAAGGACTACACAAAATTCAAAAATAGCAGTCCAGTTGAACAGAAGTGTCCCAATAATGTACACTTATTACAGTAAGCTCACAGAAATGTCCAAATACAGCAATCTCACATTTTCTACAGATCTGTAACACTCATATATATACTGAAAATAACACTATACAAACTGTAAGTATTGAGACAAATATGGCAGAACAAAGGCTGCAGTGCCTGATCAGACTGCTCCAAAAATTGGAGAAGTACAATCAGGGTTTGTCCAAATATGTACAGTTATTATGACAAGTCCTCCAAAAAACTAGAACTACATAATAAACATACACACACAAACACACACACACACACAAAAAAAAAAATCCATATTATAATGGAACCTGCTTCCAATCTGTTCAGTGATATCTATCCAAGACCCAAACTTTGGTCCATTTATTCTCACTACCGATCCAAACATGGCCAATGTTGGGATGAAATGGTTTTTATGCCCCCAATTTCGGAGAAATTGTGGGGGCATATTGGTTTGGGCCTGTCCGCCTGTCCGTCCGTCCGTCTGTCCGTCTGTCCTCTATCTCAAGAACCGTAAGAGCTAGGAGCTTGAAACTTTATACACATGATCAGTATGAAAAATAAGCGAACACGTGTTTTTAGCTCACCAGAGCCGAAGGCTCCGGGGGAGCTTATAGTATAGGCAGTTGTCCGTCGTCGTCGTCGTCGTCGTCTGTCGTATGTCGTCGTATGTCGTCGTCTGTCGTCCGTCAACACTTTTAAACAACATCTCCTCTAAAGCTACTGGGCCAATTGGGCCCAAATTTCATCTGTAGCATCCTTTGGCTGGGGGATCGAAAGTTTGTGTTTTTTATGAAAATCGGCCCCTTAGTTTGGTTGCTATGGCAACTTAGAGTTCCCATAGACTTATAATGGGGAAAATTGAAAAATGGCATTAACTGCCAAGCCATTGCAGATATGTTGACAAAACTTTTATAGAAATGTTTCGTGAGAAGTCTTCTATCAGCTATATATTTTTTTGCCCACTGCTCCTTTTATTGGTTGCCATGGAAACCAAAATGCAAAAAAAAAAAGAAAAAAATACTTAAAAAATTATCTGCTCTGAAGCCACTTGGCCAATTAGGCCCATATTTCATCTGTAGTATCCTTAGGTTGGGGGATTGAAAGTTTATGTTTTTTATGAAAATCAGCTCTTTAGTTTGGTTGCTATGGTAACTTAGAGTTGCATTGACTCATAATGGGGAAAATTGAAAAATGGCATTTACTGCCAAGCCATTGCAGATATGTTGACAAAACTTTTATAGAAATGTTCCTTGAGAAGTGTTCTATCAGCTATATGCTTTTTTGGCCCACTGCTCCTTTTATTCAGTGCTCCAGATAAGCAGCGTATTTGCGTAAATACCCAATAAAATAATTGAAAAACACAATTGACCTTTTCCTGTAAGCGTGCCAATACGCAGACAAAATTCCCGGTACGCAAAGACCCAAAAGACAGAAGCGTAACGACGGTGTTATCCAAGACTGTCATGTGTAAACAAAAGCGCCAGGTGTAATTCCTATGCCGCGTGTACAACTATCTGTGTTGACCTCACAGATTTACCGCAGCGTTATTTATAGATATACTGGTACTCGTTATGGCGGGAAACAGACTAATAACAGCGGGAAAGAATTTTAAAGTGCACGAACCGAATATATCAAGTCACCGGTTTCCGGGAATTGCAACGACTTGGTCTTGCTTAAATATAGTATAATTGTCTTTGACGACCGCTTCTAGCAACTTGAAGCTACCGATTGCATTTTCCAAGTTGAAAACTGATTTAACACACGTGTTATGCCCATCAAGCACAGCGCACGTGCATAATACAAACAGTAAGGAAATGAAATGCGTGCCTCGGAAAAGGCTCATAACTTCGGCAGGCAACCTAAAAATCTTTTTTTTCTCGTGAAAGATTCTGCAAACTCTTTAATGAGACCGGAGTTGGCCGATTTGCCCCTCTCGGGCTCATCCCTTTGGCGCGTGATATACAGGTAATATGATATTAATTTGCTGGCAAAGCCACTGTAAAAGTCTCACCTTTGACAAGCTGTCAATTATTGTGAGCGATACTTCTAAAGACGTAAACTGACCAATCACGTGAGGCCGTAGATCTAAGACAAAGATACCCTGTTGACCCAATTTGTTTATTGATCAAACAGTAATTAAGAAAGTGTGAAATACTGACACGTGCCGTATACTATTGCTGATTAACGACATATGGTAGTGGGGATTAAGAAGGTGTGAGATTCCAGGTAAATGTGAGGTGGCATTTACGATGATATTCGATTTCTGGTTCAAATAAACAGTCCCTCTGTAGCTCTGTCAAAGGTGCGAGCAATGCGTGGCTTCTTCAAAACTTGCAACAACTGACATTTTAGGAGATTTTAAAGAAGTACAGCCGGCAAAAATAACGCGTCCGCGGGAATCCTCGGAAAGCAATTATTGGCGTCCGGGCCGAAATTTTCGCGTCCAGGGACGCCGAATTCGGCGTCCCCGAGATCCCTGAGGCCCGACTCACTACATGTATATATATAGATACCGATGAAAATCATGTTGATGCAAAATGTTAAGATTGCAGCGCTAACTCCAGTTTTACCAAATTGCACAAATAAAAATCAGAATACCCAATTAAAAGCAAACTCAGTGGGTAATGCAAGTTGCATTACCCAATTAAAATTCAGAATACCCAATTAACAAAAAAATCAGTGGGTAATACCCAATTAACCATAAATTCTTATCTGGAGCCCTGTTTTATTGGTTGCCATGGAAACCAAAATGCAAAAAATGAAAAAGAAGTACTTTAAATATTATCTCCTCTGAAGCCGCTTGGCTGATTAAGCCCAGATTTCATCTGTAGTATCCTTGGGCTTAGGGATTGAAAGTTTGTGTTTTATATGAAAATCAGCTGTTTAGTTTGGTTGCTATGGTAACTTAGAGTAGCACTGACTCATAATGGGGAAAATTGAAAAATGGCACTTATTGCCAAGCCATTGCAGATATGTTGACAGAACTTTTATAGAAATGTTGCTTGAGAAGTGTTCTATCAGCTATATGTTTTCTGGCCCACTGCTCGTTTTATTGGTTGCCATGGAAACCAAAATGCAAAAAACGGGGGGAAAATGCTTAAAAAAATATCTCTTCTGAAGCCACTAGCCAATTGGGCTCAGATTTTATCTTTAGTATCCTTGGGCTGGGAATTGAAATTTTTTTTTCGTGAAAATCTGCTCTTTCATTTGGTTGCTATGGCAAATAAGACTTACGTTGACTAATGATGTAGAAAATTTAAATGGCATTTACTGCAATCATAATTTGGGAAATAGTTATATATTTTGTTATCAACTCAGCAGACTGTCAGACTGAGACTTTGTAGTTGTATATTTTGTATTAGCCTGCACAAATGTGACAGCAATTTTAAGCCTATACAAATGATTGCAATTTGTGCTAGAGATCTGGTGAGCTTTGTGGCCCGTGGGCCTCTTGTTTCTTTTTTCCGCGGGTCACATATTTCAAGAGTTATGCCCCTTTTTCGACTAAGCCTGTGGAACCTTGTGAACAAAATATCTCAAGAACCCCTGATGCTAGGATCATGAGGTTTTGCAGGATGAGAATGCCCAAGGTGTATATGACCTGATTAACTTTTGAAACAAATTCGTGAATTTTTGACCGAGTTATGCCCCTTTTTCGACTTAGTGCATTGTAAGCCTATGGAACCTTGTGAACAAAATATCTCAAGAACCCCTGAAGCTAGGAGCATGATATTTTGCAGGAAGATACTGCCTGTGGTGTAGATGACCTGATGAACTTTTGAAAAAAAGTCGTGAATTTTTGATTGAGTTATTCCCCTTTTTCGACTTAGTGCATTGAGGCCTATGGTACAAAGGTACCCTTACATATAGTCAAGAACAATAAGAGCTAGGAACTTGAAACTTTATACACATGATCAGTATGGAAAATAAGCAGACCCGTATTTTTTTTTTTCCGCCGGCAATGTATTTCCAGAGTTATGCCCCTTTTTCGACTTAGCCTGTGGAACCTTGTGAACAAAATATCTCAAGAACCCCTGATGCTAGGATCCTGAGGCTTTGCAAGATGAGAATGCCCAAGGTGTAGATGACCTGATTAACTTTTGAAACAAATTCGTGAATTTTTGACAGAGTTATGCCCCTTTTTCGACTTAGTGCATTGTAAGCCTATGGAACCTTGTGAACAAAATATCTCCAGAACCCCTGAAGCTAGGAGCATGATTATTTGCAGGAAGATACTGCAAGTGGTGTAGATGACCTGATTAACTTTTGAAAAAAATTTGTGAATTTTTGATCGAGTTATTCCCCTTTTTCGACTTAGTGCATTGAGGCCTATGGTACAAAGGTACCCTTACATATAGTCAAGAACAATAAGAGCTAGGAACTTGAAACTTTATACACATGATCAGTATGGAAAATAAGCAGACCCGTATTTTTTTATTTTTCCACCGGCAGTGTATTTCCAGAGTTATGCCCCTTTTTCGACTTAGCCTGTGGAACCTTGTGAACAAAATATCTCAAGAACCCCTGATGCTAGGATCATGAGGCTTTGCAAGATGAGAATGCCCAAGGTGTAGATGACCTGATTAACTTTTGAAACAAATTCATGAATTTTTGACCGAGTTATGCCCCTTTTTCGACTTAGTGCATTGTAAGCCTATTGAGGGCTCAGTGCAAGACTGGTCTAACTCACTATTTTTCACAAATTCACTTTTTTGCAGTTTTGAAAACTTGATGGTCAAATACACATTCTTTGAAAATATGAAGATTCATGTTTTTGCAAAAAATGCTTTTATTATGCCCCCAATTTCGGAGAAATTGTGGGGGCATATTGGTTTGGGCCTGTCCGTCTGTCCGTCTGTCATCTCAAGAACCGTAAGAGCTAGGAGCTTGAAACTTTATACACATGATCAGTATGAAAAATAAGCGAACACATGTTTTTTCTTTTTTCCGCGGGTCACATATTTCAAGAGTTATGCCCCTTTTTCGACTTAGCCTGTGGAACCTTGTGAACAAAATATCTCAAGAACCCCTGATGCTAGGATCATGAGGTGTTGCAGGATGAGAATGCTCAAGGTGTAGATGACCTGATTAACTTTTGAAACAAATTCGTGAATTTTTGACCGAGTTATGCCCCTTTTTCGACTTAGTGCATTGTAAGCCTATGGAACCTTGTGAAGAAAATATCTCAAGAACCCCTGAAGCTAGGAGCATGATTTTTTGCAGGAAGATACTGCCTGTGGTGTAGATAACCTGATTAACTTTTGAAAAAAAATTGTGAATTTTTGATTAAGTTATTCCCCTTTTTCGACTTAGTGCATTGAGGCCTATGGTACAAAGGTACCCTTACATATAGTCAAGAACAATAAGAGCTAGGAACTTGAAACTTTATACACATGATCAGTATGGAAAATAAGCAGACCCGTATTTTTTTATTTTTCCGCCGGCAATGTATTTCCAGAGTTATGCCCTTTTTTCGACTTAGCCTGTGGAACCTTGTGAACAAAATATCTCAAGAACCCCTGATGCTAGGATCATGAGGCTTTGCAAGATGAGAATGCCCAAGGTGTAGATGACCTGATTAACTTTTGAAACAAATTCGTGAATTTTTGACCGAGTTATGCCCCTTTTTCAACTTAGTGCATTGTAAGCCTATGGAACCTTGTGAACAAAATATATCAAGAACCCCTAATGTTAGGAGCATGATTTTTTGCAGGAAGATACTGCCTGTGGTGTAGATGACCTGATTAACTTTTGAAAAGAAATCATGAATTTTTGATTGAGTTATGCTCCTTTTTCGACTTAGTGCATTGTAAGCCTATGGAACCTTGTGAACAAAATATCTCAAGAACACCTGATGCTAGGAGCATGATTTTATGCAGGAAGATACTGCCTGTGGTGTTGATGACCTGATTAACTTTTGAAAATAATTTGTAAATTTTGGATTGAGTTATGCCCCTTTTTCAACTTAGTGCATTATTTGCCTATGGAAGCTTGTGAACAAAATATCTGGAGAACCCCTGATGCTAGGATCATGATTTTTGCAGGTTGATATAGCCCCAGGTGTAGATGACCTGATTAACTTTCGAAAACAATTCGTAAATTTTTTACTGAGTTAAGCCCCTTTTTCGACTTAGTGCATTGTAAGCCTATGGTACAAAGGTACAAGCATTATTGGATGAACCTTCTCTAGAGACAAGCATATGGTTGGGGGCATAGTGTTTCATAAACACATTTTCTAGTTATTTTATCTATTCTGGTAAGACAAAAGTTTATTTTTACAATACCAGTAGTAAAGTATATTTTTGTGTATTTCGGTATATTCCAATAAGAAGGTGTATTTTGGTGATTCTAGTAACCCAAATTAATCAAGCAAATGTCACATGTAATGGAAAATTCATCAATTAAATTTCTTTCTTTCTTATGATCTTGAAAATGGAAATAGAGATGGTAGATTAACATGGCATCTGCATAAAGGATGCTTAGACTGGTTCACAAAAATCTAGCTAAAGTACCATTTAAAATCTTTTACTTTGCCAGTGCCATGCTTAAAAATATTTGGTTTGCCACTTCCTACTGGGAGGTTTTAGAGTTGGGTAGGTAGGTAGCATTTTTTTTGTCCCCCGCCTTTTCGAAGAAAAGCGGAGGGACATAGTTTTCGGCATTCCGTCCTTCCGTCCTTCCGTCCGTCCGTCCTTCCTTCCGTCCGTCCTTCCGTCCTTATTTCCGTCCTTCCGTCCCCCTAATGTAGTAGGTACCTTGTGTGCGCAACTCCTCCTACAGTTTTTTGCCGATTCTTTCGAAACTATACAGATGTTTTTGTCATGGTCTGAAGATACGCATGTGGTTTGGATATAATCCTGAGATTATTTTTTGTCACTTTTTCCACAAGTTGAACTTAGTAATTTTTTAGGCATTTTTACTGTCAAAGTGACTAGATAGTGGGTACCTTGTGTGCGCAACTCCTCCAACAGTTTTATGCCGATGCCTTTGAAACTTCACAGGTGTTTTGGTCATGGTCTGAAGATACGCATGTGGTTTGGATATATTCCTGAGATTATTTTTTGTTACTTTTTCCACAAGTTGAACTTAGTAATTTTTTAGGCGTTTTTACTATCATAGTGACTAGATAGTAGGTACCTTGTGTGCGCAACTCCTCATACAGTTTTATGCCGATGCCTTTGAAACTTCACAGGTGTTTTGGTCATGGTCTGAAGATACGCATGTGGTTTGGATATAATCCTGAGATTTTTTTTTGTCACTTTTTCTACAAGTTGAACTTAGTAATTTTTTAGGCGTTTTTACTATCAGAGTGACTAGACAGTGGGTACCTTGTGTGCGCAACTCCTCATACAGTTTTATGCCGATTCCTTTGAAACTTCACAGGTGTTTTGATCATTGTCTGAAGATATGCATGTGGTTTGGATATAATCCTGAGGTTATTTTTTATTACTTTTTTCGCAAATTGGACTTAGCCATTTTTCATACATTTTTACTATCAAAGTGAATAGACAGTTGGTACCTTGTGTGTGCAACTCCTCCTACAGTTTTATGCCAATTCCTTTGAAACTTCACAGGCGTTTTGATCATGGTCTGAAGATATGCATGTGGTTTGGATATAATCCTCACATTATTTTTTTTATTACTTTTTTCATATTTTTAACTTAGCCGCTTTTCCAGCTCAAACACTTACGTGTATATACAGTGGAGACCTAGTTTCCAAGGCGGGGGACATAAATTCGTCGAATTTGCTTGTATTACTTTTTTCGCAAATTGAACTTAGCCATTTTTCATAAATTTTACTATCAAAGTGACTAGATAGTGGGTACCTTGTGTGTGTAACTCCTCCTACAGTTTTATGCCAATTCGTTTGAAACTTCACAGGTGTTTTGATCATGGTCTGAAGATATGCATGTGGTTTGGATATAATCCTCACATTATTTTGTTTTACACTTTTGACTTAGCCGCTTTTCCAGCTCAAACACTAAGTGTATATACAGTGGAGACCTAGTTTCCAAGGCGGGGGACATAAATTCGTCGAATTTGCTTGTTTTTTTTTGGATATGCATAATACTAATAAGTAAGTTATAAAGTTATATTGGATACTCAGATTACAAGCTTTTTCTAATAGTTTTTAGTCATATAGTGTCAGAAAAAGATGCAGAAATCATCATTTATACAAGACTTAGAGATTAAACATAAAATATAGGCATTTTGCTCAGTAGGCAGAAATGAAAAAAAAAAAAAAAAAAAAATCCAAATTCTGAGGCCATAAAATTTTTTGGGTAGGGGGGTAAATTGCTGGGTAGGTAGGAAATGGCAAACAAGCAACTTTTTAATTTAGGCCCAGTGCTGAATATCAAATTCACCACAGTTTTCGATACAGTTGGTAATGTACTAGGACAAGTCACTTAGGGATGGTTTTAAGAATTTTTCCAGCCCTGTCCAGTATAAACAATCCCACATATTATTTTTAATTTTCTAATTGAAAGCTAGACAGATTCCTTTTTAAAACACAGGGCCTGACAAATCCATTGTCCGGCTGCCCGGGACAAGTTAAACTTTTTGCTGGGCAAGTAAAATATTTTCTTACTTGCCCAGCAAAATGTATAAAATATATAGGAAAAACCGAAATGTTTCAGGGTTTTGGAGCAGAAGCTGTGTACCAGACAAGTAGATCAAATTTTGATTTGTCAGGCCCTGAAACACTTTAGCCTGTGAGGTACAAGAATATTTAAGCTAAATGCAATTCTTTCTCTTTAACAGTTGTAGACATTCAACATGGACCAAGTTCTTGATGATGATGTGAAGTTGACATAAAAAAAAACATGGCAACCATTGAGAAGCTGATCAAGGCCTTTGAGGCTCTCAAGGTCTTCCAGCCAGCAGTATCAGCAGTGGAGGAAGTTGTAGTGAAGTAAGTTGTACTGGTATTATATAAGTTACCATGGAAACCATTGAGAAGCTGATCAAGGCCTTTGAGGCTCTCGGTGTCTTCCAGCCAGCAGTATTGGCAGTGGAGGAAGTTGTAGTGAAGTAAGTTGCTCTGCTATGATGTAAGTTACCATGGCAACCAATGAGAAGCTGATCAAGGCCTTTGATTCAAAGGCTTAATCAGCTTCTCACTGGTTGTCATGGTAACTTGCGCAAGAATAGAATTAATTCAAAGCTCTCAAGGTATTTCAGCCAGCAGTATCAGTAGTATAGAAAGTTGTAGTGAAGAAAGTTTAGTACATGATAATTCATGTAAGTTACCATGACAACCATTGAGAAACAGATCAAGGCCTTTGAAGTTCTGTTGGTCTTCATGTCAGCAGTAGAGTTTTACTACAGTCAGTTGTTTTTACGTGTAAATTCTCTGTACTACATGTAAATTACCATGGCACATTAAAGTATTCCATTTGGCAGTAAAGCAGGTTGTTGAGGGCATGTAAGTTACCATGGCCATCATTGCAAAAAGGCATTTTCTTTACATCCTTTGAATACATTGTAATTGGTACATCTTCATGTTTTTCCCCATATGAAGAAATTCAAATTCAACGAGTAGGCCTCAGTGGAAAGGCTTTATCATATGGCAAACCAGAAGTGACACAAATAAGTTGTTTGCTGCCTTTGTAAAAGTGGTAGAAAAAAAAAACAGAGGTGAATGTTAGTATTTTATGGTAATGTCAGACAGTCTTGAGTTTCCTGTAGCCTGAATCAGTCTGTGATGGTGCATGGCATGCTTCAATTGATATTTTCATTCCTTAGCCAGCAAAGTTGCTTTAAATGCATTAAGGATCATCAATAAATTATTTATAATGTTTTACGCTAATTTTGACAAACCATTGCTACATTAAGGATTTTAAAAATTGATCAACTAGTCAAAATCTGTTTTTTATGCTAAAAGCGACATGCCTTCTGAAATTTCTGGGGAGAACACTGAGAGTTTCTTATTGAAAAGGGCTTTTAGGAAACTGAGTTAGTGACAGTTTCTTTTAACCCTTTATGTTAGGGGTTTTCAGTGACTGTTTTCACTGTTGTAATTTGCACAGGAATTCCTGTAAGCAAAAAGTGTAGACCCTGATCAGATGCCACCTTCTGTGGCTTCTGAAGTGTGTCTATACTATTTGCCTATGTCCCCAAATGGGTTTCCTGTCTTAAAAGGGTTAAATTCTTCATGGTTTACATAATCATACGGGATATCCACGGCACCAGATAAAAGGGGGTATTGAGGATAATTAAAAGATAATTTTTCTTATTTCTCAACGAAAACATATGTTGTGACCCCTCATTAGAACCGTCTCGACGAGACGGTTCTAATGAGGGGTCAGAACATATTTTTTATTGAAAAATTTGGAAAATTATCACTAAATTATCCCTGTTAACCATTGTGTTGATTTGACAGTAAACATTAGTGTCTCTATTTTTTTAGGAAAAAGGAACAACCACTGAGCAAGAATGAGAAGATAGCCAACTGTAACCTTGTGGCTGACTGTATATGTGCTCCAAATATGAGGTATTTGTTACATGATTTACTCGATTGTTCCTGACAGTCTTTTATGTCTGTTATTGCATCTAGTTTGGGATTCATTTTAATACTGGTGCTTGTTACTCTACACAGTCATTGGCATGCATATTAAATAGGACTGCTTTGCAGATAACTTGTAAACCTTAAATTTATAACATCATCCTTGATTTTCTGTATCTGTTTTGCTGTCTACATATGCAGTTAGTTTGTCACAACATGCATAATATTTGCAGGGTTTGAAATTAATAGTAGCAAATTTGTCACCTGAAAATATAGTTTGCTGCCTGTTGAAAAAGTGGTTAGCAAAAAGTTGCTGCCTTGGGAATTCTGTAGTGAAATTAACATCTTGGCAGTACAAGCTAATTTTCTCTGAAAAATTAATTCAGCTTGTGAGAGTTAACACAATTCCATATGGTCAAAGGCATTATCAATGCCTTTGACCATAAGGAATTTTGTTTAATCATATACCTCACAACTACAGGATGGAGGGTTGGTATATGGCCACCAATTTTTGCTACCAAGTACAGTATGTAAGTTTTGCTACTTATTTTATATCTGGTAGCAGGTACTTGCTACTCCCGCAAAAAAGTTAATTTCTTACCCTGTACTTTTCACTGCTTCCATCCATGGATACAGTGAAAAAGTGTGACAAATACAGTATAATTAGGGGTTGCTGTTTTACTCCGGTCCGTATTTATTGATATACATAATTTGTATAATGGACGTCCATTATTCAAATTATTGATATCTGTAAATCAGGGTGACTATTGGATATCCATAATTCGAATAATAGATATGGGCCGTTCTCTGTGAAAACCGGGCTTAATGACATTACGTAATAATTACGTTCTTTATGTTTGAAAAATGCCAAAATTATTGATTTTTCGGACCTCTCTTTATTTCAATGAAAATATCTTATTCGTTGAAATGTATTATAACACCTTTGAATTCAGACAAAAATCAGTTATAAATATGATGTATGTTGCCATGGCTTAATCTGGGGTAACCCCGAAGCCTTGAAAACAGATGGTATACCATAACAATGGCTTGTAATTTGTGAAAGAAGTTTGAACCATACAAATTATCATAAGTGTGCTATCACATTCACCTTGAACATGAGCAAACACACACATTTTGTCCGAGTTATTTTGCTTAGCATGCACCAAAAGCTCGTACGAACGACCGTTATGACGTTGATGTCAAAACGTACTTGCACGACGTTAATAACCCCATATAAAGAAACTGCTCTACCTGTTTGATTCTCAAGCACATATCTTTGTAATAAAATAATGGTAACCCTCTCAAATTTTCAGGAAACGTCAAGGAAAGTTGTTACTTTCAGTTGATGCAGTTATCTTAATTTTAACTTCTATGTCATTAAGCCCGGTTTTCACAGAGACGGGCTCATATCTAATAATTGATTTATGGATATCTGTAATTCGAATTATAGATATTCATCATTCTATTTTATTTATTGATATCTATAAATCTCATTATGGATATCCATAAATCATGTCAAATTATAGATATCCATAATTTGAATTATTGATATTCATAATTTGATCTATTGATATCTGTAATTCAACATGATTTATGGATATCCATAATTCGATTTATGGATATCGAAAAGTGGAATTATGGATATCTGTAATTCAATCATTGATATCAATAAATAGGGAATAAATAGTAAAACAGCACCCATATGTAGATATACATGTTGATTGAGCAGGCATCATTTTCTCACTGATGTTGCCAAAGTTACATCCAGACAAGGAGCACAAGTATTGCTACAGCAAATTAATACATCTGCAAATTAATAGCAAACACTGGTACCATCTTCATAGGGAGCTATGTTTTGTTCTAGGTCAGTGTCAGATTTCCCCAAATTTCTGGGTATTGCCATGGAGACATTCCTTACATTATGTGATGACCCTGAGGCAGATATCAGAATGGTGGCTGATGAATGCCTCAACAGATCTATAAAGGTAAGGACCAGGATACTTTGATGATAAATGCAGGTATTATTTCTGTTTAGAACTCTGTAGGACATATGTTGAGGGCCTTCATTAGAACTCTGTGAGACTCAGTGAGGCAGTTCTGATGAGTGCCCACTACATATGTTTAACCAGAGAATGACTAAAGTCTCAGAATTATTGATCAAGTCAAGCTGATGAAGAAAATAATCCCTCCATATCTGGACCCTGAAAGATATACAAACTACTGGTACCCAAAAAGTTCTTTATGTTTGGGCTCAACCATTATCCTATTAACTCATATAATGAACTTTTCCATGTATGAAATCTTGCCTCATCTGAAGAGGTTTTCTTGCATACCAGTTAAGGTTTTCTACATTTTAACTCATGCTGAAAAATCTTATTTTAACCTGCTTCCCAGCTTTAAGGCTATGTAAAGAAAAATATCATGTACCTTGTCTGTTTTTAGCTCACCTGAGCCTTTAGGCTCATAGGTGAGCTTATAGTATAGCCAGGCATCCGTCCGTCCGTCTGTCCGTAGTCCGTCCGTCGTCAACATTTTCAAACATCTTCTCCTCTGAAACCACTGGGCCAATTAAAGCCATATTTCATGTGGAGCCTACCTAGGTCGGGGGAACGAAAGTTTGTTCCGGGTATCTGGGTCACATGACCAAGATGGCCGCCACGCCCATATATGGTAAAAACCCTTCAAAAATCTTCTTCTCCAGAACCAAAAGGCCTATGACCTTGAAACTTGGTATGTAGCATCTGGCATGCCAGCCCATCATAGTTTGTACAAATCATGACCTTGCGTTGACCTTGACCTAATTTACGGCATATTCAACTTTGGTATGTTATGCTTTTATATGGGAAAACGCTTAAACAGTGGATTTCTCAAAAACTATTTAAGTCTAAGGTACAATACTTGGTATACATGGTCGACTAAATGACCAGATGAAGATATTATGTCACTAAAGGTCAATGTCATTCCGTTGGACCATCCGTTGTCAAGATTTTCAAACATCTTCTCCTCTGAAACCACTGGGCGGATTGAAACCAAATTTCATATGGAGTCTCAGTAAGATGGGGGGAACGAAATTTGTACCCGGGGTCTGGGTCACATGACCAAGATGGCCGCCATGCCCATATATGGTAATAAGCCTTCAAAAATCTTCTTCTCCAGAACCAAAAGGCCTATGACCTTGAAACTTGGTATGTAGCATCGGGCATGCCGGCCCATCAAAGTTTATACAAATCATGACCTTGCGTTGACTTTGACATAATTTACAGCATGGTCAACTTAGGTACGTTAGGCTTTTATATTGGAAAACGCTTAAACAGTGGATTTCTCAAAAACTATTTAAGTCTAAGGTACAATACTTGGTATACATGGTCGACTAAATGACCAGATGAAGATATTATGTCACTAAAGGTCAAGGTCATTCCGTTGGACCATCCGTTGTCAAGATTTTCAAACATCTTCTCCTCTGAAACCACTGGGCGGATTGAAGCCAAATTTCATATGGAGTCTCGGTAAGATGGGGGGAACGAAATTTATACCCGGGGTCTGGGTCACATGACCAAGATGGCCGCCATACCCATATATCGTAAAAAGCCTTCAAAAATCTTCTTCTCCAGAACCAAAAGGCCTATGACCTTGAAACTTGGTATGTAGCATCGGGCATGCGGGCCCATCATAGTTTATGCAAATCATGACCTTGCGTTGACTTTGACCTAATTTACGGCTTGGTCAACTTTGGTATGTTAGGCTTTTATATGGGAAAATGCTTAAACAGTGGATTTCTCAGAAAATATTTAAGTCTTAGGTACAATACTTGGTATACATGGTCGACTAAATGACCAGATGAAGATATATGTCACTACAGGTCAAGGTCATTCTGTCGGACCATCCGTCGTCAAGATTTTCAAACATCTTCTCCTCTGAAGCCACTGGGCCGATTGAAGCCAAATTTCATATGGAGTCTCAGTGGGATAGGGGAACGAAATTTTATACCCAAGGTCTGGGTCACATGACCAAGATGGCCGCCATGCCCATATATGGTAAAAAGCCTTCAAAAATCTTCTTCTCCTGAACCAAAAGATCTATGACCTTGAAACTTGGTATGTAGCATTGGGCATGCGGGCCAAACATAGTTTATACAAATGACGACCTTGCGTTGACTTTGATCTAATTTACGGCATGGTCGACTTTGGTAAGTCAAGCTTTTGTATGGGAAAACGCTTAAACAGTGGATTTCTCAGAAACTATTTAAGTCTACGGTACAATACTTGGTATACATGGTCGACTAAATGACCAGATGAAGATATATGTCACTAAAGGTCAAGGTCATTCCGTCGGACCATTCGTCGTCACAATTTTCAAACATCTTCTTCTCTGAAACCACTGGGGAGACTGAAGCCAAATTTCATATGGAGTCTCAATGGGATGGGGGAACAAAAGTTTATACCCGGTGTCTGGGTCACATGACCAGGATGGCCCCCATGCCCATATATGGTAAAAAACTTTCAAAAATCTTCTTCTCCAGAACTAAAAGGCCTATGACCTTGAAACTTGGTATGTAGCTTTGGGCATGCGAGCCCATCATAGTTTATACAAATGATGACCTTGCGTTGACCTTGACCTAATTTACAACATGGTCAACTTTGGTATGTTAGGCTTTTATATGGGAAAATGCTTATATAGTGGATTTCTCAGAAACTATTTAAGTCTAAGGTACAATATGTGGTATATATGGTCAACTAAATGACCAGATGAAGATATTATGTTAGACTTATACAAGTCTCCTACTTAAAGCATATTTTACTTTTCTGAATATTTTCAATCTTTATCAAGCTCCAGCTAAAGATTGGCTCGAAGTAGGAGACTTATAAACCTTGCTTGGACAGCCTAGACCCCCCAAGTATTATCATATATCTAAAGTGAAAGAAATGCAGCTTAATGTTTATTTAGTTAACTCCGCCAGTTGTAAAATATTTCACACTTATTCCAGCAAGGTGCCACTGACCACTATAACATTATTCTATTGCCTTTGACTTCCCAGGAATTCATTCAAGGCTGAATTTTATTGACAGAGATGGACATTAAATTAAAAGTACTGTAGAATTTGTTTTACATGTTCTGGTAGTCTGTAGTTTATCCTTCACTGAAAAAAACATGTTGTGGCCCCTCAATAAAGAGCACCTCCCCAAGGCGAATTTGTATACCATAAAATTCTAAAAAATGAGACACCTAAGATAATGACTGTATTTTCCTTAAAATGTAACAAGTTTCTTAAAGCAGTAATGCACGCAAAAGATACATATGGAATGGCAAACAGTGTAGGCCTTGATTAGACAGCTCCTGCAGCACGGTACTATACAAAATGGTGCTTGACCTAGAATTCAGTCCTAAGCACTACAAATACCGATAAATGATACTTTTGTATATGGCTGTCGACCAAGTTAATACTGTTGTCGATTGTCTCAGTCGACAGCCATTCTTGCATGTACGGTAACTGACTGGCTCTGTCGACAGCACAGGTAGGAAATTGGTATTACCACCTTAATAATCTGAACTGTTGTATAATTCCACTATTGCAGTTGTGAAATGACAAGTCTCAGATCACAACGTTTGTTTGCACAGACTGATCAGAACCTTTGCTTTTCGCTATCCCTTCACATTAAAAATACAACTAAAGAGTTTATCATAGTTCAACATCTGGAGAATGACCAAGAGATGCTTATCTAAATGATCCCTACTTAATGGATTAGTTCTGCTGAAAGTTGAAGCAATATTGATACCATCACCTACTGCCAGGCTAAAAATAGCTGATTCTTATTTTGTCCCGGCACTGCAAGGTTAATCAGTCTCTTATTCAGCTTCCCTTAAAACGGGATCAGAGAGGCGTATTGCTGAATATGAGACTGAATATCAGTCTAATATTATGTCACTTATGTGACTTTGATCTAATTTACGGCATGGTCGACATTGGTACGTCAAGCTTTTGTATGGGAAAACGCTTAAACAGTGGATTTCTCAGAAACTATTTAAGTCTAAGGTACAATACTTGGTATACATGGCCGACTAAATGACCAGATGAAGATATACATGTATGTCACTAAAGGTCAAAGTCATTTTGTCGGTCTGTCCGTCATCAAGATTTTCAAACATCTCCTCTGAAACCACTGGGGAGATTGAAGCCAAATTTCATATGGTGTCTCAGTGGGATAGGGGAACTAAAGTTTTTACCGGGGGGCTGGGCTACATGACCAAGATGGCCACCATGCCCATATATGGTAAAAACCCTTCAAAAATCTTCTTTTCTATAACCAAAAGGCCTATGACCTTGAAACTTGGTATGTAGCATCGGGCATGCTGGCCCATCATAGTTTATACAAATCATGACCATGCGTTGACCTTGAATAAATTTACGACATGGTCAACTTTGGTACGTTAGGCTTTTATATGGGAAAACGCTTATACAGTGGATTTCTCAGAAACTATTTAAGGTACAATACATGGTACATATGGTCAACTAAATGACCAGATGAAGATATTATGTCACTGAAGGTCAAGGTCATTTTGTCGGTCTGTCGTCCGTCATCAAGATTTTCAAAACATTCACTCCTCTGAAACCACTGGTCTGATTGAAGCAAAATTTCATATGGAGTCTAAGTGTGATCAGGGAATAAAAGTTTGTTCTCAGGGTCTTGACCAAGATGGCCGCCATGCCCGTATATGGTATAAACCCTTCAAAATCTTCTTCTCCAGAACCAAAAGGTGTATGACCTTGAAACTTGGTATGTAGCTTTGGGCACTCAAGCCCATCATAGTATATACAAATGATCATGCATTGACCTTGACCTAATTTATGACACTGTCAACTTTGGTACATTATGTAGTCTTTTATATGGGAAAATGCTTAAACAGTGGATTTTTCAGAAACTATTTAAGTCTAAGGTGCAAATTTTTTTGGTATATATGGTTTACTAAATGACCAGATGAAGATATTTTGTCGTTCAAGGTCAAGGTCATTCTTTGACTTTTGTACAAGGTCATTGAAATTCTGTCACCCGTCAACATTTTCAAACATCTTCTCAGAGGCCACTAGGGTCAATTATACAAATGATTACTGTATTTCATATGGAGCTTTAATACTGGGTCAAAGGAATTAAAGTTTGTTCAGATGGTCATGGTCGATGGAACATGGTGGCCGCCACACCCATTTATGATAAAAACCCTTTAGAAATCTTTGTCCAGAAACAAAGGCCCAGTGACCTTGTGGCTTGGTATATAGAATTGGGACTCAACATTAATCCCCAAGGGAGGGGGCCCCTGCCCTGGTGCTATATACATGTATAAAAGCATGAAAATATATACCAGGACCAAGTGTCAGGTACTCTGGTTTTGTTGTATAGGAGCTCACAAGCTTACTTCTTTAAGATATTAGTGGCACAATGATGTCATAAAGAAGGCAAAATGACGTAATGTTATGCTACTCAGCAAGTCATAGAACAAAATATTGCCTTTGCTGACATTGGTTTTCTTCCAGAATTGAATAGAAACCTCTTAGATGTTAAATTATGCATTTCCGCAATTTCAGTGCTCTACAATTAAATAATATGTTGTGAATCAAAAGCTATGCAGGTAAAAGTGTCTACCAGTATCATGGGAGTGAGATATGGATAAAAAGTGGCCCTTGAGTTCACTGTTCCCCATCACTTGGCAGGACTTGTCTTGCTTAACAGTGATTCTCGGGGACAGATTTTTCTGTGTAAAATAAAATTATGGCCAGATCTTATTTTAATTGCAAACAGTGACATCCCCCATACAAATAAATAGCTTCTCTAGAAGCAGTCAGGCTCTGAGGTTATAAAACTTGAGTACATTCTCAAACTCAAAATAAAGCATACTGATTGGCTGCTTCCGAGCACATGCTCGGAAGCAGCCAATCAGTGTGCTTTATTTTGAGTTTGAGGTTATACTCAAGTTTTATAATCTCGGACCCTGATCTTGGTGTATACCTTGATATACCTTTTATGGAGAATTGTCTCAAAACCTTGTACAGTTGCATCATATCACTGTTTTTTCAGACACTGCTGGAGACAAACCTTGGCCGACTTCAGGTGGAGTTGTACAAAGAAATAAAGAAGAATGGTTCCCCGCGGTGTCTTAGAGCAGCTCTCTGGCGGTTTGCTGATATGGCTCATCTAATCAGGCCACAGAAATGCAGGTAAACAGAACTTCAGGTCTAAAACTGTATACAGTAGAACTTCATTGGCTCGAACAGGCTTGAGACCATGAAAATTAGTTCAGCCAAGGGTAGTTTTAGCCATCCAGGGTTAGTCTCCATATAGAGAGACCTCTAGGGACCAAAAAAAGAGTTCTAGCCAGGCAGTGTCAACAAGCCATCAGGGTCGAGCCATTGAAGTTCTACTGTAGATGAAAAACTGATTTTGACCTACCTGAGAAGGGGTGTCTGAGGGCGTGTGCAGTCAAATCAATGTCTTAGAATTTTACTATGTGCAGGGTGCCATGGTCAGAGAAAAACGGAAAATATTTTGTTTTTCAAGGTTTGGAAAGGCCTTATAGTCTGTCAGGGAAAAGCCAGGGAAAACAAAATTAAATGGTTACTCTAGCCTGCAATCTTCAGAAAATATAGTTAAAGATAAACTCCCAGGATAAATAATCATAGCACAGAAGTATCTGATTTCCTTCTTGTTGGGGTTCATTCTAAAGGAAAGATTTTGATCCCAGAATGAGGAAATTTTTCCCTTTAAGAATAAGCTGTTTTCAAAATATACCTGCAAAGAATCTAATTCACTTCCAGATTAGTGAGAGAGGATGGAAGATTTGAAAATGTAGGAGAAAAATCATGGAAAAGTCAGAGAATTGGAAGGTCGAGGATAAGCGGCAATCCTGATGTAGATCCCTCAGTGCCAGTAGATTTTTGTGTGCAAACAAGAAGAAAAGTCTTTATACTGTGGAAATGTAATCTTTGTAGTATTAAGATACCAGAAAACAATTGTTCTGGATACGATCTTGACATGTCATCACATCCTATTAAAGGTTAGACTTATATATGTTTTCTTGGCTTTAAATTTTACTAAGAATACAAAATTGCACAGAAAGTCTTTCTGTGCAATTTTGTATTCATAGTAAAATATGAAACCAAGAAAAGAAATCAAAGTGACATGAAATCCAGTGGAAGTGTGTAGAAATTGCAAGCAGAATGGCGAACATTGTAGACTCAAAGAAGTTTGCTCCTTTGTTCGCAGTCTGACCTACGTCCTCACTGTTTTCTCAAGTACTTCTATCCCAATATGTAGGGTCCTTGCAATATTTTCAGACCCTACATAGTAAACCTTCTACCCTGTCTGGGAAGGATATGTAAGAGAGAAGATGAAGGAATACAGGAGACGTTGATGTCAACTATGCAGAAGATTTGTCCAGCTCTTATGGTGTTTGCTAATGACACAGAAGTCAAGGTAACTCTAGTAACTCTAGTAAAGGCTTTAGGTGTACGGGTACACCTCCACGTTTTTCTGTCATTAGCTCACCTGAGCCGAAGGCTCAGAGGTGAGCTTATAGGATGGGAGTCGAGCCGTCGTCCGTGGGTGCGTCCGTGGGTGCGTCAACACTTTCAAACATAAATATCTCAGAGACCAGTGGGCCGATCGCAATCAAATTTTATCTGAAGCATCATTTGGGTGGGGGAAAGGCTGCATTAGGTTTTGGTGCCGATCAGCTCAGAACTCTTGTTTCCATGGCAACAGATAGCCCCCATAGGGTTATAATGGGGAAAACGGCGTCATCACGTTTTCTCGACTGTTTTTGATTAGATCCTTATCATACTTGCAGGTAATGATGACATACACAAGAGCTTGGATGAGTTCGAAATTTGGTTGGATTCGAGCAAGGACTACGGAGTTCGCTGCCCTTGAGCGTTTGAAAAAAATCCCATAGGGTTATAATGGGGAAAATGGCGTCATCACATTTTCTCAACTGTTTTTGCTTAGATCCTTATCATACTTGCAGGTAATGATGACATACATAAGAGCTTGGATGAGTTCGAAATTTGGCCGGATTCGAGCACAGACTACTTAGTTAGCTGCCCTTGAGCGTTTGAAAAAAATCCCATAGTGTTATAATGGAGAAAACAACGTCATCACATATTTTTAGAAAAACTTTGTCATCGCTCTATTGCCTACATTTCTCAACGGATTTTGAAATAACTTCACACAAATGTAGGGCATGACAATATCTCGAGCAAGTTCCACTTTCAGGATGCTGCGCCCAAGGTCAAGGACACTGTGGCTATTTTTAGAAAAACTTTGTCAGCGCTCTAGCACCTACATTTCTCAATGGATTTTAAAATAACTGCACACAAATGTAGGGCATGACAATATCTCGAGCAAGTTTGACTTTCAGGGTGCTGTGCCCAAGGTCAAGGTCACTGTGGCTATTTTTAGAAAATCTTTGTCATCGCTCTAGCACCTACATTTCTCCATGGATTTTAAAATAACTTCACAAAAATGTAGGGCATGACAATATCTCGAGCAAGTTTGACTTTCAGGGTGCTGCGCCCAAGGTCAAGGTCACTGTCGCTGTTTTTAGAAAATCTTTGTCATCACTCTAGCGCCTACATTTTTCAACCAATTTTAAATCAAATTCACACAAATGTAGGGCATGACAATATCTAGAACAGGTTTGACTTTCAGGGTGCTGCGCCCAAGGTCAAGGTCACTGTCGCTATTTTTAGAAAATCTTTGTCATCGCTCTAGCGCCTACATTTCTCAATGGATTTTAAAATAAATTCACACAAATGTAGGGCATGACAATATCTTGAGCAAGTTCGACTTTCAGGGTGCTGTGACCAAGGTCAAGGTCACTGTGGCTATTTTTAGAAAAACTTTGTCATCGCCCTAGCACCTTCATTTCTCCATGGATTTTGAAATAACTTCACACAAATGTAGGGTATGACAATATCTCAAGCAAGTTCGACTTTCAGGATGCTGTGCCCAAGGTCAAGGTCACTGTGGCTATTTTTAGAAAAACTTTGTCATCGCTGTAGCACCTACATTTCTCAACGGATTTTAAAATAAATTCACACAAATGTAGGGCATGACAATATCTCGAGCAAATTTGACTTTCAGGGTGCTGCAATCAAGGTTTTTGATTAGATCCTTATCATACTTGCAGGTAATGATGACATACATAAGAGCTTGTATGAGTTCGAAATTTGGGTGGATTTGAGCACAGACTACGGAGTTAGCTGCCCTTGAGCGTTTGAAAAAAATCCCATAGTCTTATAATGGAGAAAACAACGTCATCACATTTTCATTTTTCATCGGATCCTCTTCATACTTACAGGTAATGAGGATATGCATAAAAGCTTGGATTAGTTAGCATTTTGGCTAGATCCCACCACTGACTATGGAGTATCTGCCCTGAGCATCTAAAAAATCAATGTCACCACTTTTTCTTGGTTTCTACTGATCCGATCCTTTTCAAACTTGCAGGTAATGAGGAAATGCATAATATCTTAAACAAGTTCAAATTTTGGCCAGATCAGGCCAACCACTACAAAGTTAGCTGCCCTTGACAGCTGTGTCTATTGTGCTCTTGATCGTATACTTTTTAAACTTGCATATATTAAATGAGGGCATATATAATGTTTTGAATGAGTTTAATTTTCAGCCTGATTGGACCACTAACTGTGGAGTTAGCTGCCCTTGAGCATCTTAAATATCCCTATAGGTTTACAATGTCTCTCAGGTGAGCAATTGTTGCCCTTTGGGCTACTTGTTTTTATCAAGTGGAACAATTTTTGTGACTTCCTTTTTGATTCCACTGAAGATGAAGTGCTTTCAGAAGGGGATCTACTCTGAAAGAAAAGAATTTGCTCTTGTAGGAGCAAATTCTTTCCTTTAAAGAGTTGACCCCCACTGAGAAAGGAGGAAAAACTGAAAATGGCAGAGTTGCTTCCCCTGAAAGTATACCCGTCCACCTTAGAGACATTTATTCTCTACCATAAAATAACACACCCTGTCTTCCCTATTGTGTTATGGCCCTTTTATGTCATTGCCTATATGAGGCAGGGTATTTCTTTTGATGAAACATCAATTTCACTGAACTGTTGCATAATAGGATAGTGACACCAAATAAAAAAGAATATTTGTCGCTAGGGAAAGAGGGTATGGGTAGGGGAGGATAAGTCTGAAATTATCTATATTTATTCTCCATAACAGCAGGCATTGCCACCTCACCACTGGGTGAGACTGTAGAATCTGCTGAATAAGGAACATTATGCCAGAATTATAATATATAAATTTTTGATAAGAAATAACAAAAAGATTATTTATGCTTTGCTCAAGGATCAACACTAGATAAAAATTTTGAATGAAAATCGAAGTTTAATTGTTACTCGGTGCAAAACATAGTTCTGGGCTGTCATCATGGTTATAAGGTGTATGGATTCAGTGAGCCACATAGCACAGTCAGTAGTGTGTCTGACTCAAGAACCAGAGGTCCCGGGTTCGATACCTGGTCTGGCAGCATACTTTCGCTTCTCCTTACGCTGATTCAAGAGGGACAGTTGTCAGTTACTGGCGAAAGTTTGTGCACTTAGTGCTTTTTAACCACTTCAGAGGTGTAAGCCTACCCAGGAATAGTGTGTTTAGGCTAACTGACCGTCCCAACATGACCATAGCTGTTTATCATGGATGTAAAGCATTAAAACAAAAGCAACAATCTTTCATGTTTTTCTGCCCATTTTACAAAGGGGGCAACTTTGTGACTTCATGTTTGCTTCCCTGGATGATGAAACCCTTCCAAAATAGCTTGTAAGCACTTGCTCCTAGAGGAGCAAATTCTTGCTTTTATGGATTGATCCAGGCAAAGTTGAAAATCGTGGCATTTCTTTCCCTGAAAGTATCCCTTCACCCGAATAAGTTGACTACTCAAACTGCCACTACAGTGGCATAAAGTAAGACCCAAATCAGACAGTTCATCACACTTCAACATAATGGGCAGTGTGATCTGTGTCAGCACTTTTGCTCAGAGAAGTCTGACCCAATGCTTATGGTAATAAGAGTACATAAAAGTTAGAGGCGGCTCAACTTAATAGTTAATACACCATATTTATTCAGCAATAAGACAGGGGTGTTTTCTGTGTCCAAAATGAGTCTAAATATGAGCCGCAACATGACAAAATAAAAATAAAAGTGGCATGTATGTCCAGAGCAGACTCAGATTAGTCTGGGCATCCATCTAGTCTCATCAGTCTCTTCACTGTCGGCATGGAAGTAGCCTAGATCCTTAGCTACCCTTTAAGTGCACAGCAAAGACTGATCGGACTGGGCTGTTGCCCAGGCTGATTCTGTCTTCTCTTGGTGCTTCCACTTTGTTGTTTTTGTCATGTTGCAGCTCATATGTAATCTGTCATACTGATGTTATCTTGAGATTTTTTTTTACTTTACAAACAATCCCAAAAATCTATAGCTGTATCATAAATTGATCTAGGGTTTTGGAAGGGAATAAACCCTGTCTTCTTGCAGAATAAATATGGTACATCTATATGGTTCAGTATATCTATGTGATCTTTCTTACAGGTTCTTTTGAAGGCATTCTTGCCTAACCTATCCTCCTCTGTGGCATCATGTAGAAGGACAGCAGCAACCAGTTTGACTTTGATCTGTCAACACTCTCGTAGTCCACAAACATTTGTCAACTTCCTACTCGTGAATCTCCTTGGTAAGAACTACAAATCTACCCCAGATAAGGCAGCCCTTCAGATGACCACAGGTTCCAGATGAACAGTGTTTTGTAGTGGCCTGAAATTGGTGCATATGCTTTGCCCAAGATACAGTGGGTCTCTAACACCCACTGCCTCAGTGAACACAGGGCTACAATAAACCTTTGCCTTTTACTATAGGCACTCATAAAAACTTGAATCACTGTAAAAAGGCATCTTATGACATTATAAATGGGTCCTACAAACACCAAAGACTGCTAGCATGTCTGGAGCAGATTTAAGACTTTCACTTTTCCTATTAAATGCCCTGGGCCATTGCATTTTATGAAAATGGGGTGTTATTTAGAGCTGAAACCGTAGTAAATCAGCCACTGCTTAATTATCTCCCATAAACAGTGTTTATGTGAATGGGTATCTCTAGTATTTTTGCCTACCTTCTCAGTAGGGCTGGGGTCAACTCTTAAAGGAAAGAATTTGCTCCCATTGGAGCAAATTCTTTCCATTAAGAGTAGACCTCATTTCAGAGAGCTAGCTCATCCATAGAAGCAAACAGTAATTCATACAAGTTAATAGGACATTAGTTTCGGAAAAGAAGCAGGGGATGTTTATTAGTGCTTGGGTGTTAATACGGTATACAGATTCTCCAAGGAAACATATATGGGATCGGTAATGATTGACCAGGCTTTGGAGATGCACAGGCAGATGACTGATCTGTGGAAACAGTCTCATCTTGATTTGTTCTGCTTGCTATTCTGACAGAAATTTGAGGTGAGTAGGTATACCTCCCTGTTTTACTGCCATTTTGACATTGGGAGCAACTTCTGTGTCTTCCTCTGGCCTTCTGTTTTCTTCCTTGGGGGAAAAGTTAACCCTCAGTTGAGAAGGGAGGTAAAGTTAAAATTGGCAGAGTTGAGTTCCCTGAAAGAGTACCCATTTACCTTAAAGACCTGAGCTGAAACGACAAAACCAGTAAAATGGCATGTACACCATGGGAAGAGTCAGATCAGCATGGGATCTGCCCAGTCTGATCAGAGTCTTTGCTGTTGGAAAGGAGCTAGCTTAGCTACCCTATAAGGGCACGGCAAAAACTGATCGGACTGGGCAGGTGCACAGGCTCTGAGTCTTCACTGGGTGCACATGCCAATTTGTTGGTTTTGCCCCGAGGTTATAAAACTTTTTTCATGCTCAACTCAGCTGAGCATGAAATTTTTTCTGCTCATAAATTTTAAAATGCCAACAATTGGTGGCATTTTAATATTAATGAGCAGAAAAAATAGCCTTCTTGGCTTATCTGAGCCTGAAAAATGCTGAATTTCTTGGTATTTTCATATTAATGGGCATTTTAAATTTCATGCTCAACTCAGCTGAGCATGAAAAAAGTTTTATAACCTCAGGGCTTTGTCATGTTGTGGCTCATATTTTCATATATTTTCAGAGATTGTATTGCCTGTTGACATTGAGCGAGAAGTGTCTACTCTCCTGGGAGTGATACAGTGTATGAAAAACATCATTCCCATTTTCTCCCAGGCCGGTAGCCAGGAGGAGGGTATGAAGGGCAGCTTTGGGGAAACAAAGAAGAACAAAGAAACTACATTGTCTAAAGAACAGTTGCTGAAGGTAATGGAAGGCTACATTTTCAGGGGCCATATTTATAAAACGACTTAAGTCGTTGCTATGCTGTTACTAAGGTCAAATTTCTGTGAAGGAAATTCCCTACAACTATGACATTTGCTCTGGAGGAACAGTCTTTCGCAGACTGTTCCTCCAGAGCAAATTTCATAGTTGTAGGGAATCTCCTTGAAAGAAATTTGGCCTTAGCAACAGCATAGCAATGACTTAAGTCGTTTTATACATACAGACCCTGATTTTTATCTCGCTTTGGACTAGCAGGGGCAAGATGTAGATATTACATTGGGGCGGTGTGCCTGTCTCAAGGTGGTGTATTGCCTGTTGACATTGAGCGAGAAGTGTCTACTCTCCTGGGAGTGATACAGTGTATGAAAAACATCATTCCCATTTTCTCCCAGGCAGGTAGCCAGGAGGAGGGTATGAAGGGCAGCTTTGGGGAAACAAAGAAGAACAAAGAAACTACATTGTCTAAAGAACAGTTGCTGAAGGTAATGGAAGGCTACATTTTCAGGGGCCATATTTATAAAACGACAAGTCGTTGCTATGCTGTTACTAAGGTCAAATTTCTGTGAAGGAAATTCCCTACAACTATGACATTTGCTCTGGAGGAACAGTCTTTCGCAGACTGTTCCTCCAGAGCAAATTTCATAGTTGTAGGGAATCTCCTTGAAAGAAATTTGGCCTTAGCAACAGCATAGCAATGACTTAAGTCGTTTTATACATACGGACCCTGATTTTTATCTCGCTTTGGACTAGCAGGGGCAAGATGTAGATATTACATTGGGGCGGTGTGCCTGTCTCAAGGTGGTGTAAAACTTTTGTAGAGTTTCTTTTTTACGTGGTAGATCTACTTTCTATTTCTACTTTCGGTGTAATACACACAAACAACCAAACAGTGCGTTGTCGCTACCCGGTGTCAAGATTACGGTTATTGGTGCCTACCGAAATAGCTTACTTATCCATGAAAGTTATTGTCAACTCTTCAACTAGAGACATATAACAAAACACACTTCCATTTAATCTGCGCCGATTATCTTTTTATGCCCCCATGACGATAGTCAGGGGTGCATTAAGATTTGCCCCTGTCTGTCTGTCCGTTGTCTGTCCGTCCGACCGTTCGTCACTTTATGGTATAGAGTTTGTGTAATCAACTCCTCCAACAGTTTTCAATGGATCTTTTTCAAACTTTGCATACATCTTCTGGACATGAGTCAGGGGTCTTAACCATCAGCTGTAACTCTGTCAAAGAAGAAGGCGCGGGACTTTCATCATTTATCGAAATTTAAACATATTCTACATAAAATAACATTTTAAATTAAACAAGAAAGTAGAATAGGTTTGATGTAAACTAAAAACAATTATTCAAAATGCTTCATCGAAAGCATGTCCAACGAAAGTTCAGGAAGAGCTATTGTTGTCACCCTGGCCTCAGCGTCCGCGTCTTTGTACGCGTCGGCATCTGGATTGGATGTTTTGGTTAAAGTTTTTTAAAGAGCTATATCTCCTTAACCCATAGATTGATTCTTTTTATACTTGCACTGTAGTTAGATATTGGTCCAAAGTTTAACAGGGTATCACCCCCACCCCACTCAGTGACCTTGATGTCAATGTCATGGACTTTGAAAATTGGGAGTTTTTTATTGGACAGGATGTTTTGGTTAAAGTTTTTTAAAGCCCAATATCTCCTTAACCCATGAATGGATTCCTTTGATGCTTGCTCTGTAGTTAGATATTGGTCCAAAATTTTCCAAGGTACTACCCCCACCTCACTCAGTGACCTTGATGTCAAGGTCATGGACTTAGAAAACAGTCTTTTTTGATTGTATGTTCTGGTTAAAGTTTTTTAAACACCCATATCTCCTGAACCGGTAAATGAATTTTTTTGATATTTGCACTGTAGTTAGACATTAGTCCATAGTTTTAAAGAGTACTACTCCAACCCCGCTCAGTGACCTCTTGATGTCAAGGTCAGGGACTTAGGAAATTTTGGTTTTTCTTAAAGTTTTCTAATTGCATACTGATTCATAATGCTTGGCAGAGATTTAGTTTACCCTTGAACTGATGTGAGACACTTTTTTTAGTTTTTACAAAACAATATATACTTACCCCACTGGATGACCTTGACTTTACCCCACTGGATGACCTTAGTCAAGGTCATCGACTCAGAATTTTGTCTTAAAGCTTTTTGGTTAAAGTTTTACCATTATGGACTCAGTCGATACTTATACTTGGAGTGATGTTTGATAATGGTTCAAGGCTTTGATACATCCTGGTTGCCCCCCCCCTCCCCCCCCCCCCCCCCCCCTGTACACACACACACCACACACCCTCAGTTCTTGGACTTTGAAATTTCATGTGGATTTTTCTTCTAATTTTATTTTAACACTTATTTCTGAGATAGCTTTTGTTTATAGAGATGTTGTCAGTATGGACATGCTTGCCTGAAGGTTTATGCATAGCAGACCACACCACCATAGCGACTGTGCGATGGGCAGGCGCCAATTCAGGCGAGCTATGCTGTCAGGTGACAGCTCTTGTTTGGTTTAGCTCTGTTTTTGTGACCATGGACAGACAGTCCAGGAGCCTCGTTCAGAGGAAGTCTTATGTAGTTTGTTGTATGTATATAGATTTAATGTATACCTTATTTGTCATACTTAACTTATGCGTGTATGCTTCATGTTGGCCAAAAAGGAAATAACAACAATGGAAAACAGAAAAAAAACTCACAAAAAGTTCTGCTTCTTCACTTCTATACATTCGTTTAGTAGGTGTGTATTTAGGTAAACCTCCGAATTCCTCTCCAGTCATGTTTTAAGACTTCTCAACATAATCTCAAATACCTGCTGGGTTCTCTTTGTACGACAATATCTGATGAAGAGCTCATTCAAGTAATCAGTTCAGAAATGTTTGGCCGAAGAGTATATAAGCTGCATTGGAGCAGATGTTTCAAACAGACAAAAATTTGACATCTGAAATGGCATTGACTTTAAAAGAAAGTGGCGTTTGCAGGGGCGTAACTAGAGGCAATTTCATAATACGCACAACCATGTTTTATTCTCTACTTCTTGAAGGGAAAGCTAGTATTTCAGCCACTTCGGTAATTGGTATTGAAATCTTGTCTAATATATAAATTTTCAGCATGCAAATATGCAAGTGCGTGTTGAAATTTTGTCAATTTTGACAAAATTTCAATACGCACTTGCGTATTTGCCGTATACGTAGCTACGCCCTTGCTTTGCCATATTTGCTGTTATCATTTTCCAGGTTTACCAGCTTCTCCTCCACCACACTGGTCATAGGGACCACAATGTTGTCACAGTAACACTGGAGGCGCTACTGCAGATTCTCCGTACCCCACTCCCTGGCTTGAAGGACATTCTCACTACATCTGGCAGTATTACAGAAACATACATCTACAAGAATGATATGCCTGGTCTTACTGCAGGGACTAACTGTAGGTTTATTCAGACTCATTATTAAACTGTATTATTGCATAAATATCAGTGTCACACGGTATTAGTAGGCATGTTTTAACAAACACAAAACCATGTACTAACATGGGTTTTCATGCCCCAATAATGACTCACATAGTGACTTTTCATGTGCAAGTTGCAGGGCAATACTCCATCAGTACAAAAATGAGTGCGATGAGGCTAAAAAATAGTGTGCCAAAATTTTTGTTACTTTTGTAGCATTGTAGTTAAATTTATGCAATAATAGCGATCAAACATTTTTTCCCAATGCATTAACGTTTGCAAGGTCCATTGGGAGATGTGGAAAACCTTGCCAAGGTTTTCCACATCTCCCAATGAACCTTGCAAACGCTGGCCTTTGGCCTCGGTTTTCAACATCTGTCTCGGGACTTTGCAAACGTTAATACAGGAAAACCCATGTTTGATCCCTATATGAATACATCTCCATTTGTCCCCCCACCCACAATTTGTACAAAGGCAGACAACTTATGACTTCCTGTTTGCTTCCCTGGGCAACACAATACTTTCAGATAGAGTCCACTCTTTGCTTCTAGGGAAAGAGATCCTTTCTTTTTCTCAAGAGTTGACCCCAATTAAGAAAGGAGGCAGAAATGAAGATTGCAGAGTTGCTTCCCCTGCCTCATGATGACAGACATTGATCCTGAGGGAGGGAGTTTTCTGTCCTCACCTCACATGCATGACATACATTTTCTTGCACACCTTCCATTATAATATTCATTTTTAAATGAGAAATGCATAATTTTAGCATCTGTTTATAGTATTTTTATGCCCCCAATTTCGGAGAAATTGTGGGAGCATATTGGTTTGGGCCTGTCCGTCTGTCCGTCTGTCATATCAAGAACCGTAAGAGCTAGGAGCTTGAAACTTTATACACATGATCAGTATGAAAAATAAGCGAACACGTGTTTTTTTGTTTTTTCCGCCGGTCATGTATTTCCAGAGTTATGCCCCTTTTTCGACTTAGCCTGTGGAAACTTGTGAACAAAATATCTCAAGAACCCCTGATGCTAGGATCATGAGGTTTTGCGGGATGAGAATACCCAAGGTGTAGATGACCTGATTAAATTTTGAAACAAATTCGTGAATTTTTGACCGAGTTATGCCCCTTTTTCGACTTAGTGCTTTGTAAGCCTATGGAACCTTGTGAACAAAATATCTCAAGAACCCCTCAAGCTAGGAGCATGATTTTTTGCAGGAAGATACTGCCTGTGGTGTGGATGACCTGATTAACTTTTGAAAAAAATTCGTGAAATTTTGATCGAGTTATTCCCCTTTTTCGACTTAGTGCATTGAGGCCTATGGTACAAAGGTACCCTTACATATAGTCAAGAACAATAAGAGCTAGGAACTTGAAACTATATACACATGATCAGTATGGAAAATAAGCAGACCTTTATTTTTTCATTTTTCCGCCGGCAATGTATTTCCAGAGTTATGCCCCTTTTTCGACTTAGCCTGTGGAACCTTGTGAACAAAATATCTCAAGAACCCCTGATGCTAGGATCATGAGGCTTTGCAAGATGAGAATGCCCAAGGTGTAGATGACCTGATTAACTTTTGAAACAAATTCGTGAATTTTTGACTGAGTTATGCCCCCTTTTCGACTTAGTGCATTGTAAGCCTATGGAACCTTGTGAACAAAATATCTCAAGAACCCCTCAAGCTAGGAGCATGATTTTTTGCAGGAAGATACTGCCTGTGGTGTAGATGACCTGATTAACTTTTGAAAAAAATTCGTGAATTATTGATCGAGTTACTCCCCTTTTTCGACTTAGTGCATTGAGGCCTATGGTACAAAGGTACCCTTACATATAGTCAAGAACCGTAAGAGCTAGGAGCTTGAAACTTTATACACATGATCAGTATGAAAAATAAGGGAACACGTGTTTTTTCTTTTTTCCGCGGGTCACATATTTCAAGAGTTATGCCCCTTTTTCGACTTAGCCTGTGGAACCTTGTGAACAAAATATCTCAAGAACCCCTGATGCTAGGATCATGAGGTTTTGCGGGATGAGAATGCCCAAGGTGTAGATGACCTGATTAACTTTTGAAACAAATTTATGAATTTTTGACCGAGTTATGCCCCTTTTTCGACTTAGTGCATTGTAAGCCTATGGAACCTTGTGAACAAAATATCTCAAGAACCCCTCAAGCCTGGAGCATGATTTTTTGCAGGAAGATACTGCCTGTGGTGTAGAAGACCTGATTAACTTTTGAAAAAAATTCTTGAAGTTTTGATCGAGTTATTCCCCTTTTTCGACTTAGTGCATTGAGGCCTATGGTACAAAGGTACCCTTACATATAGTCAAGAACCGTAAGAGCTAGGAGCTTGAAACTTTATACACATGATCAGTATGAAAAATAAGGGAACACGTGTTTTTTCTTTTTTCCGCGGGTCACATATTTCAAGAGTTATGCCCCTTTTTCGACTTAGCCTGTGGAACCTTGTGAACAAAATATCTCAAGAACCCCTGATGCTAGGATCATGAGGTTTTGCGGGATGAGAATGCCCAAGGTGTAGATTACCTGATTAACTTTTGAAACAAATTCGTGAATTTTTGACCGAGTTATGCCCCTTTTTCGACTTAGTGCATTGTAAGCCTATGGAACCTTGTGAACAAAATATCTCAAGAACCCCTGATGCTAGGATCATGAGGTTTTGCAGGATGACAATGCCCATAGTATAAATGACCTGATTAACTTTTGAAAAAAATTCAAGAATTTTTGACCGTGTTCTGCCCCTTTTTTGACTTAGTGCATTGTATACCTATGGAACCTTGTGAAGAAAATATCTGGAAAACATTTATTATGCCCCCAATTTCGGAGAAATTGTGGGGGCATATTGGTTTGGGCCTGTCCGTCTGTCCGTCTGTCCGTCTGTCATATCAAGAACCGTAAGAGCTAGGAGCTTGAAACTTAATACACATGATCAGTATGAAAAATAAGCGAACACATGTTTTTGTCTCGCCTGCGAAGCAGAGGCGAGACATAGGTATTGCTTTTCCGGTGTCGTCGTCGTCGTCGTCGTTGTCGGCGGCGTAAACTTTCATCGGGTTTTTGCGTTTAGGTCAGTTTCTCAGAAACTATAAGGGCTAGAGCCATGAAACTTGATTCATGCATACATCTGGAAGAGTAGATCTCAAAGCCATCATCAATACTGAGTCTTGACCTACATTTTACGGTTGACTGACTTTGCAATTTTTCATCGGGTTTTTGCGTTTAGGTCATTTTCTCAGGAACTATAATGGCTAGACCCATGAAACTTGGTTCATGCATACATCTGGAAGAGTAGAGCTCAAAGTCATCATCATTACTGAGTCTTGACCTACATTTTACGGTTGACTGACTTTGCAATTTTTCATCAGGTTTTTGCGTTTCGGTCATTTTCTCAGGAACTATAAGGGCTAGAGCCATGAAACTTGGTTCATGCATACATCTGGAAGAGTAGATCTCAAATTTATCATCAATATTGAGTCTTGACCTACATTTTATGGTTGACTGACTTTGCAATTTTTAGCTCACCTGTGGTGAGCTTATAGTATAGACTTGGTCCGTCGTCTGTCGTCGTCGTCGGCGTCGGCGTCCACAATTTTAAACATCTTCTTCTCAGAAACCACTGGGTGGATTGAAGCCAAATTTCATATGGAGCCTTAACAGGATGGGGGAACGAAAGTTTATATATTTGGTCCAGGTCACATGACCAAGATGGCCGCCACGCCCATATATGGTAAAAACCCTTCAAAAATCTTCTTCTCCAGAACCAAAAGGCCTATGACCTTGAAACTTGGTATGTAGCATCGGGCATGCGAGCCCATCATAATTTATATAAATCGTGACCTTGTGATGACCTTGACCTAATTTATGACATGGTCAACTTTGGTACGTTAGGCTTTTATATGGGAAAACGCTTAAACGGTGGATTTCTCAGAAACTATTTAAGTCTAAGGTACAATACTTGGTATACATGGTTGACTAAATGACCAGATGAAGATATTATGTCACTAAAGGTCAAGGTCATTCCGTCGGACCATCCGTCGTCAAGATTTTCAAACATCTTCTCCTCTGAAACCACTGGGCCGATTGAAGCCAAATTTCATATGGAGTCTCAGTGGGATGGGGGAACGAAAGTTTATATATTTGGTCCAGGTCACATGACCAAGATGGCCGCCATGCCCATATATGGTAAAAACCCTTCAAAAATCTTCTTCTCCAGAACCAAAAGGCCTATGACCTTGAAACTTGGTATGTAGCATCGGGCATGCGGGCCCAATATATTTTTACAAATCATGATCTTGCATTGACCTTGACCTAATTAACGGGATGGTCAACTTTGGTACGTTAGGCTTTTATATGGGAAAACGCTTAAACAGTGGATTTCTCAGAAACTATTTAAGTATTAGGTACAATACTTGGTATACATGGTGGACTAAATGACCAGATGAAGATATTATGTCACTAAAGGTCAAGGTCATTCCGTCGGACCATCCGTCGTCAAGATTTTCAAACATCTTCTCCTCTGAAACCACTGGGTCGATTGAAGCCAAATTTCATATGGAGTCTCAGTGGGATTGGGGAACGAAAGTTTATATGCGGGGTCTGGGTCACATGACCAAGATGGCCACCATGCCCATATATGGTAAAAACCCTTCAAAAATCTTCTTCTCTAGAACCAAAAGGCCTATGACCTTGAAACTTGGTATGTAGCATCGGGCATGCTGGCCTATCATAGTTTATACAAATGATGACCATGTGTTGACCTTGAATTAATTGACGACATGGTCAACTTTGGTATGTTAGGCATTTATATGGGAAAACGCTTATACAGTGGATTTCTCAGAAACTATTTAAGTCTTAGGTACAATACATGGTATATATGGTCAACTAAATGACCAGATGAAGATATTATGTCACTGAAAGGTCAAGGTCATTTTGTCCGTCTGTCCGTCATCAAGATTTTCAAAACATCTACTCCTCTGAAACCACTGGTCTGATTGAAGCGAAATTTCATATGGAGTCTAAGTGTGATCAGGGAATAAAAGTTTGTTCTCAGGGTCTTGACCAAGATGGCCGCCATGCCGTATATGGTAAAAACCCTTCAAAATCTTCTTCTCCAGAACCAAAAGGTGTATGACCTTGAAACTTGGTATGTAGCTTTGGTCACTCAAGCCCATCATAAACATTAAAATATATATCAGGACCAAGTGTCAGGTGAGCTACAGGACCATTGGTCCTCTTGTTCGTCTAGTTTTCGCATTTAGGTCTGTTTCTCAGAAATTATAAGGGCTAGAGCCATGGAACTTGGGTCATGCCTTCATCTGGAAGAGAAGAGCTCAAAGTCATCATCAGTATTGAATCTTTACCAACATTTTACGGTTGACTGACTTTGCAATTTTTTGTCAAGTTTTCACGTTTAGGTCTGTTTCTCAGAAACTAGGGCTAGAGCCAAGAAACTTAGTTCAAGCATACATCTTTGTTGATTTAGCTCTGTTTTGTGACAAAGCGCTAGCAGGCGAGACACCGCATTCCGCGGAATTCTTGTTTCTTTTTTCCGCGGGTCACATATTTCAAGAGTTATGCCCCTTTTTCGACTTAGCCTGCGGAACCTTGTGAACAAAATATCTCAAGAACCCCTGATGCTAGGATCATGAGGTTTTGCAGGATGAGAATGCCCAAGGTGTAGATGACCTGATTAACTTTTGAAACAAATTCGTGAATTTTTGACCGAGTTATGCCCCTTTTTCGACTTAGTGCATTGTAAGCCTATGGAACCTTGTGAACAAAATATCTCAAGAACCCCTGAAGCTAGGAGCATGATTTTTTGCAGGAAGATACTGCCTGTGGTGTAGATGACCTGATTAACTTTTGAAAAAAATTCGTGAATTTTTGATCGTTATTCCCCTTTTTCGACTTAGTGCATTGAGGCCTATGGTACAAAGGTACCCTTACATATAGTCAAGAACAATAAGAGCTAGGAACTTGAAACTTTATACACATGATCAGTATGGAAAATAAGCAGACCGGTATTTTTTTATTTTTCCGCCGGAGGTATTTCCAGAGTTATGCCCCTTTTTTGTCTTAGCCTGTGGAACCTTGTGAACAAAATATCTCAAGAACCCCTGATGCTAGGATCATGAGGCTTTGCAAGATGAGAATGCCCAAGGTGTAGATGACCTGATTAACTTTTGAAACAAATTCGTGAATTTTTGACCGAGTTATGCCCCTTTTTCGACTTAGTGCATTGTAAGCCTATGGAACCTTGTGAACAAAATATCTCAAGAACCCCTGAAGCTAGGAGCATGATTATTTGCAGGAAGATACTGCCTGTGGTGTAGATGACCTGATTAACTTTTGAAAAAAATTCGTGAATTTTTGATTGAGTTATTCCCCTTTTTCGACTTAGTGCATTGAGGCCTATGGTACAAAGGTACCCTTTACATATAGTCAAGAACAATAAGAGCTAGGAACTTGAAACTTTATACACATGATCAGTATGGAAAATAAGCAGACCCGTATTTTTTTATTTTTCCGCTGGCAATGTATTTCCAGAGTTATGCCCCTTTTTCGACTTAGCCTGTGGAACCTTGTGAACAAAATATCTCAAGAACCCCTGATGCTAGGATCATGAGGCTTTGCAAGATGCGAATGCCCAAGGTGTAGATGACCTGATTAACTTTTGAAACAAATTCGTGAATTTTTGACCGAGTTATGCCCCTTTTTCGACTTAGTGCATTGTAAGCCTATGGAACCTTGTGAACAAAATATCTCAAGAACCCCTGAAGCTAGGAGCATGATTATTTGCAGGAAGATACTGCCTGCGGTGTAGATGACCTGATTAACTTTTGAAAAAAATTCGTGAATTTTTGATCGAGTTATTCCCCTTTTTCGACTTAGTGCATTGAGGCCTATGGTACAAAGGTACCCTTACATATAGTCAAGAACAATAAGAGCTAGGAACTTGAAACTTTATACACATGATCAGTATGGAAAATAAGCAGACCTGTATTTTTATGCCCCCAATTTTGGAGAAATTGTGGGGGCATATTGGTTTGGGCCTGTCCGTCTGTCCTCTAACTCAAGAACCGTAAGAGCTAGGAGCTTGAAACTTTATACACATGATCAGTATGAAAAATAAGTGTACACATGTTTTTTCTTTTTTCCGCGGGTCACATATTTCAAGAGTTATGCCCCTTTTTCGACTTAGCCTGTGGAACCTTGTGAACAAAATATCTCAAGAACCCCTGATGCTAGGATCATGAGGTTTTGCAGGATGAGAATGCCCAAGGTGTAGATGACCTGATTAACTTTTGAAACAAATTCGTGAATTTTTGACCGAGTTATGCCCCTTTTTCGACTTAGTACATTGTAAGCCTATGGAACCTTGTGAACAAAATATCTCAAGAACCCCTGAAGCTAGGAGCATGATTTTTTGCAGGAAGATACTGCCTGTGGTGTAGATGACCTTATTAACTTTTGAAAAAAATTCGTGATTTTTTGATTGAGTTATTCCCCTTTTTCGACTTAGTGCATTGAGGCCTATGGTACAAAGGTACCCTTACATATAGTCAAGAACAATAAAGGCTAGGAACTTGAAACTTTATACACATGATCAGTATGGAAAATAAGCAGACCTGTATTTTTTTATTTTTCCGCCGGCAATGTATTTCCAGAGTTATGCCCCTTTTTCGACTTAGCCTGTGGAACCTTGTGAACAAAATATCTCAAGAACCCCTGATGCTAGGATCATGAGGCTTTGCAAGATGAGAATGCCCAAGGTGTAGATGACCTGATTAACTTTTGAAACAAATTAGTGAATTTTTGACTGAGTTATGCCCCTTTTTCGACTTAGTGCATTGTAAGCCTATGGAACCTTGTGAACAAAATATCTCAAGAACCCCTGAAGCTAGGAGCATGATTTTTCGCAGGAAGATACTGCCTGTGGTGTAGATGACCTGATTAACTTTTGAAAAAAATTCGTGAATTTTTGATCGTTATTCCCCTTTTTCGACTTAGTGCATTGAGGCGTATGGTACAAAGGTACCCTTACATATAGTCAAGAACAATAAGAGCTAGGAACTTGAAACTGTATACACATGATCAGTACGGAAAATAAGCAGACCCGTATTTTTTTATTTTTCCGCTGGCAATGTATTTCCAGAGTTATGCCCCTTTTTTGACTTAGCCTGTGGAACCTTGTGAACAAAATATCTCAAGAACCCCTGATGCTAGGATCATGAGGCTTTGCAAGATGAGAATGCCCAAGGTGTAGATGACCTGATTAGCTTTTGAAACAAATTAGTGAATTTTTGACTGAGTTATGCCCCTTTTTTGACTTAGTGCATTGTAAGCCTATGGAACCTTGTGAACAAAATATCTCAAGAGCCCCTGAAGCTAGGAGCATGATTTTTGCAGGAAGATACTGCCTGTGGTGTAGATGACCTGATTAACTTTTGATAAAAAAATTGTGAATTTTTGATCAAGTTATTCCCCTTTTTCGACTTAGTGCAATGAAGCCTATGGTACAAAGGTACCCTTACATATAGTCATGAACAATAAGAGCTAGGAACTTGAAACTTTATACACATGATCAGTATGGAAAATAAGCAGACCCGTATTTTTTTATTTTTCCGCCGGTCATGTATTTCCAGAGTTATGCCCCTTTTTCGACTTAGCCTGTGGAAACTTGTGAACAAAATATCTCAAGAACCCCTGATGCTAGGATCATGAGGTTTTGCAGGATGAGAATGCCCAAGGTGTAGATGACCTGATTAATTTTTGAAACAAATTCGTGAATTTTTGACAAAGTTATGCCCCTTTTTCGACTTAGTGCATTGTAAGCCTATGGAACCTTGTGAACAAAATATCTCAAGAACCCCTGATGTTATGAGCATGATTTTTTGCAGGAAGATACTGCCTGTGGTGTAGATGACCTGATTAACTTTTGAAAAGAAATCATGAATTTTTTATTGAGTTATGCCCCTTTTTCGACCTAGTGCATTGTAAGTCTATGGAACCTTGTGAACAAAATATCTCAAGAACACCTGATGCTAGGAGCATGATTTTATGCAGGAAGATACTGCCTGTGGTGTAGATGACCTGATTAACTTTTGAAAATAATTTGTAAATTTTGGATTGAGTTATGCCCCTTTTTCAACTTAGTGCATTATTTGCCTATGGAAGCTTTGAACAAAATATCTGGAGAACCCCTGATGCTAGGATCATGATTTTTGCAGGTTGATATTGCCCAAGGTGTAGATGACCTGATTAACTTTCGAAAACAATTCGTAAATTTTTGACTGAGTTAAGCCCCTTTTTCGACTTAGTGCGTTGTAAGCCTATGGTACAAAGGTACAAGCATTATTGGATGAACCTTCTCTAGAGACAAGCATATGGTTGGGGGCATAGTGTTTCATAAACACATTTTCTAGTTTTACTAGTGTAAATAATTACTATTATATAGGGAACAGAAGAGGGGAAAATCTCCCATTGTACCTAAGTAATGACATAATGAATGAAATGTCTTGTGCTCATCATACAAGTAAAATACATCTAAAATCTCTTTGTACCACATTTCAGCCTTATCTGAGGTTCCGTCGACAAGTGCTTTATCAACCACTTCTGAAGAAACTGGACTTGACGACGACTCGGAAATGAGTGAAATTAAACAAGACACTGGATCATTGTCTGATGCAGCTTCGCTTGACTCTGCTTTAGATGGTTCTGCTCCCCCTGGCTCCTCAGTGGAAGGAGAAATTTTAGAGGAACAAATGACCGAAAAGAGTCCTGATTCTGAAAATGATGACGGGGTCATGTTTGTTGCTGAGGCTCAGTATTCTGGGGTAGAGATAGGGGACATACAGGAAGATCAGTCTCAGAAATCTAATCTCTCCAAAGAGTGTAGTGGTAGTCAGGAAACATTGTTAAGCATTAAAAGTTTAAGCCCTAGTCATGTGACTCCTCCACAGCTGAGTATCGGGCAAGATCTGAACGGCAATCCTGAAGTGATTATTGACACTGATAATAATGAGGCAATTTCGCTAGACACTGACACATGCCAAGAAGATATAATGAATAATATTGGATCAGTGATTGATGGCTTGCCATTGCTGTATTGTGTTAGACTGATATGTAGGAGATTTTTGTTGTCTCGGAAGAAAGGAGAATTGGTTACTGACAGACAGGTGAGGGTTAGTGTCAAGACCCTGGCCCTGGGCTCCTTTGGTTGTGCTCTGAATCACCTACCAAGCATTTTCTTGGAGAAGCTTTTTACAAAAGACATCAGAGGTAAGAATTGAATGATCAAGCTCGGTTATTTAAAACTAACGATGCAGTTAATTGACAAGAGGTTGCATATTCAAATGCATTATTTGCAAAGTCTGCCATTTTTTTGCAGAAACATGTGAAGAACTCAGTGCTCCAGTTAAGAAGAGGTAACGGATAATTTAAGAATAATTTTGCATATCTCCATAAAAGCATATTTTGTGACCCATCATTAGAACCATCTCGCAGAGACGGTTCTAATGAGGGGTCACAACATATGTTTTTGTTTAGAAATAAGAAAAATTATCTGCAAATTATTCTTATTACCCCCTCTTATCTGGAGCTCTAGAACTTTTTCACTGCAAAAGCCCTCCACATTTTGTCAGCATAAACTGTTAGCACACTTAATATTAAATCCTTGATTAATGACTGTAGAGCTTACAATGCTTTGAACAGCTTGGCCCTGTTTGTCTCTTCGTTTAAAAATCTAATAAGATTTTTTGTTATGGTGGATAGATACACTTATAGGGGAAGCAACTCAACCATCTTTCTTTATTCGTTGCTTTAAAAATAAAACTGCTTATGAGCCGTGACAGGACAAAACCAATAAAGTGGCCCTGAAGACACAGATCAGACTCAGGGTATCAGCCAGGGCATCTCCTCACTCTGACCAGAGTCTTTGCTGTTGGCATGGAGGTAGGTTAAACCCTTAGCTGCCAATATAGTGCACTGCAAAGACTCTGATCAGACTGGGCGAATGCCCAGGCTGATTTGAGTCTTAGCTGGGTGCATATACCACTTTGTTGGTTTTGTCGTGTTGAAGCTCTTATTCACTATGTAAGATAATTCCAGCAAGATAAGGTGTCCCATTATCGACTTTACCATATTTGTTTCTAATTTAGTGAGATATTACGGTCCTTGAAGAAAACATTTTCTGACAGCAAAACTTGAAAATATGGCAGTTATTTACATGTTAGCTTATATAATAGTTTTAGGATAACTTTATAATAATACTTAGAGAAAGCCTTGTTTAGACCCTCATAGCATCCTCACTGAGGAGGATGGCAGCATGTTCTGAAGGATCAATACTATCCTAGAATTAGGCCATCCTTAGAAATATTCTTGTTTCCCCTTACCCGACCCTTTTTCTCAATGGTTGGTAGGTCGGTCGGGATTTTATTTTTTTTTCCCGTAAAAGTCAGAGCTCCAGATAATCTTTATAAGCGGGGACATGCTGACGCCTCACTCGAGCCGCTTCATCTGATAGTTTTTCCATCCCAAATTAAGACGTAGGAGTGTTTTTAAAAGTACTTGCATATAAGTCCTATAAAAATAGACGACGCAGTTTTTATAATTAAATAGGGACGGGCGAATGGCGCCCCGTTACTGCGACTACTGATACGTTCCGCTGAGGTAAGTGGGGCATGGAAGTATAAGACACACACGTACAAAACACGTACACACTCATAATTAAATGTGTGAACGCGCCATATCGGGGACATGTGTAATGCGCATTCTGATCATGGTCTATTCTGGTTACTTACGTAGTTGTTTAATCAAGCAGTGTAGATATGAGGTGACAGTTCAAACTGGTACACAGATTTTTTTATAAAGTCCGTCGCATTCCGTCTTTAATGTTGGCCGTATAGCCAAGAACAGTACATAACACTTTCATTCAAGTTTTACGATAAGAACAGTGTGACCCCGACGAGGCTGCATTGTTAGCAAATATGGGATCGGATGCACCGGAGATAAACACATTCTCGTTGCATCGTCGTCTATACACTTTTGTCACATACATTGTACCCTGTTTTAGATATTGGGACAACCCAAATATGAAGATCTATATCCGTAAGAGGAGTTTATTAGGGTGAACGGGTCAATCTGTATCAAAACAACATGCAAACATTAATTATGGTCATTGCGAGTTACGCATTCTCATCAGGGAATACGCTATAACGGAGTGTAAAGACGGTAGTAGTTTTTTTTAAATACGGTAAGCACCTGCACGTGGTTATGTTGATCAGACATCAAAGAACGCCGCATTGAACTGGACACGTGTCATTTAAAACTGTGAGACAGGCAAAGGTACCTTATACCATATGCCCCGATCAGCCTGCGCAGTAATGCAATGCGACTGGTGTTTCCTATTCACAACTTTGATCTTTGGATTATGAAAACTTTTACCATAAATTAGAAAAGCGAATATTTTCTGCGCGTTCGCGTTCCGTTGGACACATTTGGCACCACTGGAGACGTTTTGATTCGCGTCGGCAAAATGAGATTTCAGCCATGTGGGTTTCCTAACAATCGAAATAGTTTTCAACCTAATACTAGATGAATTGTTTGTCCAGACAGGGATGACTGATCAGACTTAGCCAATACACATGCTTATCTGCGTTTTCCCTATATGCACACGTTGTAAAGTACCCTAAAAATGTAGCCTTTAAAGCATAATTTTATGCGATTTTCGCTAGTCTAATAACTTTAAATCCGATTTTACTTTTTTGAACAGTCTCCGTGTATTTCAGAAAAGACAAATTGAACATAACAATACCCGGAATGCAATTTCGTTGCTCAACAATTTTCGCATGCAGCTCTGTATCAAAGAATGACCCTTTGTTTTTGCCTGACACCGAAATTTTCAGCTCCAGGTAACTCTACATAAAACCTATCGGCACGTGCGTTGAGCGGCAGCCAGTGACTTCAAAAGATGACTGAAATCCTTTGATCTTTTGCCAGTCTTATCTAAGGTGGTTGAGCGCATTTTTGTTTGGCTATTCCGCTCTGCTTCTTTTGTCTCCAAACATAGTTAAAAAGACGATGCCGTTCGTTTTTATGATGGATAATCCTGTTTTAGTGGGAGTAGCATATTCTTGACTCATTAGTTTGGGACTGCAAGCGTTTTTCGTCAGAAACACCTTTATCTAGAGCTCTGAAGACCCAGATTTTTGGTACTCGGCACAAAGGTAGAAAAAAAAAAAAAAAAAAAAAAATTGAAATCGGAAAAAAATATTTCCGGTCGCTACGATTTTTTACGGTCGGTCGCGTAAGGGGAAACATTAAATATTTTATTTTTGGCCTTATCTTGAAAAACCCATCCTTAAGTTGAGCTCTGTGTATATATGATACTTATACATTTATTAAAAACAGATAATTAAATTATTTGAGAATGAATTGGAGGTGTGAGAAAATCACAGTTTGCCATTATACATGTATGAGTTTCAGATAGCATGGCACTTATAATTTGAGAGGAGCATGGCATACACTTTATCACTGCACTTTATGCCACGCTCCTCTCGAATTGTGAGATGTTACCATAGCAACTATGGAAGTACCAATTCCTGTGCTAAGTACTTTGGCAGAATGACATCTCGATGACATCACTTTGACATCAATATGAACTCTTAGTTGCTATGGTAACAGATTTATGACTTCATTGGTATAGGAGCATGGCATACAGTGTTTGCCATGCTGCGTCAATTTTTCAGTGACATTACAAACTGAAATTCTTTCCACAAAAACTTCTGATTTTCTCAAATGATTATTGACAAGTCATTTTATTCTTGTTTTGAAATAATGCTTACTGCAGGTGTAGATGAAGTGCCAGATGTAAGGGATGTTCTGCTTTATTCTTCCCACCCTGACCCCCAGCTAAGAGGACATACCACATTGATTATCGGCAGCTTCATCAATACAGTACTTATTGAAGGAAGAGGAGATTTTGCCAAATGGTTACAACAGAATAATGCAGCTAGTAATGGTGAGACATTACCTGTTAATAGCTGAGCCACGACACGCAAAATCAACAAAGTGGCATGTGCCTCCACTGAAGACTAAGATCAGCCTGGGCACCTGCCCAGTCTGATGAGACTTTTTGCTGTGTGCTTAAAGGATAGCTAAGGGTCTAAACTAGCTCCATTCAGACATTGATGACTGATCTGGGTCTTCACTGGGTGCACATGCCACTTTGTTGGTTTTGTTGTGTTGCGGCTAAGTACAGTCTGAATATGCATTCTTGTCACTCTAGAAACATGTAGCAGGGCTGTGGAAATTTTCTGCTTGTCCATGGATAAGTAAACAGATAAAATTAACTTGTTTGAACAAATATTTGCTTGCCCAGGTAAAAAAAACAGGCATACATGAAATTAGGATGAAATAGTAGATAATGAATAGAAGAAGAGCTAAGAAAGGTTGACTGATGATAGTTTTTGGCTAACTGTCACAAAAGTTCAAATGAGAGCATTTGTTGTAGGCATCTGTTAGAATTACTGCACCGAGGCGATTTTAACAGGTACTTACAACAAATATCTCAGAATTGTCCTCAAATACTTTCCTTATTTTTTAAACTGATGACTCTTTACAAATTTGTTTCCCAGGGCAAGTAAATTGAAATTTCTCACTTGTCCAGAATCAAACAGGACAAGTCTGGCATAGTATTTCTATAGCTGTGCATGTAGGAAAGACTTGATCAAAATATATGGATAGACATTGTGCACCTTTATTGCACATATTTGAAACCCTGCAGAGCTCCAGATAAGAGGGGGTATTGAGGATAATTCAAAGATAATTTTTCTTATTTCTCTACAAAAACATAGGTTGTGACCCCTCACTAGAACCGTCTCGGTAAGACACTTCTAATGAGGCATCTTATAACTGTTGCAGTCATAGCATTTTGGCACAACTGTCTTGCAATGCTTTACTGCATTGCTAGATTGAGGAGAAGAAGTAACTGAGTGCAAAACTTTAAAAAAGTATGATTTCATTCAAGACTTTTGTCGATGGTCGTGTCAAGATTTGTGTTTTGTTGCGCAGGTGGTCATAAATGTTTAAAAGGAATGCTGAGTTGATCGTAAATGGGAAGAGGTTGATCTATTCTGTGAAATATTGCTTTGTTTTCTTGTAACATATAAAGTTGGAATCTAATATTACTGTGGTTGTAAAGAGCACTAAGTAGGCCACTGGCTGATGGATTCAGTTTTTGCAAATGATAAAGGAAAAAGACTGTACATGCTGCCTTCTGGCAAAATAACAGAAGAATGCAAAAATCAACATCTTTTTCTACAAACCAGGCTTAACACAGTGAGTACATCTTCAGTGTCTAAACATCTCTGAATGGAATAAATATGCCCAGTATCATTGTAAAAACAGATCTGTAAAATGTTTTGTCAGTGCAGATATATTCAAGAAAATCTGTCAGAATAAAAGTTGTTTACCTGTTGCGAGCAGTTTCCTGCAATGTCTCGTAACTAATACTTTTGTGTACATAAGTTTGCCTACATATCGTGTGTATGTCCTCATAGAGAAATAAGAAAAATGTTTTCAGAGTTATCAAATACATTTGTACGACTATATCTCTTGCTCTGTTTTTACAGATTGTATCACAGCAGAGAGATTGGTGGAGATTCTTCTGTCAGTAGCAGAGGACATCTCCTCAGTTGCAGCACGGCTGGCTGTAGGGGCATTAAAATCCTGTATACCTGAGTTGTTGCACAGTTGTCATAGTGATGTAGGGCTGCGTGGCCTTCTGAAACTGTTGACTGTCAAGAATAACAACTATTGGCTAGTTAAAGTGAGTATGAAAAAGGAATTCTAACACAGCGCATCTACAGAGGCAGTAGAAAATCGCAGTGAATTATTCTACAACAGTTTACTGTTTCATCCCACATGAGCTAACATGTTCGTCAAAACAAATGAAGTCAAACAGTGTTTCCCTAATGTTTTATGTCACAGTGTTTTCTTTTCAGCAGGATATTGTGGACAAGAAATACACATACCCTTGTTACTGTCTAGATTGTTGGCTGGATTTTTTACACTAGAAAGACTGTTGGGAGAATATGAAGGAAATGGGATTATTTACACACTAGAAGGACTGTTGGGAGAATTTGAAGGAAATGGAAAACGAAAGTGATTTTGTGTGTTAGAATCCAAATAGATCAGCTCTAACAGTGATTAGTTGAATAATAAATCACTGTCTGTCAGTTAGTTTTAAGTAGATATATCACTCAAGCTTATGATGTGATTTACTTTACAACTGACCTCCAGACTGATTCATTATTCAACAAATCTTTTAAGAGCTGATTTATTTCTTGAACATTAAGCAGGGCTGTGGAAATACCATGCCCGACTTGTCCTACTTGTCCCATTTCACCCAGGACAAGTGAAAAATTTCATTGTACTTGCCCTGGGACAACTATGAAGAAAGTATATGGTTTTCGTTTCAATTACAACAACTGATTTTTTGTTTTAGAAAAATACTTAGCAAACAGTGTGGACCCAGATCAGACTGCTCCTGCAGGAGCAGTCTGATCAGGGTCCACATTGTTTGCCATTCCAATTTATACAGTTACCTTGAAAAAGTTTTATATGTTTAGAGGCCAGGAGAAAGATGTTTTGATTTTTTTTCAGACATTTAGTACAGAAAAGATGCCTTTATCCACATTTTAAGGCTTTGAGGCTATTTAAAATGAGAAATGAGATTTGTTAGATATAAATGAGCTTTATGTTTGTGGCTGAATAAATCTTAAAATAATGCGTTTAACATATCTATGGTCTTGGACAAGTAATTTTTTTTGGCGGACAAGTGGAGTTTCACTTTTTACTTGTCCCTGGACATGTAAGAATTTTTTCTATTTCCACAGGCCTGCATTAAGTATGTGTGATACTTCCCACTGTGCATATGGACTGCTTTCATAACATATTTGTGTTGTTTCTCACAGAGCTGTCTTCTTTAAGGCTAGCCCCCTGTCAACAGGGGCACAGTTTCAGGTCAGAATGAGATTCTTTGGAGGTATATTTATACACTTAATGGGTTATGAGTGTTTAAAAATGCTTTTTATGATTGATTCTTGAACTGCTTTTAGAATTTATACAAAAAAGTGATTCTTGAACTGCCTTTAGTATTTATACAGTAAAGAAAGGCTCTTTAGGAATAAACTCTGCAGTTTACATGGGGTTGTTACATACGATTTTATTGTGGTATGAAGTTTTTCATTTCCATGAGAATTTGTGAGGTTTGTAGCTTAGTAGTAATTTCCAGCTTAGATTTAGTAAAATTAATTAAATAGATTAACAGAGACAATTAAGTTTTAACTGTCGACACTGCCCTAACAACCACCTGAACTAAGCGAATCCCAGCCTTAAATGACCAACTCCCTACCTTAAACAACCGATCAAAAATCCACCTGTGAGTTTCAAACACTTTTATCTCTCTGCTAAGAGACAGTGTTTGATACTCTTGGGATATTTTACGACTGACTGCGCAGTTAAACAGTTTTCACAGCTGTTCGTCATCAGAAGCCAATTATTTCCCGTTCTGGTCGTCGTATCAATATCGTATGTGCAACAAGTATACACTCACAGAAAGGGGGTTATGAAGAAAGGTACATACCAATTTGGTTTTCTCGAAAAGTTGTACTTATCGAACATTTTAAGGTACATGTATGTGGCAGCACTATTGTCACTAGCCCGAAACAGCATTTCTGATTTATTTCTAAGAATTGTTCTGCTCAGTGCTGAGCTTTTTTTATGGCAGAAATTTAGTTTTAGAAATTTTAGCATATCATTTTCTAATCAATTAAAGGCATGTTTTATGTCTATTTTGTTATAACTGATTAACCACACAATGAGCCCTTTCATAAGAGACAACCTGTCATAAGAAACCGTTTTTGTGTACCACCTTCAATGGTGTCTCAAGGCAGGTTTGACTGTATGAGTTGTTGATACTGATTTTTTCTTTTTATAACCAGGTTGAGCTGTTAGAACTTATTCAGTGTCTTGACTTCAAAGTGATCCACCACCTAGAAACTGTTTGTGAAACAGTGAAGAGAGGGAGTCATCATTATTTAGGGGTAAGTGTATAGACTACGAGAGAGAGATAGAGGCCTGTCTGTAGACAGGACAGGTCTTGTTTCATGTAAGAGTAGATCTCTCATGGAAGGGTTTCCTTTTCCAGCAAAGCAAACAAAAAGTATCGAAAGTTTTTTTCCCTTTATTATAATGAAAATAACAATTCAATGTACCATACCCCATGGCGGACATTTTTATACGCCCGTTTTGAAAAAACGGACGTATTATGTCATGGCGCTGTCCGTCCGTCCGTCCGTCCGTCCGTCCGTCCGTCCGTCCGTAAACATTCTTGTGCGCTCCATAACTCATTTACCGTTTGGGATATATTTATGATATTTGGTAGGAATATGTATTAGGTTGGGGGAACGTGTCGGGTACAGAAGTGGTTGCTCCACCTTCCTTAGTTTCCAAGTTATGCCCCTTTGATTAATTTTTTCCCTGCCAGTCTTGTGCGCGCCATAACTAGATAACCGTTTGGGATATCTTCATGAAACTTCATAGCAATGTGTATGAAGTCTCAAAGATGTGTCGCGTACAAAAATGGCTGCTCTCCCTTTCTTCATTTTAGAGTTACATCCCTTTCATCAGTTGATTATGGTTATTTTTGTGTATACATATCTTGTGCATACCGTCACTTTGTAACCGTTTGGAATATCATGATGAAACTTTATAGCAATGTGCATGATCACAAGACGATGCGGGGCATACAAGAATGGTTGCTTCCCCTTTCTTCATTTTGGAGTTACTTCCCTTTGATAAGTAATTTTAGGCATTTCTCAGTCACTCCATATCTCCTTAACCTTTTGAAATATTAGAATGGAACTTTGTAGGAATATGTATAATAATGGGGCAATGTATCCCGAGCAAGAACCACAACTCTGGCTTACTGAATTATCTGCCCTTGCATAAATTTCCTGTTTCCTCTGTGATTCCTTAACCCTACATGTGATTTTGTCAGGGGAATGTAGTAGAGCCAAGAATCTAGTATATTTTGTTTATGAATTATCTCCCTTGTTCAACTATGGCATTACTCAACTTTTGAGCCACAATAACTTTGAAGCTGATTTTTGGTATACTCATAGTATTTGATGTGTTAAATATTTGAATAATGTTGCCGTCATTAGTTCTAAAGTGGTTGCCCCTGTTTGTCTGCCTATCTATCCTTTTGTAAACAATCTTGTTCATCCCATACTCCTTCATGACATTAAAACGGGCGTATTATGCGCCGCTTGCGAAGCCCTTGTTTTTTATGCCCCCGTGACGATGCCCCCGTGACGATAGTCAGGGGGCATTAAGATTTGCCCCTGTCTGTCTGTCCGTCTGTCTGTTCGTCACGCTTTATGGTATAGAGTTTGTGTAATCAACTCCTCCCACAGTTTTCAATGGATCTGTTTCAAACTTTGCATACATGTTGGGGACATATTGAAGATGTGCATGTGGATTTTTGTTGGACCTAAAATTAATTTTGACAGAATTACGGCCTTTTGAACTTAGTCATTTTAGGCAAATTTTTGCATTGTAGGGTATAGAGTTTGTGTAATCAACTCCTCCCACAGTTTTCAACGGATCTTTTTCAAACCTTGCATACATGTTATGGACATATTGAAGATGTGCATGTGGATTTTTGTTGGACCTAAAATTAATTTTGACAGAATTACGGCCTTTTGAACTTAGTCATTTTAGGCAAATTTTTGCATTGTAGGGTATAGAGTTTGTGTAATCAACTCCTCTCACAGTTTTCAATGGATCTTTTTCAAACTTTGCATACATGCTGTGAAGGTATTGAAGATGTGCATGTGGGTTTTTGATGGCACTAGAATTAATTTTGACAGAATTATGGCCTTTTGAACTTAGTCATTCTAGGGAAATTTTGCATTGTAGGGTATGGATTTTGTGTTATCAACTTGCTCCACAGTTTTCAATGGATCTTTTTCAAACCTTGTCTACATATGGTGGACATATTTGAAGATATGATGAGGCATATTGATAGGTCTAGAATTAATTTTGACAGAATCACAGCCTTTTTAACTTAGTCATTTTGGGCAGTTTTTTTCGTGGCAGGTTATGTTTTCAATGGCTTCTTTGTAGGTGTTTTATGGATATATACATATCATGTGACAGGCGCTGCACGGGGGCATCATTAGTGTCTTACAGACACAATTTTCTAGTTTGAATTATGAAATAATTTTTTTTATCAATAGCTTTCAGTCAGTGCACATACTTTACTTTAAATGGTTTATCAAACATTGACGAGGGGGTCTTCACTATATGATCTTCATGACAAGTATACCGTATTAGTCCTAAAATATGCCCCTGTTCTTATAAATGCCCCCTGCTTCTTGTCCCAAAATAATGTTAATTAAACATGCATGAATTCCTATTTGCATCTTTTATGAGGTACCTCTTTGAAATGGGGTCTAGTCTTAAAGGAAAGAATTTGCTCCTAGAGGAGCAAATTCCTTCCTGTAAGATTTGACTCCCATCCTTAATGAGAAGGGAGGCAAAAATAGAGTTACTTCCTCTGAAAGGATACCTATTCACCTTAATACTGTTTATTAGAGGTATTTTGGCAGTGGCTGAGTTACTACAATTTAGGCTCTAGATACCACTCCCTTGTAAAATGCAATGCCCCCATGTCATTTAATAGGATTAATAAGGTATACTTGCTCTTCCTCCCCTCCCGCCTCACAACCCCCATTGTAAAATGCAATGCCCCCATGGTATTTAATAGGATTAATAAGGTATGATATGGTTGTGCAGACCAGCCTGTGCATATCTAGGCTTCTTTACAGTGAACTGCACACTAGTTGGTAAGACTGTACCTGTTCACATATCTTTTTATAAAGAAGTAAGAAATTAAGAAAAAAAAACATTCTTGAATTACAATACTCCACTTCCTTGATATGGAGTCTGCTTACAGTTGTTGAATCATTTCAGGAGCTGGGTCTTCAGGAGAGGTTCACAGAAATCGTCATGTCATTCCTGGGTGATGAAGATTACCGTGTGAGGCAGTGTGCGGCTGTCACTTTAGTCAGGTATGTGTCTTCCTCAGGGCTATTTTATATACAGTTTTGATTCTCATCTCAGACTATCCCTGTGATGTGGTTTGGGTTTGAAGGATGGATAACTGGTTTTATGGCCCTGTTAAGAGTAATTCAGTCCTTTGGAGCTGATGGAAGGGTTATAAGGAAAGTCTGTGTGCTAGGAACCGCTTGTATAGTTGAAAAGATTTTCTTTTCCAGTATATCAGGCCATTGCTTAGCCCACTGAGCTACCGAGGCTCCAGGCATGGGTTTTGGGAAAATTGTTTGTGGATTTTGAAAGGATTTTGAGAATGAATTTTGGTAGTAGAGTAGGGTGAAAATAAAGGATTCAGCATTATGATGAAATTCCTAAATTAAGAGCGAATCTCACAGTTGAAGCTATGTTGTTTTACTTCTGACAGATATCAATAGAATAAAAATCTGTTAATACTTCAGAGCTGTCGGTAGTTAGATAACTTTTCTTATTGTGCCATCAACTCATATACTGTGGCCCCTCGTTACGAATATCTCACAGAGGCAGTCTAATAAGAAGCCACATCATGAATTTGGATGAAAAATTTACAGAAATTTCTCCCTTTCTGGAGCTCTGATTACCATACTGCTCTTACTGCTCTTAAAGGGCCCATTGCTCTCACTATAGTTTTGTCATTGTAAATGACTGTGATTAGCCAGCTTTAAACAAATAAAACATCCTTGAGTTTCACATAAAACGGGTTTGAAAACTTATTTGGGTCATTTTAGTTGGCAACTAAAATGACCTACTTTCGATTTTAATAAGTTGAATAAAATGGTAAAAATAAAATGTACAGGCGTGGAGCCCCAGCCACTATCCGGGTATCCCGCCTATGTTTATAAAGCATTGTTAAACGGGAAACCAGACTAGGAAATTCTATTATGTGAGTAAATTATTATTTTTCAAAAACTTGTTTTCTCTCCTTTTTGCCAGTTTTATGACTCAATATATGCATGTCAACCCACATTTTATTACCAAACGCGAAGGTTGAACCGCTTTTTACACTGATTTGAATTAAGACGTTTTTACCATTGCTAGGACTATGGATACTTTAAGTATTGGGACATTTAAGAAATAGAATTTTATATTTGGAAGATTAACCATAATGTTCCAGTTTTGGAAAATTTTATTCATGTATCCCAATATATAATCATTAAGCATTACAATGCAATGAACTCTTGATATCTTGAAGTCAAATTCATCCCAGACTACTGATATCTTAAAGTAAATTTTCTGGTCCCAGAAAATTTGCTGTGAGATATCAGTAGTTTGAGATATCTGGACGTGAAATGTAAAGACACATAGAAAATGCATTCATACTATATTCTTTGATATAAGTGGCTACTTTGAGATATCAGTGTTTGAGCTAACAAGGGCTAACTATACCTATTTTTACTGTAGAATGGTTCCTAAACTGTACTACCCACTTGAGCACATTCAACAAGATGCTGTCATTGCTCTAGCAAGCTCCTACACAGACCACTTCCTGTCTCCCATCATGCATGACTGGTCCCAGCAGCCTCCACCTTTAGTGCAGGGATTGGTCAAACCATATCATGTGACACCAAAGGTTCACTGCCAGCATGTGATAGAGAGTTCATTGTCAAGAATTGTGATGTCTGTGTTGTTGAAGCTGCAGCTATCGAGGTTGAAACATCTCACTGTAAGTATTATCAGTGTAAGTTAGTACTTAAGTACTGAAATGATGTATAGAAGTGAAACACAATATGGATGTAAAAGGTGTTTTGTGCATTTTTGTCTTGCTTTCAACTGTCAGAATGCAAGCATACTTGCATTGGACTTCTTTTCTTGTTGTTAATTTTCCTGAAGTTTTCTGGTTTACCCTGATATACTGAAGTATTGGGACATCTAAAACTATTAATTTTCCATTTGTTCCAAATGGAAAATTAATGGTTTTGAGGTGTACCAGTATTTGAGCACATAAGGGTAGCTCTATTTATACTTTGTGACAGTGTCTTGGTTGGTCAGACATAGCATTCCACAACTTTTTTCCTTTTTGTTTCATATTGTTGATGATAACACTTGCATGACATGTGAGGGTGCAGTGTTTTGGTTGATGTGATTTTACAAATCGATATGCTAAACTGAAAGAAATCCTTGAACTTTTTGAACAGCTGAAAAGCCAGAGATAGAGGAACATTTCAAATATGAGTACAGTCAGAACATCACTTTTGATTGGAGGATTGTGAATTAGTGACAGAACAGTCATTAGAATTCTTAAAATTAAGTTAGGTAAGGTTCACAACAAATTTTGCTCCATTGTGATTTTTCAGTTCTGCCGATAAGGAGTATGGGAACATGTTTATGTTTTCCACCAGTTTGGGAGGAAAACACTGTTACATCCTGTTCATTTCCTTATACAAAAGGGGTCTACTCTTAATAGAAAGAATTTGCTCCTCAAGGAGCAAATTCTTGCCTTTAAAGGAGCAAATTCTTTCATTTGAGAGTAGACCCCCATTTAGAAGTCAGGAAATTCTGAAAATGGCAGAGCTGCTTCTCCTGAAAGTATACCCATTCACCTTAATTACCTTGTTGTATTTCAGTCTGGTTGTTGTTTATCTTTGTGCTTACTGTCAGAAGAGTATTTGACCAGTACTTATCCACATGCTTGGGGCTGTGGCACATCTACCCCACTGGTTGCCAAGGAAACCTCACAGAAATGTAGACGGCCACCCACCAGGTCTCTTAGTTCTTCCAGGTAGGCATCCTTTCAGTACACTTATTTCTGTTATTAAAGAACCAAAAATGAAAATATTCTAATTTGCAAGCTGCGTAGATCCAGATGGGATGACTCATAATGAGAAAAAAAACAGCCCACACAGACAGAAAAGGTTATCATGTTTCTTTGTCAGTTAAAACATCAAAATAAATCAGTACTAATTCCAAAACAAGTCTTTGCAATAATTTTATTCTTGGTTATGAGATCTCCCATATTTTTTTTTTACAGAAAAAGAGGAGAAATATCAATATCTTTACTCCTAAAATTTTATCATGAGGGCTCTATTTATGTCGTTTCAGTACACTTAGCCTTGAGGAGTTGACCTCTGGCTCGGGAGGCCTGTTACCCATAATCCTCTCTCTGCTGACCTCATCACCAGTGACCCTTGACCTCTCCTCACATCAGTCAGCCCTCCAGCTGGCAGGGAATCTTATAGCTGGTAAGAATACTGTTTTTATCCTTGAGATGACTAAGAGATAAGATATGTATGCTTCATACTACAATTGGTAAATAAAAAATTTGCAAAAAGTTCTGAGTAAAGTAAAGTTTTAAGAGCTGTTTTTAAGTCCAACAGCCGAAGCTGTAACTTGATGCCAGTTTAACAGTGTGGTATCCAATCAAAACACAGAATTAATGACTTGAGAATGATTATTTGTTTGAGAAATTCTGAAGTTTTCATTAGAGTTTGCAATGTCATTGAAAAATTGGCGGAACATGGCATTCACTGTATGCCATGCTCTGATACCAGTGACATCATAGGTCTGTTAACGTTGCAACTTAGAGTTCATATTGATGTCAAAGTGACATCATCGAGATGTCATTCTGCCAAGGTACTAAGCACAACAGTTGGTAATTCCATAGTTGCTAAGTTAGTAGATCTATGGCATCATCTTTACTATATTAGAAAGGAGCATGGCAGCCAATGTTTGCCATGCTCCTCTCGAATTATAAGTGAGATGCTACCTGAAATTCATACATGGGAAAAGTGTGATTTTCTCAAACCTAGAATTCATTCTCAAATATCTCACTTCTCTGTTTTAATTGGCTCAGTTATCACAATGTCAATGTGATGTTGCAACTGGTGGGCACCTATCTTTCATCGGCAGAAATAGACAGTCACTCCTAATAGGTTCATTTAAGGAAATCTAGCAGCTAATGTAAATATTTCTTCATGAAAGCCTGTTGTTGTTGCAGCTCATTATGCACCAATGTGATAGTTCACCTTGAATATTTATCGTAATTCCAGGCAGTGTATACCAGTGCCTTAGATGTCCAGACACAGACCACAGTAAGACAGAGCCAGGTACCAGTGAAGAATCAACAGCCTGGTCAGCCTTGTCTAACAGAGCTCTGGTACCCATAATAGACCAGTTACTGATTCACGTTGCCAGGTACAACTAAATAAAAACCTTAGAAATTTTGATCGCAATGCTGAGGCAAACAATGTAAACCTAGATCAGTCTGTTTCTCCAGAGAGAGCAGTCTGTTTGCCATTTGCCGTTAAGGTGTATGGATGCACCATGTTCTTTCTGCCATTTTTCCTGATGCTAACTATTTTTGTGACTTCCTGTTTGCTTCCCTAGATAATGAAACCCTTTCAAAAGGGTTCTACTTCTAAATTTGAATTTGCTTCCCTGGAACTAGCCTGCATTTATAAGAGAGGCAAATATGAAAGTGGCAGAGTTACTCCCCTTGAAAATATACTCATTCACCTTAATTCTCTGTTGTTTTGTTAATGATGCTCACATGTTGGAGAAGAAAGCAGTTGCTATAGATGTCTGTAGGGTCAAGGGGTTAGGAGTTGAGCATTAACAACTAGACAGTCTAGTCTAGTCTGTCCCATAGCCTTGTAAGGTCGATGGGGCACCATAGATGACTTTGCAATAATCAATTTCCACTAGTTCAGACTTTGCAGCAATCTATCAATGTCCACTTAGTCTTGTTTCCAGCTGCTTTAGTTGTGGGATCCTGTCCATTCTTAATATTGTCTTCCCACCTCTTCTTCTATCTGTCTTTGCTTCTTTTTTTTTTTCGATGTACCCTGTAGGATCTGCTTCACTTATTGTTACTTACAGTAAAAATATTAACAATTTGGACACCAAAAATAACTACTGTAACCATCCTTTAAATTGAACAATTTGGGTGTCAATGCAAAAGTGCTTGTAAAAGATGCAGGTTGAATGGCAACAGTGTAGACCCAGATCAGACTGCTGCTCCATGAGGAGCAGTCTGATTTAAGTCTGCAGTGTTTGCTTAAACCTATTTATCCCAGTATTTAGAATTTTTGCAGTATGCTAGATAACTGCTCTAATTTGGCATGACTCATATTTGCAGCAAAAAATTGTTCCATAAATACAGCTGTATCCAAATATTGGGACACCTGAAATAATTATTATAATCATTCTATGACTAGAACATTGTAACGTAAATATTCTAAAAAAAATTAGGACCCCTGAAATGATTATTACATTCATTGTAAAAATGGAATAGTTTGGTTTTGCAGTGCAGTTATACATCCAAAAGATGCAGATGGAATGGCAGACAGTTTAGGCCCTGATCAGAGCTCGTTATAGGAAAATTATGGTACTAATGGTGTTTTCTGTGTATTTCAGGGTGTTGAATGTGTTTGCTCATGTGATTGATGAGATAGTACCAGGTCCTCCGCAGATCAAAACCAGCCTGCCTTCACTGCCACAGGCCCCTAGTCTCAGTCCAATAAAAAGGAGAGCGAAAGGGGAGAAAGATACTGGCTCCAATCCTGGAACACCTGGACAGGACTCTAAAACAGCTCAGAAACAGTCTCAGAAAGGTCAGTTGACGTTGATTTAAGATTGCAGAATTTTCAGATTTGATTTGTATCTTGCCTTCAGCTACATGTAGCTTAAGGGAGACATAGATATTACTTTTACGGAGTCGGTGGTGCAAACTTTGCATCAGGTGTTCTGATGTAGCTTTGTTTTGTGACAGTGTTCAGACAGGCAAGACATAGCATTTTGAGGCTTTTTTATCAGTATTTATCATTGTTTCAGATAAAGACAAGGAATTGGAGAAAGAGAGGAACAAGAAGGAAGGATTGGGAACTTTTTACACACTGCCTCACTATGTCAAACTGTATGACACTCTCAAAGGAGCCTACTCTAACTATAAAGTAAGTTGTCAGGTCTTATCTTATTGTGCTTGAAAATTTGATATCATGACAGGCATCCTTGCACAAGGCTTTGCCGTCCAATTTTTTTTAATCAGGCAGTGAAGCCTGTTGCTGTGATATCACCAGAGAATTCTGCTCTAGTTTAATGGAGTTTTGTTGTTTAATTCAATTTTGTTGTTCTTTGGTTCATTGCTCCAGATAAGAAGTGGTAATAGGGATAATTTAAAGGTAATTGTCCTTATTATGCCCCCAACTTCGAAGAAGTTGAGGGGGCATATTGGTTTGGGCCTGACCGTCCGTCCGTCCGTCCGCTCTCATGAGAGGGTATTTGTGGGCTGAACTGTGAGTACAAACCCCATTTGTGGGGTGAATTCGACTTTTGTGGTGCACCTCATTAGTCGAAGTTTTCTGACACCTTCTGTGTGATGATGAGGGGTAGATGGGTCATTTAAAATCATTTGTTTTCACAAGTTTTGTCCAATCTGGACAAAATTTGTGGGTTCATGTGTACAGAGGGCACGTGTGAGCTGTGATCAACCCGCAAGTGCACTTTGTACGATTCTGTCCATAAAAGATAACCCCCAAGTCTGGGGTGCAACCTACAACAACACCCTCATGCGTCCGTCCGTCCATCCGTCCGTCCGTCCGTACGTAACGCCTCATTTTCTCAAGAACCGTAACTGCTGGGGCCTTGATATTTCATAGGTGGGTAGACTATCAAAAACTAGAGGACACGTATTTTTTTTCTTGTCAATCAGCCTTGTACTTGCAGAGTTATGCCCCTTTTTCAAAAAAAAACAACAAAAGTTTGTTCTCAAAATCCTGGGAAAACCGTTTGAGCTAGGATGCTCATATTTGGCAAACTGCTAGGGGCTAAGGTGTAGATCACCTGAATAACTTTTGGGCAAATTCCGTCAAAAAATGACTGAAATATGCCCCTTTGTTGAATTTGGCATTTTTCCAACTTTTGAACCGTTTGACCTAGAACCCTAATTTTTGGTATACTACTAGTATTTGATGTGCTGATCATTCTGCTGTTGGTTGCGTTATGATGCATCCCCTTTTAACAGAGTTATTTCCCTTTTCTCATCTGTATAAAGCATAATAATGGGTTGTCTGTTTCTCAAGAACAGTATTTGCTGGGGCCTTGATATTTCATAGGTGGATAGAGCCTGAAAAATAAGCAGACCCGTATTTTTTTTCTTTTCCGTCTGCCATGTACTTACAGAATTATGCCCCTTTTTAGCTCACCTGAGCCGAAGGCTCAGAGGTGAGCTTATAGGATGGGAGTAGAGCTGTCGTCCGTCTGTCCGTGGGTGCGTGGGTGGGTGCGTGGGTGCGTCAACACTTTCAAACATTAATATCTCAGAGACCAGTGGGCCGATCGCAATCAAATTTTATCTGAAGCATCATTTGGGTGGGGGGAAGGCTGAATTAGGTTTTGGTGCCGATCAGCTCAGAACTCTGGTTTCCATGGCAACAGATAGCCCCCATAGGGTTATAATGGGGAAAACGGCGTCATCACGTTTTCTCGACTGCTTTTGATTAGATCCTTATCATACTTGCAGGTAATGATGACATACACAAGAGCTTGGATGAGTTCGAAATTTGGTCGGATTCGAGCACAGACAACGGAGTTAGCTGCCCTTGAGCGTTTGAAAAAAATCCCATAGGGTTATAATGGGGAAAATGGCGTCATCACCTTTTCTCAACTGTTTTTGCTTAGATCCTTATCATACTTGCAGGTAATGATGACATACATAAGAGCTTGGATGAGTTCGAAATTTGGCCGGATTCGAGCACAGACTACGGAGTTAGCTGCCCTTGAGCGTTTGAAAAAAATCCCATAGTGTTATAATGGAGAAAACAACGTCATCACATATTTTTAGAAAAACTTTGTCATCGCTCTATTGCCTACATTTCTCAACGGATTTTAAAATAACTTCACACAAATGTAGGGCGTGACAATATCTCGAGCAAGTTCGACTTTCAGGATGCTGTCCCAAGGTCAAGGTCACTGTGGCTAATTTTAGAAAAACTTTGTCAGGGCTCTAGCACCTACATTTCTCAATGTATTTTAAAATAACTTCACACAAATGTAGGGCATGACAATATCTCGAGCAAGTTTGACTTTCAGGGTGCTGTGCCCAAGGTCAAGGTCACTGTGGCTATTTTTAGAAAATCTTTGTCATTGCTCTAGCGCCTACATTTCTCCATGGATTTTGAAATAACTTCACACAAATGTAGGGCATGACAATATCTTGAGCAAGTTTGACTTTCAGGGTGCTGCGCCCAAGGTCAAGGTCACTGTGGCTATTTTTAGAAAAACTTTGTCATCGCTCTAAGGCCTACATTTCTCAACGGATTTTGAAATAACTTCACACAAATGTAGGGCATGACAATATCTCGAGCAAGTTTGACTTTCAGGGTGCTGCGCCCAAGGTCAAGGTCACTGTGGCTATTTTTAGAAAAACTTTGTCATCGCCCTAGCACCTTCATTTCTCCATGGATTTTGAAATAACTTGACACAAATGTAGGGTATGGCAATATCTCAAGCAAGATCGACTTTCAGGATGCTGTGCCCAAGGTCAAGGTCACTGTGGCTATTTTTAGAAAAACTTTGTCATCGCTCTAAGGCCTACATTTCTCAACGGATTTTGAAATAACTTCACACAAATGTAGGGCATGACAATATCTCGAGCAAGTTTGACTTTCAGGGTGCTGCGCCCAAGGTCAAGGTCACTGTGGCTATTTTTAGAAAAACTTTGTCATCGCCCTAGCACCTTCATTTCTCCATGGATTTTGAAATATGTTGACACAAATGTAGGGTATGGCAATATCTCAAGCAAGATCGACTTTCAGGATGCTGTGCCCAAGGTCAAGGTCACTGTGGCTAATTTTAGAAAAACTTTGTCATCGCTCTAGCACCTACATTTCTCAACGGATTTTAAAATAAATTCACACAAATGTAGGGCATGACAATATCTCGAGCAAGTTTCACTTTCAGGGTGCTGCAATCAAGGTGTTTGATTAGATCCTTATCATACTTGCAGGTAATGATGACATACATAAGAGCTTGGATGACTTCGAAATTTGGCCGGATTCGAGCACAGACTATGGAGTTAGCTGCCCTTGAGTGTTTGAAAAGAATCCCATAGTCTTATAATGGAGAAAACAATGTCATTACATTTTCATTTTTCATCGGATCCTCTTCATACTGTACTTGCAGGTAATGAGGATATGCATAAAAGCTTGGATTAGTTAGCATTTCGGCTAGATCCCACCACTGACTATGGAGTACCTGCCCTGAGCATCCAAAAAATCTATGTCGCCACTTTTTCTTGGTTTCTACTGATCCGATCCTTTTCAAACTTGCAGGTAATGAGGAAATGCATAATATCTTAAACAAGTTCAAATTTTGGCCAGATCAGGCCAACCACTACAAAGTTAGCTGCCCTTGACAGCTCTGTCTTTTGTGCTCTTGATCGGATACTTTTTAAACTTGCATATATTAAATGAGAGCATACATAATGTTTTGGATGAGTTTAATTTTCAGCCTGATTGGACCACTGACTGTGGAGTTAGCTGCCCTTGAGCATCTGAAATATCCCTATAGGTTTACAATGTCTCTCAGGTGAGCAATTGTTGCCCTTTGGGCTACTTGTTTGAAAAATTTTATGAAAGTTTGTTCCCAAAATCCTGGAAATACCGCTTGAGCTAGGATGCTCATATTTGGTATATTGCTAAGGGCTAAGGTGTAGATCACCTGATTAACTTTTGGGCGAATTCCGTCAAAAAATGACTGAATTATGCCCCTTTGTTGAATTTGGCATTTTTCCAACTTTTGAACCGTTTGACCTAGAACCCTAATTTTTGGTATACTACTTGCATTATGATGCATTCAATATTAACAGAGTTATTTCCCTTTTCTCATCTGTATAAAGCATAATAATGGGTGGTCTGTTTCACAAGAACAGTATTTGCTGGGGCCTTGATATTTAAAAGGTGGATAGAGCATGAAAAATAAGCAGACCTGTATTTTTTTTCTTGTCAGTTGGCCATGCACTTACAGAGTTATGCCTCTTTTCGAAAAATTAAATGAAAGATTGTTCCCAAAATCCTGGAAGAACCATTGGAGCTAAGATGCTCATATTTGGCATACAGCTAGGGGCTATGGTGTAGATCACCTGATTAACTTTTCTGCTTATTTCGTAAATATTTGACTGAATTATGCCCCTTTGTTTACTTTGGCATTTTTCCAACTTTTGAACCGTTTGACCTAGAGACTTGATTTTTGGTATACAGATAGTATTTGATGTGTCGATCAATTTGATGATGGTTACTGTATGTTATATTCATTATTGACAGAGTTATGCCCCTTTTCTTATTTGTGCAAAACATTGTAGGGATGGTCTATTTCTCAAGAACCATAGCTGCTGGAACCTTGATAATTCATAGGTGAATAGACCATAAATAATTAGCAGACCGGTATTTTTTTTCTTTTCTGTTGGCCTTGTACATACAGAGTTATGCCCCTTTTCGAAAAATTAAATGAAAGTTTGTTCCCAAAATCCTGGGAGAACCATTGGAGTTAGAATGCTCATACATGGCATACAGCTAGGGGCTAAGGTGTAGATCACCTGATTAACTTTTCTGCTGATTTCGTAAATATTTGACTGAATTATGCCCCTTTGTTAACTTTGGCATTTTTCCAACTTTTGAACCGTTTGACATAGAGACCTGATTTTTGGTATACAGATAGTATTTGATGTGTCAATCATTTTGATGAGGATTACGTTATATTGTATTCATTATTGACAGTTTTGCCCCATTACTTATTTGTATAAAACATTGTAGGGATTTTCTATTTCTCAAGAACCATAGCTGCTGGAGCCTTGATAATTCATAGATGAATAGACTATAAAAAATTAGCAGACCTACATATTTTTAACTTACCTTGTTAGGGTCAGGCATATAGTTGGGGGCATAGTGTTTTACAAACACATTTTCTAGTTTCTTAATAATCACATGTAGTGACTGTTGTTAGAACTGTCTCACTGAGACAGTTCTAATGAGGCATCACAACATATGTTTTTGTAGAGAAATAAGAATTTTGTCAGAGTCATTCCTTATCTGCAGCTGTGCATTTTATTACAAAAACAAGATATGAGCCGGGACACGAGAAAACCAACAATGTGGTTGTGCTCCCATTCCAGACTCAGATCAGCCTGGAAATCAGCCCAGTTTGACCAGACTCTTTGTTAAGCGCTTAAAGGGTAGTTAAGAGTCTAAGCTACCTCCATGCGGACAGCAAAGACTCTAATCAGACTGGGCAGATGCCCAGGCTGATCTGAGTCTTCGCTGGGCGCACCACCACTTTGTTGGTTTTCTCGTGTCGCGCCTCATATGTAAAAATTATTATATCCTGATAATGGTTGAAGTGTGATGGGTAGTTGGTCACAAGCAAAATGCATGCTAATCCTTTATAGAATTCTTTCACTATGCTAGCAACCCACCATTCTTATGCACATCTCGCAGTAGTGTCATCAACATTCCACCTTTGATATCTTTGTGAGTCTTTCATAGTAGTACAGTAATTCTTCGGCTATAAGGCAATTCTTTTATAAGATGGGGGTAGTTTTTGGACTGTCTGGGCAAGTATTTAGCTTAGCCTCGCCTATAAGATGGGCCTATTTTTATGCAAATTCCCCAAAGGTCATCACCAGTCACGGATGTCTACGTATATTAAAGCTGGTTATGCAGTTACAGTAATATGCATAAAAATCTTGGATTACATACCTCATTATTTATCATCTGTATATTTCCATAAGGTACACACACCCTAACTCGGATGTACACAACTGGAGAAAATATATTCATGTATTCCAATTTGAAAGCTGAAGATGAAAGGATCCATACTAAACAGATTTTTTTCACAGGCCAAATATTTAGCGTAAATACGGGCAAGCCTTCCTACTACTGGCACGTGGTCAATCTAACACACCAGAACTTAAACAAACAAATTGTGTCACCTCAAGGTCATTGACCACTTTGATCTCTTCTTGTGGACTCCAGTCCAAAAATAGCATCTCAAATTACATAATTGATCCAGACAGTTAACTGAGAATTACCGATAGGTAAAGAGAAAAAGTGCCTTATGTGTATACATCTAGGTTGCAGGAAAATACCTGAGAATGTTAAGGGAAATAAAAAAGCGATGGTATTGTTACACATTGTTTGTGGATTTGGAATTCAAAAGAAGAGTTTAATCAAGGCATACAGTAGCAATCACTGTTCACAAAAGATGTCATTTCATGTGATCCGTACCTGATGTATTGTTTATGCCTCAACACCTGGACATAACTTGCGAGCAGGAATAGACTTATGCCTTGGACAGTGACCAGCTGCACTCAGGGACTTTGTGGAAAATAGCCATGGTGTCCAAAGCCTCGCCTATAAGACGGGTGCAAATTTTTGGGGTCATTTGGGCGGGAAAAATCCCTGTCTTATAGCCGGAGAAAAACGGTATATGATGCTTTTTTTTTCATTTCTTATAGTTCTCTTTGATTACAGATTTCCCTAGATCTGACCAGTTCTGATAAGTTCTGTACAATGTTGAAAACAGCCCTGCATGTACTATCTCAGATTCTAGAGGTAGCAGCACTATCAGATATTGGCAAGTATGCAGAGGAGTTTCTCAGTTATATGAGAACCACTGTGTCACTAGAACCCACAGATTCAGTTCTCTGTGTTCAACAGGTAATGTTTTACTACAGTTTAGCTTTTTCAGCCTATTTTGACTTTAAAATAATTTAACTAAATCGATAGGCTTAAGAACTATTTTGGACTGCTCAATAACATATTTGAATGATACATTGGCTTGTTTAAATAAGGCTAGATTATACTAGTTTTATTGCATATGAACATCGAGATTAGAACAGTTCATCATAATTAGTATTCTTCCTGGATATCTTAGCAGGTGTGGTTGTATGACTGATGCAAATGGTATTAGTTAAAATAGTAAGGTTGTTGGAGGGTAGCTTCATTGAACTATGACAAGGCTAATCAAGAACTTCCTCTTCTAGCCTTAGTTAACAGGAAATATGCATATTGATACTGTGGGATGCATGATGTTATACCATATGACAAGGCAGTGCCCCTGCTTATGACTCTCTGACGTTCTAAGCTTGTTACATCTTTTTAAAAATCAAATAAGAGATCATGTTATAACATAGAACTATGCTTCTAAACCAGTGGGCACATCCATCATCATATTAGGGGCATTTATTTTAGTATGGACTTACAGACAACTAAGACAACCTCTTACTGATATGGTTAACTTTATTTGTATTTGGGTGGGAATTAATTGGCCGCAGGGCGGAAAATAAAGTCTACAAGGTTGTGCAGTAATTACACGGCCATGTCAGACTGTGTGTGAAATTTCAGCCCCCTGGAAACCTGCAAGTGTTGCCTTAAATGCTTTGCAGTCGGTACATTACCATACATTCCTTCCATTGCAGTCAACTTGTGCTTTCCTCAGCATTTTCTATGCTTTACTTCCACAACACTCGGACATGGGAGTCCCCAGATGTATGACACTGTTTACACATGACCCTGCATGAAACAATTCATGACCCTGCATGAAACAGTACGGCCAAGACACCTGACCCCCTAATGCAAAATAGCATTTTGTTATCCTGCAACTTTCCTCAGCATGCTATGCTTTACTTCCACAACCCTCGGATGTGGGAGTCCCCAGATGTATGACACTGTTTACACATGACCTTGCATGAAACAGTACGGCCAAGACACCTGGCCCCCTGATGCAAAATACCATTTTTGTTATCCTGAAACTTTCCTCAGCATGCTATGCTGTACTTCCACAACCCTCGGACATGGGAGTCCCCAGATGTATGACACTGTTTACACATGACCCTGCATGAAACAGTACGGCCAAGACACCTGGCCCCCTAATGCAAATACCATTTTGTAATCCTGTTCAAAATATTCCTCAGGATATTCAACTATTCATAGTATACTAGGTACAGCTGAACTTGTGTTTCCTAGTGATGGTTTATCTCGCATGCAAGCAGTCTGACTTCCTCTACTAGGAAACAATCCAATTATAGTTTACCAGACTATTATGCAGTAAATTTATGCAACCGACTTCCAGGAGGCTCAAATTTCTTTAGAATTTCCCCGATATATCTCCCGCTCCGTGACAAACTGGTTTTTTACTATAAGAGGTAATTATGAAAAATTCCTATGTCGATTATGAATAAATAGAATCTGTTGAAAGCTTCTCATATCCTGATTTTTGTACTGTCTTTTCCATAAATTGACGTTGGATATATACTGTCAACCCTCTTCATAACGGCACCCATTACAACAGCAGAATTCTTTATATCATTTTGATTAGCATGGAAAGGCTTAGTTGTTCTAAATATGCAGTCTTTACAACAGCAAATTCAGTTCAACGTCAAAATGTTTGGGAACAAATGCTGTCGTTATAAAGAGGGTCCACTGTGTGTACTGGAGTTCACATGAAAATTCAGTGTCACTTTATATATTTCCGTTTAATAATCACTGTCTATTAAAGATTATTTGATAGCTGATTATTACAGTTTGCGATCATCTGATATCTAATAGCTGTTCATAATGGATTATATCATTTCATAACAATCACACATGTATCGTGTAGTCTTTAATTAAAACTGTATAATTGGCTTTTATTATCACTCTCTGGCTGATCATGGCTGCCATCCCTCAGTTTATGTTCAACTGGATCCAGCTCTATATTGGCACAGATAGTAAATCAACAAGTACATCTGAAAATATAAAACTAAGGGCAGTATCAAACATACAAAAAATAACAGTACCTTGACAATAATACGACTCACATCTAGATCAATAGCTCCATGAGGGAGTGGTGGGTGGGTTTGTTCCTCAAAATGTGATTTCAGGAAAAGGAAGCTGAGCAGCAATGAATTCTGGGTAGTGGGAAATTGATGACATCATCAACTAATGTGATGTCATCAAGTGACCCCATCACCTGATTGACAGCCATATCAAATCAATTAATGAACCAATTAGCATGCCTTAAATCAATTAGTGAAACAATTACAATCTCAGCTTCCAGCTCCAGTCATCCACTAGAAATGCTCAACTACGACAAACTTGTAAGTCCTCAAAATAAACAAGGAATACTGTGTAGAGCAGTATTCTCTTTTATTTTAGTATGGACTTACAGACAACTAAGACAACCTCTTACTGATATGGTTAACTTTATTTGTATTTGGGTGGGAATTAATTGGTCGCAGGGTGGAAAATAAAGTCTGCAAGGTTGTGCAGTAATTACACGGCCATGTCAGACTGTGTGTGAAATTTCAGCCCCCTGGAAACCTGCAAGTGTTGCCTTAAATGCTTTGCAGTCGGTACATTACCATACATTCCTTCCATTGCAGTCAACTTGTGCTTTCCTCAGCATTTTCTATGCTTTACTTCCACAACACTCGGACATGGGAGTCCCCAGATGTATGACACTGTTTACACATGACCCTGCATGAAACAATTCATGACCCTGCATGAAACAGTACGGCCAAGACACCTGAACCCCTAATGCAAAATAGCATTTTGTTATCCTGCAACTTTCCTCAGCATGCTATGCTTTACTTCCACAACCCTCGGACGTGGGAGTCCCCAGATGTATGACACTGTTTACACATGACCTTGCATAAAACAGTGCGGCCAAGACACCTGGCCCCCTGATGCAAAATACCATTTTTGTTATCCTGAAACTTTCCTCAGCATGCTATGGTGTACTTCGACAACCCTCGGACGTGGGAGTCCCCAGATGTATGACACTGTTTACACATGACCTTGCATGAAACAGTACGGCCAAGACACCTGGCCCCCTGATGCAAAATACCATTTTTGTTATCCTGAAACTTTCCTCAGCATGCTATGCTGTACTTCCACAACCCTCGGACATGGGAGTCCCCAGATGTATGACACTGTTTACACATGACCCTGCATGAAACAGTACGGCCAAGACACCTGGCCCCCTAATGCAAATACCATTTTGTAATCCTGTTCAAAATATTCCTCAGGATATTCAACTATTCATAGTATACTAGGTACAGCTGAACTTGTGTTTCCTAGTGATGGTTTATCTCGCATGCAAGCAGTCTGACTTCCTCTACTAGGAAACAATCCAATTATAGTTTACCAGACTATTATGCAGTAAATTTATGCAACCGACTTCCAGGAGGCTCAAATTTCTTTAGAATTTCCGCCACGAAAATATTTCAATGAATATTTTCCCCCAAATTCTTGAAGAATTTTTTTTTTTTAGCTCACCTGAGCCGAAGGCTCCGAGGTGAGCTTATAGGATGGGAGTCGAGCCGTCGTCCGTCCGTGGGTCCGTGGGTCTGTGGGTGCGTGGGTCCGTGCGTCAACACTTTCAAACATAAATATCTCAGAGACCAGTGGGCCGATCGCAATCAAATTTTATCTGAAGCATCATTTGGGTGGGGGAAAGGCTACATTAGGTTTTGGTTCTGATCAGCTCAGAACTCTGGTTTCCATGGCAACAGATAGCCCCCATAGGGTTATAATGGGGAATATGGCGTCATCACGTTTTCTGGACTGTTTTTGATTAGATCCTTATCATACTTGCAGGTAATGATGACATACACAAGAGCTTGGATGAGTTCGAAATTTGGCCGGATTCGAGCACAGACTACGGAGTTAGCTGCCTTTGAGCGTTTGAAAAAAATCCCATAGGGTTATAATGGGGAAAATGGCGTCATCACGTTTTCTCAACTGTTTTCGCTTAGATCTTTATCATACTTGCAGGTAATGATGACATACATAAGAGCTTGGATGAGTTTGAAATTTGGCCGGATTCGAGCACAGACTACGGAGTTAGCTGCCCTTGAGCGTTTGAAAAAAAATCCCATAGTGTTATAATGGAGAAAACAACGTCATCACATATTTTGAGAAAAACTTTGTCATCCCTCTATTGTCTACATTTCTCAACGGATTTTGAAATAACTTCACACAAATGTAGGGCATGACAATATCTCGAGCAAGTTCGACTTTCAGGATGCTGCGCCCAAGGTCAAGGTCACTGTGGCTATTTTTAGAAAAACTTTGTCAGCACTCTAGCACCTACATTTCCCAGCAGATTTTAAAATAACTTCACACAAATGTAGGGCATGACAATATCTTGAGAAAGTTCGACTTTCAGGATGCTGCGCCCAAGGTCAAGGTCACTGTGGCTATTTTTAGAAAAACTTTGTCAGTGCTCTAGCACCTACATTTCTCAGCAGATTTTAAAATAACTTCACACAAATGTAGGGCATGACAATATCTCGAGCAAGTTTGACTTTCAGGGTGCTGCACCCAAGGTCAAGGTCACTGTGGCTATTTTTAGAAAAACTTGGTCATCACTCTAGCCCCTACATTTCTCAACGGATTTTAAATCAACTTCACACAAATGTAGGGCATGACAATATCTTAAACAAGTTTGACTTTCAGGGTGCTGTGCCCAAGGTCAAGGTCACTGTGGCTATTTTTAGAAAAACATTGTCAGCGCTCTAGCACCTACATTTCTTAACAGATTTTAAAATAAATTCACACAAATGTAGGGCATGACAATATCTCGAGCAAGGTCGACTTTCAGGATGCTGCGCACAAGGTCAAGGTCACTGTGGCTATTTTTAGAAAAACTTTGTCATTGCCCTAGCACCTTCATTTCTCCATGGATTTTGAAATAACTTGACACAAATGTAGGGTATGACAATATCTCAAGCAAGTTAGACTTTCAGGATGCTGTGCCCAAGGTCAAGGTCACTGTGGCTATTTTTAGAAAAACTTTGTCATCGCTCTAGCACCTACATTTCTCAATGGATTTTAAAATAAATTCACACAAATGTAGGGCATGACAATATCTCGAGCAAGGTTGACTTTCAGGGTTCTGCAATCAAGGTTTTTGATTAGATCCTTATCATACTTGCAGGTAATGATGACATACATAAGAGCTTGGATGAGTTCGAAATTTGGGTGGATTTGAGCGCAGACTCCTGAGTTAGCTGCCCTTGAGCGTTTGAAAAAAATCCCATAGTCTTATAATGGAGAAAACAACGTCATCACATTTTCATTTTTCATCGGATCCTCTTCATACTTGCAGGTAATGAGGATATGCATAAAAGCTTTGATTAGTTAGCATTTCGGCTAGATCCCACCACTGACTATGGAGTACCTGCCCTGAACATCCAAAAAATCAGTGTTGCCACTTTTTCTTGGTTTCTACTGATCCGATCCTTTTCAAACTTGCAGGTAATGAGGAAATGCATAATATTTTAAACAAGTTCAAATTTTGGCCAGATCAGGCCAACCACTACGAAGTTAGCTGCCCTTGACAGCTCTGTCTATTGTGCTCTTGATCGGATACTTTTTAAACTTGCATATATTAAATGAGGGCATACATAATGTTTTGGATGAGTTTAATTTTCAGCCTGATTGGACCACTGACTGTGGAGTTAGCTGCTCTTGAGCATCTTAAATATCCCTATAGGTTTACAATGTCTCTCAGGTGAGCAATTGTTGCCCTTTGGGCTACTTGTTTTTTTTTTTTTTTTTTTTTTTTTTTTTTTTTTGTGCAGATGAGTAACACCAAAGTGTTTTGAAAGCCTTTCCTAAAACTTTCATCATTTTTGAACAAAGTTTTTATTGTTTGAATATAGGTTGTGTTATCAAAAACAGACAGATGTATTGCATCAACATGAAATAGCTTTTCCATATATGTGCGGACTTATCACTCTATCTAATGGCAGGTGTGTAATGATGTGCATACACACACTTACGATTCAGCACTTTTGGACTATCATTCAGGTTGTTTTGTCTGTGCAAGTTTGAGTCATATGTCATACGATAATAAAGTAGTTGAGGCAAAAATGGACTGAACATACTGTTATGTCATTTTTAATTTGCTTAGTAAAATTATTTTTGTGAAATCGAATCAGTATCATTCCCACTTAAATTAATTTTGTGTTTACTAATCTTGTGCGTGCCATAACTTGGTAACCATTTGAAATGTCTTGATGAAACTTATAGCAATATGCATGATCTCGTGAAGATGTGTCACCTGAATAAGAACGGTTGCTCCCCCTTATCTAATTTTTGGAGTAACTTCCTTCCTATTAGTTTTTGGGCTGTTCTCATTTATTGCATTACTCCTTAACCCTTTGAAATATTCTAATGAAACTTGTAGAAATGCATATAATAATGTAGCAATACACCAAAAGCAATAACTACACCTCTGGCTTTCTCACTTCCTGAATTATCTGCCCTTGCATAAATTTTCCATTCGCTCTGTTACTCCTTCAGTGCATCGTGAGCAATAACCACAACTCTGGCTTACTTACTTCCTGTATTATATGCCCTTGCATAAATTTTTCATTCTCTCTGTAACTCCTTCAGTGCATGAAAAGCAACAACCAAAAACTCTGGCTTACTTACTTTCTGTATCATCTGCCCTTGCATAAATGTCTCGTTCATTCTGTAACTCCTTAACCCTAACCCTTTGAGATTTATTAACAAAGCATATTATCAAGGGAATGTATTAGGATTACGAAAGGGAAATCTGGTTTGCTTCCTTTATTAATTATCTCCCTTGATTGACTCTGGCATTTCACACCTTCTGAGCCACTTTGCCTTGGTATTTGATGAGTATGTTTTGATAAAAGTGCAATTCTTAATTACAGGATTGTTGCCCCTGTTTGTCCATCCCTCTATACAACAATCTTGCTCATTCTGTAATTCCTTAACTGTTTGAGATATTTAAATGAAACTTATGTGTATACTGTTGGGATTATGTATCATGAGAAAGAACCACTACTCTGTATTACTTTTTTTTTTTTTATTATTGCCCTTGCATAAATTACCTGCTCACTCTGTAACACTAAATGGGCATGATATGGGCTGCTTGTGACGCTTGTTTGCAGTAGAGTCTCCAGTAATCCCTGCTTCTGGAATCATAAAATATATAATGACTATTCTGCTGATAAATACTAGAAATGTTTTTTGACAAAAACAGATGTCCCCCAACCTGCATTTTCCCCAGCAGTGTCAGTTTACATAAATGCTGTCAAGTTAAGATCCCCTGTGACTTGAAAAAGGGGTCAAGGTCAAATGCTGTCAAGTTAAGACCTTCTGTGGCCTTGAAAAAGGGGTCAAGGTCACCAAAATTTAATCACTTCTTTTCCATCTTCGAGTGATGTATCTGTGACAGTTTGGTTCATCCATCCATTCAGGAAATATGGTGGTGACAAGGCATTTTTCAACACTCTTTTTGGCCACCTGTTACCTTGAAAATGGTGTCTAGGTCACCAATTTCTAATCACTTCTTTGCCAGATCTCCTTCCTCAAAATGTGATTTCAGGAAAAGGAAGCTGAGCAGCAATGAATTCTGGGTAGTGGGAAATTGATGACATCATCAACTAATGTGATGTCATCAAGTGACCTCATCACCTGATTGACAGCCATATCAAATCAATTAATGAACCAATTAGCCTGCCTCAAATCAATTAGTGAAACAATTACAATCTCAGCCTCCAGCTCCAGTCATCCACTAGAAATGCTCAACTACGACAAACTTGTAAGTCCTCAAAATAAACAAGGAATACTGTGTAGAGCAGTATTCTCTTTTAAAGAAAATATGTTCAGCTGTTTCAATCTCAACACACACATACTTACGGTAATTGGGCAGGCCAACATGTTTTTCTGCCATTTATACCAAGGGGAACAACTTTGGTTACTTCCTAATTGCTTCCCTGGAAGATGAAGCCCTTTTAAAAGGGGTGTACTCTTTAAAGAATTTGCTCATAGAGGAGCAAATCCTTTTCTTTAAGAGTTCACCCCCATGAGGAGACTGAAATGAAAAAAGCATAATTGCTTTCCTTGGAAATGTACACATTCACCTTATAAAGGAAATCATTACTGTTTAACTGTATGGTAAACTTATATCACTGAATATAGTAAGGGCTTGTTTCATATTTTTTCTTTACATTTGGACTCCTGTAATCTCAAACTGCTGATATCTCAAATTAAATTTTCCGAGACCAGAAAATTTACTTAGAGATATCAGTAGTTTGAGATGACCTTTGACTTTGAGATATAGAGAGTGACTGTATTGAATTGTTTGGTAAACTTGATATTATTATCATATTTCAGCTTCTGAAAGCTTTGTTTGGGACCAATCTCTGCAGTCAGTGGGAGGAGCAGTATGTCTCAACGTTTCCACAGAAACAGGCAAAGAGTAGTAAACTGCCGAGTCATGCTGGACTGTATCACTGTACTCTTTCACAGCCATACTCACTGTTTACACAGACACTTGCTGCGGCTACCATAAAGGCAGTCTCTCCAGATCATGAAGATACATCAGGGTTAGCAGTTGCTTTCTATTCATACTAAAAGAAAAAAAAAGATACAGTCAACACTTGATATCTCAGTTCATGTAAAACTACTGTTATCTCAATGTAAATTTTCTGGTCCCAGAAAATTACTTCGAGATACCAGCAGTTTGAGATAACAAGAGTTGATATGTAAAGAAAAAAAGGAATTGTGTCCAAACTATATAACACAGAGATAGCAGTTAATGAGATAATGAGTAACAAATGTAAAGGGTTGGCATCTAGTAAAAAGGGACTTTAAGGCATGTGCATACAGCAAATACTAAAATAAGCCTACACAGCTGCACAAACTTATCACTTTCAGATTTGCCAGCATTCATAAATGGTATATGCAAAAAGGGAGACTGATCAGACTGTAAAGATGTGCAGGCTGATCTGAGTCTTTTTCTTTTTGATTAAACTGTAAGATAACTATTCAATCCTGCATCTTTATTTGCTGCCCATTTTAATGTTTGTCTCACCCGCCACTAGCAGAAGGGAGGCATAGGTATTTTCCAAAGTTGGCAGCCGCAGATATGTCAGCTTACACAGACAAGTGAGACAGCACACGATGCAGAGTTCTTCTATTGACAATTCTATATTGATCATTCATTTTTGTCGAGCCCGCTTGCGGTGAGCAAGACATAGTTGTTACAATTTCAGTTTGGTGTATGTCCGTGTGTTAGTGCGTGCATGCATACGTCCGTCCGGATTTGTCCGGGCTATAACTTCTACATTTACTGATGGATTTCAAAATGACTTGGTACAATTGTTCTCCTTGATGAGTAGAAGTGCCATTTGAAACATTTGTTAAGGTTGGTCCAAGGTCAAGGTCACACTTGAAGGTCAAATGATAAAATGGTCATAAATTGAGCTAGTATGAGCCATAACTTATACATTCATGCATGGATTTCAAAATAATTTTGTACAATTGTTCTCTTTGATGAGTAGAAGTGCCATTTGAAACATTTGTTCAGGTGTGTCCAAGGTCAAGGTCACATTTGAAGGTCAAATGCTAAAATGGTCATAAATTGAGCTTGTCCGAGCCATTTCTTCTACATTTATGCATGGATTTCAAAATAATTTGGCACAATTGTTCTCCTTGATGAGTAGAAGTGCCATTTGAAACATTTGTTCAGGTATGTCCAAGGTCAAGGTCACATTTGAAGGTCAAATGATAAAATGGTCATAAATGGAGCTTGTCCGAGCCATTATTTCTACATTTATGCTTGGATTTGAGAATAATTTTGTACAATTGTTCTCCTTGGTGAGTAGAAGTGTCTTTTGAAACAGTTGTTTAGAAAGGTCAAGGTCATACTTGAAGGTTAAATGATTAAATCGTTATAAGTTGAGCTTGTACCAGCCATTACTTCTACATTAAAGCATGGATTTCAAATTAATTTGGCACAACTGTTCTTTTTGATGAATGGAAGTGTCAAGTGAAATATATGTTTGGGTAGGTCCAAGATCAAGGTCACACTTGAAGGTCAGATAATATTATTGTCATAAATTGAGCTTGTCTGGGTCATCACTTCTACTTATTTTCCTTTGTGAAAATTTAAAAAAAAAGAAGAAATATGCTCTTGTTGTTTGGCTTCTTTCGAGAGTGGAGCAGTAACTTAATCTTGACAGACTTATAGGTCACTATAGCAAACAGCGGGCTCGACATGTTGTCCCTGGACAACCTTCTAGTTTAGAGTGTTGTGACCTCTCATCAGAACCATCTTGCCCAAACAGTTCTATTGAGGGATGACAACATAGGTTTTAGTCCAAAATCACACCTTATCTGGAGCTGGTTACTTTGAAATTTAATGCATAAGTGCTATCAACAGGGAATTTTCTATAAAACTACTGGCTTTTTTTTTTTCACAAGTTGATACTCAGATGTTTGGGAATATTCTCTGTAAATCTGTATGGTTATTTTCATTGTAGAATGTTGACCTGGTTAAGAAAATGTGTTGAGAGAAAGATACCAGCGATATTGAAGCCCAGTAGTAAGGCTGATAAGGTGAGCTAGAATACTGACATCTAAACTTGTGTGCTGTTTGCTTTTATGGACTCTAGAAGTTTTTGATCATAAGTTAAGTCATTCAAACAGGTGAGTGTATAAAATGGCTGGCTTATGGTACTAACTTATGGTACAAACCTGGGCCAAGTTGTTCAAAGCATAGTTAGCCTAACAAGCTCGTTAAGAGGTCAACTGGTTAAGTGTTTTACAACTGTATTACCAAATACACTGATATTTTTTGTTGAAAAAACTTGAGAAGCTTTTGCCAATGCAAAAGCTTCACACATTTATTCAACAAAAAGTGTTGGCGTATTTGAGATATTAACGTTTCAAATTTTAACGAAATGTTAACTAACGACATCGTTAGTTTTGAACAACCGGGCCCAGAAGTACAGTGGTATCTGGAGACTTTAACCAGTTAATAATACAAAAAACATAAAATTTAAAAAAAATTGATTTTACTGTTGAGATGTGTCAGAACTGGCAATATGACAAACAGTGCAGACATTTATCAGACAGCTTCAAAAGTACCCTGATCTGTGTCCGCTCTGTTTGCGATGGCTTGTTGCACTGGGCCCAGTTGTTCAAAGCAAGTTAGGCTAACAAGCTCGTTAAGAGGTCAACTGGTTAAGTGTTTCATGACTTCATGACCAAATACACTGATATTTTTTGTTGAAAAAAAGTGAAAAGCTTTTGCAGTGCAAAAGCTTCTCACATTTTTTTCAACAAAAAATATTGGCGTACACTGATGTGTTGGCTCATTATGATAAATGTTGAACTACCAAAGTTCTTCACCTCGCAAAATATTTTCGTAACCCTTCCAAATAGAAACATTTTCATATGTTCTGTATCCATGATGTCTTAAGTTTCTTGGAATTAATATCTCATTCATACAAAGGTTATTGATGTCACAGCTGAAATTAGTGCCAAGTGTAATATATGACACATATTTGCTGCGGAATTAAAAAGTTAAGGTCACATTGGAATGTATGAAAAATAGAAAACAAAGAATATATTTTATGTTTTCAGACAGCTATAGCAGCATATATCCGCCTGTTTGAACCTCTTGTAATCAAGGCATTGAAACAGTACACAGTGACAAGTTCTCTAGAACTACAGGAACAGGTTCTGGACCTGTTGTCTCAACTAGTGCAGCTCCGAGTCAACTACTGCCTGCTTGATTCTGACCAGGTGTTCATTGGATTTGTCATCAAACAGTTTGAGTACATTGAAGAGGGCCAGATAAGGTGAGGTTTTTTACCAGTTTGTTGATTTGGGCTCATATGGTCAAAGCTAGCAATGTTGTTTGTTAATAAGATGTATTTTCGAACATATTGTTCACAAAACACTGTCATTTTTGCCAAATAAAAAAATGTGTGGAGTTTTTGCAGTTTAGTCTTTGACAAAATCACATTTTATGCTGTTGAGATAAGGTCAAGGCTGCTGTTACTATTTACAGAAAAATCTTTGTTACCACTCTAGCATCTTCATTCATAAAAGAATTCAATAATATAATTTTACACGAATATTAAGTATGACAGTACCTGGGACAGTTTGAGATTTCAGGGTACAAGGGCCAAGGTCAAGATCACAATTGCTGCTTTCAGAAAAACTTTGATGTTGCACTAGTGCTCTTATTTATGGATCAACTTTAGTTTAAGTTCAGGCAAATTTGAAGTATGAGAATACCTTGGAAAATATCCTATTTCAGGTTGCTGGGGTCAAGATTAACGTTGCTGTAATTAAGAAATATGAAAACTGTCATCCGCTAGCACTCTCAGTTGCAGACTCATTTTGAGAGAAACTTTTACAGAGGTTTTGTGTGTGATACTATCTTTGACAAGCTTGCATTTCAGGATGTTGAGGTTGCTGTAACTGTTTACGACAAAGTACATGTATGTACTTTGTCATCACTCAAGCTTCCTCATTTAAACTGGGTTCCATTGCACTCAGTCTTTCATTATCACCCTACTATTGTCCTGATATGGCTGAAATACTGTTAAAAAGGATGTAAAATCGCAAGTCATCCATTCATCTCATTTATGAACCATTTTCAACATAATTTTACTCAAATGTGAAATATGACAACACCTTAGATACATACATAATTAAGACACACATAGCAAATGATTATTGCTCAGCTTGTGAAATCAGTAAGGTGAAGAGCCAGATGTAAGGGGGTTCTGTCATTTGCAATTCCTTGTTCTGACAGCTATGAGGTGGGTTCTGCTCTTTCAAAACAACCACAAAATATTTAGATACATCTTACAGCTCTAGATATTTGGGATTGTTTTGTAAAGGAAAACTCCCCGTCTTATCACTGAATGAATACTGTAGAGTCAGTAAGGATCCTTTCTAGGAAACCTTGCTCATATGCTTTCTATATTTGTTTCAGGAACTCTGAAATACTGATCCCCCACATTTTCAATTTCCTTGTGATGTTATCATACGAGAAGTTTCACAGTAAGACTATTATCAACATGCCCAAGATTATTCAGCTGTGTGACGGTATCATGGCAAGTGGACTACACCCAACCACTCATGGTAATTATGGTTTCACAAAACACAGATTTTTACTATGTGATGATTTTAATTATAATTCTGACAATTTCTTTTCTTCATAAAATATCCTTTGTGGCCGTCATTTGAAGCATGTTTGCTTGAGATGTCTTGTAAGGGTTTGCAACATAGATTTAATGGGACACTAGCAACAATCTCTAACCTGTATTAACAGGTACCAAGACTTAGTGGCTGCATATGACAAGTCACCTTTCATACCTTTTTACTGCACTGAACATTGGCTGTAAAAAAAGTTGGAAGGGTGGATGCCAAAAATAAGTGATGGTTTGAATTTACATTTAAGTAGTTCCTGTGTCTAGAGCTCAGCACACCACTTGTAGAAATTTTCATATACTTTTCTCTAGTCTTTGCAATCCAGTCTAGTGGTAAAGCATACACGGTCACACATACCCTATATCATGCAGATTTACTTCATTGTACCGTACGTAAGAAAAGAGCAAGGTTACCATGAAATAAAACTGAATGAACAAAATATCCATTTTGCAGACTTTTTGTTACCAAAATATTTGCTGATCTAGACCTTTCTTTATATTTTGTCAGCTATCCCAGCCCTACAGCCGATAGTTCATGACCTGTTTCTGTTACGTGGGGCCAACAAGTCTGATATTAGTAAGGAGCTAGAGACACAGAGGGAAGTCCTAGTATCTATGTTGTTGAGGCTAATAAACTACTATCAGGTATGCTGTACATATGTTTTAAATCCTCAACACCGTAAAACCAACAAAGTGGCATATGTACCCAGCGAAGATTCAGATCAGCCTGGGCTTCGACCCAGTCTGATAGGTCTGCTATGCACTGAACGGGTAGCTAAGGGTCTAAGCTAGCTTTATATGGACAGTGAAGACTCTGATCATACTGGGCAGATGCCCAGGCTGATCTGAGTTTAAGCTGGGTGCATATGCCACTTTGTTGGTTTGGTAGTATCAGGCTCCTTTATTGGTGTTTTTTTTAACTGAAAAAATTAGGGAAGCAGACTTGTTCCTTTAAGAGTAGTTCCCAGTTTGGAAGGGTATCATTACCTAGGAAAGCAAATAAGAAATTACAACAGTTGTTTCCCTTTGCAATATTGGCAGAAAAACATGCAGATTTAGCCATTGACATTAGATGGTATGATTTGTTGTTTTGAGATATTCATACACTTACCCTGCTGTTGTTGTCCAGACAAAAAAAGTGGCATGCTAACTTTATTTGGAAACTATTATAACAATTCACCATCTGGTACTGGCCATAAAAAGATATGTTGAATCACATGGTAGAACCCCTTGGCAGTAAGATCTGGCCCCGAGGTTATAAAACTTTTTTCATGCTCAACTCAGCTGAGCATGAAATTTTACATGTTAATAAATAGCAAATTACTGCTAAGTACAGTTGTTTTCTTGCTCAGTTGAGTTGAGTATGAAATTCTCTCTGCTTATGAATATGAAAATGCCAACATTAGTTGGCATTTTCATATTTATCAGCAGAGAAAATTTCATGCTAAGCTGAGTTGAGCATGGAAAAAGTTTTATAACCTCGAGGCCTGGTCTTCAATTTGGTGATTGTGTGTCTATGTTTTTGTCCATTTATTTTTTTTGTCCATACACTTGATAGAAAGGAATCATATTTTGGCTCTTCTAGATCTTAGACACTACAAACTTCATCAGTATATGAGCAGCGACACGATAAAAAAAACAATATGGTTGTGCGCCAAATGTAGACTCAGATCAGCCTGGGCATCTGCCCAGTCTGATCAGTCTTCCCTGTCCGCATGGAGATAGCTTAGACCATTAGCTACTCTATGGGCATTTAGCAAAGAGTGTGATCAAACTGGGCGGATGCCCAGGCTGATCTGAATCTGCGCAGGGCGCACAACCACATTGTTGGTTTTCTTGTGTCGCAGCTCATATTCATCCTTCTCATAATCAGGGAATAACTAAACTCAAAATTGTCTTTGGGAGGCAAATTATGGAATTTAGGGTCACAGTTTTCATTTTAAGGCAACAAATCAGCTGATCCAAAACAGAAATAACGACCATAAAACAAATAACTCACCTCTCCAAATGATTTCCAGTACAGTTATTCCAGTCCAGTCCAGTCCACTTTTTAACATTTTCACCTTTCAGAATCTACTACTTTGCATCCATGGTGTTACACACCATTCTTCTGTTTCAGGCCCTGGAAATGTTTGTGCTAGTGTTACAGCAATGTCACAGGGAAAGTGAAGAAAGGTGGAAACGACTGTCTAGACAAGTAACAGATATATTGCTGCCATCACTGGCTAGACAACAGGTATACATTGTTACTGTAAATCACTTGATATTCTCTGGAGTTAAATTTTCTCTATTACTGTAAAGTGCCTAAATTTTGGAACACCTAAAATTATTAATTTTCCATTTGGGACAAATGGAAAATTAATTATTTTTAGGTGTCCCAATTTTTATACGCCCGTTTTGAAAAAACGGACGTATTATGTCATGGCGCTGTCCGTCCGTCCGTCCGTCCGTCCGTCCGTCTGTCCGTCCGTCCGTCCGTCCGTAAACATTCTTGTGCGCTCCATAACTCATTAACCGTTTGGGATATATTCATGATATTTGGTAGGAATATGTATTAGGTTGGGGGAACGTGTCGCGTACAGAAGTGGTTGCTCCCCCTTCCTTAGTTTCCAAGTTATGCCCCTTTGATTAATTTTTTCCCTGCCAGTCTTGTGCGTGCCATAACTAGATAACCGTTTGGGATATCTTCATGAAACTTCATAGCAATGTGTATGAAGTCTCAACGATGTGTCGCGTATAAAAATGGCTGCTCTCCCTTTCTTCATTTTAGAGTTACATCCCTTTCATTAGTTGATTATGGTTATTTTTGTGTATACATATCTTGTTCATACCTTAACTTTGTAACCGTTTGGAATATCATGATGAAACTTTATAGCAATGTGCATGATCACAAGACGATGCGTGGCATACAAGAATGGTTGCTCCCCCTTCATTTTGGAGTTACTTTCCTTTGATAAGTAATTTTAGGCATTTCTCAGTCACTCCATATCTCCTTAACCTTTTGAAATATTAGAATTTGAAATATTAGAAAGGAACTTTGTAGGAATATGTATAGTAATGGGGCAATGTATCTCGAGCAAGAACCACAACTCTGGCTTACTGAATTATCTGCCCTTGCATAAATTTCCTGTTTCCTCTGTGATTCCTTCACCCTACATGTGATTTTGTCAGGGGAATGTAGTAGAGCCAAGAATCTAGTATATTTAGTTTATGAATTATCTCCCTTGTTCAACTATGGCATTACTCAACTTTTGAGCCACACTAACTTTGAAGCTGATTTTTGGTATACTCATAGTATTTGATGTGTTAAATATTTGAATAATGTTGCCGTCATTAGTTATAAAGTGGTTGCCCCTGTTTGTCTGCCTGTCCATCCTTTTGTAAACAATCTTGTTCATTCCATACTCCTTTATGACATTAAAACGGGCGTATTATGCGCCGCTTGCGAAGCCCTTGTTAAGCACGTTATGGTATTTGTCAGTCTGGGCCGAGTTGTTCAAAGCATCGTTAGCCTAACAAGCTCGTTAAGAGGTCAACTCATTAAGTGTTTTATGACTAAATGACCAAATACACTGATATTTTTTGTTGAAAAACAGTGAGAAGCTTTTACAATGCAACAGCTTCTCACATTTTTTCAACAAAAAATATTGGCATATTAGAGATACTAACATTTGAAATTTTAACGAAACGTTAGCTAACGATGTCGTTAGTTTTGAACAACTGGGCCCTGGTGTGTTCTTGCAAAATCAAATCTTACAGATACTTTTCTTTAACTGTAATATAAATTGTAGAGTTGACAACCATCCAGTGCCTTCAGCAAAGTTCATTAAAGGTGTAAGGGTACTTAGCAAATTGTTAAATAAAGATGGGCAAATACTAGTTTCCAAGGAAAGAACACCTGACCTTCAGCTAGCAGAAGTGACTTTCTGGCTTGTTGGTTGGCCAAGGCTCAAACCTACAGTGATGAGACACCTTACATTTATGTCAGTATTCTTAACCACTAGACCATTGAGACACATTATCTGCCAAGAACAAAACTGTATTTAATTAATCACATAACTGATTCTTACCCTTCATTTTAGTTTAATTTTCACTCAAATGGATCTAAGAATTGCAGATTTATATCATGTAAACCAAATATTTTGTAATAGTTTGTTTTATTAGCTCACCTGTCAAGGTGAGCTTATAGTATAGACTTGGTCCATCGTCGGTGTCGACGGGGTCGTCGGCGTCGTCCACAATTTTAAACATCTTCTTCTCAGAAACCACTGGGTGGATTGAAGCCAAATTTCATATGGAGCCTTAACAGGATGGGGGAACGAAAGTTAATATATATTTGGTCCAGGTCACATGACCAAGATGGCCGCCACGCCCATATATGGTAAAAACCCTTCAAAAATCTTCTTCTCCAGAACCAAAAGGCCTATAACCTTGAAACTTGGTATGTAGCATCGGGCATGCGGGCCCATCATAATTTATATAAATCATGACTTTGTGATGACCTTGACCTAATTTATGACATGGTCAACTTTGGTACGTTAGGCTTTTATATGGGAAAACGCTTAAACGGTGGATTTCTCAGAAACTATTTAAGTCGAAGGTACAATACTTGGTATACATGGTCGACTAAATGACCAGATGAAGATATTGTGTCACTAAAGGTCAAGGTCATTCCGTCGGACCATCTGTCGTCAAGATTTTCAACATCTTCTCCTCTGAAACCACTGGGCCGATTTAAGCCAAATTTCATATGGAGTCTCAGTGGGATGGGAGAACGAAAGTTTATATATTTGGTTCAGGTCACATGACCAAGATGGCCGCCATGCCCATATATGGTAAAAACCCTTCAAAATTCTTCTTCTCCAGAACCAAAAGGCCTATGACCTTGAAACTTGGTGTGTAGCATCGGGCATGCGGGCCCATCATATTTTATACAAATCATGACCTTGCGTTGACCTTGACCTAATTTACGGCAGGGTCAACTTTGGTACGTTAGGCTTTTATATGGGAAAACGCTTAAACAGTGGATTTCTCAGGAACTATTTAAGTCTAAGGTACAATACTTGGTATACATGGTCGACTAAATGACCAGATGAAGATATTATGTCACTGAAGGTCAAGGTCATTCCGTCGGACCATTCGTCGTCAAGATTTTCAAACATCTTCTCCTCTGAAACCTCTAAGCCGATTGAAGCCAAATTTCATATGGAGTCTCAGTGGGATGGGGGAACGAAAGTTTATACCTGGGGTCTGGGTCACATGACCAAGATGGCCACCATGCCCATATATGGTAAAAACCCTTCAAAAATCTTCTTCTCCAGAACCAAAAGGCCTGTGACCTTGAAACTTGGTGTGTAGCATCGGGCATGCGGGCCCATCTTAATTTATACAAATCATGACCTTGCGTTGACCTTGACCTAATTTACGGGATGGTCAACTTTGGTACGTTAGGCTTTTATATGGGAAAACGCTTAAACAGTGGATTTCTCAGAAACTATTTAAGTCTAAAGTATAATACTTGGTATACATGGTCGACTAAATGACCAGATGAAGATATTATGTCACTAAAGGTCAAGGTCATTCCGTCAGACCATCCATCGTCAAGATTTTCAAACATCTTCTCCTCTGAAACCTCTGGGCTGATTTAAGCCAAATTTCATATGGAGTCTCTGTGGGATAGGGGAACAAAATTTTATACCCGGGGTCTGGGTCACATGACCAAGATGGCCGCCATGCCCATATATGGTAAAAACCCTTCAAAAAACTTCTTCTCCAGAACCAAAAGGCCTATGACCTTAAAACTTGGTATGTAGCATCAGGCATGCGGGCCCATCATATTTTATACAAATCATGACCTTGCGTTGACCTTGACCTAATTTATGACATGGTCAACTTTGGTACGTTAGGCTTTTATATTGGAAAACGCTTAAACAGTGGATTTCTCAGAAACTATTTAAGTATTGGGTACAATACTTGGTATACATGGTCGACTAAATGACCAGATGAAGATATTATGTCACTAAAGGTCAAGGTCATTCTGTCGGACCATCCGTCGTCAAGATTTTCAAACATCTTCTCCTCTGAAACCAGTGGGCCGATTGAAGCCAAATTTCATGTGGAGTCTCAGTGGGATAGGGTAACGAAAGTTTATACCCAGGGTCTGGGTCACATGACCAAGATGGCCACCATGCCCATATATGGTAAAAACCCTTCGAAAATCTTCTTCTCTAGAACCAAAAGGCATATGACCTTGAAACTTGGTATGTAGCATCGGGCATGCTGGCCCATCATAGTTTATACAAATGATGACCATGTGTTGACCTTGAATTAATTGACGACATGGTCAACTTTGGTATGTTAGGCTTTTATATGGGAAAACGCTTAAACGGTGGATTTCTCAGAAACTATTTAAGTCTTAGGTACAATACATGGTATATATGGTCAACTAAATGACCAGATGAAGATATTATGTCACTGAAAGGTCAAGGTCATTTTGTCTGTCTATCATTATCAAGATTTTCAAAACATCTACTCCTCTGAAACCACTGGTCTGATTGAAGCGAAATTTCATATGGAGTCTAAGTGTGATCAGGGAATAAAAGTTTGTTCTCAGGGTCTTGACCAAGATGGCCGCCATGCCCGTATATGGTAAAAACCCTTCAAAATCTTCTTCTCCAGAACCAAAAGGTGTATGACCTTGAAACTTGGTATGTAGCTTTGGGCACTCAAGCCCATCATAGTTTATACAAATGATCGTGCGTTGACCTTGACCTAATTTATGACACTGTCAACTTTGGTACATTATGTCGGCTTTTATATAGGAAAATGCTTAAACAGTGGATTTTTCAGAAACTATTTAAGTCTAAGGTGCAATATTTGGTATATATGGTTGACTAAATGACCAGATGAAGATATTTTGTCGTTAAAGGTCAGGGTCATTCTTTGACTTTTGTACAAGGTCATTGAGATTCTGTCACCCGTCAACAGTTTCAAACATCTTCTCAGTGGCCACTAGGGTCAATTGAAGCCATATTTCATATGGAGCGTCACCGGCTTAAAGGAACCATAGTTTGTTCAGATGGTCTTGGTCACTTGACCAAGATGGCCACCATGCCCATATATGGTAAAAACTCTTCAAACGTCTTTTTCTCGAGAACCGAAAGGCCTATAACCTTGAAACTTGGTACGGGTATGTAGCATTGGGCACTCAGGCCCATCATAGTTTATACAAATGATTACTGTGTTTCATATATTATGGAGCTTTAATACTGGGTCAAAGGAATCAAAGTTTGTTCAGATGGTCATGGTCGTATGAACATGGTGGCCGCCACACCCATTTATGATAAAATCCCTTCAGAAATCTTTGTCCAGAAACAAAGGCCCTGTGACCTTGTGGCTTGGTATATAGAATTGGGACTCAACATTAATCCCCAAGGGAGGGGGGTTATCTGCCCCTGCCCTGGTGCTATATACATGTATAAAAGCATTAAAATATATACCAGGACCAAGTGTCAGGTGAGCTACAGGACCATTGGTCCTCTTGTTTTTTTTGTCAAGATGAAAATAAAATACCAAAAATTCTTTCAGATTAACCTGAACAGCCAAGTGGCTTTGGATGTGGTACACCGTCTCTTTGAGTCAGTAGCTCCTATTGTATTCAGGCCAGTAGATATACTTCTCAAGACTCTGCTGATGCCACCCGCTGATATTGTAAGTCATACTCTCACTGAAGATAGTATTTGAGCCACAGCACAACAAGGCCAACAAAGTGGCATGTGCGCCCAGTGAAGACTCAGATCAACCTGGCAGTCGCCAGTCGTAGTCGTCTTAGTAGAGTCTTTGATGTGCCCTTAAAGGGTAGTTAAGGGTCTAAGCTAGCTCCATGCGGACAGCGAAGATGCTGATCAGACTGGATGGTTGCCCAGGCTGATCTGAGTCTTTGCTAGGAGCACATGCCACTTTGTCGTGTCGCAGATCATTTGTATAATACTGAGAGACTTCATACATGTTTTCGATAAAAGAAACTCTCTATGTGGCCTGCTCAGTAGAACTGCCTTAACTCTCTTTATTCGAACATATACATGTAGCTTCAGTGTAAAACAGTTCAAAACAGAGCACATAGCATAAAGTTTTATGGAGAAATATGAAAATTTGCTGAGAACTATAATTCAGTTATGCCTTTAAATTGAGCTCTGGACCAGATTTTTCAGAACTAACTACAGTATTAATCCTATTAAACACCCCAGGGACGTAGCATTTTGCGAAAGGGGGGCATTATTTAGAGCCTAAAGTGTAGTAGATTAGCCACTGCCAAAATACCTGTAATAAACAGTATTAAGGTGAATGGCTATAAGAGAAAGCAGCTCCACTGTTTTGTCTCCCTTTCTGTAGGGGTCAACTCTTAAAGGAAAGAATTTGCTCCTAGAAGGAGCCTTTCAGAGTAGACCCTACTGTATTTAAAATAGCTACCTCATTCAGAGAAGCAAACAAGAATTCATGCACGTTAATATAAAATGAGTTTTGGAAAAGAAACAGGGGGCATTTTTAGAGCAGGGGCCTTTATAAGGTTTAAAACGGTATTATGTTTGTTTATAAGACATTATATTTTCCAATGTATTGTATGCAAAAACACTGCTGTATTTTGCAAAAAAAATGTAAGGAGCTTCTTCAGTGCGAAAATTCCTCACAATTATTTTGATAAAAAATAGCAGCACACTTGATGTTATGTTTATTAGAAAACTTAACAAAATCCTTGGAAAACAATTTCTTTCTGAATGACTGGGCCCAAACTATTTGCAAGTATGTTGTTTGAATATTGTAACTAAAGTTATTCTGCAAGAAACGTAGTATTACATATTCTGTTTGCTGCATAAAATGTCTTTATTTATAGGTTACAAATTTTTGCTTATATTACCAGTGCCAGTAATATAAATGAAAGGTCACTCTATAGAATGACACCTTAAAATCACACAGACATATCTGTTGTTTGTGAATTATAGGTTTGCCAACAGAGCCAACTGTCACTTTGTGCATAATTTTTTCCCACATTTGGCAAGTTCCTTAGCTTGCTGCTGCTTATGCTACTAAAGTGATGCCTACATTGGAGCTCCAGATAAGAAGGGGTAACAAGGATAATTCAGAGATAATTTTTCTTATTTCTCGGTGAAAACATACATTGTGACCTTACATTAGAACCGTCTCGCAGAGACGGTTCTAATGAGGGGTCACAAGGTATGTTTTTATGGAAAAATAAGGAAAGCTATCCCTAAATAATCCCTGTTACAACTCCTTATCTGGAGCACTGCTAAATGCTACAAGATCTGGATTCAATGATATTTGCAGAGCTCAGGAACAGGGTTAGAGAGATGGCTATGCCTGGTTCTGTCAATACTGAGAGTTCTGATGGCACAGACTAAAGAAGAGGTGGTGTTGTCAAGGATACAAGAACTAGGGATCAAACTACACATTTTTAAGGGGCTGGAGTCTGAGATACCAGAGGCATATAGGTCTAAAATAGCTGGTATGAGCCCAGAGTATATCATGGCTTGGTAAGTGTTTGCTAAACTTTATAACATAACAACCTCAAATGGTTTCCATAGAAACAGTGTCAATCCATCTTCTATATTACAGGGCCCAGTTGTTCAAAACTAACGACGTCGTTAGTTAACGTTTCGTTAAAATTTTAAACGTTAATATCTCATATACGCCAATATTTTTTGTTGAAAAAATGTAAGAAGCTTTTGCACTGCAAAAGCTTCTTACATTTTTTCAACTGCAAAAGCTTCTTACATTTTTTCAACAAAAAAATACCAGCGTATTTGGTTACAAAGTTGCAAAACACTTAATGAGTTGACCTCTTAACGAGCTCGTTAGGCTAACGATGGTTTGAACAACTGAGCCCAGATTTGCATAAAGTATGATCAGTAAACCTCTATTTGAGCTCATTCTAACCTGAAAGAGTTTGTCTCCATTGTAATAAGACTGAAAGTGTGTACTCATAAAGTATAGAAGGGAGAAAAATCTTTTGCTTATGCAATATTTTATTCATACAAAATTCACTTTATACAAGATAAATATAATTATGTAATATTCAACTGGGGATTTTAATGAAAGCATATTCTCTTGTGCTTTTCACTGCCTATGTATAGTGGTAACATGTGGTAACAGATTCTATTAACAAGTTGTATGGTGTAGTTGGATATCTAAACACTTCTAACTCTCCATATGGCATACATCCTCCTCTGAGATTACCTTCTGGGACTGTATTGTGATAATGGCCTGTCCCAGCTTTGGTTTGGTACAATTTGATAGTGTGCCATTTTGGGGCCATTGATAAAACTACTGGCTGCTTTATGAATAGTACAGAACATGCTCAGAGTCTAAATTGTTTGCTTTAGCACCATGAATGTTTAAAAAAGGATTCTCAGAACTCTGCTTATTTTATGTCGCATCTATTTGTGAAATGTTTTCTGTCATTTCTCAGAGCTGTAGATGAAAGGAGATATTAATGAGTAATTGAAGATAGTCCTATTCATTCTCCATAAAACCATATATTGTGACCCCTCTTTAGAGCTACTTTACTGAGGCAGTTATGCCCTATTAATGGAATAGCATTCCTAGTTCAGTTCTAATGAGGGATCACAAAATATGAAAAATAAGGGAAAAAACAACAAAACTTATCACAGAATTATTTTCCTAACTGCCTCTCATCTTGAGCTGTGTAACTTCAGTTATTCACCCATAATGGGCTTAAGTATTGGGACACCTAAAAGTAATTAATTTTCCATTTGGGACAAATGGAAAATTCATTATTTTTAGTTGTCCCAAAACTTAAGCACATTACAATATACATTTAATCTACTTTCAGGTTTCTGGTAAACATCATTGGAAAGACGGTGGATATGATAAATACAAGTTCATTAGAGTCGAGGTCATGTGACTTTCTATGTAAACAGCTCTCCCACCTTCTCATGTATATCACCCACATGTTCCAGTCAGGTCAGTTGGGCCTTAATTAATGTACAACTTACTGTGTGTGGATATAAATACTGAAATAAGGCAGATTTTTCTAGGACATCTCTTCAAGTATTTTCAACAATTGTTTGACAAAGCATGTTTTCGACTTGTTCAGTTTGTTTTTCATAGCCAAAAGTATTGAAAAGATATTGGGTACACCCTTACTCGGAAAAAAAATCGGCTTACATTTTGTCATCAGGATCTGCATAGTTTGCAAATTTTGCTGTTTTCCCCTCTGGCTCTTAAAGTGTTAAAGCTGTAATATTTTGTTTTACTGACATTTCCCATAATTTATATCAATTTGTTGGACCAAGAGGTCTAAAAATAAGTACAGATTTTCTAAATTGGAAAGTGACTTTAAATGCGGAATCTGAGAATTACTTAGAAGTTTGCAACTTCCTGAAACCCAGCTACTGGCTGCAATGTTGAATTCAAATGTCTAGATGTTTAATGGAAAAGAGACCGCTTTAAGGTTTTTGGAGAGTGTGTGTCACACAAGTTGCACATGAAGTTCCATAGAATATTATGCACAGAGTGCTATTCAGGTTGTATAATCAGTTTCAGTTTCAAAATTGCAAGATAAAACTTGTAGGCAGTGATAGTAAATTACATATTCCACATCTAAGGTTTGCTTGCATTTGTGTAAGTGATAATCGATTTGATTGCTTTTTCAAACAATTGATTCACATAAATACTTCTTTTTCAATTAACTGATTCACAAAAATACTTAACTAAGGATGCCACATTTAATGTGGCAAGTATTTCTTGAATGGAAACTTAATGTTTTCCTTTTATAATATTCTGCAGGTCTATTCAGAAGGATAGCAACAGCCTCAGTGAAAATTATCCATCAGGCCACCTTGCCATGTCATTATGACATCAGAGAAATCAACGAGAATTTCCTTTTGCTAGGGATGTCACAGCCGACCTTGACCTTACAGTTCTGTAATGTGTTAATTCTGCTCAACTTCAATGACCAGGCATTCTGGAGTGAGGTGATAAGGACGCCTAAGAGGAAAGTATTGACAGGCAGTAAGGGAGATAATTCTGGGGAGGACCAGTCTGATGAGACAGGGGCAGTCAGTAGGTGGCACTGTTGTAACTTGGAGGTACTGAGAAGAGGAGGCCTCATACTGTTCTGTGATTATGCTGTGAGTAGGATTATCATATTTTTGGTCATTAGCTGTTTTATTTTTTTTTTCCCTTTCAAAACAGCCCCAAAAATCTAGATTCATCTTAAAAGATGGATCTAGATCTTTGGGTTTGGTTTGGAAGAGAAAAAACATTGTAAAACAAAATTAACCCATTGCATTCCGGGTATTTTTTGCCGTCTGCTGAAATTGTCGTCTGCATCAAAAATTAAGAAAATTCTGACAATATTGGTCTAAGTAACTGTTGCAGAAATGATGTCTAAGCAACAAACAGTTTGGATCTCAGATCAGGCCCCACCTTTGTGGGGCCTGATCTGGTTCCAAACTGTTTGTCCAGATACCCCTAAAGGGGTATCCCGAATGGAATGGGTTAATATAACTGATTTACAAATTCACATTAGATGGGTTTAGATTTTTGGGATTGGTTTGGAAGAGAAAAAACATCATCATTTTAAAGGAAGGAGAATTGTCCCATCACATAGCAGGATAAATGTGGTAGGATTTCTTGTTGACATTCTTACAGCTTGGATTAATGCAGAACTCCTCACAAAGGTGGGTGGGTGTGAGAGAGTCTGAGGGTGAATCAGTGGTTATTTCCTTTATAAATAAATTTTAAAAGTTGTGCAGTATTATCCACTTGGGCGTGTACATGTAGCAGTGGATCGATGTTGAATCAATGTTGGTACAACGCTGTGACATGAACTGACGTTGATTCAACATTAATTCAGCATTGTGTGACTTCCGAAATATGTATAAATGTTTTTAGGGGTGTCATTTTAGTCGGGTAGATATATTATTTGTGTATATATCATCTTAGGCCCGCAGTGTTGGGCCGACTTTGAATCAATTTTGGTTCAGCGCTGTAATGTTGAATCAGCGTTGATTTGGTGCTGATTCGGCATTGTGCGCCTGCGAGGATGTGTATAAATGGTTTTTACATGTTTTTGTTCTGAATTGCTATATGTAGTATTCTCATGTAGATGTGTTGATTTTACATCTGTCTCTGGTAATTCTTAAAGAATGGTTCTGTACATGTATAAGTTTTAATCTGAATATGTTTTTATTGTTGTTTGTATTGAAGTGAGACGTAAGTAAACATATGTATTGTATTGTTATTTCTATACAAAAACCCTATTGTTTGCCCACCATTAGATCCACCTCATCCATGGGCTTTAAAGGTAGGTTCCTGCACTTATGATGAGAGGTGTGTTCAAAAAATAGTTTTGTCTTTTTCTGCATTATATTTGAATAATTTTATTTTATGAATCTGTTGCTGCAGAGAAAACAGCCGGCTTTTGCTGAAAATTGTTGTTTTCTTGTGCTTATTTACTTTGCACAAACAGTGTGTTGGAATCCCTGCTCTAAAAATAAATTTGTGAAATATCCATAAATGCGTGACTTCTGGTGTCATTCTCCACAAGTTAATTTTTATCTAGTCATGAGCTCTCCTGGAGTTTCTGGCATGGGGGCTGGATAAACTATATCCCAAAATGCAATGCAACATGATGTTCAGCAGCGTTTGTAATGTTTGGGCGTGAAAACAAAAATAGCGCTAACTGGTGTGCGAAGCATAGTTAAGAAATCCCTCGATAAACGGCTTATCTATTACTTTTAACTTTATACTTTCTAGTGAAACTTATTAATATTCTTGTTTCAAGTGCTTTCCGACAATTAAGAAAAACAGTCAGCAAAATTAGGATACAGTCGAAACTCCAGATACCAACCATCGAGAAACATAAAAAATTATACTAGTTATCAAAACACAGTCAAACAGTACTATTATTAGTACGGCTGCTAAAATATAGATCTGCAAAATAAACTTACATGGAGAATATTTGGCAGCCTTGTTATAATACAACAAGGCTACAAAATATTTTCCATGTAAGTGTGCAAATCTATATTATAGCGGCTACTAGTGAAAAGGGACTGTAACACATTGCATGCACGGCAAATGTGCATGCTGTTAGAACATGCTTTGTATAAGGTGCATTTTTCATAAAATGTTGTTCATTTGTATTCCTGTTCTTGTTTATTTGCAGTGTGAGAATTTAAATGACTCTGAGCATATGACATGGGTGTTAATCAACCATGTGAAAGATCTTATAGAACTTGCGCATGAAAATCCAGTTCAGGATTTCATCAGTGCTATACACAGGAACTCCTCAGCAAGTAGTCTCTTCATACAAGCTATACATGCAAGATGGGAAGATGTCAAACGGGTAAGTTCCATAGGCCTTCCATATTTGGAAACAAATGCAAGCTCAACCAATCTGATCAGGCCCAGAGGTTATAAAACTTGAGTACCTTCTCAAACTCAAAATAAAGCACACTGATTGGCTGCTTCCGAGCACATGCTCGGAAGCAGCCAATCAGTGTGCTTTATTAGCTCACCTGAGCCATAGGCTCAGGGTGAGCTATTGTGATCACCCAGTGTCCGTCGTGCGTCGTCTGTCGTGCGTCGTGCGTCGTCAACAATTTGCTTTAAACGACATCTTCTCTGAAACCGCTAGGCCTAGGGCTTTGATATTTGGTATGAAGCATTGTCTAGTGGTCCTCAACCAAGTTTGTTCAGATGGTTGCCCCAGGGTCCAAAATGGCCCTGGGGCAGGGGGTCTTGGGTTGGAAACTAAAAAATACTTAAAAATCTTCTTCTCCAGAACTGCTTGGCTCAGATGCTTGAAATTGGTATGTAGCATTGCCTAGTGGTCCTCTACCAAGTTTGTTCAAATGGTGGCCCCAGGGTCCAAAATGGCCCTGGGGCAGGGGGTCTTGGGTTGGAAACTAAAAATTACTTAAAAATCTTCTTCTCCAGAACTGCTTGGCTCAGATGCTTGAAATTTGGTATGTAGCATAGCCTAGTGGTCCTCTACCAAGTTTGTTCAAATGGTGGCCCCAGGGTCCAAAATGGCCCTGGGGCAGGGGGTCTTTGGTTCGAAACTAAAAAATACTTAAAAATCTTCTTCTCCAGATTTGCTTGGCTCAGGTGCTTGAAATTTGGTTTGTAGAATTGCCTAGTGGTCCTCTACCACGTTTGTTCAAATGGTGGCCCGAGGGTCCAAAATGGCCTGGGGGCAGGGGGTCTTAGTTTCGAAACTAAAAAATACTTAAATATCTTCTTCACCAGAACTGCTTTCCTCAGATGCTTGAAATTTGGCATGTACCATTGCCTAGTAGTCCTCTACGAAGTTTGTTCAAATGGGCACCCCAGGGTTCAAAATATCCCCGGGGCAGGGAGTCCCAGGTTTTAACCATAGACATCATAGAAAAATATTTAAAAAATCTTCTACTTCAGAACCGCATTATGCTTGAAATTTGGCATGTAGCATTGCCTAGTAGTCCTTTACCAAGTTTGTTTAAATGGTGGCCCCAGGGTCCAAAATGGCACTGCGACTGGGAGTCCTAGGTTTGAACCATAGAAATATATAGAAAAATATTTAAAAATCCTCTTCTTCAGAACCACTTGGCTCAGGTGCTTGAAATTTGGTATGTAGCTTTGCCTAGTAGTCTTTTACCAAGTTTGTTCAAATGATGACCCCAGGGTCTAAAATGGCCCCGCCCCAGGGGGTCCTGGGTTTGAACCATAGAACTACATAGAAAAATATTCATAAATCTTCTTGGCTCACTTGGCTCAGATGCTTGAAGATTGGTATGATGCATTGCCTTGTTGTCCTTTATCAAGTTTGTTCAAATGATGACCCTATGGTCCAAAATAGCCCTGCGGCAGGGAGTCCTGAGTTTGAGCCATTGAAATACATAGGAAACTATTAAAAAATCTTCTTCTTCAGAACCACTTGGCTCAGATGCTTGAAATTTGGTATGATGCATTGCCTGGTGGACTCCAACAAAGTTTGTGTAAATGGTGGCCCTGGGATTCAAAATGGCCCTGGGGCAGGCAGTCTTGGGTTCGAAATCAAAATGTACTTAAAAACCTTCTTCTCCAGAACCCCTTAGTGCAGACGCTTGAAATTTTGTATGATGCATTTGCCTAGTGGTCCCTTACCAAGTTTGTTCAAATGATAGTGCCAGGGTTAAAAATGGCCCTGCCCCAGGGGGTGCTGGGTTTGAACCATAGAAATACATAGAAAAATATTCAGGAATCTTCTGCTTCAGAACAACTTGGCTCAAAGGCTTGAAATTTAGCTTTTAGCATTGCCTAATGGTCCTTTACCAAGATTATTTAAATGATGGCCCAGGGTCCAAAATGGCCCTGCCCCAGGGGCTCCAGGGTTTGAACCATAGCAATACATAGAAAAACATTCAAAAATCTTCTTCTTCAGAACCATTTGGAAATGGTTGCACACTATCAGGTTTGTTCAAATTATGACCCAAGTTTGACCGTTAACCTTTTTGCTCAGGTGAGCGATTCAGGGCCACTTGGCCCTCTTGTTTTGAGTTTGAGATTATTCTCAAGTTTTATAACCTCGAACCCAGGGTCTGCACTGATTGTCAGTCAGCCAGCACCTCCTTAACACCTTCTGGTGTGAGAATAGACTTATTCAAATTGGTTGGTGGAACAGCCTACTTACTTGGTTAACAATACCTGAATGCTTTTGACATATGAGCCGCAACACGACAAAACCAGCAGAGTAGCATGTGTGCCTAGCGAAGACTCAGATCAGCCTTGGCATCTGCCCAGTCTGATCAGAGTCTTTTCTGTCAGCATGAAGGTAGCTTAGACACTTAATGCTCACAGTGAAGACTTTGATCAGTCTGGACGGCTGCCAAGGCTGATCTGAGTCTTTGTTGGGCGAACATGCCACTTTCTTGGTTTTGTCATGTAGAGGATCATTTCTTCTGATAAATACCCTATTGGCATGCATTGCAATAAAATGCCTATTGGCATGCATTGCAATAAAATGACATTTTGAAATAATTGGATTAAATGACATTTTGTTGGTGTAAAGCCTGATATAGTGCAATTTTGGCCACTTTTTAATAGAAAAAAGTGTCAGAGGGATATTTATTAGAAGAAATACCTCAGGCCCTGCTGTCTGTTATTACAGAAATAGGTGTCTGTGTCTGAATAACCTTGTAGAGATATGGCTGCAGTATTCGAGATATCAAGAGTTGACTGCATGTTTTCCTCCCATTATACTGTGATTCGTTCACATCTGATCATTTTGTTAGACGAGTGTTCTGTGGTGGAAGAAATCCAGAAGTAGTTCTCAGCTGTATAGGGGCTGGGAAATACTTTGTGAAACCACAACAACCTACAAGAGAACAGCAAACCATTCATACTTGCCAGAGCTGTGCAACAGTGGTATATAGCCAGTCTAGAGACAAAACTCTCTACCAGCTGAGCTATCAGGGTGCCTGTGCACTAGAAGAGTTAAGGAATCCTTCTCTATCAATTATCCTAAGTTAACAATACATGTACTTTGAACAGCTAGGCCCAGAATGTCAAAAAATTGTTGAAGATATCAGATTTATTTTCCTATGATATAAACTTTTCATATATGTTATTATATTTCGCTTCAGCCCTCTGTTATCTACAAGATATTAAAGTGCCTTGAAGCAATTCACCCCTCTCAGAGTGGAGCTCTCCTTATTCTTCTCATAGACAAATTTCTCCACACCCACCACCTGGCTGTGGCTAGACTCTGTGATACGATTGCTTGTAGAAGACTAGAGCAATTACTGGCTGATACAGTTGAGGTGAGTTTAGGGGCAGCATCCCTGCCAATTTCATTTCCAAATCCTGTTTTAACAGGGGTCAACATTTAAAGGAAAGAATTTGCTCCTATGAAATTGCTCCATTAGGAGCAAATTCTTTTCTTTAAGAGTAGACACCCTTATAGAGAGGCATCATCATCCAAGGGTGTGAAAGAGGTCATGAAAGGTGCTCCTCATAAAAATGGTGTCCTCTGATATCTACAAGAAGTACAAGTACTTTGAAGCAATTCATCTCTCCTAATGAGGACCTCTACAAATGCTTTTCATACATTTCTCCACACCCACAATCTAGCAGTGGCAGGCTTTGTGATACCATTGCTTGTAGAATATTGGTGCAAATACTGGCTGATTCATTGGAGATGAGTTTAATTTCTTTGCAACAAACTTTTATTTTCTCAAAAAAAAAAAAAGAAAAAAAAATCAATAAATAAAACAAAATTGATGAATTAACCTCTTGTTTGAATTACTTTTTTGGCATATTGATGTCTGTTTTATATATTGAAAATTTGAAATGATGGCACATAATTTTGTGTTGTTTTCTTACAGGACAGTAGCAAGCAGTTACCTGCAGATGATCTTGACAAGCTCTTGTCCTTCATGGATACTAATAAGCTCAATGTAAAGTAAGTGACATTTTTACCTTACACAGCAGATCTTTGTTGTAACTCTATTCTTTATAACAGTATTTTGGATATAAGGCTATCATGTATTGCCTGTTACTGATACTAAACTACAAAGGAATCTAAGCATGGACCATAATGTGTGTAAATATTGGGACACCTAAAATAATCAATTTTCCATTTGTGCCAGATGGAAAAGTAATTATTTCGGGTGTCCCAAAATTTAAGCACATTACAGTAATTCCCAGTATTCAGATGTTACATGTTTTTGTCTTATGTGCAACTAGCAGAAGTGTGCAAAGGAATTGCTTTTCTGGTGTGGTAAGTGCCATAAACTTTGTGTGAAGTGCTCTGGTTTAATTCTGTTTTGTGACAATGCCCAGACAGGACTCACACAGCATTCGGCAGATTCTTCATAGAAAATTGGAAAATAATGCAGCCATTAATATGATAAGAGGTAATAATAGATATGTCTGTTTTTGGAGTGTTTACTTCTGTTGTTTTAGCTTTTAAAGTGCCAGATAAGAAAAGGGTTGAATTTTCAGACAGGGTAGATCTACATGAGGTGGCTCAACAAGAGCCGCTTCATCTGGATCTACAATGTCTGTCTCTATTATTTTGATTGTCACAATGATATAGCATTTTGCAGGCATAAATTTTGCTGTCTGCTTTTGTGCACGATAAGGGTTAGTATAGGTTTATGGCAGCTTCCATGACCATTGACTGCTAAATGTTTTAGGGATGATTATCTAGGGAAAATGACCCTACTAAGTCTTATACTTGAGATGATAATATTTGAACATTTTTTCAGACATATGCGCCTTAGTTCTCTGTTACACAAGTTTCGAGAGAAAATCTCAGGAGACACAACTCATTCTGCTGAGTCATCTACTGAATCACAGTTCTCTCCCTTAGAAGGCTCTCAGCTACAGGTTGACAAGGTTTGTGTATTCTAAAATGTATTTCTCTTTGAAAACAGGTTTTGGCTTTTTGTAAGAATCATAATATACTCAACCGAATTAAAAACGCAACACTTAATTTATCCAATATTTCATAGCTCATGTCATATGCAGATTATTTACGGTTTGATTTCTCAAGTCAACAGGGATTGATGTTTACTGTCCCAGAAATTCAGTTTTTTTTTGATGAAATGGTTCACGCTTGAGAGAGCACTATCGATAATTACCCGATTTTCAAAAGTCTCAAAAAGAGCCAGAACTATCGCGAGACAGGATGTATACGTCGCATCGAATGCCGGGTCGGAGATAATCTGTGGTCTCCCAAGTGTGTCGAACTCTTTCTACAAGTCTAAAAATCATTGATAGGTGGTAATGGAAATGTTTGGCTTCCAATCGCCGGTTTACATGAGCATGCAGCATTCCATGCGCCATGGCAGACATATCCTTAATTGAGACTTTTGAAAATCGGGTAGCTCTCGGTAATGCTCTCTCAAGCGTTACACATTTCATCAACAGAACTGAATTTCTGGGACAGTAAACGTTAATCCCTGTTGAAATAGGAAATTAAACTGAAAATGATCTGCATATGACATGAGCTTTGAAAAATTGGAAAAATTAGGTGTTGCGTTTTTAATTCGGTTGAGTATACTTTAAAGTGCAAAAAAACAACAGTTGACAGGATGCAAGTCTGCAAAATTTCAAACATTGCTTCTTCAACCTTTATCATTTAGAGAATTCAAAGGCTGGATAGCAAAAAGTACAGATCCAGATGAGGTGGCTCAGTCTGAGCCACTTCATCTGGATCAGTGCTGTTTGTGAATTCAACTGTTTTCATTTTTGATGCTTTAAGTGTTATGATAAGTTGGGATAAGAAAACATTAGGCTGCTTGTGTGCTCTTCAGTTGTACTATAAACCATCAGGCTAAACCTGGGGCTGGAGCAGCAAATATTTTGCTCTTGAATCAACAGGTGTAAATGCAGAAAGAGGAGAAGACACTTTTAGTCTTTGAGATGTGGCACTTACTTTGAGGCAGACCAATAGACTTTTTTTTTAACTGTATATAGACCAAATGGGAATAGCAGGTGCTTAGCTACAACAATTATACAGATAAAATGATAAAGTTACCTGAATGATCTTAAAGTTTCCCATGATGTATAGCATTAGGCATAGTAAATTACTTCTGGAACAAAACCAACTTTGTGTTGCAGGTGTGTTACCTAAGTATAGTTAAGGAGCAATGTTTCACGGGCTGTCCCGATGTGAGAGAATGTGCCTATCTTCTTCAGCACCTAGACTATGCTGACATGCTTATGATCATGATGACTAAGGTAAATTACTGTACTATGCCTAAGTATTGGGACACCAAAAATAATTAATTTTCCATTTATCCCAAATGGAAAAATCATTTTAGGTGTCCTAAAATTTAGGCACATTGCAGATTCAGATTAGCAAAGTTGGTATTAAAGTGTACAAAGAAGCAGCATTGAGAATGAGGTACTTTTCTTCGTGCTACATTGCCCATGAAATAATCAAGGTGTATGGATGTTTTTCCACCATTTTATCGAAAAGGAGGACACTTTTGTGACTCCCTGTTCACTTCCAAAAGGGGTCTTCTCTTGAAAAACTTTGCTCCCACAGGTCTGGAGCAATTTTTTTCTTTTAAGAGTTAACCCCTATCAAAAAAGGAGGTGAAAATGATTTTCCCTGAGGGTATACCAATTTGTCTCACACCGCTGATTGAATAAGCAGCTGCATCCTTCCCCAAAAGTTCAGTTTTGGTTACACTACTGCTCAGACTTTATATGAGCCGCGACACGACAAAACCAACAATGTGGTTGTGCGCCCAGCGCAGACTCAGATCAGCTTGGGCATGCACCCAGTCTGATCAGACTCTTCGCTACGGGCTTAAATGGTAGCCAAGGGACTAAGCTACCTTCATACTGACAGCGAAGACTCTGATCAGACTGGCCGAATGCCCAGGCTGATCTGAGTCTGTGCTGGGCGCACAACCACATTGTTGGTTTTGTCGTGTCGCGGCTCATATGATTGAAACTCAACCTAATCAGATGTGTCAGTGAAATCTTCACAGACTTCAGTGCTTTGGTTGTATGTGTTGCATTCAGCTAATTCTGGTAATGAACTGCTTCAGATTATAGTACACTTAAAGTGCATGGGTACACTTAAGTGGAAGCAAGTCTGCCATTTTCATTTTTTGCCTCCCTTCTCAGTTGGGTCAACTCTTAAAAGGAAGAATTCTTTAAGAGTAGACCTCATTTTGGTAGGGCTTTGTTGTCCAGGGAAGCAAATGTTGTTTTTTCCTTTGTATAAATACTGGACCCCTACATCTTAAATATTCACTAAGGGAAGTAAATATCTCAGAAAGGGTGGTAACTGTGTTAAGCCATACTATGCATAATGGAAGACTATATGATTACCTCCCTTAAGAAATACAGGTAAAGGAAGTAAACATTGCACAAAGGGAGTAAAGGGAAATTAAAATTGTGCAGAAAGAGGCAATTGAAGGTAGATTGGTACACTTCAAGGGAGAACAGGTTTACAGTTTGATTTTGCCTTTCTTCTCACAGGAGTCTAGTATTTAAGAAAAAACTTTGCTCCTAAGTCTTGAAAGGGCTTCACAGTTCAAGGAAGCGGGCAGTTACAGAAGTTGTTCCCCTTCATAAAAATGGCAGAAAAAAGGTGGAGATGTACCCATATACCTAAATAACATATTTTTGTGAAAGATTTACTTCTTTGTACTGTGCCGGGCCACATAGCGCAATCGGTAGGGCACCTGACTCGTAAGTCAGAGGTCCTGGGTCCAATACTGTACCTGGTCTGGCCACATAACTTCGTTTCTCCTTCCGCTGATTCAAGAAGGGAAGTTGCCAGTTACTGGCGAAAGTATGTGCACTTAGTACTGGTTAACCACTTAGGAGGTCTAAGCCTGCCCAGGAATAGTGTGGTTAGGTTAACTGACCGTCCTGACATGACCGAAGCTGTTTACCGTGGACGTTAAGCAACAAATCAAATCAAAAAAATTTTGTACTGCTTTTTTCCTTTTTCAAAATATTTTTGTTAATGGTAATAATCCAGTATTAGGACTACCATTTAATATTTCTCATATTTGATTTTATTCAGGAGTTCAACCTGTCAATATTGGAGGAGTGTATATCTTTTGGAGCATACAAAACTATACAGAGACATAGTCGGGAGGCTGAAACTCCATCCATAGATGGTGCTCGTGTTGACTGGATGTTTGATCCTCTATTCCAAGCCTCTCAGCTGACTCTGATCAGACATATTAACAATATCATAAACCAGCTGCCTATTCCACACCAGATACTGTGTTTAAATGATCAGTCATCGGAAAATAATCAATACATTGAGAAAATGGAGGATTTATTCACGGACCATTCTTGCATAGAGGAAATTTTTCAGTTGACGGCAGCATTAGTGCAATATTTGACAGGTTTAGTGCGGTTTCCATGGAAACCAGCAATGCCTAAGGAATCACAGAGTGATGTGTATAGATTCTGTACTCTAGCAATGGAGGTAAGCTGTTATGTAATCTGTTCTATATTTAGGGGATAACTGTACTCAAGATTGTCATTTGGGGAGGTAAATTGTTGGTTTTATGGTTGGAAATTTCGTTTTACGGCGATGCGCCAGCGGAGCGGTGAAACGCAATTTGCAACCATTAAACCGAGGATTTACCTCCCCAAATGACAATTTTCAATACAGTTATCCCCATTCTAATGCCCTTTTCCACATCTTCACCTTTCATAATGTATTAGTTTGAACCAATTTCATGCCATGTCAGCAACATAAAACCAAACGTTAGCCAATGAGAAGCGACGTTACTTAATGACGTCGGGTTTGCGACAGTATATCGCAGAATATACTGTCGCAAATTTTTGACGTTATCCAATCAGACGTCGCGTTATATTTGTAAGTGCATTAGAATATTTGTTATATGTACAATGGCCTGATTATAGAGCTACTCTTTATAGTGCTTGTTTAGAGATATTTGCGGAAGTCTGTAGGTTCTTGTTTTTGTAATCAAAGCAATAGGTTGCAGAGTTTATCCAAGAGCCTATTTGAATGCAGCTAAAGGAGTGTTTAAGATCCCTACTTATAGTGTAGCGTTATGTCTTGCAAAAATTGCAAGAATCAAAGTAAATAACGTTATGAAATGCTGCCATTTAAGAATTATTTGCCAGTTATTGCCAGTTATTTGTCAAAATTTGCCTCACTCAGCTTCACTGGACTCGAGATATTCAAGAAAAAAGTGAAAAAAAAAATTCCCTCTTATTGCAAACATATAGCACCTAGTTACATGTAGTCTCCAGCCATGCATGCAGGCCAGGTTACTTACATGTAACCCTCAATGCGCCGAAAAGCAAACAACAAAATTTACGTCTGCAGAAATTTAAAAGAATGTTTTTTCAAAGCTATATCATATTGAGAATACAAAGACCCATGGCAAACAGTGTAGATCCAGACGAGGTGGCTCATGATGAGCCACTTCATCTGGATCTACACTGTTTGCAAGTTTAAGAATTTTCATTTTTTGGCGCTTTAAGGGTTAAAGACGTCAGTTCTATATCGGTAAATACAGAATAAACCACACTGCACATTACATTGAACTGATGTGTTTAATTTGGCAGGTTTTATTCCAGAAAATGAAAACCAACATCTCATATATAATCTAATGCAGAGAAAGGAAATTAATCCTGTAGAAATAAAAACTGGATTAATAAGATAAATTGCTTATGTTTGGCCTTAAAAGCCAAAGACAAAATTTACTAATGCAAAAATTCAAAAAAGTTTTGTCCAAGCTATATCATATTGAAAATCCTAAAGTTGGAAGGCAAACAGCTAATATCCAGATGAGGTGGCTCATCTGGATCCAGATTAGCCATCTCATCTGGATCTACACTCTTTGCAAATTCAACTTTTTTCTGGTGTTTTGTTACAGTGTGTTTGCTGGTCAGTTCACCACAACAACATGCCAACATCAGGACAGCTGTGTACCAGTCTTCAGTGCTTGAGTCTAGTTCTGCAGAATCAACAACTCTCATTTCTGATTGGCCACAAAGATCATGTGACCTGGGTTTGCTCAATTACTAACTCAGTCTATCAATTAGTGTCTTCGTGTAAGTGAATTTAGTTGTCACTGCATGTTTTTCTTCAGCATAAAAACATTTGAGCCGCGACATGACAAAACCAACAATGTGGTTGTGCACCCACCGCAGACTCAGATCAGCCTGGGCATCCATCCAGTCTGATCAGACTCTTCGCTAAGCACTTAAAAGGTAGCTAAGGGTCTAAGTTACGTTCATGCGGACAGCGAAGACTCTGATCAGACTGGGCAGATGCCCAGGCTGATCTGAGTCTGCGCTGGGCGCACAATCACTTTGTTGGTTTTCTCGTGTTGGGCTCATTTCATATTGCAGTGGATTATGTGGGTATTCCTAAATAAAGCAAACCAGTGTAGCATTATGTCTTTCAAAAATTCAAGAATCTAAGTAAATAACATTATGAAATGCTGCCATTTAAGAATTATTTGCCCAATTTTTCGTTTTAATGAGACTTTATAGAATGGGTTACATGTTTATTAATGCAAAGCACTTCTTTCAGATAGTACTCTTCCATTTTCATTTTTAGCGCACCTGAATGAAGTTCAGGAAGAGCTGTTGCACTACCCCAGGGGTCGGCATTTGTGACAGTGTTGGCGTTTGCAAAATGTTAAATTATTTTAAAGTTTTTTATGAGATGGGCAAGGCACTGTCAGGCGAGCTATCCTGTACACGGGCAGGTCTTGTAGCCCCTTCTCATCAGTTGAGAACAGCTGTTCAAGGAAAGACCTGCTTCTAGGAGCAAGTTCTTTCGTTATATGGCTTCAACCTAAGGGAAGCAAATAGAAAGTCACAAAGGCTGTTCCACTATGTAAACTGGCAAAGAACCATTGAGCTGTATTCTTATACTTTAGTTTCCAAAAACATGAGCTTTTGTAATAATACCCTAGTCAGCATTTCATGAGAATTACATTTCAGGGGGAAAAAAAAGATTAAAAATTGATGAAGAATCTTTGTTCATAATATGTTATACTGAAGACGTGTGTAGACTTTCAGAATTGTTTTTGAGGGGAAAAAACTTATGTTATTACCAAATAAATATGTACATCATTTCAGTGTTATTGTTACCTGGAGAAAAGTTGTGTTTACACGCAAGACAAGACGAGTCTGGTGTACCAAAGACAAATGCTCAGTCACTGGGTAAGTTATAGGGGAGAGTCGGGTAACTTCGAACAGCGGGTAAATTCGGACACTGACATTGTTTCCTTTATATGTCAGTTGTTTGAAACTAAAACAAAAATTAACTGGCCAAACAGAGAAAATCCTGATGAGACGGCTCATTATCATCTGGATTTTCACTTTTTGCAATTGTATGTCCGAATTTACCCGCCTGTCCGAAGTTACCCGACTCTCCCCTAGGGTGCCTAGAAATTATTGAGAACGGCTTTGCAGGGAAGTGTACAAATGTGCAAGAAGAGCTATTGAGCTACCCCTGGCGTCATCGTTGGCATTAGCAAAATGTTTAAGTTTTATGTTTAAGTTTTTATGTGATACGCAAAGGGCTGTCAGGCAAGCTGTCCTGTATGCAGACAGGCCCTGAGGTTATAAAACTTGAGTACATTCTCAAACCTAAAATAAAGCACACTGATTGGCTGCTCGGAAGCAACCAATCAGTGTGCTTTATTTTGAGTTAGAGATTATTCTCAAGTTTTATAGCCTCAAACCCAGGTCTTGTTTCACAATCTGTTAATTCTGGATGTTTCACACCCCACATTTGCTTGGTGGAATAATAAGAAATGAATGTAGTAAATAATTTCTAGCCATAATATTTCATTTTACTGTCAATTTTGTTGCACCTGCTTTAGAAGAATAGGAGTCTGGCTTTCTGTCCATCTATCCATCATTCTGTTTATCCATCTGTCTGTACACCTTTGTATTCATATCATTAAAACATCTCAGACCCAAACCAATAGCTGGACTTCTACCAAACTTTTGGGGGTATATCAAGGAGATAATCTCATGATCTTTGTAGGTTTTGGTCACTTTATTCCCATTTTCAAGATCGGGATGATGTAGTGTCCACTTGTTAACACTTTATGTCTGACCTGGCATTTAAGACCATTTGAGCCGCATCAGAACAAAACCAACAATGTGGCATGAACGCTACGCGAAGACTCAGATCAGCCTGAGCATCCGCTCAGTCTGATCAGAGTATTTGCTGTCAGTACAGAGGTAGCTTAGACCCTTAGCTACCCTTTAAGTGCAGAGTGAAGATCCTGAGTCTTCATGTGGCCCACATTCCACTTTGTTGGTTTTGTGGTGTGCAGCTCATTTCAAGATGACAAGCCTGATACAAGAAAACCCTACTTCAAGGGAATACATTCTGGTTTTAGTCTCACATGTGACTTAAAGAGTGAGACATATTTGTATTACTTTTCTGGAGCTTTGGCATCATATTTAAGCTTTTGTCAAGTTTTAGAAGTTAGCTCTGTTTTGCAACAATTTGCTGACGGGTGAGACATTGCATGCCACGGAATTTTGGTTGTTAACTATTAGTAAACATCAGTATGTTGATCAGTTTTGTTGAATGTTGCATATAAGATATTCAAGGTATGTTATGCATCAGATTTACATAGTGAGTGAACCATTTGTTGATGGATGCTTGATTTGAGATTTCTCATCCTTTTCGATTATTTTAGTCATATCAGGATGATGGGAGGGAGATAATGAAAGGCTATGTGCATATGAACTTTGTTAATGGCTGAAAAGATACCTGCCTCAAGTAGGAAATGAACATGGACTGCAAGCTTAGCAGAAGTGCTTAAACCATCAATCAGCTTAGACTTCTTGTGAACCATGTGCCATTTATATTTCAGCACTGCAGCAGTTGACGAGAGCGTGTGATGAGGTTTCGGAATTAGTGCAATATCTTCACCTGCAGCAAACTACAGATACTACCGCTAGTCTTTCTAAACTGCCAGGATGCATGTCTGGGCTTGTTTCAAATATTATATTAGGTAGGTGAGGTATACTCTCACTGTCATGTCCAAAAAACAACAACAAAAAAACATCCAGTACAGATCCATTTGCTTGACCTCCCAGCTTAATCCTCTGCATTTTGCAAGACTTGAAACATGATACCTTCATACCAACCAATGTAGAGAATGCTACTTTGTAGCAGTTTCACTGAGGAAATGCTGAAGACTAAGTACCATCACGAAGGTTTGTTTGGTTATGGCAAAGAAAGTGGCTGGAAGGTGACGCGTTCGAACCTGGGCTTGGCCATCCAATGACTGGAAAACTCTGTCAACCCAGCAGTAAATGGGTACCTGTTTTACATGAGGGAAGGATAAGACAGCAAAAGGAGAGGGCTGGCTCCGCCTTTCATATGCTGTGCCCAAGATACAGTGGGCCTTTTATCCCCACTGCCCATACGGCTACAAGGCTATTGGAAACCTCTATACCGTATAGTCGGTCATTTGATCCTATATTTTCATTCAGAGAGAATATCATTCAAGTTTTCTATAGATTTGATGCAGTTTGGATGATTTATGTCTGTTAATATGTCAATTTCATCTGATTTAATTCTTGACGATTTTAATGTTAGATTCTTGTTTAGTGTTGTCTTAATATGAGCCGCGACACAACAAAACCAACAATGTGGTTGTGCGCTCAGCGCAGACTCATATCAGCCTGGGCATCCGCCCAGTCTGATCAGAGTCTTCGCTGTCCGCATGGAGATAGCTTAGACCCTTAGCTACCCCATGGGTACTTAAGGAAGAGACTGATCAAACTGGGCGGTTGCCCATGCTGATCTGAATCTGCGCTGGCCGCACAACCACATTGTTGGTTTTGTCGAGTCGCGGCTCATATATACTGTTATGCATTTGTTTTGACTCCAAACATAATAAAGGGATATTTCTGTATACTGTACTTGGTATCCAGTATTTGTTGTGCATAGCAGTTTCTGCTAATTGGGTATTTTCATGTTTTCCCAGGTCTTTCAAGAATACCTGTCTTAAACAGTTTTGCAAGAACCCCACCTATTGTATGGAAGATAGGTTGGGTACCAACTCCCACAGGGGAACCAGCAACAAAGCTACCTCCCCTGCCAATTGATCTGATGTTGGATAAGGAAGTGCTCAAAGAGTTTATTTTTAGAATAAATTCTATAGGTCAGTACTATCAGGTGACAGTTGTTATTTATTGCCTAGGGTATTTCTCCTAATAAACGACATGGGGGTATTGCAGTTCACAAGTCCTATAAATGGTATTTCTGAGACAAAATTAGGACAATCAGTAAAAAGTCATGCTGATCTAACGCTAGCCTAAAGCAGGTCCTGTTTGAATTTAGCCTGAAAAAGTTTGTTGGGCATTTATTAGTGAGGGAGCTTTTCTTGGAAGAAATACAGTTTATCAGTAGTGAAGACACAGATAAGTCCCGAATCTATCCAGTCTGATCAGTATTGTGTATAAATTTTAGGACTTAAGTTTGTATGCAGTCATAGAAAAATTTGTCTTTAGACAGTTTGATCTCATAGCATACTTTAAATACACTTTGCTTGTGTTTTTTTTTTTAATATAGTCTCAGGGACTGCATGTGATTTGTATGTTATGCTGACTAACTTCACCTCTTTTCATTGTGCATCATTTTGTCCTTGGTAAGGGAGGGATGACTGTGTGTGTTGGGAGAGAGGAGGGAAGTTGTAGTTGAACAATTTCTTCAGATTTGATTGTTTTTACTGATATGGTTTTACCAAGCATTGGTAGGACTGAGACAGTTGTTATTGTATATGTTTGTCAAAGATTATATTTTCTCCCCAGGTTGGATATCTCGTCAGCAGTTTGAAGAGACATGGATGAGTTTGCTGGGGGTGCTAGTACCGGTCACCCCTGAACACCCTCTGCCAATAGAGGTTAGGATAAATAAATTTGTACACTAACAGCTACATGTACAGTATAATCACTTAAGCAAAAAAGTATGGTTTATGGGTATACCTACATGCTTTTCCGGCATTTTTGCTAAGGGGAGAAATTTGACTATAACATAGACCTCAAAATAATCTGTCTAGTCTAAAAGGAAAGAATTTGCTTTATCACTTTAGTAGTAGCTCCCAATTCTGAACTGATGTTTTCAGCAATGTTACGGTAGAGGGTATAATCAACAGTTAGATCCCTAAAAGGGTATTGAAAATGTCAGGAAAAAAAACACTGAAAAGTCAGGAAATTTAGAAGTGGAGGATATGTGGCAACCCTTATTAGGCATTTGGAATTGAAACCTTTCTTGAGAAAGTACTCATCAAGGTTTGATGTCAAAAGTAAATACCGTATACGAGGTAATTTTCACGGTGTTCCATTTTTCACTGCATTTCGCGGTCACTTAGAAACCGCGAATATTAAAATTGCGAAATGATTTCCTATTTCTTACAAAGTATCTTCTGTAGACACAGTGTTCATATATTTTAGTTCTGTTTGCTTCGGTAATTGCTGGTACTTTTCACTTGAGCCAGTTCTTTTATTAACCTGCGGCAGCCCTGCCGCAGGTTAATGAACGGACTGGCTCAAATGAAAAAGAAGAAGTTTTGCTTTTCACAGCTGCTGCTAACCGCCAAAATTAAAAAACCCGAAAATTAATGTTTATGTTTTTTACTCATAACCACGAAAATTTGAACTCGCGAAAATTACTGCGTATACAGTAACTGTTATAAAGATATATGAGTTTTAAAAATATCACAGATTGTAGCAACTTACTTCTTACTTAAAAGATTTTTGATCTTTTGTCTGACATTATGAGAGTTGGCTTCTTTGATGTTATGTGTTCATGGTAGCATTTTCTTGTAGGAGGACATAGAGCGGACCCACTGTATGGTACTTACTGTAAGAGCTATTACTGGGATGTTAACTCAGACTATCTTGGTCCCTAGCCCCGGGAACCCTGCCAGGGGCACATTTGATGTTCAACCAAGGGATAAACCACTAGGATTCCTGCATACAAGGTCAGTATTCTCAGATGATACTTATTGGTTATCCCGATAACCATATTAAGATAGGAATTCGTACTCGATTGAACGCCGTTTCCTTTTGCTTTGCTTTTGCCGTTTCCTACAGGTCCCACTATCTCCCGGTACTTCTACATTTGGCACACCCTGCTACAGGGTTCTTGCCAGCATCGCGACTGCATGATCTTTATAGCTTATATCTTAAAACCCTTTATGTCACCTTATACAGTTACCTGAAAGTTCAGTTAGCAATACAGTGCAGATCAATAGCAAGTTCTACTTGATTAACGCTAAACGCAGGTTCCACTATTTACCGGTACTTGCTCCCATACTTTGGCGCACCCAGCTGCAGGGTCCCTTTCAGCATTGCTAAGTAAGACATGAGCTGTAAAACTTATCCTGAAGACTTAATCTCGCCTAATACAAGAATCTCACCTAATACAAGCACTTACCAGAGAGTACAGTCCACTTACAAAGAGACATTACTAAACAGTACAGGTCATCTAACAAAAGTTAATGGCACTGAAGCTCGCCTGTTACAATTTAAGCAATCACTAGACAAAAACAAAAAACTGTCAAACTCGCCACTTACCTACAGCTTCAACAAATCCAAGAATACAATAAAATTAACTTGTAATGCTGCCATTTTTCTGCTTTACCACTTGCATCCTATAGATTCATTTGCTAAGGGATAACCTCTCAAGCTTTTTCAAAAGCTAAACTTGTAGTGCCTGTTATGGTAAGATTTATGTAAGAGAAAATAATGGTCCGAAATATGGAAAACAGAAGTGCATAGTCCAGTTTCATGATAATTATGTCTCCCCCCTTTAGGGTCGGGAGACATATTGTTTTTCCCTGGGCGTCTGTCCGTCCATCTGTCCGTCACAAATCGTGTCCGTTCTATAACTTGAAAACTGCTCTAGCTATATTCGCGAAACTTCATATAAATATCAATCAACATGACGTGCAGAGTGCAAGAATGGTAACTCTGGCATTTATACTTTATTTCCCTTGGAACTTAGTCCATCACAAAGTTGTATTTCAATTGTGTCCGCTCTATAGCTTGAAAACTGCTCAAGCTTTATTCACGAAACTTCATACAAATATCAATCAACATGAGGCGATGTGCAGAGTGCACAAATGGTAACTCTGGCATTTATACTTTTTGAGTTATTTCCCTTGGAACTTTGTCCATCACAAAATTGTGTCTCAGTCGAGTCCGTCTATAACTTTAAAACCATTCAAGCTATATTCATGAAAGTTCATACAAATATCAATCAACATCAGACGACGTGCAGAATGCAAGAACCATAACTTTAGTATTTATACTATTTGAGTTATTTCCCTTAGAACTTTGTCAGTCACAAAATCGTGTCTCAGTCGTGTCTGCTCTATAACTTGAAAACCATTCAAGCTATATTCACGAAACTTCATACAAATATCAATCAACATTAGAAGAATTGCATAGTGCAAGAACCATGACTCTTGCAATTTTTACTTCTTGAGTTATTTCCCTTGGACCTTTGTCAGTCACAAAATCGTGTCTCAATCGCTTTATTACTTGAAAACCGGACAAGCTGTATTCACGAAACTTCGTACAAATGTCAGTCAACACTAGATAACCTGCAGAGCACAGGATTTATACTATTTGAGTTATTTCCCTTGGAACTTTGTCATTCACAAAATCGTGTCTCAATCGTCTAAGCTCTATAACTTGAAAACCGTTTAAGCTATATTCATGAAACTTCATACAAATATCAGTCAACATATAAATAGACGACGTGCAGAGCACTGTAACTCTTGCATTTATATTTTTTGACAAAAACTAAATATGAATATCAGTCAACATTACATGACATGCAGAGCATAACAACTATAACTCTTGCATTTATACTTTTTACTTATTATGAATCCCTGCTTCAGGGTAGGGAAACATTTTGTTTTTCCCTTGGCGTCTTAATTACTGATCCTTTTGACATCAAAAAGGGGGAGACATCTGTTTTTTCGTAGAAAAACAATTCTAGTATCGTCATGCTTGTGACCAAAAGAAGTGAAACAAAGGTATTTTGTCGGCCTTGGCAGCATAAACTTTGCATCAAGTTTTCAGTTTAGCTCTGTTTTGTGACAATGCGCAGACAGGTAAGACACCCCTTTCTGTGGAATTCTTGTTTATGATTCTTGCCGTTCCATAGAAACTAGACTCTCTCTTCTGGAGTCTTGCCAAGGCTTCTTTCAAGTCAGTTTGTTTTTAGCTCGCCTGTACGGAAGTACAGAGAGCTATTGTTGTCACTTGGACGTTGGCGTTGGTGTTGGCATGGGCGTCACACTTTAAAGTTTTACGTTAAAGTTTTTTTAATGTGATGGGCAAGGCACTGTAGGCGAGCTATCCTGTACCGGGACAGGTCTTGTTTAGGAGATTCAGTTTAGGAAGGTTTGTAAAGTTTCATTTGTTTTGTAAAAAGGGTGTTAAAATGTAAATAGCATTGTTTTTAAATATTCCATACTAAATGTAATTAAAGACTAAAATGAGCTGTGGCACAGTGAAACCAACAATGCAGCATGTGTGCCCAGCTTAGACTCAGATCAGCTTGGGCATGTGCCCAGTCAAGACAGCAAAGACTTTGATCAGACTGGGCAAATGCCCAGGCTACTCCTTCCACTGATTCAAGAAGGGCAGTTGTCAGTTACTAGCGAAAGTATGTGCACTTAGTACTGGCTAACCGCTTAGGAGGTCTAAGCCTGCCCAGGAATAGTGTGGTTAGGTTAATTGACCGTCCTGACATGACCATAGCTGTTTACCGTGGACGTTAAGCAACAAATCAACCAATTAGTGTCCAGGCTAATCAGAGTCTTTGCATCGCACCCACGCCACTTTGTTAGTTTTGTCACGTCGCGGCTCAAATAGATGAGAGCTATGCTGGCTACAATTATCAATATTTCAGATGTGGTAAGAAGCTATCTGTGATAAGAGGTATTGTGGAACAAGAAGTTAGGAATATGATGCTACATAGGTAGGTTTGTAATAGATCCTGTTTGTTGTTATTTTGTAAAAAATTGTAAAATATTTGGACTGCTAAAATAATTTCTGTAATTGTTCTTAAATGGCTGAGTCTGATTTTACAATGCAGAAATGCTTCCAAAGATGCAGAAAGAATGGCAAACAATGTAGACCCTTATCAGACTGCTCCTAAAGGACCACTCTGACCTTGGTCTACACTGTTTGCTCAGACTTACCTGTCCTAACACTAAGAACTTTTACGGTATTAAAAATGTGGTATGGGAGAGGGATCATGGTTGAGTGGTAAGAGTGACTGGGTTATGGTTCAGAAAGTTGCGGTCTCAGTGTTTTAATGGAAGAAGAAGGAAAATAATCCCATAATTATCCCTGTTACCCCTTCTTATCTGGAGCTCTGTCTGAATTCTTTGTTTGTTGTAGGGTGGAACATGTTGAGCATGGTGAAGGTGTGAAATACAAGTTTGATCACAATCTGGAGAGAGAGGCAGGGGTAGATGACTACAGCCTAGGTCAGATCTGTGTCGAGTCTATCTGGTCTGTGGTAGGGGTACTTGAAACTAACCTGTCAGAGTCTGATACCACAGACTCTCTGGAGAGTCCTCCACCTAACCCACAAGATGGTACCCTGCTTCAGAATCTAGGCTCCAACTCAGTTTCTGAACCAGAAGGGCATCAGAGAGAGCAGACCTCCAGTCTTGGGGACCTTGATGTCCATTCCTGCCTGCAGTTCTTGTTAGACTTGTATAGACAGTGGTTGTTACCGGGGACCAATGGGAAACCAGCACTCATGTTGCTCAATGAAGTCATAAAATCGGTAACCTCATCTTTTTTCTGTACAGGCTTTTAGTATTATTGATACAAGATTATTGATCAAGATTATACTGCAAAATGCTTTAATTTCATGGCGATGAGAAGTATTTGATTTATTGAACTATGCTTCAGACTTACACTATGATTTATAGTATTTGGTAAATTGTGGTATTTTGGAAGGTGAGCAAGTACATGCAGCTGTAACTTTTGAAACACAAATTGTAGTAGGGAAAAGTAAAGAGCCTGATTGTGTGGATATGCAGAATGGTCCAGGGTACGTATTTATAAAACGACTAAAGTGGTTGCTATGCTGTTGCTAAGGCTGAATTTCTATGAAGGAGATTCCCTACAACTGTGAAATTTGCTCTGGAGGAACAGTCTTTGTAAGACTGTTCCTCCAGAGCAAATTTCATAGTTGTAGGGAATCTCCTTCAAAGAAATTTAGCCTTAGCAACAGCATAGCAACCACTTAAGTCGTTTTATGAATACGGCCCCAGATCTTTACTGGCAGCAAGTTTCTATGATCCTCCATGGTTTGTCTCTGGCTTGTATCTTCCGAGCTTCAGGTAGGCCTACAATATGCCTGTTGTGTGGAACAAAAGCAGTAATAGCAAGTTTTAGTGTTTAGATTTGTTTGAATAGATGTTGAAAACAAGTTTTCTCATTTAATTTTCATCCCAAAGCGATTGTAATGTCATAACAGATGAAATGAGCCGCGACATGAGAAAACCAACAAAGTGGTTGTGAGCCCAGCGCAGACTCAGAACAGCCTTGGCATCCGCCCAGTCTGATCAGAGTCTTCCCTGTCCTCATGGAGGTAGCTTAGACCTGTAGCTACCCTTTAAGCGCTTAGTGAAGAGTCTGATCAGAATCGGCAGATGCCCAGGCTGATCTGAGTCTGTACTGGGCGCACAACCACTTTGTTTCTCGTGGTTTTCTGGTGAATTATTGTTGTCACACTGGGGTCCATATCAGCAATAGCATCAGCAAGTGATGGGCAAGGTGCTTCAGGCAAGTATGTGGACAGGTCATGTTGTCAAAGAAATGAAAGTAATATTTTTCTTCTTAATGTGTGATGTGGTATATCTTAATCTAATGTTTCTGAGAAGTAGTTGAACCCTGGTTTTACCTTTGCAGGTTGTGAGTTTGTCTGACCTGTTTGCGGAGAGGGAACAGTATGACTGGATGTTGGACACACTGTTTGAGGTGTACAAGTCTCACCCTGGGGAAGATGAGATAGCCATGCAGTACCTCAATGTGGGAGTGTGCAAAGCTGCTGCTGTGGTTGGAGTGGTGAGTAGGAAGAAACAATACATTTGTGTAGAAAATGAGAATAGGGAAAATAGTACTCCTTAAACTTCCGCTTTATCTTGGTCAATTTATTACTGTAAAAGGACATCCAAAATAATTACCATAATTGTCCTAAGATAAAACTGTTTGGTTTTCCAGTGCAGTAAATGCATCCAAAAGCTGGAGATGGAATATCACCTGGTGAAAACCCTAATCAGGCTGCTGCTACTGGATCAGTCTGATATGGGTCTGCACTGTTTGCTTAGACCTATCAGTCCCTACGGAGTAGTCAATTTTTGTCGCACCTGCTTTAGCAAGGTGCGATATAGGAGTCCAGTTTTCCGTCCGTCCGTCCGTCCGTCCGTCCGTCAACACTTACATCGACCCTAGTGTTTAAATCCATTTCTCTTATACTATGCTACCTACAATCTTCAAATCTTGCACAAAGTTTCTTCTCAGGGGTTCTTGCACTGTTTTTTACTTTTGACCTATATTTCATGCTCTGCTGAGTTTGTAAAATTTAGGGTTCTAAATCACATCGACTCTAGTCTTTAAGTCCATTTCTTTCAAACTATGTTACCTATGATCATCAAATCTTGCACAAAGTTTCTTCTTAGGATGGTGTCGGGGGTTCTTGCACCTTTTTTACTTTTGACCTATATTTCATGCTCTGCTGACTTTGTAAAATTTAGGGTTCTAAATCACATCGACCCTAGTGTTTAAGTCCATTTCTTTCAAACTATGCTACCTACAGTCATCAAATCTTTCACAAAGTTTCTTCTTAGGATAGTCTTGGGGGTTCTTGCTTTTATTTTTACTCTTGACCTATATTTCATGCTCTGCTGACTTGGTAAAATTCTATGTTCAAAATCAAATCGACCCTATTGTTGAAGTCAGTTTCTCTCAAACTTGGCATAAAGTTTTTTCCTAGAATGTTCTGCTGGAATGCTACACTTATTTTATGCTTGACCTAATTTTACGTCCTGCTGACTTTATAAAATTTACCATTCAGAATCATGTCAACCCTAGTGTTAAGTCCAATCCTCCCAAACTATGATACCAACAGTCATCAAATCAGAATTGATGTTCTTCTTAGAATGGTCTACAGAGATATTGCACTTATTTTTATGCTTCCAGCTATATTTCACGCTTTGCTGACTTAAATTTGTAAAACCGTACGTCCAAAATTACAATACTAGCATTTAAAGGCTGTTTCTTCTTAACCATAATGGTTGCACAAATAAAAGGATGCACAAAGATTCCCCTTAAAATGAACTGTTTTAAGATATATATATATATACTTTGACCTTGTAAGCACAATTTGATGCAAAACTGTAGCCTTGCATACACTTTCTTCTCACCATGATCTCTACTACTGTGGGAGTGCAAGGGGCAGGTGGGACATAGCATTCCTGTGGAATTCTTGTTACATGTATTTGTGGGAATGAAATGCACTTAAACTTAAAACTGTAGCAAGAAACTGAAAGCTGTATACTGTGTGGAGCGCCAAACTGTGTCTTGTAGGCCTGACTATCATGCTAAATTTTAACAGTCACGATACTCCTATCACGATACTAGTACTGTCACGTCTAATTTAATGATGCATCACAATACTACCATTATCTAAATTTTTTTATACAAAAATGTAAGGAAATTTGATGATTTATTGAAGACCAAAAGAAATAAATTGAGCCGCAACACGAGAAAACCAACAAAGTGGTTGTGGGCCCAGCACAGACTCAGATCAGCCTGGCCATCCGCCCAGTCTGATCTGAGTCTTGGCTGTCCCCATGAAGCTATCTTAGACCCTAAGCTACCTTTTAAGCCCACAGAAAAGACTCTGATCTGACTAGATGGATACCCAGTCTGATCTGAGTCTGCGCTGGACGCACAACCACTTTGTTGGTTTTCTTGTGTTGCAGCTCATATGACTGCCCTTTCAAAAAGAAGCTTTACCAATCCTTGTTAAAAAAAATCATGTTATAGATTATGTTTTGCCTGCTGTCATGTTTTATTAACTTGGAGAAAAAAATATTTCAGAATAGCATAATACATGCTGGAATCTAAAGATAAAAAGCTATCAAAACTATTAGTTTAAACAATATTTTATTTTCCATATAGACATATATAATAATACAACACATGAATTTATTGGGATTAGGCAGCAAGCTAGAGCTTATAGAAGCCTTGATAGTTGAAAACACTCTCAATAGCACATTCATCTCAGTCACTGTCACAAGGCATCAGTATATATACTGCTCACAAAAAGTAGGGGATATTAAGATATCAAAAATTGTATAAATTAGAAAAAAATATCAAATCCATCTGAAACTGCAAGTGTCCATCAGACAAATATTCGATAAGACATTCTGCATTACAATTTTGACGGTATATCCTGTCACCTGATATGCGTGTCATTCGTTTTAGACAGGGGGTGGACACCCAAATTTCACACGAATCTGCTGTAGAAACAGATCCTTTTCAGATTACAAAATTTACACAGAAACACTCACCATGAGTCATTTAACAAACTGAAAATTGGTTTCACACACTGTTTCATCAAAATAAAGAGTGCAAGCCATAAACCTCTAGATTTTCCGGTGACTCGATGCACCTGTACGACTTTTGTTTTCTGGTTTTCTTCCCAAAATGACCGTTTTGAAGAAGAAAAAAAATCTTTTAGCATACAAAACTTAAAAATGCATTGAAAGGTTAGCGTAGTTGAAGAATTTGAATAATTTTTTGTTCGAATTTACCACATTTTTGCCCTGACCCCCTGTCTGAAACTAACTGTATGCAGATCACGTGACAGGGTATATCGTCAAAACTTTCATGAAAAGTGTCTTAACGGATATTTATCTTATTGATACTAAGCGTTTCATATGGATATCACATTTATTGTAGATGCTACAATTTTTCAAACATGAATATCCCCTACTTTTTGTGAACAGTATATTTTAACACCTCTAGTGTCTAGCTGTGGGAATTTTAATATTGGCTTCAATAATGAAAAAATGTCTACTTGAAGCTTTTATCATCATATGGTGTCTAAAATTTATATTTTCCTGTCTTCTTTATGAACAGAGGGAGTAAACAGTGCTCTGCCCCTTTATTTGTGCCCAGGGTATATTTCTGTATTTTCTGTTTCAGCTTAGGAATAGTCAAGCTCCAGTATGTACACATTGAAAGTCAGACTTTCCCCCTATACTCCCCAATTCCTTCCCTTGCAGTTTTGAACACGCCGAAGGTGAATGGGTACAGCATGTCTGTCTGCCATTTTTACAAAGGGAGACAACTTTTATGACTGCATCTGTGGGTGATGAAACCCTTCTAAAATTGGGTCTACCATACTGTGCTTGAATATAGGGACACCTAAAAACCATTAATTTTCATTGGAACAAATGGAAAATTAATGGTTTTAAGTGTACCAAGACTTAAGCACTTTGGGAGAATTGGTTCCTAAGGGAGCTTATTCTTTACTTATAGAATTTACCCTGATGGAAAAGGGAGACAAAAATGAAAATGGCAGAGCAGCTTTCAGTGGAAATGTACCTATTCACCCAAAGTCCCACTTTTATATGTTTTATTTAACAATCATATTAACACATTAGAAACAAAACAGATATAGTTGAAACAGTCCATCTCCTAATAGGTTCAGTAATTATATAAATGTGTGCAGTATGTACAGGTTAGAGGCTATGAAGAAAAATCTTTGCAATTAAGAACCTAAAGTGAGCATAGCAAGCAGAGGGTTCTTAATTGCCAAGATTTCTCTTCGTAGCCTCTAACCCGCTTAGTGTTTGCCCTGGTATTTCAGGTTTACGTAGATTTAATGGTGAATACAGTTTTCATGAATTAGTGGCCGGTCTATTCCAGTGAATCTACTGAAACTTTGAAATTTACAATGATCTGATAGGATTATTATCTGAAGCAAACACTAAACAAATGTGTATGTTTATGCAAGCTTGAATTCCTCATTGATGTTAAGACCACCTACTAACACTTGCACAGCATAACTAAGCTCCTTTGCATTCTGTTTGTTTCAGGTTTTGTATACATACATGTACATTAATTATCTGTTTTTTCCTTGTTCATAGTTTATAAGAGAAACTCAAATGTTACAATTTTTTGGCATTTTCATGCTCAGATTGTTTGCTGTCTGTATTGACATTTGATCTTTTTCTGTGTGTCAGTGTAATAAATTTAAGGGTTTTTTTCCTGACATATTAGCAAAGGAAAACAACTTTTATAACATGCTCTTTTCCTGGATGATGAAGCCCCTTCAAAATATGATCTACTCTTGGTTTAAACAATATTTTATTTACTACAAACTTCATGGTTACAAAACAGTACAATATACAATATGGTGCAGGATCTGACTGTAAGCGAAACGCTTTTATGAAAGTCATCTCCTGATCCACTCTTGAAGGAAGGAATTTGCTCCTAACATGCCTAAGGGAGCAAATTCTTTCCTTTCATAGAGAACACCTCCTCTTTGAATAATAGAGGACAGCGACAGACTCGGTGTGAGGAGGTGCATGTTGTGAACTTATTCCCTTGATCTTGAAAGCATCATTATGAGAGAGTGACAGAAAAAAAGTTGGCAAAAATGAGGAGAGTTGCTTCCCCTAAAAGTATACCCTTTGCAAAGGTAACAATTTCTTGTACTTCCTGTTTGTTTCCCTGGATTATGAAAACCCTACTAAATAGGGTTGTGACTTCCTGTTTTCTTCCTAGATGCCATAGCCTTTATACTTTTGAAGGAAAGAATTTCCTCCTAGGGAAGAAAATTCTTGTGAGAGTTATCCCCCTTTGGGGATGGAAACAAAAATAAGATAACATAGTTGCTTCCCCTGAGAGTATACCCATTCACCTTAAAAGTGAAATACGGTCTACTTGTAAAGAAAAGAATTTGTTCTTTGGGGATTTGATTCTTCCCTGCCATTGGGAAGGGTGGCCTAAATGAAAATGATACAGTTGTTGCCATTTGAATGTTTACCCATATACCTTAATAAAAACTTACTTTAAGGTCTATGTTTTGTTAATTATAGGATTCCACAACAGCAGACAAGTTGGTGAAAATAATAGCCAATGGTTTGAAGAGCACTCACCTAGCCAGTAAAGTTTCCACTTTACATGGGTGCCTGTACCTTCTAGAGGCAGCTATACCAGAGGTCAACAAACTGCTGGTTCCCGCACTCACAGACTTCCTCTTAAAGAACATCAGTAGTGTCAGCAAGTAGGTACTTTATTCTATGAAGGATGGATGACTTACAATTTTACATCCTTTTCAACAGTATTTCAGTTATATAAGGACCCTGGGAGGTTGATAATGACAGGTTGTGTGCAATGAAGCCCCTTTTATGGTGGAAAGATATCTGCCTCGAACCCAGGACTGCTAGATCAGTAGGCCAGCGCTAAACGTACTGAACTACCGGGGCTCCTAAAAATTCTAAATATTGGGACTTACAGGTCAGAGTTAAGAGTGCAGACCCAGATCAGACTTCTCCAAACACAGTTTTACACCTAAATGAGCCATCTTATCAGGGTTCACACTGTTTCCCATGTTTGCTATGTTTTGGATGCATTACTGTATTGTAAAACCAAACTAGCCCAGAGGTTATAAAACTTGAGTACATTCTCAAACTCAAAATAAAGCACACTGATTGGCTGCTTCCGAGCACATGCTTGGAAGCAGCCAATCAGTGTGCTTTATTTTGAGTTTGAGATTATTCTCAAGTTTTATAACCTCGAACCCTGGTCTGTTTTCAGGACTATTACTGTAATTATTCTAAGTGTTCGAAAGTTTACACTTTTCATTCCCCTGATTTACTGTCAAGTGGCATCTAGTTTTTGTATTCTGTACATTTATCCATCTCTTCCTTTGTTGGACCTTGTGTTTGTCAAATTAAAGTCAAAATATTGTATTACTTCTTTTTTGATTGCACATAATCTCTGTAACTTTTCATCATGAGGCAGTGACACTGGTCGGGTGTATACTTGAGCCCCTGCTATCTTGTTTTAGTTAGCGTAGTTTTAGAAATACTGCTTTCAGTCTACCAGAGAAAAGTATTAAAAACTGTGATATATTGGCAAAAGTTCTGTTTTTGTGTCATTCATGTATTACCGTATAATGGAAAATTTTCGTGTCGCCAAATTTTCCCGGATCTGCCACAAAAACATGAGGATTAATTTTCGTGGTTTTTAATTTTCGCGGATGTGGATATCCACAAAAATAAAAATTGTGTTTATCCTGTAAACTATTGGCTTAACTGAAAAATCAAGACTTACAAAGAGAGAGAAATGTAAAGAAACTGTAATCACTTTGTTGTGTTACGAACTCATTTGTTTAGACAGAATCAGCTCTTTTTGGGTTTGAGAGAATACCCATCCTTTTTTCACAAAAAAAACAACAACAAAGTAAGATAGACATTTGTACAAATCAATGCTTAGTACACAGAAACAGTCAACTGAAATATGCGACCAACTGATAGAATGGCTATTTTCAGGATAAAAGAAAACAGAACTCACAGTCAATAAAAAGTAATTCAATTGTACTTGCATAATCAGGTACAAGTGACCGTTAATCAAGCGGAAAAAAGACAGCCTATACAAATTGTAATTACCTGCTAATTACCAGCTAACATAATTGCGCCGAAAATAATAGCTCTTTAGCTAGGCCCTACCTACTTTTAAGGTACATGTATTGTGGGGCACTTTGAATACCGCAAACCATATGTTTGGACAATTCAAATTTCCTATTTTGTACAAACTTGGAAAATATTTCGCTGAGATTTATTTTCCCGGATCGCTACCGACTGTGAAATTCCGCGAAAATAAGGCGACGCGAAAATTTCCCATTATACGGTATTATGTTTACAGGTCAATATAACAAAAGTGATTTTGCATTATGTTTACAACATAAAATTTGGTGGGGCTTGACTTATTTTGACCACTTTAGTTGAACATAGACTCTGCAAGCTTTTTACTTGATTTTGTTGTTAATAGCTGTGATTGGCCAGCTTTAAACAAATTAAACATCCTTGATTTTCTCATTAAATGTGCTTGAAAACTATATGGGTCAGTTTGGTTGGCAACCAAAAGGACGGATGGATGACTTATGATTTTACATCCTTTTTAACGGTATTTCAGTCATATCAGGACAGTGGGTGGGTGATAATGAAAGGCTGTGTGCAATGGAACCCTGTTTCCGATTGAAAAGATTCTCGCCTACAGTAGGGCTCGAACCTGGGACTGCTATATCAGCAGGTCAGCTCTTTACCTACTGAGCTATCGGGGCTCCCTGACAGCCAGAAGGTCCCAAATTACATACTATAGGCTTTAATATGGAGAAAAAAGTATAAGACTATAAGGTCTTTAAAATTGGATTAAATATGAAATTATTTCCTGAAGAATAGCAGGTTGTAATGATTCTTTTGCTGGTTTTAATTTTTCTGTATGCTGGTTTCCAGCCAGAGTATGAGCAGTCAGAAGTATGTATTGACCATGTGGGCCACAGCTTTCTTCATCATAGAGAACTGCACAACTGATCTGAAAGATGCTGACTTCACCAACCAGATATTGCAGGTAAAAACTAAGTACATTACATGAGCCGCAACGTGACAAAACCAACAATGTGGTTGTGCACCCATCGCAGACTCAGATCAGCCTGGGCATCCGCCCAGTCTGATCAGAGTATTCGCTATCCGCATGGAGGTAGCTTAGATCCTTAGCTACCCTTTGGGCACTTAACGAAGAGTCTGATCAAACTAAGCGGATGCCCAGGCTGATCTGAATCTAAGCAGGGCGCAGAACCACATTGTTGGTTTTGTCATGTCGCAGCTCACATTATCTTTAAAAGGCTAATGAGTACAGTTTCAGGGGAAATGTCTCTATTTTCATTTTTACCTCGTTTCTCAGTGGTGGTCAACTCTTAAGGGAAAGAAAATAATTGAGCCGCGACATGACAAAACCAACAATGTGGTTGTGCGACCAGCGCAGACTCAGCTCAGCCTGGGCATCTGCCCAGTCTGATCAGAGTCTTCGCTGTCCGCATGGAGGTAGCTTAGACTCTTAGCTTCCCTTTGAGCACTTAACAAAGAGTCTGATCAAACTGGATGGATGCCCAGGCGGATCTGAGTCTGCCTTGGGCACACAACCACATTGTTGGTTTTGTCGTGTCGCGGCTCATATGAAAATCTGAACAATATTTACCACAATATATTGCACAATCAACATATGCTACAACTGACAGCAAGTGGAGCAAGAAGTGTGGATTTCGTATAGAAAGTGCATACAAACTCTAACATTCTTGCTACACTTTGTTCAAATCAAGAATAAAGATAATAGAGTACAGTAATAAAAAACCTAGGACAATGTCTGGCCTCATGGAAGAAAAGAGTATATACCATCTGAATAGCTGGGCATCTGGAATATGGGCCTCTGCTTCTCTGTTTTGATCAGAAATGGAGACTCTGTGCATAATTTTTTTAACATACTTTAATGAAAACGATATATCCTGGTACTTATTGCAATATGGGTGCCAAGTATCAGTATATATCATGGTACAGTTGATTCATATCATGACAGCACTAGTACATACATACCAAGCCTGCAACACTTAAAGTACCAGAAATGAAAATAGTTGAATTTGCAAACAGCGTAGATCCAGCAGTCTTAAAGAGTGCATTATGATTAATTTTTTTATGCTAAATTGAAAAATATCAGGGACAAAATCAGGGAAATTTCAGGGAATTTCGAAGTGGAGGATGTGTGGCAACTTCACTTTGGTCACATATTGTGTACACTGAAAAAAAAAAAAAAAGGCCCAATCCATGGTGTATTAATGTTGCAGGCTTGTCTGTGTCTTCAGAGCTCTAGATAAGGGGGGTATATGATGATAATTTAGGGATAATTTTTTTTATTTCTCATTAAAACCATATGTTGTGACCCCTCATCTGAACCGTCTCGTCGAGACGGTTCAGATGAGGGGGTCACAACATATGGTTTTATTTAGAATTAACAAAAATTATCCCTAATTATCACCAAATACTCCCTCTTATCTAGGGCTCTGGTCTTGTTTGCATGTGAAAGCTTATCTTACAGCAATCGGCTTATCTAATTTGAGCCTGAAAAGCCCAACTTGTTGAAAAAAAAGAGTAAATAAATGAGCCGCGACACGACAAATCCAACAATGTGATTGTTCGCCCAGTGCAGATTCAGATCAGCCTGGGCATTCGCCCAATTTGATCAGAATCTTCATGAAGTGCTCAAAGGGTAGCTAAGTGTCTAAGTTACCTCCGTGCGGACAGCGAAGACTCTGATCAGACTGGGCGGCTGCCCAGGCTGATCTGAGTCTGCGCTGGGCGCACAACCACATTGTTGGTTTTCTCATGTCGCGGCTCAAATAGGTAAGTAAACAAGACTACAAAAAATACATGTGGGCTGATACAAAAAGATACATGAGAGCTGACTTTTCAGACTACCTTTGATTTCAGCTGGCAATATCTATGGCATCAAGCAGTGAGGACAGTATTTCATCTGTAGTGTATGTTACCATCTTGAAGGGCTTAGAAAGGCTGTTGTTAACTAATGTGCTTACTCCTCAAGATGCTGAAGTGATAGTGAAGCTTAGTGTGGATAGGTATGCGTTAGTTTCTCTGCTTGCATTAGTCCAGTCCCATTGGCCTAGAGGTCAGTGGTCAGGGCCTGGTTGTTCAAAACAAATAATGTCTTTAGTGAACCAGACATTATATTTTCAGATGTATTGTACATGTATGCAAGAACTGCCATTTTTGCCAAAAAAATGTGAAGAACTTTCGCAATGCAAAAGCTCATATCAATTTTTCAACAAAAACATTAGAACACAGGATTTTATATGTACCAGTGCTCCTGATAAGAAGGGGTAACAGAGATAATTTTGGGATAATTAGCCATATTTCTCCACAAAAACATATTTTGTGACCCATCATTAGAACCGTCTCATCGAGACGGTTCTAATGAGGGGTCACAACATATGTTTTCGTTGAGAAATAAGAAAAATTATCTTTGAATTATCCTCAATACCCCCTCTTATCTGGAGCTCTGCTGTACTAGAAGACTTAGTGAATCCTTCACTAACAACTTTGATAAGCTAACAGTGCTTTGAAAAGCCAGGCCCTGGACTGATCTAGCAGTTGTGGGTTGGAGTCTGACCAAGGTCTTGCTTCTTCTCCAGTCTCATTCTTATTTCATCTTCATAATCACCTGACCAATTCTCACATTGGTCCAAAATGATTGAAACATTTTCGAAAGTACTAGAAATTGCCACAGCATCAAGCCATTCACTTATCCTAAATATTTAAGATTTGCATGTGCAGCTGAAATCAGACAAATTATCCATCCAAAGCTTTTGAATGAAAATAAGCTTATATTGTCTCACTGCAACAAGCAGAGGTGAGACATAGGTATTGTTTTTATACCCCGCCACACTTTAGTTGCGGGGTATTATGTTTTCACGTTGGCTGTCCGTGTGTCTGTCCGTCCGTCCGTAGTACGTATGTCCGTCTGATCGTCCGTCCGCACTTCGTTTCCGTTTGATAAATTAAGTATTTATGAGCGGATTTCCTTCAAATTTTGCATATGCATTTGTACTGAGAATGTCTCGCTTGGGATTGTTAATGGGCAAATTTCATTAAGTTCTGACAGAGTTATGGCACTTGTCAATCTACTAAAAATGGTTTCTGGCCTCTAGTTCCTTTACTACTTGGAGTATCATGATGAAACTTCACAAACATGATTGAAGTAACAAAAGCTTTGTATGAGCACAGAATTTTATCATTGGGGGTTATCTGCCCCTGACCTGGGACTATATATATGTATAAAATCATGAAAAATTCCATATAAAATCAGAGTTTGAAGCAATTTTTCTGAAACTTTCAGCAAATGATCAGAGTTGTGAAAGCCTCCAGTGATGCTCAAATTTACCCCATAGGAGTTATTTCCCCCTGCCTCCCCGGCTATATACATGCATAAATCTGGAAAAATGGGTGTGTAAAAAAGGTTTGCAGTGGCGGGGTATCACGCAGTCGTTTGCAATGCTTTTATTCCAGCAGTGTTTTTTGGTGGAAACTTTTCATTGAGTTTTCTGGTTTAGCTCTGTTAGTAGCATAATTGACAGTTCCGAGCCACTCCAAGAATGCCACTCAAAAGTCATCTGATAGTGTTTAACTGGCCATTGAAATGACAACTTAGAATATAAATAGTCCCACAAACAAAATCGCACATGTTCAGTGTCCCACAATAAGTTTGTGATTTTACCTTTTAGTTAAAGGAGGGATGCATAAGGTGGGTGTGGTTTTCAGAATGGTGAATGACCAGAGCCCTAGATAAGAAGGAGTATTTGGTGATAATTAGGGATAATTTTTGTTAATTCTGGATAAAAACATATGTTGTGACCCCTCATCTGAACCGTCTCAACGAGACGGTTCAGATGAGGGGTCACAACATATGGTTTTGATGAGAAATAAAGAAAATTATCCCTCAATTATCATCAAATACCCCCCTTATCTAGAGCTCTGTTGACCAATGGTGACAGTGTGAAGACAGGCAAGACACAGTGCTGTGTGAAATATGTTACAAATTAAAAGAGAGCATCTCTAAGCAGCTTTCAATTTCCATTTGAAAATTCACACCCACTGAGTGGACTTTGCTAACATAATAGGACTTTGTATTATTTTCAACATTGAATCTGTTTTTTCAAAGCATTATTTCTGCTGGAAAAGATCAGTCTTTTGACATTTAATTTGCTAAAATGATTTAAGAGTCTGTCTTGTAAGGTAAATGGATACATGCCATGTTTTACTGCCATTTTTACAAAGGGGGATAACTTAGAGACTTCCTGTTTTCTTCCATGGATAACATAGTCCTTCCAGAGAGGGGTCTACTCGTACAGGAAAGAATTTGCTCTGAGAGGAGCAAATTCTTTCCTGTAGGAGTTGACCTCTAGCAGCAAATTTATTCCTATAAGAGTTGACCTCCATTGAGAAGGATGGCAAAAATTAAAATGGTAAAGATGTTTCCCCTGAAAGAATATCCATTCACCATACCAATCTCTGTACTTAATGATACTTTGAACATCAGGTCTCTTATCAGTAGTTTTGTGCTCAGTAAGATTTCTACCACTGAATATGTATTTGTATGTTTGGAGTTTTTCTCTAAAAGTTTGGACAGGTTTTCATATTACCCGAATAGTCACTGTCTTATTATTGGTTCCTTTGTAGATTATGTTTGCCAAGTCCCCAGAGAGCTCTAGCAGGTCTTGGTCTCTTGTTCACCTGCATGTATTCTGGTAAGTAGGTCAAATTTTACTTTGTACTTTCTTCTTGATCCAGAAATCCAGAACACATACAAACTTCTTTGAGTGATATAGATCCATCATTTTTTTTGCACAATCAGCTCTTGTTGCCTCCCTTGACATTTTGTGGTTAGTATACACATATTGCATCCTGAAACTCTTAGATGTCATCTACATATGTACATCTGCCAAATATCCTTAGAGTACATAATATTCTTCATTTTAAACATAGAAAAAAATATTTTCCATTAATGTATACCTAAAGGTGCTTCTTTATCCTAAAAACAGCACTTAGTTGGTTTTTAGCTCACCTGGCCCGAAGGGCCATAGTGAGCTATTGTCATACCAATGCGTCCGGCGTGCGTCGTGCGTCCTTGCGTCGTCCGTCAACACCTAAAAACAAATATTCAAACATCTTCTTCTATAAAACTACTGGTCCCATGGTTCTCAAATTTCACTTGGAGCATGACCTGACTCCAGGGTCTCAGAATTGTAAAATTGGGTCAGGTTGAAAATCCAAGATGGCCGCCATTACTAAAAATAGCAAAAACAACAAAATAAACTTCTTCTCCAGAACCACTGGGTATATTTGTCTGAATTTTGGCATGGAACATCAGTGAAACCTTGGTATTCAAAATTGTAAAAATGAAAAAAATCTGTCGCGGAGTTTTGTCACAGTGACCTACTTTCTGTTTACGTGTGTAATTTTGCTCAAATGCCAATGTCAAAAAATGACCTATTTAAACAACTTCAAACAACTTCTTCTCTAAAACCACTGAACCTATGGATCTCAAATTTCACATGGAGCATGACCAGACTGCAGGGTTTCAAAATTGTAAAATTGGGTCAGGTCAAGAATCCAAGATGGCTGCCGTTACTAAAAATAGCAAAAATAACAAAATCAACTTCTCCAGAACCATTTGGTATATTTGGTTGAAAGTTTGCATGGAACATAAGTGGGACCTTGGTATTGAAAATTGTAAAAATAAAAAAATCTATAGCGGAATTAGGTCACAGTGACCTACTTAGCGTTTACAAGGCCGATTTTGCTCAAATGTCAATATCTAAAGAAAATGCAACCAATTCTGACCAGATTTGGTCAGAAATGGTTCTTGAATGGAATTATTTCAATTTTGTGCCAGTTGACTATCCAAGATGGCCACCATGGGGGCCGTTACTAAAAATAGCACAAACATAAAAATGACAATTACTCAAGAACCCTTGAATGGAATTGGACCAATTTTGTGTCAGAATGTTCCTTGCATGAAGCCGTTTCAATTAATTGCAATTTGGCATTCCAAGATGGCCGCCATCTGGTGTTACTAAAAATAGCACAAACATAAAAATGACAATTACTCAAGAACCCTTGAATGGAATTGGACCAATTTTGTGTCAGAATGTTCCTTGCATGAAGTCGTTTTGATTAATTGCAATTTGGCATTCCAAGATGGCCGCCATCTGCCGTTACTAAAAATAGCACAAAACATGAAAATGACAATATCTCAGTAACCGCTGAATGGATTTTGACGAAATTTGTGTCAAAATGATTCTTGCATTGAGATGTTTCAAAAATATCTAACTGTAGACCAGTCATAGTGGCCTCTGTTACTAAAAATAGAAAAATGTGAAAATTAGAAAATCTCAATGGAATTGGGTTAATTTTGTGTCAGATTGGTCCTTTCATTAAGCTTTTTCGATTTTTTGCATTTTGGCATGCCAAGATGGCTGCCATCTGCCGTTACTAAAAATAGCACAAAACATGAAAATGACAATATCTCAGTAACCGCTGAATGGATTTTGACGAAATTTGTGTCAAAATGATTCTTGCATTGAGATGTTTCAAAAATATCTAACTGTAGACCAGTCATATTGGCCTCTGTTACTAAAAATAGAAAAATGTGAAAATGAGAAAATCTCAATGGAATTGGACCAAATTTGTGTCAAAATGGTCCTTGCATGAAGGCTTTTCGATTTTTTACATTTTAGCAATCCAAGATGGCCGCCATCTGCCATTACTAAAAATAGTACAAAACATGAAACTGGCAATATCTCAGTAACCCCTGAATGGATTTTGATGAAATTTGTGGCAAAATGATTCTTGCATTGAGGTGTTTCAAAAGTAAATATATAAAGACCAGGCAAGTTGGCCTCTGTTACTAAAAGTAGCAAAATGTGAAAATGAGAAATTCTCAGTGGAATTGGACCAATTTTGTATCAGAATGGTCCTGTTGCACAATAGCCAGGTGAGCGATATCAGGCCCATTTGGGCCTCTTGTAATGGAAATATAATACTTTCTTGATTTTCCCTGATTTACAAGTATTTTTCCCTTTTTAGCTCGCCTGAACGAAAGTTCAGGAAGAGCTATTGTTGTCACCTTGGCGTCGGCGTCAGCGTCAGCGTCCGCATCAGTGTCCGCGTCGGCGTCCGGATTGGATGTTTTGGTTAAAGATTTTTAAAGACCTATATCTCCTAAACCCATTGATGGCTTCTTTTGATACTTGCACTGTAGTTAGATATTGGTCCAAAGTTTAACAGGGTACCACTCCCACCCCACTCAGTGACCTTGATGTCAAGGTCATGGACTTAGAAAATTGGAAGTTTTTTGGACTGGATGTTTTGGTTAAAGTTTTTTAAAGCTCTATATCTTCTTAACCCATAGATGGATTCCTTTGATACTTGCACTGTAGTTAGATATTGGTCTAAAGTTTTCCAAGATATTACCCCCACCCCCCTCAGTGACCTTGGTGTCAAGGTCATGGACTTAGAAATTGTCTTTTTATTGATTGATTGTTTTGGTTAAAGTTTTTTAAAGACCCATATCTCCTGAACCCATGAATGAATTCTTTTGATATTTGCACTGTAGTTAGATATTAGTTCAAAGTTTTATAGAGTACTACCCCAACCCCGCTCAGTGATCTTGATGTCAAGGTCAGGGACTTAGGAAATTTTTGTCTTTATTAAAACTTTAAAGACCCATATCTCCTGAACGCATGAATGAATTCTTTTGATACTTGCACTGTAGTTAGATATTAGTTCAAAGTTTTACTGAGTACTACCCCAACCCCGCTCAGTGATCTTGATGTCAAGGTCAGGGACTTAGGAAATTTTTGTCTTTATTAAAGTTTTCTAATTTCATACTGATTCATAATGCTTGGCAGAGATATAGTTTACACTGGAACTGACGTTAGACACTTTTTTTAGTTTTTACAAAATACTATATACTTACCCCATTGGATGACCTTTAAGTCCAGGTCATCGACTTAGAATTTTGTCCTAAAGATTATGGTTAAAGTTTTATATTTATGAAGACATAATTTCACAGTGTCACGATGGACTCAGTTGATACTAATACTTGGACTGATGTTAGATAATGGTTCAGGGTTTTGATACATCCTGCCTCCCCCTCCCCCTACCCCGTACCTAAGGTTCTTTGACCTTAAGCTCATGGACTTTGAAATTTCATGTGGACTTTTTTTTTTTATTTTAATTTTATTTTAACACTTATTTCTGAGATGGCTTTTGTTTATAAACGTGTTGTCATTATTGACATGCTTGCGTGAAGTTTTATGCATAGCAGTCCACACCACCATAGTGACTGTGTGATGGGCAAGCACCAATTCAGGCGAGCTATGCTGTCAGGCGACAGCTCTTGTTCTCTGAACAATATACAAAACAAAAATAAATGGTTGCTATGGTTAATATGATTTTAACAGTAAACAGTGTCCCTGAAATCACAGCAGCAGGTAAAATGCCAGGAGTTTTGTCTGTGACGTTGGTTTTTCATCCTGTCAGCTTTGTGACAAAAGATATTCAAATTTTATTCTGATGTGAAACGGGCAACGTCAATAAATATATGGTTATTTGCATCATGTGTCGTAGCTCTGATGTTAATCTGTATAAAAGGACACAGGCACAAGTGCCTGTAATTACTAGATATCGCATATAAAAGCATATACTTCTCTGCATGTGTTCTGTTACAATCCTTACACTTTCATGGCCATGTTCTAGAGAAGGTATACATATTCACTGCTGTTTTGAGTTTATTTGACTATACCCATTGAAAACAAGGACTCTGCTTGTCAGTGTAATAATGTTACATTTTTTTCCCTGATTGCACGCTACAAATTTCAATTTTAAATAGGCAAGAATACTCCACAGCATTCATGTAAGAAAATTATTCATTTAATGCTGATTTGCTGTTCAAGTTTGGCTTCACCAAAAGCAGTTTATGATAACAAGTGCTTGCTAAAAACAAATTTTGATGACATGAAATTACAGATCAATACTAAAAGAAACCTGTCTGCGTGTCGAGCGCTGATACACCATCACTGCAATGCTTTAATAATTTTCTGATCATACTGATAACATTTAAGTTAACAAGGCAGGTTTCATCATTTAAACTGCTGTACTCCTTCATCATTCATATACCACTAAACTATGTTTACAAAACCAAAACTGTATTACTATCAACTCTGGCAAGAAAATTGGTTTGGACATCCTAAGCCGATGAATAAACACCCAAATTGTAAAATAAAATGATCTGTTAATCACGTTGACATTAAAGGCCATGCTCTTGTCCGAAATCATTTTAGCTGAATGTAGCATGTATATGCTTCCTTAGCAACTCTGGTGTGGAGATCACTTACTGCCCAGTGCACCAGATAAGAAGGGGTAACGGAAATAATTTAGGGATAATTGACCATATTTCTCCACAAGAACATATTTTGTGACCCATCATTAGAACCGTCTCATCGAGACGGTTCTAATGAGGGGTCACAACATATGTTTTCGTTGAGAAATAAGAAAAATTATCTTCCAATTATCCTCAATACCCCCTCTTATCTGGAGCTCTGCTGCCCATAATCAGCCACTGGTTACCATCTCATTTCTGTTGTTTTCCGGCATATTGATTATTTACCTAGAGTATTAGAGAAAGCTTGTATGTGCAGAAGCCTCCATCCCATAATAGCTTAACTTTTAAAGTGCCAAAATAGCGATGGCAAAAATTTACGTCTATAATTTTCATGTGACTTTTGTGTCACACTGTAATCCCGTTGTTTAAGCGCTTGGCTTTTGCAAAGCAGATTGGGGGTTTGAAATGGGGCTGGACCAACAACTAGAAAACTTTGTCAACTGAGCAGTAAATCTTAACCTTTGGATTATGGATGCATGACTGCATGCAGCTGAGTATGACTTCAACTATGGACAACACACACGGATTATGAGCGGTGTCACCTATAAATGGAGCTTATGTCATCTGCGAAGTATTCATCCCAGCATTCATATCTGGGTAAAGTGAGTGACCAAACTGAATCTTCACTTTTATTCCCCAGTATTCAGATTGATTAAGCAATCAGGAAGAGCAGGGTGATCTATACCCTCCCTTATCCCCTACTGGTTTTAAGGTTTACTTTCAGGTGATGTTATGACCCATGTTGCTTCGTCTTATTTCACATACTTTCTTTACACAAACTTATTAATTTTTGGCTGGTATGGATGTCTTTATACATTTTTGGAAGGTCCCTCGGCAAACCCTTAGTGCCTTTGAGATTATGAGGCTAAAATTCTAAATAAACATGTGGCCTATGTGGCCTACCAAGCATTTTGTCACCAGAGACAATAAACAGTAGCATACGAGCTGGCTCATCCTAGTCTAATCAGCTGCCACAGTGACTACTTAAATCAGCCTACACATCAAGTTCATTGTTTTAATTAGCATACTAATCTGTATGTTTGTCGGGCATGCAAAAATACACATGTTTGGGGGCAGGGTTTAGAACTCAGGGTATGGTTATCTGTGCAACAAATAATGATGTTTGGACATGGTCTTTGCATATGCTAATTTTGCATGATACCTGTCAATAATAAATAAGATTTTAAGCTCTCCTGTTGACAGTTATCCATGATGCTGATCAGCAGATAAGAGTAGCAGACGTCATTAGTAATAACCCTGACAGTTACAGATACAAGTTAATTTTATGACAAGATGGCCAGGCCCCGAGGTTATAAAACATTTTTCATGCTCTACTCAGCTGAGCATGAAATTTTCTCTGCTGATAAATATGAAAATGCCAACTTATGTTGGCATTTTCATATTAATAAGCATAGAAAATTTCATACTCAGCTAAACTGAGCAAGAAAACAACTGTACTTATTAGTAATTTGCTATTTATTAGCAGGTAAAATTTCATGCTCAGCTGAGTTGAGCATGAAAAAAGTTTTATAACCTCGGGGCCTGCTTTGAAACTGAGCTACCGTTGTCCAGGCTTTTTTTCCAAATATGCTGACTAAATGAAAACCCTGCTGTATCTGGAAATAGCTAGCTTATGTAAATGACACCTGCTTTTGAGAGCAGAGAAAACTGATAGACCGTCCAGTTCATAGTCAAAAGACAAACATTTCAGACAGTCAGATTTCGCTGTTTGCTGCAAACAGCTATATTGTCCCACTTCGTGGAGCTCTTGTAAATTTTGTAAAGTACAGCACCAAAGATTACTCATTTTTACAGTTAAAGGCAAAACATAGTTTCCATGATATTTTTGAGGGATAATGAATATTGAATTTTTGTACAATTTCAGGCAAACAGTATGACCAGTACAGTCCTCGTCCACGGGACCAGGAGGCCTTCAGTATGGAAGAACCTACCAACCTATACCAGGACCCTGAATCGCTTATTGTTGCAATGGAGAGGGTCACAGTTCTCTTTGATAGGTATGTAATTGCTTGAGCTAAGATAGAAGAAAAAGAGACATTCGCAAACAATGAAGATTTAGATCAGCCTGTGTATCTACTCAGATTTGTGAGGCTTTTTTCCTTTCTCTCTCCTTTGTCTTGGGATTTGTAGATTAAATCTACAAATCCCAAGACATAGGAGAGTGAAAGGGGAAAAGTCTCATAATATCGATGTTAAGAGATGCATATCTTTAGACTGACCACCAAGCTGGCCAACAAACGTGGACCAAATAACTGCCAAACTTATCCAAATTAAATTTCCCAGCTTTATCTGTGAGAAATACAGCAAAGCAACATGGAAAGCCATGACCATTTGCTACAATAATATTTTGTTTTGAAAATAAAAGATTCATAAGCCTATTCCACATAAAGTTTTCTCTATCTGCTGATATCCAGATATTATGGATTTATGTGACTTGGGTCCTTTGGAATCTTCGGGCTTATCTAAAGTAATTTTGAAAACAGAGTTCCACCATAAAAAGTCTCTTAGCTTTTCTTTAGTGTAGAGTATAATTTCAGGTCTTGTTGAGTTATTGGGCTCACATTTATAGAGTTATTCATTTTGAAAAGGGTATTCTACTAAGTCAGTGCTTGGACTTGGGCATAGTTGCCCACTACTCTGGTGCTCATAAACAGACTTGATACATAGTGCATACCTTAAAAATTGCAAACAAATGGACACCTGAATTAGTTCCATAATTCCATAATTGTCCTTAAATTGAAAAGTTCGTTTTTTTCAGTGCAATAATGCATCTAAACAATGCAGATGGAATGACAACAGTGCAGACACTGATCAAACTGCTCCTTTAGGAGCTGTCTGATCATGGTCTGCTCTGTTTGCGCAGAACTATCCGTCCAAATAATTAGACTGTTTAAGTGTTTTTTTTTTCTGTTTCTTGTTTCTCTAGAATAAAGAAAGGCTACCCATATGAAGCAAGAGTTATAGCAAGAGTATTACCTGCCTTCCTAGCAGACTTCTTCCCACCGCAGGATATCATGAACAAAGTGATTGGCGAGTTCTTGTCTAGTCAACAACCCTACCCACAGCTCATTGCCAAGGTTGTCTTTCAGGTACAGTAATTGCCCTGTCTGCAAACTTGAAATATGATTGATTTGATGGTTAGTTATTGACTCTGTGTAAATTTCAGTGATCAGTACCATTTCATTGGGGGCAAGGTGGAGCTGAGCCAGCTAAGAAATCAAACCGACCCCCAGTATTCCCATAGAGAATCAAAAACTAATGCTTCTGACAATGTTATGATGTTTGTTGTTAAGGCTTAGAACATTTAAAGATGCCAAAAAACACTACATGTTTAAAGGGATACATTTCCAAACTTGCAGAGTGCAAAATATGGATTTACTTAGCATCATATATTTTATTTCATGTCAACAGGTTTCCGTTTGTCAGTCTTGAGTCATGCATGGCAATGCCAACTTAATGATGACCATCAGGGCCCGGTTGTTCAAAGCATCGTTTGCCTAACGAGCTCGTTAAGAGGTCAACTCGTTAAGTGTTTTATGACTTTATAACCAAATACACCAATATTTTTTGTTGAAAAAATGTGAGAAGCTTTTCACATTTTTTCATAAAAAAATATTGGCATATATAAGATATTAACATTTGAAATTTTAACGTCTGGTTAACTAACAACGTCGTTAGTTTTGAACAACCGGGCCCTGATCAGTAAGCTCTTGAGTGTTAATGTGTTGACTATAGCAAAATATGAATTTAAATATGAAACTGTAAATCTGAATATACAGTAAATTATATGTATGGTGCATTTTTATTGAGGCTGAGTAATTATGTTACATGTTTCATTATAAAGGTGTTCAGCAATCTTCATGACCAGAGGCAACAGGGACTACTTAAGGACTGGGTGATGTTGTCATTGTCTAACTTTACCCAGAGGACACCTGTTTCCATGGCGATGTGGAGTCTGACTTGTTTCTTCATTAGTGCTTCAACCAATACTTGGTTGAGAAATCTGTATCCTTTTTCAAGAAAACTTTGACCCACATTGTGTCATTTCCAACAATGTGGCACATCATGTGATTGCCAACAATGTGGCAATGATGACAAGCAAAAGCTCTTATCAGACTGCACATAAGTGCAGTCTGATAAGAGCATTTGCTTGTCACATCAGCCATCTATGGAAGTGACCAAAGCCATAGAGCCAACAGTGAGGTCTCTGATCACCTCATATAAGTGAGACCGATGATCTAAACATCTCATGACAAAATTGCCACATTGTTGAAAATCATATGACATGGCTCAGTTTTCCACAGTTATAAGTCTTATTCCTTCCAAACCAAAAAAATCGAGGGCTTTCTTATACATGTAAGATGGATTGTTTTGGAGGGGGGATAACATAGTTTAGCAGAGTTAATAGGACTGATTTATGTATTTTGGGCTTTTTTGGATGGAAAAAATGCCCCCGTCTCGTGGCCAAATAAATATGGTAGGTCAGAAAGGTAGGTATTGATATTTCTGGTGAAGTATCTTCAGTTTTTTTAGAAACATGTAATGGAAACTCAGCTAACCTGCCAGAAAAAGAGCCATAAACACAGTTTGGTGCTGAATGAACTGAAGCTGTTTCGGAATTATGATAGAGATACTGAGAGACTTGAAAAAAAAAATACATTCACACACCACACTAAAATTGTCAATAATAAGATAAAACTTTTTTTATTAAGCTGCAATTCTTTTCCTTAACAAGTTGCCAGCTTTTCCTATGTTTTAAGTCGAATGGGTAAGATAGATGCAATGGACAAGCAACTCTTCTGTCTGGCAGCCATGGATTTCTACCAACAGGTCACAGATGCGGGAAAGAAACGAGCATTTTTGTCCACCTTTCAGGGAGTTGCCTCCACAATGCCAGACTCTCCCTATAGATATTTATTAGACTGTATAACAAAGCAAAACCCTAATCAGGAGTCCTAGCATTTGTCATAATGTTTAATTGAAAGTATCACCATGTTTTATCTGTATGTCATGCATTAAAAGAAACGCACAAATATTGAGACAGATAGGCCTGAGGAAACCAGAGCTTTAGTTAAGAGGGGTATTTGTCGATAATTGAGGGATAATTTTCTTTATTTCTCATTAAAACCATATGTTGTGACCCCTCATCTGAACCGTCTCGTCGAGACGGTTCAGATGAGGGGTCACAACATATTTCTTTATCCAGAATTAACAAAAATTATCCCTAATTATCGACAAATACTCCGTCTTATCTAGGGCTCTGGGAAACAGTGTAGACACTGATCAGACAGCTCCTTAGTAGCAGGTTGAAGCAGGCTGATCATCATCCACACTATCTGTTAGTAAGTTCTGTCCAGACTTGTCCAGATTCAGAGGTAGAAACGTCTAATATATAAATTAGTAGGGTTTTGAATACCTGTATTTTTACAGATATTAAAATTTGCACTAAGTTTCGCAGTCAACATTGCAAAAATGAATAGTTCAAGAAGTTTATTAGATTTTATAATTAACTGTTTGGTTGTCTACATATGCAGATCCTATATACGATAAATCCTTAATAAGCAGACAATATTGCATTAGCAGACCTTGATCATACTGCTCCAATCAGAACTCTACATTATGATTATTGGTCTAACATTTCTTATTCCTCGTTTCCAAGAAAAATCATTTTGAATTACTTATTTTTCCCTGAAATGCTTGGTTGAATTGCAGACTCAGATCAGACTAATTTGGGTTAATACTGGTTTCATATGTGTTTTTATCACAGGTTTATCTTGGAACCAACGGTTTTATAAAACATGCCCTGATAAAAGAAATAGAGGATCTTACACGAGTGGTCATTTCATATGAAATTTATTAAACGAGCCTTTGGCGAGTTTCATAAATTTCATATAAAATGACTACAAGGGTAGGATTCTGTTTATCATATGACCCTTTAAAATGAGATTTTTTCGCCTTCAAAATAAGCATCATTTCAATAAGGAAACACATTGTTGATACGGATGTTGTCAATGACATTAGGTGTACACAATAAAGTGTTATCATGTGATCATATGATTTTCATGACAAGATGTTATCCACTGAATAACAGGGACGTCATATGATAAATGGATTTATTTGATCCTTAAAGTGCCAATAAAGCAGATGACAAAATTTATCTCTCCAAAATTTAAAAAAAAACTTTGCCAAGCTGTATCACATTAAGACTTTACTGACTAGAGGGCAAACAATGTAGATCCAGATAAGGTCGTACATTATGATACGTCATCTAGATCTACACTGCAAAATCATTACAAAATTCCTGCAGCTTTAAGGGTTAAAGTTTTAGGATTGTAGGGTCATTACAGAAGTGACTTTCATGTTTGGGTATTTAAGACATGTTATACTAAACGTTTGAAAAAATATAAACCCTGATCAGACTGCTTCTTTAAGAAGTGTACTTTCAGGCAAAAATGTCTGAAAAAAATAAACATTTTTCCATAATTTGTGTGAGAGAAGAAGTGGACAATTTTTTTTAGACCAGTTACAGTAAACATGGTAAAATGCTGTTTTGACTGTTGTTCTCGTGAGCAGCACGTTTGCTGGACTATACCTGAAAAATGCTTACGTTTGCACAACTTTCTGTAGCATACATTTGCGCCACTTTTTCCTCGAAAATATGCTTACGTTTGCACAACTTTTACCTAGGTACGCAGATAGGTTGGATAAGTCAAAATTTCATCTAGATCAGCGGATAGGTTGGATAAGTCGAAATTTTGTCTAGAACCTGGACTTTTAATAGATAATTTAAATTCAGAAAGGAGACGGATACAAAGATCACAAGTTTGTTGAGATGCGTGAAAAAGAGCTGTTGTTCAATATGTAAAACAAACTTAGAAACTAAGATTGAATTAGGCAGGAATTTTGACCATGCTCATGCAGAGGAGGATGAAAGGACAATATTTTCTCAACAGATAAAATATATTTTATCTGGCTAATGGAAGGAGTACACAATGGAACATCGAAATATCCGAGGTTTAATGAACTAAACTAGTCGCGCATTTGTAGAAAAAAAAAAAGTCGCGCATTCATAGGGAAAAAAAGTCGAGCTTTCGTATCCTAAATAGATGGGCATTTTCATGGGTCCCGCAAATGAAAAGTTTGGAAAAGTCGCGCAAACATAGTGCATCCTTGTTCTCAAGCCTTTTCTTGAAATTTTGAGATTAAAATTATGTTAATTATTTATTACCTTATTAGCTAGATATATTGTTATTCACACCTGTGGTGTTCTTTCTCATTTAATTGTAGATTTTCAACTTATTTCTTTGTGTAATTGTGTATGTTTGATGATTTTTTGTGGCAAATTAAAAATGATAATATGAATGGGTACGCTTTCAGGAAAAGCGACCCTGCCATTTTTTGTGTCTCATTCTCAGTGGTGGTCTACTTTAAAGAAAAGAATTTGCTCCAAAATGGAGGTCAAATTTTAAAGGAAAGAATTTGCTTCTAAGGAGCAAATTCTTTCCTTTAAGAGAATATACAAGTTTGGATGGGCTTTGTCATCCAAGGACAGAAACAGAAGTCTTAAAAGCTAATACCTGCGGCCCTTCATAAAAATGGCAGAAAACCTTGGTGGTGTATACCCACTCATCTGATGAGGGTGGGTTTCTGTCATAACCTTGGATAATTTTTGGTCATTTCCCATTAAAGCATAAGTAGTTATGTCTCATTAAAACTGTGTCTGCAAGGCGATTTTTGTGATTGGTCACAGTCTGTTTATAAAGAGAAATGAGAAAAATTATCCCGGAATTTGGACGTAGACTTGGCGCCAGGTGTGTGCAGCTATGGTTATGTACCGCTGAGCCACTTGGAGAATGTCGTTAGGAGAATTGAAACAGAACAGAATTATCCCAGAAATATCTTCAACAATCCATTTTGTCTAGACCTCTATGCCTCTGATTTTTTTTCATATATATCATCATACGACATGTCTTTCTGCCTAAATTCATAAGAAAACAGAATTTCTTAATTTCCTTCCTTTTTGATTGAAATATAGGTTTATAAGAGATAAATCATGTTCTAATTCACATCCATTTTGTTTCATTGCTTCTTAGAATGAAACAAAGTATGCATGTATATACTTGTGCCAGTGTGTAAGCTCTGCAATGGCTGTAACCTTTGACTAACTTGCAATTCCCAAATGACCATTTCTACCTTCCAGTCAGTAGTCACTTCATCATTAATTTTGAGCTGCATCACCTAAAAGATGGCTAAATGTGCTGATGGGTATCTGGCTTTCTTTTTTGTTCTATTTGTGTCTCTGTCTGTTTGTCTGTAAGATGTGTGCATTAAAGTTTTACCTTACATTTGATTCAAAAAGTTGGCTCTGTTGAGATACATGTGATATACACACCCCACACTCGCACATCATACATCATGACCTTCAGAAAAATAGAAATGAGCCGCAACACGACAAAACCAACAATGTGGTTGTGCGCCCTGCGCAGACTCCGATCAGCCTGGGCATCCGCCCAGTTTTATCAGACCCTTCGTTGAATGCTAAAATGGTAGCTAAGGGTCTAAGCTACGTCCATGCGGACAGCGAAGACTCTGATCAGACTGGGCGGACAACCACATTGTTGGTTTTGTCGTGTTGCGGCTCAAATGTATCACATCTTAGATAGTTTGGCTTTTTTGTCATGTTTATAAATGGAAGTTTTAAGAATATTTTGTTATGAATGTAGTCATAATGAAACAAGGTATTCAGTATTGAATGACTAACCAGGTGATTGTAACATTTTAACATTCCAAACCCAGAGCTCCAGATAAGGTGGAGTTTTGATGAAAATTTAAGGTGAATGGTTACACTTTCAGGTGAAGCATTTCTGTTTTCATTTTGGCCTCTCTCAGTGTGGATCAACTCTGAAGAGAAAGAAACACGGAGGTGTACCCAGTCACCTTGATAAACACAGTTCCTCCATAAAACATATGAGCTGGGACACAACAAAACCAACAAAGTGGCATGTTCTACCAGCAAAGACTCTCGTCAGCCTGGGCACCACCCAGTCTGATCTGAGTCTGCTGTGTGCTTAAATGGTAATTAAGGGTCTAAGCTATCCCCAAGCAGACAGCAAAGATCCTGATCAGACTGGGCTGATCTGAGTCTTTGCTGGGCACACAGCTACTTTGTTGGTTTTCTCGTGTTGCGGCTCACATTTTCAGGAAAGTCTTATCAAAACACGTCATATCTGGGCTGCCGCAAACAGCTGTTGTTAGTGTACATGTATTGTGTTTCTTATTTATCTTTATTAATTAGGTACTTATTTGTTGTAAAGAATTTTTAGTGCACACTTGGTGCAAATTATTTAATACCCTTTATAGTGCTGTCAGTTTGTCATCAAAATCATGATTTTGAGATTTGTGTATTTTTCATTGTAATTATGGATGTGAACATTAGCCCTTATGGTATCCCAAGACATGCCATCTCTGGGTGCCATAATAGCCAAGAACTGTCCTAAAGGTCATAGTAAATGAAATACTGAAAAACAAATATTATATCTGAGTGATGGAGAAAGAGAATCATTGCAAATTAAAGCAGAACATAGTCATTAATGTGTTGCTTTGTTGCAGCTACACCTGCTAAGAAGGGCATAATATTGACATTGAAATTCTACCAAAATATTAAATAAAAGTGTTGATAGATTCTGTTCTTTGGAGATACAAATTATCAAATGGTACTGCTAATATTCTGTCGAACCTGTCTCAAGCAGTTACCCATTTGGGAGACAAAAAAGGGCTGCTTAAGACAGATGATCTTTTAATACAGATTCATCTGCTTTCTATTTTGATTCAAGAGACCCCAAAAAGGTGGCTGCTAAAGACAGGTTACCCCTTAATAAAAGACGCCTTAGGATAGTTTCGACTGTACTATTCCCTGTAATTATTGTCAGTGTACATGTGTGCTTATGAGCAAACACATATGATGAGGGATTTTTTAGAACCACTTGCTGATTGAAGGAAACAGTAATTAGATTGTACATCTGTTTCTTTATTGAAAGAAAGAAAAGACAAAAAAAAAGACATATAAAAAGATCAGTTGTCATTCTGAAGCATATGTATTTTGAGCTTTGAAACAGGTATTTTGGTTCAGCAATTTGAATCAAGGTGTATGACACTTTTAAGTATGAGCCACGGCACAACAAAACCAACAAAAAGGCATGTGTGCCCAGCGAAGACTCAGATAAGCCTGTGCACCTGCAAAGTCTGAACACTCTTCACTGTGTGCCAAAAGCTTAGCTTGGGGTCTACCGGGGTAAGCTACCTCCATGCTGACAGCAAAGACTCAAATTAGACTGGGCGGTCAGCCTGGGCATCCATTCAGTCTGATCACTCTTCACTGTATGCTAAAAACGTAGCTAAGGTTCTAAGCTACCTCCATGCTGACAGTGAACACTCAAATTAGACTGTGTGGATGCCCAGGCTGACCTGAGTCTTCGCTGGGCGCACATACCACTGTGTTGGTTTTATCCTAGTGTGGCTCATATAGTAAAGTTGATAGCCTTGATATTCTAGCCTTGAATTTATTTACCATTTTATATATTAAAACCTCTTAATTAATAGTTCGCAAAAGTGCTTGATAAATCAGTGAAGATTCTGATCAGACTGCTCCAATGGAGTTGTCTAATCATGGTCAGCACTGTCTCTCATTCCGCTAACAGGGCCAAGATGTTTAAAGCATCATTAGCTTTAACTCATTAGTCAGTTTTTTGTTAAGCGTGAAGGTACACAACATCTCAAAGTCTTAACATATTTTGCTGAAAAAATGTGAAAAACTTTTGCATTAAAAGCTCCTAAAATTTTCAACAAAAAATGGCAGTGTTTTTGTGTATAGTACATTTTAAAATGTAAGCTTTATTAGTTGTAAAACATTGGACCCTTTTGCTGACAAGCCATTATGGACATGACCAAAATCAAGGAGGAAAGAGACCAATACAAAACTCAACCATGCAAGGGTTAATGCATCTGAACACAGGGTTAATTAGGGGATAACTGTAAATTGATGGTTGTATGGTCCCAAATTTTGATTTACAATGATGCAGCAGCTGGGCTTTAAAACTCAATTTGCAACCATAGAACAGAATGATTTACCTCCCTGGATGACAGTTTCAGTATCTATCTCCATTCTAATACACTTGCTTTACATTTTCTTCTTCAAAGTGCATTACTGTGCACCGAGAGCAAGACCTTTCAACAATGTAAAACCAAGACTTCAGCAACACAGGGTATAATCGATTCCGCCAATTTTCGCTTCCTGCAGAGACTGTCCGTCATATTTGGCTTCCGCCGAGACTGTACGCGAACTCTTGCTTCCTGCAGAGACTACTGTCCTCGAAAAATGGCTTCCTGCAGAGACTGTCCTCGTGATTCTGCTTCCTGCCAAGAGCTTCGGCAGGAAGCAGAACCACGCGGACAGTCTCTGCAGGAAGCCATTTATCATGTACAGAAGTCTTGGCAGGAAGCAAGAGTTCGCGGACAGTCTCGGCGGAAGCCAAATATGATGTACAGTCTCTGCAGGAAGTGAAAATTAGTGGAATCGATTATACCCTGTGAGCAATTGGGAAGCAATATTTTGCAATGAAGGTATACCACAGGACATACTGTCCCAAATTGTTTAACATTTTCCAATTAGACTTGGCATCATATTCATAAGAATTAGAATGCATTATATTGCATATTCTAATGCACTTACTTATGTAACACGTCTGATTGGATAACTTCAAGAATAATTTGCGACAGTATATCCTGTGATATACTGTCGGAAACCCGACGTCATTATGTAACGTTGCTTCCCATTGGCAAATGTCAAGTTTTACATCGCTGAAAGCGCTTGCTATTGGTGCTAAAAAGCATACTTTTAAAAGTGAAAATGTGAAAAGTGCATTAGAATGGGGATCATTGTACTCAAAATTGTCATTTGGGGGTCTGCCTAAAAACAGTAATGATGCGTAATGTAGCGTAAATATGCGTAATGTAGCTTAAAGATGAACAATGTTGCCTGAAATTGACATTGTATCTTGTACCGTCTGGTCACTTCGATTCGATACTATTTTCTTCAGAGAATGTTCAGAAGACCTATAATTAAATAGTATAGGCGCTAGGAGACAGCGTATAGAATATGGCCGCCCGATGCATAATGTAGCACAAAACGCCTTATGGCCCAATATGCACGGTCTCTTCAAAATATATTAAAGTTAGAATAAGTATGCCTTAGAAGTGCACAAGGTGCGTTTTACTGACCAGGATTGTACTCGACAGGCGGGTGGCTGGGGTAACCTGTCCCGTAAAATGTTATGCCGTTATATGTTAAGGAGTCTGGAGCCAATGATGAGAGTTATTGTTCGTACTGTTGTAAAAGTCTGTTGGAATATTTTCCAAATATAGTCTCTGTTAGTTTCGATCTGTCACATGAGCCTTATGATAAAATTTTATCCTTAGTTTCCAGCCGCACAGTCAGGAGAGCTCCTAAACATAAAGCTCAACCTGTAACTCGTGAAGGGTGACTAGGACTTGTTGCCAATAAACTCTAGATTCCTCAAATCATATGCCAGCACTAGTAAAGTCAAACTGTTTTATATTTACATAAACTGGTATACATTATATGTTCCAGATAATTTATGAAATTATATATAAAAACAATACATTACGCTACATTACGCATCATTACGCTACATTACGCATCATTACTGTATTTAGGCACATCGGTCATTTGGGGATGTAAATCGTTGGTTTTATGGTCGCAAATTGTGTTTTACGGCTCCACTGACCTGTTGGGGTGAAATGAAATTTCCAACCACAAAACCTACGATTTATCTCCCCAAATGACCATTTTGAGTACAGTTATCCCCTAATTGTATGGTATTGTAGTATCTTCTGACATAAATATGTATGGGTTACTTATGCATCAAATTGGGAGCAGGATCAGATTAGAAGCTAATGAGTTACAGATTTTTAAAATAGATTGAAATGTAAAATCAAGGCTAGAATGAAATAATTTGTTGGAATATATGCTTCACAGTAAATTACCAGGTGGCCAACATACCTCACAGTCTCATGATTACAGCGGTAATTATTGTATAATTCATGAACCCAGTGAGAAATCTAGTTACATAATGTCATTTGTCTGAAGTATCAGACATTGTTTTCACCCCTGGTTAACTATGTATAAACAAGGGCTGTTACAAAACTAAGGTTTGAAATGAAAAAGAGTTGTAGTTACCAAATGACCTGATGGCCAGTTCATTTGGTAACTATAACTCTTTTTCGTTTCGTTACAGCTCTTTTTCGTTTCATAACATTCTTGAAAACATAGTTAACCAGGTGTTGATTTAGGAAATGAAGATTTTCAAAAAAACTAGTCATAGGTTGTTTGCGAAAAAGTGGAGGGCAAGAAATCGATATAATTTCTTTAATACTGAATAGATTTTCATGAAACTTTGCATACGATAATATGTTGCCTATACGAACTCATGCTAGGAAATGTAGAATTTTTTGACATTTGAATAAAAAGTTTCCCTATTAATCATTACCATTTTTCTTCTCAGTTTTATGCAATCCTTACACAGGAGGTAACCATAATGGTACAACAGCCATTGTTGTTCTATAGTTACTATACTAATACTATTACTCATTCACAAATTACCATGTGGTCTGAAATGTGTTCACTCACTACTGGGTAAACAAGAGGCTTTAAAGATAATGGGCCAATCATTTGAAAAGGATTTTCTTATGTGTTTCTCCTATATATAAGTAAATGTCCATATAAGGAATATAGTCTGCACAACACTGGCTGTTCCAAAAACTGCACCAACCAAGCGTAAAACTTCAAAGAGTAGGCACAGATTTTAACATGTAGTTGATCTGACAATATTTTAATTTAACTTTCAAAAAATCTGAGTTTCCTTGCATGAGTTCGTATGGGTAATATATTAAGGTCTGCAAAGTTTCATGAAAATTTATTCAGTATTAAAGAAATTAAATCGATTTTTTGCCCTCCACTTTTTCGCAAACGGCCTATAGTTGAGATGAATCCTCACAGTTCAGCTGTAAGACCAAAAAGAAACTTATAAGGGTTGCCATAGTTGGGGAAAAACATCTGGAAATATTTAGCCCTTATAGCATCAAAAAAAAAAAAAAAAAGCTGATGACAAAATTTCTGTTTGCAAAATTTCAAAAAAAGTTTCATTTTGAGGCACCTCATCTGGAACTATGTTATTATACCCCCGGCATACGAAGTATGTCGAGGGGTATATAGTTTTCGTCTTTCCGTCCGTTCGTCCATCTTTCCATCCGTCTGTTAGTCCGTCTGTGTGTTAGTTAACATTTGCGTTAAAGTTTTGCGTTAAGTTTTTATTTTGCTTCTGTTAACCAGAACTTGTTCATAGATGCTTACTATTTTAGTAGAGGATGGAAACTGACAAATTTGCATCATCTAGATGCTGCTGCTGGCCTGAGGTCAAGGTCACAGACTTAGAAATTTGTACAATAGCTGCGTTAAAGTTTTGCGTTAAGTTTCTGCTTTTGCTCTGTTTTTCTGAAAGACTTAATTGTAACTTTGTTCATATGTGCTTAGTGTCAGTACAGGATAGATACATATTAGTTTGCATCATCTGGCTGCTGCTGCTGACGAAAGGTCAAGGTCACAGACTTAGAACTTTGTATACCATTTGCGTTAAAGTTTTGTGTTATGCTTAAATTTTATGCTTAAATTTTAAATATTTATGAATAGAACCTTTTGCAATGCAACTAGGTTTACTCCTAGGTTGAAATGGATTAGTTTGCATTATCTGGATGATGCTGCTGACCGAATGTCAAGGTCACAGACTTTGAAATTTGTATACTCTTATATTAATTCATATTTTTTTTATTGTAGTTCAAATATACTTAAGTGAAACCTTTTATTATGCTACTAGGTTTACTTCTAGGTTGAAACTGATTTGATGACATCATCTGGATGCTGCTGCTGACTTAAGGTCAAGGCCACACACATGTAAATTTGTATAGAAATTTAGTGTTAAATTTGCATGTTTTTTGGCTAATGCAAATTTTAAATGGAACCTTTTAGCTTCTGTCTATAGGCCTTTCACTGGGTTTGTTATAAATTGTCCACCTGTCTCTCTTTATTAACCTCCACGTCAAAGCTTTGTATTAAAGGCATTATTAGGGGGTGGCGCTGGCCGGGGGTATACGTGAGCCCCAGCTCACTTGCTCTAGTTTGCAAATTCAGCTATTTTCTGATTTGGCGCTTTAAGTGTTGGGGTAAAATTGATGTATACACATACTTGATTCATTAATCAGAACTGTTGTACTATTCAGCTTTACTTGTTGATACAATGACAATAAATTGTGTTTTTATGGTCTCTTCATTTGTTTTTATTTGTCCGGAGCTGTACTTGTGCGCACATCTGTAAGGGGACTTTTCTACCTTTGAATTTAAGCCATGACACAACAAACCAGCGCCCAGCAAAGACTCAGATAAGCCTGGGCATCCGCCCAGTCTGATCAGAGTCTTTGCTGTGCCCTAAAAGGGTAGCTAGGGGTCTAAGCTACCTCCATGTGGACAGAGAAGGATTAGGATGGGTGGCTGACCAGGCTGATCTGAGACTTTGTGTAGTACACAAGACATTTTCTTGGTTTTGTCATGTCATGGCTCATTTGTGCTTAACAGGGAACACGTTCAATAGATGCAATCCTGCCATCTTCATTTTTGGCCCCATTTTCAGTGGGGGTCAAGGATAAAGGAAAGGAACACTCCTCTTCAAGAATAGACCCCTTTTGGGAAGGGCTGTGTCTTTGGGAAGCAAACAGGCAGTCTTAAAGTTGTTCCCCTTTGTAACAAGAGCTGTCGCCTGACAGCATAGCTCGCCTGAATAGGTGCTTGCCCATCACACTGTTGCTTTGGAGGTGTGGACCTCTATGCATAAAACTTCAGGCAAGCATGTCCATAATGACAACACATCTAGAAACAAAAGCAATCTAAGAAATAAGTCTTAAAATAAAATTAAAGTAAAAAAATCCACATGAAATTTCAAAGTCCATGAGCTTGAGGTTAAAGAACTAAGAGGTAAGGGTGGGGGTGAGGGTGGAGCAGGGGGGGGGGGGGGGGGGGGGGGGGGGGGGGGGGCTAGGATGTAACAAAACCTTGAACCATTATCTAACATCAGTCCAAGTATTAGTATCAACTGAGTCCATCGGCACTGTGAAATTATGTCTTCATAAATATAAAACTTTAACCAAAATCTTTAAGACAAAATTCTAAGTCAATGACCTTGACTTCAAGGTCATCCACTGGGGTAAGTATACAGTGTTTTGTAAACACTCAAAAAAGTGTCTAACATCAGTTCAAGTGTAAACTAAATCTCTGCCAAGCATTATGAATCAGTATGCAATTAGAAAACTTTAATAAAGAACAAATATCCAAAGTCCCTGACCTTGATATCAAGGTCACTGAGCGGGGTTGGGGTAGTACTTGGCAAAACTTTGGACTAATATCTAACTAAAGTGCAAATATAAAAAGAATCCATAACTGGGTTCAGGAAATATGTGTCTTTAAAAGACTTTAACCAAAACATCCAATCAATAAAAAGACAATTTTCTAAGTCCATGACCTTGACATCAAGGTCACTAAGGGGTGTGTGGGTAGTACCTTGGAAAACTTTGGACCAATATCTAACTACAGTGCAAGTATCAAAGGAATCCATCCATGGGTTAAGGAGATATTGGGCTTTATAAAACTTTAACCAAAACATCCAGTCCAAAAATACTCCCAATTTTCTAAGTCCATGACCTTGACATCAAGGTCATGGAGTGGGGTGGGGGTGGTACCCTGTTAAACTTTGGACCAATATCTACCTACAGTGCAAGTATCAAAAGAATCCATCCATGGGTTAAGGAGATATAGGTCTTTAAAAAAACTTTAACCAAAACACCCAATCCGGACGCCGACGCGGACGCTGACGCTGACGCCGACGCCGGGATGACAACAATAGCTCTTCCTGAGGTGACAACAATAGCTCTTCCTGAACTTTCGTTCAGGCGAGCTAAAAATGGCAGAAAAACATGGAGGTATAGCTAAACAGCTAAAGAGTTGATCATCCCTAATATTATTAAATATTGATTGCTATGCAGCTCTGATTAAAAAGTCAAATAAATTCTAGTGAGCATGCCTTTTTTTCCCTTTTTTTGGTGGTGGTGGTGTGGGGGGGCTGGGAAGCAGCTGTTTTACTTTCAGGGATCTAGGAAGGAGCAAAATAATTATAGTGGGCACTGAAACGCACTTTCAAGAGACTAGTGGAAATTTGGGCATTATTTTTTGGGAGCAAGGGAATTTGGGCATTATGTTTTGGGAGCAAGGGAGCACTAATCCAGCCATATATTTATTTCAACAAATATCATGGTATTTCAAGACATACATGTAAATGAATCAATGTGATCTCAGATTGAGAACTTATCAAGTGCATAATGTGCTATGATGAATAACTTTTCTAATCCTTGAAGGTAAGCTCTTACCCTGCAGCTATTGGAGTAGGGACCAGTCTATTATTTCACCCGTCTGTAATTGACTTTTCATAATGCTTATTGGACAAGTCCATAATTAAGAGAATAGGTAATGATATACATGTAAAATCTCTGATTCTTATAAGTAGCATTTACCCCTTACTATCTGAAATTGATTCCTCCATGTTTTAAATTTGAAAGGGGTCATATAATTTATCCAATTTTGAATTTTGGCGGTTCAGCTTTCACCCCTTTTTCAGCGAAAATGGACTTTTCCATTGTTGAACTTGGATAAGTCCATTATCTAAACAAGGGGTATCAACATGAATGTTCCCATCTTCAATAAAAACCTTCACCCTAAATATATGAACTGGACTCTTCCACCTTTTCAATTGGGACAAGTCCATTATTGAGAAAAGGGGTACTCATGACAGTTTTCTATTCTTTCGTTGTAGCTTTCACCCCTTAATATCTTAAATTGACTGTTCCATTATTGTGGTGAGACCATTCCATTGTTTAAAAAAGGTGATGATATTTCTGAAATCTTGAAAGAACTCTTTCACCCCTAAATATGATATTGACTGCTCCACCCGTGAGCTCGATCACGCCTTTGTACTACTGGGAAAAAAGTAGACAATTTGGGTTTCTTTGTTTGGTTGCATAATATGAAGTTATTGAAGTTGTAAAGAAATATAATAGGGTTTTGTCTGTGAGTTGTCGTGTCGACGACTTGTCTTTGTCGATCAGTTGTGTCGGTGAATATTTTTTGCCTGTCAGTTTTGTCTGCGAGTTGACTTTCGGCTTGTTGTATGTCGGTGAGTTGTCGTGTAGTGTAATGTAAACTCTGTTCATCATGTTCAGTTTCACTTGACCCCTTTATTTGGAAGAATCCAATTTTGGTAAAACTTAATTAATTGCCTTAACTATAGATCTATACAAGTAAATGGTAGCGTTAAATTCAATCACAGACAATTAATGCACATTCAAACAACTATCTTAAACTAGGTATGCATGACATAAACTTGAGATATTTCTGCTGAATGTTTCCTTTTTATTGAATTTTGCATAGCAGTTCCTTTAAGCGAACAATGCAGACCCTGACCAGACGCCGCGTTCTGTGGCGTCTGAACTGGGTCTTCACTGTTTGCACATGTCCTATAATCCGGTTTCCAGACTTGAAAGTTATTGGTTGTTTGAGGTTTAACGGCCTTTTGAGGCAGCATTTCAGTCTCTTTCGAGCCGTCTCCCCAAAATAGCGAGGAAGAAAACGTAAGATAAATGAAAGGCGAGTGTGAAAACAAATCCGAACATTCAAATCCGGCACCTAGTGTAAGCACAGCCGGCTCTAGCTAGCCCTGGATCCAGGGAGTGAGATTTTTGGCTTCAGCCCCGCCATCTGGGCTTCTGTGTTATCTATAATATGTCGGTCTCCGGATAATATGGAGTATATCTGATGATAGTGTAAGATAATTTATCCATGTGGTAACATTAAAACATATGTTGTGACATCTCAGTAGAATCACATCGGCGAGGCGATTCTAATGAGATATATATTTCAAGGTAAAAAAAAAAAAAATCATTATCAGAAAATCTCATCAAAATGATCCCTAATTATGTCATACGTTTTCAAGCCCCCTCCTTTCCAACCTTCCCCACCCCCAGTCACACACATACATCTCGGCACCTCCCAACCCCACCAGGTATCCAGAGCCCCACCAGTACGTGGTGGTCTGGATACGGGCCTGCTAGCCCTACTATTATTCAAATTATCCTGGCACTGGAAGTTACCCAGCACCATCGCCCGACCCGGCCATCCCCTGTCAGTCTAAAAATGGATATAACTGTATCATATGAATACGAATATGCAAATGCTAGTGATATAGTCAGTTACCGTAAATTATGACAGAAGTACCTGAGCAAACACTGTTGACCCTGATCAGACTTTTCTGAATAGAAGTCTTATCTGGCTCTACACTACTTGCCATTTTAGTAGCAATTATGTCCGAATTTTAGTGAGAGTTACATACTAAGGGCGCGTTTACACGACCAAAGTTTCTATGACAAAGTATGTTTGTCACAGAAAAATTTGCTCGTGTAAACTGGGAATGCCAAAATATGACAATGTTTCTTTGACAAATATATATGGTAAAGTTACTTCGATAAATTAAATTTGTCCGTGTAAACGGAGAACTTTGCTAAAGATTATGTAACAAAGAACATTGCTACAAGCGTGGAAAATGTGACAAAGATTTTGTTTCATCGCTGCAGGTAACTTTGATGAATAATATTTGGTCGTGTGAACATTGCAGCAAATATTTCATTGCCAAAGTTTATGTGACAAAGATTCTATGGCACATTTTCTTTAACAAATAATTTGCTCCGTGTAAACGCAAAATGTTTGTCATACTTTCTTCGTTAAAGTTTCTGTGACATAGAAACTTTGCTCGTGTAATCGCGCCTTAAGTTTTCGCATAGTTTAAAACCTGGAATGGAATGGGCTAGAATCAACATTGGAATAGCTACAATTTGTTTCCAGAGCATAGGATGGTACTGTTACCCGGGTTCGAGGTTATAAAACTTGAGAATAATCTCAAACTCAAAAATAAAGCACACTAATTGGCTGCTTCCGAGCATGTGCTAGCATGTGCTCGGAAGCAGCCAATCAGTGTGCTTTATTTTGAGTTTGAGAATGTACTGATGTTTTATAACCTCTGGGCCAGGAAAAAATTCTCCCTCAATGACAGAAAATTATCCCCTATAAAAGTCCCATCCCCGATCAATGGGACCCTTTCATTCCGTCCCATTGCAGGAAACTGTGCCTACAGCAAGCCACAACCATGTTTCACCATTTTTCTCAGACTTATTATAGAAACCTAAAACCATTTCGAGCACATTTAGTTTTTGGAATCCAGTTGCAGAGGGCGAGACATAATAACCCATTCGTGTCAAGTCAAAAAAAAGGATAGCAAATATAACGATCCTAGCTCAAGTGGTTCCTCAGGTATTTTGTTCACAAGGATGATTCTGACAAAATGATTAAATCTGAAAGGGGGCATATTACGGAATTAGCTCAAAAGTTATTCAGGTCATCATTCTTGCTATATGTTAAAATGATATGCCGAATATCATGACGCTAGTTCAAGTAGTTCTTCAGATATTTTGTTCACAAAGATGATTCTGACAAAATGTCTAAGTCTGAACAGGGGCATAACTGAGTAGATAAAAAACGGCATCGACTCAAAAATTAATCGGATCATCCTTGTTTTATGTCAGAATCACAACTATCGCTGAACACAGGGTGTAATCGATTCCGCTAATTTTCGCTTCCTGCAGGGACTGTACATCATATTTGGCTTCCTGCCGAGAGCCTCGGCAGGAAGTAGAATCACGCGGACAGTCTCGGCAGGAAGCCAATTTTCGAGGACAGTAGTCACTGCAGGAAGCAAGAGATCGCGGACAGTCTCGGCGGAAACCAAATATGATATACATTCTCTGCAGGAAGCGAAAATTAGCAGAATGGATTATACCCTGTAGAACTTCATTGGCTCGAACAGACTTGGGCATGAAAATTAGTTCCAGCCAAGGGTTAGTGTCCATATAAAACGACCTCTAGGGCCCTAGGAAAGAGTTCTAGTCAGGCAAGGTTAACGAGCCATCAGGGTTCGAGACATTGAAGTTCTACTGTATTTTGTTCACAAGGTTGAGTCTGACAAAATGAATAATTCAGAAAATGGGCATAATTCAGTCACATAATTTGTTCACAGGTTTGTCCATAAGCGACTTATAATATTCTGTTCTATTCTGTTTCCCGGCGTCAACTGAAAAGGACATAACTCGGCAAAGATACGCCTGACGGCCTGAAAACGTTTGACCAAATGAATACACTGTAAGCAAAACGGAAAATTAATTCCCAATAGTGTTGTTCGTACACTGTGTTTAAAGGATCAGACCAGTTTCCTTGTGTTTCCGTCGCGTGTTTTGGCCCTATCTGGCTCCTTTCGGTATGAGACAGTTGAAAACTGCTGTTTTACATTCTCATTACTGGCAGAAAAGTAAAACGCTTCATATTCTGACGTTACGTTTTGTTCCCCAATACCATGCGCGACGTCGTAGGTCCGAAAAAGGTAATAATCAGTCAGTCTAATTAGCTTAAAAGTTAATCAGGTCATCCTTGCTTTATGTCAATTAAGTATGCTAAATATCGCAACCCTAGCTCAAGCGGTTCTTCAGATGTTTTGTTCACAAGGCTATATATAATAGACTTTATATTCTATTTTTTCAATAAAAAATGTCTGTAACGACAAGCCCGACGGGGAAAAACATATCCACTGCACGTAAAGATTTAAGATCCTGCCTTCAACCGTTCTGAGCTAACGCTGTAACAGACAGACGGATGGTCCCAAACGGACGGTCCCAAACCAATATGCCCCCCCCCCCCGCTTCAACTTCTTCGAAGTTGGGGCATAAAAATTCTAAAAATTCGGACATCTTTAAAATGGTCAGATGGCCTCAGGTGGATAATCATTATGGTTGTATGCATTAGCGGACGAACAAACTTTGTTAAACATTTCACCTCTGCGCAAAATTACGTAATATCCGAGCATTATTCACTAAAGGTTTGTCAGATACCCTGTTTGCACACAACTGTCTTATCCAATGTCAGGGGATTGAGTAAGTTTGAGATTATAATGAGTGAACATTTTCTTTACAACACCCCTATTATGAAGACTACACTGCTCAAACTGAAATGGAAGATTCAATTTATGTTTATTTATGGGTGAAACTTTCCTGTAAAGTCTAACTCCTCGATATAATGAACTGATCTAATGACAAGGATGCAAGACAAACAGTGACGTCAGAGACTTTTTTCTTTACAAAACACCCCTATTACATGTATAATAATGGACGGTTCTATGATGGCAGAGTCAATTTCATATAGAGGTTAAAAATTTACAATACCACCCCTCTAGATAATGGACTGAAAAAACTACAAGTATTGAACAGTCTGTTTCATATATTTGGGGCGTAGAATATACTGCGCTTTTTGACATCCCTATTATTAATCATAGACTGCTCCAAAATAATTGATGGAAGAGTCGATTTAATATTTAATAATCCATCAGGGATTCTTACTTGTAAACTTTTGTCAAGAAACCCTACTATAAAATAATGGACTGGTCCAAAATCGATGGAAAAGTCCATTTAATATATTCGCGAGGAAAAGGTAATTTCAGGTAAAAAACCCCAAACTTTTCGACATAATGGACTGCTTCGCCCACTGGACGAGCTAATGATTGATAGGGTGAAGGCCTCGGGTATTCTATTCTATTCTAAGTTCATCATGTCAATCCAAATGAGATAATCCTGGTAATCACTCAAAGGTGTAGTGAGTGGGTTTACCGTCAACTTGTCACGGACATGGCAACAGTGCAGACCCCGATCAGACTGTTCCTAGAGGAGCAATACAATCGGGGCAATCGGAGCACGCTGGGCCAATTCTGTGAATCACGGAATTGGCCGAGCGGTGTTCCGATTGACAATCGGGGGTTACACTGTTTTCCATGCTATTCGCATCTTTTGGAGGCATTGATGCATTGAAATAAATGTCCTATTTTTTGACAGTTACGGATATTACTGCGGGTGTCCGAATTTTCAAACCTTTACGCTAACCATTTTAAACCTAGCGCCCAAATCCCCGCAAAAAGGTCAAAAAGAGTATAGACCTAGACTGTTACTCGAATTCTCTAAAATAATTGTGGAAGATGAGCGCGGAACAGGCTAGTGTAGACCCATCTCAGCTGCTACAGAAGCAGCGTCAGACCAGGACCCACAGAGCTTGCATTTAATGCAGGAATTTCGTAAAAAATGGCGATTTTCTTTGGAGACTAGAAATGGTAGGTTTTCACGTAGTCCATGCTTTGGCCGTTTCCTGGGGGTGTGGGTGTTATAGAGGCCCACCATATCTTGAGTTCAGAATTGGAAAGGCGCCTTTCGCAGCCTTTATTCTTTCTTGATTCTGAAGAAAGGTACTCATTTACAGCTGGGGATAACAGAGGGGAGGGAGAGAGAGAGGGGGAGAGAGAGAGAAGTTTTTTTTAAAAAAATGAAAAGTACGGGCTTTTCGTTTCTGGTTCCCCGTTGAGCAATGGAATTACACAGCTGCCGCGAATGGAAAACTGTATTTTTACCATCTATTTACATGTAACGCCTGTACTTTGTCTTGTACCTTGTATTTTTATCTGGTAATGAAGTTTGTGAAATCGAAAGTAGGTAATATTTATTTATTTATTTATTCACAATTTCATGACACCATACACATATACATACAAGTATAATCGTGTGCCAATTGATTGGACTTAGGCATTGCCTATATTTGTCCTCTCCAGTTGTTGACGCAATACAGATAACAAAAATATACACTATGACATAAATACCAATGCCCAGCTATCAGTTTAGTTGCCAACGACAATGACCTAAACATTTGCTTTAATCGTTTTTTATGAGAAACTCAAGGACGTTGTAATTTTTTTAAAGCCGGCCAGTCACGATCATATACAATTACGAAACTGTAATGAGAAGCTTGCAGCGTTACCCCACGAAACGTAATTTCATGCTGATAGAGCAATGGGGCCTGTATTTCCGTACCAGAATGGATCCCAGAGACTAACGTTTAGTCACAGACAACATGTAGCACGTAAGTAAACTGCGATACCAAAAATGTAAATGAATGTCGAAATTTGGATAAAAAAGTCGAAAAGTTACAATGTTGAAATTTTATTTTATAAAGTCGAAGTATTAAGCCTAAAAGTCGAAATTTCGAGTCTGTAAGATTTCAAGGCTCCCATTATCGACCTATTTAGTGTTCCCGTTTCAATAAGCGCACAATATGGGTTCTTCTTTTGAGGCGTACGATAATAAGCCCATACATGTATTTACTAGTGTATCCCTTTGTTTACTTTTTTTAGCATCATCATCGTATTTCAATTCTCATATCGACGTTACCCCCGCACCTCAGCGGAACGAATCCATAGCCGCAGTAACGGGGCGCCCAGCGTCCGTCCATTACTACTGAAATGCCATTTAAAGCACTTGAAAAGCGTTTACACTATCCTTTCTATAGTTATATTTCTGAAGCTTTACTATAACACCCTGTTTCGTTCCATACATACATGTAATCATTCTTTGAAATGAGCACTTTAAAGGAAGAAAATTTACTTCAAGTATGTGCTGCTGTTCCAGCGAAGAGTGCTAAAAATGTCTAATACGGTAATTTTGGAACTAACGCATTCAGCTTTGTCCCCCTTGTCCCTGGTAATGAGCACTGGGCCATGTCTTCAGAGATTACAAAGAAGCAATACGACATGCGGAAGTACAATATCAATACAAATCTAATTCGCGCCACTGAATGGCAGCACGGGAGAATGGTTCAAAACGGCAGTTGGAGTTAGACAAGGATGCTCTTCACCTGTCCTCTTCAACAGTTGTCTCGAAAAGGCTATGTCTGATGCTCTGGAAGACATGATGGAAAGGTTAGCATAGGCGACAGAACTATTACCAGTCTGGGATTTGCCGATGACACTGACGCTCTCGCTACGTATACGGAAGAGCAGGAACTAGACGCCCTAGCTGAAAGTCTAAAAAATGCACTAAGTATAAACTGGAGATAAGTGCTGTTCACAGAAAAATCCAAGCAGCCATTGGAGAATATGACAAACTTCTGACCCATGATCAAGAAACGGAAACTGAGGTGGTTTGGCCACGTCTGAAGGTCGCCTGGCTTCAAGATGGTCCAGGATTGTGTTTTGACCCAGAGTTCGGCGTAAAGATTCGGAGTTCGGAATAAAGAAACGGGGCTTTCATGAGTTCGGCAGGTTCGGAGTTCGGACTAAGAATGGGTTGTTTGTCGGTTCGGTAGGTTCGGAGTTCGGAATAAAGATTCGGAGTTCGGAATAAAGAAACGGGGCTTTAATGAGTTCGGCAGGTTCGGAGTTCGGACTAAGAATGGGTTGTTTGTTGGTTCGGTAGGTTCGGAGTTCGGACTAACTGTGGGTCCATGTTTCAGAGTTCGGCGAAAAGATTCGGAGTTCGGAATAAAGAAACGGGGCTTTCATGAGTTCGGCAGGTTCGGAGTTCGGACTAAGAATGGGTTGTTAGGTAGGTTTGGTAGGTTCGGAGTTCGGACTAACTGTGGGTCCATGTTGGGTTCGGCTGGTTCGGAGTTCGGACAAAAAAAGTTGTTCCATTATGTGTTTGGCATGTTCGGAGTTTGGACTAAGAATGGGTTGTTTGTCAGTTCGGTAGGTTCGGAGTTCGGACTAACTGTGGGTCCATGTTGGGTTGGGCAGGTTCGGACTTCGGACTTACAATGATTTCAGCATGGGGCACTTTTCATACTTTGGATGGGTCGCAGTCCAGAGTTGACCTTTATTGTTCCCAGTCTTTAGTCCCAACTCTGGGTTTGCCGATCCCAGGTTGGACTCAGTCCTTCGTGCGAACTCGGAGTCTGCCGAACTCATGTTGGACCCAATCTAAGTCCAAACTCCCGATGGGCCAAACTCAAGTTGTACCCAATCTTCAGTCCAAACTCCAGGTTTGCCAAAGCCAGGTTTGAATCGGTCTTTAGTTTGAACTCCCAGTCTGCCAAACCTATAGAGATGATTACACGGTTGATACCAACCCTGATCTCAGCCCGAGTTGACCATATCGGTCCGAGCCCAAAGGGCGAGGGCTGATATGGTCCGAGGGCTGACATCAGGGCTGGGATCAAAACAACCGTGTTATGATCTTTTTATCATATACTTATGTGTATAAAAATGAATGCTAAGTTCTAGTTCCGAAGGAAACTCTTCGGTATTCCGCTGGACCTGTAATGTGAGAGTTGCAGTTGCAGTTATAGCAGTCTGATACAGCAAGAGTCGTCTTTAACTTCCCAGCGTATTTATTGGCTTGCCGCTTCGGCGGCGAGCCATATATTCAGACAGGTTATGACTTCCTGTCATGCGCACTCCAGCGGAAGACGCTGATTTGTTCCCAGCTTCGAGAATGGTTCATAATTGCAAGTGGAGAACCAATATATGGAGAGCGTCTACGGGGCGCAACTTCGTTTGACTGTTTCTTTTACCTTAGCACCGAAACATAACGACACGCCACAATCTGGCACACCAAATAATCGAACATGTCTAGCATCTTTTGCCTTACTGAAAACATGAGTTATTATTATTTTTTTATTTATTTTATCCGGTGTGTTTGAATATTTCTTGATTGTCCACTGTCCAATAAGGTCAAATAACGACATGCGCAATTCGCGGGCATTATGAAAAATATGGACTGGACTTGGACTCTGGACTTTGGACTGTGGACTTCGGGCTGTGTAAAACCTGGATTTCAGACTTTGTAAAACCTGGACTTTGGACTCTGGAGTTTGTAAACTTGGACTGAAATATTTCAACAATAGTTGCTATGCCTGTACAAACAGTGTAGAGTGTATATCCAAATTAGACTACTGGTTGGAGCAGTCTGATCAGGGTCTGTGCCAACAGCTTTATTTAAAAGCATTTACTGGTTTTACAGACAAGGTGTTTGATCGTATTTACTAGATACTATTTCTTATTTTTTCATAAGCGTGCATTGAAATTCAGTTTCTTATTTTTTCATAAACGTACAATGTTATTCAGTTTAATGTAAGTGTCTTATTGAAAAAATTCAATTCAGGAAACACAACGTGTGGGAAAATATCAGTATCTTACAGGTGCCATCAAATCATCCTTTTCTAGGCCTATGCAATTTTAACAGTTACCTTCCTTTTTGAATAAAAGTTGCTAAAATTTAGAGGGTCAAGGCAGCGTAGCGCAATCGGTAGCGCGTTTTGATTCAAGAGCCAGAGGTCTCGGGTTCGATACTCGGTCCGGCCACATACTTTCGTTTTTCCTTTCGCTGATTCTAGAAGGGCAGTTGTAAGTTACTGGTGAAAGTAAGTGCACTTAGTACTGGTTAACCGCTTAGGAGGTCTAAGCCTGCCCAGGAATAGTGTGGTTAGGGTAACAGACCGTCCCGACATGATCATAGCTGTTTATCGTGGGCAATAAAACAACAACAAAATAATAACTACTAAAATATAGAAGACTTCTTTTTTCTTTTGCATTAAATCCCTATATAATGACAAAATATGTGATGACCAAGGACAACACGCTAGATTCTGAAAACAAACATCCTGTGGAAGCAACAAAAATACATTGACTTGTAATCATTACCAATTACCAGTTATACTCTATACCGCAGACTTGCTGGGCCGCATAGTGCAGTCGGTGGTGCGTCTAACTAAAAAACAAAGGTCCCGGGTTTGATATTCAGTCCGGCCACTTATTCTCGTTTCCGCTTCCGCTGAGTCAAGAAGGGCAGCTGTCAGTTACTGGCGAAAGTTAGTGCACTTAGTAATAGTTGAGCGCTTAGGATGGCTAAGTCTTCTCAGGAATATTGTAGTTAAATTAACTGATCGTCCTTGTAGCTGTTTACCGTGCAGGTAAAACAATAACACAACAACAACATAGAACAGGCTTAACCAGTACTTATAACTGAACTCAGTGATGACAATATACTAAAAAGAATAAGCTGAATATTTGCATGATCTATGGCAACTGTTTGGGAAGGAACTATCATTTTCATTATAACCTCCTCTCAGTGGTAGTCAGCTTTTCTTCAACAGAAACAATGAGACAAACAGTCATTAAAGTTGTTTCGCCTTTTGATAATAGCCATTGTTGCGGACGGTAAGATTTTTTCCTACCAATCTGTCACAAATGAGGCTAGTAGGACGAACTACTTCCACTATTTCCTTCTCATATCAGCAGTCATGAACCATATATCATCTTATGTGTAAGGGACTTGTAAAAGAACTTTTCCAATGTAAGATGTATTTTTTCAACATCAAGACTTGACGATCTAATAATGAACATAACTTTGTCCTAACCGAACGGCTCAGGGAATAAATCATCAAATTCCCGTCCATCTGTCTATGTCCGTATGTCAGTACGCCCATTAACATTTTGTTGTCCACTCTGTAACTTGAATACCCTTTGGACTATTTTCATTACACTTCACCAGTTATGTGTAGTCCATTTGCTCCAAAGCACAAACACAGTTCTTCTTAGTTCACAAAAAACAGGACGAAACTCCCAGTAAATCTTCTAATGTCCTAAATTTTCTTATATAACAATACATAACAGAATACGAAAATCCTTATATGAAATATTTTTCAATAGCAGTAATACAAAAATTGACCTTTTTACTGAAGGTTATCATATGATTGTCAGAACAACCAGAATGTAGCGTAACCTCATTGTTACTACAGTTGTGGACGTTTTTAAATGAAGAAAGTGTCTCCAAGTAAGATACCATCTCCCAAGACCACAAACCATAAACCACAAAATACCACAAACATTGAACTACATGAGCGCTAACTTGGCAAGCCTTTCCTTTTAAAAGGAAACTTTATTTCACAACATTCACAAGAAAGTAATAGAAATTTGAGAAGCGAGGCTGTTTTCATGGCAAATGTTTACAGAAAACTGTTTCGACACGAGTGACTATGACAAAACACCACAGAATCTTTTCTGGATGGAGAAACATTAAAGTTTTTTTGTGTAATGGGCAAGGCACTGTCAGGCTAGCTATCCTGTCCCACTGACAGGTCTTGTTTTTCAACTACACTAGCTTTTATCTACTGCATTTAGGGTCAACAATGATGATTTTTAAACCTGTCCATATATGATTTTAGGGGAACAATGCTGTCAATACGCATTTGTTGTGATAAAGTAGTGACAGATGCAATTTACCCCTTTATTTTGCCAATTTTCAAATGCAGATTCAAGAGGGCCAACAGGTTGTATCAAGGGCGAGACGAATATCAGTCTCAGCCTCTACCATCCGTCTCGGCTTTTGACATAGAATTTTGGAGCGCAGGGCCGGATCATACCTCACAGTGCGGAAAATACAGTGGTCAAAATTAGATATATCAAGTGCAATACTAGTCTAAGTATATGATCGATATTGTTCCCAGTCTTTAGTCCTAACTCCGGGTCAGCTGAACATAGGTTTGACGCGGTCCTTAGTCCGAACTACGAGTCTGCCTTACCTAGGTTGGACTCGGTCCTTAGTCCGAACTCCGAGTCTGCCGAACCTAGGTTGGACTCGGTCCTTAGTCCGAACTCTGAGTCTGCCCAACTCATGTCGGACCCAATCTTAAGTCCGAACTCCGAGTCTGCCGAACCTAGGTTGGACTCGGTCCTTAGTCCGAACTCCGAGTCTGCCGAACCTAAGTTGGACTCGGTCCTTAGTCCGAACTCCGAGTCTGCCGAACCTAAGTTGGACTCGGCCCTTAGTCCGAACTCCGAGTCTGCCGAACCTAGGTTGAACTCGATCCTTAGTCCGAACTCCGAGTCTGCCGAACTCATGTTGGACCCAATCTAAAGTCCGAACTCCGAGTCTGCCGAACCTGGATTGGACTCGGCCCTTAGTCCGAACTCATGTAGGACCCAATCTTTAGTCCGAACTCCGAGCCTGCCGAACCTAGATTGGACTCGGTCTTTAGTCCGAACTCCGAGTCTTTATGCCGAACTCCGAGCCAAAACACAATCCTGGACCAACCTGCCTGGCTTAGCACTGACGATTCTACAGGGCACAGTGAAAGGATAGAGAAGAAGAGGTAGACGAGGTCGGAAAACAATAAGCTTATTAAGGAGTAGACAAGGATCGACTTAACTAGCCAAACTAGGGCAGTTGAAGACAGGACCAGGTGGAAGGGGATTGTTGCAAAGTCATCTGTGGTGCCCAAACAATCTTTCAAGATTATGGAATAGACTAAAGTAGACTAGATGTAACATTTGTTAGACCAAAATTATCATTTCACAAGGCATGAATGTCTGGTGTAAAATGAACGTTTTATCGTCTTTCACATTTAATTTCCGAGGTCCTGTCGAGTGGATGAAAACCAGCATTGCTTGTTAGTGTTTCAACTTTGTCTCATTTCCGTCATCTGGATCAATGTGGTTACCGCAAGACTTCTAAAACTTGGGACACTTAAAATAATTACCGTAATTGTCCTAAAGTATTGAACAGTTCGGTTTTACAATGCAGTAATACGTATAAAAATCCAGGTTGACTTGCAAACAGTGGTGACCCTGACCAGACTGCTCCTTGAGGAGCAGTCTGATCTGGGTCCGCACTGTTTGCTCCCACCTATTTGCCCCAATATTTAGCATTTTACGGTAATCAATGATACATTCTACTCAAAACAAATTCAGTTTATTCTTAATTAATCTTTACCAGAATTATTTCAGATTCTATTGCACCAGCGATGTCGATATCTTTCATGTGGTTATTCCAGCAACAATAAGCTTAATGAGAGGAACAATTTCACAGCTGACCTCATATTGTCAGGTTATTAAGCGAAAGTCCTGTTGGAGCAAACAAATGTCACGATGCTCAATGTCCACATATTGAGGCTCCCCGAGTAGGGCCTGTACTCTGTTCTTCCATTACCCAACCTCCCCGGCACCCCAACATTATTTTCCAGTGTTCTCTATGATCAGTTTGCTTCTTATATTATTAATCAGACCCGCATGTATATATGAGCCGCGACGCGAGAAAACCAACAATGTGGTTGTGCGCCCAGTGCAGACTCAGATCAGCCTGGGCATCCGCCCAGTCTGATCAGAGTGGAGGTAGCTTAGACCCTTAGCTACCCTTTGAGCTCTTAACGCAGAGTCTGGTCAAACTGGGCGAATGCCGAGGCTCATCTTAGTCTGCGCTGGGCGCACAACCACATTGTTGGTTTTCTCGTGTCGCGGCTCATATCATTATTTAGAACTTTTAAAAGTCTCCAAAGTTGATCTAGCTGGCCGTCCCAATAGTGGAGCAAATGGCCTAGAAAAGGGAGATAGTGGTCTACGGAGTGTAACATTTGTTTTCATATATCAAAATGATTGCCTGGGTCTGTAGTTTAGAAATTCAGCGTTTGCCACCTTGGCAAACCTTGCATAACTCTGTAGTGGCCAGTTATTTACGTTACCCCATTAAATTTTGAATATCAAAAATATTTATTGAAGTCAAAAGGAAGTATACTTAAACATTATAAATGTGTCAAATGTCCATATTTGTTGAAGGAATGATTCATATTCTATAAGTTAAGCTACTTCGGAAACAATTTCGAACTTTTATGCTGTTATTTTCGTGACAATATATAATGTAACCCTTGAAAATTTAAAATACTAACTTAAAATCGTTGCATTTTACAAAAACTCTGTGATAAAATAGCCCAAACTGTTCAATATTTCTAATTAACTAACTAGCATCTTTCAATACAGTTCTAATAAAACAAATTTGAGACCTCTAGCTTTTATACTTTGTCAACCATGTACTGTAGAACGTGGTAACATCTATTCCCTAATGGAGGCTGAAAAGTCATTTTCACACAATTATTCGTTCAAAAGATGGCTACTAAGCTATTAAAACTATTTAAAACTGACAAATTGGATCTGTTGCAATAAGATCGTGTTAAACATGATATAAAGCAAATGTTTAAAAATTATTTTTGACCTTACAACACATATTTTAACCAAAGTAACACACTTAACAAATTGTAAATGTTTGCGTAAAGTGTCTCTCGTTCGGGCCAGAAAAAAATCACTCTTTTGAAATTCTGACTTTTAAACAGTCAAATTGTGATAACTATGTGTTCTAATTATCGTTAAATGAAATTTTTGCGTGGTGAAATTGGCCACCCGGGCAGCAAACAGACGAGTGTTATTTACATGACATGCCAAGGTAAGATGTCCTACAATTAGAAATAAAACTTCGTGAATTAACCTGTACATGGAACACTATTATTTTATCGTTTATATCTGAAACACATTTAGAACATCCACTATAGCAAAATAACTGAACATAACATACAGTTTTGAATTCAGAAAGGTAACGTTTGTAACCGTTATTTGAAAACAATCCACGAGATTAACTTTGCTACAGCCAAATGTGCATAAGCCTTATTAATTCAAGTTAAAATATTTTCAAAACGGCACATTCGACTGATTGAAACCCATCCATGTAATTTATCAGTGACATTTCTACGGCGGTGCATCTGTTTTGGTCTATTGATGTTATAGTTTGTGTTGTCCACTTACCAGTAGCCTTCAAAACATTGATTCGTTTTGTCTGTTTATTGGCCGTCAGTCTGATGTATATAGAAACAAATAGAAAATCGGTGAAAATAGACAAGTTGTGTTCCAGGGTATGTTTGATTAAGGCTAGCTTTGTGGTCATCTGCATGGAATGAACTGGACGTTTATTTGGCCACCCGTTAGTTTCGTTTGAGTACATGTCTTATTACTTCATGTTACTGTTTTCAGTTTGGAGTTGTGGGAGAATCTTGGCACTAGTTGATCGAATAAATTCCTGATCGGAGCCCTTTTACATTGTTTATCTGTTAAACCGTTTTCTATAAAAGCAATATGTAAAACCGTAGTTAAACTATCTTGGCCCTGCAGCTTATATTTAAAGCAAAGTAACGTATATAACAGGTTAAAAAGTAAGAGTTATTTTACTCCACTGCACTTTGTGTAAATTGTGGCTACCGTGAAACACTTTGTTGTACTTCATTTAAATGGAAATCAAGTATTATCTGGTCATTTGGGATCATCTGGACTCATTCTGAGTCGATTGGAAAAAAGGAATTTAGCTGAAGCTGATGCTAGGTTGCATTGGCAGTGTTGCAACATTACTTTCCTGGTCATAAACTTAGTTAAACCGAGGTGGTTGTTTTGTTTTCTTTATTTTATTTTACTTTTTTTTGTGACCCATTCCTTGTTTCCAGGAAATCGGTCTTTCTTAATTAAAATAATCAGTCCAAGAGTTTAAAATGCGTGGATACACTATTACGTGAAATAATTCTGCAAATTTTACTTTAGCCCATCTTTTTAAAAGGAAAGAATTGGCTACTGTAGGAGAAAAGTGATTCCTTTAAGAGTAGACAGTTTTTGGAAGGGTTACATCATCCACAGAAGTAAATAGGGGGCATCTGCGGAAGCATAACAAATTGAAGTGTGTCCATTCAAAATTATACAGAATTATTTCCAAAATATACAAGAAGATCATGTGGAAGCAAGGGACACACACGAGAAAGAACATAGTAGACTCGGTTAATTGATTCCTTTCAAGATCTGGCACGGATAATCTGATTATGACATATTGTTATAATTTTATAATCATTATCAAAATGACCTTTTAATTGAGTCAATGATGATTTACTTACTTTGACTCCTTGTTTTGGTATTTAAGAGGTAACGTATACAGCATTTAAATGTAAATGATTTGTCAGATTAGAATTATGATTCTTTATGATATTAGCTGTTTGATGTGATGCAGTATGATGACACATTAAAAGTTCCCCAGTTCTTGGGACAGACCCTTTTACTGTGAACAAGTTTCATATTAATGCTCGGGTGCAGAAAATAACCGCCTTTAAGTAAAACATCTGAAACAGGCATAATATTAATACAAACTATGCATTATATATAAAAAATTTGTGGGTGATTATGTTTCTGTCTTAGCCCTTTCTTTGGGACTATAATTATTTAAAGCAACTGTATCAAATATATAAATCCCTTCAGAGATGTATGGCCATACTGCTGTTAGGTTAACCTTCGGCACCTCAATGTTTGCTTTCAACTTTTGCGTTATACTTGGTTTAAACAATATTTTATTTACTACAAGCTACATGGTTACAAAACAGTACAATATACAATATGGTACAGGATCTGACGTTATACTTGAGAGCGGTATTTTTCTGCACCTTGTTACTTTACCATTAATATGAAAACTTCTAAACAGTAAAGGGGTAGTCTGACAACTTGTTTACTATTGAATGCTGTATACGTTACCTTTTTGACCACCTAACCAACGAGTCGAAGTGAGTGAATTATCACTGACTCGAATTAAATGTCATTTTGACGATGATTTCAAAGTAATAAGGTTACCCCCCCCCACGCGCACACACACACACACACACACACACACACACACACACACACACACACACACACACACACACACACACACACACACACACACACACACACACACACACACACACACACACACATTAGACATGGAGGCCAAGATATTCATAGTTATTTCATTTCACACAATATCCATTCACCTTAAAGTCTGGTGGAATGATAAAAGTTTAACAAAATTCTGAAGGAAGATTCTCTGGAAGCAAGGAATGCATCAGAGAAAACAAAACTAGCAACCATGGTTAAGCTAAGTGTGTACCTAGCAATGTAATATTGCAACAATGCCAATGCCCCCTAGCACCAGCTTCTGCTAATTTCGTTTATGTTTTTTTCAAACTGACTCAGAATGAGCCTAAATTATCCCAAACATAATTTTCAATAAGATGAGGTACGACGGAACTTTTCATGGCAAGCACACAAAACTTTACACTTGCTGCAGTAGAATAAAATAACTCTTTTATATAATTATACTTTTTAACCTGTTGTATACGTTACTTTGATAAAAATTTATGCTTTTAGGCAAAAAATTTAAACGTTGGTTTTATATATTGCTTTTTATAAGAAAAGGTCAAAACAGAGAAAGTAGTGTGAAAGGGCAGCAATCAGGAATTGATTCTTTCTGTGAAACATTCCACTCGCGATACCAAATAGAAAATAGCAGCATAAAGTTATAAGACAAGTAGTCAGACGATACTAGCCAAATAAACATCCAGCCCATTCCATGCAAATGATCACAAAACTAGCCTTAACTAAACATAATTAGTCACGCAAACGCATTTTCACCCATTTCTGTCCTTTTCCATGTATGGCTATATATGGCAGAATGATGACAAATATGCCGATGAACTAAACTGATGCTCCGCCTTGGAGCTGTCAATAATGAGTTACATTGGGTAACTTGAAACCGGTCTAATGTGCCTTTAAAAATGTTTTATTTCAGCTCAAAATAATAAAGCTTACACATATTTGGCAGTAGTAATATTTAATCTCAGGGACTGTTTGGAAATAAAGGTTATTAACGTTACCTTTCTGAGTACAAAACCGTAAGTCATGAATAGCTGGTTTGACACTATTGGTTTTGTTTAAAAGTCATTTGGCTATTGATAACAAAATATATATATATACAATATTCCATGTACAGATTAATTCACAAATGCTTAATTTGAGCATCAGGACAATCTCGGCTTTGCAAGTCATGTAAATAACACTGTTTTGTGTCTAAGTAGGCAATGAAACTCTCATTTTACAATAAATAACAACTACATGTATTGTCATCACAACTGTATTGTTTAAAAGTCAGAATTTTAAAAAGGTATATTCGTGGTGGGAATGAACTATGCTTTAATCAAACATTTTAATCCGTTAAGTACGTTACTATGGATAATATATGTGTTGTAAGGTCAGAACACAAATGTGAACTGTTGTTTTATATTATGTATTACATTACCTTATTTCATAAAGGCCAATTTGTCAGTTTCAAATAATTTATTAGCCATTTTTGTACGAACAATTGTGGGAAAATGACTTTGCAGCCACCAACAGGGAATAAGTGTAATCATGTTCAACAGTACATATTTGACAAAGTATAAAAGCTAGAGGTCTCAAATTAGTTTTGTTAGAAAGGTATTTAACGAGACAATAAGAAAATTGAAAAAGTTTGGGGTATTTTATCACAAATTGTTTGTAAATGCAACAACCTAAGTTACATTTGAAATTTTCGAGGGGGACATAATATATTGTAACGAAAATAACAACACAGAAGCTCTGAACTGTTTTCTAATCAGCCTCATTTATAGCATAGTAATCATTCTTGCAGAAAATATTAATATTTGATACATTTATAGTGTTCAAACACATTTCTTATTGACTTCAATAAATATGTTTGGTATTTAAAATCTAACGGAGTAACGTAAATAACTGGCCACTGTAGACTTATGCAAGGTTTGCCAAAGTGGCAAACGCTGAATTTGATAACTATAGACCTAGGCGATCATTTTGATATACAAAAACAAATGTTACACTCCGTAGACCACCCCCTTGAAAGATAGCCCAACATATTTGCTCCACTACAAGCGACACTTCCGTTTTGGTTCTTGTTGGTTGTTTTAATGTGTTGTTTGTTGCTATGTCTGTGATTTTAAGACTAGCCCGGTGACCACTTATATAGGAAATGGCTGCCGATGATGTCTTTGGTGGTGACTAATTTTGTGTTGTCGTTTCCCACATGCTGTCCTTGGCGGGATCTGGAATTGAAGAGCATTTTCATACTTAATCTACTACAAGGGTAGAAACGGCCGAACACAAACCATGATGAAAACCGGTTCAATCTTCCGTTTGTGATAAAATATAGGATGATATATATGACTGCCAAAAATTGTGTGGGGGAGCATAGCAAATCTCTCAACAAAATACATTTTCCTCTTCTGGTTCTGCGTCGAGCAATACAATATTAACAAAAGCGGGATAATGAACGGGGCCTAACTCTGCACACTGTATTTTTGTACCATTTTATTAAGATCATTTTGGTTACCAATTAAAGTGACCCCAATCAGTAGTCAACACTTTTTATATGTGAAACTCAGTGATCTTTTATTTGTTTAAAGGCCCCATTACTCTATCAGCAGGAAATGTTTTATTGTGAAGAATCGCTGCATGCTTCTCACTACAGTTTCGTCACTGTATATGATCGTGATTGGACGATTTTAAAATATTTTAAAAAACGTCCTTGAATTTCTCACAAAAACGATTAAAAAATATCTAGGTCATTTTAGTTGCCAACTAAAATGACCTACTCTCGATTTCAAAAACTTCATTTATATGATAAATATACAAGGTACAGAAGATAAAAGTACAAGGTACAGGTATTTGATATATGGTTTAAATACAATGCACGGCAAGGATCCTATTCATTGTCTCGCTGTTGCGTTATTTCATTGCGTAACGAGGAACCAGAAACAAAAGACCGTATTTTTTATGGAGAGATTTGTCATATTTTCAAAAACCTCTGTTTCTCCCTGTTTGCCAGTTATATGACACGAAACCGCACATCAATCGACATTTAATCCTCAAATCGGAATGCTGTACCGGTTTTATAATCATTTGTGCTTCGTTGAATTTTTACCATTTATAGGACTATGGAGACTTTAAGTTTGGCTGATCACAGCCATTTACAATCACAAAACTGTAGTGAGAATTTTACAGCCAAACCAATATTACATGAGTTGATACCACTGACAGAGCAATGGGACCGTTAATCCATTGGAAACAAGATAAAGTCTAGATTATGATATCTGTTCGAGCCAAGGGTTAGTCTGTTCGACTAAAGGGCTAATTCGGGTAGGCGGATAAAACCCAAAGGATGTCCATATATCACGAAGCATGACTATATTTGGTACTGAGACGGCTGCGCTAGCTACTGCATCACCCAAACATGATGTGGGTCAATAGCCGTGAGCTTTTCAAAACGCAAGGCAGTATACAAAGTGTTTGAATCAAGAGCAAAATGCCCTATATGGCACAGCTTTTTCAGAATGGGTCTAAACATATACTTTCTGAATTTCTAGGTCAGGGACGAACAAGTCGGAGGGGTTTTGAGGTTCGGATGAGGGTTGTGAGTAAGAGCTGCCTGGAGTTTACCAATGCAAAACATTGGTTTTGTTTGGACGAGATTAAATGCCAGCTAGTTGCATTTGGGACAGAAATTAAAGTACCTTAACTTTGGGCATGTGCATTCATATGTCTGTCAGTACATAGCATTTAAATCAAGAACGCTTCCAACTTTATATATGCACATGAATAATTAGCGATATCATATTTGAAACCAAAATATCGTTTGAGAAAATCAGTTTTGCCAGTGCTCCTCAGCTTCCCGAAATTATTCCCCAAAATATACTGAACAAAAAAAGAAACGTTACATGTAATTTCAATGTACGGTTTGTTTGAATTGAATGAAGATATTGCCAATGTTATTTTATGTCTAACTGACAAAAAGTATTCAGAGTTCAGAAAAAGGATATCACAACAAAAACTGAAAAATTAATGGCACCAGATTAATTTGTGTCAGCGAGGCCGGGTCAGAATTTGAAAGTGATATTTTGAGGTGCTTTTTGAAGACCCGTATTTCACTCAAGTTGTCAGCTTATGTGAGCCAGTCACTTCTGAGACATTTATAAGGCACTAGTTACTACAAAAATGGTCCAATCGCCGCTTCCAAAGGGTTGACCAGTGAAGCACAAGGCTTGGAATATCGCTTTTCAGGCCTCTTGACTCTGACTTTCATGCTATGCTCTGAGAATCCCATAGGCAGTGCTAGGTGGTATTCCACGAACAGTTTACCATTTTGATCATTTTCTTTCATCATGAACCATTGTCTGGAGAAGCTGGAATAAGATCCATGAGATAAACTTAAAGACTTTCTTGTCATGTACTGGTTAATCGGTGTAAATGATTTGCTATACTTTTAATTGCAAGGGAGACAATTTCAAAGACACAAAATCTTTAACATCTTATTTCTTTGAACTGCTAGTTCAGTGTCATGATATTTATAGAGTTTCTTATTGGCGGTTATAAGACAAATCCGAAAATGTAAACATTTATGCGCTTGCGCATGCGCATTAAGCGTTTCATATTGTTTGTGGTGTTGTCAGCCAAATTGGAATAACTCTGTAACTTCTGATGCAAATCGAAAACTGATCAGTTCATAAGGTTGCCTAAAGTGTATCAGGAGAGAGAATATCGTAGCAATATATGGAAATATTTTGTTCCATAGCTTGAAATTCATTTATAAACTATGTAACGTTTCTTTTTTTGTTCAGTATAGTTGCTATTCCCCCAGCCCCACCCCCCCTCCCAGCTCCCTCTGTTGCCTGATGGATAAGAGCGCTGACTCTTAAACATTAGGCTTCTCACTCCTGTATGTTCAAGCCTCGGCCGCGCACATACTAGCTTACGAAAGGTCAGGCGCTTTTTCCCCGGGAGTTCCTGTTTTCGCCCATCTCTGCTAAATTGAAGATTAGCTCGAGGACAGTAAAACCCACGTCAAAAATCCCATACCCCAGCTCCCTGAAAATAAAAGTCCTTTCTTCTCAGATCCCCAATCCCCATTGGAGGGCATACACAGTTATCATCATGTTCATATACGGTGAAAGACATCATTTTTTTGGCCTCCTGAACCAAATGGCCAATGATATTGAAACTTGGTAAACAGCATGAGGGAATCTGCTCAGGGCCTCATGACCCTACTGTTAACATTAATTTGTTTATCATTATTATTATTTTATTTTATTATTTTTTAATTTTTAATGTCAAGGAAAATGTCCTCTGAATTCTCTTTGTATGTGCTCACGAAATCATATATCTAAGCCAAAGTCATATATTTTTTCAAAGACTAGTGTGGGTGTGCAATTTACAGGTCATATAAATAACATTCTTTAGACATAATTTGGGCAAAATAAATATATTGTAGAGGTCTTGGGCCAATCTTGGAGGTATGTTACCTGTGGGCACACAACGTTGAATCAATCTTTATTCGATGCTGATTCAATATTGTGTGCCCAGTGGGTGTCCACTACAGTATGGAAAAATAGTGTAAAGTTTGTTGGAGAAATACGGTATTTGGGAAATTTACCTGCTTAAAGTTTAGAATGTGAACTTAGTTCAAGAACGATGGGCCATGAGCCTCAGGCATATTATTTCTCTAGTTTTTCAAGGTGAGCTGTCGTCTCGCACACATCGCCAAATTCGGGCAAGTCTATTATTACCGCCATGAGTATCTGACATGCATTAAATTGGGCTACTCCATTATTATAAAATGGGTTTTGATACGATTCCTCTAATCATAAAGGCGGGCTTTCCCCCTAAATACCTGAAATCGACTCGTCCATGTTTATAACTGGGGCGTATCCATTACTTGTAAGGAGTCATACAATTTCTCTAATAAGTTCTCGTCCCTATATATCAGAAATGGAATCTTCCACATTAGAATTTGGATGGATTCATTTTTTCAGAAAAGGGGTGATAACTGCTACCAAGATAAGCTTTCACCCCTTAACTTCTGAAATCGACTATTCCATCAATGAACTTGGGAAAGTCCATTATAAGGAAAGAGGTAACAGCATGATTGTGCTAATTTTTCAAGGTGTACTTTAACCCCACTTATATGAAATCGACACTTCCATCTATACATTGTAGACAATCCCATTATTCAGTAAAGGGTAGTGATGTTACATTAGTCTACTCATTCTCCCCTTAACATTGTCATTGACCGGTCCGTGATTAAATTGTGAACATTCCTTTAGAGAAGGGTGATAATGTTGAAAGAAAGCTTTACCTCTATTTTAGTATGATATTGACTCTTCCATGTGTGAACTAGGACCAATCTATTACATTGACAGGGTGGTTGCCAGACAAAAAGAAACTTAATAGCAGATCTTTGTTTGGCCGCATAATACAAAATCCAGCACTGAACTCTGTTCAAGATGTTATGTGGAATTGAGTAACAAGACATGCTCACTTGAAGTGTTCAAAATCATCACATTTACTGTAGATATTTGGACAGCAGGGTTGAGCGAACACTATAGAACCTGATCAGACTGCTAATGGAAGTCTGGTCCTCATAATCAGTTTGATCAAGCTCTACACTGTTTCCCATTCCATCAGCAATTATTTAATTCTGTTTGCTCGGATACATAAATGGCATTACCCGTTGCGAGTGACGCCAGATTTTTCTACTGCTAATTCTTAATTTTTAATACTTTTCAAAAACAACAACAACAAAAACAACAACAACAACAACAAAAAAAAACACAACCCCCCCCCCCCCCCCCCAAAAAAAAAAAAAACAAAAACAAAAAAAACAAATGACCTAAAATGGCATTTGTACCTTTTGATTACTGGCTGTTGGGAACTCTTGTTTCTTATACGCACTAAAGCATTTGACCAAAACGCACTATCTTAAGAATAAATTTTTCAGAATTAATTTAACTTTTACAGGAGATTTTATCATTTTTCTTCCATTTGCATCAATTATGTCATCATTCTTACTGTTAATGCAAACTTGCATGGAAACTAGCAGAACTTTAATTTTTATCCTACAACTTTCGATTTACCATGTTTACCTAATTTATAGAATATCAGGCATTATTATACACCGGTACAATTAAATTGATGAGCTGCGACACGAGAAAACAATGTGGTTATGCGCCCAGCACAGACTCAGATCAGCCTTGTCATCCGCCCAGTCTGACCAGAGTCTTCGCTGTCCGCATGGAGGTAGCCTAGACCCTTAGCTACCCTTTAAGCGCTTATCGAAGACTCTGATCAGACTGGGCGGATGTCCAAGCTGATCTGAGTCTGCGCTGGGCGCACAACCACTTTGTTGGTTTTCTCGTGTCGCGGCTCGATTTTCTATTTCACCTTTTTTTTAATTCTGCTCTTCGAACTAGAGAGGACGAGCAGACTCGTTTCTAGGTGGTACATGTACCATATCATAGATTTATTCCAGTAAGCCTCCATGGGAACATTGTTATAAGAACTGGCCCCGAGATTATAAAACTTTTTCATGCTCAACTCAGCTGAGCATGAAATTTTACCTGCTAATAAGTAGCAAAGTACTGATAAGTACAGCTGTTTTCATGCTCAGTGTAGCTGCGTATGAATTTTCTCTTCTTATATGAATATGAAAATGCCAACATTAGTTGGCATTTTCATATTTATCAGCAGAGAAAATTTAATGCTCAGCTGAGTTGAGCACGAAAAAAGTTTTATATCCTCAGGGCCTGGACTAAAATATATTCCATCTTATGTCTGCACATAGTTGGAGTAAACAGCAATAATATTTTGGCGGTTTGTCTGCCACGTGAAGCTAATTACATGTAATCTTTATACATGTAGTGTTTATAAGTTTATTAAAGTCTCATTTTGGTGTACAAAATCACAGTACATACATGTTTATATACAGACATGTATGCCCATCATAAGATGGGAATTATTATATGGTAGCATTTTTCGTCCACCCGTCTGTCCGTAAACTTTTCGTGTCTTTGAAGGCTTATTTTTTATTATTTTTTTATTTTGTTTTTGTTTTTCAGTTCGTAATCCAAAATACAGATCGATTTGTCCACGAAAGCAATTTCAATATTTTCTCCAAGGGTACAATGTTGAAAGAGCATAAACAGGCTGGCTTCAACGCTGATGGCACCGTATTTGAAAGTATGGTGAGAGAGAAAAAAGTGTGGTGAGAGAGAAAATGATACAAAATCCGGAAGAATATGAAACAGAAGACTGATTATCATTTCTACAATGTTATGGTCCTGTGTCAGTCTGTAACCTACATGTGAATGCTCTACCTACAGCTTGGCTTTAATACTGCGCAGAACTGGAATTTTGTCATAAAGCTCAACTCAAAAATTATCTCATTACTTCAACTTTGACAAGCTTAGAACAAGTCAGACCAATCTCTAAATAAATCTTTCAGCAAGCATTGAATAAATCAATGCTGAAATTGCATCTTCAGATATTACTTTAAATTTGAGGAATTAATTAAAATAGCAAAGAAACAAATAATAGTTTCCAACTTCTGACAAAACCAGAACAACTTCGTTTTTCTTTTATAAAGGAATGAAAAATTAAAGATGAAAAATAAAATGAAAGAAAGAAAAAAAAAGGCACCAGAAGAAACGGTTTTGGTAATTTAATTCCTGCTGAATCGGTCTAGTGGTAGCTTCCAGAAACAACATTCAAACATTCTTCTTTCAGTTAATCGGCGACTAAACGCACCTTCATGCCATGGTTTTACAGAACGGAGGCAACTTTTGTGACTTCCTATCTGCTTTCCTGGTCGATGAAGCCTTTCCAAACTCCAGTCTTCTCCCCTTTAAGAGCTGACCGCTATTAAGAAAGATGACATAAAAGCCACGTCATGTGACTTCCAACAATGCGGCAGTTTTGGTATGTAGGCCTAATATTCAGATTATCCTTCTCATACAAAGTGTAATCAGAGACCTCACTGTTGGTTCTACGGCTTGTGCCACTTCCATAGAAGGCTGAGGTGACTAGCAAAGGCTCTGATCAGACTGCACTTTAGTTTGATCAGAGCCTTAGCTTGTCACCAATGCCACATTGCTGGAAATCGCATGATGTGGCTCAAAAATGTAAATGACAGAGTTGCGTCCCCTGAAAGTATATATCCATTCACGTTAATTGGACTATCTGCTACATTTCGCTCATTCATTCTATGCTATTCCTCTTCCATTCAGCAAAGTGTTCCGGCTTGTAAATATTCAAGGACATTTGTGTCAATGCGGAAGAAAACAGAAGAAATTACCAGGCTCTTTGTCTTTATGTGTATAATGTGTCGGAACTTATGCAAATGTAAAGATTCAACGTCAACATATTGACCTAATACTGCGAAAGCTTTCGGAAAGTTGCCAACTATTAAGTGATCCTAAAGTGAATGTCTGAATGGCTTTGTTATCAACGTTACAATTTTTACTGTTTTAGAAGCAAGATCTCAGGAGATAGTTATGTTTATGGAGATATCTTCATAAATTTTGTTTATTCTGTTGAATGTCATATTGTTTCTTCTGTTGAATGTAAGAAAATGGGTTACAACCCATTTTCTAACATTCGCCAGAATAACCCATTTTCTAACATTCGTCAAAATAACCCATTTTCTAATTTTCACCAGAATAGCACACTTTCTAACATTCGCCAGAAAATGGGTTATGGGTTATAACCCATTATCTAACATTCGCCAGAATAAACAATACCTGTGAAGAATCTGTCGTAGAATCTAAAATTGAAGGCTTCAAGTGGCTTGCCTATTCCCGCCTATATCAGAATATCCGAAAGAAATAAAAGCATGTAAGTTGTTTAAAAGAAATACATTTCAGGATTATCTTAAAAAAAACAGCACGCCACATCCGCCCCACTCCATCCCCACCCCAACCCCACTACATTTTACTGCGATTCATTAACAAGATGGCAAGGCTCTCAATGGCAGACTGAAATCAGGTCATTTGGATATTACAAGCTCTCCGCTCAAAGCGGTTTGTGTCTGACTTAATGCATTTGCACTTGCGTTATGACAGATTGGCCATGAAGTCTTTTTTTCCTTTGCCGTTGGGTGTGCACAGAGAATACCATGTTAGTGTCTATAGATTTCAAGTTTATCAGGTGAGACCAGAAACAGCAAAGGAAGTGGCGAGGCTTGCCGAGCCAGTCCGACGTGTTTCTGATCGAGCCTGATAAACTTTGTGCCACAAGACGCTTATATGGGTTTCTATATATCATGAATCATTTGAATATAGAGTCAAACAAATGAAAAGCGAACGCAGTTTTGTTTGAACTTGCTGACGAAGAGAATGCATTATGATGTAATTCGATGACGTCATTCAACCAATCGAACGTTTTTATCATGGTCAACGTCAGTAGGTATGAGTTGCAAATCCTTTTCAGAGATCCCTTCTAAAGACATTGCCTGATAACTTTCGCGCAAGCGCAGTTCTAAACTGACATGACATGACATCATGTTATCATACCCCTGTTATCAGGTGGAATTTTGCAGCAGACCAAGCACCACCCCCGCTTTTGACGCTTCGTGCAATAAAGTTGATATCTGACTTCGATGACGCCATCCCTTTCATTGCAGTTGTTAATGATTGTATTAGTGATTACGCTGTATGAACTGCTTGAGTTTCTATCAGCAGAATTTCTAACTTAATTTGAGCCGCGACACAAGAAAACCAACAATGTGGTTGTGCGCCCAGCAAATACTCAGATCAGCCTGGGCATCCGCCCAGTCTGATCAGAGTCTTGGCTGTCCGCATGAGCCTAGCTAAGACTCTCAGCTATCCTTTAAGCGCAAAGCGGAGACTTTGATCAGACTGGGCGGATGCCCAGGCTGATCTGAGTATGCGCTGGGCGCACAACCACATTGTCGGTTTTCTCGTGTCGCGGCTAATTTGTGGTCTCGATCACTGCTCACCGGACTGGAAATGATAAGTTACAAAGACTGTCTGTAGAGCTTGCTTTATCATCATCAATCAAGCCGTCTATCGCCGGCAATCGATCTGACGATTCTCCAGTAGAACTTTATATTGAATTAGGAAGAACAGAGAGATTGTGATCAGTTTTCAATTGCTCTGTCGTTTATAATTTGGTTATTATTGAGTTCCAGATACACGCAAAATTGGAGGCCAATTTTTCCCTTCTTTCCTTATAAACGATGTTGTGGATATAAAACTGAATTTTAATGATATCCTGGTGCCCTTGTTTTATGGATATATATGAAAGAAAAGACTAGTTTTTGTTTTGCTATCCAACAAATTTTGAGGTCAAATGTATAGTTTTTTCAAATTCTTCCTAAAATAAATGTACATTTCAACACAGTCTCCTCATGCATGCCATTCTCAAATAGTTGTCTAACAGCATATAATTGTAAAATTACTGTTACAGTATGACCGGAAATTATTGAGAATTTTTACCATGTTTCAGCCAGCTTTATGTATTTTAAATGAATCTGCTTTGATATGTTGTTGCAATATTCATCACTGAGCTATAATGTGGCGACTTTCATAGTTGACAGTCATCTTAATGATGTGACTTGTCTCCCCTTTAAGTAACCAAGTACAAAATTTGAGTAAAATCACAAAATAAGCTGAAATCCGAAATGAAATGTCTAGACGAAAAGGCTACATATAGAATGACAATTTTAAAATTGCTTTTTCAGGTACATGTACAGAAACAACGGTGCTGGACAATCAGTAACTATGTGTGATACCACATTTATGTTATAAGAAATATTTGATTCTGAAGAACAGTAGGTTTTCAAAATTCCAGCAAATTCTTAGAAAATGATATATTTTCAGCAGGGTTGGCCTCTTGATGTACTCACTGAATCAAAAGTAATAAAGACAGACAAGCATAACTATATTCAAACACTAATGACTTATATGTGATATGATATCAGAAAATAAGAGCAATCTTGTTAACCCTTCATTTCGCTATGCCTTAAATGTTGCAGACTCCAAAAATTATGAGAGTTAAAATACACGCGCGGACCCCAAATTTCAATTGCTTTAATAAACTTTGTTACCAACACCAAGACTAATTTTTTTTTATAACAAATAACAACATTGACAACACAAACCAGAATGTCTTAGCTTGAAGCGGTAATGTCTTAAATAAGACATATTCTTCTGAAAGTTTCTGAAAATCCATCTTATTTTGAGATTTTAGACCCCTTGGTCGACCGAATTGACGTAAATTACTGTAAATGCTAGTAAAACGAAATGTTATAAACATTCCTTTCTTAAAAGAGTTTACCGAAATAACTAGGCTTAACCGATTATGAAAAGTGCAATTCTCAATAATTTTCGGTCACAGTATATAAGTTTTTTTTTTTTTTTTAATTTCTGTCGAAAACATATGCCGTGGTATGTCACAGGAATCGAAGCCTAGGGCATAATTCTAATCTAAGGGATAGCTCTTAAACTGAGCTGCAACTCGACAAATTCAACTAAGTGGCATGTGCGCCCAGCGAATACTCAGATGAGCTTGGGCATCCACCTAGTCTGAGCAGAGTCTTCCCTATCCGCATGGAACTAGCTTAGACCCTCAGCTACCTTTTAAGTGCACAGCGAAGACTCTGATCAGACTGGGCGGATGCCCAGGCTGATCTGAGTCTTCGCTGGGCGCAAATGCCACTTAATTGGTTTTGTCGTGTCGAAGCTCAAATTTACTCTTTTTCTTATCAGTTGATCCTGAAATTCTGGCATATCTGAAGCTCCATGTTATCCAGTAGATGCTTCTTTAGTTCCTAGCCTAGTAATGGATTGATTTCATATTTGGGTGATAGATTCGACATGTGCGGTCGTTCATGTGTTCACTGATTTCCCTAGGACTACAGCAACTTTCGCTTAAGCTTACATTGACAGTTTCCGCTTTATAAGACAGAAATAGTTAAGCATTTATGCTTAGTATGCCATAAAAGGACATTTGACAAATAGTGCAAACCCATGTCAGACGCCGCAACACGCGGCGTCTGATAAGGGTCTACACCATTTGCATACGACAAATAGGTATTTTGCGTTAAAATAAAAATGATTAAGATAAACTCAACCAACCACCCCTTCACTGACAAATGGACTCATCCAATTTATAAGGACAGAAGAGTCTACCAGGCATTTCAGGGAATGTAATCCGGCTTTATTTGACTGGGCTTACCATGTCAAAGCTGCATTTGAAAGGTGTTCAACGTACTCAAATATGAAGCAATATTTTTATTTACATTGTATATTTCACCACCTCTCTCTCTCTCTTTCTCTCTCTCTCTCTCTCTGCACGTGTGTGCGCGTGTGTGTGTGTAGGTGGGTTGGTCAACGGGTGGGTGTGATGTCAGTGGGCGCGGATGCAGGAAAGAGCGAGAACAGGCAAACCATCAGTGCATAATCTATTGTGTCGGGGTAAAACGGGTTGCTCTAGTGGCAAACTTTGTTTTTTTGCGTAAAATTGCGATGATTCCAAAATGAACTTCAGTGGGTTGCTTCATGTTACTTCGAGCTGTATACTTAACCTTAAAGCGAAAAAAATGCAGATGACAAAATTAACGTCAGCAAAATTAAAATATGCTTTGTCCAAGCTATAGGGTAACTCGCCCTTAAGTCGAACTTGCCCTTAAGTCGAACAATTTAAACTGATAACATTAACATTTCAACTTGGTGGGTCATTGCCTGTTAAGATACCAGACGTTACCTTAATCTATGAACAATATGCATAAAGACTCTCAAATATAAAGCTCACATTATTATATGACTAGCAGTCGTCACAACTCATCCCTCTTGAGCTGTTTCTAAATTTCATAATTTTGATTTTTATAAATTTTGTAAACTTCTTGATATTATGTAGCAAAAGGGGTCTTAGTTTACGAAATTTAACGTTTTTGTTAAACTAATCCATGGCTTCTCAATGATCGAAACGATAACTATTTATTGGTCAAAATAAATAAAGTTAACAAATTCTTTCACGATTAACACAAACCTATGCTTCGTCATTGAGTCGAACACCGATTCGCCCTAAAGTCGAACACGGGCATATAGTTTCAGAGACGGTTTACTCACTGAATCACTAGCAAATACATTTAGTCACAGACTAATTGCTCAAACATATCTTCTCTTTTCTTTTATGCACGCAGTTAGGGTGTACGCTTATCATAAACGAAATAGCACACATGGTAACTGAGCCCCTTAAACGAACGTTTTTCTACATGCACCAGGAGTCACAGGGTGGACTTCTCTGCTTTTACGTGCATTGCTGTGTGTCTCATTATCTCCTAAAGAGTGCTTTAAAATGACATCAAACAAAAATGATTTGAAAATATATAATTTAAAAAAATGCAGATTTTCTGGATATCGCAGACCCTACATGAGGTTGTCCTATAATGGCTGGATCAGTATATCTGTTCGAGTCAGGGGCAAGTCTGTTCGACTTAAGGGCTAATTTGGGTAGGTGGATAAAACCCCTTATTATTCCCTTATTTCACGAAGTATGGCTAAACGGTTGCAGCATTTTGGCGCTTGGAAAAAATGCAGATTTTCTGGATATCGCAGACCCTACATGAGGTTGTCCTATAATGGCTGGATCAGTATATCTGTTCGAGTCAGGGGCAAGTCTGTTCGACTTAAGGGCTAATTTGGGTAGGTGGATAAAACCCCTTATTATTCCCTTATTTCACGAAGTATGGCTAAACGGTTGCAGCATTTTGGCGCTTGGAAAGCTGCGCTAGCTGTTGCATGACCCAAACACGATGTGGGTCAATAGCCAGGGTCTGTAAGCGCAAGACAATGCAAAAGGTGTTCGACTCAAGGGCGAACTACCCTATTCTATTCAAAATTCAAAGACTAGAGGGCAAACAGCGTAGAGTAAGATGAGCCGGCTCATTTTGAACCACTTCATCTGGGTCTTCACTGTTTACATATTCAGTTTTTTCATCTTTAGCGCTGTAAGTATCAAACAGTTTTGTCTCTCACACACATCAAGTATCTGTTAAGTTTTCGAACAGCCTGTAAACAACGCAACTGTTATAAGTGTTAGTAGCCATAACTTTCTGCTGTGAACCTTCAAGTTTCACCTAGGGTTTCCAAAACGGCCAGAGCCAGAGCTGACAAGGAAAATTTCAGGGAATACAATAAATTTTGCAAATCTTAAAAGCTTTCATTAAAATAATCCCTTCACTAACAACCATTCACTGTGTAGAAGAAATTGACAAGACTGTATGATTTCAACAGAATAGGGTAACTCGGCCTGAAGTCGAACTTGCCATTAAGTCGAACAAATTAAACTGATAATATTAATATTTCAGCTTGGTGTATCATTATCTAGATAGTTTCCAGGCGTTACCTTAATCTATGAACAAGATGTACAAACTACTCAAAATTATATAACATGCGTTATTATACGACTAGCTGTCGTTGCAACGTATCCCTCTGGAGCTGTTGCTGAATTTCAGTATTTTGATTTTCATAAATTTTGTAAAATACTTACTCAGTAAAATCGCGCTTAGCTATAAAACACAAGTGGTTACATGTTTAGGTGTAAACATGTTTAGGAATATGTCATATAGCTAAACATGTACGCCTTTTCTATTATTTTCCCCAATAAAGTCTGCTAAACACGTTTTATTCTGTTACATGTACGCGTTCCGGATGAATCCATTCTCTCTTTTCCCCGTTGAAGAACGAAAAAAAGAGACGAAAATGTTGACAGAGGAAATTTTCAAAATAAAAGATTAATATAACCAGTTTTGTACATGTTTAGCTGCTAAACATAAACATAAACATGTTGCAAATTGAAAATGTTACGATTTAAACACATAAAAAATCGAACTGCATTTTTTGCATTGATTCTAAACACATTCTTTACAGTGTAGTATAATGTGGAAAAAGGAGTCTCAGTTAAAAAAATTTAAGATTCTTGTTAATTTAATCCTTGGCTTCTTAATGCTCGAAAAGACAACCTTTTATAGGTCAAAATAAGTAAAATCTACAAAATTTTACACATTGAACACAAACCTATGCTTTGCACTTGAGTCGAACACCGATTCGCCCCGAAGTCGAACACACTGTAAAAAAACACTGTTGATTTTACGGTAGAATAACTGGAAACCGGCTGCCAGTCCTTTTCCCGTTATTTTTACGGGTTTTTGCCTGTAAGACATTGTTGGAAATCACGAAATGGAAGTTTTATGATAACTTGGCGCACTCGAAAATAACTTTGTATTGTTGAGGGGCTATCTAACCAAAACGACATCTGCTCTTTTCTGTCCCACTCTGCTTGATGATTCCTGCAATTTTTACGGGCGCCCGTAAAAATAACGGTAAAAGGACTTGCAGCTGGTTGCCAGTTATTTTACCGTAAAATCTACCGTTTATTTTTGCAGTGCACGGACATTTAGTTTCAGAGACAGTTTACTCACTGTGTCACTGGCACATACATTCAGTCACAGACTAAATGCACAAACGCATCTTCCTCTTTTGTTTTATGCACGCAATAAGGGTCTACAATTATAAAAAATGAAATAGTACACCTGGTAATTGGGCCCCTTAAACAAATGTCTTTTTCTATATGCACCAGGAGTCACAAGGTGGATTTATCTGCTTTTACGTACATTACCGTGTGTCTCGTTATTTCCTTAAGAGGGTTTTAATTTGACATCAAACAAAAATGATTTCGAAATATATGATTTAAAAAATGCGGATTTTCTGGATATCACAGACCCTACATGAGGTTGTCCTATAATGGCTGGATCAATATATCTGTTCGAGTCAGAGGCAAGTCTGTTCGACTTAAGGGCTAATTTGGGTAGGTGGATAAAACTCCTTGTTTAGCCCTTATTTCTCGAAGTATGGCTAAACGGTTGCAGCTATCTGGTACTGGAAAAGCTGCGCTGGTTGTTGCATCACCCAAAAACCATGTGGGTCAATAACCAGTGTCTTTAACTCTTTCGGCGCCAAAGTCGCAAAAATGCGACTTTGCAAACAGCGTATATCCAGATCAGCCGGCTCTTAAAAGAGCCGTCTGATCAGGATCTACACTGTTTGCCATTCAAATATGAACTTAAAAAGCCTGATTTTATGAAAAATGTCTTTAGATTGTTAAAATTTCCAATTACAAATCTGTCGTCTGATGATTTGAGCAGACGAAAATTTGTCGTCTGAAAAATTTGGCGCCGAAAGAGTTAAGCGTAAGGCAATACAAAAGGTGTTCGACTTAAGGGCGAACTACCTTATCATAACATAACAGATATCAACATGTTTGGCAGGCCCATTTTTGTTATTGCTTTTGCTTGTTTTTAAAATAAAAAAAAATGTATGAAGACATAGCGGTTTGTAAATGTAATTGGTGTACCGATCTTTATGAGAAGACTAGCTGAGAAAAAAGTTGTGTCAAGCTTTTTCTGGACAGAATCAAACCCTGGATGCTCATATATGAGCCTAGACCTGTGTACTCGACCCTGATTTTGTGCAGTAATGTCTTTTTAAGTGGTTCATATACTCCTTTTATCCCCCGTTTTGTCCTTTTGCTGCAAACACTGTTAGCTGCACTGCTGGGTTTGGCTCAAACCATTTCTTCTTCACTCGCTTCTCTTGCCGAAGAAATGAGTGCAAGTGAACACACCAACAATTAGGTCATACGGAAACGGAACCTCGATGTAAAGTCTCATCTAAAAGAGAATCGGAGGAAGAGATTAAGCATGTCGATTATGAGGTTTTTAGTCAAGTCGCAAGACGGCTTGACTATATATTAATATGACTCCAAGTTTTTTATGTGATGCGTTTGGTGTTTTAGTTGCTTACTGATGAATATAGAATCGATTATACGAGAAAGAAAACTTAAAACCTGTCTGTAAACTATCTCATGTAGAAGACAGTTATTATTAATTGAAACTTTGAACTACATCTAGCTGCGCAATTACCAAAGGAAATGAGTACTTTGGATTCGGTCAGTAGAAACACCGGAACGAGAAAGGAGAATAGATAAGCAGTATAACCCGCACCCGCATCCGCGTTACCGTATTGGAATTTTATGAATGGCTGAAAATGTATGTAGCGGCAAAATAATTAATGTCAAAGCATTGAAATAGTTACATTCAAGATTAATGAGTTAAAAACCACTAAGAAAGTTCGTAAGTCTGGTCTAGTCCGCGTTACCGTATTGGAATTTTATGAATGGCTGAAAATGTATGTAGCGGCAAAATAATTAATGTCAAAGCATTGAAATAGTTACATACGAGATTAATGAGTTAAAAACCACTAAGAAAGTTCGTAAGTCTGGTCTAGTTGAGATTATGAACACAAGATGTCGAATTCAACGTAGTCAAAATGTGTTAACCACACCAGCGATAGAATACCCATGTTGAGTTAAAATCCTTGAAATGCCCTCTGAGCGCTAAATTATACGCCTAAAGATGAAGACAAATTATATATATTACACACTGTCAAGAAAATACGTAACACAAAATGCCCCTACTCTAATACCTCCTCTTGAGAAACAAGTGCCTGTGTTGTACCGGTAATCTGATTTGATCAGGGTATCATACCCAACCCTTTGCGGGGAAGTTTTATAATATCAATACCCTTTTCCACTGTACACAACGTTTAAAAAGTGTTCAGACGATCATTTTCTGCTGTACGTCATTTTTGATGATTTTTTTCGTATGAAACTCAAACAAAAAGGTCAAATTCCTGTGTTCTGATCAAATGCTTAAAACTTATAAGGTATATTCCGTGCCACCCAGGTGCACAGGGAAATTCTCGGAAATCCTGCCTTTTTTATCTAAGACAGAGTGGTATTACAAAAGAATGATTAACGTCCACTATCTAATAGGGTAACCGCTGTCAGGCCGTGTAGCGTAGTCGGTAGGGCGTCTGACTTATAAGCCAGAGGTCCTTGGTTCATTTCTCGTTCCGCTGATTCAAGAAAGACAGTTGTCAGTTACTGGTGAAAGTAAGTGCACTTAGTAATGATTAACCGCTTAGGAGGTCTAAGCATGCCCAGGAATAGTGTGGTTAGGTTAACTGACCGTCCCGATATGACCATAGCTCTTGACGTGGACATTAAACAAGAGGGCCAAGTGGCCCTGAATCGCTCACCTGAGCAAAAAGGTTAAAGGTCAAACTAGGGTCATAATCTGAACAAACCTGATAGTTTGCAACCATTTCCAAATGGTTCTGAAGAAGAAGATTTTTGAATGTTTTTCTATGTATTGCTATGGTTCAAACCCTGGAGCCCCTGGGGCAGGGCCATTTTGGACCCTGGGGCCATCATTTGAATAATCTTGGTAAAGGACCACTAGGCAATGCTAAAAGCTAAATTCAAGCCTCTTAGCCAAGTGGTTCTGAAGCAGAAGACTTCTAAATATTTTTCTATGTATATCTATGGTTCAAACCCAGGACCCCCTGGGGCGGGGCCATTTTTGACCCTGGCACCATCATTTGAACAAACTTGGTAAGGGACCACTAGGCAATGCATCATACAAAATTTCAAGCATCTGCACTAAGGGGTTCTGGAGAAGAAGGTTTTTAAGTACATTTTAATTTCGAACCCAAGACTGCCTGCCCCAGGGCCATTTTGGATCCCAGGGCCACCATTTACACAAACTTTGTAGGAGTCCACCAGGCAATGCATCATACCAAATTTCAAGCATCTGAGCCAAGTGGTTCTGAAGAAGAAGATTTTTTAATAGTTTCCAATATCTCAAACTCAGGACTCCCTGCCGCAGGGCCATTTTGGACCATGGGGCCATCATTTGAACAAACTTGATAAAGGACAACAAGGCAATGCATCATACCAATCTTCAAGCATCTGAGCCAAGTGGTTCTGAAGAAGAAGATTTTTGAATATTTTTCTATGTAGTTCTATGGTTCAAACCCAGGACCCCCTGGCGCGGGGCCATTTTAGACCCTGGGGTCATCATTTGAACAAACTTGGTAAAAGACTACTAGGCAAAGCTACATACCAAATTTCAAGCATCTGAGCCAAGTGGTTCTGAAGAAGATTTTTTAAATATTTTTCAATATATTTCTATGGTTCAAACCTAGGACTCCCAGTCGCAGGGCCATTTTGGACCCTGGGGCCACCATTTAAACAAACTTGTTAAAGGACTACTAGGCAATGCTACATACCAAATTTCAAGCATGTGAATCTTGCGGTTCTGAAGTAGAAGATTTTTTAATATTTTTCTTTGTATTTCTATGGTTCAAACCTGGGACTCCCTGCCCCGGGGCCATTTTGGACCCTGGGGTGCCCATTTGAACAAACTTCGTAGAGGACCACTAGGCAATGTTACATACCAAATTTCAAGCATCTGAGGCAAGCAGTTCTGGTGAAGAAGATATTTAAAGTATTTTTTAGTTTCGAACCCAAGACCCCCTGCCCCAGGACCATTTTGGACCCTGGGGCCACCATTTGAACAAACTTAATAGAGGACCACTAGGCAATTCTGCAAACCAAATTTCAAGCATCTGAGCTAAGCAAATCTGGAGAAGAAGATTTTTAAGTATTTTTTAGTTTCGAACCCAAGACCCCCTGCCCCAGGGCCATTTTGGAATCTGGGGCCACCATTTGAACATTTGGTAGAGGACCACTAGGCAATGCTACATACCAAATTTCAAGCATCTGAGGCAAGCAGTTCTGGAGAAGAAGATTTTTAAGTATTTTTTAGTTTCGAACCCAAGACCCCCTGCCCCAGGGCCATTTTGGACCCTGGGGCCACCATTTGAACAAACTTGGTAGAGGACCACCAGGCAATGCTACATACCAAATTTCAAGCATCTGAGGCAAGCAGTTCTGGAGAAGAAGATTTTTAAGTAATTTTTAGTTTCGAACCCAAGACCCCCTGCCCCAGGGCCATTTTGGACCCTGGGGCCACCATTTGAACAAACTTGATAGAGGACCACTAGGCAATGCTACATACCAAATTTCAAGCATCTGAGGCAAGCAGTTCTGGAGAAGAAGATTTTTAAGTATTTTTTAGTTTCGAACCCAAGACCCCCTGCCCCAGGGCCATTTTGGACCCTGGGGCCACCATTTGAACAAACTTGGTAGAGGACCACTAGACAATGCTTCATACCAAATATCAAAGCCCTAGGCCTAGCGGTTTCAGAGAAGATGTCATTTAAAGCAAATTGTTGACGACGCACGACGGACGACGCACGACGCACGACGGACGACGCACGACGCACGACGGACGACGGACACTGGGTGATCACAATAGCTCACCCTGAGCCTATGGCTCAGGTGAGCTAAAAACAACACAACAACAGGTAACCGCTACGTGCCTCTAGCACCCGGTTACCCTTAGATTCTGGTCAGTCACTGTATACCGTATTCAGATTGTCTGCGTATGTGTACTTGATCGTGTCTGTATGTACATCCCCAATCTTGTTAAACTTAGGGTTAATTATTTTTGTAAGAGGTAGATAATAGATTGCCTATTACGGTAGCAACTTGATACTTTGCATTTTTAGTATATCAGCAATGTACAATTACCGATGTTACCAGGTTGTTTTGACCCATATTTCAGGGTCCACTGACTTCGATTTTTTGCTACTTTAATAAAGTAAACATATTTGTAACTATTCATTTAATATCGTATAATAGTTTCTAGGATTTGGCTAAAATTTTGGCCATAAAAAGACTTCAGGTATTGGTCTCGACTGTAACAAGTATTAACTTTCTGAAAACTAACGACTTATTAAACTTCGGGCCATCTCTAAGAAAAGCCCAAGCAGTGCAATTTTACATTGCTGATACATAAATGTTGTTCCAGAGATGGACTATCACAATGTGGCTTGACTTCTCTGACGACATTTCGTCAGAACTAGCTTGTTTTCTTCGCTAGCAAAGCAGACTCTCTGCCTATGGGGAAATTAAAGGTTTTTTTTATGTGTCAAACCTGGCCCTAAGTTCTGCCATGGATCAAACGTCTGAAGTGGCTGGCATACAAGAGACACTACCGAACATAAGGCTGACAGCACCATTAGTGACAGTGATGCGCAAAAGGAATATCTCAGGCACGGGTGTGCCCAATAACGTAGACGCAGCCACTGCTCACGACATAAACATCACTCGTAAACAATCTTGTGCCAAAGATGCAAATTTGTATTAAGCTTCTTCATTGTCTCGTAACCCGACAAACTGGAGAAAACATGATATAGTGGGCAAGTCATGACGGCCAACGGACATCCATTCCGCTTCAAGCAGACATTAAATGGGCCGCGACACGACTAAACAAACAAAGTGACATGCTTGCTTAGCAAAGACTCAGCCTGATCAAAGTCTTCACTGTCGGCATGGATATAGCTTAGATCCTAAGCTACGCTTTAAGCGCAAGCGAAGTGTCTTTGCTGGGCGGTCATGCCACTTTGTTGGTTTTGTCATGTCGCACCTCAAATATCGAAAAAGCAACATGAAGTAACTGACGACTACAAAAGAGCACTGATATACTCAAACGATCCATCCCGCAAAAGACGGCAGACACTAACATCGAGCCCAGAAATGGTATAACTGAAGAGGCTAAAGCTAAATCCACATTGGTCAAAGTTTACTTTATAAAATTTCTGAGTACAGGAGTATGCATATTTCGCTCGTATTGTCTTACTCATTGCGTTGTTGCCTCGTGTTGTGTGATTGTACCTGTCAGATCCTAATAATTGTCTTTTTACATCTTTTTCAGTTGTGCAGCGATACAGCATCAAAGTATTGTAGCCAGACATACCCATCTAAGTGATGTGTTAAGCAGGTCAAAAGCAGATCTCAGAGCTGGTGAAAACCCACGGGACACAGTGTCTTTAACGCCAGAGGACCTTAACCTTAATTGCGTTCATTGATTTCGAAAAGTCTTTTGACAGGATTTGGCAAATACAACATTATGGACCATCATGAGAATGTCCAAAGAAATGATGATGAACAATTAAAACTTAGTTTGTATAATACAATAGCTACTGTAAAACACTTAATATCCGCGGTATCAAAATTTCGCGGTTAAAAGAATATGACATATTGGCGCATGTTAATTTTGGCGGCCTTGATGTACCATGGCTCCGGATAATAAAGAAAATCTAATGTACATTTGTAACAATTTTCTTACTTTTCTTTAAACTATACATTGTAACATCTATTAGAATCGCCTCATCGAGGCGATTCTACTAGATGGCACAATGTATAGTTTAACCTAATAGAATGGTAAAAAAAATCTAAAATACTCATCAAATAAACCTCTGTTATGCTGTGCATATGTATAGGAGATAACGGGAATCCCCTGAGTGACGTCATCGGATGATCACGTGGTCAGATTGGTTGGCAAAAAGATAACGACAGACAGTGGTCTTCTATGGGATTTTGCTGAAAATTGACCTCTGAAATGCGTAAAATATCATTTTGAAGCTGCGAATAAATAGAAACCGTTAAAACCAGTGCAAATATTGTTTTAATCTTTGTCGCGCGAAAAAAAAGAGTTATTTAATATTATTTAAAGTTATTTAATTACTCGACATACATTGACTCGCTTCGGAACAGGACTTTTTCTCTTAATAACTTTGACTTAAAAAGAAAAATGAATAAATGAAATAAAAATACAATAAATCGGAGGTACTAAAGATCAGTATTTTAACCTTTAAACCTTTTCGACAATCAATGTGATTAGTAAATAATTATAACACGGTTGATAGAAAATGAAAGACAATGAAATATAGAAACTTGTATCCAACGAGAAGTAATGCAAAATTAATAAAACATATTGATCTGATTTAGGGATAAGAGAATGTAAAAAATAAAAAAAGGAAAAGAATTTATATTCATGACTGCGATTCAAAAGAAAATGTTATAAAACCGTAAAGGATAATATACTCGTATAAGCAGAGAACCTTCTGTTTTGAGATAACTATCAGTAATAACCACATTTTTAGTCCGAGCTCATGACATCTGAACAACAAATTCACTCTGTCTGTTTCTCTCTCTGTCTCCCTCTCTCTCTCTACGGTAAAGGATAATATATAAACAGAGAATCTTCTCTGTTTTGAAATGCAGTCATCACCAAAGTATTTAGTCCGAGCTCATGACATCTAAACAATAAACTCTCTCTCTCTCTCTCTCTCTCTCTCTCTCTCTCATTGTTTGCTCATTACATTTTATTAGCGGACAAGCTTATTAAATTTAAAATATCATAGATTATAATAATCGAGTTTTATTTGATATTTAAATTAGCCACACCGCCAAAAACCGTTTGTTATATCATGGAAGTATAAGACACACTCACTGGTTATATTATTCAAGTTAATATGACATTGCCACTGTAGGAAACCCGCGGGCGTTCTTTGAAATATAATAATTAAAGACATTCCTTATCAAAAGACCCGCTGAATACCGGATAAATTCATTATAAACAATAAACAACCGGTTTAATTTCAAAATGTACTCCAGATACAGACACATTTTTTAGAGTATCCATGCTAAAACGTACATCTAAAAGCACTTCATGTGGAACCAAATTAGGAAATATTTCACACTAAAATACCTACATTTCTCAGCGGTATCATTTATATAAAAATATGCATCATAATGCGCAAAATACACGGCATAATTAATTACATTAGTTTAATATCACCCAATAAACGTTCAATATAGCGTGATTGATTATCGACTTTTTGCCAACCAGTGTGGGGAATACCTTGGAAATCCTTATCGATGACGTCACCGCGTTTTCTCCTATATGTATTAAATCTATGTAATATTGGCGGACTTATATTTTAGCGCTCTTTGCCTTTACCGCCAATATCGCCAAAATTCAGTAACCGCCAAAATTAAGTGTTTTACAATATATATTGTGGCAATTTGTGATTTAAAACACAGTTACATGTAAAGTCAGAAAAAAGCGGTTCTTTTCCTACATCTCTAGCATCTCTTCAATAAGTTTCTGGAAAAGAATCATGTCGTTGTCTTCTATCATTAATTGGAGTCTATTCTGGCTACAACCTTGCAAGGTCACTAGGGCACCACAGCTAACTTGGCAACAATCGCAATCCAACTGGTCCTGTTTTCAGCTGTCGTAGTTGTGCTGGCAAAGTCCATCCCTGTCCACTCTTTAAAAATGGTGAGTAGGTGAAGGTATCCTTACCCAACTCCGACTTTTGTGCTGAACCGTTCTCTCGGTCTGCCATTCATCCATTCACCTGGACTGTGCCTTTTTATAGGGGTGGTCAATGGCGCGAACTCGATTTGCATGAATATTATATTTTCGCATGGTGATCCATAAAGCTGCATGACATACCCTGTCAAAGGCTTTTTGACGTAGATTTGGCGTAGATTTGCCGCTGCTGAATGCAATATTTCACATATGAGCCTGAAACTGAAAATCTATTTTGTGGTACTCCTTTTAGCTCTTACTCAGTCTATTCTTCGGAGTTATCTCTTAACTTTGTTCTAGATTACTTTCAGGAAGACATTGCTCGGATGACAAATGAGACTAATTATTCAGTAGTTCTTTCAGAGTTGTAGGTTGCCCTTTTTAGGGAGTATGATAATCAGTGACTGAGTCCACGGGGGTCATCCATTCTTCTGATCTTATTACAGATTTTTGTTACAACAGTAATTCTGATTTTCCTACCTGCTTAAATTCGATGTGCTGCTATATCATCAACTCCGGCGACTTCCCATTTTTCACGAATTTTTTAGTTTAGTTTATTTAGATACTCAGGTTATACATATATACCTACATGAGTTTCAATGATTAGAAATAATATGTCTATGGCGGCGTGCTGCTATTACCATCTCCACCTCATTACGATCGTTCGGTTGTAGATTTTCTTCTGGATGCTGATTTCTGTCCAGAACTGCATTGTCGCCATAGCTCTCATGAGTGTATACTGCTGAGCACTATTCTGTCCATCTGCTGAGGATCTATGTACTTCTGTTAGATATTCCAGGACTTGTCATATGAAGTTATGGATCTACCCAGTTTCTTTCAAATTTGGCCCTTTGGCAGCTGTTAAGCTATCTAATCTTGTTTTTGATCAGGCAAGTTTCGATCTCCTAGCACTGAACACCTATCCAGCTCTCCTGCGCTTTCTTCAGGGTCTTCTAAATTCTCTTGCTAGCTTCCCTTTGCATTTTCGCTCCTTCTCTTTCAAATTGCATCTTCTTCAACTCCCTCCTCCTATCACAGAGGTCAAGAACATCTCTAGTGACTTAGATGTTTTATTGCGACGTTTCTTTCCAAGTATCTCACTAGCTGTTTAGTCACTTCTGCATTACAGGCGATGATCATGCTATCTATGTCCATGTCATCATCCCTCAGTCCGATGAGTGGTGCGAATTTTTCCACCCGTTGTCCACTGGCGGGTCCCCTAACCTCTCAAAGCCAAACCTCAGTTGGCTGGATTGGCTTTCTGGCGTCCAGCAGTTAACTTGTTAACTCCTGATCGGAATTGCTGCCTCACCAAAATGTAAAGTCAGTCTGGTTGCTATTCTTCCTAGCTGTACTGTGTAATGTTTATCTTCTGGATCGTTTGTGAGGGTCAATGAAATTCGTCAGTACTAGGTTGTTGATGTTTGAGAGCTCTAGGAGTCTACATTGCTCTCGTTTGTCTAGGCATTGCAGTAAGGTTCACAAACGTCTCCGAAGTCTGCCTATGCATCCTTTCCAACTATCATTTCAATTTCTTTACTTGCAGAATAACCTTTTTCGATGTCCGGTGTATGATTTCCTGGAGCTGCTGGTAGAAGTCGTCGAATGTCCATACTTTCGAGTATAAGCAAAACAGAATCAGAAGCATGTCTATAGGCTGTTTTGTGTGATTAATATTACTAAACCACAGTGGTTTAGGAAACCGATTGCTCGGTGTTTCTGACATTTTCTACATAGTTTAATAACTTAATAACTTTTTTGTTAAATAACTTAGTAAATATTTTGTTGAATAACTTACTAAATCTGATTAAAAGCGGGGACCGTACTTCTGTGTATCAAAGCACTACTTGCGAGGGTAGTTTTTCAATGTTTATTCATCGGCGATAGTTTGGTTTATTCAAGAACTTAAATCTGAAAGAAAAAAAGGTGTGTATATAAAGGTTAGTGTCGTTCGATAAATAAAACAACTAATTCATTCGATAGCCTTAAGCTTTTGTTTCGAGAAGCAACAGCACATCCGTTATTAGAGTCACTTCTGTTACCATTGCTGTCGAGAAAAGATCTTCAGGTAGGACCTTGATCAAAGATTTACCCAAATAATGATAATAAAACGCGCTACCACAAAACGTTGAAACAAGCAGATAAGCAGCAAAGTGGACAGCTTCCATTTCTTCTCATGAGCTGATTGTAATGCTAGACAAAACATAAAAATGTAGTTACCAAACCATGAAATGCAAAGAATAGACATGTCCTTTGTTTCATTTGGTCTAGGTCTTAACTATTCAAACAACTGTTAACTTAGTAATGCCTTATAATGTCTAGCGTCCTATAAAATGGACAAGGCAAATAGTTCAGACCTAGATTAGATGCTTCTTGGCTTATATTTGAGTGATGTCTTAGCTGTAGATGTCCCTTTCCCGTTTGAGGTTTAGGGCGGGAAATGGGATTCGATGGAATCCGTTCCTGATTATTGTCCCTTTTCTCTGCTCTTCATTTTCTGCATAAAATTTATGGCATTGTCAATAAAAAAGATAAAAATAAATAATACTAATAATAAAAAAATGAATAAACCAGACATTCCTCAAATGCTGAATGGACGATCCAATTTGTATGGATAGAAGAATTTACTCATTATAAATGGTTTGAGACTGTGTGTACAGTTTGAGAATCGCCATGAAAAAGGTGTGTTGAGCAAAGACCAAAGCGATTCTAAATGAAATTAGTGATCCCAAAAGACCAGAAAATAACGAACAAATTCAACGAATTTATGTCCCCCGCCTTGGAAACTAGGTCTCCACTGTATATACACTTAAGTGTTTGAGCTGGAAAAGCGGCTAAGTTAAAAATGTGAAAAAAGTAATAAAAAAAATAATGTGAGGATTATATCCAAACCACATGCATATCTTCAGACCATGATCAAAACGCCTGTGAAGTTTCAAAGGAATTGGCATAAAACTGTAGGAGAAGTTGCACACACATGGTACCAACTACCTACTCACTTTGATAGTAAAAATGTATGAAAAATGGCTAAGTTCAATTTGCGAAAAAAGTAATAAAAAATTATTTCAGGATTATATCCAAACCACATGCATATCTTCAGACAATGATCAAAACACCTGTGAAGTTTCAAAGGAATCGGCATAAAACTGTATGAGGAGTTGCGCACACAAGGTACCCACTGTCCAGTCACTATGATAGTAAAAATAGCCATCAGAGGAGATGGCAAATCCCCCGACCGAAGACCCCCGTGGGCCTTGGTAAAAAGGGTGCACTTCAAAACACATATTAGTAATTTATTGTCGTTCTTTTATGCTTCTGATTGACATTAACTGTTAACAGATGCATGATTATCTAACACTCAGACTAAAACAGCATGCTTGACTGCTAAAAAGAGGTATTATCTCAAACAGCCACCATATACACAAATGTATAGCATACGATACATTCAACTTTCAAAATGTGTGAATAACTTCTAAAGTACAAGCCCTACAAACCTAATTTTGAGCTCTCTAGTAAGTGAATTTGGACAAAGAATCCAAATCTGGAAAAAAAAAATATTTTTTTTTTTTGGGGGGGGGGGGGGGGGGGTGCGGGAGGGGGCACGGGAATGTGGAGGGGTAAGAGAGAGTTAGGAACACTGATAAGATATCACAGCATGATCATCAATATTCTAAAAGGTTCACGGTTATTCAAATTCTGGAGCTGGCCAGGGTTATATAGTTATGGAGCAGAGACTCAAACAGCAGCTCAAACTACCAAAAGGAAATAATTCACTAGGTCTAAAAGCAAGAGTTATCATTCATGTATGAGACAAATTGTCATGACCTGTTCTGCATATCTGTGAAGTATCATGAAAATATTTCAAAAGCTATTCAAGCTATGGAGCGGACACTTAAAATCATCAAAGGGAAATAACTCCAAAAGTAAGAAAGCAAGAGTTGTCATTCTTGTTCGCGACACATCATCATGACCTGTTCTACATATCTGTGAAGTATCATGAAAATATTCCAAAAGGTATTTAAGTTATAGAGCGGACACGAAATCACACCTAAAACCATCAAGGGGTAATAACTCAAAAAGTAAGAAAGCAGGGTTGTCTTTCTTGTTCGCGACACATCGTCATCACCTGTTCTACATATCTGTGAAGTATCATGAAAATATTCCAAAAGGTATTCAAGTTATAGAGCGGGCACGAAACCATACCTAAAATGATCAAGGGGAAATAACTCAAAAAGTAAGAAAGCAAGAGTTGTCATTCTTTTTCGCGACACACCGTCATGACCTGTTCTACATATCTGTGAACTATCATGAGAATATTCCAAAGGGTATTCTAGTTATAGAGCGGACACGAATCTGCCCAAAAATCACACCTAAAACTATCAAGGGCAAATAACTCAAAAAGTAAGAAAGTAAGAGTTGTCATTCTTGTTCGCGACACATCTTCATGACCTGTTCTACATTTCTGTGAAGTATCATGAAAATATTCCAAAGGGTATTCAAGTTACAGAGCGGACACGAGTCTGCCAAAAAATCACCAAAGGGGAGATAATTCAAAAAGTACAATAGCAAGAGTTACCATTCTTGTACGCGACACATTGTCATGACCTGTTCTACATTTCTGTGAAGTATCATGAAAATATTCCAAAGGGTATTCAAGTTACAGAGCGGACACGAATCTGCCAAAAAATCACCAAAGGGGAGATAATTCAAAAAGTACAATAGCAAGAGTTACCATTGTTGTACGCGACACATCGTCATGACCTGTTCTACATAACTGTGAAGTATCATGAAAATATTCCAAAGGTTATTCAAGATATGGAGCGGACAAGAAAGTGTTTACGGACGGACGGACGGACAGACGGACGGACGGACGGACGGACGCCAGGCTCATCGCTATATCCCCCGAACCTTTCGGTCGGGGGATAAAAACGCCTAAAAAATTACTAAGTTCAACTTGTGAAAAAACTGACAAAAAATAATCTCAGGATTATATCCAAACCACATGCGTATCTTCAGACCATGACCAAAACACCTGTGAAGTTTCAAAGGCATCGGCATAAAACTGTATGAGGAGTTGCGCACACAAGGTACCTACTATCTAGTCACTATGATAGTAAAAACGCCTAAAAATAACTAAGTTCAACTTGTAGAAAAAGTGACAAAAAATAATCTCAGGATTATATCCAAACCACATGCGTATCTTCAGACCATGACCAAAACACCTGTGAAGTTTCAATGGCATCGGCATAAAACTGTTGGAGGAGTTGCGCACACAAGGTACCCACTATCTAGTCACTTTGATGGTAAAAATGCCTAAAAAATTACTAAGTTCAACTTGTGGAAAAAGTGACAAAAAATAATCTCAGGATTATATCCAAACCACATGCGTATCTTCAGACCATGACAAAAACATCTGTAAAGTTTCGAAAGAATCGGCATAAAACTGTAGGAGGTGTTGCGCACACAAGGTACCTACTACATTAGGGGGACGGAAGGACGGAAATAAGGCTGGAAGGACGGAAGGACGGGCGGACGGAAGGATGGAATGCCGAAAACTATGTCCCTCCGCTTTTCTTCGAAAAGGCGGGGGACAAAAATGTGAACACCGATGCAGAAGTCGGAGATTTTCTAACGGCAGCCACACGGTACTTACATGTAACACTAGCTGTAGTGAATATCAATAAATTCTGTAAGGTGAGGTTCTTTGGAAGAAGGAATAAACCAAACAAGTGAAATTATCAGACCCGGTTAGATTGAGACTGTTATTGTCATAGGTTTGATGTTAAAAATAATGACGTCATTAGTTAACGAAAAATTATCAGAAGAAACAATTATATGCATGAACAAAATCATTTGTCGAAAAATTAGGAGGAGCTGTTCATTTTTTTAGCACACAATATCAGGACGCTTGATTTTATAGGTATAAGAAGACGTAGAGAATCCTGGACAATTGACTTCGTTACGCTAACGATGCTTTGAACAAGTGGACCCAAAAATGTAACATGCAACTCTGGCCACGCCCTCTAGCACCGGCTTAAGCAAAACTCTAAGTTGAAAACAACTTTTTTTAGCCTTTTAGTCTTTACCTCAAACGCCTTCTCTCCTGTCGCAACCTTAGCGTGCTCTACTGATTGATTTTATCCCGGACAATGTCTTACATCAAGATTCAATTTTAAAGCAGAGAAGATGTTTTAACATTAATGCGTGGCATTGTATTAAATTCCTTCTCGATTCTCGAGGGATCAGTGCCTGGAAAATAACCAATGGTAAGCCGCGATACGAGAAATCCAACAAAGTGGTTATGCGCAAAGCGCAGACTCAGATCAGCCTGGGCATCCTCCCAGTCTGATCAGAGTCGTCGCTTTGCGCTCAAAGGGTAGCCGAGGGTTTAAGCTATCTTCATGCGGACAGCGAAGACTCAAATCAGACTGGGTGGATACCGAGTCTGATCTGAGTCTGCGCTGGGCGCACAACCACTTTGTTGGTTTTCTCATGTCGGGGCTCCCATAATAAATAATTCACACCATAATCATTCTCAAGGAATAATTTGATTTTTCTGCCTATGGTATAAAATATAAATGTGAAAAGATAGGGAATATTGTCCGAAGTGTTTTATATGTGATATCTGACAGTGTAAAGAGAACAGTGACTCGAGTTATTGGTATTCATATTTTCGGTGTCTTGTGTTACGGATCTAACCAACAATGAGCGGAGGTAAGCAGAATATATATATGACGACATATCTACATGTATATTCTACATATATACTCTTCATTCATATAATTAATGGTACATGTAATATTGTAATATTAGTTATTTACAAAAGCTTGACTTACTAAACTGTTGATTTTAGGCCAGAAACATTGAAAGTTTCTGTCAAAAATTTAAAAGTTTAGTAGGGTTTGGGCAGAAATATTGAATGTTTCTGACCAAAAATTAACGGTTTAGTAAATTTGAGGTTATGATAATTTTTAATGATAATCTAAAATTAGTTAATTAAGAGCGTAGTCATATTTAAATGTTCATAACTATATTTAAAGGTGATAAAATGAAAAACAAATAAGTATGTGCATACATCCCTTTGCCGAAATGACGACTGCAGACAAAAATTGAATAAATAATTAAATAAAAGTTTTAGTTGACTCACTTAACTTGTAATCATGCTTCTAGTAACATCCAATTTATGTTGTGTACTTTGCTATTTCTGTCATACACCTTTAGAGCATTATTTTGTGTACATATCATAATGTTTTCTACCTGATTTTGTTGCATTGTAAGAAACATGTTTTATGTCAAAGAAACGTTTTCAGCTGTCGTTCAGATGAAAGGTGTGAACTACAAATCATACTCCTACAATATAAGGAAACGGAGAAGAAAATTTGTCTGTTACGTGCTCCAAAATGACATTATAAGTCTACATGTACATTGTCAGCTGTTTTACCAAATAATTGGTGCAAATGAGAACGAAAAATTTATCCGAAAACACAACAACATAACAACAACAATAACAAAAACAACAGCAACAGCCAAAAAAAAATAAAAAAATAAAAAAATAAACATAAATACGTACACAAATGAAATAACTAAATAAATAATTTCGTTGACTGGATATTGCTAATCATTTAAATCATCACGTATACAAATATTGAATTTCTTTAATTCAAAGTGACATCGTATTAAGATTCCTTCTGATTTATGGCTAGAGCATAAAGTTCCTACTATCTCCAGTATTACCAAAGTATACATGAGCCGCAACACGAGAAAACCAACAATGTGGTTGTGCGCCCAGCGTAGACTCAGATCAGCCTGGGCAGTCGCCCTGTCTGATCAGACTTTTCGCTAAGCTCTTAAAGTACAGCTAAGGGTCTAAGCTACCTTCATGCGGACAGCGAAGACTCTGATCAGACTGGGCGTACGCCCAGGCTGATCTGAGTCTGCGCTGGGCGCACAACCACATTGTTGGTTTTGTCGTGTCGCGGCTCATATAAAGATGCAGACCCAGGTTGTCTAATACATGAAATAAAAGAAACAACTACATAAATATCTTGTGACCGGTTATTGCTAAATATTTATATTATCACATTTACAAATATTACAATTATTGAATTTCTTTTAAAGTGATATCTTATTAAGATTCCTTCTGATTTATGGCTAGAGCATAGGGTTTCCACTATCTCCAGTATTACAAAAGTATACATTTTTCTCGTCATATCACATAGTGACTGAGTTATATAATTAGGCGCGAATACTCTAAAAGATTGGCTAGGGTCACCATAAAGTTTTTGTGTGTTTAGGGTACGTTTTAGTGGCGGCCAAATTGTAAATGTAGTCACATTGATACACAAACATTAAAACTTAAAGAAACATATTTCCGAGTATCATTTCTAATAGATATGTTTGTTATTCCCTTGTTTAAATGGCATATAACATCCGCAGAAGCGGACGCAGTTTATTTCGTGTTTGTCTTTTTTGTTTCAATTTTGTGGATATATTGGCATGGAGGGCTTCTCTCAATTTACACCCGATTCCTACCTGCTTATCTATAGGACAAGAATGTCCCTTTGTAGAGATGTCATATTTTTTCTGTTTCGACCTTATGACTCAAGTCAAGGCTCTGACAACTTTCTCAGTCTGTCAAACATTGCTTAGTACAGCATAATAATGTTTAATATTCAATTTTAGCAAATCCATTCGTTACTTGGCATGTAAATTGCATGCAGATTATAGAATTTGCAACCAGTGTCCTGTGCATGAATTGCCATCCCAGATTTCTGATAGCTGTCAGTCATGTGAAATCCATGTACAAGCTGAAACGAACAGGACAGATTTGTTACTAAGAATTGGCTTGAAATATATTGTAATGGCCTGAATAAAGTTATGAATTCAATAGTTATTCTGTTTCATTAACAACAACGGGTGGAAAATGACCTTGGGACATCGACAAGCTCAGGCTTATTTTCAGACTATATAAGTCTCATGCGAGGCGAGGCTCACATATGACTAATAGTTTGAAAAGTAGCCTGAGATGTTCTTGTCTCTGCCTCATCCTCATTTCTCGTATATGTGTCTGTTATAATAAACTATTCATATTTGTAAAATTTTATCAAATTAGTATCTATCAGTTACATATTTATGTTCTCAAATGAAAACAAATACATGCATGTGTAAATAAGAATTTACTTCAAGAGACAGCGTTTCCTTATTGCATTATTTGTTTGGTACAATTGACAAAGTTCTAAAACACAGTGGATGTATCTTCAATATCCATTGCACGTGAAAGAAGAGTTGGAACAATCAATTTACTGATGCCGATGACGTGAAACGAAATGTATTCACGTCTAATCAGGTCATTAGAAATAGCAAAATACACTTCAGCTCTATCTACGGATGCTTAAGAGTATCAATAAGACACCCCCTTCCCCCGGCGTACCTCATTGGGCTAAAGATAACATGCATTTATGGATTTCTGAAGACTTTTGACGTATTGTCTGTACACAAAGCATTTTTCAGCTTAGTAGTATAATTTCAACGAAGCGAAAGCCCATTTTGTGGAGAACTGGATGATTAAGTGTGTTTCAAATCGCGTCTAGGTTCGCTCTAGATACGGTGTCAACTACTTTGATATCTGTTTTCCAAGTTTCAGGGACACAGTTTTGCAGCCAGAGGCGATTCAGATAGGCCTAAACCTGCTTTCGTGTCTAGGTTCATTTTACGTCAAATTTGAAATCAGTGAAAGATATTGGTTTTTGTTTTACTAGCAATATTGCTTTCAAAATTCATTTATTCATAGTACTTTGACAAAAGTACTATCAAGCCAATCTTTTGCCTTGGCATCGTTAGTCTAAATGCTTACAATAACTGTGACATTAAACTGACATCTTCTTTGTAAAAAACGCCTGGCAAGTATTGATGTGTATTCCATCGTGAGGTATAGTGTTTCACTCGATTTGTGCTAGTTAGTCGGACAGTCGATAGCTCATCTGTAGCAACAAGTTCCATATGGACCCTAATTTCTGGACGGAATTTCTTAGCAAACATCGCAGACCCAGATCAGACTGCTCCATAGGAGCAGTCTGATCAGTGTCTGCAAGGTTTGCCAACATTTTTATAAACAACCTAATGGTACATTTTTTCTATTTTTAAGAAAGGTACATACCAGTTGCAAAAATTATGAAGGTGTTCAAAGAATGGCGGTAACTTTGGATCTTTTGCCCTCAATATGATATAAATTACAAAAATATTGTCCTGGGAATAATAATAAATAATCCTTGGCTATGAAAATCAAATATAAACGTAAACGAAAACAATCGTTTCGGAAGACGAGAAACATCACACTCCCTCAAGGACTCAAGTGGGTTTAGATTGGTTTAACCCTTTTTTGACCAGTGGACTTGTCCATTCTTATCATTCAGATAATCCCATTACTAGTTTTAGGAGTTTCTGGTGAATATTTTCACTTTTATTGTACTTTGCATAGAAATTCCTGTAAGCAAACAATGTAGACCCTGATCAGACGCCGCGTTTTGCGGCGTCTGAACTGGGTCTGCACTGTTTGCATAATGTCCCCAAAACGGGTATCCGGTCTAAAAAGGGTTAACGTATTGCTCACAAACTGTGCAAAGCTCATAAGTAAAGATAGATGAATGGATGTGTCTTTTTTTTGTGTGTCGCGATTTAACGTCTTTTTTAACAGTATTTCAGTCATATCTGGACGATGAGAGGATGAAAACGGAAGGCTGTGTGGCTGTGTGCAATGGAAAAGTAAGTAGGTAACCTCTCAGGAACTAACACAGTTCAATCCCAGATCCCACCCAAGACACCATGTGGGAAAAAAGACAACATAAAATTAATCACCGCCAAAAACATCATCAGTGACAGCCATGTTAATATAACAGCTATTTCCCATGACAGTACACATTGCAACAAACAACATATAAAACAACCAAAAAGAACCACATCAGAAGTGCGCCTTGGGATGGCCAATAATGAAATTACTTGGGGGTGGGCTTAACTGGTTTTTGAACCCCGTTTACGATTGAAAAGATTGCCGCTTCTAGCGGAAACTGAAACCTGGAGCACCAGATCACCAGGCCAGCACTTAACCCACGAAAGACTTAACGAGAGAAAATAAGATTTATCGTAAAGATGTTGCTGCTTAGACTGACCATTCAATTTTAGCTTATGCTTTGCTTTGATACATTCGTGTCATAAAACACATTGTTGGATCGGATTAGATGTCATACATTTAAATGTTAGTTGTGACGCCTTGACAAGGTGCTTTATGTCATGTTCGAACAGCGTCCGTCCGTCATACAAACACCCCACAAACATACATATCATAGCCAACCCCCTAACTCAGGCCTTATTTGTTTAGCTTTTCTTGATGTGCGAACGGGTCGAGCATATTGCAGCAAAGTGTAGATCACTATAATTACTCAGAAAGGACATAACAGGGTTGCATTTCAGTATTATTCAGGTCCCTTGTTGCAGCTGACATTTACCAGATTTAAATTATGCTTCCAAAAGCAAACGGCATTCCCAATAATTTCTCAAAATTGGTGAAAGAAAGAAGATTTTTGAATTGCTCATTCTTAATTTTTATCATATACATAATAAAGTCATAATTTTCTAGAAATGTGAGGCTTTGCATAAAAAATTTCTTAACAAATAAGGACCTAAATGATGTCATTTTCACTTCTTAATTACAAGGAATTAAAAATTGGCTGTTGGAATTCCCGATTACTCTTACGTATAATAGCATGTGAACAGCGTAATGCTATCTGCGTAATCTATTGAAATTTTATTCTGACTTCATTTTTTTCTAATTTTTGTTTCATCCATCTATCATTGAAAATTGAAAACTGCACTTTTTACTCCGAAAACTATATAAAAAGTCAATGTTCATTTACAACATAGGCCCACTTCGAATCTACCACACAATAAAGTTCCAATCAAAGTGCGATGGTAGCTACTAAAATGACGTCATGAACTTACCAAAGATCAACCGAGGTCTGGACCACCGTTACTGTGGTACCAAGATGGCGGCCGTGAAGACTCTCACGATTTGTGTGTACAGAACAAGTATTTGTTTTACTGATTTGTTTCTTCTCCTTTTTAGCCGACGATCATTATCATTTAATCTATAAATTCTCGTTTTTAAAGACTACATGCACGGAAAAGGCAATGCAATGCTCAGTTTTTATTTCCGTTTCCATGACAATCTACTATCATAGCAACTTTTGGCGTTCGATTGGTAATGCGAGTGCGCATGCGCAAAAATACTACTATGGTAGGTACTCTAGTTCGATTCGAAATGAACCATAGTATCACCTGACCAGACGATGACACCATGCGTTGTATGCGAGCGGACAGGTGAATACATTTGTACTATTTTATTCGAATACGCCCACAACTGTAGTAAGCAACGAGTTTATATATTGCCTGCCATCAATATTTTGGCTGTTCTAACAATCATTCGACACCCTTCAGTGAATTTGCTCAATGTTTGCATTGCTGTAAATGGAAGCATAAAAAATTCAGAATTTTTCGTATTTTGTTATGTATAGTTATAAGAATCATTAGGACATTGGAACATTTAATGGAACTTTTATCGCTTTCGAGAAAAGAAGCAAAACCCCGTTTGCACTTGGGAGCAAACGGACTATATTTCCCACTGAATCTGTTAATATCGATATTTTAACTGACTAGCTGAATGAAATTATCAGCTCTCTTTTTTTTCTATAATAAAACCACAGAACTTCTTGGTCTGTTTCCGTAATGACTTGTCATTTTAAGTATAATTTAAAGTTCAGTATATATTATCTAGAACTTTGCTAGATTTATGCATAGTATGCATAAATCTAGCAAAAGCTAGGTAATATATACTGACTATATATTATCTAGAACTTTGCTAGATTTATGCATACTACAATGTATGCATAAATCTAGCAAAGTTCTAGGTAATATATACTGACCTTTAAATTAAACTTTCAAAAAGAACAAAGACTGCAAAGCTAGGCGTTTCAAATCAGATCCCATAACATGCATTTTCTTGGCCGAATAAAAATAAAATGTTATTAAAAGTGTTTTTCCAGGCCCATTTGTTCAAAGCCTCGTTCGCTTAACAAAGTCGTTTGTCAGAGATTCCAGTACATACATATTGAAAAAAAAAACAAAGAAAAAACAAACAAAAGAAACGTCACATCAACAGTCTATTTATTATCCCCTGGAAAAAAATCATTAAAATTTCAAAATTTAACCATGGCTGAAAATTTGCAAGGTATTCTTTGCAAGTACTAATAAATGCAAATGCACTTACTAACAATTTTAAATTCATTTTAGATTATTTGCATTCCGTGGTGTCGAGAATTTTCAGCCTAAATGTATGTAAATTTAAAGAGTAACAACCTTTCAGAAACTGACTGAATCAGATCCCAAACCATATCCCCAACATCAAAGGGAAAGATTGACAAAGACATCCCAAAAAACAATAAATCACAAGTAATAAGCCGAGGAAGCAGCTCTTTCCCAAATAGGTGGCAACTCGGCTATCTTTATTGAACTAAATAATTTAGACCAACAGAAGGGTTACAACAGACTTAGCAAATTATACGAAAAACATTTAACAATTATTTTTACCTATTTTCTATTTTTATTATAGAAGGTTTAAAATGAGAACACAATAAATTAAACAGCACCGAACATAAAACAAATGCAACCGCAACGAAAGTACCGCCTTGGGACGGTCAGTAATAACTACTGGGGGGGGGGGGGTGAAACCAGTTTTACTGGGCCCAAAGTTTCTTTATGATCAAGTTTAATAATATCTTTTTCGGAAAAATGTGAGGAGCCTTCTTCGACAGAAACGCATTTTTTTTTTGTGCAGTGCATTTGAAACTATAACGTCTCATTATTTAACGACATAGACTGATTTCAGTCAGAGATGTTATTAATTCTCTATGGCATGCTATTCATATTTAGATTTTCATCTTCTCTTTAAACTTTTTCTCCAGACTTCGGAGACAGGCATAAAGGTATCAGAGAGGCAAGTGAGATTTAATGTGAATTTCTAACATCTTGGACTGGCAAAAGTCTGTTTACGACATTGCGAGTTTTGAAATCTTTATGTAGCGACTTCTACGGAGAAGTCGCTACATAAAAACTTCAAAACTGGCAATGTCGATAATATACTTTTGCCAGTCAGGAAGACTGGCTTCATTATAGCCTACGGAATATCAGAAATGAGGCATGACGAGTTTCAGAAAGTCATATTTTTATCCCGATGGTGAAATTCCTTGTCCAACACCATAGCAAATTTTGGTCACGTTTCAAACTTCTCGCCCACTACATACGAAATTCATGATTAGATCCCTTTTCAGGACTATTAAAATGCCCTCGATGAATCTAAATAGATTTAGGTTGATCACATGCTGAAGCTTTCCCAATAAATTCTTCAGTTTCGACGTTGAATTGATTAATTCAAGAAATTCAATTGCATGAAAGTATCAGATTTCTCATCAACAGTTGTTCTATCGAACAAGGAAAGCAATACTTGATCTAAAAAGATCATAAAATCACAGAACCTGCTGTTGTATTTCCGTAATAAACTTTTATGCATACAATGGCAGACAGCCACATAAGCCAAATTTTGGGTGAATAGAAGGCATTTTCGACATTTTTCCTTCTGCCTCAGAAGGCAGATATCAGTAGGGCGGAATCTTTCTAAACTGTATCATGCCGAGGCAATTTAACTTTTTACAATATGTACTGAGAGTGAAAAGAAGTTATTCCCCTAATGAATGCCCAAATTTTACTTATATTTCAATGCACAGGTCTGAAATTTATCTATTTTCATTGGACGTACATATTGTGGTGATGTAAAATTACTAAATAAAATGCTTAACCAGGCAAGCATGTCGACTTTGCACTCGTTCCATGTGCGCCATATGAACAAAACTGTTTGAGTTTTCGAAATCACAACGCTTGCGTGCGCATAATTTGCACATGATAGCAAGGCTGTCCGTGCTATTTTTGCTGTTGCACGCTTTCCACTCTAGGTGGTATGTGTCCAGCTTGATACAGAGCGTTTGAGTCACGATGTATCGGATATGATGTGTCTAATTTCTTTTGCCTTAGTGTATGATTGATTGATTGATTTGTTGCTTACAGCTATGGTCATGTCAGGACGGTCAGTTAACCTAACCACGCTATTCCTGGACCTCCTAAGCGGTTACGAAAGTATGTGGCCAGACCCGGTTTCGAACCCAGGACCTCTGACTTATGAGTCAGGTGTCCTACTGATTGCGCTGCGCGGCCCGGCCACTTAGTGTATGTGTTTTAGTGGAGGAATAAGAGAGATTGTTTTGGCTGGTTGGTTTGGGTTTAACCGCCCCTCGAGACAATATTTCGGTCTATATCGGGCCGTCTCCCAGAGAGAGGGAGAAAGAAGAGAGAAATGAAAGACGAGAGAAAAATCTCCAAACAACCCCAACCCTCACCTACTGCAAGCACATTAGGCCCTTTGTCCTACCATTATCCAAATCAGTGGAAGTTACACGCAGCATAATCGCACCACCCGACCACCCCCACAATAAGAAGGATATATAAGGTTTATTGGGTACTTTTCTGCCATTTCTGCAAAGGGAAAGAGCATTTATGACTTTCTGTTTGCTGTTGATTTTCTCGTGTCGCGGCTCATTTTATTTTAGGTGTTTTAATGAAGAGTAAATGTTACAAAATACGCAGAAATTAAGAATTTTGCAATACCTGGACCCCTTTGTTAGTAAGTTAATAATGAGCCCATTTGTTTATGAGATTAAAAAACAAGTAGCCCAAGGGCAACGACCGCTCACCTGAGTTATAAAATGTAAGCTTCCAGCTCAGGTAAGCTAAGAAACAGGCTGCAATTCTATAGGATTCGATGAACCCATGGGGTGTGACAAGTTTGGACCCCAGGGTTTTGATTGGCAGGATTTATGTAGAGGACACCATACACTGCAACATACTAAATACATAAGCTCTTGGCCCCATTGTAAGTCTATGGGAGCTAATGACCCCCTGGGCGTTGCCAATTTGGGCCCCAGGGGCATGGTTGGCAGGATTTATGTAGGGGACCACTAGACATTGGTACATACTAAATATGTAAGTTCTGGGCCTCATTGTTTCAGAGAAGAAGATTTTTTAAGATTTTCCCATTGTAAGTCTATGGGAGCTAATGACCCGCGGGGCGTGGCCAATTTGGGCCCTAGGGGCATGGTTGGCAGGATTTATGTAGGGGACCACTAGACATTGGTACATACTAAATATGTAAGCTCTGGGCCCCATGGTTTCAGAGAAGAAGATTTTTTTAAGATTTTCCCATTGTAAGTCTATGGGGGCTAATGACTCCCGGGGCGTGGCCAATTTGGGCCCCAGGGGCATGGTTGGCAGGATTTATGTAGGGGACCACTAGACATTGGTACACACTAAATATGTAAGCTCTGGGCCTCATGGTTTCAGAGAAGAAGATTTTTTAAGATTTTCCCATTGTAAGTCTATGGGAGCTAATACCCCCCGGGGCGTGGCCAATTTGGGCCCCATGAGCATGGTTGGCAGGATTTATGTACGGCACCACTAGACATTGCTACATACTAAATATGTAAGCTCTGGGCCCCATGGTTTCAGAGAAGAAGATTTGTTAAGACTTCCCATTGTAAGTCTATGGGAGCTAATGACCCCCGGGGCGTGGCCAATTTGGGCCCCAGGGGCATGGTTGGCAGGATTTATGTAGGGGACCACTAGACATTGGTACATACTTAATATGTAAGCTCTGGGCCTCATGGTTTCAGAGAAGAAGATTTTTGAAGTCTTTCCCATTATAAGTCTATGGGAGCTATATGTTGCCATGGCAACCAGAGTTCCAACCCAATCTGCCCTAAAACCTTATGCAGTCAATCCCCCACCCCAACAATGCTACACATAAAATTTGATCAAGATTGGCCTGCTGGTGTAGGAGATATTGGAGTTTAAAAGTGTGGACGACGACGACGCCGACGACGCCGACGACGGACGACGGACCATGGCTATACTATAAGCTCACCTTGACAGGTGAGCTAAAAAGTGGACAATGGAGATCAAATGCCCAGCGGCTATCTTCAAACGGCTTATGCGGGTGACGGATCCTAACTTAAATCATCATGATAGATACATTGATAGATACTTTATTAATGCATTAGGTCATGATGGCCCATGAGCATATTACATATAACATACAGAACAAATATTACAAGATGGCGGGAGGCAAACATACGGTATTAATCACATGCAAACATGTCTGTATCAGCCATCTCTCAGCTATCATTAGCCTAGTCTGTTTCACTAAAGCGGTCTTTAAGCAGCTCTTTCTAACAAAAACAGATAGTCACTAAAGACACAAGCACGGGAAGATAAATACTTTTCAACCTGATCAAAGGATTTAGGATAGAAACTCATTTAAAGAGCGCACACTTCATTAAATATTAATGACGGACATTTACGGAGAGTGAGGGGTAATTAAACCAGCATCAATTTGAAACCTATTAGCTGCCAGTTAGATTGTGCTTTGAAAGAAATAATTGAACAGCTTTTCTTTTGCATAACAAATGCAGCGTTTAACTCGATAAGATTCTGAAGATCTGTAAAGGTGCTATTAACTTAAAAGTTTAAACATAATCTGTCTTTTAGAGAGACCAAGAACAATTTGCAGACTTGTACTGTAGACTCCACTGAGTAGGTACAAAAATTAAAAAAAAGATAACGTTGTAGTAACGTCGATACTATACTTAGCAAAAATAAAAACTTGACAGTTGCTATCTTGCATCGTACGGTAGTCGGGGAAAAAGTGAAACATGGAAGTTCTTTTAATTTAAGAAAAAGTAATCATTCTGTAATATCATAGTCACACAAAATTCAAGATTCTTTAGATACAGCAAAGTTGAGGCTATTGTAAACGTCACTGGGGTACTTTTCTGTTTTCTATGCTCAAAACCAAACAGTTACCGAATTTAAAATTGTTTAAGTCTGCTTCACTGATAACAATTCTGTTGGCAATGCCTTTCCATTATTTAAAAATCCAATCTGTATGGACTCATAAGCTAAAATTATGCCGATGCACGGTCGAGTAGGAGGCCGTGAGGACAAGACAAAAAACCTCAGTCCAAACCATTATGAAGTCAGAAATTCAGTTTCAATGAAATTCCCATTACACATTAAAGTCTTTATGGCAGTTTAAGAAATGGCTTTCAAATAAATTCAGTAATAAAGACATTGAGTTTGCAAGACAGTCAAACAAACCTCGAAGAAAATAACTAGAAATACGCATTGGTATGGAAGATATGGCATCCAAAATCTCTATATGTTTATTCAAAGGGAGATAATCTGAAAGTTTTGAGACCTTAAACGTTATTTTCAGCTTGTGATTACAATGAACATAAGCGTTTAAAGTGTTTTCTGTGCGTACTGGAACTACTGTTTATTGCATACAAGATAACTTCCTTCTACGCATTCGCAAATTAAAGTTCTGCTCTAAATTATTAAATTAGGATTAAGTTAGATAACTCCGGACAAAACAAAAATTTACCAATAATTTTTCAGGACTTAAGTAATCAGACGTCTGTCCTACTCGAAAAAATCCATATATACGTTACAAATTTGTTAGCCTGGTCGGAAGTAAAAAACAAAAACCGTCAAGTTTTTTATTTTTGTTCAGTATATAAATTAGTAACAAAGAAACAGGAATAAAATTATCAAATTATGCAATGTTTTGCATGTCATATTTTGGGATTCTAGCGCCTTTAAGGCCAACCTTTACCATTTGCCATTACTAATATTTACGAAATTGTGACGAGTTGCACAGAACGAGTAGAGCTTGATAAAACACTTCGAAAATGATATTTTTTTCGTAATTAGCCGCGGGTTGACTGATATGCTTCCATTAAAAGAGAATCAGTAGATGCCAACAATATTACAGTCTCCACATTTCCACCATTTTTAGAAAGGGGGAAAACTTTATTACTCTAAACGTCACTGACAACGAAACCACTCCAAACTGGGGTCTACTCTTAAGAAAAATAAATATTGCTCAAAGTGGAGCCAGTGCTTCCCTCTGAGAGTTGACTCCAACTGAGAAGGGAAGCATTGATGAAAACAGCGTTGTTGCTTCTTCTGAATGTGTACCCATTTACTGTGAAAGCAACATAATACTTTATGCAACTCGAGAGCATGTAAAAGTCTTCTTCTGTAACAGACTGATTCCTTTTTATGTTTCAGTATTGTTTAACACTTTAAGCACCAGAGACAGACGAAAATAGTGGAATTTGCAAACGACATAAATCCTGATGAGGCGGCTCCTAACCTAGATCTACACTGTTTGTCCTCTAGTCTTTGAATTCTCAATATGGTATAGCTGGGATGATTTTTTTCTTCAAAATTTTGCAGACGTAAATTTTGTCGTCTGCAGCTTGGCGCTTAAAGGATTAAAGTACGGTAGTACTTCGCACTAACGGTCCCTTGTCTATAAAGATGGATTATAGTTCAAACTGCAGGCTAATTCTTACATAATGCGTCTTTGAAATTCCACTAATGCCTGTTATAATGTCAAGGAATAGATAATCAATTGTTCCTTTCCCAACACAATCCAATGCTCCAAAAGATGTAAATGATCTGAATCACATTTGAAAGTCGTGATATACATGTATATAATAATATTGTAGTCTAGTCTCTTGCTTCAACCGAGACCTCACAAGGGATGATGTTTACCCACAATTTGTGCTTCTTTCACATACAGTATTTATATGATGTCAGCGAATGCTTTTCGGTGCTTATACTGCCGTCATAAAAAAAGGCAGATACATATTAATGTTCTCTAAGTCTCAAGTCTTAAGATTTGATGTACTATATCCCGATGGGGCACAACCCATGTGGATTTAACAACGATGTTCAGACAGATAGAACCCATTCAGCCACAGTCTATGCTTTAAATGCTTTAAGAAAGGATTAGGATATGAGGACCATCATGAATTAGAATTAGAATTAGAATATTTTTTATTTCCGTAATGGGCCCTAGCCGGGCATATAACATAGTACATATACAAACAATACAAATGATATATAGGGCCACCTAACTAATACCTGAAAGCATTGTCCTATGTAGATATCCATATGGTGAAACATAGAAGATATCCAGTTAAGGGCAACCCTTTCCTGTCATGTAAGAGAAGAACTCTAGCAAGGCTTTGTGAATTTCAGCCATCAAAGCTCCCTATGCAGTTAGCATTTGATTGATTGATTTGATGCTTAACGTCCTCGGTAAACAGCTATGGTCATCTCGGGACGGTCATTTACCCTAATCACACTATTCCTGGGCAGGCTTAGACCTCCTAAGCGGTTAACCAGTACTAAGTGCACAGAATCAGCGGAAGGTGAAACGAAAGTATGTGGCCAGACCGGTTTCGAACCCAGGACCTCTGACTTATGAGTCAGGTGCCCTACCGATTGCGCTACGCGGCCCGGCTATGCAGTTAGCAAAGGCAATAGGTGGTCCATGCAGATTTATTGTAAATCATGCATCATCACATTGCATAATTGAGCCGCGACACGAGAAAACAAAGTGGTAGTGCGCACATCGCAGACTCAGATCAGCTGGGCATCCGCCCAGTCTGATCAGAGTATTCGCTGTCCGCATGGCGATAGCTTAGACCCGTAGCTACCTTTTGAGCGTTAAGTAAAGAGTCTGATCGGACTGGGCGGATGCACAGGCTGATATGAGTCTCTGCTGGGCCCACAACCAGTTTGTTGGTTTTCTCGTGTCGCGGCTCATATGTGCTTCGCCTTTCGAAGCTGACATACTCCTGCAGCCAGACTTAGTCTAGATGCGGCTCATATTTAGCTTCAACAGAAATCGATTTTTAATTGTTGCTTGAAAACAGATTCTCAAAATGTTTATCCACTGGCAGGCACTTGATAATTCAGACAGAAAATACAGTCAACTCCCGATATCTCGAACACTAATGTCTCAAAGTACCTCATATCAAAGAATATGGTCAGGACATTTTTCCCTATTTTTTTCACAATTCTATTCAGGAAATCTCGAACTACTGTTATCTCAAAGTAAAATTTCTAGGACCAGAAATTTACTTTGATATATCAGTAGTGTGAGGTGAAGTTCGACTTTGAGATATCGAAATTTTCTTTCAGAATAAGAGGTCAACTTTTCTTTCAGACGGTGAGGGAAAGGGGATATCTTTGACCGCTTCAAACAATCTTACAAATTTTTTTTATGTAGAAAATCACCTGAAAAAAAAAAAAAATAACACACCTGAGAACTCATCGTTGATAAAATGTCGTTTCAAGACCTATGCAAACGTCAGTCAATATTCAACAAGATAAACAGTCAAAGTACCAAAATTATAAGTGCGAACTCATAAACCGTAGAAACATTGAAAAAGCTGAAATATATAGATACACAGACATGGACCTCCAAAAGAAAGTGCGATCGGTTGCTCGCAAGTAGTACATGTAAGCCACCTGCGTATTATGTGAGCCGCGACACGGCAAAATCAACAAAGTGGTTGTACGCCCAGCGCAGACTCAGATCAGCCTGGGCATCCGCCCAGTCTGATCAGAGTCTTCGCTGTCCGCATGGAGGTAGATGAGGCCCTTAGCTATCCTTTAAGCGCTTAGGGAAGAGTCTGATCAAATTGGGCGGATGCTCAGGCTGATCTGAGCCTGTGCTGGGCGCACGACCACTTTGTTGGTTTTATCGTGTTGAGGCTCATGTCTAGGTGTCTAATAAATGACTAGTCAGTGAAAATAAACCTCAGGTAACTGAAAACCGTATTTTTTTTCGGCTGTGGACATCAAGTGTATAATAAGTTTAAAAGCGGCTACATTGTAGGGATCATCTTGTCTTTGTCTCTCCCATAGAACTCTTTAGAAGTTGACACCAACATTCGCTCTAATATTCAAAGTTGAAAGAGAAAACTTTCGCATATACCCAGAACATCCGGACAGTTTTGTAGACCATACCTCAGACTACTCTTAAAACCTACTCATGATCTGCATTGTTTTTGAAAACAAAAAAGACTCTTCTGATTCGGCAAAATGACGATGAAAAATGCCTATGGTGCCAAACAGGTATCTTTGGCATTATCTCATGGACGGTTTCAGAACGGTATGTATGCAAATTTGAGCCGCGACACGAGAAAACCAACAAAATGGTTTAGCACCCAACGCAGACTCAGATCAGCCTGGGCAGCCACCCAGTCTGATCAGAGTCTTCGCTAAGCGCTTAAAGGGTTGCTAAGGGACGAAGCTACATCCATGCGGACAGCGAAAAATCTGATCAGACTGGGCGGATGCCCAGGCTGATCTGAGTCTGCGCTGAGCGCACAACCACTTTGTTGGTTTTCTCGTGTCGCGGCTAATTTGGTGTATTTGATGCCACGATTGCTTCCAGTAATTGATTACGTCTGAGAAAACCATTCTTATTTCGTATTGATTCAAATCTTAAAAGTTTACTTCTGTTCTTTTGTTGAAGTAGAATCTTGCATCTCTGCAAGAAAGTTTTGTAATAAATATTTATATATGACTCCGAAAATAAAGAATTATGGCGCCAGTAATCGCTTTATCTGGTTAGATATTACTCAATAACTTGAGTCGATGAAGTGTGTAGAAATGTGACGAATTTGCCAAAAAATCTTTCTTATACCGTAAATAGAAAGATTATCATTTACTGTGCATAACTAATATTTCATCCAAGTGCTTTAGCATTCAGTAAACGAATCATTATGAATAGAGAAAACGGAAACAAAACAAACCGACGATAACTAAAAGAAATTTGACCAGAACAAATAAAAGGGGAAACATAAGAAGAAGAAGAAGAAGAAAAAAGTAACAAAGCTAAAATGACAAAATTTAAAGTCTCCATAGTCCTATAAGTGGTAAAAACGTCTAAACGCAAATCGTTATGACAAGCGCTTCAATCTTCCAGTTAGGTGATAAAATATAGGATGATGTGGATAGATTGATCCATATACCTGGCAAAAAGTATGTAGAACGTGTTTTTGAAAGACGAAAATTCGTTCTACAAAATACAGGTTTCCTTTTCTGGTTTCCCGTTGAGCGATGCAATATAAACAATAGAGGTTTACTGAATGGGACTCCACTGCTGTACATTGTATTTTTACCATTTTTTCATTGTTTACGAAACCGAAACTAGGTCATTTTGGTTGGCAACTAAAATGACCCAAATCAATTTTCGAATCCTTTTTATGTGAATCTCATTGATGTTTTATTGGTTCAAAGTTGGCCAGTCGCTGTGATTTACAATGACGAGACTATGGCGAGAAGCTTGCAGCGATACCTCACGAAAAAAAAAATCATTCTGATAGAGCTATGGGGCCTTTAATCGAAATGTACTTTTCCAAATTTTGCTGTTAAAAGAACAGCCAAAATGTAATCATGGAAATCCATCGTTTGCAATTCTTGTGTACAAAGGTATATACAAGGGCCAGGTAGCTTTAACACATTCTGTTTGATTTAAGAAAATTACAGCACGTATAACTGCATGACAAGTGACAGTAAGGTTGGTAAGGTACTGTTTTGTGCTAAATGGCCCCAACATTTTGGTCTTTACTGAGCCGTTTTCTTGAGAGGAGATCGAAGGAGAAGATGGAAAAAAAATGCAAAGGAAAAAGAAATACCCCCACACCGATTGCAACGACGGCAGATGCTTGCCTATTCTTAGCCAAAATTAGTAGAACGCCACAGTTCCGAATATTTGAGCCGCGACACGAGAAAACCAACAATGTGGTTGTGCGCCCAGCGCAGACTCAGATCAGCCTGGACATCCGCCCAGTCTGATCAGAGTCTTCGCTGTCCGCATGAAGGTAGCTTAGACACTTAGCTACCCTTTAAGCGTATTGCGAAGAATCTCATCTGAATGGGTGGATGCCTTGACTGATCAGGGTCTGCGCTGGGCACACAACCACATTGTTGGTTTTCTCGTGTCGCGGCTCATTTCACGACATCTACAGGCACTCTATCATTCCTCGTAGCCTATTTTAGGTTTGACAGACGTCAGAGGGTTTTCCCTTTCCTTTCGGCATTGAACCCACTTATGGAGGACCTTTGTTTTTCGGGAAACCAAGCAGGAAGTCACAATACTTGTTCCTCTTTGCAAAAGAGCGAAAAATCATAGAGGTGTACCCATATACACACTACAAAACCCGTTATCTTCAAATACCGTATTTATCCTAATAAATGACCCTGCCTCTTTTCCGAAAATAACGTTATATTAACTTGCATGAATTCCTGTTTGGTTCTCTGGATTAGGTATCTCGTTGAAATTATGTCTTCTCTGAAAGGAAAGAATTTACCCCTATAACAGCATTTTTTTTCATTTGAGAGTTGATCACTCAAGAGAAGGGAGGCAAAAATATAGTACAGTTGCTTTCTCTGCAAGTATGCCCACATACGAGTAAGTGATGTTTTCTGCGACAGCATAACTCAAAATGTAAAGAGAACAGCGAACCGTTACAAAGAGATTTGAGCCACGACACGACAAACCAACAAAGTGGCATGTGAGCCCAGTGAAGACTCAGATCAGCCTGGGCAGCCACCAAGTCTGATCAGAATCTTCGCTAAGCGCTCAAAGAGTAGCTAAGGGCCTAAGCTTATCCCATGCCGACAGCGAAGGCTCTGATCAGACTGGTCGGATGCCCAGGCTTATCTGAGTTTTTGCTGGGTGCATATGCCACTTTGTCGGTTTTGTCGTGTCGCGGCTCAATTATTTGAAATGGCTAGTAAACGCGCAATTCCATTCCAACCACGAAATTAAAATCTCAAGCTTCTGAAAGTAGTTAGCCATAATATGGCAATGTTGTTCGACTTGACTGTATGTACATGTGTATTTGTTCACAAATATTGCAGCAATGTTCTTTACATACATATCAGCCGAGTAAAGCATTGTTATGATTTAGCATAATACAGATGACTTGTGATTTTACGCCCTTTTAAACAGTATTTTAGTCATATCAGGACGATGGGTGGGTGATTATGGAAGGCTGTATGCAATGGAATCCCGTTTACGACTGAAAAGATCCCCACCTCCAGCGAGGCTCGAACCCGAGACCGCTATATCAGCAGGTTAGCGCTTAACCTACTGAGTTACCGGGGCTCTTCATTATGATTTAGCAATCGATTAGCAAAATGCTAGATTTTTTTATCTCTAGATGGTAACAGAATTGGGTTAGTTTACTAAGATGTCTCGTAGGAATATCGAAACTTCATGACGTGCATCTTTATTAACTAAATCGTAACATCCAAAAAAAGCAGCTTACATGTCCTCTTCACTTCATGTCTCCCATAACACTGGCAGTCGTAGAACAATCCATATCCATTTACATCATTTGAGCAAATCAGACATTCTTCCAACACTATAGATAATTGCTTGTATTTTTATTTCTTCTAAGTAGAAAAGAAAACTTTAACTTGGAAGCGAAACAAACGCTTTCAAAAACTTTCCCTATTCACTAAATGGTAAAGGAAAAAATGAAGACGAAGCAAAACAAGACAAGCGAACAGACAAGAGGTCAGCTGTTTCCCAGCAGATTTGCACCAGGTTACCCTACCTAATGTACAAAAAAGCCTGAGACTAATAGAAAGCAGACAATTAAAGAAAAAGAAAATACATGTAATAACAGGCAAATTCGATGAGTTTATGTCCCCCGCCTTTGAAAAAAAGAAGGGAGAATGCACAATCCAAAATTTACTATGTCCAAAACAATAAAAGGATATACACACACGAGGTATACATTGTGAATGCAATTGATAGTATTTGAGCTAGAAATATGGCTAAGTTTTAAACGTACAAAAAGTAACAAACAAAAAAAAACACATCGTCTGGAGATTTTACAAAAACCACATGCAAGCTCTGAGACCATGTTTAAAACACCTGCACAATTTTAAAATGATTGGTTCAAAATCCTATGAGGAGCTACACACACAAGGTATCCACTGTCTATACATTTTGTTCGCATTTGGGCCTAAGTTCAAAACATGACATTTCAGGAAATGACTTTATTTATAAGCATTTTGCTTACTGTCAAATCCTGATACTTTTGAAATTGTATTGTAGTATATGTATGTAATTTATAGTTAAGAAAATATCGTTTAAACCAAAACATGACAAAAATTGACAAAAATTATCAGACTGTAATCCTAAACTCACATGAACAGCTAACGAAAATGAATGCTTTATGAAAAACTGTGGAGATTGTGCTCTCAAGGTATGTACTGTCAATAGGTCTTCTAATGTGGCAAAATGATTAAAGTCATAAATGTGAAATAGGTGGTAAAATAATAATAAAACCCCTAAGCCACATGAACATTTACAGACCAAGAGGAAGAAGCCTGCAAAGTTTCAGAATGATTCATGAAAAACTGTAAGAGGAGTTACCCACACAAGGTATGAACCGTCAGTGGGTCTTCTGATGCTGAAAAATGACTAACTTCGCAAAGCCAAAAAATAGTAAAACATTATTTGACGATAACCCCTAAGGCACATGCACATTTACAGACCATAAGAAAGAAGCCTGCAAAGTTTCAGAATGATTCATGTAAAACTGTAGGGGGAGTTGCGCACACAATGTATGTACTCAAAAGGTCTTCTGATGCTGAAAAATGACTAAGTTTGCAAAGTGAAAGAAGCAGCAAAAATTATTTGACGATAACCCCTAAGACACATGCACATCTACAGACCGTGAAAAGAAGCCTGCAAAGATGCAGAATGATTCATGAAAGACTGTAGGTCTGGAGGAGTTATGCACACAATGTACCTACTGTTAAGGGGGACGGAACTGCGGAACCACGGAAAGCCGAATACTATGTCCCCTCGCTTTTCTTCGAAAAGGCGGGGGACAATAAAACAGCGAAGAAGGCCGGCCTGCAACGGTCAGTAATAAATTACTAGGAGCTTAAATACAATTTACTTGTATACAAACCTCACCCATAATCCCGTTGTGGTTCATATTAAATAAAGCATACGATTTATTCGGTCCGTGTTAAGGACTTCTAAACTGGTAATGGATCAAAACCCGTAAAAGTCGTTTATGTCAACTTGTCTAATTACAAGCCAATGAAGTATCCAGGAAAAGAGACAAGCTTTCTATCGGGACGAAGTTTAATGTTGTATTCTCGAAAAAGTATTTGGTGGTTCCTGTTGTTAAATACGCTTTGTTTGTTTGGGGGCTTTTTTCAAGAAAGGATAAAAACGTTTGTTATAAATTGTTTTCTTTTTAAGCTTTGTAGTTTCCATAAGCAATAAAGGTTCTCTCAGTAACTCCGAACATCAGAGGCTCTTACAAAACAGAGTGGTGAAAGCTTATGCTGAGTCGCGACACGACAAAACCAACAATGTGGTTGTGCGTCCAGCGCAGACTCAGATCAGCCTGGGCATCCGCCCAGTCTGATCAGAGTCTTCGCTGTTCGCATGGAGGTCGCTTAGACCCTTAGCTACCATATAAGCGCCTAGCGAAGACTCTGATCAGACTGGGCGGATATCCAAGCTGATCAGAGTCTTCGCTGGGCGCACAACCACATTGTTGGTTTTGTCGTGTCGCGGCTCAAATGAAGCCTGATACGGACGCCAGCTTTAATGCATAACAAAAAATGATAGTCTGAATCGTCACTGTTTGTAGAGGCTCTAATGACCATTTATGCGATCCGCAGCTGATTTGGGAGTATTTGTAAGACAAGTGAGACGCACAAATTTTGATGTCTTATGCAATAACAAAAAGACGTTCGATATTCTCACACTTAATCAATCACTGTTTTCCACAGCAATCTCCATTCATTATTTACGCATGGTCTGAATACCAAACGCAAAAATCTACTTGAGATATAAGAAAACACGATATTGTGTTTCTGAGGAGACAGGCGTCTAGAAGATTTCATAGACTAAACTATCTGAAATACAAACTCGACAAAAAGTTTAGTGCATTGTTGCATATCAGTTCATCAATTGGTCGTAAGCAGTGATGAACAGAAAATCAAGTTTCTTAGAAATATCCGAGTTCCCAAAGCACTTAAAGTAGAATTTAGATTTTAAGAATAAAAACAGTACCTTGCACTCCATGGATATGGTCATCATTGACTTCCCACGTATTTACTATGATTTTATAAATGTAGTTTTAAGACCACACATTATCATTAAAAATGTTATAAAAGAAGTGGACGTAATAGAGGTACATGTAGGTAGGTAGATAAATACAAGCTGCGTACATAGTATAAAACAACGTTTGAGCAAAGTCAATGCAACGTAACCGCGATGCTTCTGATGCGGATCCCGTTTGTTGTATACGGTGGGGATTTAAAACTTCTACTTTTTATTGCTGGCTGCTGATCCTTTTACACATGACAATGTGTAATATTTTACGACAAAATGCTTGAAACTTATCAAATTTGAAGATTACGCAGTTTATTCGTATCATTTATTTGAATGACGTCAGTAAAAGAGCGTGCAGAAGGCGATGACCTCTGGTTTTAAGTCTCGGTTAGGTGCTTATCTGACGGTCTTTTGAGCTTTCTGTAATCCGTGCACATCGTCTGAGATGGTAAATTGCCGTAATTAATGCATAAAATTGTCTCGCGACGTCACTTTTTGAAATTTCAGCATTTAACTGGCCCAAAACTCTGCACCGGGTTGCGATATTTAGGCGCGATAAGCCAAATAAAGCCACAGACAGAGTTGAAACTGTTAAAATTCAATTTGATATTGTAAGAGAAATGTTTCTTCACAAATCTATACACATGAAGTGATTCATCTCTATGTAAACTGTACTAAGAACACGAGGAGGACGTGCTTATTCCTGACCGATTTGGTTGAATGATTTCAAATTCGAGATATGGGCAAAATCAGGTATAAGAGAATATATATGTTGTAAATTTTGGTGCAAGTAGCTGCAATTTTTTTTTTCAGATAGTCAAAATTAATGGGTGGAAGTTATTAAATCCCTTCAGTATATTTTCATCAAAATAGGTCACCTGTATAACTGGTCTCTTTGCTTCTTCTGTTTTTTATTATAATATATATGTAGTTTGAAATAGAAAATGGTACAAATAGATGATTTATTTATGTTCTATGTGTTTTGTTTTGCTTTCGATGCTGTTGATACAGTTTTCCTGTATTGGACTGATGCACTGTTATTGAAGATGCCCTGTTCCGTTTTGCCGTTCGCGCTTCTCCCTTTTCCTGTCGGTGTCTTGCTGGGTTGTCTTTCAAAACTGCATGCCTATCGTAAAATCATTGACACGACTGAATTTGATAACTTGTTTTAAAAGAACTCGGTATCCGGATAATAACCAGTTTGATGCAAAATCGTTTTTAAACCTTTTAAAACGTAATGGTTTTGTTTCACCAAAAACACCTACACGATTTTTTAAACGTTTCAGAATGACAACTAACATTATATAGCCTAATTCCAATCTTAAGGCCCTGTCACACTACAACGTTTCAGACAACGTATGCCGACGTATGAAAAATTTATCCAATACGCTGGCATACGCTGGAGATAAATTAAAACATCAAACAGCAGCCGGTTTTGGAACGCACACATAGCGTACTGAAACGTATAAATAACTTATTCACAACTTATCCCTAGCGTATACATGACTTATACAAGCGTATAACAGCGTGTTCCCAGCGTACCTGTAACGTTCTTGTCTTATGCCGAACGCATGCACAACGTTAGTCTAACTAACGCGGACCTTATGTACAGCGTGTTGGAGCATGCTTCGGACGATCAGATGTAAAGCGACGGCTCTCTACAACACTTTTTATTGTAGTGGACGTGGATCGATGGACATGCCTAAAAACGAAAATTAGAGAACTTTGCAGGTAGTAGCTGGCCCAAGAAAACTCCATCTTTACCACCTGCATGCCTACCGTCGTCCTATTCATCACCCGACTGCCGTGCCTACGATGGATGGAAGCCAACCTCCCTCTCGCACAGACTCCAATGCCTCTTTAGTGGTATCCGGGACGGCATCTGCAGCAGCTGTGGTAGCATCTGAAGTGTCAACCTCCTCTCAAGCCCCAAAACGACAAGCAGAAGCGGTCCAAGAAGATTCCTTATTTAAAAGTGATGAATTGCTGATCTGTATCCAATACCTATAGCTGAAGCCAATGCCGCTGGCGGAAATGTTACCTAAATACGCTCAGTGCGTTCGTGACACGTTGAATAAGTTCTAAGGTCGTCAGGCATAGGTTGGATACGTTCTGGATACGTTCGGTATAAGTTACAGGTAAGTTACCTATAAGTTAGAAATAAGTTACGCGTACGCTACACAATGGACCTGCTGGCTGCCGACGTATGTCAACGTATGATTAACTTACAAGTTACGTGCATGAACGTATGCATAACTTACCTGTCGCGTACACCAAACTTATGACTAACTTATAAACAATACGTCGGCGTACGCTGAAAATTTTATGCATGCACAAAATTTTGGGCCGCATTCGACGTACAACAACTTATACCAACGTATTTGAGCGTGCTCGTAACTTGTTCATAACGTACCCCTAACTTATTCAACGTACACCAGCGTGTTTGCTAAATTTCTCATACGTCGCCATACGCTGATGCCATACGCCACTGTGTGACAGCCACATTAAGTGTTGGCAGACTTTCATACATGTATAGCGTTAAATAATAATAATAATAATAATAATAATATAATTATTATTTTTACCATCCTTAATATTACTATTTTTGTGTACAGACTGACTGATAGATTTTTTTTTTTATATTCTGCACCTAAAAATAGCGATTTTTCATGTCAAGGTAAAAAGCCCTTTCTTTCTGTTACGAATATTTTTCATTCTCAGAGCCGTGCGCTTTTCAGTTAACATAAGACCGATTTATTTCCAAACAGAATGCCTTAGTTAAGGCATGGTCTCTGTCACATTTGATAAAGGAATGTTGACACTGAAAATGGCGACGTAATCTGCACGGGCGGCAATTTAAAATTCATGACAGAATTTTTGCCCAAAGTATGATTTCTTGTGGCGCCATCATTGTTTGGTTTAAAATTGGAAAAATATAGAGTGGAAAATGGTATATAATACAGTAAATGAAAGCTAGGGAGGAGAACTCTATAAGCGTCCGGCTTTCGTTCTAACCCCAAGCCTGTATTGTATACTATATATGTATGTATGTTACGATTTCTAAAATGAATAAAATATGTTTAACCAAATGAAAGCTATTCCAGAAATATTTGGTTTGACATAAAGGTGTCATTCAGTAATTCACAGCTTTCATGAGGAAATCCATGCCGATAACGCAGACGCGAATCTGTTTGCTAGCTGAGCGGGGCATGTATAGTTTTCCTCAGTTCATGTGTTTTTAACTTTAAACACTTCTGTACAAGCAATTATGTCCTGACACTTTTGGTGTAGGCTTTTTTCATGGCATATTTCTTAACAACAGGCGTGCAAAGTAAAGGTCCAGACTGTCCGCTATGTACCAAACTCAGGTATAGATTTGGAATTATAGTTAGGTAGCTCATGTTAGTAGGTTTTGATACAGGTTTTATTCTGATGTATGTTTCGCCCCCCCCCCCCCCCCCCCCCCTCCCCGCCTCTCTCTTTCAATATGTCTGTATATATCTCTCTCTGTGTTGGTGATGAGGATAGAAAGTAAGTAAAGGTTAATATTTTGCATACGTAAAGCATTTATGTTTTGTTAAGGTAGCGTTGTGACCAACCTACCTGGGGAAAGAGCCATTCATTTTGCTGTTCGCAGGAACTGTCCTACTACTTATGTTGCTTTACTACTGATTCATGATATCTTCCAGTAAATAATGTGCACGAATAGGCATGAATGGATGCAAACACGCGGGCATACAAACACAAACTTAAGAACAGTGTTTCTAATGCAGTCCATACAGTTTCACAAAGCACCATTCATGTCAGTCGGGCACACTTTAGTGCATTTAGTGAGTGTTGATATCTCTTTCTATTATATATTTGTATGTTACCCTCACATGATTTATATCATTTACCTTCATAACCAAGTAAGTAAGTTTTGCCAGATTTGAGCATGTCCGCTTGTAAGAACTACAGTTGCTGGTTTCGCTTCACTATCATAAGTGCCTTAAGTTCGTTCCATATTTTAACTGATGCTTTTCTTTTCATGCAATCATCGACGCAAATTACTGATCTAGTGGACTTACCCCAAACAGTTCTTCAATGAACTTCCAGAATATAATAGAGACTTACTAAAACTACCGCATCGAAGAAGATACTTGTGTTGAGACAAGTCTACACTTTGGCAGCCAATCATGTCAGGACGATGCGAGGCTGATTATGTAAGTCTCTGTGCAACGAAGCATAGGTTCGGACAGAGTCTCGGCCTCAGGTGCCTGTACACGTTCGCACCTTTCTACAATTTAGGCTTACCGCGTATTTCCTGACCCAATGGCACATGTGCACTGACTGAAATCTTACATTGCAACGTGTATATCACAAAGATTTAAGATAACGGCTGTGACCCTAATATATTATGTTGGTTGTTGCTCACAATTCAGAATCACAGAATGTGTGCCTTGTTGATGCAGCAAGGTTTTATATAAAAATGATCAAAAGGTAATTGGCGGCGCAAAAATATCAACAATAACCATAATAATTGAACATGCGTTTCGATATGAAGGTACTTCAATGAATTGAGAGTAATGTCATATAGTTATTTTTTTCGAATTCTTTCACAAACTACCAGGTTGAACAGATAAAAAAGAAGAAGAAATAGCGTGTGTCCAAATTTTCCACAAAAATCTGTAGAAAACACAGGGGGGTGTCTATTTTTTCAAGGATGACTTACTTCGCTTTCACACCTGTACGGTCACATTAATGTAGCTTCTATTCTTAAAGTGTAAAACAGCTAGACCCGCCTCCTCTTTATGAAATGAATGCATACATATATGTTGGACTCAGATCGAGGGTAAGTCCCTGATCGAGGGCCAATTCCTAGATCGAGGGCCGATTTCACATCGGGGGCCGATTTTTACAGAGCCATCCCACATTGAGGGCCGATCAAACTGTCTGCTTTAAACACCCTTTCCGTTCAGTCAGTTGGCGTCGAACATAATATAATTCTAAAATAATGTTTGGTGGTCAATTCAAAGATTAAAACAACATATGACAGATACTGAACGAGTGTTTAGTTCAATGCCCCGAAAGCCGTGTGAACACGAAAAAATCTGGGGGCGATTCGGACATAGCCAGTCCGAAATAGGGGCCGATGTTAGCCAACAATCAGAGTAATTTCAGTTCTGTAGGCCCGTCTCGTAATGTGCCAATGATAAAATTCATTAACCGATTATTAGAATAATTGTGCAGCGTATCTGCACGTACTTTTTGAAGGCAATATGAGTGTTTTTAATGCATGTACAAACTATAGCATTATATAACTTCAGAATCTATAATAATGCTACATGTACAAATTTATTTATTCGTCCTTTTTTCTTTTCACCAGTGGCAGACATTCCTCTCCTGAAATGAAAATAGTTGGAAACAATATCAATAGTCTGATGCCATGCAGGTTAAGCTAAATCTTTAGTAAACCAGGAGAGATGAGTTCAATCAGTCGCTCCGCGAGTCATTCAGATGGGTTTTGTTTGTATGACCGAATTGTTGGTGGGGCGTGAATTCCTAAGACATATCAAACAGACCCCGCAGCAAAGTTTCTATATTGCATCAAGCCTTTCCTTGTGAAGCAACTGTTTCAAAACTTGACCAAGCACTCAGTCTCTTCAAATTCCCGAAAATGTATAAATCATCTCATGGATAATCTGATAAATCTGCGCGGTTAATTGTGTTATTTTCGATGGTGCAGGGTAACTTTCAGTGCCGGGGCGTCCTACTTATTTGGATAATACAGAAGGGCAACAGCCTACTGTGCTTGCAGTCGGGGCGGATGGGGTTGTTTGGACATTTGTTCTGACCTCTATCATATCTTCTCTTCCTTGCTCTCTCTGGAAGACTGCTCGATATAATCTGAAATACTGTCTCAAAGAGCTGTTAAGCCCAAATCAACCTACCAACCAACCAACCAAAATTCTGTTCGCGCGTGCCATTAAATAGGTTTACATGTATCATGATAGAACACAGACGCACAGTAAATATAAAAGTCATGTGCGTACAATTTATCATCAAATGCTGACAATTTAACTGCTAGCGGTGAGACATGATTGGTGGTTGCTGTGAATTGACTGCTTGATCCAGAAGGCCGTGTAGGTTTTACGCCCAGACTAGTTACTCACAGAATGAAACAAAAGCAACTATTCCGTTTGGACCTTTCATTACCTTTCTGTACCTTACTTACAAATAACTGTTCCAGCATCTTCTGAATCTCGATGGTCATCATCTTAAAATGTTGGTGCGAGATAGTCCCCTATTTAACAATAAAGACAATAATGTGCCGTTTACGCAAATTAGGCTGCTTAGCGTATATTAAATAGGGAAGACTCAGATCAGCCCGTGAACCCGTGCAGTCTAGCAAGATCATTCGTTTTTGGGCTCCACATATTATATATTGACTCTGATCAGACTATACGGATGCGCAAGCTGGTCTTAGTCTTTATTGCTCGCATAAGTCAAAAGCAGCATCTAACAGCATCACTAACATGTTTCAACTGAAGTATGTGTCAAGCGTATGTGCTCGTCGGCTGATTAGTGTAAGTGCATTGTTTGAAATAACTATTTCCAAAAGAAATCCCACGTATGCCTTCGCTATCTGTTTTCTGTTAATTTGAACTTTAATTCATTCTTTATGTCTGATTACAGAACATTGACTCTGCATCCATGGAACCAATACCACAATTTCTGGGGCTTACTATACATTTCAATATAATAATATTGGTTGTTAGGGGTCTTTGAATGGTTTTGTATTGATAGAGCGTCAATATTCTTTGGTCTGATAAGCCTTGTCGTATTAATTAATGCGTTTAATTTTAATGTGCTGTTCTTTATAGTATTAGAACACAAATTCTGATGAATGATGATGAGAATTATAGTAACGCCTCTTTCTGCAGAAGAAAACTTCTCTTCTCCCTGACATCTTGTGGTATTTGACGGTCAACAGACCCTTTCCTTCTTTAGTCGCAGCCATCTTGAGTAGCTGAAAGTTTGTTTGAGCGTGATGTTACGGCGCCAAACACATAGACGTCAAATAAAACAACGCGACGTTATCGCGCGTTAGTCATAATTACGGCCCTTGATGTAGGGAAAAATAAATAGGCCCTCGATCTGTGATGAAATTTTGGCCCTCGATGTGGGATTGATAAATCAGCCCTCTATCTGCGATGAAATCGGCCCCCAATGTGGGAATCGGCCCTCGATTAGGGACTGGCCCTTGATGTGAGTCCTACATAAACATTGACTTTTTACATGGTTGAACATTTGAGAGCAAGCTACTTATTCACCAGTTCAACGTGATAGCCTGTGACAGATGTAGAAAAAGGGATTAATAGGACAGTTCTTTAAATGTATTAAAGTACCTTCAGGCTTAAATGCATTTTCAATAATGATGGTCATGTTTTAGAATTTTGCGCCGCAAATTACCCTGCGATCTTGTCTATTATAAAGCTTTTTTAACATAGATAATCCTCACAATTTGAAATTCTTATTTGTGACAACAACATAAAGAAAGCGTCCGATACGTTTTGGGAAGATCTGTTGCCTTTTCAACACTTTATGCTGATTTTTTATTTACCAGGCGCAGATAAGCGATTATCAGCTTTTAAGGTAATACGAAAGGCAAAAAAGTACAAACTTTGTTGCCGATCAGTCGTGACTCTAATGCATTGCATTTAGTCAGACACAAATCGCCTTTAGCGGACAGCCTGAAACATCTCAATGATACAATGAGAATTTTGCCATTCTGTAAATGAAATACAAAACTTTTGGTTTGTTCTGGGGAAATAAAAGCATCGCAAACGACTGCGTGATACCCCGCCACTGCAAACCATTTTCAAACGCTGATTTTTCCTGATTTATATTTTTTCTGTATAAACCCAGCACAGGGGCAGCCCCACCCCACTGAATATGGACTGAAGTCTTTGTCATGACAGGACATTTCCTTACTCTGATCACTTATGATAAGCTTCCAATAAATCACTTACCACTCCAGTCAAATACAATTTTAGTGATTTTAAACGTGGCCATGGGGCAGGGGCAAATGACCACTAAAGGGTCAAATTTTAATCGCCACAAGAAGCTTTTATTACATCTATCATCAGATGTAATTTCTGAATCTGTTAAACATTAATTTACATAGATTTTATGATCATTTTATGCATGTATTTCGCTCGTGGGCAGGGGGGGGGGGGGATAAATCCCATGGGGTGAGCATCACTGGAGGCTTTCATCACTCTGATTATTTGCTGTAAGTTTCAGAAAAATCGCTTCAATCTCTGATTTTTTATGGCATTTTTCATGATTTTGTACATGTATATAGCCCCAGGGCAGGGGCAGATAACCCCCGATGATATCATTTCTGTGCTCATACAAAGCTTTTGTTACTTTGATCATGTTTGTGAAGTTTCATCATGATACTACAAGTACTAAAGGAACTAGAGGCCAGAAACCATTTTTTGTACATTGACAAGTGCCATAACTCTGTCAGAAATTATCGAAATTTTCCCATTAACAATCCCAAGCGAGACATTCTTGGTACAAATGCATATGCAAAATTTGAAGGAAATTCGTTGATAAATACTTAAGTTATCGAACGGAAACGATATGCGGACGGACGGACGGACAGACGTACATACTACGGACGGACGGACGGACGGACACACGGACAGCCAACGTGAAAACATAATACCCCGCCACTAACGTGTGGCGGGGTATAAAAACGAGAATTCAAATACCGATAAACATCAAAATCATATTGTAAAGTATAATGCCTTTGGAAAAAGTACCAACTCAGAGTACAGTGTGGCTATACAAGTGTTTTATTCGGTGATTAAATATGTTTGGTTAAAATACATCATGCAGAATTTCAGGCCTATGCAACAGAAAAATAAAACACGAAAATAAAATTTCCTTTTAAAAGGAAGGCTTGCTTGCACAGCTAAAACAGTGAAATTTTCATGAGTTGTTATTGAAGTGAATCCGATTGTAAGTGCACTTTTTGTTGCTTACTTTTATTTAGCAAAGTTTTTAATTTCTAACTTCTTGAATGGTGGCATTGTCCACGGGTGTAAGGTAAAACAAGTGTAGAATTTATTTGAAAAACAAATTGAGGAAACACACACACACACACACACACACACACACACACACACACACACACAATAACAACAACAACAACAACAACAAAAAAAAAAAACAGTTTTCCAACGTTTTGGCCGGCCGTAATAGGCATGCCTCAAGATAAATAAATATATGGACCTATTTCAAGTCTTTTCTTTACGGCTGTTGAGTCACATTTAGTCTGAATCAAAATTTTAGGAAAGACTGTTTCAAACCCATGTCTATGGAATCTTGGCACATCTGAACTTGGCATCAAAAGAAGAAATAAATTAATATTTACTGAAGTTTATTTTTGTTTAAGTGGCATCAGTGGCAGTGACTGGAACAAAACTTTGACACTCTGAGAAGAAAATGCATGCTGTTATTGTTTTGACAATAACTTGCTTTACACCATTTAGGAACAACAAAGCACGGAACCTATTGCGTTCGTATTTCCATGAACTCCCGACAAATGAATTTATCTTTTATATGTATACTATGTTTTTACATCAGTTTTGTTTACTCATTCGTGAAGTTCTGACTAATTAAACGCCAAGCAAAGGACGAATAATAGTTACGTGTTTGGTAATGAAGTACAGCAGCCGTCACTATGACATGACGTATATCAATCGTTACGTCGGCCAATCATCTATTTGAACTATCCGTGTCGTTGCTTACGCGTAAGTTGCATGAATGTGTGTTGTTCGTGGATGTATGAACATCGTCAGCCAAGTATAGGTTCATCTAAGGAAATCGTCGTTGAGTGTAAATATTTCTCTGTACATTTGTATAGCTGAACTAAGAAGGCAACATTAGAGAGTGTTATAAAAGTAAGAAAAATGTCCAAACACCCCAACCCGCACCTACCGGCCCTTGTCCTACTATAATCCAAATAAGTAGGACGCCCCGGCACTGGAAGTTATACCCAGCATCATCGCACCAACCAACCAATCCCTCCCTTGTCATAAAGCTGTCAATGAATCCCTAACAGTTTCAAATTTTAACAATTCTGAGTTTCAAATGTTAAAAACTCTGAATTGTCCCCTTTTTCTGTATCATTGTTCAGGCTATTCATGAACATGTTGATGGCCAAAAGGAAATTTATCAGATGCTAAAAATGTGGACATAATATATCGCTTTGCGCCATGGAAAGGCCTGTTGCAATGCGTAAGCGTTAAGTACTCACCGACACTACCGACTTACATACATAACACGGTCAGTTCTACATACAAGCAATTAAGCCACACATTTATTGAAATGCGTATCTTCGATGCACACGGCGGAAATTCTGTTTACTTCCAGCATATTTATTCGTTTAACTGTCTGATTTTTTTCCTACATAGTAGACTTTTTTTCCAAAGTGTTTCCTCTTTTCATCCTCACGGAGCATGTATTACGGTGCACAAAGTCGGTGCAGGTCGGTGCAGGGGGGGGGGGCATGCTGTTTGGACATTGGTTTCCGCCACATGTTTCTCTGTACCTGACTGTGCCGCTTTTGGTAAATTCATACGCCGTGTGGCTGAGGAGGGGGAAACCATTGATTCCAGTGTGTAGTTTTTAGGAAGTGACTGTACTCTGACACCATGGATGCAGTGCCACGTAAGTGGAAAAAAATATTCAATGTTCGCTGTATTTTTTTTTCTAAATCTAAACAATAGATTTGAACTCAGCTCTTTCAGTTTTTACAGATACACATATCAGCCCACTCCGGCATAAGCGCAGTCTTATCAGTCTATCCTCAGCATGAAAGATGTCTGCATCATGGATAATCATGAAGAATATTTATGCCGAAAAGACTGATCAGATCCCATGAAGGCACCGGCGCTGGACAGTGTGCCGGCTGCTCTGACCAGTCAGATTATGCGATGCCCTAAGGCCTATTTTTCGCGACGCCGCTGCATGATTTTTGGAAAAGCTAATGCTTTGCGCTATTGCTATATATAAACACTGCAGTACACACTCTCCAGATATTTTCCGACTAAGTGTGACGTATCGTTTCTTCCGAAAATAACTCGGTATCACTAAACCACTTGAATACTGGCTTGCCGCCGAGACGGCAAGCCAATAAGGACATTCAGAAAGTACCTCTGATTATATAAATTTACGTATAAAAAGTTAAAGATCTAGTTTCAACATATATGTCTTTAGTGTCGCTAAATCACAAAGGTATGGAAAAATAGATGCTGCTCAGATCCAGAGGAATCCGCAGAGTTGAAACAAAATCTCTAACCACACCACGGTGATGTTCACGCACATAACACGTCAGGTTTACGTATGGTATAAGGCTCCGTTCCACATTGACTTTAAACTATGCTAAGCATACCTTTCGCACTTTAAATATACTTAAATGGAAATGCCAGATCTGTTTTGCAGTCGAACTTAGAAACGTCAGAGGTAATAAAACAGGAAGCTGTAAATCTGAAGGTGATTAGATTTGTTTGACTACAACTCGATTTGTAAAGGTTGAGAGGACTGTTGTGGGTAAACATGCCGGAGTTTTCGTTCTGTAGACAGGAGTTTGTCACAAGAAAACTGTCATCAGTTCATTAAATCATAGACTGGCTCCAGTCCCTATGTTTTATGTTTGGTTCTGACCATAGGTTGGCCCTCATAATAAAATGGGCCACTTTAAGACGTGTACTATTTTGATAACATATAACTATTGAGTCTCGAAGCAGGCTATAAAGTTCAGGGAATACTATTCCCACAACTTTATAGCCTGCTTCGAGAACTACGAGGAGCGATCGAAAAGTTCTGAGCCTAAGATATTTCTAGTAAATCTGCACTTGCGTGCTTAACACGAATATAATTAGTTGTCTTTTACTAGCTTTCGATGGAAGTTTCAAAAATATTTGGAGAAAGTTTACTTTTTTCCAGCACCTTAAACACAAGAGGGGTGGCATATTTTTAAAATAGCATTTAAAATCTATTTGTCTTGCCTTACTTTGAAAAATTGTTATTCACATTCTACAAGATTTAAACGGTTCTTGTTGTAGTACATGAAAGTATGATAATTTGTCAATAGTTTGATGGAAATGCTAAATATTTTGGCATCAGATAGCTTTACCGGAAACCCTTAAATATTGCAACCCTGAAATTTAGAGACCCATATCCTACTTTCGTGTTTGTGAGGAACGTGGCGAGCAAAATCAAACAATGTTTACACACATATAAACATTGACATCTTACATGATTTTTGTCAAAAAGAGTTAAAGGATATCCGTTTCTGTGCACGCAGAACATGCGACTCCGATTGTGCACTTTCTGTCTGCAGAAACTCTCAAAATAGACACTTTCTGAAAATTAAAATTTTGCTTTTAATTCTGAAATGGAATAAATTTACGTTTGCACATATCATCAATTACCGGGATGCTGCAGGACATATATTTGCAAAAAACAATTGCAAATGTTTGACTCTGCTAAAGTTATGGTCGGTCAAAGAGTTATACAGTGCACTCATGGGGGTAACTGCAAAAGGTGAAGTGTTATCCAATTGATATTTAAGATAAATTCCCGAAATTTGGTGATTGTTGCTCTGTAGAATGGATGTTTAGAATCAATAGCTCAAATTTGCTCTAAAGATTCAAAACATGGTGGGGCTTAGAACTTTTCGATCGCTCCTCGTATATGAAAGCAAATTTATCTACAGTATAAGATTAAATATATCTCGTTCATGAATCAAATTTTGATAAGTCATCTTTTCAAGAGAGAAAACTTAGGCTGACCTATGAATTTTAGCTGTAAATCTCCATCAGTTTTATGAACATCTCTCTGCAAAAAGGAATTATTTGATGCGCCAAACAAAATGTTCTAGTATCAAATTTAGGGCATGAAATGGCATGGTTTCAACCTTAAATGTTCACAAGATTAGTATTGGATGTAGCATAAGCATATTAAAAACAGCATTCCAAAGTTTTAGGGAATGATTTTGTAAAGCTTTGAGAATCCTTCACAAGTTTGGGCTAAGGATAGTTAAAATCTAGAAGGCCCAATGATTATGGCAATGAAAACAAATTTTATTTAATTTTTCATTGACGCATATCTTAACTGCAGTAGTTTAAATGCGGTTGGTCCTGATTTTCGTCCTTTTTCGGCGACGTTAGCATTGACAATGGAAAATTCGTGTTTCTAAATGTTCGGCGTTGTATAAACTGTTGTCTTTCACAAACTAAAGGCTCTAGGTTGATAAGTATTTTTTGTAAATTGCCTTGTTCACCTACCTTTCTGACAGTATATATTTTAATGCGACCTGCTGAGCAGCAGTAGCGCAATTAATTTTCTTGCACTCTAACAAATACACATAAGTCAATGGGATTTTAAAAAAGTTGACTCACTTTTGGCACGGTGCTGTAGTTTTTTCTGGTCGCATCAAGTTTTTGAATGCAGAAGAATATCTATAGCGAATGACTATATGTGTGAATCCGCATGCTCAAAGGTTTTTACGGTTCACATCTGGCAAAATGCTAATTTTAAACGGATTAAAGATGCGCAGGGTTACGCTAAGCGACACTTCTCTGTTTTTTCCTACAAAAATGTAGACTTTAATGGAAATGTCAGGTCTGTTTTACAACAGTGCTCCTAACCTTCAGCTGTAACAAAACAGACTACTGTGAATTTGATGATGATTTGATTATTTTTACTACCACTCGTAGAACTCGATTTATAAGCTGATAAGACGAGAAAGCTAGTCTTGTGAACAAACATGAACTACCTACGTTTGGGAGACAGAAAATTAAGGAAATGAAGCTGTCGTTTATCTTTATTTATTTTGCACAGGCATACTGCTAGGAACTTAAAGACCCGGAGGATACGGCAGGGCAGATAATGGTCGGCATCTGCGTACCAACTGGATATGGACATATCTTAGGTGCAGGAAAAGCTATCTATGTTTCTAAGCCTATGATAAAGAGCTATATGAAAGCAACTCACCTAGAAGCTATTACATGTAAATGAATGTCGGGCAAAACAAATCGGAAAACAATGTAGACGAATCAATCGTTACATGTATGTGATAAAACATTCATTAACCTTTGATATTATCTCGAGGTTATAAAACTGTATGCAATTCCAATGCGTATGCAAACTTTGCGTTTTTAGTGCTGAGACTGTTTGTAGTGATTGATTAACGCTGAGAAAACCGTACTTTAAATCTACTGATTACCGTGTGTAACCTAAATATTGGGGGCATATTAACCTATTATAGTAATATTCTACATTGTATTTTAAATACGTTGAATTAATTATGGCATTTCAAGCCTCTACAAATACTTAGCAAAATGTGACAAAACAATTCGACTCATACGTATGTTAACTTGTCAGTGCAAAATTTCAACCTTTCTAAAATATTAACAGTAGGCCTGTAAATGGTGGAGATCTCACAAAACACCAGGAAATGGCCAAACCGAATCTTACTTCAAAGCAGATACCGTGCACATATATGCTTAACAGACACATGATATCATATTATATGTTGCCAACTATATGAGGAAACTTGACTTTTTTAATTTCCAAGTTTTTATGGAATTGTTCGTTTACCAGAGTAGTTAGTGTGGGCTTGCCGGGGCACATTGTAAACACCGAATTAAATGACTTCATCATAATTATTTGTTTGAGAAAATCTGTAGTTTCTGTTGAAAGCATTTCAGTTTGGAATGCCATTGGAAAACTGGTCGAGCATGTCAAATACTGTTTCCCATGCTCCAATACCAATAACGCCATAGATATGTTACCATAGCAACTAAGACTTCAAATTGATGTCAAAGTATCGTCATCAAGACGTCATTCTGCCAAGGCACGAAACACAACAGTTTGTAATTCCATAGCTATTATGGTAATAGATATATGACGTAATTGGCATCGGAGCACTGCTCCGCCAATTTTTCAATGACATTACAGAAAAAAATCTTTCAACAGAATATCCAGATTTTCTGAAACAAATCATTTTTTTCTCAAGTCATTCCGTGTTTCTTTATTCAGATCAGACTGCAATGAATAATCTTAACTGGTGTGCCCAAATTATCAAAGCTATTCTAACATTTACGGAAAGCATCTGCTAAGTTTTGGGTAGCTCTGTTGTATTTTTGGCATGTTTCCCCAAAAGTAGCGATGAAAACTCTAGTCCGTATTAGAGTTATACAAAACATTTACTTTAAGATCGTGAATGATTTTTGTCGCCTTGTAACGTAGGTTTAAAGGTGTAGGCTACTGCTAAGCACATTAGATTAAAGCCATGCCTGTAATGCCGTAACATTTCATGTTGTATTTTATGTTATCAGAACATTTTGTTTGGCATAATAACTAATTGCTTTCTGCAGAAAGATGTGCATAAAATTGGTTGAGATTTACTGCTGTAAGTCATAGTTCAGCCGTCAGTCCTCTCATATAAATATGACTTTATTATTGGAAAAAGCTTGGCTTCCTTCGAAACGAATATCTCAGAATGAATGAGATTAAATCTGGAGTTAAAATGAAGAGAAAGGCTTTGAGATAAGAAGGTACCAAGACATGTATCGGAAACTGCCTTTTACGGTTGGTTAAGGGAAGATTTCCCGTGGCCATACCCACTGGTCAAACAAGATTGAATAAATCTTGAATATAGGGATCAAACATGGTTTTTCATGCATTAACGTTTGCCAGATCCCTCGGGAGATGTTGGAAACCTCGGCCTTCGCATTAACGTTTGCCAGGTCCCTCGGGAGATGTTGGAAACCTCGGCCAAGGTTTCCAACATCTCCCGAGGGACCTGGCAAACATTAATGCATTGGAAACAAATGTTTGATCTCTGTTATTGCATAATTCAACAAATTATTCGTTAAAATTTGAGAAAAAACTTGGCACTCTATTTTGTCACCGTTTGACAGCCAACGCGCTGGTGCATTTGTTTGCTAATATTCGTCTTCCGGGCCCGACAGCATTCATTCTATTTAAAATGGCTGCCATCATCCTATTCAACCTCAATATTTCGGAAAAGTGTCCAAGATGGTCGTTGTAGATGCAAAATGGATGGTAAATTAATCAACAAAAAGCAGATACCTTGAGCAATAATTTCCATGCAGAACAAGCCTGATCCATTCATATACCATCCTGCAGTTCTTGATTACTGAAAGCTTAGGATGCATGTTTTCTTTAACACTTATTTACTCTCCATTTGGCATCGTAAGAATGAAGACAACATGGCTTTGAAATCCGTGTCGGTACTTTATGACGTAATAAGAGTACAAAGCATGATGACGTCATAAGAAAACATAGGTAGCATGCGACCAATTATTGTAAATTAACCGAAAGGGGAGAGGCTAGAGTGCATGGCGGTTTTTAGTGGCCCGGCACAAGCATAATGAAAGTTCTGTCATCGTGCATCAACAGCGCGAGAAAACCTTTGTTGAAACACGGCTTTTCGCCTGTTGATGCACGGCTGTTAATACCTCTCGGCACTGCTTTTTATGCAATAATCAACATTGATTCAACGTGACGACGTTGAATCAAGGTTGACTCAGTGTTGATGGAACCTTGTGCGCCTGCTGGGTAAGGACAGTGTGTATCAAAGGCCCGCCGTATCCTAGCACAGCATATGAAAGACGGAGCCCATTCCTCTTCTTTCGCTGTCTTTCATCTTCCCAGTACCCATTTATTGCTGAACTGACAGAGTTTTTCAGTGACTTGTTAAACCGTTGGGCTGTCGAACCCGAGACTTTCTGTACAACAGCCGAGCCCCTCTATCCACTCGACCATGTCGCCTCTCTTTAATATTGAAATACTTATTTAATTAAAAACTGTTTATCATTCAATGATTATAACAACATTACAATTTCTAAGGAAAGTCTCTCTCGATCTTTCATTGGCCGGTTTCGGTAGTTTGATAAAATCCATTTTATGAAATTCACGCAAAGTGGATGATCTATTTTAGCAGTGTACCATCCGAGATATCCGAGCCTAGCTTTACAATTCGATTTAAAGGTTATTAACGATAAGCAAATAACCCAAGTGGCAAGGAACGTCAAAATTGTATCATATCAACGTCAATGCGACGCCGTCAGCGATGTCGAAATGACGTCATTTCGACGTCGTGTGCCGCTACCCAACAACACATGACGTCCTACTGACGTCGATGCGCCGTTATTACGTCGCATCGACGTCATTACGACGCCTGTATGACGTCATGTGCTTCTGGGCGAGGAAGGCTGTGACTAGACGGCACAGATGCAATACATTCCATGCATGATTCTTTAATCCTCAGTATTATCGTACTCTATGCCTTATTTATGAATCAGTTGAAGTAAATGACAGGAGAAACATTAGGTGTAGGCTTACTGTGCTAAACAACCTTCAATTTTTTTTTGTTTGATTAGAACTTTGGGGTCATATTTTTGAATACGGTGTATGGCTGCATCTGTTAAGACTTGTAGGGTTATTTTCAGAAACCTTTCAACATTTTGATGCACTCTAATGGAAATGTCAGGTCCGTTTTACAAGCGTACTACGAAATGTCAGTTGTAATAAAACAGGCTGATGCGAATTTCAAGATGATTTGATTAGTTTTACTACTAAGACTCATTTTGTAAGCTGATACGATATTGAGAATAGCCTTGTTGTATAGTATAGGACTACCCTCGAATACAGCTACTTCAGTAGCTGTATTCGGAGGAAGCCTACATAAAGAGCTATTCATACGTATAGAGCTGTCATTCTGAAGGTAGCTGTATTCCGAGCAGAACATGTTTTCCTGCGAATGAAGCAGCCCCGATCCAGGGGGAGGGCTTTGGGGATTCAGCCCTGCCATTTGGGCCTTTGTGTTATGTGTAGGCCCCTCAGATGATAAGGCGTATCTGATGACAGTTTGAGATAATTTAACCATTTGGTTAAGTTAAAATATATGTTGTGACATCTCATTAGAATCGCCTCGGCGAGGCGATTCTGATGAGATAACACAACATATATTTCAAAGCAGAAAAAGACTTAATCAAAAATTTTCATCGATATGATCCCTAATTGGTTCCTAAGCCCCCCCTCCCCCCCCCCCCCCCCCCACACACACACATACACATCTCGGCACCTCCTAGCCCCACCAGTTATCCAGAGCCCCACCAGTATATGGTGGTCTGGATCCAGGTGTGAAGCTATCCTGGGCTTGGTGATCCTAGATTGCAGACAACAAAGATTTAGTGCTACAGACACGTTGATTGATATTTTCGAGTAGTTTGTCTTCTTTTGTTTCCTCTGTCAGTCTCTGTCAGTCTCTGAGACTGGAATCCTAACTTCTTTTGGGTTCCGTTCGCATGTAACTGGGAACCATGAGCGGCCATGCATGTGCAAATTAATCAAAATTGTATAATTAAGGCTTGAGCTATGGCCCTTTAATTACAAATTTATGATAGTGGCTGGGTATTATGTTTTAGTGCCGAAAATGACAATAGGTGGCGGGGTTTGAAAAAGTACAAAGAAATGTGGACTATCTCTTTGTTGCCCTTCATCAATGAACTAAGATTCATTTGACTAGCTCTAAGACTCTTAGTAAGAGTTATCGCAGCGTGCGTATAGACTTTCTCTTTTGTTGCTATATAACAAGAATTTGGGGCTGGCTTAGTTAACGTAGTTCGATACCTTTGGCGACGTCATGGGTAAAAAATCGAAATACCTTGGATTTTGATGAAACTTGCCTGAAATATACTCTGACATGTTGCACTTTTGATGGTATTATTTGTTTTGAGGAATCTGTATTCGTCTGATATTAATGCGCCATCTAACGTAATACGATGTTTCTTATAAAAACATTAACGTTTTGTACCATATCTTGCGTATTTCCTGTCGGATTTTGTTTTCAGAACACTCAATCAACAGTGTTTTAATCTCTCTGTAATTTGGTATATACATTTTGATGGTGGAGAACAGCATTTATGACTTAAAAACGTTAAATCCTAGCACCTGTATCTCTTTTGACGCTATAAAAGTTCGAACCCTTCAACTGTTGAAGCAGACATTTCTCCAAAACAAGCCTGGCGACACTATACAAAATTACGACGAAAATAAAGAGCGGATTTCGTAGAATAAGAAATGCAAATAAAAATATAGGGTGATCGCGTAAAGTATTAATGAAAAATTCATCTGAAAGAAAAAAAATATATATTAAGAGACGAACGTCAGCGACACGTAACGTTACAAATTCTTCGTCATTTTTTGAGACGTTGCGTAGTCTGATCAATTCTCTACTGTATACTCGAAATAGATGTTTCTATTATTTTAACGTGGAAACGTCTATAATACTGTTCTTTTTGTGCACTCCAGGAGGATAGAAATAACCCAATACGGCATAAAAAAACATGGTATTGTATGCACATAAATCTTCAACGTACTACAGCTGTATAACGTGCAAGCCTCGCAGGGTCACAGCCACACTAACTAGCAACACGGACGAACGGATGCCCTAGCTGATCTGAGTCTTCGCTTTGCGCACATGTCACTTTGTTGATTTTGTCAGGTCGCGGCTCAATTATAACCTGTCACTGGTGATATTCGAACAGTATTAGAGGTATCAGCAGATCAGTGATTTTGTTACCTGTGAGTCCCGCCGTTTCATATAACGTTTTTTTTTGGCTATTAAACAGGGGGTTTCCATCTCTAGACTGACCCCAAACATCTAAATCTTAAGAAATTCTGCTATAAGATGGGGTTTGCCCTTCCAAAAATATCCCCAAAAATATAGATCCGTCTAGATTTTTTGGAATCGTGTTAAAAGGGAAAAAAAATCTCCATCTTATAAACGAAGACATACGTGACACGACAAAACCAACAAAGTGGCATGTGCGCCCAGCCAAGACAGCACGATCAGCCTGGTTATTCGCCCATTCTGATAAGAGTCTTCGCTGTGCGCTTTTAGGTTAGATAAGGGGCTACGCTATCTCAGTGCGGACAGCGAAGACCCTGATCAGACTGTGTGGATGCCCAGACTGATGTTAGTCTTTGCAGGGCGCACATGCCACTTTGTCGGTTTTGTCGTGTCGCGGCTCAATTATAGAAGTGTACCCATACACCTTAATCGAATGCTCAGGTGTGAGTCTTTATTATAACTTGAAACTCGCTTTTCCTAAATCGATATTCGCTTTTTATGACCCGAAACTTGCTTTTTATAACTCGAAACTCGCTTTTTATGACTCGATACTGTAAAAAATAAACCCTCGGGCAAATTAGAGTTACGGTAGTAAATCAGCCACTGCCAAAATACCTTCAATAAGCATAACTGTGAATGGAAATACTTTCTGAGGTACGAACTCCACTATTTTTTTTGCCTTTCTTCTCAGTAAGGGTCAACTCTTAAAGCAAAGAATTTGCAACTCTAGGAGCAAATTCTTTCCTTTAACAGTAGACCCTGTTTCAAAGAGCAACCGCAATCAGAGAAGCAACCAGGCTTTCATGCAAGTTAATATAACATTTTTTTAGAAAATAGTCAGGGGGGCGTTTATTAGAGCCGGGGCGTTTGTTATGATTCATACGGTAATTGATTTTGCAGAAAATATTTTATTTATTTTCACTTATACAAGATAAGATAAGATAAGATAATTTTATTAACGTCTCACCAATTTTACATGTACATAAACACAGTTAAAAAAATCGATATAAGATGTAAAATTGCGACTCAATATTGAGCTATGAGAGACGATCGCTCTAAAATGTGTCTGTTCTTGTGTCCTGCACCAGCACTACATCCCCTAAATACCCCACACTGAGCCAAGGAAGACGGTTATCCAACCAGCAAGTCAACGCTTCCAGACTCAGCCAGGAGTCTTAAATGCAGTACTGGGACAAAACAGCAATTAGTATGATAAAAAAGCGACACGCATTATCTATGAGCCATTATCACTCATGTACATGTATATACATGTATTTAGATTATTTGTCGTAGACATATCAGAGCATGCATGACCTGCATCCGGGTTTTTATTGTATGGGGGATAATAAACACAATCTACCATTTGTGAAAAAAAAAAACAGTTTCAAAGTGACGTTTTTTGAATATAAACTTTATTTTGGCTTCGTTTCCTTTTTAATTTAATCGCCGTTATTTGCGGATAGACGTGTTTTATTCAATAATAACGAATGACGAAAAGTGTATTTGCAAATTTCATGACCCGTTTGAGCAGCCGTAAATCAGGCGCATTCGAGTTTTCCAATCGTGTATTTAAAGGTCTAGTATGAAAGCCATAACCGCACCGCGCTTCCGATCTGCCGCGCCAGAAATCAGTTTTCTTTAACAACTGATGTATTTCTAACTAAAATTACAAGGAAACAAACAGTGCTTCCACTAGTGGAAGTCTGGGGGCCTGTGACTTCTAAAACTGAATGCCAGGATGTCAGTGACTTCCAATTTTTATCATAACCTACCATTTATAAAGTGAATATTGACTTAAATAATGAGTTAAATTTGTTGTAATAATGGTATTTCACCCATTAATGAAGGAGAAAGCAATATAAATATGGACATTCTGGAAGAAACCAAGTCTATCCTTCAGCATGATTTCCAAATGACAAACATTGGAAGTCATATGACTTCCTGATTTTGATGGTTAGTGCTAGCACTGAACAAAATACAATGAGAACAAAAAAACTACTTTTCGAAGCTGAACAAAAAATCAGACATACACCTTATCTTTTTGAATTTATATACTAAGTCATCATAAAATTCTGGTTCCGATAGGCCTTCATGTGAAAGTGATTTTAACCTGACATTGAGTTTTGAAACCAATACATTGCATCGGCGATAAAAGTTTCTAGATAAGGAATTATTTCGATGCAGGCTTATCTTGATACTCATTCGCTCAATTGCACACACGCTCACTCACTCACAAACTCACGAATTCACTCCCTTATCAATTGGGCCAAACGAAGTCAGGGAAAATCATGAAAATATGAGGCAGAAAAGGCTAAGAAATAGACTTTTAATGAGTGTTCCCCCGGTTACGGCTAGCTCCTGGTGAGGTATCGGTATTTTTGCAGTTCAGTCATGCCATTAAATCTTACTTGTGGCAAATAAACTAGGATATCGAAGTTGTATGAAAATGAGTAAGGAAAACATCAGTTTCGGCCATGGTGCCGCATGGTTATATATCTATGCGCCAGTCATTTGTATCCACACACCCCACCTACAGAAATGGATTTTTTACATTTCAGAGACCTGTGATGATTAGCTGATGGTAACAATCTTGCTCTTATTTCGACCATATACTACAGAAAATCTCAAAGGGTAAAGGACCACAATCTTAAAACTCCGGCACTATGGAAACAATTAAAATATATTTGCCCTGCACCTTGGTCCGGCTATCCCAGCGCCATTGTATTATTGTAGGCCCGGAACGTCCCGTTACCATAGTCTAGCTGCAGTTGCAGTTATCCGTTGAGGGGTTATTGGGTTGCCCTTTATATTAATTCATGTTTTTCCATCATTTTGAAGGACTTCTTATTAAATCAACAACCCAACAAACTCTATTCGTTTATTGTGTTTCCGTACATTCCTGGCGCAGCCCATCTTCGTAGGTTGGGGCGAGGATGCAAATGACAGCAGATCGAATTGACCCGGACGAGTTGAATGGAGGCCGAGTTGACCCAGGAGCCGTGAAGACCCCAGGCTTACAGAAAGCAGGCCGAGTTGACCCGCTTCTTCTATGACATACTATCGTCAGACAATAGTTGTAATCGAACTCGACCAAGGCTGATCACGATAATCACTCGGGAATTCATGTTTTTTTCCTTGAACAAGACACATTTACTTTACAAAAGTACTGACAATACCCAGGAAGCGGTGGATCCGTCCTGACATGACTAAAAAGTTGTTCTTTAAAAACGAATTTCATCTTCGACAATTATCTTTTTTAAAGATGTTTCTTGTGTTTACTCAGGATGTTTTGTATGTGCGGCGTCGTGTGAAACGGCACCTTACGACAGGGAAGATTCAGATCAACTTGTGCATCTGCACATTGTTCTCTGATAATATAAATAATATATGGACCCATGAAAATATATACAGCTGAAAATGTCAACACTTGTCCGTCTGCATTGATTCACAGACCGAATTAACACAGTGTATAAGCGGACAGTCACCAAATCGGAAGCGACAATTGACTGTACACCCGAAAATCATTAGTGACACATAAACAACTTGTGAGGTGAAACGGTCAAAAGCAGGTAAGTCCTTATCGAATTTGTTCTTTTAGATGCGGTTTTCGACATCGGGGAGAGAATTGGATGTACTTCACCTGTAGCATTGTCAGTTTGACATATCACCACCCAATCTCTGTGTAAAAATCAAGTTTTCCTGCTTAATCACCAATTTTGCTTTAATTTCTGTCGATCGACACGGACAATCGGGGTTATAAAGACTAGAATTATGGCATCATTTCTGTTAAAACCAACATAAAATCATCGCTACACCTTTATCCTGTGATATCCAATAGCTGAATCCATCGAAACATTACTTAAAGCAAATATATTGCCTCCTGAATCGCACACGTTCGTCTCATTCGACTGTCCGACTAGTGACAAAAACAAAAAATGGTGTTGAACGACTAGCGACGATTTTCTTGTAAGTCTTATTGAGCAGAAAATGTGTTAGTAAATATTTTTACTTATGTATTCTTTATCGAAATATAACGACAACGGAGGGTAAGAACTTCTACTGGATTGAGTTTGTTACAGAAGTCCAGTATGCTGTTTATATCTACCATAAATTTGCACAGATTAGCATGGCAGGCTGAATGATTTATTCGTAAGATTCGAAATAACTTGAAAATACTGAGAGTGTTTCTGATTTTTTCTGTGTAAAGAAAATGTACTTTGAATGTGTTTTTCAACAGGTGAAACTAATCTCAATGGTCAGACTAGCAGCTTAAAAGTTATGAAACGGCACAATATTGTCCCCTAGATCTACATTGATACCCTATGCTGCTCTTGTGGATATCCATTTTCTCTGAGTTGAAAACAATTTTCAATCATATCAATGATTTTTAATCATGAAAAACGTGTTTTATATCGACTGAACAGGTAACCGTAATGATAACCTATCGGATTTTTCCAATCGTTACCTTTGACCTTTCTCCTCCAGTCCAACCGGAAACTCGAAAACTCCAAGCTCGCTTATTAATGTAATTTGTGGTATTTGACCAATGACCATCGATTTTCTTCACAGACACAGAATTTGCTTAGAAAATTGATCGATTAATAATAATTAAGGTCAAAATGTATTTTTACAGGTAAGGGGTGGTTGGGGTTTACATGTAGCTTTCTTTACTTTTTATTGCATTGATGGTTGCTTAAACGGTACCGGAAGACGGAAAATGCGAATTTCTGAAAACCAGTAACGCACCACAAAAGCGGTACGCGGCTAGGTCACAATTTTGATTGAAATGTTGACAGAGAAAAATTTAGCCATATGATTTCTTTATCAAGAAATGCTTGATAGCCTTCTCCCTAAATGATGATCCCAGTGGAAGCATCCAAAACGATATTTTAATTACCTTTTTCAAGCATTTGTTGAAAATGATCGTCATGAATGTGAAAATACAATCACTACTAGTCGGACAGTTTTTGTTTCTTGGTATGTCGCTAATGATTAGGTACAGTTGTCACTAGTCGGACAGTCGAATGAGACGAACGTGTGCGATTCAGGAGGCAATATATTTGTTTTAAGTAATGTTTCGATGGATTCAGCTATTGGATATCACAGGATAAAGGTGTAGCGATGATTTTATGTTGGTTTTAACAGAAATGATGCCTTAATTCTAGTCTTTATAACCCCGATTGTCCGTGTCGATCGACAGAAATTAAAGCAAAACTGGTGATTAAGCAGGAAAACTTGATTTTTACACAGAGATCGGGTGGTGATATGTCAAACTGACAATGCTACAGGTGAAGTACATCCAATTCTCTCCCCGATGTCGAAAACCGCATCTAAAAGAACAAATTCGATAAGGACTTACCTGCTTTTGACCGTTTCACCTCACAAGTTGTTTATGTGTCACTAATGATTTTCGGGTGTACAGTCAGTTGTCGCTTCCGATTTGGTGACTGTCCGCTTATACACTGTGTGTTAATTCGGTCTGTGAATCAATGCAGACGGACAAGTGTTGACATTTTCAGCTGTATATATTTTCATGGGTCCATATATTATTTATATATATCTCAAAGTGACGTCGCACGCGCAGCTTTATCTTTTTCTTGCAATTTTTCGCTAAAGTACGATTTTTCACCATTTCTTTGCGCGATGACCGCCTCTTTTTATTTCAAAACCTGTTTTGTAACTCTGTAAAGAGCATTTTAGTGACATTTTTATATGGCCTTTCCGGGTGTTTTTCTGAGATAAACTCGCATTAATCTGTGAAGGGTAGCACTTTCCTAACGTCAAAATAATGTTGGTTACTATGGTAAAGGTTTTATTTTTTAGCTCCGTTTGGTTCTTTACCAAAATAAAAATTGAAGTAACTCAACAAGCAATAAACAGGTGTTAAAAGAGCAGATTTGCGAAGGAGCTGGCCTAAATGTTACAAAATTGTAACCCTATAAAGGCGGATTTTCTCTAAAATGACATACTGCCGCTAGGTGGCGCTTCATGGTGAAATAAAATAAATTACATGACAAATGAATACAGTTAAAAACACTAGACATGTTAGACAACGATCAGAACAAGTTTCATCAAATTCCCTGATGTCGGCGATTTTTTTTTTCATGAAATGCGACAAAGGTAACGAACTACCTTAAAACATGACGTTATTTATCTTCTTATTAGCCTGCTTCATTATTTTATCGTAGAAACTTTTCAAGATCGCAGGATACAGTATTTCCGGACGGGTGGACGGCTAACCAACAGAACCTTCCGGCACTAAATTCATAGGTCTTAATCTTAATTTTAGTGCAAAAGTAGCCATATTCGTAGCGACGCATGTTTGTCTACGAATACAGCAACAAAATACAGTAGCGCTATGCATAAATATAGACCTAACGAAGTATGTAGGCCTATTCGAAGATAGCCCTATCTGAGTTTTGTGGATTAGTGTAACTGCACACCTCTGAACTATAATCATGCATACCTATTAACACTTAGTGGACTTTTCCGCCCAACAGTTCGGGCAGATCCAGTTTCAATATAAGGGGCGTCAAATTTTATTTTAATCCTTAATGCGCCAAGAAGCAGACGACAAAATTTACGTCTGCAGATTTCAAATAATGTTTCGTCAAAATTATATCATGTTGAGAATTCAAAGACTAGAGGCGGCAAACAGTGAAGATCCAGGTGAGGTGGCTCATTATGAGCCACCTCATCTGGATCTACACTGTTTGTAAATTTAACTATTTTCATTTTTTGGCGCTTTAAGGGTTAACTTCATTTTTCTCGTTCAGAAATCTCTGAACTGAACGCAAAGCGTGAAGATTCTTATGAGATGCCACGTTCTGTGGCAATTTTCATTAAAATGAAAATAAAAAGGAAGCCCTGCAATCAACCTTCAATCTGCTGAAGGAGGGCATATAAGTATATGTCAACAATTTAGACTCAAATGAGACTGCTCGAAGGTAAATGACAAACAGTGTCTGTCATCTGCATGTCCCCAAAGTGATGAAAACACATTTCTTGTTTCAGAGTCGATAGACAGACGACGTCACAATTAAGGATCAAATTCAATAAATTCTGTCCTGTAAGTTACTTCTGGGATTTCGTTTGAAGATGTACTGCTAGTTCTATGTCAAAGTGATTATAATGTCGTTACAGTGATCTCTAAATAGAGGTCCATGTGGGCCCGAGTTACTGCTGTGCAACTACTATTGAAGCAACAGTAATATTTAAACGAGCACTGTTTATAATTTCCATACACGAGGGGCCATTTCATACGATATTCATGAAACGAGCCTTAGGCGAGTTTCATAAATTTCATATGAAATGACCACGAGTGTAAGATTCTGTTTATCAAATGACCCTTTAAAATGGGATTTTAACGCCTTCAAAAATGAACATTACTTCAAGAAGAAAACGCATGACATGGACGTTGTCAATGACGTTACGTACGCTGGGCGCACTTTCTTGGTTTTGTCGTGTCGCGGCTCATATTTACTGGTCCGTTTGGATCATTCCTCTCATTCTGAGCCAGTTTGCAAATAGAGATTCGCTGAAGCCGGGGCTCAGGGACGAGAGAAGTGTTACATTATAACACTGCTGCACCTGAACGGACTCAGCTAAATCGAGTCTGTTATTCTCATTTCTTTGATGTGTTCCTCACTACCAAAGGATCTTCCGTCAGAATTTATTAATCCCCAATCTAAGGGGACAATCGCCAAAGAACGACAATGCGTTTAGGGCAGTCCAGGACCCTTTTGTTCAAAGCATCGTTAACCTAACACCTAACGAGCTCGTTAAGAAGTCAAACCGTAAAGTGTTTTGTGACTTAATAACCAAATAAACTGATATTTTTGTTGAAAAAATGTGAGAAGCTTTTGCAGTGCGAAAGCTTAATTTTTTTCAACAAAAAATGTTGGCATATTTGAGATATTTCCATTTGAAAGGCCTAGGGTCGATAAGCATCAATTTCGGCCTCAAAATTTCATAGAAAATAAAATTTGAATATTGGCCTTAAAATTATTTTATATGAATATGTTATGGTACGTTATTTTCAAATCAAATGTCTATTTTTAAGTTCTGTTCATGCCGTTGCCATGGTAACGCTCCAAAAATGCTACATTTTTGCTTTTTTGCACTTTTTAGCCAATTTCAATGTATTCAGACTATTATTCTAATGCCTCCACATTCGACAAACAACTTCATACTTTAGCAAACGATTTTGTTACCAAAAACACACATGAAAAAGGAACTTTGACAAAAAAATTCTTGTTGTTTGTTGCATGTGGAGGTGTTTTTAAAAATAAAATATGTCCTCCAGCCAAGTGCGCCTTGCAACCTGGATAATGTATCTGTGGCTGTCAAAAGCCGTTTTGAGCTTGACATAACTCAGAGAGTTCGATGAAGTAAGACGGTATGTAATTATTTTTATGTGAGTCACTCCTATAATAAAGTTCGTTTCCATTGTAACAGCAATTGTGTCGTTGTCATGGTAACCGTGATCATTCCACGTGTGTTTAGGCAATCAGTTTAATTTACATGTAAAACATTCAAAAACGGCCTTTTTGAATGTTTAATTTGTTTCTTGTTGTTGGAGAATTGAGGATTGAAAAATCAAATAGCAAAGCGTATTCCTCTTGCACTAATGTCGTTGTCATGGAAACCAAGGACAAATCCTCGTTTCTTGGTCAGCAAAAATCAATGAAACAGCTTTGAGTATGGCTCCTTCTCAAAGTTTTATGTTGTTTCTTCTTGCTCCTGAATTGAAACAAATAAAATGGATCCACTTCTATTGCTTTTATGCTGTTGGCATGGTAACCAAGAGAAATTTATCGCTTTTTTTGTTTCTTCTTGCTCCTGAATTGAAACAAATAAATGGATCCACTTCTATTGCTTTTATGCTGTTGCCATGGTAACCAAGAGAAATTTATCGCTTTTTTTTGTTTCTTCTTGCTCCTGAATTGAAACAAATAAAATGGATCCACTTCTATTGCTTTTATGCTGTTGCCATGGTAACCAAGAAAAATTTATCGCTTTTTTGACCAATATTGTCAGTTATAAACCTTTCAGTGTTTATTTTTAGCTTTCATGTTCCTTCTTCTTGCTCGAGACATGAGGGTTAATATCATCATCTGTCTTCTTTTGCATACATTTTCTCACTGGTAAAAGTATTATTCCGTCGGGGCTCCACCATAATTTAATAAATCGACTATTTACATAAAAGTATAGATATTTCACTTAAAAGAATGAGCAGAGAGAGGCCTATGATGTTTAATTGTCAACATGAACCATTTTCTTACCTCTCGTGTATGATGTAAACATTGGATCTTTCTGTCGTAACCGTGCATGTATTTTGTACACGTTGAGAGAGAGAGAGAGAGAGAGAGAGTGAGAGAGTGAGAGATAAAGAGAGAGGGAATTAATGAATGACTTGTTTGCAAATTTACGTCCTTTCTTACAGCATTTCAGTCACCGCCATACCAGAACTACGGGGGCGTGATAATGAAAAGCAGTGGTGTGCAATGGATTCCCGTTTACAGTTTAAAAGATCGCCGCTTCCAGCCTCCATCGGAAGTCGAACCCGGGACAGGTAGATAAGCAAGCTAGCGCTTAACCCAATGAGCTACATGTATCGACCAGAGAGAGAGAGAGAGAGAGAGAGAGAGAGAGAGAGAGAGAGATGAACATATTTTCGCTTATGCGTACTGCAGCAACTTCAGTGCTAATCATTTAAAATGATTATTCTGTACCCAAACTTTATTCTTCCGCTAGTATCGTAAGAAAACCTCTTTTTCTAGAGCCAAGTATTATTAAGGCGGTGGTAATCACTGATTCGTGGTGAGAATCTTCCAGCGATACCTCGCGATAAAATATTTTATATATTTATACTACTGATAGAGCAGTGGACTTTAAGCCAATACCTGTAGAATGTCCCAAAACCGAACGTTTCGTGGCATCCTTGCGTATCCAACCACCACCAACTGAAGTTTAACGCATGTCATCTTCAGAACTGGTTGTCATTGCAACGCTAATGTTGTATAATGATGGCACTATTAATATTATTTTTATCTTTAATATCGATTTTTTAAATGATTTTGTTAATCCCTCCCGCGCCTGACGTTAAAGTGTAAGTTCGCAAGTATTCGTTTCTATTTCTGCCAGCTTTCATTACCCTTCCGTCATTATGGTTGGTTGGCTGTTTTGGGTTTGACGGCCCTTTGAAACAGTATTTCAGTCTATGCCGTCTCCCAAAGAGAGGGAGAAAGAAGAGAGAAATGATAGACGAAAGAAAAATGTCCAAACAACCCCCACCCGCACTTACTGCAAGCACAGTATGCCCTTGCCCTACTATTATCCAAATGAGTAGGACGCCCGGGCACTGGAAGTTATACCCAGCACCACTGCACCACCCAACCACTCCTTCGTCATTATGGATGAAGCTTTAACACAAAATAGAAACTATTGCCTGATAAAAAGTGTTAAAAAATTACCTGAATATTTTCTGTTGGAAATCTCATGCCCAATTATTATAAACTTTAATATGTAGTATAAATACAATGTACAGGACGAGGATCCCGCTCCTTGTTTCGCTTTTGTTTATATTTCAGTATTCGATGGAGAACCAGACAAAAATCGTTTTTGAGGACATATTTGTCAGGTTTCAAACATTCTGACCACCTCCCCTCACCCCCCGCCCCTCCTCCACCCACCCATTCAAGAACCAGAACAGAATCGTTTTTTGAGGACAGATTTTCCAGGTTTCAAACATTTTGACCACCTGCCCTCCCCCCCACCCCACCCCATCCACACACATATACACCACACATAAGCGTGTTTCTTTGTATGTATATTAGCCAATATACAGGCTTTGCAAAGAAAAGTACCATGCTTTTCGTCGTTTATGATGATATATTTTCACGGGATTTACACCACTCGTGGTGGATCGTTTTATGACTAGTTTTGCAGTTTATAGTTGACTTTAACGTGCGCTAGCCTTATATACTGTGGGCAACTGATGAACGACGTATTTGTTTCTTTAAGGATGCAAAATACAGAATGAATAGTTGGTGTTTCATTTAAAAAGTAAAAGCAATAAAAATGATTCAAAAGAATCATTTGAATGATAGATTTAATAGATTGTTCGCAAACTAGTATGAACCAGCTAGTGTAATTTTCTCTCTGTGATATGGGCGGTTTTGTGACAGATTTGGTCAGACAAGCTCGATCCGATATTCGTGCAAAGCTAAGCTTCTATGAGAACATCCTTACGCATTGTCTTTTTCCTTTGGCGTCGATGACGTCAGAAATCAACCTTGTTCGCCTACATGACGTCACAGAGGTTTTTATTCACAAACAACGTATAAAAAGGACAAAATGTTGAAATAAAATAAGAATTTGTTTGTGTCAGCTGAACCATGACGGTATTATATTTGCAATTATTTCTATTTTTTTCCAAATCTAAACAAACATAAGGGTAAAAGGATAGAAAAGGGGGAAAAAAAACTAAACCAACTTTTCAGATCGTTGTTAACGATGTCCACGTGTTACTAAGGAGCGATAATTACCGTTCGCCACTTTATAATGTCGATTAACCATAATACATTGATATGCAACTGAAATCACTTCATGCAAATCAAAAGAGGGTTTCATGTAATCACAATGGTAGACAACCGTATAAAAATGAAGGAAATAGCCTATGCTCTTGTAAAACTCGTTGCCATGGCAACATGCCTTAGATTACAAAACACTGCCCGTAATAGTAATCCCAAATGACTATACAATAACTTTACAGCGTAAAACTTATTTTGGACATGGGGCCAAAAGCACCCCTTATCGACCCTAGGCCTTTGAACGTTAACTAACGATGCCGTTAGTTTTGAACAACCGGGCCCAGGTGTATGGCAGCACGGCAGAAGGCTGAAAACAGTTGGCTTTATGCATGGATGCCCTCTATACCAGTTTTCTCGAAAGCTCTGGTATTGAATCTTGGAAAGGCTAGCATAGGCAGCAGAACCATTACGAATCTGCGGCTTGCCGATGGCAGTGTTACTCTTGCTATGGAAGAGCAGCAACTAGAAGCCCATGCTGAAAGTCTCGACAAAACCTGTGAGAGGTATCAAATGAAAATAAATGCATGCTAAGAATACAAATTGACTGGTGACAAACAGCGCTAAGGGCATCAAAAGGGTGATTAACCCATTCTATTCAAGATACACCTTTAGGGGTATCTGGGCAAACAGTTTTGATCCAGATCAGGCCCACAAACGTGGGGCCTGATCTGAGATCCAAACGGTTTGCTGCCTAGACATCATTTCTACAAGAGTTGTTTAGACCAATAGTGTCAAAATATTGTTGATTTTTGATGCAGACGACAATTTCAGCAGACGACAAAAATACCCAGAATGCAATGGGTTAAGGTAAAATACATAAGTTTGGAACTGTGGCACGGTTCGGCTACCTTCAAGTTGGAACTTTGTCTCAAATGATGGCTAAAAACTCGAAGGTTCTCTCATGCATTGCACAAGTAACTGAATCCCTAAAAAAACTCTGTAGCAAATTTGGAGAGATTACAACGTATCTATTGAATAAAATGAGGAATAGATGGATGCGCTACCTATGATATCTGTAGTTATGTATGCCCGTGAATCGTGGACCGTGACAACAGGGTTAAAGAAAAGAATGCAGGATAAGATTTTACCGAGGTTACTGAAGATGTCTTACATGTTGTACAATGTAACCACGCGGGTGATCGCAGAAAGATCCAGACAGCTGTTGGAGAATACGACGAACTCTGACCGTGGTTCAGAAACGGAAACTAAGATGGTTTGGCCACATCGCAAGGTGTTTGGGGTTAACAAAGGCAATTCAATACGGCACATTGATAGGAGAAAGTTTGGGAGGTAGACAAAAGAAGAGTTGGCAAAACAATGTTAAAGACCGAATAACAATGGACCTCGCCAGCACAACTAGGGCAGCTGAAAACGGGGATTGTTGCAAAGTCATCAGTGGTTCCCGAACGACCTTGCAAAGTTATGGGACACTGAGAATATATAGTTGTTTTTAATCTTATGGGTGTTAGAACCTTTTTGCCTGTCTGGTTGAACTCATAATTGTATTCCCAGTGCAACGTATTCTGTGTTATTGATTTTGTACGCCCCCTCTCTTATTGCGAGTAATGTGTCAATTTATCTAGGCTATTGTAATCTCTCAAAAATGCTAGACGTTTTATCACTTGACAATGCTTTCCCAATGTGTTGATTTCTTGACTTTCGCCTCTGTGGTATTTGCTGCAACCAGTGGCACTACTTAAGGATAGCATGCACGTGTTTTGTTTCGATTTAATGGAACTGTCAACTCCATTTTAGAACATAGCGTCGAAATAATAGGTTGGTTTAGCAGCACTAATTTTATTAGATTATAAAGCAAGTCTATCTAAAAAGGGCGACTTCAGATAAAGCTTTATACAGCAGGCAGTAACCAGGCACATAGAGTTGATCAATGTGAACCAACATTGATTCAAGGTCATGACGTTACATTAACGTTGATTCACTGTTGATTTACAGTTGCGTACCCAATGGGTATGTATTTGGGCACCATAACAGTTAAAGCGAATGGGAACCAATATTGATTCACGTCATAACGTTGAATCAAGCGTTGATTCACTGTTGATTTACAGGTGTGTATCCTGTGGGTTAGTAATAGCCCGGCAGGAACACAACGTTGAATCTACATTGAATCAACCTTGATTCAACGTCGTGACGTTGTCTGTTTACTTTGGCGTCCTTGTCTCTGTTCTCAGGTTTTAAGGTGAATGTGTAAATTTCTAAGGGAAGTAACTCTGCTATTTTCGTAATTGCCTCCTATCTCAATAAGGGTTGGTTTCATGAAAAGAATCTGATGAGCTAGGAGCAAACTCTTTCTTTATAAGTGCAAATTATTTGAGCCGCGACACGAGAAAACCAACAAAGTGGTTGTGTGCCCAGCGCAGACTCAGGTCAGCCTGGGCATCCGTCCAGTCTGATCAGAGTCTTCGCTGTCCGCATGAAGGTTGCTTAGATCCTTAGATACCATTTAAGCGCTTAGGGAAGAGTCTGATCAGACTGGGTGGATGCCCAGGCTGGTCTGAGTCAGCGCTGGGCGCAAAACCACTTTGTTGGTTTTCTCGTGTTGCGGCTCATTTCCCTTTCGATCCCATTTAGAAGAACACCATCGTCAAGGGACAACACCACGATCAGTACAGTAGTATAAAGTATAATATTCATAATTATTAGGGCAATTTCATAAAAAAGAGACAATTAACTCTCGCTATGTCAATGACACAGTTATGGTCGGAGCAATATCAAGTAGAATTTAAACACGGGAATGTATGACAACTTTGCATGCGCTTTTTCTGTTGTCATACGTGAGAAAGACAGCCGCCATTGTTCTCTGATTTGTCTTTGCGAAATTGAGGAAACATGAAAACCAATTTCATCCGCTGCCTTCTCAGAGTCTACGTATACACCGGGCTTAGTTGAATTCTGATGGTTCCGTTGGAAACACATTCCCCCTTTCCCTGACACAGCACGTAAATGAAACAGATTAAGTTTGAAAGTGCTTTACTAAATCTTCATTTGTCTTAATTTGATTCCTGGAGTCAGGAAAAGATCTCTTAAGCATGTAACACCTGTCATCCATCAGATCAGTTTCACCAAAATCTTTGCTAGAAGCCTGTTCCATGTAATTTTAAGTGGACTGTGCATGCAAGTTATACTGGTTGGATGTGAAGTCAGGTCAGGACTGAACCTCAGCTGTCATCAGGCCATTTTTGCAATCTCCCGGAATGCGTACTTAATATTAGGCTGGGAATTAGGATGTTACATGAACAAAGATGCCTGACGATATAAGCACTTTGCCAAAATTAAGTTAAGCATTTGCATCTATGCACATTGAGCGATCTTCCATTTACATAACTTGCCCTGGCTGATTAATCTGGTGGATTCAACGGTTAACAGGCCTTATAAGGCCTGTTAACTGGTAACAGTTGAATCCAGCAGATTAATCAGCCAGGGCAGATTTGTGTATGTCTTTAAGTCATTCACTACCGTCTTGGCTCAACTGGTCCCACGGGAGCCCTGAAGAAGATTGTGAAACAGGATCAACTGTTGCTGGAGCCGTTCCGGCTAATGAAAGTTTAACAAAATGTGATGACTTTGGTTTTAGAAGCAGAATTTAAACGTAATTTTGAATTTTGCGTAGTAGTACATGTAACGAAACGGTGACAGTGACAGTGTTTTGGAATATGACAACTAAGGGTGAGTTTCTTACATCAGGCCTTAGGTACATGTACACATTAATTCTAATATTTAAGGACAACCTTAAAGTTAAGGTCGACAATTTCACTGCAAGAAAATCTATATTCAAATCATAAGAAGAATCGCAGTATTCGCATGATCCTAATAACACTAATCATGGAGTTGTAATGAGGAGGAAAAATAAAACTAATTTTGGTTGTATAAGCTTTTATTTACTGGTGAAATTTTCGATCTTTACTTTAAGATCGTCCTTACGTTTAAGGACTGTTGTGAAACTGAGCCTAGGTCTTCGGAAAGAATTTTATCACACCTTATAAAAGTGCAATTCCATTCCGGCCTGGAAATTATAACTGGTGAAATGATACCACATCCAAACTGGGGAGGAAAACATAAAGACGGCACACAAAACAAGCCAGACAAGCAAAAAGCAAAGCGGTAATCTCTTTCCCAACAGATAGCCGTGAGGCTACTCTACAGAACAGAACAGAACAGAACAAATCTTTATTTCAGACTAGTATCTCAGGCCACTCACAGGTGGCATATGAGAAAAATACATACATAATACGATTGCACAGTGACGGACATAACAAGTTTACTTGGCGGTTGTAAAGAAGGTAACGAGCCGATTGCTCAGATGTCCAGCTTAAAGTCAACATTAAGGTCTAAATAATGTACAAAAAAGTCAAAGACTAATGGAAGGCCGACAAATAATGTAATAGTAAAGCGCAAGCTTCTGCGAATAAATTGCCTAAGTATAACACTTCTATTCGACTCGTATGTACACTATCAGTACGAAATTTCAGCCTTTATAAAAGATAATCTGGTGGAGTTCTCACAATACTCCTGATAGTGGCCAAACCGAAATTTCGGTTTGGCCATTTTCAGGAGTATTGTGATATTTGCACCATTTAGTTTACTTTGAAACAAACACTGCGCAGAAACTTGCTTTACATACATATGGGTAAAATAACATTGTTTTTTGTATCTATTTGCGGAACTTAATTTTTAAATTCTAGGTGGAAATGGAGCTACGCGTTTTCAGGCGTGATTATGCTATTTTAACTTCTTGTACATTTATATAAGTTAATTACTTATCGTAAAAGCAGTCTCTTGAAAATCCCTAGTTCTAAGTTTATTCCCTAGAACATGTAACTAAGATACTAATATGTTACGACATTGTTGCAAAGAAACTTTTATGCAAAACCTCGCACTTCTGAAACATTTATGTACAAGACAAAATTAAGAATTACCAGTTCAAAAATCTAGTATCCATCTTCAGTTTTGAAAAAAAAAGTGCACTTAAAAGCAAACTGACTACGATTGCTCTGGGTAAGTCATAAGGCTTAGCTGACAGCATAGATGTATCAATCCTTCGATCGAACACGGCCGCCAGACCGAGAACCGGGAATACGGGCTCATGGCGTAATTGATGCATAAAAAATGCCCGCGCACCCGTTTACAAACTTAATTCTAGAGTAGGTCAATTAACATTACATTTTGAATTGCCTCTCGTATCATTTATTCAAAGGTATCTACCTATTTACTTTTCTGTTATCAATTTGTATTGCTGCTTTATCTTCTTGATAGATGTTCAAACAAAGGAAAAACTACAAAAAAGAGAAAACAACAGTTGGTTTGCTGACGTAATGCTAGAAACACTAAAGTCAAACATCATTTCTCTAATCCTACAAGCTTTATTGCTTTATCCTTTTGCCTACACACACAAAATAGTTCAGCTATTTCAAGAACTCTCCTGCAGAAATCAGAATCATTGCCAAACTGTCTGAATAAAAAAATATGCAAAAGTAATTACCCAAGAACTTGTTGATGAAGTTAAAACCTTGTTAAAACATAGGTATCAATAAGTAAGCTTGTTAGCTTCGCATTGAAATGTCAGAAATATACATTGTCTGAAGTCAATTTCTTCGCCAATGGTAAACAAGGTTTGTTAACTCAGGAAGTGAGTGAAGGAGACAGGCAAATAGTGTCAATTTACACGTTTCGATTTAATGTGACACTTGACTTGCTGTCTTGTCTGGAATAATGGCATCCAGGGACGATGGTAAGACTACATTTTTATGGTTTTTTAACCGTTTATGTTTGTTTATAGCGTTATTGGTTCATATATGTAGTTCATATCGTACACGTTGTACTCACGTGTTGTCCCCAAATAGAGACTATTCTAAAGATAATTTTTCTTGTAAAGTTTACTAATATATACGTAAAAATTTAAAATTAGCCATTTTCATTTGAGTTTCACATAAGAAAATTAAAAAAAATGATTTGTGTCAAAAAATGATCTACTTTCGATATCATAAACTTAATCAAAACAGTAAAAATGCTGTTGTTCATATTTTATCGCTCGACGGGTAACCAGAGCAGATAACGTATAATTTATTTTGTTATTATTATTATTACATGTTTTATTCAAAAACATGTTTCCCCTACTTTTTGCCCATTCTGCAACTCCGTATCAACCCATATTTTATCAACACACATGAAGGTAGAAGCGCATTCACTTTGATTTATGTTTAGATGTTTTACTAGCGGCAGGACTATGAAGACTTTTAAGATTTTTTGTATGAAGTCGTTTGAACGGTGTGTGCAGTAAGAACAAAGCCAGGCATCACAGTATTTCAAGTTTCGTGGATATTTACGAATATAGATTGTTCTAAATGAGGAGTGTGTTTGGCAATAGTAGTTATACAATAATGTGTTCTCTTTCCCCATAAAATCATGTATGCTGCGTCCCTCATGAAGACCGTCGACTGACTTATGCTGACCCTGGGTCTACACTCTTTCAGCCGGATCGTGTGACTTCCAACAATCTGGCAGTTTGTCATGTGATATTCACATCATTCTTATCGTTTACACAGGATCTGTATAGGCCTCACTGTTGGCTGTAGGGCTTGGGCGAATTCCACAGATGGCTGATTTGACAAGTGAAGGCTCTATAATCAGAGCCTTTACTTGTCACAAATGCCATATTGTTTGAAATCACATGACGTGGCTGATATTGCATTGCAGCCTGTGTCTGTTCATCACCTATATATCGCGCCCCATTGAAAAAAAAAATGCCACGAGCTTTCATTACACCTCCAATGCACCAGAGGGAACATATATCTATCTGTCTATCTTCTATTACGTCTTAACCGCCAAGGGTGACACAGACGGTGTACTTGTGTGCACTCCGGTGTTGCAGGATGAAAGCCTACATATAGCCATGTAGCTATAATAGGGATCTTTAACCTGTACAGGGGATGACTCTCCCTGCACAGAGGGCCTCCAGTTATCGTTCCGATTCGAAGGATGGCACACTTTTTAACATCATCCCTGCAAATGATGCTAGAAAAACGCGTTTTGACAGGAAGATTTCGCACCGGGCGGGGATTGAACCCACGACCTTTGGCTTCAGAGTCAAGTGCACTAACCACTGAGCCACCGCGCTTCCTGGGCGAATTGGTACACCTCCACATGTTTCTGCCAATTTTTTAAATGGGGATTTTTTTTTGTAAATTCCCGTCTGGCTCCCGTGTCTATGAAATCCTTCCAAAATGGTCTACTCTTACAAGAAAGAATTCGCTATTATATTTTCTTTACGAATAAAAGTAAAAAGTATGCAAAGACCAGGAACTGAAACAATCAAAATCCAAATCCAGCCCTCAAACCATAGTTGGAAACAACTAAGATTACAAATAATCAAGATACAGAGAACATATGGCCAACCGAGTGAGCAGCTTGTTCCCAAAAGGTGGCCACTCAGCAACCCAAACCGAACCAAAAATAATAAGAACATACATAAGGTAAAACATCACAGAAACTCTGACACCAAAAACAGGCAACAGAGAACCACAACAGAACTACCGCCTTGGAACGGTCAGTAATGAATTACTGGGGGGCTTAAATCGATTTTACAGGCCCAACCTCACCCTCAGTTTCTGAAGTGGTACAAAACATTTAGTTGGTTGTTCGGTTCGCATGATAACCCTCTAACTCGTCAATGAATCATCACTGTAAACACATAAATCAAATTTCAACACCATGAAGAAGCAAAGACGAGGACTCAACAGATACAACGGGCCGTCTGACAGGTGGAGATCCCTATCCTGCCAAACAACCCCACTGGAAATCTGAAGCAAAAGAAGGTCACCAGTTGAGCCCCGGTGGACCAAGCAACAGACAAAAAGGCTCCGGTCCCAACCAACTACAATATATAGCTTTAGGTCGGGGCCATCATAGAGTCTGACGACCGATCCCCCGGTGTGCAATTAAAGAGTGCAGCAAAGTTATCAACCGTGATTGGGTTAATCACTAAGCATGCAGACTGTCGCATAACATTTAAATTATAGCCAATACGTTTGTGACGTATTATTATTTTTCGGAATTGATCAGAAAAATCAGTCCTACCCTTAATCTTTTTGAATTTGTATACTAAGTCACCATAAAATTCTGGTTCCGATAGGCCTTGGTTTAAAAGAAATTTTAATCCGACATCAAATTTTGAAACCAATTCATGGTGTCTGCGATAGAATTTAGAAAAAGCCTTTCTAAGCTTATGAAACCTCCATCAAGAGAGGGATGTGTGCAAATCGTTTCGTCAGAGTTACTTAACCTGAAAGTGTAACATTTTCCCTTTAATTTTGCATGGCTGTTTTTTAAAGTTCGATTGCCGATTGAACCAAATTTAATTTGCATATTGTACCATAATCATTAATTTCAGTTAAAGAAATGAGATTTATAAAGCCACATGAAATCTAATAGTTTTCTTCATGTAACAGCATGGAAAAACGCAAATGAAAATACCGTAGTAATTGTATTAGTAAGCCACATTGATACGCCACTTTTCGATTTTCAAACTGGACAGACTATTTGTCCAGTCAGAAAATATTTTGACCCATTCTATTCGGGATACCCCTTTAGGGGTATCTGAGCAAACAGTTTGGATCCAGATCAGGCCCCACAAACGTAGGACCTGATCTGAGATCCAATCTGTGTTTCTGGGGCCTGATCTGGATCCAAGCTGTTTGCTGCTTAGACATCATTTCTACAAGAGTTAGGTAGACCAATATTGTCAAAATTTCTTGATTTTTTTTATGCAGACGACAAACTCAGCAGACGAAAAAATACCATAGAATGCAATGGGTTAAAACAAATGAAGAGATGACTCCTCGAGAAGCAGTTATTTTTATTTTGCTTGCACTGTTTGCGTTGGAAGTTTTGCAACACTATTTTGATTTCTTTTTTGTGCCGCTTTTTATATGTTCATTGATTGCCACTTCATGTTAATTTTTTCCCAAGCTGCAAATTCATCTGAAATAATTAAGCATTAGAATAAATCTTGGAGGCTAAAGACAGTTTGCATCATGAAAATTGTCTAATTTGAATATATTCTAAATATTCGATCTTTTGAATCATCCTAGTCAGTGCATTCAGAGCATGATTAATTTGGAAAGGGCTTTGAGCACAACAATTTTCTTCTGAAATGCATCAGCAGTTTTTTTTCTAATATCTGAATATGGTGCATTAAGTCTCCATAACATGTGCTCTTTTATTGTATTTTAAGATTAATGGTGTCCCAAGAGACTCGTAGATTTTTCCTCAGCTTTTACACTGTTGACAGAACAATAGCGGTATAGATGTATCGCACTAAGGAGAAGTTGCATACTTTCAGGGAAGGCAACTCTTCCATTGTTTATTTCTGGCTCCCTTCTAATGGGGTTCAAATCTTAAAGAAAAGAATTTGCTCCTCTAGGAGCAAACGCTTTCCTTTAAGAGTAGACCCCATTATGGAAGGGCTACATCGACTGGGGAAGCAAATAGTAAGTCAGCAGTTATTCCCCTTTGTAAAATTGGCAAGAACACATGGAGGTGTCCCCATGCACCGTAAAGACTATGTTAGTAGGACATTATAAAATTACTAGATCTCCAGCGCTCAGATAGGAACAGGTCTGGATTTATCCTAAAAATAAAGACCAAAATGAGCCGCGACACGACAAAACCAACAAAGTGGCATGTGCGCCCGGGAAGACTCGGATCAGCCTGAGCATCTGCCCAGTCTGATCAGAGTATTCGCTGTCCGCATGAAGCTAACTTCCCCCTTGGCTACCCATTAAGCGCACAGCGAAGACGCTGATTAGACTGGGCGGATGCCAGGCTGATCTGTGTCTTCGTTGGGCGCACTTTGCTGGTTTTGTCATGTTGTGGCTCAAATGACAAATAATTGTAAGCTCTGAATTAGCATGCATTGTTTCTTAAACATTCTGTGAATGGAACAAATAGATCAAGGTTGCAACTGTAGACACTGCTGAAACGTCTAACACGTCATTTGTAAGCAATTACACCGACACTAGACAACAAATGCAATGCTTCCTTTTTCATAGGAAACAGAACAAAATTGTATTAGTAGACACTTAGTTAACACTTCCTACGTATTAAAATATATAATGAGGTCGCACGTATAGATAGGACAGCATATCTTAACGTCTCCATTCAATAGAACATAGAACAAGATTGCACTTGTGGACACTATATATCACAGTCATCTACATGTAACAGTTCCATTGTACAGAAAAATTGAACAAATTGCAAGTGTATACACTAAATTTTTTGCTTGGTTGGTTGGATGTTTTGGGTTAACGGCCCTTTGAGACAGCATTTCAGTCTATATTGGGCCGTCTCCCAGAGATGGAGAGAAAGAAAAGAGAAATAATAGACGAGAAAAATCCAAACGACCCCCCCGCACCTACTGCAAGCACACCAGGCCCTTGCCCTTCTTTTTCCAAATAAGTATGACGCCCCGGCACGGGAATTTATAACAAGCACCATCGCTCGACCACCAACCCGTATACAGAAGATAGTACGGCGAAAAGTTCAGATGAAACAAAATAGAACAAGCTGACACATACATTTAGCACTAGTTGCACATCTGAAAATGTCTATTTACTACATCTAACATTTTGTTTGCAATGGAACAGAAAAATATATGTGTAGAGACTAGACAGTACACTGTCTTTATTTAACTAAAAGAAAAAAGAGGAAGAAAAAGGAAAGAACAGAAACAAGATTGCTGGAGTAGATTTGCACAGGGTACAGCTAGTACTTTTGTGTTCTTTTGAAGGTTCTGTAGCCCAGTCTTTGCTTTGTATTGTCATTTATCATATGACGTCACTGTTATTCAGTTGATAACGTCGTGTCATGAAAATGGTATGACCACACGTGTAAAAACACTTTGGCGCGTACACGTAACGTCACTGACGACGTCCATGTCAACAATGCGTTTTCTTATTGAAATACGTGTAATGTTAATTTTGAAGGCGATAAACTCCCATTTTAAAGGGTCATATGATAATCAGAATCTTACACTCGAGGTCATTTCATATGAAATTTATGAAACTCGCCGAAGGCTCGTTTCATAAATTTCACATGAAATGACCGCTTGTGTAAAATCTTATATTTACACATAGAGCAAGATAATTCTGAAGATGAACGCCCAGGTTGTGTTGCATGAACTCTCAGTGTACCGTTGTACTGTATTTTGAAATGGTATCTGAACTGCAGCCTATTAGTTATGCATGTCAGAGTTTGATCGACCAGACAATTAATTTTTGAATGATCATTTAATGTTTGACGTATTACTAAAAGCTGCATTCAGAACAGCAAAACAAAATCACTTCCAAGCAAATCAAAAGCGGCATAATATTATGGAAGAGCATATGGGAAACAGTTTTGAATTGTTAATCGTACAAACCAAAACACAAATCAGAGTTCGTATCAACAATTTTACTTTCTCAATAAGTTTATATATTGTGTAAATGCTGTTAATGGCAAAACCTCCTGTGATGGTAACCTGCAGAATCTATCACCAGAACCCCACAGGAATACAACTGGTTAGGAAAATGAAAGCTTGGAGCTTAGCTAGGTTAAAGTATATGGATGCACTCTATGTTTTCCGACAGTTTTACAAAGGGGCGGGGGTAACTTGTAATTCTCTTTTTGCTTCCCTAGATGCCAAAACCGTTTTAACAAGGGTCTACACTTAAAGGAAATAATTTGCTCCTAAGGAGCAAATTCTTTCCTTTAAGAGTTGACCCCACTGAGCAGGGAGGAAATCTGAAGATGACAGAGGTTTGTGCCTTTTATCTCAGCATGCCGTTCAACTATTCTATGTGTGTTTACCTTAAATCACGCATTCGGTCAGATTTTTTTATTCGGTCAGAATGCCCAAACAGAGTACACCCATACCAAACTGTTCGCGGTTGGTAAAATCCAAAGAATAAAGAGCCCCTTTCAGAAATTGTTCTATGTAAGTGTTCGAAATGTATGGTAAATACGTATAATAAAATAAGTGTAAGGCTTTTACTAGCATTTTTCTGACAATATATATCAGCGTATAAATGGACGACGTCAGTCGCTGACCAAGACAGAGGTCGATACGCACTGTGGGCATTGTACGCTCACCAAAGAAGAGTAATATAATGGTCTTGTATATATACCCAGCGTCAATGAAAACGCACCAGTTTGGAATGCATGGCACATTATGTTCGTTTAATGTTTGATTTGATGTTAGAGACAATTCAATATTTCTTAATTTTCTGGTGTTTAGATAGGGTGTTTAAAAGTTAAATTTCGGTCACCAGTCGGCGCTATCAAGCGTGACGTCAATAATGACACGTTTGAAAACGGTCAATATCAAATGACACGTTTCAAGCATAATAAATCCATATTTCGTGCTCTGCCAGACACTTGATTGCAAATGAATCGTTCTTTGGAAGGTCTCTTGACATCAAACTATTTTTTCTCCATGAAATTACGACGCGGTTTGACAAATAAGGGTCACGTTATATATGTAACGTCATGCTCGGTCTGGATCATGGTTGACGTTTGCCCCACAAAACTTCTGAAATTCAGTTTCTGCCACTGATCGCAACATTTTGGATTGCAAAAGGTAAACTTTTTACCAAAAGGTACTTTTGTCTGTTCATTGTTTGAATAACGTGACAATATAGTGACGTTTGACTGCAAGTCATATTGCTCCCTTCGGTGTCTGGATTTCCTTTCTATGGCGATTTGATAGGCTATTTACTCTTTAGCAAAATCCATCATTTACGAAGTTCTGGCGTGTAAAATAATGCTAGAATTCCGCTTTTCTTGATTTCAGAGCCTACGTTACGTCACACACTCACAGCGTACTTTTAGACAAAACGACATCATGGGCGTAATAAGACAGCTCGATATGATAACTTTTTCATGTAGATAATGTATGATCGTTGACTATAAGAAAAGGCATGATATCATAAGACTGGTGCGTTTTCATTGGCACTGAGTATATTATATTTTTGCACTCATTCACCACAGTCTTCGTCTATGGACTGGTGACAGAGCGTTTGTCTATTAAAAGTACAGACCATAATTACCACAGAGTAATAGTCATTGGCGAAATATTTGAATTACTCCCTAAGTTATCTTTAAATATGTTTTCTATATTGTCATGATTATAGAATAGGCTTCTGACCAAACATTTTGCGGTCTCTGATTTCTTTTTCTCCTGAATGATTTTTGTCTTTGCTGAATTTAAAATGATCCGAATGTTGCAGTAACTGTAAAGTAGCTCTCGTTTCGATAGATAAGAACGTTGCAACTTCATCAACTCGATTATTAAGCCGATATTTTTTCGTTGCCGTCAGGCAACGTCTAACCTTACTATTGACCCACATTTTACGCCATTCCATTGGCCGGTATAAAAACAGATCGGCCTGTCGCCAGTCGTATTGGACTTGACACAGTTTTTTACGAAGGTTGACGGAAAATAAAAGACGGAGGACTGACTAGTTGGTCTTTAAGAACACTGGCACCTGAGTTTCAAAGAGATTGTAAATTGTCCGACTTATTCCTTTAAAAGCGAATACACAAATGTGTCATCACAGTCATGTCCCTTTGTAAACTTTAGATATGTACATTGACTGTGAACACACATTTGTGTAGTGTACGTTTAAATGGCTTTCTCGGACAATTTTTGAGTATATACACTTTGAAACTCATCTGCCAGTGTTTAAGAAAAATGCCAATTTCGGGTATCGCTTATTTGTGGGTAATCAACATGATCAAGTTATCAAAACATAAATTAATTTTGTGTGTGTGTGTGGGGGGGGGGGGGGGGATGGGGGGTGGAATGGGCGGGGGAGGGGTTTCGGCCCGGTTGATAACGGGGAAATGTCGAATACGTAAGTAACCTAACTACTGTAAAACACTTATATTTGGCGGCAGCAAAATTTGGCGGTTTTTGAATATGGACCTTTTGGCGGATTTTTATTTTGGCGGTTTTATGATTCTCAAGAACAAAATATTTCTTCTGATGTCGTATTTTGCTCTTTATTTGAGCTTTATTTTATGTCTATATATGATGCTAGCTTAATTTCTGTGATCTTGTCTTACTAACCATCTTATGTCTTTTGTTTTAGGTTTTAATCATTTTAGTTGGCATGTTTATCTCTGCTTCTTGTCTTTTGTCATCCACTCTCACTTTTCAGCCCAAGGGTCCTTGCTGTAGCTTGTATGTTCTGTAAGGACACTTGGCGCACCTCCACTTAAACATTTTGACTCTGACTAAAGATGAGTTGCGGAGGTACGGTGGCATGCGACATTTCTCATCTCTTGTTTTAATGTTCTTTTCGTATTGAGCTTTATCTTATGCTTATGTCTGCTGCTAGTTAACTATGTGATTTTTGTGCTATTTAAATGTTTTACTGTGTACTGTCATTGATACTTTAATCTTGATTTTTTTCTTCTTTTATATAATGATATCATTAGCTCTGTGTCTAGCTGCTTTTGTTTTAGCTCTAAATATAAATACGTATGTCTTATGTGCTAGTGCATACATGTGCTAAATTCTTAATAATTATTATTATTATTATATCTTTTTTTTTTTTTTATTATACCTTATTTAATGCTGTTGAGTTTACTTTGTAATTGTCATTACCTTAATATTCTTAACCTGCTGGATGATATTTATTGTAGGATATTTCTAATTGTAGTTTCTTAATATAGTTGATGTGATGTTGAAATGTATTGTGATACACACGTGTATATATGTCTTAGGTCGGTCAATAGCTATTCATAGCTAATGTTATCTATGTTTATACCAAACCGACTGAAAATAAAATTTGTATTCTGTATTCTGTATTCTCTATATTGTCATGGTGATTAAAACAAAAGCAATTATTATTAGAGTCATGTTACAGTTTGGGTAGTTAATTGTTTAAAGTAAACATAGTTTGTGTTCCTTCTGATTTAATCAACTTAATTGAAATACTAATGAGTATCGTAAGAACATTTTCATACTCCGTTTCCTCCCTCTTGTTGTTTGGGAAGCATCTTCTTTTGCGCTTATATATGAGATGTGTATTAGCTTTGATATTTTGGTAGAGGAAATAGGATCATGTGCTCAATAATATTTTTTTCTTCTTTCGGTACTATGAGCTTATATTGGCGGCATTTTAATTTGGCGATTTTCTTCTTTTCCGCCAATATCGCCAAAATAAAGTGACCGCCAAATATAAGTGTTTTACAGTACACTGTTTCTGCGCAAGCCTCAAAGAGGCAGTCTACCAGTACTGAGTGCACATTCCTTCGCTGTAAACTGACTGCTGTTCTTCTAAAATCAACGGAAGAGAGGGAAATGTCTCCACGAAAGAAAGTACCAGATGCGAGGATCAAACTCGGTGTCGCTAGCATTCGCAGTGGACTCGCTCCCGACCGAGGTACCGTGCCCGGCACTTTACACTTAATATTTCTCTGGCAACGTTTATCTTTTTTAAAGATATTTCTTTTTTATAAATAGAGACGTTAACTCATTTGTATTTTCTTTGATTGGGGATGCATTTTGATAGTATTTTCATAGAATCTCACGAGGCCAGTGTCACGAGAATTAGAGTACTGACGTGTTTCTTCTTATCATACATATTTTAGCCAAGCCTTTGAGCGTTAGACTTATCCTATGCAAAATTTTATTTCATCAAACATATTTCGTACAAATTCTTGTCACGACCCACTATGTTTGCTAATCATCGCGTACCGAGGTTTTATTTGTTTTTACTAATTAATTAATTCAGCAATTAATTAATTTATTTTACTTTTTGTCAATGATATACATGTGCAGCATGGTATTTAGTCATTAGATACATCCCTGGCAAACTTACTGTGCTTTAAAATGTTCACCATTTGCTTCTGGCTGCAATAATTACAATGTATGCCATTTGATGTGTTCTGTCATTAGAAGTCAGAAGATGCAGCTATTAATTATTAAGCATGTCTCTTTTACAGAAAAAGCGTAAGCTTCTTGTTATCAGACATCTACTATATAACAGTAGACACTTTTTGTCGTTACTTATTTGACCTTTGACATATTGAGATGGTTTTTTGTCTCCATGTTTCTTCTGCCATTTTTACAAAGGGAAACATTTTTGTGACAATCTGTTTGTTCCCTGACGTTCTAAAATTGGATCTACTCTTAAGGAAAGAATTTGTTCCCCTAGGAGCAAATTCTTTCCTGTAAGAGTTGATCTTATCAGGCAGGGGGGTAGAAAAGAAAATGGTACAATTCCATCCTCTGAAAGTTAACCCTTTTCTCCTGAAACACATTTTCTAGGTAGGAGACATGTTCCAAATAAATGAGGATTTTTATTGTCATCAGAAACTTTCTATATAGAGGATCTTACATGAGTGTTCATGTATTATTGAATTTATTAAACGAGTTGGGGAAAATGATAAGATGCGAGGCTTTGCCGAGCATCTTATCATTTTCACCAACGAGTTTAATAAATTCAATAATACAGGAGAACGAATGCAAGATTCTATTTATCATATGACACTAAAATCGCATTTTATTTGCAAATTTTGCACTAAAACGTCACGATTTCGCCATTAGAAAACGCGACGTTTTATGGACGTCAACGCATAACGTTACGACGTAATTTGCATATTTAATCCACTAGTGGATTATCGTTTTTAATGCATGGCTTTATTACACTCTCAGATGCGACGTCATATGATAATGTAGATTCTTGTCATTAGATCGACTCAGCGGAAGCTTTCTGTCATCGGACATTCTATCGAATCATGTTTCTTCATAATCTCGTTTTATAATTTCAGAAACCGGTCCTTCGAGTTTCGAGGTGGGGCTAAAGTTGTTGATGTCCATGCCAACAACGAAGGACATAAGGAAAGCAGTGAGTAGGAAGAAAAAAGGTAGGATACATTAACATTTATATAAGCCGGGACAGAGTCAAGAACCTGTTGTTTTGTTGTTTTTAACTTTTGTACATGTAGTTAATTATAATTATAATATCTTAGTCTTCCTTTGTCCGGTACGGACGAAGGGTGGGGGGGGGGGGGGAGCTAAAGTAGTTTCAATGAGTTTTAGTACTCGTAAGAAATATACATATAAATTCTGAAAAGGATGAAAAACGGTTGATTAATTTGGATGGATTGCTATCTGGAAGAGGATTTTGAACTAGTTGGACATTTCTGCATAAGGTGTATGGATACATCTACATCCATCTTTTCCCACCATTTTCACAACTGTGACTTCCTGTTTGCTTTCCTGAACGATTTTGCCCTCTTGAATTGTTGTTGTTGTGTTATTGTTTAACGACCACAGTAAACAGCTAAGGTCATGTCGGGACGGTCATTTAACCTAACCACACTATTCCTGGGCAGGCTTAGACATCCTAAGCAGTTAATCAGTACTAAGTGCACTTACTTTCACCAGTAACTGACAACTGCCCTTCTTGAATCAGCGGAAGGAGAAATATAAGTAAGTGGCCGGACCGGGTATCGAAGCCAGGACCTCTGGCTTATAAGTCAGGTGCCCTACCGATTGCGCTACGCGGCCCGGCGCCCTCTCGAAATGGGGTGCTCTTAAAAGAAGGAATTAGTTCATATAGGAAAGATGTCTTCTTTTAAGAGTTGACCCAATTTAGATGGGCAGAAATAATGAAAATATCAGAGTTGCTTCCCCGAATACGTATCCGTTTATGTTAAAACATGTGACTGCAGAAAATATTTACATGTAATAAACTGACTTTATCTCCACTACTACTTGCTTCTTCAGAAGGATGAGTTTAGAAATAGGCATGATACTGTTTTAAACTGCAGCGTTCAGTCAAGAAACTAGCTAAGTACGTGGCCATATAAGAGATGACTATGTATTTTGTCTTGTAAATGAAGGATAACTTAGAAAGAAACTGGTTACAGGAGATATTCGCCGATGTAGCTATACTTCCTGTTGATAGTTTTCATGCCTCTTGGTTCCTGTTCTGGCCTCTTGGTTTATGTTCTGTTCTCAAGTATGTCCAGACAGATTAGCCATAAAATGATGAAAGAAATTAAAAATTCATACAAAAAGAATGAAATACAGCGATTGGTGTGTCTTCTGTATCTGCCAAATTGATATTGAGATATTAGAGCTGACGCTTGCAATAATATTGGAAATGCAGCGAATAACTCGTACTAAGTAAACATCAGCTTATTTTTGTTGTCGGCTCCCTTTGGTTTCCGAAGCCAAAGGGAACTGAAAACATAAAGTAGTCTAGAGCTCTAATGTTTGCCTATCACGATCAGATCTATAATACCTTGTAGGAGGTTTTATTGACAGCGCAGATTCGGAGCAGACGAAGTGCAGAACACTCCATGTAATCACATGATAAACCCCCTGTAACATCACACAACGTCATGTTTTTGGATGGGATAAACCTAAATGTAGGTCATGCAATGTTATGTTAAAACATATGATATTGTATCGCTTCAGTGAGGTCTATAATGCGAAGTTTATTCGATGTAAACATGGCGTTACATGATGCCGGAGGTTTACGCGCATGTAATTAAACACATGAAATTGCTTGACGCCATGTAAGTTTATCATGCAAAGTGCAAACAATTAACGTTGCAAAATTCATGCAAAACATATGTAAATTTAATTGTGGCGTTGTGTGACGTCAGTGAGGTTTATTTTGCCAGGTTTATGCTAGCGAAAGACGCTTTATACATTTTTAGGAAGCTAGCATATTGAAAACTAGATTTGCCCCACTTGTTTAGCTAATAGCCATAGCGTAAGGGTACCACCATCGGACACCTAAGAACTGCCTTTTCAATTAAATTTTCAAATTGTCACATGAAAAGTCTATCAACTTGTTATGTGACTTGCAAAATACGTACCTCATGCATGGATTCGGTAATCATCAGCTGTTGTATGACGTCATACGGAGGAATCGGAGAGCATTCATTATTTCACAGGTAACCGGCGTAAAATCTTAGTTAGGGGTACCCCAGTCGGACACCTTTATTTTCTACACATGTAAACTAACTATGCAGAAGCAAATTTAATGTAACATTGTAAAAACATACACTTGTTTGAGATAAATAGACAAAATCAATTCAGAGCTTATAGTTTGACATGAAGGGTAAAATATCCTCAAAATGATGACGTTTGTTTACGTTGATTGGTTGGTTGATTTGATGTTTAACGTCCACGGTAAACAACTAAGGTCATGTCGGGACGGTCAGTTAACCTAACCACACTATTCCTGGGCAGGCTTAGACCTCCTAAGCGGTTAACCAGTACTAAGTGCACATACTTTCGCCAGTAACTGACTTGTTTACGTTGAACTATTTATTTAGAATTTAGCCGGTGTCGAGATGCAGACAGGTGTGCATTCTAATTTCTCGAAAACTAGATCGAACTGGAATATAGGCCGTATATCATTTGTTAAAGGTGACTAAAATCTCCATCCAATGGCGTTGATTAGATCACTGAACTGCAATTTGGTACGATGAAAGCACTGAGTTAATATTCACTGAAATGTTTCTGACATGTACCCTTACTCGGTAAATACCGTCTGTGAAAATTACATTAACGCTCCCCAGACGAGAAAGGCACGCGAACGTTATTATAACAATTTGTATTAAATTGGACGAGGTGCTACTCCTTTAAAACGAGAACAGATATTAAAGGTGCCCAATGGAGGTACCCTGTCCAGGTGGTACCCCCACGCTATACGAAATGGTAATACTTTTGTCTTGAAATAGACGAGATGATGAAAGAAGAAATTCATACAAAGAGAATTCAATGCAACGAGATGTATTCCCGCTATAACTGAAATATTACTATTTAGATATTGGAGCTTTCGATTGCAGTAATATTGAAAATACTGCAAATAACTCGTTCTAAGCAAACATTGGATTCCTAATGCTGTCGGCTCCCTTTCGCTTCGCTCGCTTTATTATTTACTGGCGATGAAGATGTATGGGTACACATCGATGTTTTTTTTTTTTTACCAAAGAGGAAAATTTTTCAGTGAATTTCTGTTTATTTACCTGGATGACCAAGACCTTCTAAAATGGGGCATACTTTTTAAGGAAATAATTTGCTGTGAGAGGAGCGCATTTCTTCTTTTTTAAGTTGGCCCGGTTGAAATGCGTCTGTTAAAAAGGCATCTGTTTATTGAGTTATCATGTGACATTATTTGAATTAAACACATGATATTGCCTGACTTCATTGAGGTTTACATGTTCATGCAAAGTGCAACCACATAACATTGTATGATTCATAGAAATTTATCAAGCGAAACTGATATTAGTTAACTTTGATTATGGCGTTATATGATGTCAATGAGATTTTTGTTGTTTACTTTATGCTAGCAAAATACATGACGTAGCAATGCGACATTAAGGCATGTCCTGCAAAGTGAATGCCAATTTAAATACATGGCGCTGCATGACGTCATGTTTATTTAAATTCATGACGCTATATTGAAGTTTATCAGGCGAAATGTATTTAGATAAAAACTCATGACGTCGCGTGACCCTTTTTAATTTTTTTCTTAATACAATAATAACATGACGTTGTAGAGCTATACTATTTATTATGCGAATTTTATGCTTATTTAGTAAACCACTTTATATGATGTCATAGAAATTCATCATTCTTTCTTTCTAAAAATATTAAACGGAACAACTATTTTATTTATTATTACGTACCTATGATATGATAATTACCTCAATGTGCAAATATAAACAAGATTTGTAGCTCTCTGTGACATAGTGATACAAATACTACTTAACGCCACTGCTGTTTGTGGCATCCCTATTAAGTTAACAAAATAAATCACAATTGAACGCCTAGCTGCAACACCAAAAACTATATGACCATAAACTGTATAATCAAGCAGATTGGAGCTGATAAATTGAAAATCTCACGAACAGATAATTTTATCACAAGATTAATTCAACATCACTTGTGATAGTGCTGTAGTTTTGACAATTAATATTTCTCTAATTAATTGTGGGTACTGAAACGTCTGAGAATCCAAGAACTACGCATTCGTATTATGCGCTTAAGCCTGCTCGCCTTGACTGAACATCTACAATTTCCCGGTATGGACGAAACTGATTATATCTGAATTTGTAATTGTAAATTCAGCATCAGGATACACTTGTCTCCGCACTTTTGCGATCGATCTTTTTACCAAACTGATGTAACCGGAAATTGAATAATTTAATTATAGTTTTTATGAATGTTGAACAAAACATTGAACACTCAAATATAAACTTCGAAAATTAAACATACTGGATTTGATAATCAATATGTGCTTAAGCATTAAAGAGATTATATGAAAACTCTGCAAATATGAATATATTGAACAATTCAGTGCGTATCCAAACTTTCCAATATTGTTTAGCGTACCCATTTTAGAGCAAATGTTCTGTAGTCTGCCCCCAGACTATATCTTGAGCACTTTGGCCCCATACTTTGCCTTAGGTTTTGGTCCCAAAACTTGGCTACTATTCAGGATCGCCTGCTTTTCACACAGACCGAATGATATATTTCGGTGAGTGTGCACTAGTCAACCAATTGTCAAACTCAGACCACCATTCTTTAAACAGCAATAATTCAAAATCATGATACGTAAACTATGCCATTAGTTCCACTTCCTCAAATTATTTCACCCTATCAACCAAAATCCACAACTAACGATAGTATCGTTCGTAATTTGAAATCATAATTTTGAACACATTTGATAAGCACCTCTTTTTCGACTCTGACCATTATTTTAGACCTTGCGAAACTACATATGCAGATAATGGCAGTGTTCTGAGATACACTCAGGAAAGCTTTAAGCTTTTATAACAAAACCAGGACTCAGATTTTTATATATGATGCTACACATATCATAGGAGTTCCGTCTGACCTTTCTTTTCTCACCATCTTCTATGTGACGTCACATATTGCGTCATTTTTATAATGCGGCTAGGGCTGTTAGTAAACACATTTTTGGAGAAAAGATGTTTATGAAGTGAAATGTGCTGGATGATACTACAAATTTTCATCCAGTCTTGATCATGTAGTAACCAAAGGCAATTATCTTAGAGTTGCTTTGTGTTTTTCGGTTTGCCGATAATGAGGAAAACACAAATATAACATTTTGCAAAATAACATTCCATTTCAGGAAAACGGGATTTAATCAGATATACCACATATATTCGTTTTGTCAGAAAACGAAAACTAGAATTAGTTATTGCGTGTACAAATGTAGGACCGCCAATAACGTCAAAAGTAACTGACGTTAACGTAAGATGATACTTACGTAATCCGTTACAAGCACGTCTGTCCTTTGATTTGGTTATCATTCCAAGCAATGTTTTTTTGGATTTGAAGTAGAACCTATTTTCTCTATCTAATACTTCAAACAGTATCCCATGTATTAGTGTAGCCTTTCTATTTCTCTTGAGTGTAGATGGTTTGTTTGTTGCATACAGAGGTTTCCCTCCAAAAAAGTGTTTGTAGGATTAGTACAGACAGCAAACACACACAAGTCTTCCTCGCGACAAGTACAAACCACTGGTACGTATATGGGACATTGGTTTATATTTTGTTTACGCAATAGTGGATCAAAGTTAGTCTGGGAAGTGGAGGCTCGGACTCGTATGTCTTTATGGATAGATCTGTCATTTTAGCACTGTGCCAATTCTCCTGTTACCAGTGTTCCGATAGTAATGCTTTGACTGATGTTGTACATGTAGGCATTGACATTACACAACATCCAAACAGCATCGTCGTGTGAAAAATAATGTCTGGATGTCTTGCGTCCTCAAACTTAAGACTTGTATTCACTGATGAAAAATGAAAGCATGTAGCACTGGTGAACAGTGCTGCGTGCTATCATTTTTCATCAGTCAGGAAAATTCTTATGGACATGAGCAAAATGCATTTTGTAACAAAATGCATTTTTCTCATGTCCATAAATATTGTGTAACTTGTGTAAAGACTACGACTACTGTTACATAATTATGTTTTCACTAGTTGGAACGTGCGTGGATTTATAACCGCATTCTTGTACGACCTCGAAACAAATTTAGCAATTGTTTTGAACGTGCCAGAACCACTATATTAGGCTTTTATTTTCACTTTGTTGCATCACGATACAAGCGCCGATCGTCCCAGATCTCGCCAGGTAAATTCTTTTGCAGCGTTTATACTACCGTGACGTCAGTTTCAAAGACCATTTACTAGAACCAACTTCTAACCGACCACTTATAGTCCAGTCAAATTGTGGGAGAACCTTAAACGAATTGCAACAAAAGGTTTCTTTGCAGTAATAAGCTCCTAAGACCTACATTTTTAGCATACTAAAAGTAGGACAAAATCGGAGAATGCGAAACTTAATTTTTTTCATATGTCTTGTTTTCGAAGTTTGAAACCACTGCACAGCTACTTTTGGTCGGAAAGCCACTTCTAAACATCATTTCTAGACAAGTTAAATCCATAGAAGTCATTGATAAAGCGGTTATATACTGTTGTTTAGCTTTCGTCTACCATTAAATTTGCTGATTATGCATAACCGGTTGATTATATAGTCTATTGCTATTTGTTTACCCCACCCACCAGTGCAAATTTTGCTTTTACCATAACCCCTATTCAGATGGACAATATGGATGGTATTGAAAATAGTTAACAGAATCAATGTTTTTAAATGAAGACTGTGACAGAATAATAGAAGAAAACAGCTCGATGTAACTCCTATTTATCAAATGATGGGACATCTGAGAGTGTTGTTTTGTTGCTTCACGTCCACGGTAACGGCCATGGTCATGTCGGGACGGTCAGTTAACCTTACGACACTATTCTTAGGCCGGCTTAGACCTCCTATGCGGTTAAGCAGTACTAAGTGCACATACTTTCGCCAGTAACTGACAACTGTCCTTCTTGAATCAGCGGAAGGAGAAACGGAAGTAAGTAGCCGGACCGGGTATCGAACACAGGACCTCTGGCTCTACCTCCTTTCCGCCTAACAACCAACCTCCCCACCCTGCCCACTCCTCTGGAAAGAAATTGTTTTAGCTCGCCTGAACGACCTTCAGGAAAAGCTATTGTTGTCACCCCGGTGTCGGCCTCCGCGGATGCACCCGTGTCCATGCCCACCTTTTGGGTGATATAGGTTATATTAAAACACCCATATAATGTTAAAATATGGGATGTTCTTTAAGGTTTTATCTCATCGGTCAAGGTGAGCTTATTGTATAGCCTTGGTCCGTTGTCAGTCGTCGTCTTCCACACTTTAAAACATACCTCCTCAGCCATCTGCCCAATCTTGATCAAATTTATGTGTAGCATTGTTGGGGTTGGGACTGACTGCATAATGTTAAGGGGCAGATCAGATTGGAACTTTGGTTGCCATGGCAACATAAAGCTCCTATAGACTTATAATGGGAAAAAACTTTAAAAATCTTTTACTTTGAATCCTTGACGTCCAGAACTTATATATTTAGTATTTATCAATGTTTTGTGGTCCCCTACATCACCCCTGCCAATCCATCCCCTGGGGTCCAAACTGGCTCCACCCTAGGGGCCCACTGCTTATATAGGGCTATATAGCTAAAGAACCTTCAAAACCTTTCCTGGGGTGGTCGGGTGGTGCGATGGTGCTGTGTGTAACTTCCAGTGCGTCCCACTGATTTGGATCATTGTAGGGCAAGGGCCTGCTGTGCTTGCAGTGGGTGCGGGTGGGGGTTGTTTGGACATTTTTTTTCTCTCGTCTATCATTTCTTTTCTTTCTCCCTCTCTCTGGGAGACGGCCCCATATAGACTGAAATACTGTCTCAAAGGGCCGTAAAACCCCAAACAATCAATCAAAAACTTTCCACTTTGAAACCATGCGGGAGCGGCTGTAGTGTAGTGGATAGTACTCCAGACTACCAATCTAGGGGTCGCAGGATCGATCCCCCGCTTCTCCAGTCTTTCGGATGAGACTTTAAACCGAGGTCCCGTCTCCATATGACCTCGTTGTTGGTGGGACGTTAAACCCGAGTTCACTCACTTACTCACTTGAAACCATGAGGTCCAGAGCTTACATATTTAGTATGTTGCAATGGTTAGTGGTCACGTACATAAATCCTGTCAACCATGCCTCTGGGATCCAAATTTGCCACCCCCAGGGGTCATTAGCTCCCACAGAGTTACGACGAGAAAAACTTAAAAAATCTTCTTTTTTGAAACCATGAGGCCCAGAGCTGATATATTTAGCATGTATCAGTGTTTAGTGGTCCCCTACATAAATCCTGCCAACCATGCCCCTGGGGTCCAAACTGGCCCCATCCCATGGGGGGTTATTTGTTTATATAGGGCTATATAGCTAAATAACCTTCAAAATTTTTCCTCTCTGAAACCATGAGGTGCAGAGCTTACATATTTGGTATGTAGCAATGGTTAGGGGTCACCTACATAAATCCTGCCAACCATTCCCCTAGGGTCCAAAGGGCAATGTTTAGTGGTCCCCTGCATAAATCCTGTCAAGCACACCCATGTGGTCCAAACTTGCCCCACCCCAGGGGTCATTTGTTAATATAGGGCTATATAGCTGAGAACCTTCAAAAATCTTTTCTCTGAAACCATGAGGCCCAGAGCTTACATATTATTTAGTATGTAGCAATGGTTAGTGGTCACGTACATAAATCCTGCCAACCATGCCCCTGGGATCCAAATTCCAAATTGACACCCTCCCGGGATCAAGCATTGGCTCCCATAGACTTGTAATGGGAAAAACTTGAAAAATTTCTTCTCTGAAACCATGAGACCCAGAGCTTATATATTAACTTAGTATGTAACAATGTTTAGTGTCCCATAACTCCTGCCAACCAAGCCCCTGGGGTCCAAACTGGCCCCACCCCAGGGGGTCATTTGTTTATATAGAGCTATATCGCTAAAGAACCTTCAAAAACCTTCTTCTCTGATACCATGAGACCCAGAGCTTACATATTTAGTATTTAGCAATGGTTAGTTATCACATACATAAATCCTGCCGACCATGCCTTGGGTCCAAATTGGCCACGCCCCAGGGGTCATTAGCTCCTATAGACTTATAATGGGGAAAAACTCTTTAAAAGGTTCCCTGAAACCATGAGGCCCAGACCTTACATATTTAGTACGTAGCAATGTTTAGTGGTCCCCTTCAAAAAACCCTGCTGAGGAGATTTCCAAAGACTATTCATAAGTATGTTGCACTGTTTGTGTTATCATGCATGCAGTATTCTGCTCTTGTGCCTTTGTTTCGGGCTTCTCATGCCTTCAGAGATCAGTATTCTAACTTGAAATATGTTTATTCTAAGCTAAGTCATCAGTATGGCATATTTCTTGTTGCAGTTCAGTTACTGACCTTCAAAAATTCACTTCAGATTTTAAGGCAGAATTAAGTGGGTGGGGTAATTTATACCATTTTAAGACCTAGATGGCTTTACATTCAACAACAAACTGTGTCAGATTCAATCTTAAGCTTCTAGATTCAATTCTGGCAGAGGCAAAATTGGTTCTTAGAAATAAAACTCACATTAATAATGTTATGTCATATAAAACATTACAAATAATTGGTTTATTTAAGACGCAAATAGGCGCATGTAAAAATGCAGAAAGAATATATTTTGCATCATCCGATTTTATCCTACTTTTAATATGTCATATGTGAATGTTAGTCCTCAACAAAAATGCAAAAAAAGCTTTTGTTGCAATTTGTTTTGGGTTTGGAGAAAAAATCGCCAGTTTGCCTGGACTATTATTTATAGCATGTTTTCCGCTAAATAAAAAGGACAATCGAACATATGTTTCCATCTTAAATTATCTTGTGATATTGGTAGGTTAATCAGGTAACTCTGAAATAAAAATCTTATCCGTATATCATTGAATAAGTGAAAGATAATGGTACACCTGTTTCTGAAAATCGCAACATTTCAGCAGGTTTTCACGATTCGGACGGAACCACATTTCGGAATTTTGTCAGCATATGCTTATGATTTGTGCGAATATTTAGAAATTGTTTCAATGATCTTAAGAATTCATAATTAGGCATTATTTTAATACAGAATTCAAAATTTTAGTCACAGTTAATAAACCTTCTCCACCACAGTCATAACTCTTGCGAAGTTCGAAAGTGGGTGTACATGTGTATCCTCTGCTACCAGGAAAACGATTCTGAAGGTATTGCGCTCAAACATTTTACAACGTTTACATGACACATTGGGAATACTGAATATAAGAAAATTATGTCCAGATACCGTCTACAAACGACAATCTTCAAGACAAAGCAAGTGGTCGGTTAGAAGTTGTGCTTAGTATGTAAAGGACATTGTTGATCATGTGCAAAAGCCAAAACCATATGACGTGGCTGTTTCGCTATTCAAATGAAGGAAAACGCTTTAAAACATTTGAATTTGCTAAAAGCATGAGGTTTACACAGTTTGAAAACGTACAAAAATTGAATCGAAATATATTTATTAATGATGCCCCCCACCAGCGCATTCACATCCCCTTTTCTATCTTCCTAAACCTTTGCTATGCAAATATAATATCTTTCAAATTTTGTGAAAAGCAGTCAACAAATTTTAAAATCATAATGAGATCAAAATCACCTAACCGCAGCCCCACTCACAGCGGCTCGTCACAATGATATCCCTACAGGTCAGATAACATTCTTATCACTGATTAAGGGGGTGGTTGCGGTCGGGCGATGGTGCTAGGTAACTTTCAGTGTCAAGGCAACAAACTTATTTGTTAATAGTAGGGCAAGGGCCTACTGTGCTTGCAGTAGGTGCTTGAGGGTTGTTTGGATATTTTTTCTCACTATGATATTTTTTCTCTCTCTCTTCGGGAGACTGATATACTTTCTCAAAGAGCCGGTACTCCCAAAACAACTAACTAACCAACTCACTGATTAAAGGGGAATATTTAGAGAAAATTTAATAATCTGAATGCTACTCTCTCTGTGGAAACAAGTTCAAGGTCAGGTCGCATAATCTAATCAGCTCTTATGATTGTCTCAATGATATATCCATGAAAGTCTGAATAAAATCCATTCACTTGTCCAAAGTATATCTTACATGTACGTGTACATACAAGATTTTGATCTCGAAATTGGTATAAACAGCATTTTATTCAAAATATTTAAACATAGCATTGGCGATATATACATGTATATAAACACATAGATACAATATAGGATCGGAAAACAAGCATAGCGCTTATAGAGATCTTATCCTTAAAATAGATCTCGAAATTGCGGCCAAGGCCACCTAAATTCACAATTACTTTCATATGTCACTGTGATATATTCAGGCGAGTCTGATAAAATCTACCCACTGGTTCAAGAAACATCTTATTTTTAGGAAAAATTTTATAAAGTTAAATTTTACGAATGGGGTCTCGCCACAAAAATATCATCTAGCCTTGGGACCGACCCAAAGATATGGCAACACAAGTACATGTAGAATCTAGCCACATTGTAAAAGTGCATAGACATAGAAATTGTATAGACTAAAACCTCGGGTGACCTTGAAAATAGCCAAAGCTATCGAAGCCGATTCAGCTGTGGTATATCCATGCAAGTTTAGTAAAAGCTCACCTGCTGATTCAAAAGATATAATAGACGTAAACTATCACGCAGACATCGACATGGGTGCCGACACCAACGAGGTCTGCAGTGAAAAAATAAGCAAACATTCGCCGTTGGAGGGGGACAGATGTTCTTTGATATATGTTCTGTTCACTTGTTGTCGTTTCCAAAATGATTAAAAAGAATGGTGGGGAATAACACCTTAAACAGGCATAATCTGAGCAAAGAGTGGAGACAATGAGCAGGATTATTAAATATTAAGCGCAGAATTCGATTTATATTGCTATAATGCTAAAAATTACTTCAGTGTCTATCTGATGCAGACATTTGGTGAGACTGTGATATAATCATGGTATTTTAGGGATTCGGTGATATCTTGCTCTTTTACAAATGCATTATTAATGGGATTTATTTGAATAATTCCTTGTTGCATGGTTTTAAGTATTATTAGCCCCAAAATAGGCTTAGCTATAACGGAGGTCTCATCGGGCACACAACGTTATGAAGTTGAATCAACGTTGCAAGGGGTGTTTCTTTGATAGACTGTTTCTGTAAAAATAGATAGAAAAAAAGAATTAAATTATTTGACAATGAATTATAGGTTTGAGAAAATCATACCTTTACCTTTTCATTGTATGAATTTCAGATAGCATCTCACTATAATTGGAGAGGAGTATGGCATACACTGTATGCCATACTACTCTGTAATTACAAGTGAGATGACGCCATAGATCTGTTACCATAGCAACTACTGAATTTGTAACTATTGTACTTAGTACCTTGACAGAATGACGGCTCGATGACGTTACTATGACATCAATTTGAACTCTTAGTTGCATTATAACATTTATGACGTTATTGGTATCGGAGCTTGGCAAACAGTGTATGCCATGCTTCAAAATTTTTCCATGACATTACAAACTGAAATTCTTTCTACAGAAAATTCAGATTTTTTTTAAACAAATAACTATTCATTTAATTCCGTGTTAAAGGGGCATTTACACGGTACACACAATCATGTTTTATACTCCTTACAGAGAAAACTAGGGACATGGACCCTAAAAACGTTTCATATTGTCATGTTTGTCGACAGTTGCTATTGAATCTTTGTCAAATATACAAAAAAAATAGCCTGTAAATACGCAGGTTCGTTTTGAATTTTTGTCAGTTTGACAAAATCCAATCTACGTAGAATTTATGTGACTGAAAACAATATCCCCACATTCAAGTTTCCAAACAAAACCCAAAAAACCTTGTATATGATGTTTTGTTGACATTGTGGTTTTACCAAAATCCATGCCATTTATCAGTCTTTAAGCAAATTTTTGATACATTCAAACTTTTTGCAATAAGAATGCACAGAGAACGCAACAGCATAGAATATTATCATTAACTGGTCCTTTATTTATTTGTTGAGTATATAACAGGCTGTTTAACAGGTAACTCGTAACGTTTTTAACCTTTCAATACTTACAGAGTGCCAGGTAAAGAGCGTATTTCAACGGCATTATATAATTTGTTTCCAAACAGCTATCAGAATCAATAGATCTGTTTATTCGCTTCATAGTGTACAAAGTCTAGCATTGCACATTAATAGGCCATTGTAAGAGAGCAAATGTTTGCAATATGATTGTAAATAAAACAATGTTGAATCAACCTGAAACTTTAATGTCACTAGTGATACATCAGCCGTTGCACGAGAAATGTGCATTATGCGCTATATTGCATATAAATAAATTCCAAAGCAACCGATGGGTAGTTTGATCAGGTTATTTGCAAAATTAAACTTCGGCTTATTTGCACTGAAAATCTGCGCATATCGCAAAACCCATATAATGAATAGCGACTACTCTGATCAGCCTGTGCGGACGCACAGGCTAATTTGAGTCTTCGTTGTTCATATATGCTTATAGATCTCTTCTCTCGTGGCTCATTAGCGTTTCTATTCTGAGATATGATAGAACCTGGCATTGCATTCAGCATTACATTCTCAGTTCATATAACTTATACATTATAAAAGAGTGCTTGATACTTCCAGTGATGTTTTGCTTATCAAATGTGTTAATATTCTAATACAGGATTATAGTGTTTTCTTTTTTCACCTGGATATGGAGTGTTTCAATTTGTGCACAGCTGTAGAATGAAGACTACACACCCTTTTCAAGTAAGACATTCATAATTATGCTTTGACATGCATGAAACGTCAGCACCGTATGCGAACAGTATAGATTCAGACTACCTTTTGCGTACATAGAGTTTTGACAGAACCTCGCAGACTGAGTGCGGATTTCCTAGGTTATGTAAATATGCATATATTAAAGTAATTCTCTTGGAGTTTTGCATCTGAGATTGTCTAAGAGCCATATCCAACAGGCACACGCTGTCAACATGACGTCGTATCAACTCCAGTACCATGTCATGTCGTCATTCCGACTTTATGTGCCTGCAGGGATAATATGTCAAGAATGTTCAAAACGTGTCCTGGTTGCCGCTTAGAGATTAATCTAAATGAATGTTGTTGGAATCACTCTCTAATACAAAATACACGTTCTCGAAAACGTTGGAGAAAATGGCCCGAAAAAAGAAGTCTTCCTCTGTCCGTTCAAAAGTCAATTTGTCTGTGTACGTTCTGTAATCGCCGATTCCAGGCCAATTAATTATATGAGCCGCGACACGAGAAAACCAACAATTTGGTTATGCGCCCAGCGCAGACTCAGATCAGCCTGGCCATCCGCCCAGTCTGATCAGAGTCTTCGCTGACCGCATGAAGGTAGCTCAGACCCTTAGCTACCATTTGAATCCTTAACGAAGAGTCTGATCAAACTGGGCGGATGTCAAGGATGATCTGAGTCTGCGCTGGGCGCCAAACCACATTGTTGGTTTGCCGGGCCGGGTAGCGCAATCGGTAGGGCACCTGACTTGTAAGTCAGAGGTCCTGGGTTCGAATCCCGGTCTGGCCACATACTTTTGTTTCTCCGTCCGCTGATTCAAGAAGGGCAGTTGTCAGTTACTGGCGAAAGTATGTGCACTTAGTACTGGTTAACCGCTTAGGAGGTCTAAGCCTGCCCAGGAATAGTGTGGTTAGGTTAACTGACCGTCCCGACATGACCTTAGTTGTTTACCGTGGACGTTAAGCATCAAATCAACCAACCAACCAACATTGTTGGTTTTGTCGTGTTGCGGCTCATATAATTTTGAAGTCACTTAATTACGTTTGTTACCTTGTCCGCTACGGATGCTGACGTCAGAACCGGTGATGGCCCAAAAACGCTTATAAGCAAAATTGCACGACAGGTTTATACCAGAACATGAATTTCCTTGTTAAAAAGTATACAATTTATCTGTTATTAACATGTGGCACCGCTTTTTATGCAATGATAATACATGTAAGTAGACTAGGCCTCTCAAATGTATCAAGGAAATTGATTGTCATTTTGAGGTTAAAACAAGGAGCAGCCATCAAATCATCAGAGACTGTTTGAACACAGCGCCACTTAAGTTAAAATTTTGAAGATGAATCAAAGCTCCCAGTAAGCAAATGACGTCAAAATGACGTAATTGCGTCGCATCGACGTCAGTGTGCCGTCATTTCAACGTCATGTGCCTGATGGGCTATTTCTGTGTCTTTATAAAACCATATGAAGCAAGATCTTGATGGAACAGCCTATCAAAGCAGCCGAGCAGGGTTTTATATGGGAATGAATTTTATTTTCTGTGGATTTTATCGATGTGTAAATGCCGGCGAATCACTCACAAACTGAATAAAGCCCGAAGGGCTTTATGTTAGGGCTTTATGTTAAGTTTGTGAGTGATTCGCTGCCGTTTACACATCCATAAAATCCACAAAAATAAAAATCATCACTTATAATTCCAACTCGGTTATTTTTTACCTTAAAATATCAGCTATACCGAGTATTTTAGAAATTGCCGCAAAGAAAATAGTCCAAGTAGTTCCCGATTTCTGTTTCAGGGGATTTATCAAAGTATAAACGCCGTTTACTGAACGCTCTTGACCAATCAAATTACATTAAATAAGCAGCAGAAAACTGAATTGGAATTATTGATATATTACAACTGTAACATACATGAATTCCATATTAAGGTGTATGGGCACACCTACATGTTCATGTCATTTTAACAAAGGCGAGCATATTTTGTGACTTCCTGTTTGCTTCGCAGGCCTTCCAGGGTAGGATAAATTCTTGCAGGAAGGCTCCTTAGGGATCAAATATTTTTCTCTAAGAATAGACCCCTGTCGAGGAGGGACGCAAAGTATAAGTAGCAGCAGTTCTTTTCCTGGAAGTGTGCCCATTTGCAGTACCGGCAGCGCAAAACCGTACAATTTTCGCGTTTTGAACGCGTGTGCAACGCGTTTTTCGTGCGTGTGTATGAAACGCGGTTTCGCGTTTATCTCGTTTTCCAAATATCCAATCAAATCGCTTCCCGAGAAACCCATGCGAAACGCGTGTTATCCGCAATTTTCGCCTAGCATAACTTAACCAATCAGAAAAGTTCATTTGCGATTCTCTGTGACTTAGATAACGCGAAAATCGCGATTCATTATAAGCCAATCAAAACGCTTCTCGCAAAACGCGTGCGAAGCAGCCATAATATGGTCGTACGCGCATCACAATTTATCAGTATTTTTGCAGCGTTTTACAGTGAATTATGAATTGGATTTATAAACAGTCATATTGTTTTCATATAAATATTTTTAGTTCGTTTTCTGTGCTTTAAATTATGTTCGCAGTAAGTAAATTGATAATATAATTTCGTTCAAAGTATTGTTTGCACTTTTTTAGGTAACCAGAAATAAAGATGAGATTTTCGGTTGCGATCCAAAACAACATTTTGGACCTGCATCGTGACAGACTTTCAGCATCCGTTGACGCTGAAAAAGTTTATTCTCTCAAGCTTTCACAATAATTTTGGGGGAATGGGAGAGTCACAAAGGGCTTAAATTTAAATAATTTCAAGTTCTAGAAAAAATGTGTTGTTTTCGGCCCTGAACCTGGCACCGGGATTTCATTATTATTTCCATAGATCTAATTTTCTTTATATACTTCGTCGAAAATAATTGGGAAAAAGGCAAATCCTTAACAAATTTAGTTGGTTCTCAGTTTTTATACAGCATTGTCAATGAAGCTAGGAACCAGTGTATACGAGACCGAAACGCGTTCGACAAACGCAATTTTCATTGGTCTAAATACCAAACGCATGCGCACGCGAAGTAACGAAAAACGCGAACTGGAATCGCAGTTCTGATTGGCTAAAGCGAATTTTGCGTACAAACGCGATTTTATGCAGCAATTCGATTGGTTCTTTCACAAACGCCGTTCTGAATCGCAAAACGCGTTTGAAAAATACGTGTTTCGAACGAGTTTTGAACGCGAATTCTTGCGAAGCGCATGTACGGCTTTGCGCTGCCGGAACTACTGTGGTGTAGAAGCTGGCATCATCAACTTGAGAAGTAATTGCTGGGCTTGGTCTCGCACCTGTAAAATATTAGCAGCATTTTAAAGATAAATGGGTACACTTTCAGGGGAAGTACCTTAAGTTAAAATTTTGAAATTTAAAAAACAGCAATACGTACGTTTATATATTACATATGAAGTAGGATCTCGTGTGCAATTACTCTTTGGGGAGACGGAGCGATTTTTATGAGATCCGTCTGCTATAAAGGATTGTATGTAATAATAAATTGTTATTATAACGCAAAAAGGACAAAATATCACATTCAGTTACCCTCAAAATTTGTTGCTTAACAGAAGCCCTGTGACAGGAAATGAAACTTTTGTTCTAGACACATTTCCTTTACATTCATTAGGCAGAAATACTCTAGGTTGGCTAAAATCTATAAAGTATGATTTTAAAATGATAACTGTTTGTCATTATTATTTGAGTTTATTATTGGAATACATGTGTACTTTTCATCCGAGTGGCTGTTCAAACATCGAGTAAGTTTTGCTCAAATGATCAAAATAAGAATCAACAACAAAAGATATAAATAAATAAAATGAAATAAAATGGTTGGTTGTTGCGAATACATAAAACTTAACACAACAAAAGTCTTTAAACTGATGCCTTCTCTTTGATTTTTTCCATAACAAGAAAAATGAAGCAAAGCTACGTCATCAGTTCTTTTATTTTCTTATTTTTGTCTCTCCTTTAAGGCTCAAAGAAGGCTTCCATTAGTTTTCGATAGGCTGTGAGTTTGCGCGAATAGCGTATCTGCCAGTAATTACAAGGGTTTCATGATTTGAGCCGCGACACGAGAAAACAAACAAAGTGACAAGTGCGCCCAGATCTGCTTTGGCATCCACCCACTCTGATCAGAGTCTCCGCTTTGCGCTTAAAGAGAAGCTTAGGGTCTAAGCTAGCCTCATGCGGGCAGGGAAGACTCTGATCGGACTTGGCTAATGCCAAGGCTGATCTTAGTCAGGCTGCGCTGGGCGCACTTGCAACTTTGTTGGTTTTCTTGTGTCGCAACTCAATTTTGATATCAGTAAAGGCTTAATTCAAACATTGACGCGCTTCCAAAACATTGAAGTTTTCGAAATTCGTTTAAATTCAAACTTTGAGATCATGCTGTTTGAAAACTAATATGATGTAATGTCGAAGATATAAATATAGTCTTTTTCATATTTTTTTTATACAAACGGGGTAACAATGTATCCCGACAACGTATAGAAAAAATGTCAAGAGCCCATCTTGCAAAATATTGTTGTACTTTTACAGTGGGGCTAATTATCGGCCGACTGATACGAAAGAAGCGACCAGTGATGCGTGAATCGTCCTCCAGGCGGCGCCTTCAGTCCTCAATTTCTAGCGGAACACCCAGTAAGAGCTTTCAATTGATTGGCTTATTTCCCTATCGGAGAACCTCGTATGACTCCGGTATCATTCATAGACGAAGGATACAGGAGTGATAAGAGTTTTGCCGAGTGCTGTGTGGATGTGGATAATGTTTGACTGAAATCTTGTTGTTCCGCTTAACCCATATATGCCCGGTGGACGCCTCTATCCGTATCAAATGGACGAGTCCATTTGTCAGTTAAGGGGTGTCTTGTTTAATTTATATATTTTTCATTTTTATTTTATTCTAGAAAGAAAGACCCTTTTTGTCTTATGCAAATAGTGAAGTCCCTGATCAGACGCCGCGTTTTTGCGGCGTCTGATCTGGGTCTGCACTGTTTGCCTATATTTCATTTACGGGACGCTAGGCATTAATGGGTTAATAATGTCACGCATGTTGTAATGGGGCAGTATAGAAATAATCAGCATGTGAATGTATAAAAATCATTCCCTTGCTAAAATCTCTCTTTGTGTTTTGTCTGGCACAGGTTTAAGATACAAAACGTTGATACAGTTATTATTATTGTGATTAAACAGTATAACTTGAAATTGTGGCTCAAATATAGTTACTTTATATACATTTAGGCGAACATTTTAAATGACAGTGTTATTATGAAGAGATCCGGTTGATATAGTCCATATATGGCGCCAAAAAAAATCAGGTCGCTAAAGTCCTAGTTTGATAAAAAAAATAGATATTTCGCTTGGTTGGGGTGAGAGTCTGGGGGTGAAGGCGGTGTGTAAATGTATGTATGGAGGGTTCGGGAAGGGATTGGGGTAACGATTCAAGGTTTAATCAACGTTTTATGCCTGCTGGATGGATACCTCTCCCTTGCTTATAAACTTCAAGTACAGGTATTATATATATGCAAAAGATTTCTCCGGTTACTGGATTGTCTAAAACCAGAACTTCAGAGCAATAGGCAGACCACGTATGTTTACGTATGTGTATTACATTAATCACATATGTAATTGTCTCTATTAATGTTTATATCATGTTAGATTAGTATAAAATTGCTGGAAATATGGTCTGATCCAATAATAAACAGCGACGATCAGTTCATTTTCTAGTTCATTCATTCATTCATTCATTCCTAAAATAATCGTAAGTGGTAAACTCAGGGCGAATACTGGACAAAGTTCCACACTACATGTAACAGTATCAGAAATATTTATAGTGAGCCGGGAACGGTCCGTTGAACTGTATAGAACAATATACGTCTTGCAAATGTCATAAGGTACTTTGTTTCAGCGACAAGCCTCAGTTACCTAAATTAAGAATAAAAGGTAACGATTGTTCTTAATCGGGCCGCGTCGTGACAAAGCCTACATCATCATACATATTTGCAATGCGCATGGGTGGGCAAATCTTTGCCTTAAAGCATATAGGTCAACATTCATGTCTTCAACCATCTTTGCAAAGGAGAACAACTTTTGTGACCTCCTGATTATTTCCTAGGGCGACATAGTCCTTCCAAAATGGGATCAACTGTTAATAAAAAGAATTTGCTCCCATAGGAGCAAATTCTTTCTTTTAAGAGTTGATCCCAATTAAAGAGGGAGGCTAAGAAAAATCGGAGAGTTGATTCCCCTTTTAGTAACCACATTTACCTTATAAGTATAAATAGTGAAAAAGTAAACAACCACAGCCCTGATTCAGCTGTAAGTCTAGGTATGAGGAATTGGCATAACATATGTCAAAAGACAGGTTTTGCCAAGTGGCGGCACGACTGCCCTAATTAATTCTGACACTGTGATGTGGAGCTGAGTAAAACAGGTATGCCGATTGCAGTTTGTTTCGAATTAGCCTGATTGCTTGCTGATGGGTAACTAGTATAACAACTGACACAAAAATGCCTATTTAACGGGCTTCAGGAGAAAGCCTATCTCAAAACACGCCCCAATTGCGCTTGCCCACCCAGACAATTCTTTGCACATACGCAGTCTGACCAGGGTATGCATATTTCTGTTTTCATTACCTTCAAGATACGATTTTTGCGCCAACTCTGCAGGCCCTGCCAGATTAAGCATTGTACAGTTGAGTCTAGGTATGCGCAATTGGCATAGATATAAAGGTATATTTTCCTGCAACTAGGCTCATATCATACATCTAACATTCGCTTATAAATCTGTCGGTATCAATGATTACGGAAGATAATCGTTTATTTTTAACTTTTTGGAATTATTCTGAAACCCGTAGACACCGTTAAGTTGTTTTCAAACAAGAACCAATTTGTAGGCTATAAATAAATCACCGATTTTCTTAAGCAAAACGGTAACTACATCTCCTCTTCGAATTGGAGAGGACAAGACACAGACCGATAGACTCGGTGCCAGGAGGTGTATCTTATAGATTCGTTTCACTGAGCTTCCAGGGGAATACCGTTATGAGAATTAAAAAAGAAGAAAAAAAAGAAGAAAGAAACGGCACTGTTTGACAAGAATCATTTTCCGATAGGTGGTACTCTACAATTGCGTGTAACATATGAGCCGCGACACGAGAAAACCAACAAAGTGGTTGTGCGCCCAGCGCAGACTCAGATCAGCCTGGGCATCCACCCAGGCTGATCAGACTATTCGCTAAGCGCTTAAAGGGTAGCTAAGGGTCCAAGCTACATTCATGCGGACAGCGAAGACTCTGATCAGACTGGGGGGATGCCCAGGCTGATCTGAGTCTGCGCTGAGCGCACAACCACATTGTTGGTTTTCTCGTGTCGCGGCTCATATAGTCATTGACAGCAAATCCGTAATTCACTCTCGCCCGATCCACGGCTTCCTCATGGGGGTAATACCAATTCGGCTACCTGTGCTTTCGACCGAGTCAGTCAATTACGATACTTGCAAAAGTGGCTGTCGACCGAGACAATCGACAGCAGTATCAGCTCGGTCGACAGCCATTCACAATAGTACCATTTACCGTTATTGGTAATGCTTGCGATCGTATTCTCGGTCGAAAGCCACTTTGTATAGTACAGACTCGGTCAAAAGCACAGGTCGCCAAATTGGTATTACCCCGTGTTCCTACATAAGTAGGAAATCGAGGATCGGGCAAGAGTGAATTACTGAATTGCTGTCCATGACTTTTTTTGCTCGGGTCCACGATACAATTCCCCTAACTGGAAAGCTTTACAGTTTTCAAGTATTGAGAGTTTTTTTCGTGTTTAGTGATAACAGAAATCGCACAGTCATTTTCATAAAATGCAGACAATATTAATGAAACTCATAAATCAGGATTTTTTTTAAACTTTATCGCAAAAGCTCCGTGAAATATCTCTTATTTTCATGTACCTTTAATAAATATTGTATCAAATAAAACTTTATCTGAAACCGTCTGTAGATTTTTTTATACTATACATTTTGGTGTAGGCGTTTAAGATGAATATGAACACTTGCAGGGGAAGCAACCCTGTCATTTTTTGTTTTGCTTCCCTTCTCAATGGGGGTTAACTCTTATGGGAAGAACTGACCCCTTGATCTTAAAGGAATGTCTTTTCTTTAAGAGTAGATGCAATTTTGGAAGGATTTCTTCTCGCACAGGAAGCATCATACAGGGAGTGAAAAAAGTTTGTTACCTTTATCGGAATAGCAGAAACAATATGGAGAGACACCCACAGGGGCGTAGCCAGGGGCAATTGCACAGTACGCACAATCACGTTTTATACTCATTGAGGGAAATAATAGGGGGTTAAGCCGCTAAGATATTTCAAATTTTCGTGTCTGTTGGCAGTTAGTATTAAAATTATGCCCAATTAACAACATTTCAGCATGAAAATACGCAGGTGTGTGTTGAAATTTTGTCAATTTGACAAAATTTCAATACGCACCTGCGTATTTGCGTATAGGCAGCTACGCCCTTGACCCAGTCACGTTTAATGATCCTACTGAAATTATACACAGTCAAATATTTCTGCTTGCTTATTGTATCGGCCCCCGCCCCTTGGGGCCCACGAAATAGATGCGGCTGCCTGGTGCCTCTGCGACAGAGCTGCTAGTGGCTGTAGCCGGACCTGAGTGCCATTATCTTAGGTCGGGTAAAAGTCCTACAAAGTCGGAGGCAATTTCTCGACATTACTGAAATATTGCTTACTGGGACGTTAACCTACAACTCGACAACAACTGAGCCGCTACACGAGAGAACAAACAAAGTGGTTGCCCAGCGCAGACCCAGATCAGCCTGGGCATGCGCCCAGTCTGATCAAAGTCTTCGCTGTCCGCATGGAGGTAGGTTAGATCCTTAGGTACCCTTTAAGCGCTTAGAGAAGGGTCTGATCGGACTGGGTCGATGCCCAGGCTGATCTGAGTGTGCGCTGGGTACACAACCACTTTGTTGGTTTTCTCGTGTCGCGGCTCAACTACAGTCCTAATTGTATCTCTGTGTATCAAAAGAAGCAACAGCAATTACAGTAGAGACTTACAAGCGAATGCATTGTTATACCCTCTTAATGTCCCAATTCATTACTGTTATGTTTCTCCTGCTGAGAATGACTGTGTTTATATTTCTAGGATAGATAAGAACTGATAATTATTCTTCCTACAAGGGTATGTACCTGATTCTGTTCTGCTTTATTCTCGCTGACAACAGTCAAACATGTCTTAAGCAAGCACCCAAGAAAAGGGCATACCCTCTTTTGGATCAAAATACAGTTGGTGTACACTAATGCTAGAGGTAGGCTTAACGCATATTTGAATACAGTCAAACCTGTCTTAAAGGCCACCTTTGTTAAGCAAAACCTGTCTTAAAATGCCAAAATCTCATATCTCAAAGTAGTATTTTCAGTGTAAGTCTACCTGTAGTACACAAACACCTGCCCTAAGCAGTGACATATAAATACAGTTCACTGCCCTAAGCAAGCAGTTTTGGCCCTTCCCTAGGCTGCTTGCTTAAAACAGAGTTTACTGTAATTGTTGTTGAGGCTTATCTGGCATAAATAAAGATGGTAGAGTGGAAGTTGTGGTTTTGCTTTCCCGTCAGCGACAGCTAATTCTTCCATAAAACTTGGACACTTTTAAAATTGCTTAGAGAGATTTAAGTCATCGCGAATCTTATCAAATTGTGTCCCCCCACCACCACGAAAAAAAAAAAGAGTTAAATATAAGTACTGTTTTTATTATTCTTACTTTTTAAGATCAGAAATTCCTCATTCATCATTATGCACGCCCCCCCCCCCCCCCCAACAGTTAAATTTAAGTACTGTTTTTATTATTCTTATTTTTTTAAGATCACAAATTCCTCATTCATCATTATGGATCCAATTTAAACCTAACTATCAGTCCAACTAATAAACCTAATTATCAGACTATTGTCTTCCTAAACAAAAGGTAATGTGGCTAAGAAAGGCAATGCCAAGTTTACTATCTTTCACACTTATTCTTATCTTGAAATAGGAATAGCAAGCGACAAAGAACTGTTCAGTACTAGTATATGTGCGAGTCGCACAAACTGAACAGTTCTTCGTCGCGGTCGCACATACTGAACAGTTCTTTGTCGCTTACTATTCTTATTACATGTTCACACATACGCATGATGTGCAGGCAGCTCAAACTGTTAACTAGTCGCCTATGTCATATTGTTTTCTCACGCTGTAACTTAATTTTACTGGAGCCACGCATCGTGAGGATTTTGCATAGCATAGACAAATGTAATATTTATTTTGGAGCGAAGACATGCGACTCTCTTAAATAAGTGTACTCTGTTCTTTTTTTCTGTGAGGAAAGATCAGCACTTCAAACAAAAACGAATAATACAAATGTGTAAGGTCTATGTGGACCTGAAAAAGTAGAATTAGGTAGTTTATCTCAGTAGTTCTCCACTTACCAGAGAGTAACATCTCCAGTGCGTCATAAAACTCCTCTAACTGATCGGATTGTTGGTATCCAGTGTAGAGAAATTTACTGCGGAAATGATTGAGTTATATTATCTAAGTCGCCCATACTCTTGGGTCTTGGAATTAATTACGTAAAGTATAACATTAACGACTTCAAAGCTCCACTCATTTACAGTCTCAAGTAGGTTGCTTAATCCTTTGCCGGATGACATGGAATCTCTTCCACAAGCTATCTGAATAGATTATTATTAGCACACATAAGCTGGTCTCCGGCTTGACCAGCACCACTTTATTCTATTCTATGCTTCTCAACTTAATGTTTGTAAACATCATACAAATGACTGCAACTGGGACAACATATGCTCCATCAAATGAAACTATGAACGTTTCTACAGCGGGAAAGTTTATTGCATGAATCTTGTCTAACTTACTCCGTTCTCATGGTACCAAGGTGTCATGCTACCGAGGCAAATTGCCTATGCCTTTGTTAGGAAACTTAAGCCGTTTGCTGGGCCTTTATAGAGTCATATTTCTGTATAAAGTAGGGGGCTGCTACTTTGCAATGCACTCAGTATTAGTATCATATAAGTGAACAACTGGAGAAAGGTTGTTTCTCGATTTTCACAGCAACCACTAGTGCTCTAAACTTATCTATATTCAATGTCAGTAATATTTCTTAATTTTCACTTTTGCTGCTGAAAGGCTCAGCATACCCTTCCCAACAGAAATAAGGACTTGAATATATGGTTATTCATTATTGGAGTGATTGATATATTGACAGGCATTAAACCTTAAAACTGAAGATAACACACATGTACACAAATCACAAACTGGCTGCAACATCCCAAATATTTTTTTCTTCTCATAATACCTTTAAAGGTATGCTTAAATAAACAAAAGTTGTTTGGTGAAACTATCTAATAAGCTTTCCACAGTAAAACTTATACACCAATGTCATATCAGAAGAAATTTTAAATATGCCATTTCCAAATTTCAAATGGTCAGAACAGCTTTATTTTAAGGTTTCATGATTTTCAATAAGACTGATAATAATCATTTATGTCTTATCTGAAACAGCGTCAATTATTAGTATTTTTGATTAAGTAAGCTTTACAAATTTCACAGTTTTCAATTTTCCTTGGTTTGGTATCAGGACAAAAGTATTCTGACTAGAAACTAGTTAGCATGTCCTTGTTTTAAAGCCTGCTTGTAGACAAGAACAGGAATAACATTAACACCTACATGGGAAATGACTGTTCATACGGCTGCCGCTAGTCTGGCTTCAGACCCATGTTCAATATATCCTCTGTATGGGATACAGACGTGTACAAATCTAATGACTTCTTTCTGAATCCCATTTGTATAACATAGATGATACTGTATTTTCTGTTATCTGTTTTGTAATATGTGTTTATACAAATAAACTATAGTTTAAACCAGTATATCCTCTGCAAAGGAATCTAACCACCAGAGTAACATACAGATTCGTCTGTAACACAGCAGATGTAGTCTCACGTGAACCATTAAAGGTATACTCCCTCGTATTTCAGTATTTCATTACGAAATAATCATAAAATTATGTAAATGGTTAGTTGTATGCAACATAGTCCAGGCAAACTGGCGATTTTTTCCCTAAACCCAAAACAAATTGCAACAAAAGCTTTTTTGCATTTTTGTTGAGGACTAACATTCACATATGACATATCAAAAGTAGGACAAAATCGGATAATGCAAAATATTTTTTTTTCTGCATTTCTACATGCGCCTATTTGCGTCTTAAATATACCAATTATTTGTAATGTTTTGTATGACATAACATTATTGCTTTATTGTTTTATTTCTAAGAACCTATTCTGCCTCTGCCAGAACTGAATCTAGAAGCTTAAGATTGAATTTGACACATTTTGTTGTTGAATGTAAAGCCATCTAGGTCTTAAAATGGTATACATTACCCCACCCACTTTATTCTGCCTTAAATTTGAAGTGAATCTTTGAAGGTCAGTAACTGAACTTCAACAAGAAATATGTCATACTGATGACTTAACTTAGCATAAACATGCTTAAATTTAGAATACTGATCTCTGAAGGCATGAGAAGCCCGAAACAAAGGCACAAAGAGCAGAATACTACATGCATAATAACCCAAACAGTACAACACACTTATGAATAGTCTTTGTAAATCTCCTCGGCAGAATTTATGAAGGGGACCACTAAACATTGCTACGTACTAAATATGTAAGGTCTGGGACTCATGGTTTCAGGGAAGATGATTTTTTAAAGATTTTTTCCCCATTATAAGTCTATAGGAGCTAATGACCCCTGGGGCATGACCAATTTGGACCCAGGGCATGGTTGGCAGGATTTATATACGTGACAACTAAACAGTACTAAATAGACCCCTGGGGCGTGGCCAATTTGGACCCTAGGGGCATGATTGGCAGGATTTATGTACGTGACAACTAAACATTGCTAAATACTAAATATGAAAGCTCTGGGCCTCATGGTTTCAGAAAAGAAGAAGATTTTTGAAGGTCCTTTAGCGATAAGCTCTATATAAACAAATGACCCCCTTGGGTGAGGCCAGTTTGGACCCCAGGGGCTTGGTTGGCAGGAGTTATGGGACACTAAACATTGCTACATACTAAATAAATATATAAGCTCTGGACCTCATGGTTTCAGAGAAGAAGATTTTTTCTAAGTTTTTCCCATTATAAGTCTATTGGGGGTGGGGGGGGGGGGGCAATTTGGAATTTGGATCCCAGGGGCATGGTTGGCAGGATTTATTTATGTGCCCACTAACTAAATAATATGTAAGCTCTGGGCCTCATGGTTTCAGAGAAAAGATTTTTGAAAATTCTCAGCTATATAGCCCTATATTAACAAATGACCAGTTTGGACCACATGGGCATGGTTGACAGGATTTATGCAGGGGACCACTAAACATTGCTACATATTGTTTAAGCTCTGGGTCTCATGGTTTCAGAAGATTTTTTAAGTTTTTCACTTCATAAGACTGTGGGAGCTAATGCCCCTGGGGCGTGGCCGATTTGGACCCTAGGGGCATGGTTGGCAGTATTTACATAGGTGACCCCTAACCATTGCTTCATACTAAATATGTAAGCTCTGGGCCTCATGGTTTTAGGAAGGAAAATTTTTGAAGGTTCTTTAGCTATATAGCCCTATATAAACACCCCCCCCTCCTGGGATGGGGCCAGTTTGGACCCCAGGGGCATGGTTGGCAGGATTTATGTAGGGGACCACTAAAAACTGCTACTTGCTAAATATATCAGCTCTGGGCCTCATGGTTTCAAAAAAGAAGAATTTTTAAGTTTTTCTCGTCATAACTCTGTGGGAGCGAATGACCCCTGGGGGTGGCAAATTTGGATCCCAGAGGCATGATTGGCAGGATTTATGTACGTGACCACAAACCATTGCTAAATACTAAATATGTTAGCTCTGGACCTCATGGTTTCATAGTGGAAAATTTTTGAAGGTTCTTTAGCTATATAGCCCTATATGAAGCAGTGGGTCCCTAGGGTGGGGCCAGTTTAGACCCCAGGGGATGGATTGGCAGGAGTGATGTAAGGGACCACAACACATTGCTAAATACTAAATATATAAGCTCTGGACGCCATGGTTTCAGAGAAAATGATTTTTAAGCTTTTCCCATTATAAGTTTATGGAAGCTTTATGTTGCCATGGCAACCAGATTTCCAATCTGATCTGCCCTTTAACCTTATGCAGTCAATCTCCGACCTCAACAATGCTACACATAAAATTTGATCAAGATTTGGCAGATGGTTTAGGAGGTATGTTTTAAAAAGTGGAAGACAACGACGGACTACGGACCAAGGCTATACTATAAGCTCACCTTGACAGTGAGATAAAACCTTAAAGAACATCCCATATTTTAACATGAAATTTCCAATTCCATGACCTTAACCTCAAGGTCACTGAGGGGGCAATTGTGTAAAACGTAAGACCATTATCTAGCATAAGTGGAAGTATCAACTTAGGCTAATGAGATATGGGTGTTTTAATATAACCTATAACACCCAAAAGGTGGACATGGACGTGGGTGCAAACGTGGAGGCCGACACCGGGGTGACAACAATAGCTCTTCCAGAAGGTCGTTCAGGCAAGCTAAAATAATGACTTCTTTCCAGAGGCCCGGTCTAACCACACACTTTCGTTTCTCCTTCCGCTGATTCATGAAGGGCAGTTGTCAGTTACTGGCAAAAGTATGTGCACTTAGTACTGGTTAACCGCTTAGGGGTCTAAGCCTGCCCAGGAATAGTGTGGTTAGGTTAACTGACCGTCCCGACATGACCATAGAGGTTTACCGTAGACGTTAAGCAATAAATAAATCAATCAATCTCTCCAGAGGAGTGGGTGGGGTGGGGAGGTGGCTGTTAGGCGGGAAGGAGGTATAATTTGTAAATTTTGAACCAGAAAAGTAAACGTTTTACCATTGTGAATGCAAAAATGTCATTGAGATCATCACCTAATATCCCAAAGCATGTCCAAGTTATCTGCATATTTAACCCTTTAGTGGATTATCCTTTCAACACATGAAGTATTTAGCTGGGCCACATAGTACAGTCGGTAGCGCTTCTAACTCAAGAGCCAGAGGTCCTGTGTTCGATACCCGGTCCAGCTACTTACTTCTGTTTCTCCTTCCGCTGAGTCAAGGACAGTTGTCAGTTACTGGCGAAAGTATGTGCACTTAGTAATGCTTAACCGCATAGGAGGTCTAGGCCAGCCTAAGAATAGTGTCGTAAGGTTAACTGACTGTCCCGACATGACCATGGCCATTACCGTGGACTTGAAGCAACAAAACAACACTCTCAGATGTCCCATCATTTGATAAATAGGAGTTACATCAAGCTGTTTTCTTCTATTGTTCTGTCACAGTCTTCATTTAAAAACATTGATTCTGTTTACTATCTTCATTACCATCCATATTGTCCATCTGAATAGAGGTTATAGTAAAAGCAAAATTTGCACTGGTGGGTGGGGTAAAACAATAGTAATATACTATATGATCGACCAGTTATGCATAATCAGCAAATTTAATAGTAAAGGAAAGCTACAGAACAGTATATAACTGCTTTATCAACGACTTCTATGGATTTAACTTGTCTAGAGATGATGTTTAGAAGTGGCTTTCCGACCAAAAGTAGTTGTGCAGTGGTTTAAATCCTTCGAAAACAAGACATATGAAAAAAATCAAGTTTCGCAATCTCCGATTTTGTCCTACTTTTAGTATGTTAAAAATGTAGGTCTTAGGAGCTTATTACTGCAAAGAAACCTTTTGTTGCAATTTGTTTTAGGTTCTCCCACAATTTGACTGGACTAACATAATTAAGATTTGTTCAAAAAATCTTCAGCGAAAACATCTTTGTTACGGAGGCAGAGACGATATATCAATGCATACGCTTCTTGAATATTCACGAATATTTTGTCGTCATAAATTGATGAACTCCCACAGGCGTTTCTGCAAGCATGTTTTGAATTTTATGATTGGTGGAGTAAATAACGTTACAATAGCATTAACCTCTAATCTGTGCACGTGAGTTCTTTTCAGCCAATAACTGTCTGAAGTCGATTAAGAAAGGGCTTAAATTTATTCAAGATATAACTTTAACCTGATTAACTTTGATTGCTGGGCGTATCCAGTCTTCATTTTTGGCGGGAATGGTGACCCGCTATTGCCGCTGTTTTTGTGTATTTTCTTAAATTCTCCTATTTTCAGTGACAATCACAAATCATAAATTTGGCAGATAAATGTACTTTTAATAGCAATCTTTATCATGCCTAGGATATAATCTTTGTGAGAAATTTAAAAGTTAATAGAAATATTGAGGGTGTAAATCTTTAAGTACCTTGGTATCATGGAATCCCTGGCTACGTATTGCAAAATTGTTGCATGACACATGAGGTATGCAATTTGTCGTATCGTGTAAATGCCTTTTTAACCCTAAGTACATGTAACTACTAGCGTCCCAAAATTGGGAAAAAGCCAAGCACAGCAGCGTCTGATCAGGATCTACACTATTTGCACATGGCAAATGGGTATTTCTACTTAAAATGACATAAAAATGATAAATATAAAGTTAACCAGAAACCCATTAAATGACAAAAGGACTCTTCCAATACATACAGAAAGAAGAGTCCAATAGGCATTAATAGGTTAAACTTATTTTATACTTACTGTGGATGGGTACACCACCATGTTTTTTTCACGAATTTATAAGGGAATGAACATTTTTCCTGGCAGGCGTAGCTTTTTCAAAAATGACAGAGTTGCCCCCCCCCCCACCCCCCTGAAAATAAACCATTTACTTTAATATCTGAAACTCTACGATGCTTAATTTTACGTTGATACTTACAAGTAGCTTCAAATGCTGATGGAAGTATCAGTTGCCTATGCCTGAATTAGATAACGTTATGAAGTATTGGTTTTGGTCGAATTTATTAAGAAATATATGGAATAGACCTTTTTCACATTGTTATCTCCCCTAGTCTCGCAGCCCGTAATTTTGCGAGATTTCGCGTTACGTCACACGCGTGGGGCATAACCTTTGATACAGCAACACATATCAATAGGCTTTTTGATAATAATCGAATAATATATAAATTAAATGACTAAAACGAGATTTATTATTACATTTTGATTTGAAAACCTAACTTGAATGAAATTATATAATTACAGTAACATTATAATAGAAAATATTTGAAATGCACAAAAAATAATGTTCCAATCAGCGTGTTTTGCACGGTAATCATTTTACATATCTGTGATCTATTATTTCTAGCATTCTTTCTTTTTCTCAAAATTTCTTACACGTTTTGATATTCATTCATAGTTTTATTTTCGTATAATCTTCTGCGATCTTACACGTTTAATTTCAGAAGTAATTGTATTACTAATATTTTACGTAAAGAAAAATCATGCAGCTAGGCATTTCGTAATTATTACAACAATTATGAATTTGTAATGAATATTAAATAGATTCTATGTATTCATTTATTAATATATTTATTCATTTATTTATATTTTCTATTTTGAAATCAAATTAGTTTTGAGGAAATATGTTCGGCGGATTTCGATTTTCTGAAGATGAAGCAAATAGCCAGTTTTACTTGCCGGTTTCTCAAAATGCGAAATTAAATATTTTATGTGTCCTTTGCATTTATAACAATAATCATAATAATTTTTTTATTATTATTTTTATTCCTGCCATTACGACATTTACTGGCTAAAAACGTGAAAATTGGTAGTTTTCAATGTGTTTTTATTATCATTAATAAATTTAAGTGAAAATATCATTGTTATCATTACTATTATTAGTATTGCATTATCAATAGACTTGCAAGTAAATTTGTTCTGGATAAATGAGTATGATTTGCCTACCGATATGCAATAAAATTAATGGTTGTTGTTAGGGGTGTAACGGCCCTTTGAGACAGTATTTCAGTCTATATCGGGCCATCTCCCAGAGAGGGGTAGAAAGAAAAAAAAAGATAGTAAATGATAACCAAACAATCCCCGGCCGCACCTACTGCAAGCACAGTAGGCCCTTGCCCTACTTTTATCCAAATAAGTAACACGCCCTGGCACTGGAAGTTATAACCAGCACCAAGTGACAGCCATTTAGTGTGTGATCTATGTATGTATTCGAAATGTATTTTGACAGACTAGAAACTGTATAGTTTACGTCTGAATAAAATTTCTGTTCTGTTAGGAAAAACAAAAACAAAACAAAACATCGCCCGCTCGACCACCATCCCCGCAGTGAAATTAAAATCGCCAACATTAATAAGAGGTGTTAACGAATAACGTGGTCTATTGATTGAGTTAATTGTTAAGGTGGTGATAATCACTGATTTGGGACAAAGACAAAAATCTGCATAAAATACTCAAAATAACACTGAACTTTCCAAAACTTAGCAGATGCCTTCTTTATGTTGTTTCTCATAATTTAGAATCCCAAAATGCAGCATTTGTTAATGTTAAAAAGTGTTTTTATAAGAGAAGATCAAAGGGTAATTTTCTGCGAATAAATCTGAAAAAATAATATCATTATTGAAAATATACTTAGTGCTTAGAGTACCTTGTTGCATAATGGAGAGCGTCCTAGCAATTATTTTTTCAAACTCTTTCACACATTATCAGGCTGAGCAGATGAAAAAAGATGCAGTCTGTGTCCAAATGTTTTGTCAAAACACACAGGTCAGACAGGTGATACTTTTTTGGTTTAAACAGTATTTATTTGATATAATACAATGTTATATGTACAGAATACATGGTAAAGGATTCGGTCGAAAGCTCTTTGGCTTGTAGAGACCATCTCTATTTTAACTAGGTTGAACAATTTCATCTACACACCACTGATCATGTCAGTAATGTATTATTTATATTGTAGGTGTTAACATAGGTATGCTTGCCTACCCTATATTTAATAAGTGCATCCAGTGTACATTACTTTGTACATGGTTGAACATTTGAGAAAAAGCTACCGTTTTCATCTGGTCTACATTACAATTTGAGAAAGAGTTGGAGTAAATAATTGCTAGGACGCTCTTCATTATGCAATAATGCACCTTCAGCACAACGTAAATTTTCAATAACGATATTATTTTTTTCAGATTTATTCGCAGAAAATTACCCTTTGATCTTCCCTTATAAAACACTTTATTAAGCAGCATGTACGTCTATTTTGTATTCTAAAGTGTAAAGAACAACAAAAATAAGAAGTCTGCTAGCTTTCAGGGAGATACGTTACTTATTTATGGTTTTATGCAGATTTTTACATTTACCATAAATCACCACCTTAATAGACCCTCAGATTATTAAGTAATTGATATACAGACTTCGGACGCCGGGAGGTGCGGCTTACGTTGAGCCTCTTCGAATGAGCCGGTATGGCTATTGAAATAACAACAATAACAACAAACAATTAGAATAATTTATGAGACAAGACAATTATTTAGGGATTATTTAATCCTTTAAATATTTATTTTCCTTTATTTATTTAGTAAAATATCAAACCACACATATTGTTTTTTGATTGTTTAGACCTCGGATAAAGAAATGGTCGGAAGATGTCAGGTAATAGATAAAATAAATTAGGAATAAATATTTATTTGCCGTTTCTAAACTAATCTCCGATTTGATGGCCTCAGCCGAAGCTTAGTTAAGCTTTCAAATACCGGACTTTCATTTTCACAGACTTTTTCCACAGATACATAGATATGGCGGGTGTATTATAATAGGCAGGTGATGCTTACTACCCCGCGGGCACCTGATCACACCTCTGTTTTGGGGTCCATGTCTGTGTATCTAAAATATTCCGGAATTTTCTATGTTTAAATGACCTACGAGTTCGAAACTTATGATTTGGATACTTTGACCACTATCATTTGCGATATGACTTCCATTTTACATGATGTTTGTGCCAAGCCTTGCTAAAACGAAAAGAAATCAGACAGAAATGATTAAAACAATTAATTTTAACTGATTACATAGAAAGTCTCAATGCCTTGAAATCCAATTGCCCCATTAATGTGAAGTCACGCCGATTATCGGAAAATATCGCGTTACCTAGGCGGTACACGCATGCGCAGAAACAATGTGAAAAAGGTCTATTAGACCTTTTTCACATTGTTATCTCCCCTAGTCTCGCAGCCCGTAATTTTGCGAGATTTCGCGTTACGTCACACGCGTGGGGCATAACCTTTGATACAGCAACACATATCAATAGGCTTTTTGATAATAATCGAATAATATGTAAATTAAATGACTAAAAACGAGATTTATTATTACATTTTGATTTGAAAACCTAACTTGAATGAAATTATATAATTACAGTAACAATATAATAGAAAATATTTGAAATGCACAAAAAATAATGTTCCAATCAGCGTGTTTTGCACCGGTAATCATTTTACATATCTGTGATCTATTATTTCTAGCATTCTTTCTTTTTCTCAAAATTTCTTATACGTTTTGATATTCATTCATAGTTTTATTTTCGTATAATCTTCTGCGATCTTACACATTTAATTTCAGAAGTAATTGTATTACTAATATTTTACGTAAAGAAAAATCATGCAGCTAGGCATTTCGTAATTATTACAACAATTATGAATTTGTAATGAATATTAAATAGATTCTATGTATTCATTTATTAATATATTTATTCATTTATTTATATTTTCTATTTTGAAATCAAATTAGTTTTGAGGAAATATGTTCGGCGGATTTCGATTTTCTGAAGATGAAGCAAATAGCCAGTTTTACTTGCCGGTTTCTCAAAATGCGAAATTAAATATTTCATGTGTCCTTTGCATTTATAATAATAATCATAATAATTTTTTTTATTATTATTTTTATTCCTGCCATTACGACATTTACTGGCTAAAAACGTGAAAATTGGTAGTTTTCGATGTGTCTATATTATCATTAATAAATTTAAGTGAAAATATCATTGTTATTACTACTATTATTAGTATTGCATTATCAATAGACTTGCAAGTAAATTTGTTCCGGATAAATGAGTATGATTTGCCTACCGATATGCAATAAAATTAATGGTTGTTGTTAGGGGTGTAACGGCCCTTTGAGACAGTATTTCAGTCTATATCGGGCCATCTCCCAGAGAGGGGTAGAAAGAAAAAAAAGATAGTAAATGATAACCAAACAACCCCCGGCCGCACCTACTGCAAGCACAGTAGGCCCTTGCCCTACTTTTATCCAAATAAGTAGCACGCCCTGGCACTGGAAGTTATAACCAGCACCAAGTGACAGCCATTTAGTGTGTGATCTATGTATGTATTCAAAATGTATTTTGACAGACTAGAAACTGTATAGTTTACGTCTGAATAAAATTTCTGTTCTGTTAGGAAAAACAAAAAAAAAAAAAAAAACAAAAACATCGCTCGCTCGACCACCACCCCCGCAGTGAAATTAAAATCGCCAACATTAATAAGAGGTGTCAACGAATGATTGAGTTAATTGTTAATAGACCCTCAGATTATTAAGTAATTGATATACAGACTTCGGACGCCGGGAGGTGCGGCTTACGTTGAGCCTCTTCGGATGCGCTATTAAAAAGCGTATGATAAATTATTGGTGTAAACTCGTCTCAGGTTATATAAATAAATTGTCGTCTACTCACTACAGAATTCTTTTAGATGATTTCATGGAAGAAAGATATTCATATGAGTGGTTAACTTTTATTAAAACGATATTTGACAATGTCGGCATGAGTCATATTTGGATCACGCAAAATGGCGAAAATAGTAACTGGTTAACATTAAATATTCAAAACATTTTAGAGGCACAGTTTAAACAAGATTGGAACAGTACGATACTTGATTCCTCGAAATGTATTAATTACAGAATCTTTAAAAGTGAACATAAATTTGAGAGTTATTTGATTAATTTACCACCAAAATTAATGAAGCATTTTGTATATTACAGATTAGGTAATAATAGATTACCAATAGAAACAGGTCGCTGGGCAGGTTTAGATCGTCATTTGAGAAAATGCATACTATGTAATTCTGACGCTATCGGAGATGAGTTCCACTATATTTATGAGTGCGCTTATTTTGATTTTAATAGAACCATTTTAACTCCTTTCATAAGAAAGCGCGGTGCTAACTGTATCACTTTTTCGAACCTATTTAATGACAATAATATCTGTAAACTAAGAAAGCTTTGTAATTTTTTGGGTGTAATTATGTCCACATTTAGACAAACTCCTGGCTAGTAAACAGCTTTATACCCAGCGGACGCATAGCATTGAGGCAACGTAGGTTCGCTGTCTAGCAGTCGAACCAACGTTGCTTCGATGTTTTGCGTCTGAAGGGTACTTATATATCTATAGGTATGAACTAGATTTGTGAAACTAAAACTGGAGATAATCCGCAGAGATATAAGATATAGATTGTACTTGTACATTCTTTGCTTCTATTAATCTTTTTTTTTTTTTTTTCTTCTTCTTCTTCTATACAGCCGAACAGCTATGCATAATTAGCGGAGCTCCAGACGGGAGGGGTTGTCTTATAATTGTGGGGATCTCCAATGATGCATATGCTGTGACTCATCATTGGAGCCGCCTCAACGAGACGGTTCTAATGAGGGGCCACTGCCCATGTGTTCTTGGGAAGGCGTTTTGTTTTCATTTGGTATTACCTCTTATCTGGAGCTCCGATATTTATGCTTGTATCCCTGTATGATTTATCATAACATTTTGCTATACAGCCCGATTTCCCAAATATTTGTATTCATGTTTTGTATTTGTACCTCATATTGCATGTATTTGCATGTACTGAGAGTATCCAATAAAGTTGTAAACTTGTAAAAAAAAAAAAAAAAAAAAAAAAGATGCGCCGGTATGACTATTGAAATAACAACAATAACAACAAACAATTAGAATAATTTATGAGACAAGCCAATTATTTAGGGATTATTTAATCCTTTAAATATTTATTTTCCTTTATTTATTTAGTAAAATATCAAACCACACATATTGTTTTCTGATTGTTCAGACCTCGGATAAAGAAATGGTCGGTAGATGTCAGGTAATAGATAAAATAAATTAGGAATAAATATTTATTTGCCGTTTCTAAACTAATCTCCGATTTGATGGCCTCAGCCGAAGCTTAGTTAAGCTTTCAAATACCGGACTTTCATTTTCACAGGCTTTTTCCACAGATACATAGATATGGCGGGTGTATTATAATAGGCAGGTGATGCTTACTACCCCGTGGGCACCTGATCACACCTCTGTTTTGGGGTCCATGTCTGTGTATCTAAAATATTCCGGAATTTTCTATGTTTAAATGACCGACGAGTTCGAAACTTATGATTTGGATACTTTGACCACTATCATTTGCGATATGACTTCCACTTTACATGATGTTTGTGCCAAGCCTTGCTAAAACGAAAAGAAATCAGACAGAAATGATTAAAACAATTAATTTTAACTGATTACATAGAAAGTCTCAATGCCTTGAAATCCAATTGCCCCATTTATGTGAAGTCTCGCCGATTATCGGAAAATATCGCGTTACCTAAGCGGTACACGCATGCGCAGAAACAATGTGAAAAAGGTCTATTAGCAATCAACTGTTTCAAGAGTCATCAGAGATTACTTTTAAAGAGTGAAATAATGAATTGTATAAAACATGAAGTGAAAGGAATTGGAACGAAAGCAGCCTGCTCATATGCTTCCTTCCCCACAGTTGTCGCATACGGTCAGATTCACAGACATTGACCAAAAACCCGAGATGTTATCATGTGCTCGCGAGTGGTAAGCACCACCTGCCTATCATAATACACCCGTTATACCCATGTATATGTGGAACAATAGTCCGGTATCTGAAAGCCTTACCGTACTTCGGCTGTGGCCATCAAATGAGAAATAAGTCTAGAAACGGCCATGTTGCTGGGAGCTAATGAACTGCCTTTTCAGTATCATGACTTTAAATAACAAAATAGCTATATATGTGGTAGTAGTTAAATACCTTTAAAGTCTCTTTTAACATACCAGTTACCTCGTATCGTGAAACAGGGCGAGTATTTTACCTGAAAATTTACATTGTTTCAAAATTACGGCGCAGGTTGTGCTCTGTGTGTACATTGTTTACCTAATTATTTCTGCCGTTATTACATCACTAATTAGATGCAGCATTGGGAACTGCGATGTTAGTGCCAAAACTTGATAATTAACTACAAGATGTCGATTTTATTGGCAGTTATATTACATAAGAAAAATGTTGATAGATTTCCCAGAGAACTAGAAAATATATTTACAAACTATTATGCCACCGAGATGTGAGCCGCGTCACAACAAAATAAGCTGTACATGTACTAGGAGACGACTTTTCCGAATATATTTATAGCTGTCTGCATAGGTGTATTGCTGTACCCTTAATCTTCTCAGTATATTCTGTTAGTTTCAATATTCTGTATATCCTACTTTTAAGAACTCTCAATATACCTTTGTTTGTTTCAACAATCTGACTATTCCGACTTATTCATAGTCTTCTGAATACAATTACCTGCCGATCCGACTGCCCATAGCATAGCATAGTCTTCACAATATACGATATTCGCTATAATAACCTGCAGACCATGACAAATGTGGATATTTCAGACTGTGAGAAGCCGATATATCTGTGCAGACTAATCAACTTAAGGACTGGACAGATACATGTAAACCGACTTCTTATAGTCTGAACAGATAAACCGACTGAGCTTTCACACGACTTATAAAGCGCAGTTGCTTGAATACTAGCTTATACATGTTGCATGTACCATATTATATACAGAATTAATGCTGGTACTAGTAAGAGAAGCGAACAAGCGTGTGTGTGTGTGTGTGTGTGTGTGTGTGTGTGACCAAATATGAAGTCGCAGATTAGAATCAGATTTCCGAGCGGCGCTGGCTTAAAAGGTAATGCATGTGAGGATCCAGAATGTCTGGGGTAATGTCTGAGAATAGCGACACTGTTTTTGTTTCAAAGGCATGGTGTACAGGGCTTTCTAGATATAAAAACGTCGAAGAATAAAGACAAAAATTACCTTTAGATTGGTATTTTACCACATTACTCTTTTCTCCCGTGATTATTTTCCATACTCAGCAAACATCGTCCGTTCCTGTATCACTTGACACGACCCCAATAATGTGATAGGAATTTCACCACTGCCTGTATAACTCCGAGCACTCATAGACCTGAAATTCTATAACATGTCTCTCCCTTGATTGGCTGAATTTAAGGGCGATTTAATTGATAAATACTTTATACGGTCGTATACTCCGCTAACCCCCCCCCCCCCCCCCCCCAAAGAAAAAAGAAAAAAAAACAAAAAAAAAAACAAGGACTTAAATCGCAACAAAGTAATACACGTAATATGCTTTGACATATTCAGAGAGAAACAAAATATTTTCTGATTAACATTTGGGTCTTAGTTCTTTGATTTTCACTGTTCCGTAATACTTATCTCAGAACTGTCCTTCGAAATCAAAGAATCCTTAAAATCCGCGCACAACCCAGATTGTAATATGACTGTAACCTCAGTTGAAGGACATATAAACCAGAAGAAAGAAAGTTATAGTCAGAATCGACTCTGCTTGCCTTTTTGATTTTCTTGAGTCTTTACTACTCTACTTCTCAAATAAGAAGTATACCAGTCAGAGCTCAAGGAAACCAAATCAATTTGAGAAGTAGACCAGCCAAAGCCGAAAAAAATCTTTTTGATTTTCTTGAGCGTTGACAAATGAGAAATAGACCAGTCAGAGCTCAAAGAAACCAAATTAATTTGAGAAATAGCCCAGCCAAAGCTCAAGAAAATCAAAAACTTTGACTCGTCTACTTCTTAAATATGAAGTGGACCTGTCAGAGCTCAAGGTAACAAAACCAATTTGAGAAATAGACCAACCAAAGCTCAAGAAAATAAAAAAAAAGAGTTTCTTGAGCTTTAACTCGTCTACTTCTCAAATATGAAGTAGACCGGTCAGAGCTCAAGGAAACAAAATCAATTTGAGAGGTAGACCAGTCAAAGCTCAAGGAAATCTTATCATAAAAACATAAATGGATGTGCCAGGTTATTATTTTATCCATTCTTATTGCTATTTTGCTAACGTTATTTTATTTTATCACTATTTTTTCTTTCTTTTTTATGTTCAAAATTAAGTTGATGTATCCATACTATCATGTGTATCTGTTTTGCTTGATGATTAAAAAGATGGATAGACAAATAGATAAATAGGAAGGTTTGATAGTATAAGATTGTTCCTATGTTGTAATGATTTAACGTGTTTCAACGCTTCTACATATGTGCACAAGACACGAGTATTTACTATCAGGTCGCTGTATACCATCGTTTACTGTGGCTGGTTTGTCTGTTGTCATTTGCTTCTCCAGTGGCGTCTGAAACGCAAAAACTAAGTTTAACGCTTAATGACTAGGGGGACGACTTCATTTTCTCCATATTTAACTTTCCATATTTGAGTAGCAATATTCCTTCGGCACCTGCATACGGAGTTTATGTCTCTCAGCTTGTCCGCTATGCTAGAACCCGTTTCATATATCAAGACTTTGTTGATAGAGGGAAGCTACTCACCCGTAAACCGTTTACACAGGGATATCACAAAGCGAACCTTATGTCAACAAGTAAACAGTTTTATGGGAGACACCATGACCTCGTTGATCCCTACAACGTGGTCGTTTATAAGCTTATTTCCGATTTGATGGCCCTAGCCGAAGCGTAGTAAAACTTTCAAATATCGGATTTTTATTTTCACTGACCTTTTCCACAGATACATAGATATGGCGGGTGTATTATAATAGGCAGGTGATGCTTACTACTCGCGAGCACCTGATCATACCGCTGTTTCGGGGTCTTTGTCCGTGTATCAAAAACATTGCGTAATCGCCAATGTTTAAATGACTTACGAGTTCGGACTTATGATTTGGGTACTAGGACCACTTGCATTTGAATGAGAGACATAGCTAACAGAAGTCGGCGTGCTCTCTTTCCACATCTAATTGTCCTATGGAAGCATTGCCCACTGTTCAGTCATTTTAGAACAAATTACTTAATAAGAATTTTACTATGAATTTAACGCTTAAATTTTGAGAACGCGGAAAGCACCACAGCAGTTTCTTTCAGAATAGGTCGGAATACTCTTACGTTTTCATACAGCGCTCTTCCAGTATTATGCTGTAAATGGTAACGTGTTGTTCGAAAAGAAATTTAGTTCCCTCGTGCATCAGAATAAGTACAAACCTTTCGGAGACACCAGACAGCTAGACCTTTGTGAAAACATCCTTAGTTTTTTTCCGATGTTATCCCAAATATTGCATAGCTGACTAATATATTTTGTTTTATGTCTGAGAATAAGTGAATCTAAACTGTAATCCCCTCGTCATCAATAAATGCCAGACTGTGCAGTTTACATTGAGAAGAGCACAAACAGTCAGATCACGAGAAAACTCACATATGTTGACACTGACGAACAGTAGTGGTTCATATCTGTATATGCAGTACGCCGATTTACAAAGCGTTTCTTGTCCGCTGTATATTTTCGGTAAGGTAATTGCAACACAAACGTTGATCAGATTACGCGGAAGCAGAGCCGATCCAGGTTTTCAATGTCCAGATTTCCGTCATATGGGTTTTCTTGTAGCCCATCTTGCTAGTCGATTATCTTCTCACACAACACATGAATCTATCAAATGCGACTGTTTGACGTGCGATTTTCGTTATAATAAGTCTGGATGTTCTTTTGCGTGTTAATCTGACATAAATTGATTGTCGTGTTCGGAAAATAATCATATTTACTGAACAACCGGTGCAGAAAGTGTCAACCATGAATATTTGGTCAGGAAACCAGCAAACACACATCATCAAAATATAGCAATATCAAAGTTGATACGATATCGTTTGGGTTCCACGTTTAGCATCCTGTCAAAGAAATACCGCGTCTGAAAACAGGGTTTCCGCCGAAAGCTTTTATTGCTTAATCTTAGACGAATGTAACGAACCACGTTTTCTAATAACATCAATAATAGTCAGTTATGTTCCTGTAAAATATGACCAGATTCTAATAGCAAGACTATGCAATATTAACGGATTAGTAACATTTTTGAGTATCCAGAAAAGGACAAGCTGAGTCACTGTCACGAATACAGAAATTTCCGTGAAAATGTCTCGGTCTTAAGAGATGATGTAGATTGCAAGGGTTTTCGATAACTTTAATCCGTTTTAAGTATTCAAGTACGCTGTGCTAAAATCTGATAAAATCTATTAAACATAAACAAATGCACAATGGTGACACTGGTTTAACTCGTCAAATACTTAAAAGATCTCCGGTCGATAGTTTTGCGATCTATTAAGGAAGTTATCGGAAATCAAGCTGTCGAATCCGATGCCAGAAACATCAAATGCCACTTTCTCTGTCTGGATTTAAAGCATTGCTCCTAAAGACTTGCTAAGGGCCGCAGAGTCAGAAAACTGGTCTTAAGGTTTATATGAAATACGCAAGACCAGCATATGCACAAGCTATGCCAGGGAATGGGTTGTTCGTGTAAGCAATATAAGGTATTGTTGAGTTTAAAAACCGAATTGCGCTTGCCAAATTAGACGGCAACTGTACACAATCTGTAATATGTTTAACTTTTCAGAGATCCATATCTAAGGCGAACCATTTTTATTTGTAATTAGGGCCTATGTATTATCAAATGCACATTATATTAGGAGGATTTCAAAATTGGAAAGTCATGAAGTTAAAATTTAAGAACGCAGTGAAAAATGATTTTTTAAGAAATATCAAGAAAAACAGGCAAAATAAGTTACGCACACATTTTTGTTTCGTTTGTGTATTGGAAAGTATATGCTGCCAGCAGGCACATAACGTCGAAATGACGTCGTATTGAGGTCGATGCGACGTGATGACGTCGCTTTTATTAATACGACGTCATTTCAGCGCCATGTGCCTGCTGGGAGCTATACTCTGTCTGACATCAAGTTATTTCGGTGGCAACTGCAAAACTGAGAAGAATTACTGTTCACATAGAAAGGTATTTAAGCAAAACTACAACTCCAATTTTACAGTCATGTTTAAGAGGTAAACTCTCACTAGATGTGTGTCATCAGCAGCTCTTATACGTCTGATAAAGCAGTCCCAGCACGCACACAACATTGAATTAAACTTGAATCAACCTTCATTCAACGTTATGACGTTGAATCAATGTTGATTTTAAGGTACTGTGCCCGATTGGAGTCCTCCCAGTGGGCACACAACGTCAGAACAACATTGAATCAAGTTTGATTCAGTGTTGTTTCAAAAATGTGTACCTGCTGGGTTTAGAAAATGTAATAAGTTCATGGATCTTTGATTACAGAAGGTAAGGATACGTGCTTTACAAAGATACGTAAAAAGCTATCCTAATACCAGCAATTGTGAAGAAAAGAAAAACCTACTTACAAAACACTAGTTTTTGCATAACATTTAAGTACCCTACGGCAGATTAATATACAGTTCTTCCTTTAAGTACTAGTTATGCCACAACGTGTCTGTAAAGTATAATGAGAACGGTAATTAGAGCGGTATAACATGTGCACATAACAGTGGCTGTCAGACATTACTGTTAGCCTGTATTGTTGGAATCAAGATTCCGATAGTTCGCACTAAGGCAGACGCTGGTCGATGAAAGATGGTTCAGTGTATCAACACTGGGATATTTCGAGGCGGAAAGAAGTTATTTAGGCATATTATATAGATCGGGAAATATCCATGGAGAGCCTTCTGTTCAAGAAACTTAGAGAATGACGTGTTCATGGGCTTGCCATTAACGAAGACTTTCCAATTTGGCGTCTGTTGGATAGGCAAAACTGAAGCTATGCCATGTCATATGCCTGTAAATCGTAGACCCTGGCAGCAGAGTTAGAGAAAAGAATGCTGGCCTCTGAGATTATTAGCGGACATTCCGAACGAAGACCGCGCTATTTATAAAGATGCTCGTAGAAAGTTAAAAAAAAAATAAGTTCATTCAAGACCAATGAAAGACGATAGATCAGACTACGTATTTTCGGCTACTATGTCTAGGACATTAGTCTAAACCAATTAATTCCGATTTCTAAGAAAATTCCGGCTGCTTTCAAAGTGAAAATATACTCTGCACTACATACGAGGGTCGTTCAACTGGTTGGGTCACAAATGGCCCACCATACCGCATGGTTGTAGGGAGCACGTGGAAACTGCGGGGATTCCACGGGGAGTGATTTTCTATAATAGGATGAAATTTCCGTCTAATTCGTTCAGTCTTTTAAAAGTTGTTGAAAGTTCAAGTTGGTTCATTCATATACACTCAACCCTTACTGTATGCAAAATAAAAAACAAAACAACCTTTGAAATTAGGACCTACATTAAAGGTCGCGTTGGTCTGAATGTTTCAGTCTCACAGATACATAGTGAACTATGTCAGATACATGGGACATCTGTTGTCTCTAAAATGTCAATTTTTAGGTGGCATAAAAATTTAAAGGTGGTAAAATTGACCTGAAAGATGAGCCCCGTCCCGGCCATCCAAGATGCAAAGCCGGTCATTGCCAAAAGAATTAAAAGCGCGGCAAAAGTTTTGTATGCGGTATTTTTCAATTGCGATGGACCCATTGTTCAAATTTCCGTACCAAGTGGCAAGACAATCACAGGTAAATTTTACAAAAATGGTGTGTTGTCAGAAGAAAAGGCACGCTATGAAAAACGTAGACCTGCAACCTGTTTAAGAGTTCTGTGTCTTATCCATGACAACGCACCTGCTCACAAGTGTGTTCGTCCAAGACTTCTTGAAATAGGAAAAGGTAGTTCAGCTCTCTTATCCACCTTATTCACCAGACCTTAGTCCCTGCGACCTTTTCCTGTTTCCTTTACTAAAGAAACCCCTTTCTGGTCGTCGTTATGAATCCCAAAGTGCACTTGGTAGTGCAATTTACCAGTGTCTTAAGGGTATACTTAAAAAGGCCTACTTCTCTGCCTTTACAGAATGGATTTCGTGACTTGAAAAGTGTGTTCGAATAAACGAACTGTGAATGGGATTAATAACGCGCCCTGTAGAACCCCAATGACCACATTAAATGAACGTCCCTGGTACGGAGAGACAATCAGCTATTGGCGAACACAACAAACTCTTGATCATGGTCAAGAAATGGAACCTAAGGCGGTTTTACCACTTTATAAGGTGTTCTGGCTTCGCAAAGAAGATTTTACAGAGCACAGTGAAAGAAATAAAGAAGAGGGAGACAGAAGAAAAAAAAATGGGAAATCATTATTCAAGACAGGACAGGGATAGACAGAAACTGTTGCAGGGATATCTTTGGTGCCCCAACGACCTTGCAACTGCTAACTATACTAAGGGATGACATGCCAAATAATCAAACTAAGGGTCTCAAGCATTTGACTTATGATTTTGGTTATGAAGCAGCCAGCCGAAACCAGATGAACTGTTGCTAGAATCGCGAATTTTAAAACTATGCGATTTTTCCCCAAATCCAAGTCATGCAAATATGTTTTCTAGTTGTTTTCTAGTATATTGTTGAAGGTTTCTTCGAAATATTAACTTCAGCTCCTTAACTAATGTTATAAAGTTTTCATTCATTTTTTCTTCATACAAGAATCCATGGCAATGAATGCATTTCATTGTGACAACGATTATGATAATATTGCATAAACTCGGGCATGTAAACGGATGGTAATGCTTCAAATTGACCTCAGCGGAGGTATGTTGAAAAATAATTTCACCATTTTCCGGTAACTAATTCGATGGTTTCCTGTTATCAGTTTTTGCGGTTAATGGACGGGTCACAGTAGATTTTTCTCGCTTGAAAAGGTTTTTGCGAAAATTGGAGGACCTCATGCTATGAGCTTTTTTTCAGTTGTTTGTTGAAACCAAATGATATGGAACAGTTTTAAGCGGTGATTTTATATAACGTTTGTCCTCCAAGTTCGATACCGAAATCAAAAGTAGGAATAGATGTTACAAAGGCATATAGTAGTACGGCAGATAGGCAGCCTATGAGAAGGTGCTACTGGTAAGGTTCTGCAAACATCTTGAGTTATACATGAGATTAATCGTTAGAATCTCTAGTTTACAAAACCGGCTGATGACACCTCTGGTTCTGAGTACTAAGCGAGTTATCTCCCCTTGAATTACCCCACCCATTTAATTGGGTAAAATGATACTTAAATGGAAAAGAGTGAAAAAATCATTTATGAGATGGTACTTTGTACGATTTTTTTATTTATATTCAGTTTGTAGCTTATTTACCGTATATGCGGTACTTATTATTTACTTTAGTTTTCATTTTGTGGCGTTGTGATATCGCGTTTACGCTGAAATTTGTTTTGAAAATAATTTTTTAAATTTCAGGTTTACAATTTTTAATGTTGACTCCATCAGTCAAGATTTTGAAACAATATTTGCAATAGAATAGCAAGTATAGAACCTTTGCTTTATGTATAGATTATCAGAACTCAGGATTTCAGTACAGAGACGAAGAAACTCTGAGAAACATGAGTAAATACCCCACCCATCTAAATATGCATTGCAAAACTAGAAATCTTTCAGGCTCTTGCGGTTCAAAAAAGTAAGGTTAGGTCATATTGTAACATAATATACGTGACATTATAGGGCTGCAAATCTATGCTTGTGCAAATAAAATTACTTCTAGCAATCCTTCACGCTTCAGTGAGCAAGGATTAATTTACTTGAAACAGTATTATACAGACAGTACTTCTACAAACCTGCTTACACAGAGGACATGTTCACAATATTTTATCACATACCATTTTTTCCGCAACACTTCTAACTAGCAATGGAAATGCAAAATATATCTTCAGATGTTATAAATAAGTGATTGTTTACCTTATAACTTATTTATTTGTTATTTACATTTCAAGTGACCATACTGTATGCAGCACTTTGTTACTTTGTTATTTTTCTTTGCAAGCGTATACATGTTCATTAATGTTTTGATGAACTACTGGCATAGTTTTGACATCTTCAAGATTCAAGACATTGCAAAAGAACCGTTTGTTTTACAACAGAAAAAAAGAAAAATTACCCACTCACTAAAATGCATTAGAATCTGTATCTAGTTATACCAGCCGCTAAATAAATGTAGGCCAGGCCAGTAGGATGTTGCCCGGCCACCCGACGAAGTTGTGTAGACTTCATTTTTCTAAGTGTCCTTTATATGCAGAATATTTGCTTCTTTCTTGCTGCCTACTTAGTGGGGCGATTGAGAGTTCAGACTGTTGAATACGTTACCAATAGAATGTTTACAAAAATTACTATGTTTTTAAATAAAAATTAAAGTCAGTAATCTATCTATAAAACGATATAAATTATTTATTTTTATATTAAGTGATGTAAAAACATTTTTAAATTTTAAACTTTTATTATTATGCTTAATTATTCTACAGTTTATAAGGCTGTAATCTATGTTACCATTAGATACGAATTTAAGACAAATAAAACTATACAACACAAAATTAAAATTGATAAATTGCATTAGTATTAGTATATTACTATTTAGGTCTAGGGACAAGCTTTATAATGGAAAAAAGTGGTCTCATTAAATTTTGTAGTTTACCGTATGGAAACTGTTTAATGTGTGTAATATAATTTTAATGCAATATTCAAAAACATTATAATGATTTGAAATGGCGCTTACATGATGAGATTCAAAAATTTATCAAAGTATGACACTCTAAAAGTATCTTACGGAATTGATATTAATCAAATTGATGTAACTAACGTAAATAGTAACACAGCTTATGAGACTGTGATTTATGTTATCATAAAGAACAAGATTTACAGCACATATATTAATATCTAACAAGTCAGAATTGGAAAATAGAATATACTTTCAACCCTTTTTGGGTATAATTCTAGCACAGCTTTTATAAAGAAAAGGTAGGTGTGATTTACCTTGTGTAGACTACGAGACAGAAACTTTTCAGAGTTGTTGCATGAATTCTAATGCAGTTTCGTAGTCACCTTAATGTGTGAAATAATATTGACACTTAAATAGGGAAATATGTTAATATAATGACAAAAAAAAACATGAAACAGAAAACAGATTAATCAGTTCTATGTAGTTTGCTCACTAAAGCTGGGATTATTCAGATTTATGTAGTTTGCCCACTAAAGCTGTATATGCGCCCTAGATTTTATTCACTGTTACATTTATAGAAAAATAATAGCATCATTTGATAACCGTACAACCTAAATGTATATGATAATATTTATCTCTAGCATTTTCTAAAATGTAGAATAAACTGGAGATAATGACAAGATTATGACATCAACACTTTTAAAATGTGTTTCACGCATAAAATATTTATGAGCATGCTGTGAGTTACTTTTCTTGTTTCTTCTTGTAATATTAAATCTATACACTCAAGTCATGAAACTGAAAACTGTCTGATGACAGTTTTAAGTAACTGACGTGCTTTTGACTCAAAAAAATCATTGATGTAATTCAGATTTCAAACATGACAGTAACACATTATATATGTATCAGTCTTACAATATTTGATGTAATATACGTTAAGCGAGACTAGTATAGGGGAGAGTATGTGGTAACAAATTCTGAAAATAGTTATCCTGACTGCCCATAAAAACTGGGAGGCGGTTCTAATGTACATTCACAGTATATCATTTTATGGAGAATTGAGGGAGAGAGAGAGAGAGAGAGAGAGAGCAAAATCCCAAAATTATCCTTAAATTATCTTCTACCCCTTCATCCATATATAAAAAAGTGTACACACACTTTAAAAGTCCTCTGATCAGTAACTCCCTGTGTGACAGTGATACAGTTTCAGACTACTCAAAGTCCTCAAGGCAACCATTTAATTACTTTATTTATAATATAGTTCCACCATAAAATGCTAAAAGACCACTTTAGCAATAACAGTTTCTGTAGCGCAAAATACCATTTTGGATGCATTTCATTGTTACTCGGTAACGTATATGACAGTGCAAAGTTTTGCAAGTTTGATAGCATTTGTTTTAGTTAACGATATATAAATGCATTAGTGTTCTTCATTGATTGTACTCACATGCTCATTCTAATCAGATTAGGTAGTTTGTCGATTCTTGGTAACGTAGACAACAGTACAGTTTCTAACGCTTCAGAAGACAATACTGATTTAATTCAGAGGCTTCCAAGCATATTTTCTACAACACTAAGATCTATGTCTGTCATTGTGTATATTTGGATGAGAATATGCAAATGTCATTAAAAATGATACGGTCACGTATATAACATGGAAGAAACAGCCAAACTGCCCAATACTCAGACAGCAGAAAGCAGGAAAAAATTTTGTAGACATTGGGCTTTCAGAAATAAGAACATGTTGATAAATCTCATAAAAGGAGAGGGGAATATTGGAGCTTAAAAATCTACTAGCTTTTATTAATGTATCATTCGATCAATTTCAACCGACAGATGGACCGACGGACGAACAGATGGATGAACTGACAAGGACAGACGGCCCGAAGACAATCTTAAAGTATCGGATGGGACTGAAAATGACACCAGAGTATGCAACTACAACGCTTGTATAATCAGCGCCTAGTTTTGACCACTGTTAAGCTTGTCATTTTTGAGAAGTTGACTGCAAAAACAGTGGTGAACACATGCTATTGACAAACCGACGTACGGACGGATGGAAAAATAAATATATAGAGCACAAATTATCTAATTGAGTGCAAGGTAATAGAAGTTACACATATATACTGTTTTCCAAGCATTCATCCCATTTAGCTGGTCTTAAAGTAGTAATTTAAGTAGATTTTCATCATTTATGTACGTTTTCTCTTGACCGTGACCTTGACCTTTTGTACATGTTGAAATATATCTAGCTAATTAATTCAACAATGAAATACCTTGTAAATTAGTTTCTGAATAAGACTTGACATATTTATTGTCGTGGTAATAAAACAGACAAATTCTAATATCGATGTCGAAAATTGTCAATCTTTGGTAATCGACGGTAATTAACAAACAGACGCACGGACAAACACTGTTCAATAATCTATATTCGTTAAAGGCTTCTATGTTTAGTTCATTCCATTTGTTTTCCGTACTTACTACTGGAAAATGACAAACACTTGTCTTTAGTCGAAATAAATGGACATTTTTGACGTTCACCGACAAAAATTGTGTAATTTTGCTGTTTATGGGTACGTAAGTTTCAAGGGCCATAACTCTGTTAGTACTCAGCTGCGGCGATGTCATCAGCCGGATTGATACACTAGACATCCTGACAAACAATTTGGTATATAACACTTGATGTTTGCAGAACCTTACCAGTAAAGTCCTTAAGGAGAGCACTTTTGGGGCTCCGTCTGCTCCACTATAGGATCTTTCAGTGCATTTGAAGGCTTTCTGTGAAGTCTGTTCGATGCAGTTTAGACAGTTCACAAATATAGTTTATCTGGCTTTAAATCACACTTGCAAGAAAATGCATGCCCTTACCATTTATTTTTCCATGGTCAATTTGAAAACCAAAATTTGACTAATGGATTTAAAATGAGGAAATAAACTACCTAAAGAAAGCGTGTTGAATTTTCAGAAGTAAGGTTTCAAGATTTTTGGGGGGATGTGTTGCATACATCTAAACTAAATCAGATAATATCAGTTACGTGTCAGACGATTTTTTTAATCGTAAAATGTTAGCATATAGCACTTTGTCACTTTCCCTTTGTTGTAACACCAGACCCGTAATCCTGATTCGCATGTAAACATGAAACAAACGGATTCAGATTTAGATATCCTGTTGAAAACAATTTACTATCCAAAATTGTCTAAAAAATGTAACTTCGTGTAAGTTTGAAAGGTAGGAGGTCCATTTGCTTTCATTGCTCCCAGAAAAAAATTCTTGTTCTGCAATATGCCCTGAAGCCAAATAGCAGACAAGCTCTGTCAACATCCCTCAAAGCCTTTCAAACTTTATCAGTGCATTCACGAAACTACCTTAGACCTATGTCACAATGACATACTTCTTATGAAAACCGATACAACATAAGATCTGCCATGTATCTCAGCTTGCATTAGCTTCAGGATTTCAAAACTTTCCTGAGCATTCACCAAATCGCAAGTCCTCTCCCACTAAAATTTGTAACAGAAGTCGACTATAGCAAAAATGACACCCTTTATTGTTAGCCTTGTATCGGAGCTTTTAAAATCTTTGGCCTTTCCAAACAACATTAACGAATGTTCCAATCACCTCACAAATACTGCTGCTGAAAACAAATACCATAAAGGTTTTCAACTTCGGTCCTGTTTCTAAGGTTCCAAAAGTTTCAGGCTTTTCACACATCATCAGCGCATATACTAATCGGCGTCTAGTCATCTCTCAAGTAACTAGGCCACAGTGACTTTCTTTCCATGTCGATCATATAGATATAGGATTCTGTAGGCATGAAGCCTGTTTTTTTTTTCTAGAATTTATCAGTGTATGTACGGAAACGCTCCGGGTTCCCTTTCACAAAAAAGATCACCGTGATGTACTTTAATAAAACGAGAGGACACCGTGTCAATTTTCTAAGGTTTATATACCTCAAGTGCCCCTATATCGTAGGCCTTGACACAATTTTCATCTAGAGAATCAGGTTCCCTCGTGTGCACACAGCCAGTTTAACGGTTAAATGGCACGTTAACAGAGTAGAGGGCATCACAATTTAACCTTCCCACTGGACACACACATTCAAGGTTGACTCAATGTTGATGCAACACTGTGTGCCAGCTGGAAATATTTCAGTACCCGTTGACTTCGCTAAGGACCCTTTATACCTGTGCCACCACATGCAGTCTTGCCTCTAAAAGATACTCCTCATTCTGCATGTAATTATGATATTTTGCTACCGTGTGATTAAACGAAACTGTTTTCAGTTTTAGATTGATCACGCCGTTCAAACGAAATTTCAGATTAAATCTTGTTATGGGGGCTTGATCAATACGCTAATTGCCTTTAAGATAAATTTAATTACAAAGAATGTCGGTCACATTTTTAAATGCATAATATTTAGAAGACTTCATCTTAAACATTGCTCATATAAATGGCAAAGTTTAAATAAAATACAAAAAAAGCCAAACAATAAATAACGTATGATCTCTACCGTTTTATTTTTAAAGAACAGGTCAACTTCAAATTTTAACTTGCTTACTTCTATCTGTAGTTACATGTAATAAATCTGCCCTGTCTCTTTGTATCTGTAGTGCACGTAGAAAACGCATTTCTAGAATTAAATTATTAAAACATAAAAACGAAAGAAAAACACACACAAAAAAAAAACAAAAAAAAACAAAACAGGCAACTGCACACATAGAGACTGCTGACGTGATCCGTGAGACTAAGCAATGAAGACATCAGGGTTCGAGGTTATAAAACTTGAGAATAATCTCAAACTCAATATAAAGCAAACTGATTGGCTGCTTTCGAGCATGTGCTCGGAAGCAGCCAATCAGTGTGCTTTATTTTGAGTTTGAGAATGTACTCAAGTCTGGTAACCTCGAACCCAGGTAGGAGTCGCTTGCTGACTATCCAACACTTGAGAGAGGCATATCCTGAAGAATTTTATCAACCCTTATAGTGCTAGAAAGTAAGAAAACTACGGACATAAAGATGGATATTTCTGATGCAGACGGTACCTGCAACACAGGGTATAATCGATTCCGCCAATTTTAGCTTCCTGCAGAGACTGTACGTCATATTTGGCTTCCGCCGAGACTGTCTGCGAACTCTTGCTTCCTGCAGAGACAACTGTCCTCGAATAATGGCTTCCTGCCGAGACTGTCCGGGTGACTCTGCTTCCTGCCGAGAGCCTCGGCAGAAAGCAGAATCACGCGGACAGTCGCTGCAGGAAGCCATTTATCATGTACAGAAGTCTCGGCAGGAAGCAAGAGTTCGCGGACAGTCTCGGCGGAAGCCAAATATGATGTACAGTCTCTGCAGGAAGCGAAAACTAGCGGAATCGATTACATCCTGTGTGCAACAAGGCAAAATAATCTATACGCTACTAAGAGTCATGTCGCAGCGACAATCCAGTCTGAAATTTCAACTGTTTAGATAGTAAGTAATACCAGAAATAGGTTAAAACACTACCCTTGTATAAGTACTGACCACAATACCAAAGCAGAAAAATGAGCATTAAAGCACTGGTTGGTTACTGGACTGATGGGTGAGATCTACGGGGACAAATTGACTAAATTGCCCACCAACACTGATATCTGCCCATTGTTGTACCGATCACGAATTTACACTGTAAAAAAAGTGTTTAGATTCTTAACAAAAAATGCAGTCCGATTTTTTATGTGTTTAAATCGTAACACGTTCAATTTTCTGGCATATACTGTAACACAGGCAATCCCATAGGGTACACTGAAAGGTAAAAAAGAAGAAAAATAAGAGCTTGAAAGACATTAATAAAGAGTGTTAAGTGATGAATTTTGTCAGCATAGCAAGTTAGATCAGCTCAGAACAGAACTAGGTAGATAGAGATTGTTGCAGAGTAATATGTTGTTCCCCAAAGGCCATGCGTGCTTATGGGATGTTCTTGGCACAGTATGACAGCAGCAATAATGTTACTCCGACTTGAACGGAGTTACAATCCAATGTCTATTTTGGCAGCAAATCCAAGCAAAATGCCTTATATGCACAAGGTAGTACTAGATTAAACAGGCGTGACATAAAACCAATAGATTTTGAGGCATTCCATGTTTTTAATGGTTTTATGCGTATTTCACTGATGCCTAAACATGCTAAAGTATTAGGCTCTTTTCTGTTTTGATCCAAAGACTCTTTTTAAGGTAAACGGGTATATTTTCAGGGGAAGAAAATCTTCCGTTTTCATTTTGCCAGCCTTCTCAAGAGGGAGAAACCTTGATAGAAAATATTTGCTCCGTCCGCAGCTAATCCTTTCTTTTAAGAGTAGATCCCTTTTTTGCAAGGGCTTCATTGCCCAAGAGAGCAAACTGAAAGTCACTTCACACTGGGCACACGACCTTAAATCAACCTTGAATCAACATTGATTCAACGTCATGACGTTGAATCAAGTTTGGATCACGGTTGATTCAAGGTGGCTTCATTGTCCAAGAGAGCTAACAAAAAGTCAATTTCCACTGGGCACATGACCTTAAATCAACCTTGAATCAACCTTGATTCAACGTCATGACTGTCAATCAAGTTTGAATCAAGGTTGATTCCAGGTCTGTCGTTTTCACCAAAGAAACAACCAAACCAAGCAGGCACACGAACCTAACCCAGCAGGCACACGACCTTGAATCAATCTTGATTCAACGTCATGACGTTGAATCAATGTTGATTCAAGGTAATGTGCCTGCTTGGTTAGGTTGTTTCCTTGGTGAAAATGACAGAAAACGATTGAAGTGACACCATCGTGCCTTAAAGCTGAAAGTAGTTGACAATGTACAATTTCTTACAAATAATTCATCGTATTTTGTCTCAGTGACACGTTCTCGACAAATTTCCGAAATCGATAGCTTTTTTGGGACTACCATGATTACCTAAATATTAAGACATCATTGTCAATTGCTGCACTGATGTTCCAATGTGAATATCGTATATCTTTGATTATAAGACGGGTTCTTCCTCTTTCAAAATAATCTCAAAGATCTAGATCCGTCTTTTAAGACGGATCTAGATCTTTGGGATTGTTTTGGAAAAGAAAACCCCCATTTTATAGCTGAATTACCGAAAATGAAAAAAAAAAATGATTTGCATATTTGCGGTTATTTTGGAAGAATCACTCCCGTCTTATAACTGAATTCAGACCGTGAGCTCAGTACCTACCAGCAGTGTGGTAGAAAGGATTTGCAGACTGACAAATAATGATGACCTTGACCAAATTCTGCAATAGGAGTGTCCCAGGCAACGCAACCCAATATTTAGGACTGGAACGGTCTTTGGCTAGTTCTGAGTGACAAGGGCTTAAATCAAAGACATAAAGTAGACCAATTTTCTTCGAAAACATCCCATTGAAGACAAAACTAAGTCACGCATATTCATGTACACGATGTATAGCTGTTAGCTTGTACAGATTCATATAAAATGTTTAATATGTTTCGCAGAAGTCTTTGGTTTAATTTATAGTCAGCACGAGTTCTTAAAGCGAAGGGCTGGCGGAAATAAGGGTTTTTGTTTTATTTTATTACAAATTGGTTAAGGTGACCGTAAATGCCCTGTTACGGTCACCCTACATTTGCATTTAGTTATGCCAAGCATGCAGTTTCTCATGACGCTATTTGAATAATACAGAGCTAACAGGAGGAATGTGGAACAACTCCTGTTATATTTGCTACAAGCTACAATCAACTTAGTCATCCTCTAAAATTCATAAAATTTGTACGGTTCAAGAAACTGAAAATAAGCTCATCAGATGTTTGTAGCTTCAAAAACACAGATGATCCGCGACACGACAAAACCAACAAAGTGGTATGTGCACCAAGCGAAGACTCAGATCAGCCAGGGCATCTATCCAGTCTGATCAGAGTCGCCGCTGTCTGCATAGAACTAGCTTAGATCCTAAACTACCCTCTAAGCGCAAAGCGAAAACTCTGATCAGACTGGGCAGATGCCCAGGCTGATCTGAGTCTGCGCTGGGCGCACATGCCACTTTGTCGGTTTTGTCGTGTCGGGCTAAAATACTCTATCTACTATCTTGCCAAAAGTGCTATGGTTCACAAGCTTTCATTTTGTTAGTTTTAATGTTTGTTTTTTCTTCAGTTGGATAAAGGAGGTTTGGGCGTTTAATTTTGCTTATTTTGATGAAGTACATGACCGTATCACTTTCCATTGTTCATGTTTTCAACAATTTTTGGTCGCGTTAGGATTGTAAGTCGATTGCATAAATACTACTTCATCTGTCCAAAATTACAGTCAGTTGACTATGCTGTAGTAGTGCTGTTCAAATTGTAAGTCCGTTGCACATTTAGTGATAGTGCAAGTCAAAGTGTATGTCAATTTCATATTTAGTAGTACATGTAGTTCTTTTCAAATTACAATTGAAATCTTAAAGAGTTTCTTCAAGAGCAGAGAAAAATTCAGAAGCCTGAACATGGGCCAGACTACGTTGTTTCGGCTAATAAAGCCTCATCAGTGACTCTGACAATATCTGGTGACGAAACCAAAGAAAACATACTGTATTTTTTTAATTTTAATTGGGCAGTCAATTCAAAGACTGCTTAGTATCAAAAGGATACAATTAATGTAAAAGACGATGATCTAGAATAAGAATCTAAACCAATCAAAAATTTCAAATTCCTCAGAACATATCCTCTGATCTAAAAGGACGAAAATAAAATAGAATCTGCACTAGTTGCACATTTAGTGGTCGTGCTGTTTTTATTTTAAGTCAGATGAATTAGGCCTAAATAGTAGTGCTATTCAAATAGTGAGCCAGTTTCACATTTAATGGCAGTACTATTCAAATTGTTAAGTAAGGTGCATATTAAGTGTTATTCAACTAGCATGTCAGTTGCATATTTAGTTGTAGTGCCCTATCGGCTTCCGTATAGTGCTATTCAAATTGTAAGTCAGTTGCAAATTTAGTTTCATTGCTTTTCATATTGTAGGTCAGTTGCATATTTAAGCTTGTGCTATTCATGCTATTCATATTGTAAGTCAGTTGCTGTATATGATGTCTCAAAGACGGACATAGTATTGCAAATTTCCTGCCATTGTCCACCATAATCTAGCGAGCACATGGCATCGTATCGACGTCAATACAACATCATAATGTCGCATCGACGACAGCACCACGTCATTCGACGTTATGTGCCGAAAGGGAACATATAAAGAAAACCAGGGGCCGTATTCATAAAACAACTTAAGTCGTTGCTATGCGGTTGCTATGGTTAAATTTCTTTGAAGAAGATTCCCTACAACTATGAAATTTGCTCTGGAGAAACAGTCTTACAAAGACTGTTCCTCCAGACCAAATTTCATAGTTGTAAGGAATCTCCTTTATAGATATTTAGCCTTAGCAACAGCATAGCAACGACCTAAGTGGCTTTATGAATACGGCCCCAGGGTACATTTACAGTAACTTGCATTGTTATAGCTTGCGAGTGTTAGTATAAAGTTTGATTTGAAGGTAAACAGATACGCCTTCATGTTTTGCTTTGTTTTTTCGCCATTTTACATGGGAAAACCCATTTTGATGACGTCTAGTTTGGTTTAATGGACGACAAAACCCTTCCAAAACTTATCTTACAAAAAGAACTCGCTCCTCGAACAGAAAATGTTTTTTTTTTTTTTTTTTTTAATTGAGTGTACCGCCATTGAGAAGGGAGCCAGAAATTGAACTGACAGAATTGCTTCCATTGAAAGCGTGCAGGGTCACCGTAAATTTGTTGTTTTTAACAAGTTCTTGGACTACAGGGGCCGTATTTATAAAACGACTTAAGTGGTTGCCATGCTGTTGCTAAGGCTAAATTTCGATGAAGGAGATTCCCTACAACCATGAAATTTGCTCTAGAGGAACAGTCATGCTGTTGCTAAGGCTAAATTTAAATGAAGGAGATTCCCTACAACTATGAAATTCGCTCTAGAGGAGCAAGACTGTTCCTCTAGAACGAATTTCATAGTTGTAGGGAATCTCCTTTATAGAAATTTAGCCTTAGCAACAGCATAGCAACGACTTAAGTCCTATTATAAATACGGCCCCAGGACTTTGTTTCTGAATATTTATCCTAAGCTTGCTGATTTTCAAAACTTATTCTGCTCTTGAATTTGAATCGTCAGTTTATCGTCTAGAGGGGTGTTCGACTGACAATACGAATTAGACTAAGGATCCATGTTATTGGACTTTACACTAGTTTTAGACTGCTTACAGTTGCCAGCAGGTTTAAAAGTACATAGCATATCTTTGTAATTTCCCGTTTCAGTATTATGGTAAATTGTAATTTAGACATCATTTGGCTGTTAACACAACATCTTATCTATCCTCAAGGAATATCTTTCCAAAAATTAATTGTTATTTATACACTTCATTTTCTTAAAATGGCCAAACTCTAAAACTAAGAGCTTCAGCGTCGACAATAATTAATGGTTAGTGAGTCTTAAAAGAAGCGTATTCTGTTATTGGGTTTACAAATTATAGCTTTAACATCTATCATTGGCAGCGTAAATGCTTTCCGTAAATAAGCCGTAGCAGAAGAAAATCTATTTATAGACATTCGAACTGCGCATGTCAAGAAAGACTGCGCAGACGTAATCCAGCTAGAGCGTGCGCAATTCGTTAAATTTAAATTTAAAAAGCAAAAAGTGATTGTACTCCGCCGACTTTGTTTCCGACTATTCAGAGCAGGCACACTTTGCAAGTGTCTTAATATAAGTTTTCTGATAACGAGGCTCAAATGGCTATTGGGATTCTAGACCAGTCGTAGAGAATAACCATCTTTGGCACACTCTCAATGGAATATCCATAAATATCTAGTAAAAAGAATATACCGTTTTCAAACTAAATATTTCAACAATGTCAAGTTTACAAATAGTGAAAAAGAAGCCGTCTGATCAGGTTCTGCATGTTTTGCCGTTCTGGTACCAAGCTTTGTTACATTGCCGCACATTAACATTAATTTGTTGAAATAAAAGAATTAATTGCAGTGGTTTGGGATGAACTTCGACTTTGAGATATCGGTAGTTGACTGCATTTAGGCGTCTGTACAGCCAATAGTGAAACCTTATTGTATATGGCTTACGCAGGTGGCGAGCATGTCTGGATCCTTACTGTGTCCAGTTGGCCAAATTACTGTAAAATAATATGTGCGGCATCAAAATTTCGTGGATAAATGAAAACGATATATCTGCGCAGTTTAATTTTGGCGTTCATCATATACCTACATTTTTAGCTCACCTGAGCCGAAGGCTCAGAGGTGAGCTTATAGGATGGGAGTCGAGCCGTCGTCCGTCCGTGCGTGGGTGGGTGCGTCAACACTTTCAAACATAAATATCTCAGAGACCAGTGGGCCGATCGCAATCAAATTTTATCTGAAGCATCATTTGGGTGGGGGAAAGGCTGCATTAGGTTTTGGTGCCGATCAGCTCAGAACTCTGGTTTCCATGGCAACAGATAGCCCTCATAGGGTTATAATGGGGAAAATGGCGTCATCACGTTTTCTCGACTGTTTTTGATTAGATCCTTATCATACTTGCAGGTAATGATGACATACACAAGAGCTTGGATGAGTTCGAAATTTGGCCGGATTCAAGCACAGACTACGGAGTTAGCTGCCCTTGAGCGTTTGAAAAAAATCCCATAGGGTTATAATGGGGAAAATGGCATCATCACGTTTTCTCAATTGTTTTTGCTTAGATCCTTATCATACTTGCAGGTAATGATGACATACATAAGAGCTTGGATGAGTTCGAAATTTGGCCGGATTCGAGCACAGACTACGGAGTTAGCTGCCCTTGAGCGTTTGAAAAAAATCCCATAGTGTTATAATGGAGAAAACAACGTCATCACATATTTTTAGAAAAACTTTGTCATCGCTCTATTGCCTACATTTCTCAACGGATTTTAAAATAACTTCACACAAATGTAGGGCATGATAATATCTCAAGCAAGTTCGACTTTCAGGATGCTGCGCCTAAGGTCAAGGTCACTGTGGCTATTTTTAGAAAAACTTTGTCAGCGCTCTAGCACCTACATTTCTCAATGGATTTTAAAATAACTTCAAACAAATGTAGGGCATGACAATATCTCAAGCAAGTTCGACTTTCAGGATGCTGCGCCCTAGGTCAAGGTCACTGTGGCTATTTTTAGAAAAACTTTGTCAGCGCTCTAGCACCTACATTTCTCAATGGATTTTAAAATAACTTCACACAAATGTAGGGCATGACAATATCTCAAGCAAGTTCGACTTTCAGGGTGCTGTGCCCAAGGTCAAGGTCACTGTGGCTATTTTTAGAAAAACTTTGTCATCGCCCTAGCACCTTCATTTCTCCATGGATTTTAAAATAACTTGACACAAATGTAGGGTATGACAATATCTCAAGCAAGTTGAACTTCCAGGGTGCTGCGCTTAAGGTCAAGGTCACTGTGGCTATTTTTAGAAAAACTTTGTCAGCGCTCTAGCACCTACATTTCTCAATGGATTTTAAAATAAATTCACACAAATGTAGGGCATGACAATATCTCGTGCAAGATCGACTTTCAGGGTGCTGTGCCCAAGGTCAAGGTCACTGTGGCTATTTTTAGAAAAACTTTGTCATCACCCTAGCACCTACATTTCTCAATGGATTTTGAAATAATTTGACACAAATGTAGGGTATGACAATATCTCAAGCAAGTTTGACTTTCAGGATGCTGTGCCCAAGGTCAAGGTCACTGTGGCTATTTTTAGAAAAACTTTGTCATAGCTCTAACACCTACATTTCTCAAAGGATTCTAAAATAATTTCACACAAATGTAGGGCATGACAATATCTCGAGCAAGTTTGACTTTCAGGGTGCTGCAATCAAGGTTTTTGATTAGAGCCTTATCATACTTGCAGGTAATGATGACATACATAAGAGCTTGGATGAGTTCGAAATTTGGCCGGATTCGAGCACAGACTACGGAGTTAGCTGCCCTTGAGCGTTTGAAAAAAATCCCATAGTGTTATAATGGAGAAAACAATGTCATCACATTTTCATTTTTCATGGGATCCTCTTCATACTTGCAGGTAATGATGACATACATAAAAGCTTGGATTAGTTAGCATTTCGGCTAGATCTCACTACTGACTATGGAGTACCTGCCCTGAGCATCCAAAAAATCAATGTCGCCACTTTTTCTTGGTTTTTACTGATCCGATCCTTTTCAAACTTGCAGGTAATGAGGAAATGCATAATATCTTAAACAAGTTCAAATTTTGCCAGATCAGGCCAACCACTACGAAGTTAACTGCCCTTGACAGCTCTGTCTATTGTGCTCTTGATCGGATACTTTTTAAACTTGCATATATTAAATGAGGGCATACATAATGTTTTGGATGAGTTTAATTTTCGGCCTGATTGGACCACTGACTGTGGAGTTAGCTGCCCTTGAGCATCTTAAATATCCCTATAGGTTTACAGTTTCTCTCAGGTGAGCAATTGTTGCCCTTTGGGCTACTTGTTTGTTATGTTCTGTTCTATACCATGGCTCCAGATATATATAAAAAAGATTGATGCAAATTTATAACATTTTTTCTCTTTTTATTAAACTATATATAGTGGCATCAATCAGTGTATAATCGCCTAATCGAGACGATTCCAGCTGGATGGCACATTGTATAGTTTAATGGATCGGATAAGAAAATATCTCAAATACAGATGAGATACTCCTTTTTATCTGAACATTATTACATTGTATACTGTGCAAATGTATTGAAATATCAAACAGATGCGGACTTATGTTTTTAGCGCTCTTTCTCCCAACCGCTGATGTCGCCAAATTCAGTAATCGCCAAACATAGTGTTTTACAGTATTCCGCTGGTCATTGGCTGCTTCGTTAAGCATTGCCAATATTAATTGAAAGCGAGTTGCTCAGATACTCGCGTATGTACAAGTCATTTAATTTAATCTGTTAATATCAGAAATACAGTGCCAGCTAGACCTATCATTAAACTACAACGCGGTCATGGACTGAGGAACCAAGAAGTTTGTAATTCTTTCCAGTTACTTTTGCCAAGTTCCATTTGATATCGTTGGAATTATCTTAATTCAGTACCACGAGCAGCTGTGAAATAAGTTTCATCCACAACAAGCTGTGATTCGCTCACTTGATATTGATATGAGTCGAAAGTGTATACTAGAGAAAAAACTTTTTTATCTTCTTTATCTTCTGCTGTACAACGATCCCAATAAACTTCAAAGAAAATGGATTAATCCGACTTAAACCAACGCTGTACTTTGACGATGCTGTTTTTGAACCAGGCCCTAAGGTTATAAAAGATTTGTTCCTGCTCAACTCAGCTGAGCATGAAATTTTCTCTGCTGATAGATATGAAAATGTCAACTGATGTTGGCATTTTCATATTTATAAGCAGAGATAATTTCATATACACCTAAACTGAGCAAGAAAACAAATGTACTTATCAATAATTTGCGATTTATTAGCAGGTAAAATTTCATGTTCAGCTGAGTTGAGCATATAAACAGCTATATAACCTTGGGACCTGAACTTGACAATACTATTTTTGAACCTGAATTGATTTTTCCTGCTATTTATGATCTTGTTGAAAATGTCTTTCTGAAGTGAGATAGAAACAGTGGATATAACGTTGAATCAACATTGATTCAATATTGATATAACGGTGTGCGCTTGCATGGTTGCATCTTTTGTGTGACCACTTTTTCAACGGGCCTAAGCTGACGGCCCTTTCAGGCCTTTTTGTCATGACCGTCTTTTCAACGAGTTAACAGTCGATGATGGCGTCCCTCTCAGTAATAACTGGCCTCTAGCAGGTGCCGGAGAGGTCGATTATAATAATTCAGCCGCGACACGACAAAACCAACAATGTGGCTGTGCGCCCAGCGCAGACTCAGATCAGCCTGGGCATCCGCCCAGTCTGATCAGAGTCTTCGCTGTCCGCATGGAGATAGCTTAGATCCTTAGCTACCCTTTACGCGCTTAGCCAAGAGTCTAATCAGACTGGGCGGATTCCCAGGCTGATCTGAGTCTTCGCTGGGCGCCTAACCACTTTGTTGGTTTTGTCGTGTCGCGGCTCAAACTGTTACTGTTATATTTTTGTCTAACAGTTACCTTTGTACTGGAAGTGCTGCAGGTCTTGGCCTTGCATCATCCATTATCAGTAGGACGCTCGGGCATCTTTAGTGTTAATTTAAAAATAAATGTTAATTCGTTTAAGGAGAAAGGAGATATTTTACTAAGTGTCACTCTGGGAAGGTATTTGTCACTTAATCGGTAGCGTTTGACAGAGAAATTGGCAGATTCAGCGTGTAAATGCCAAGCGGTCTATTTGCTTTTTCAAGAAAATTCCTTCAGATCACGTAAATGTATCGATTATCACACTATTACATGATTTAAATGTTCGAAATGGTTTTAATTGCAATCTCTCTGACACAATTAAAGACATATACGCCATATTGATGGGAACCCATTCTGTACTTGGGAGAAAAATAAGCAAGCAACTTTATTTCGGTATCCTGTGATGTAATCAAATCGGCCGTTTGACATTGAACTTCTGGGATACACGAATACCGCCTTTCTTTCGGTTATAAAAATCACCTCAAATATGTAAAGCAGTCGTGTAATTCAGCTATAAAATAGGGTTTTCTCTGCCAAAACACTCTCACAGATCCAGATCCGTCTTGCAAGACGGATCTAGATCTTCGAGATTTTTCGAAAGAAAGGGGAAACTGAATAAATGCGGTAAATTAAAATTTTAGTCCCAAGCTTGACTAAAAATATTGAAGTACTGAAAAGTCTGATAAATTTGAATTCCGTAGTAGGCATATTTGTCATATTGGTTGACAGAATTCCAGAAGAGATAAAAATCTATAATAAACACATGTGTCATTCTGGATGACAGTCAATACTTGGGACGCTTCTTATTGTCAAGACCAATTAAGATAACTCATTAAGTATTTATGTGAGAGTTGATTAACTTGTAAACTAGAAACAATCATAATGGGATGAAATAGTCTTGAAGTGCAAGGAAAGCATTACAAAGCAGAGGGCTTTAAACGGTCAGTAGTATGGCCTGTCCTTATGTACGCTTAGTTATAATCGGGCAATTCCATTCTTTTTTTACCTGTGAATTAAAACATGAAGTTTCTGGAACTGGAAAGTCAAAATATAGCAATCCATACTGGTAAAACATTCTAACATTAAAATAGATAAGCTGATGGAGTTATCACAAAACTCCTGGAAGTGGCGGCCAAACCGACAAAACTCCTGGAAGTGGTGGCCAAACCGACAAAACTCCTGGAAGTGGCGGCCAAATCGACAAAACTGCTGGAAGTGGCGGCCAAACCGACAAAACTCCTGGAAGTGGCGGCCAAATCGACAAAACTCCTGGAAGTGGTCGCCAAACCGACAAAACTCCTGGAAGTGGTGGCCAAACCGACAAAAGTCCTGGAAGTGGCGGCCAAACCGACAAAACTCCTGGAAGTGGCGGCCAAATCAACAAAACTCCTGGAAGTGGTCGCCAAACCGACAAAACTCCTGGAAGTGGTGGTCAAACCGACAAAACTCCTGGAAGTGGCGGCCAAACCGACAAAACTCCTGGAAGTGGCGGCCAAACCGACAAAACTCCTGGAAGTGGCGGCCAAACCGACAAAATTGCTGGAAGTGGCGGCCAAACTGACAAAACTCCTGGAAGTGGCGGCCAAACCGACAAAACTCCTGGAAGTGGTGGCCAAACCGACAAAACTCCTGGATGTGGCGGCCAAACCGACAAAACTCCTGGAAGTGGCGGCCAAACCGACAAAATTGCTGGAAGTGGCGGCCAAACTGACAAAACTCCTGGAAGTGGCGGCCAAACCGACAAAACTCCTGGAAGTGGCGGCCAAACTGACAAAACACCTGGAAGTGGCGGCAAAAGCGACAAAACTCCTGGAAGTGGTGGCCAAACCGACAAAACTCCTGGATGTGGCGGCCAAACCGACAAAACTCCTGGAAGTGGCGGCCAAATCGACAAAACTCCTGGAAGTGGCGGCCAAACCGACAAAACTCCTGGAAGTGGTGGCCAAAGCGACAAAACTCCTGGATGTGGCGGCCAAACCGACAAAACTCCTGGAAGTGGCGGCCAAACCGACAAAACTCCTGGAAGTGGCGGCCAAACCGACAAAACTCCTGGAAGAGGCGGCCATATTGACAAAACTCCTGGAAGTGGCGGCCAAACCGACAAAACTCCTGGAAGTGGTGGCCAAACCGACAAAACTCCTGGATGTGGCGGCCAAACCGACAAAACTCCTGGAAGTGGCGGCCAAACCGACAAAACTCCTGGAAGTGGCGGCCAAACCGACAAAACTCCTAAAAGTGGCGGCCAAACCGACAAAACTCCTGGAAGTTGCGGCCAAATCGACAAAACACCTGGAAGTGGCGGCCAAACCGACAAAACTCCGGGAAGTGGTGGCCAAACCGACAAAACTCCGGGAAGTGGTGGCCAAACCGAAATTTCGGTTTGGCCACCACTTCCAGGAGTTTTGTGATAACTCCAAAAATTATTTTACTTCGTAGCAAACTTTGTGCTCAAATATAACAACCCCATTCGACTCATATATTTGAAATGATACAAAATTTCAGCTTTGGGAAACATAAACTGGTGAAGTTAACATAAAACTTCTGAAAATGTCGTAACCGAAATTCCTGTGTGGCCAAATTTCTGTTTTGTCACTGATGCTTTTACTAGTTATTTTAATTCAAAGAAGACCCTACCACTTATTTTATTTTTGAGCAAATATTGTGCCAAAATATTCTATTCCTGTTTTTACTCTATGTCATAACCTTACAATGTCGTTGGGAGCACCACAGATGATTCGAAACGATCTCTTTCCACATTGTCCTGTTTTAAGCAGTCCTAGTTGAGCTGGCAAAGTCCATTCCTGTCCAGTCTTTAATATCATCTTCCCACCTCTTCTTCTGTCTACCTCTTCTCTTTTTTTTTCACTGTGTCCTGTAAAATAGTCTTTACTAATCCAGAATACCTTGAGACGTGGCCAAACCACGTTAGTTTCAGTTTCTTGACCAGGGTCAGGCAGAAGCCCAAATATGAGCCGCGACACGACAAAACCAACAATGTGGTTGTGCGCCCAGTGCAGACTCAGATCAGCCTGGGCATCCGCCCAGTCTGATCAGAGTCTTCGCTGTCCGCATGGAGGTAGCTTAGACCCTTAGCTACTCTTTGAGAACTTAACGAAGAGTCTGATCAAACTGGGTGGCTGCCCAGGCTGATCTGGGTCTTCGCTGGGCGCATTACCACATTGTTGGTTTTGTCGTGTCGCGGCTCATTTATGCTTTTATTATTCGAGTCTAATAGTATTGTGGTTTTGCAGAAGCTTGATTTCTTAGTTTCTAAACGGAAAAGAGAATTGGGTGCTTACCAGACGTATTATGGTACATGACTTTGAACCGAGATCATTCACGAAAAACGTCAGTTAAAATTTTCTAAATATCTGTATCCCATGATAGCATAGAGTTGCATGATATGGACCTTTTGCAAATTGTTAAAACCCAAATTAGAAGCCACGTCAATATATACTATTTACTAAAATACAATAATTTTTAAAAAGCAATTACATAGGGCTGAAAATGTTGGCAGAACTTACAGCCCAACACCATTACTTGTTTGACCAATTGGACCAACTTGGCTATCGGTATCATAAGCTTAGAAAGGCTTTTTCTAAATTCTATCGCAGACACCATGAATTGGTTTCAAAATTTGATGTCGGATTAAAATTTCTTTTACACCAAGGCCTATCGGAACCAGAATTTTATGGTGACTTAGTATACAAATTCAAAAAGATTAAGGGTAGGATTGATTTTTCTGATCAATTCCGAAAAATAATAATACGTCACAAACGTATTGGCTATAATTTAAATGTTATGCGACAGTCTGCATGCTTAGTGATTAACCCAATCACGGTTGATAACTTTGCTGCACTCTTTAATTGCACACCGGGGAATCGGGCGTCAGACTCTATGATGGCCCCGACCTAAAGCTATATATTTTAATTGGTTGGGACCGGAGCCTTTTTGTCTGTTGCTTGGTCCACCGGGGCTCAACTGGTGACCTTCTTTTGCTTCAGATTTCCAGTGGGGTTGTTTGGCAGGACAGTGATCTCCACCTGTCAGACGGCCCATTGTATCTGTTGAGTCCTCGTCTTTGCTTCTTCATGGTGTTGAAATTTGATTTATGTGTTTACCGTGATAATTCATTGACGAGTTAGAGGGTTATCATGCGAACCGAACAACCAACTAAATGTTTTGTACCACTTCAGATACTGAGGGTGAGGTTGGGCCTGTAAAATCGATTTAAGCCCCGCCCCCCAGTAATTCATTACTGACCGTTCCAAGGCGGCAGTTCTGTTGTGGTTCTCTGTTGCCTGTTTTTGGTGTCAGAGTTTCTGTGATGTTTTACCTTATGTGTGTTCTTATTATTTTTGGTTCGGTTTGGGTTGCCGAGTGGCCACCTTTTGGGAACAAGCTGCTCACTCGGTTGGCCATATTTTCTCTGTATCTTGATTATTTGTAATCTTAGTTGTTTCCAACTATGGTTTGAGGGCTGGATTTGGATTTTGATTGTTTCAGTTCCTGGTCTTTGCATACTTTTTACTTTTATTTTATTTTATTGTGATTAAACCAGTCTGCCCTTTATGTGTGAAATTTTCTGCCATTATAGATCGAAGAGCACTCACGGCTTACATGTAAATGGGTTAATCTAACGCATCAAAGTACCTGAAGGGATGAAAATAACACAGTGCATAAAGCTCAAACTAATTTCCTGATCTTAATTTAATAGAACTTTGATAGATAGATGTAGACCAAACTATTACTCTGGTGATTGGAATCGTCAGTGCCGTAAACCAAGTCATTCACAAGGGCGTAGCTACGTATACGGCAAATACGCAAGTGCGTATTGAAATTTTGTCAAAATTGACAAAATTTCAAAACGCACCTGCGTATTTGCATGCTGAAATTTTATAAATTAGACAAGATTTCAATACCAATTACTAAAGTGGCTTAAATACTAGCTTTCCTTTCAAGAAGTAGAGCATAAAACATGGTTGTGCGTATCATGAAATTGCCCCTAGTTACGCCCCTGATTCAGACACAATCGTCTTGGCTAATTGGGCAGATCCTGCTTATACTGCTCTTTCTTATTTTTTTTCACCACTTGCTATTTAGCCAACATTATAATGTATTAAAACCTCTGGATAAAACAACTTGATTTCGAAGATTGGAGCTTCCATCACAGAAATTAGTATAATTAGGATTAAGTTGTCCAAGCTTATGGAGAATTACGAAACACCGCACGTGCTCTGAAGCCTCATTAATCCATCCTAGTGCCGAAAGCTAGAGAGTTGTTTTTTGGAAAGAAGAATTGGTTTTTTTCTTTACCAACTATTTCGTGTTAAAATCAATTGGAGCTGTGTGCCATGTTTTGAACTGAACCTCATGTAAAAGATTATCAGACGCTCTCTATCCCACAAAAGTAGTTCTTTGTGCAGGACTATTATAATATATATATTTTCGTCTGCTATCGACTTGGTGAGGCGCTTAAACAATTTATGGGAGTTATAATATTGGAAAAAATATACAATTTGTTCAATGGAGTGACAATTTATAGTTTCTTCTTCGGATCGTTTTCTTTCCTTTGTTTAACGGGAGCAATTAGCAATAATGGAGTCCTTTGAAATGTTCAAGAAGTTGTTTGAAATTGGAAAGAGTAAGTAATATTGGATTATGCGATGCTCATTTTCACGATGCCTTGATAATTGATTACTGGGGTGCCGCAATAATATTGAATTGTCGTCTGGTAAAAAGCAGCAGACGTCTTTTTATGAGCCAAGGAACTATTTCGAGATCTAATTCCCAGCGGGCACAAAACGTTGATTCAACAGTGGATCGACGTTGATTCAGCGTCATTAACGTTGACTCAGTGTTGATTCAACGTTTTGTACCCAGTGGGAAGTTAAAGAAGTTTTAAATATAAATGGGCCGCGACACGACAAAACCAACAATGTGGTTATGCGCCCAGCGCAGACTCGGATCAGCCTGGGCATCCGCCCAGTCTGATCAGGGTCTTCGCTGTCCGCATGGAGGTAGCTTAGACCCTTAGCTATCCTTTAAGCACTTAGCGACGAACCTGATCAGACTGGGCGGATGCCCAGACTGATCTGAGTCTGCGCTGGGCGCACAACCACATTGTTGGTTTTGTCGTGTCGCGGCTCATTAATGTGCATCTACCACACTAACTTTGGTAATAAGCTGCATTTCTATTAAAGTTTCTCAAGTATTACCGGGCAGTCAACATTGCAATATCAAAACATTGGATTTAAGTAGACGTTCGGTGACGCTGGGTATAAACCACACATCATGCGCCTTGAAGGGGCACGGTAAGATAAGTCTGTATTGCACCTAATAGGGTATTACTCGGTGTATATTTCTGCAATGTACCAAGCAAAGCACAGCTGAAGTATATGAGTCAAATATGCACCAAACAAGGTAGCACTAGGGTACACGTATATAGCAACAGTGCATTTCTCGCTAGTATCTCTCTGTAATACATACAGGAAAGCATCACCTCGGTAAAGCAAATTAGAAGTCAAAATAAAGCATTACTCGTTGATACGGCTTCGCGACGCACTCGACCAGAGTCGTTAGAGTAGATCGCTCTGCAGTGCACCAAAGAATGAATGTATGTTTAACATTAAATATGAAAAATCATTCTTTGTAAAGTTCAAATGCAATGCATAAGCGTTTTGCCAGGGTGTAGAGAATTTTCCTAAAAAACATGTATAGATGTACAATGACAGTTACTAAAACTAATACCCAATGATGTCTTGCTTGATGTAATTTCATAATACTATACCTGTGGGTAACGTTTGTTTATTTAAGAACAGGGAGAAGCTTCAGAAGCAGAGGTTGTTTTTTGCCCACGTATTTTGATACAGATGATAAAGCCGTTATTTTGAGCATTTAAATGGATTTTCGCGGTTCTGACGCAATGTCATGAGGAAGTAATCGAACGTTAAAGAACCCATTCATTTTTCTATTGGTGTTTATTCGCTATTGTTTGAAAATATAAAATAAAAAAATCCATCATAGGAAAGTTGATAAGACCATATAAATTACTGCATCGTAGTTTGAATAAATGAACCCTCTCTCTTTTACCCCACACATAGTTTAAAGGACTTCTATGATTAAGGCGAGGAGTTTCCCCCATTAGACCGGCGCGACAAGTCCGAATTTTCAAAAGTATAAAGTGTACAAATTTTTCTTAGCAGACGTTCCACAAATATATTAACCATATGAAATCGGTTCATTTGTGATTCAGACCCAAAGACATGGGGAGATAATCCAGTCTGACCATACCTACCCTAAATTTAAGGTTTTCGCATACCTCATCTTTTGAGGCAATAATAGTATTGAAATCAGTCATTCATTCCATACTTTTTTGTCATAAATGCATGCTAAATACACGCATATCAAAATACAAAGCAATGATTTTCTTCTTGTTACGCCTGACTGGCATTTAAGCATGCAAAACCATAGTTACACTTCCGGTCAAAGCGACCAAAAGAATACGCCTCACTAAAATTAAAATACAAGTACTTTCCCCCCCGTGACCCAGCATTTCCTTCATGCAGCAGACTTATGCATGGCAGGTACGCAATATATATGAGTGGGAAGCTGGGTCACGGGGGGGGGGGGGACGATACTCAGTAAGTCAAAGAAGAAGAATGGTCAACAGTAGCACTGCGATCTTCAATAATCATATTGTGTACCATGACCTTGAAATGAGGTCAAGGTCACATACATATTGTCAGAACTATCCAGTGATGTCTGTTATGTAAGTAATGTAAGTCAAAAAAGGGTGAAATGTATATAATAAAGCATTATTTCAACGATCATTTTGAGGATAATTTACAATTTATCTCAACAATGACGTCAACGTCAGCGTATGTTTAACGTAATTTACATCGACACAAACACTTGAAAATTCATTTGTCATGCACGTTACATGTCATAGTCATAAATGCATAGCAAAGGCCAGTGATCTGTATAACTTTTTAATCATGGGGAAAACTCACGCCTTAACCATAGAAGTCCTTGCATACATCCAAGAGATATAGAAAAGCTACACTTTCTAAATGGAAATACTTGGCATACTATCTAAAAGTATTAAATATAGAGGGTGGGTCTTTTATTTTCAACAAGTGCTTATAAACCCATCAAGTCATAGTTTGGCGTTTGAATCGATTAAACAGAAGTTTAATGTGTTTGTAAGCTAAAAAGGATAACGTCAGTATTAATATCCGTTGACGCCAGTAATTTTTTACGTTTCCGACATTTCTGATGCTAGTTTTCGTTTTCTTGTTTTACAAATACATGTAGGTGATGTATAACGCGGTCTCTTGTTTCGTTAAATGAAGTATGTTTGGGCAAAATGAATGTATAATGCTTTGATGATTATTTGTCAATAAAATGGTGCAATAGTAGTGACATGAATGAATAAAAGTTAAAGCATGTGGATTACTATCAATATAAATCATGCGAAATAATTAACACCTGTACTGTCCATATATTAATCTGGTCTAGACTATTCCACTGATATGCCTGTTTAGACTCTATATTTGGCCTCCTGGCATTTCATGCGTGATCTTTCCGCGTACAGGATAGCTCACCTGACAGCGCCTTGCCCATTGCATAATAAAACTTTGACGTAAAACATCCAGAAAGCCGATGCCGACTCCTGGGTGAAATAATAGCTTTTTCTGAACTTTCGTGAGGTTAGCTGAAAAGGATTTATTTCGACGCGACACTTTATTTGTATTTGGCAATAGTGTTTGATCTCTTATATTTTTTTCTCAGAAAACCTGCCTTCCCAGAATGATACGACTTATCAAAACAAGGATCAGGTTATAATTCAGGCTGATAATCCATCTTTCATACGAAGCCTATGATCAAACAAGCACTGAGATCATTGTCGAATGAACTTAATCCCCACTTTGTATATTGAATATTGGGAACTTATTTAGCTGTTCTCAAAACTGTATTTATAGTATCCGCCGCTAGCAGACATCCTTGGCACAACGCCGTATCATCGTACAGGGCTAAACATTATTTGAACACTCTCGGTCGTTCGACCGACATCACAAAAACAGAGTCGGGACTACAACTGCAGCAAATTTGACAGCATTACGGCTGGTATATGGTTTCCGGGGTAAGTGTAATGAATGAAACAGTGTCCCATATATATATTATTGACAAACAAACGTAAATACAAAATGCTCACATATACCACATCCCAATCACAACACTAAATTGAAAAATACGAAAAGGATAATGACATACATGTAAATAACTATTGAGGAACTAAATTAGAACGGATGTTTGCTTTATATATTCAATGTCGTACACAGCTGTTGCAAACATATCACCTAATATGTAATTTAAACCGATCGACCATAATAACATATAGTTGTATCAGAGGTTGTGATACGAATCAGAGAAGAAAAGGGTATAAAGTAACCAAAGTAAACAGTCTGGTACTTTAACTTGAAACTGTTCAGTCTTTTAATTGAACAAATTTTAGAATCGTCAGTTGAGTTGTACATATTGTTTGCTTGTTCTCTAGCATAAATAAACTAGGTGCATATGAGCCGCGACGTGAGAAAACCAACAATGTGGTTGTGCGCCCAGCGCAGACTCAGATCAGCCTGGGCATCCGCCCAGTCTGATCAGAGTCTTCGCTGTCCGCATAGAGGTAGCTTAGACCTTTAGCTACCCTTTAAGCGTTTAGCGAAAAGTCTGAGCGGATTAGGCGGATGCCCAGGTTGATCTGAGTCTGCCCTGGGCGCACAACCACATTGTTGGTTTTCTCGTGTCGCGGCTCATATGATTTGTAACTGAGGCTACCATTATGATGATACTACATGATTATTTTAAAGGCATTGTTATTCGTCCCACTTTTTTTATAATACTTAAGGTGCCAGAATCCTTTTTTCTCATGCAACTCTTCTACTGCGTCCTACATGAAACATTCATATCATGGTCTCACCATCGGAGGTTCGGTCCTTTGTATTTGATACGTTTTGCTGTAAAGTCTACGAGTTGCTTAGGCAATAACCATTAACTCTATAAAGTTTGTAAAGTGTTCATGGTTATCAAGTAGTACAGATGGAATTGCGGATGCAATCCTTTTAACAAATGATTTTATGTGACGCATATACATAGTCAGGTATGATATTCTTCAGACAGTATCCATCGACGATGTTAATCAAGCACTTGAAGGCGTTGCATATATGGGATTTTATGACAAGACTCTTAGACAGAATTCTCTAGTTTTATAAAGACGTTATAGTATGACCCTCTTAAATAGGCACTATGTGATCATACAACGTACAGAAAAAGTTAACAACTGTTCATTAATTGCTATTTCATTTTGCACTGCTCAGTTCTTGTATTTATTCGGCTATATGAAGGGAATTTCCACCCGTCTCGAATGACTTCAAATATCTAGGACCAGTTATGGCTACCCACCAAATATCTAAATCAGTTAATGAAATTCTGTTAATAGATCTCGAATTGCCGTTCAGAACAACCTTAAAAGTCTAGATCCGTCTAATAAGACGGATATAGATTTTCTATAATACCATTTTAGTGCACGGAACATAACCGTTACGGTTACTAGAGCTGTTGGTGGCATTCAGAAAATAGGAATTTGAAACAAAGTAATAATAGAGACGCCTAAGAACTGTCTATAACAAAAAGCAAAGTAACCAGTTTTCTCGTTTCCATAAATGGATCACAACTACAGCAATATCTACATATATTTCAACGTTACAACAAAATCTTACTTTGCCGAACTGCTGTCAATGTATTTATATATTTCTATTCCCCTCTTACCCCCGGGCTTCCCACCCCTCTTGGTTTTGACGGCGGGAAATGGAATCTAATTGTATTAGTTCCTAATCATTAGGTATCCTTTCACTAGCTGAATATATAGAGGAACTTACTTGAGTGCTCTTGTATTATTGAATTTATTAAACGAGTTGGGGAAAAAGATAAGATGCGAGGCTCTGCCGAGCACGAATACAGGAGCACGAATGCAAGATTCTATTTATCATATGACACTAAAATCGCATTTTACTAGCAAATTTTGCACTAAACCGTCACGATTTCGCCATTAGAAAAAGCGACGTTTATATGGACGTCAACGCATAACGCTACGACGTAATTTGCATATTTAATCCACTAGTGGATTATCGATTTTAATGCTTGGCTTTATTACACTCTCTGATGCGACGTCATATGATAAACCGTGTTACTTGGCGAATCTATATGAAACTATGAAGGACATCCGTTTTAAATAGCAGATGTAGACATTTACAAAACAAAATTGTCTTTCTTTGTGTATTTCCGTTGTCTAAGCTCAGTTCATTGATTTATTACCGTAAGCTGATAATTTCGAACACCGGTATCATCCAAAAATAACATGAAAGCCGAGCAAATCAAACAGTTGATTGGACAATTACGTTTTGTTTCAAAACCTCTACCTCATTTTTGTTCATTCTGTTTTTTTGGTGGGGGAGCTTTTGGAAATTTGTATCTTGTGCTGTCAGCATACGAAGTATTTTTGGAGCGGTATTTTTATGGTTCTATGTTTCTGTTAGATTTTTTAACTTGGAAATCACATTTGTGACCATTGTAGCAGTAATCCCTCTGAGAGCTTCGTTTGCATTCTAAAAAGGAGAAATCCGACAACAGATAAACATTATGATTGGTGCAAAACAAGATTTAGACAAAACCCTCTTAATAGCCCAATACGTTAGTTGGTTCTATTTTTTTATCGCTAGAAATGGAAATCGTCAATAGCATGAATACATATGTTACATTTATGAGCATGTTATGATATCGCCCACCTAACTTGATGTATCGGATACACAACAGTACTTTTATACAAAACGAAAAATTGAGCTTGAAAGAAACTGGGATCGAATGTTGCTGAAATGAATGCCTATATTAATGATGTGAGCAATAATCAATTATATAATAGCCTTTCCAGCGTCTAGTTATACTTTAACTGGAATTGTAAATCATGCTCTTGAATGATATTGGGGTACCTGCCGGTTAACATTAGTAGTTAGTCTACTTTTCCAATGAAAATGGGTAGTCTACGTAGGGATCGCTCAAACGACGAAGATGAGGGGAATAATATTTTGAATAGAAGTTAGACCTTTAAAAATAGTTTCTACATGTATGCACTCTAATGAGGAGTTGCCCCAGTTGTCATACAGCGTTGAATCAACATTTAATCAAGGGCAATGTTGATTAAACGTCATGACGTTGAATTTGAATTAACGTTGATTCAGTGTTGATTTAAGGTTGTGTGCCTAGTAGGGTATTATTTGTAAAGTATAAAGCACAATATTTCCGTTATAATAATGTATTGCTAAGTTGATGTAACGTAGCATGGCTTGTTTTGAGTTTTAATAGCGGCCATGTCAACAGTGGTCTCGAACTTCCAGGCTATGAATACAGAGGGACAGCACACTGATAAATACAATCTGACTACATAACATTATCAAATTTGACAAATCTGGCATGCATACGATATTTGTATTTAAGAAATAGTTTCTCCTAAACCATGAATTATTTCAGATTAACACATGTTGTTGGAGGGCAGATCACGAAATATTAATTCACGAGGCCGGAGGCCGCAGGCCGGAGTGATTTAAAATTCGTATCTGTCCGACAACACGTGTTAATTGGCAATATTTTACCAGTAAGGAAATATTATTTCGAGAATCGACTCTAACATTATACACGATCAAATTGCATGGATATTGCGACGTTTTCTAATGGACTCTTTTGACGTGGATGTCGCCAGAGGTTCAATGTTTACGTTCAACTGGTCCCAAGTTGTCCCATCAATATTGTGACAACTGGTCAGATAAAGTCTTTCGTGGGCTGTGATTGGTCCGCCAATCATATGCCGTATAACAAATTCGGCGATAATACACGGTTTACCATTACGTCACCTGGCCATTTGATTGCTAGATTGGTCCATTCCAAATTGTATCTGATCTTCAATGTCCTGACTGCGTGGTTAGGTTTTAAAAATTGTTTTTGTCATGGAAAACATTATAATATCAAATGTAATATTTATATTAGACCCAAGTAATATTTTAGCTACAAAAGCTAAATATCGCAAAAACTCTCGCTAAATTTCACGGGCAGATTTCTGCCCGTTTGGATTAATGATAAACTATCCTTAATATTAGCTGTTAGGGGAGAAAACCAATCTTTGTTTACGTCCGACATCACCAAGGTGCGAAATATGCACGCCTAGCGTTAACAACGTGATTTATTACAAATTTTGCACACGGCGCCGCTTCCTATAGGCTCAATGGGGAAAACGTTAACGTCATGTTAGAATTACGAAATTTACAATACAAGTGAAGTAACAAAAAGTTCAAAATCTCATCGGACAACTCAACAAAGACACCCAAGAAAAAGAGAGAAAAACTACAGTCGACTCTCGTTATCCCAACACTGATATTTCAATGTACCCTTCTATCAAAGAATAAAGTACGGGCACTCCAGAAAATTCATTTTCAGATATCAGTGGTTGGAGATCAACTTCGACTCTGAAATATTAAGAGTTGACTATGACTAAAAGGAATGTAAATGAGGTAACACCGAGGCTAATGCTGAAATTTTGCAGACGTTAATTTAAATGTTTCCTTTTCTATCGCTTCAAGTTTTGAATTGTATCCCATTGCAAAATATTTACTTATTATATAGTCAACCCTGGATATCGATGTTCATCTCAAACTTCTAATATCTCAAAAAAATCTGATTCCAGAAAATTAACTTTCAGAAAATTAGCTTTGAGATGTCAATAGTTTGAGGTAACAGGAGCTTGAGATATCGAGATGTAAATGTATATAAATCACGGGTGGAAACTTAATAACAGAAGCACGCTTTCTGAGTTGTTATTTTACTACGATGTCCAATTGTTATGATAAATGCGATATTTCATATATGTTGAGAACGTTATACGCATGTCTTCACAGGCTTACTCACGATGACGAAGTTAAGTGGAAAAAGAACGAATCTGTCTCTTTTCCTTTTTCTAATAATTTTATCTAAATCGATGGACACTTTAATGCCAGAAAGTAGGACAAGCTCTTTTTAACTGTAATTATTTTCTTATTTATTTTTCTTTGTGTCACTTTGAAGTATTGCCTAACGTTAAAGACATGAAGTGAGAAAATCTATTTCAACGCATTCGAAAAATGCGAATGCTCAGACCAGCCTGCGCATTTAGCGCAGTCTGGTCGGAGCACGAGCATTTCGTACAGACAAATAAATTTACTTTGGATAAGCAAAACATGATCAGACAACACATAGATTGTCAGGGCTTTGGCTGTTTGCACATGTCTTAAGAATATTTTTCTCATATCTAGCCTCTTTTTATCAAATGCATCATGTCTGTGTGTATCTATATCGAGTCCGTTTCAAAATTGTCGCTCTGGTGTCAGAGTCTTCTTTTCACATCGATCGATCTCCATTTCAAAATTATCGCTTTGATGTCAGTCTTCATTTCACTGCGATCGATCTCCATAATTCAAAATTGTCGCTCTGGTGTCAGAGTCTTCTTTTCACATCGATCGATCTCCATTTCAAAATTATCGCTCTGGTGACAGTTTTCTTTTCACAGCGATCGATCTCCATTTCAAATTTATCGCTCTAGTGTCAGTCTTCTTTTCACATCGATCGATCTCCATTTCAAAATTATCGCTCTGGTGTCTGTCTTCTTTTCACATCGATCGATCTCCATTTCAAAATTGTCGCTCTGGTGTCAGTCACCTTTTCACATCGACCAATCTCCATTTCAAAATTGTCGCTCTGGTGTCAGTCACCTTTTCACATCGACCTATCTTCTTTTCGAAATTATCGCTCTGGTGTCAGTGTCTTCTTTTCACATCGATCGATCTCCATTTCGAAATTGTCGCTCTGGTGTCAGTCATCTTTTCACATCGATCTATCTCCATTTCGAAATTATCGATCTCCATTTCAAAATTGTCGCTCTGGTGTCAGTCATCTTTTCACATCGATATATCTTCATTTCGAAATTATCGCTCTGGTGTCAGAGTCTTCTTTTCACATCGATCGATCTCCATTTCGAAATTGTCGCTCTGGTGTAGGTCATCTTTTCACTGCGATCGATCTCCATTTCGCAATTATCGCTCTGTATCAGTCTTCTTTTCACATCGATCGATCTCCATTTCCAAATTGTCGCTCTGGTGTCAGTCATCTTTTGACATCGATCTATCTCCATTTCGAAATTATCGCTCTGGTGTCAGTCATCTTTTCACATCGATCTATCTCCATTTCGAAATTACCGCTTGTTGTCAGTCATCTTTTCACATCGATCTATCTCTATTTCGAAATTATCGCTCTAGTGTCAGTCATCTTTTCACGTCGATCTATCTCCATTTCGAAATTATCGCTCTGGTGTCAGACTCTTCTTTTCACATCGCTCTATATCGATTTTGAAATGGACTCGGCGATATGACAAATTTTATAAACCTTACCTTGGGGTTTGTTAAGGGTTGTACAATGTAGTTTCGCTTTCTTTCGTGATTTATATGAATTTTCATTCATTTGGATGTTGTTTAAATTTAAAGAGTAACTACACTTCAGGAACTGACTGAATCAAATCCCAAACCCTATCCCCAACATCAAAGGGAAAGATTGACAAAGACATCCCAACAAACAATAAATTACAAGTGATAAGCCGAGTCAGCAGCTCTTTCCCAAATAGATGGCAACTCAGCTATCTTTATTGAACTAAATAATTTAGACCAACAGACGGGTTACAACGGACTAAGCAAATTATATGAAAAACATTTAACAATTGTTTTTACCTATTTTCTATTTTTATGATAGAAGGATTAAACTGAGAACACAATAAATTAAACAGCACCGAACATAAAACAAATGCAACCGCAACAAAAGTACCGCCTTGGGACGGTCAGTAATAACTACTGGGGGGGGGGGGGGGTTAAACCGGTTTTACTGGGCCCAAACCTTCACCCTCACCCTCCGCTGCGGTGCACACAATTAGTTGGTAGTTCGGTTCGTATGGAGGTCCCCTAACTCATCAGAGAGTCATCACGGTCAACAATTAAGATCAAGAAAAGACCGTGATGAAGCAAGGATGAGGACTCTACAGCCAAAACGTGTTGAAACACCCGGAGATCCCTGGGGCGTCAGCAGCACCACTGGAGTACTGGAGCAAAAGAAGATCACCAGTTGAACCCCGGTGGGCCAAGAAACAGACAAACATCCGGCCCAACCAACTTGTATATAGCTTTATGTAGGCGCTATCATAGAGTCTGAACCCCGACCCACCGGCGTGCAATTAAAGAGGACAGCAAAGTTGTCAACCGTGATTGGGTTAACCACTAAGCATGCAGACTGTCGCATTACATCTATGTTATAGCCAATGCGTTTAAATCGTATGATAATTTTCTTAAATTGATCGGGAAATTCTGTTTTCCCTACGATTTTGCGTAATTTATATACTAAGTCACCATAAAATTCAGGTTCCGATAGGCCTTGTTGCAAAAGTGACCTTAACCCTATATTATATTTAGAAACCAATTCAAAGTGTCTACGATAAAATTTAGAAAATGCTTTCCGAAGTTTATGATACCGATACCCCTGCTGTAAAAGCTTGGCAGTCAAACTTTTATTACGAGCATTGAAGTCAGTCAGATGACTAGACACCCTAGCGAAGCGAATAAGCTGAGAAATGTAAACACCATAGGAAGTGGTGCGGGGAACAGCACCATCCAAAAACGGAAAATTAACAATGTCGAAATCAAAATCATCGTGTATGTCATAAATTTTAGATGAAACAAATCCATCTAAAATAGATAAATGTAAATCCAAAAATGGGGCCTCGGTATCAGACGTATTTGCTTTATTTAACTGCAATTCAGCAGGATAAATTTGACTAACCATTTCTTCAAAATAAGGGTTGTCAATATTTAAAAGGTCGTCCAAGTATCTAGACGTTGAGTTGAATGCTTCAATGACACGAGCTTGAGTATCATCAGAAAGAGTCATCATAAAGTCTCTTTCATAGCAAAATAGAAACAAATCTGCTACAAGAGGAGCGCAATTAGTACCCATCGGAATTCCTATAATTTGTCTGTGTAACTTAGTACCGAATCTGATGAAAATGTTATCTAGAAGATATACTAAAGCATCACAAACATTTTGGCAAGACCACATTTTAAACCTTTTTTGGTCATCGGAAGTAAAAAAAGCATGTTTATCATTGCAAGCAAGATAAAGAGCACCCTCTCTCTGAAAAGTAGTCTCAATTAAATTTATTAGTTTCTTTTTATTAAATTATGGGGCAAAGTTGTATAGAGTGTAGAAAAATCGTATGTAGGCAAACTAGACGTGCGATATCCTCTAGACTTCAGTTTATCAAGAACCTCGGTAGAATTTTTAATTGACCAAAACAAATTTTTTCCTGACCGTTCGTAAACTTTTTCACAGTACCTAATTACATGAATTTTGATAGCGGTAAGGCAAGAAGTTAATAATTTGGAAAGTTCAGTAGTGGTACAAGCACTAGAATTAGCAATAAACCTGGCTTTATATGGTCGTTTATGAAGTTTAGGTAACCAGTACATCGTAGGAAGCTTGTCCTGCCGTTCCTCTACATTTACAGAAAACTTGAGGGCTATATCATTACAGTGCCTAAAGACAACAGACTTTTCGTCTTCTGAAGTCTCTGCATAGGCCTTAGTGCCGCCAAGTTCTTGTTTCAATGTGTTAATATAGTGTAACCGTCAAACAACGACAACGTTATTTGCAGCCTTGTCTGCTGGAACCAGAACGTACTTACTATGAAACTGCTGGATACCCAACTTCAGGTGACGGAATGTTGATTTAGGTTTAGGCGGCAAAAGATTTCTGTTTTGGGAATAGAATTTAATACGTTTATCCATTACATTAAAAATGTTCACCTTCCATTCCTTTAAGGCATCAGACTCAACATGTTCCCGCTTGCACCATCGATTACCAAAATCAGTTAAAGAACAGGCTATATCTTCCCTACATTTTTGAAATCAATACGGTTAGGAAATCTATATTTTGGTCCCTTCGAAATAATGTTACGAATTCTTGAATCTGAAATAATATTAAGATTCCCTGTAATGACATGGCCAGCGGCAGGATAGATAAATTTGGAGTCCATACAATCTCATGTATCGGGTGTATTTGTGTGAACATCAAGATCTGAGACCAGTTTATTAAAGTTAAATATAGTGTTTCTATTTATAACATATGATAGGTGGCTCCTTATTCACGAAATAATCCGGGATCGATGCAGTTACAGACCGATCCTTAAAAATACTTTGTAGGTCAATAAAATCAATTCCTTTATTTATAAAACGAATTTTGAGAAAATGTCTTTTATGGTTGATCTCAGATTCGATTAGTGGACGAAGAGCATGTTGAGTATAACATCTTGTCAGGAGTGCGGCCTCGTACAGTTGATGACCCTTATCATAGAACTTATTAGCCTCATTATCTAAAATGCATTTAACAGAAACCGGAAGAGAACATAAAAATGAGAGCATAGAATGTCGACCTTGGTTTTTTAGTATTTCCGACAAAATTTTAAGGGAAGTATTGGTTTTCTTAAAAGCAGTATTTTTTCGTTTTATATTACCATTTTTTCTTAAACCATGACTTCTATGCTTGCGTTTTGGAATATCAAAAAGAGAAAATACATCAAAATTAGGCATTTTCGAAATGTTACCTTCTTGATAAATGTTGTCATTAAACCCTAATGGAAATGCAGTTTGTAACAATTTTATCCATTTTAATTCAACCTCGTGTCTCTTTATATTTTGGAAACGTGAGGATGATTTAGTGTCATAAATTATTTTCTCTGCTGGCTGTATAGATACGTCAGCAGGAGAATGGCCTGTACGTTTAAAATGTTGATAAAGAAAAGTAGCAATTTTTTAGGATTTTTAATTCTACGATAATGTTCACCAAATCGTTTCTTAAGGGCACGACTGGTTTGTCCAACATATTGCATGTTGCAATTTTGTGTTTTTCAGGTTAAAACGTATATCAGATCAGTCGATTTACAGTCCAGTTCAGAATTATTGACGACTGAAAATGTTCTACCATTGACAGATGATGTAATGGTAGATTTGGTACATAAATGTTTTCTAAATTACTGATTAATTGACCGTACAGGGTATTTAGTGTAAACAATATTTTATTCAATTTACTGCACATATATGTGCATACATATAGCAATCTTGTTATAACATGCTAGCATACAGCTTGAAAAGGATACAGAAGCAAGTCGTTGACTTATTTAGAATCTGTCTCGCAAGGGTAACTGCATGATTGAATGATTGTCCAGCTTTAACAGCTCTTTAAATCAGTGTTTCAGTCTTTATCAGGACAAAGGGAGATAAAAGAACGTCAAATCTTATATTGTCATAGAAAAAAACAAAGCACACCAAAAAAGATAAAATAAAAAAGCCTTTATTGGTACCAGTTGCTAGCAGTATTCTTAGCCACATTCAATCGAGAACCGAAATGCTAACAGTTACATGGTATTTGCACTCCACCCCACCACAACCATTACATGTAACTGCATATTACCAGGGTCTTTCAGAGAAAACAGATTCCGATACGTGCTATATCAAGCTATAAGCTAGTTTTACTTACGATTCCGTATTCGTTTCACAAAACGAAACTCTCATGTATTCGTCTGTCGAAAAACCAATAATATCAACGTTAATTACAGCTTTTTTGTGCCTTTGTAAACCTTACAAGTCTTGCACTGAATCCAATAAAATAGTAGGTGAAACAATGTGTTATTTATGTAAAACTTTGTTCAGTAAAAAACTGAGCTTTCGGAATCCAACGATACATGTACGAAAGATGTTCAGAAAGTCTGTTCTTGACGTCATATTTTGGTAAGCATTATAAAACCAGAACTTCTGATAGCGAAAAAATATAAAGCTGTGATATGTCTGGGCAACTCTTCAAACGCATTGTATATTTTCTAAAGGACACATTTTTTAATGTCTTTGAAAGAGCTATACCATACAGCCACTGCAAAGTCAGCCACTGCAAAGTTTTACTTTAGAAGGTCATAATTCATATATGAGCAGTCTTTATTTTTTTTTTCATCATTGCTACTAAAACACAGTCCCCAGGGAATTTTGTCCTGCAAATATAGCGGAAATTATATTTAATCTAGGTTCCATACTGCCCCATGATTTTGGATTTTCTGCATTTTATGCAGCTGAAAGTTCCCCCTTTCTACTAAAGTTATCATGATTTTCCACACAAAAATGCCTTAGCATCCAAAATCCTGTAAGGAAGAGCTTTTGCATGGTTCAATTTGAAATTGTCGAAAAATTAAAATTAATGTAAGAAACAAAGTTTCTAACCCTCAAAAATGACATTGACGTCAATTTCAATATCGTCATTAGAACTGCGCCTTGCTGTGCGAGCAACGAATCGGTAACGTTTGCTATCCTTCTAACGTTTAAATGGATATTGAAGACAACGATTAACAAACAGCTGACAAAAATTCATTTTGTATTTATAATGATTTTTGACTTGAATGACACACTGAAAATAAATTCACATATGAACTTAACCCAGTGATATGACTGGGGCCTGATAAAATGCGTTGTAACTCAATAAGAAAATATATCTTTGTATAGTGTGTAGTATCACTGTAAAGGCAAACTGCAGTGCTTTCACTACATGCAAAGCATTTGTCCCCACCATGCTGCTAAACAGAGAAATGCGGCGAGAATCAGAACTTTCTGAACACCCCTCGTATTATATTAAAGTAAACAATTTATCAAGAAAACAGAAAAGTTGCCTTCGAGCTTTAAGATTGAACTACTAACATAAACTTTATGTTTAAACCCAGCAGTAAATTTGTATCTTTCTTCTAATAAGTAAAGGTTAAAAGCAGTGAAAGGAGTGGAATGGGTTCCGTCTTTCATTTGATGTGCTCATGATGCGGTGCGCCTTCAAAACCAATTGCCTGTAGGGCCACAGGGCTACGGAAAGCCTTCTTTAAGCACTTGCCAATATGATGCCTGTGCGCGCACGAAATCCATTTATTGTATTTGTCTTGTTGAGCTATTGATGTCCATACCAGCGTGCTTTAAATTTGATTCAGCCGAATATTTCCGTGTATATCTTTGAAATAACGATTCAATACAACGCTGCTTAATTCTATTCCAGTAAAGGTTTGTACATGTACAGTGAAAAATAGCTACTTCGTTTTATAAATAAGCTTATATTTGCTTCTTGAAGTCATCGAAGAAAAATCCGGCTTCCTCTCACGGGTACAAACCGGATACCGGGTTTGTTTACACTGCTTGCTAATACATTGACGGATAAAAAAAAACAGTGACCACTTTTGCATCAAATAAGCATTAGTTTTTATTTATTTATTTAAGAACAAAATCATACCAGCCACTGTCATTAAAATTTATAAATTAGAAGTTAATAAGATAAATAACATTGTAGGCGTAAATTCATGCCAATATATGAGCCGCGACGCGACAAACCCATCAATGTGGTTGTGCGCCCAGTGCAGACTCAGATCAGCCTGGGCATCCGCCCAGTCTGATCAGAGTCTTCGCTGTCCGCATGAAGGTATCTCAGACCCTTAGCTACCCTTTGAACACTAAACGAAGAGTCTGACCAAACTAGGCAGATGCCCAGGCTGATCTGAGTCTGCGCTGGGCGCACAACCACATTGTTGGTTTTCTCGTGTCGCGGCTCATATATGTTTGACAAGATTTACAGATGGAACATCGGCCGTATGGGATTTATTTCACCATTTTCAAAGATTCCAAATATTCTAAATTGGATAATTGAGCCTTTGCTTGCTCATAAACAAAGATTACTAGTGATACAGTTGTTACTTTTTCTGTTTTTCCGGCAATACAAATTCATCTTCATGCATGTCTTTCGTACTTCATTTCATATCTGTGTATTTTTTTTTTGCCCAGAAAATCTCTACTAAATTTTCGCAGTTAGCTGTCAGAAGTCAATCGCATACTTATTTTGTAGATTTTATTTCTACCGACAAAGGCATAATATCAAATTAAATTACACTTTCAGACTGCAAATTTTCTATTCTGGAGTTCTGTTTTTTTTTTTGTTTGTTTTGTTTTCCTTTTTTAAATCAGTAGTATTCCAATCATATAACTTGGTTGCAATGCAATGCTTCATTTATCTACCATTGATGCACCAGTCTGTGTCTGTAAGTTTGGGCAAAGATGTCATTGTAATATTTCTAGGCCTGTTATAAAATGTCACTGTTTTTATGAAGTCATCAATTATATTTTTTAACTTCCTCATCAAATATTTGAAATAAAATAATAATTAACTCTGAAAGCGCCAAAAATTAAAATAGTTAATTTGCAAACAGTGTAGATCCAAATGAGGTGGCTCATGATCAGCTGAATCTACACTGTTTACAATATTTGATGAGCCACCTCATCTAAATCTACACTGTTTGTCCTCTAGTGTTTAGTGTTCGAATTCTCAATATAATATCACTTGGACGAAACATTTTTTGAAATTCTGCAGACGTAAATTTTGTCGTCAGCTTTATGGCGCATTAAGGGTAAAGGAGCGTTGTTCATGGTTCCTATGGGAAAAAGAATATGATTCTAAAGCAAAAAGTAAGCAGTCCATCGTTAAAAGGCATAGACATCTGGCTTCACATACGAAAAGAAGAAGAAGAAGACGAATAGGAGGAAGAAATAAGGAGAATGGCTTTACAAATAACAACCTTGGAAGACGAAGAAAAAGAAGAAGAAATAAGAAGAATAGCCTTACAAATTACTAACTTGGAAGACTAGAGCTCTTTCGAAACATTCATCAATTTGAAACCACTAAGCCAACAGAACTTTCTCAAATGAAGTCTTTATATGTATATGAAATGTATGTCAGTGTCATGTAAACATCGAATGAACATGCGCTACATGTATCATACTGTGAGTTTTGCATGGATATTGCCCTGTATTCTGGAGATAAAAGGCGAAGTTCTGCAAACAATTTTGGCACACTCTAGTTTAATTTAATTGTCTTTTTATCCCCTTTAAAATGATCGACAAGGCAAATTTAAATATATATTGTAGTGTAGGGAAAATGGTATGTTTACGGTAATTTTCGTATGTCAAGCCAGAAGCCTACGCTTTTTAACAATGAACTGCTTACTTTTTGCCTTGGAATCATACTCTAATTCTCATAGGAACCATGAATAACGCTCCTTAATCGATATCAATATACCAGCTAGGCTCTAGATATCAACCTTGATAGCTGCCAAAGTTTCAAACTGTGAAAAAGATATATGAGCCGCGACACGAGAAAACCAACAATGTGGTTGTGCGCCCAGCGCAGACTTAGATCAGCCTGAACACTCGCCCAATTTGATCAGACTCTTCGTTAAAAGCTAAAAGGGTAGCTACGGGTCCCAGCTACTACCATGCGAACAGCGAAGACTCTGATCAGACTGGGCGGATGCCCAGGCTGATCTGAGTCTGTGCTGGGCGCACAACCACATTGTTGGTTTTGTCGTGTCGCGGCTCATATTGACTTAAATAACTATCAAACATGTCATTAGATATAATTTAGAAACCATTTGATTGCGTATTAATGTCCTGATGGATATTCTCGGCAATGCGAGATTTTGCTTATTATTGATATTAAGGACTATAAGTATGCATTATAAAAATGCGTTGGAACATCACCATGAATTCAGCCATTTTACAAAGCAGATCAATTTTTGTGACTTCCGGTTTGCTTTACCTACCGAAATGGGATATTAATCAAAACGAAAACAAAACTTGCTCTAGAGGAGAAATGCTTTCTTGTAAGAGTTGATTTCCATTGAGGGAGACAAAAATAAAAATTACAGATTTTCTTCCCCTTGAAATGTACCCATTTACCTTAACCTATTGTCTTGTTGTCTCACTCTAGCAGCTAGTTTTTAATGGAGCTTTATTCATTAAAGCTGCTTAAACTGACTTGCAGACCATTGTAACACCTCTCTTGTCTTTTTTTAGCATTTATAGTTTGTAGGTTGGTTTTCAAGTAAAAAAATAATTGAGCCGCGACACGAGAAAACCAACATTGTGGTTTTGCGCCCAGCGCACACTCAGATCAGCCTGGGCATCCGCCAAGTCTGATTAGAGTCTTCACTAAGCGCTTAAAGGGTAGCTAGGGTTCTAATCTACGGCCATGCGGACGGCGAAGACTCTGATCAGACTGGGTGGATGCACAGGCTGATCTGAGTCTGCGCTGGGCGCACAACCACTTTGTGTTTATTTTCTCGTGTCGCGATCCTTTTCGTCTGGTTTCCAACAGATGATGAGGCACAGTATATTTTCGCCTTTGGCCGGGAATCTTTTGACACCTCTGTTTTGGGGTCCATGTCTATGTATCTAGAATAATCCGGAATGGTCAATGTTTAAATGACCTTTGACTTCGGACTTTTGACCACTTTCACTGACATGACATCACAAGTCATCTATGACATCACCTGTCACATGGTCCTTTGTCACATGATCATTTTAGCACAGGCGTCTCAAGGCGGCAGTTCTGTTTTGGTTCTTCTTGGTTGTTTTATGTGTTGTTAGTTGCTATGTCTGTGATTGATATATTGTTTGTGATGTTCAGGCCAGCCCGTGGACCACCTACACGGGAAATGGCTGTTCACATGGCTGCTGCTGGTGTTGTCTTTGCTGGTGACCAATTTTGTGTCGTCTCTTTCCCACTTGGTGTCTTGGGTTGGAACTGGACTCGAATTGTGCCAGTTCCTGAGATTTTTCCTCTTTATTTTTGCATACATCATCAATTCGATTTTTTCATCTTATAATGGTCCCACACAATATGAGCCGCGACACGACAAAACAACAATGTGGTTGTGCGCGCAGCGCAAACTCAGATCAGCCTGGGCATCCGCCCAGTCTGATCAGAGTCTTCGTTGTCCGCATGGAGGTAGCTTAGACCCTAAGCTACCCTTTAAGCGCTTTGCGAAGAGTCTGATCAGACTAGGCGGATGCCCAGGCTGATCTGAGTATACGCTGGGCGCACAACCACTTTGTTGGTTTTTCTCATGTCGCGGCTCATATATCCTTTGTAAAGAAGTGCCATGAGATAGTAGAGTTGATTTTATGTAAAATGGTTATTTCCATTGACGGATTTAAAAAATGCCACCCTGTCTACAAAGGCCATGATTGATTTAAAAAAAAAGAAACACATTGGAAAAATAGACTTTTAAGTTTACGAGCATGTGAGTGAATTTGAAAATCTGACCACCATAAATGATATAAGATCCAATAAGCAGCTGTTCCTTCATTTAGACAAAAAAAACAAAAAAAAAACCTGTGCTGGAGTGAGTCAACAAGAGAGTAGGCGATATGATCAGTTGCTTCAAATGGAACGTTGCCAAAAAAGAGGGACTTCTTTATAAAAAGTTGGGCAAAATTCATACATTATTTTTGTTTGAAGTCCGGCAACTCGTAATCTGCTTGAACAGTGACTGTCCATACTGTTTTAAGTACGCAACGGATCCGATAAGAATAAAGCAGACCGAAGATTTTTCCTAATTATGAACTACATATCTCAATCCAAATAAGGCAGAAAATTTGAGGGGTTCGGAGTTAATAAATAGGCTTCGAAGTTATATTAGGATTATTTGGTAACAACAATTCAACTGGTTTTAGTGTGCAAACTATATAGGTTTAAACCTCCATTAAATCTGAAGCAAATAGAAGGTAAAAGTAAAGGTTTTCCATAGCTCAGTGGCCGTAGGGGCAGTGGGGTAACGGACCAACTGTATCTTGTGTACAGCATTTGAAAGGCGTAGCCCATCCTTCCTATTTCGCTGCCTTATCCTTCCCTGATTCGAAACAGGAACCCATTCACTGATGATTTGACAAAGTTTTCCAGTCGCCGGATGGCCTGACCCAGGTTTGAACCCGCGACCTTCCAGCGTCCTTCTGCACCATAACAGAGATCCTCTAACCTCTCAGCCAGTCAATTCGAACAGGCGTAAAGCCTATCATTGATGAACTGGGTATCCCGGTAACTTGGATTTTTGAAACGTGTGATCGATAACTGAGAGATTCAAGTATTTAGGTCCAAGTACTGCATCATAATTGAGCCGCGACACGAGAAAACCAACAAAGTGTTTGTGCGCCCAGCGCAGACTCAGATCAGCCTTGGCATCTGCCCAACCAGATCAGAGTCTTCGCTGCCCGCATGGAGATAGCTCAGTCCCTGAGCTACCTTTTAAGCGCTTAGCAAAGAGTCTAATCAGACTGTGTGGATGCCCAGGCTGATCTGAGTCTGCGCTGGGTGCACAACCACTTTGTTGCTTTTCTCGTGTCGCGGCTCATTTTTATTTATATACATGTCGTTTTACCTCATTTATGACAAGGCCGATAATAGGACGAAACAACAAATCTATACAAACACATGTGCATGGATAAAGATAAAAAGGAATGGGGCATACTTATGCCAGGATGGCATAGAAGTGCATGATAGGGAAAAAATAGGGTGGATGACCAGTTGTTTTTTTTTTTTTTTTTTTTTGTTTTTTTTTGTCACAGGAAATACCAGGAATTTCAGTACAACGATGTGCTTTATGGTTACTGTTTTTTTAAGACAGATACCGAAGCTCTCACCTGATGTGCGAATGTTGTTTACAACTGGGGTAGCCGAATGACCATCTGTCTGGGAAAGAGCTGTTAATTCGGTTTACTGTGGGTGTCTTTCGAGAACTGTTGTCAGTTATGTATGTATATAACTTTCTCTTTGGTATTTGAGGCCGGGATGTGGGACTTAGCTGCTTTTCTTCCTGACCATTGCCTAGCTATTTACCTCGTCATCACGTTTAACATTTTGCTATTTTTGGCGGTTTTCTGAAAAGTACTTCATCTATATTTTTCCTTACATTTGGAGTTTCTTCTATTATACAGGACGTGTGTCTGTGGAAGGTGTTATATCAAATTACTCAGCTAGGTCGCATGGAAATAACACTTGAAACTTCATTAGACGTAACTCAATAAACTCATCGCACTGTGGTAGAAAAACGTACAGTGATCATATTGGATCATTTATTTTTGCCTTAATTTAAATTGACTAGCATTCACCTTGAACCTATTGATGTTCTTTTCTGTATTCATATCTACTGTCCTTTCGTAACTTAGACTGATCCGAGTCGCCACTTCTCATTATGTACTTTTACTGGATGCGGAACCAAATAAGATGAAAAGGCAATGCTCAGGAATCAGTGCAGTCTATTCCCACCTGCCTCAAACACCAATTCTAATGCACTTATAAATATAACGCGACGTCTGATTGGATAACGTCAAAATTCTACGATATACTGTCGCAAGTCCGACGTAATTATAAAACGTTGCTTCTAATTGAATGACGTCTGGTTTTACGCTGCTGAAAGTGCTTGCAATGGGTGCAAAGAAGTACACTTTGAAAGGGAAAAATGTGAAAAAATGGGGATAACTATATTGAAAATTGTCATTTGGGGAGGTAAATCGTCGGTTTTATGGTCGCAAATTCCGTTTTACGGCTCCACTGGCGCGTCGCCGTAAAACGACATTTCCGATGTCGTTTTACCCCTGCCCCAAACACCAAATGGATAAGGAAAAGCATAAGAACGACACACACTGAAACAAAACAAGACAAGCAGAAAGCCACGAGTCAGCTCTTTTCCGGCAGATAACCGCGAGGCTATCCTGTATAATTAACCGACTCTTAAGACCACCCGGAAAACACGAATCAGTGATAATATTAGTCACCCAGCTGGCACATGATGTCGAAATGACACCATACTCGGGTCATTGTGTCGCGTCGACGTCAGTATGACGTCATGTGCTCGCTGGGAAGCCATCGTATCTGACTGCGCTTTTGTTTGCCTGGCGATATGAAAGTTATATTATATCAGTAATCCTTTCATAAACAAAACGAGGAACGCCGCATTTTTCTTCCTTTAATGTCAGTGGGTTACCCTCCGTATTTTCCATTTTAACCAGCATAAGCAATTTTGTGACTTTTCCGTAGGACGAAGCCCTTCATAAGGGAGCAAATCCTTATATCTTAGGGCTGACCCCCAATGGGAGATTTGTTTCGCCTGAACATGTACCCACCCACTTCAGAAATTATGAGGGTATGTGCCTTGTTATGTCCGATATTTTGTAGGCCTATATGAAGTTGCAGTATAATGGTTACTATCAGAACAAGCACCAGCATCTTGTGTATAAATGGAAAACGGATGAAAGTCACGTTTTTTGTTATTTTCTCAGATTATTTTCCTTGATTTCATAATGCATCTGCACAAAATTCTAAAGAATATTTTTGTCATCGTATATAAAAGCTGTCGATCAAAGAAATGTAATGAATGTGTTTCAACAGAAGTTTAACAAAATTCCTTAACTTAAGCTTCGTTTACACGAGCAAAGTTTCTTTGTCAGAGATTAATTTGATCTATAGTCAATTCCATATACTACAGGACTTTGGTAGGTTTGCACTGTTTTCACTGTTTTTCATGTGTCTGTTTGTCTGGGGTTTGCTACCAATGTTACTACCTGTATAGCTGCTGTCCACTTCTCTTTTTGTCGTGTTTTGTAGTAAAAAATAGAAAATAGGTAAAAATAGATGTACAATGTTTTCGTATAATTTGTTCTGATTGTCCAGATTGATGTATTCGTTGGTATGTTCAGTGGGTTGTAATTGTGTTGGTTTGGTTGAACCATTACGGAGGCTAAGGCTAAATTTGGATCCAGTTAAACTTGTTAAAGCTCCTAGCAATCTACTACTGACCGATCCAAGACGATATTCCGGGTGTGGTTCCTCAGTACTACATGTTGTTATGTCCCCTTTCCTATGGTCTTGAGCAATATGGTCACCTGAATTGCTGCAAATTTTGCTTTCTGTTTTGATATGTTTTGTAAATTATACTGGATGAAAATAGATCTTGCTGCTGTTTTTAATTAGGGCAGCTGAGCGACCACCTATTATGGAAAGAATTGTTTATTCGGTTTATCGTTTGGCTCTTTGTCGACTATTGTCAATTTGTGTCTGCTTCTTTCCATTCTGGTTTTGAGGGCGGGATATGGGATTAGAATGTATAAGTTGCTGATCATTGTCTATCTTTTTACTTTGCACTAAACTTTTGCCATAATGGGATATGGATTATAAATTAATTTGAAGCTAATCAAGCAAAACCCAAAGGCAAAATATATTTAAGCCATGAAACGAGAAAACAAACAATGTGGTTGTGCGCCCAGCGCAGACTCAGATCTGCGCCCAGCGCAGACTCAGATCAGCCTGGGCATCCGCTCAGTTTGATCAGACTTTTCGTTAAGTGCTCAAAGAGTAGCTAAGGGACTAAGCTATCTCCATGCGGACAGCGAATACTCTGATCAGACTGGGCGGATGGGCGCACAACCACTTTGTTGGTTTTCTCGTGTCGCGGTTCATTTGTGAAAAGATAAATCCTAGATTCCCAGATAAGATTAGGCTTTGAAGAAATTTTGAAGAATTTCTTGTACATTTTGTGTAAAACAAAAGATTGCCCCTCTTAGAGCCGCTAAATACCGCTGCTGATTTTTTATGATTCAACTAAAATAGTTAGAAAACATATTCCTTAAACTCCACACAAGCATCTACATGTACCATTACCCGCAAATATGAAAATTTTAGTTGACATAATGTTTGTTCATTTATTTATTTATTCATTTATTAGTATATTTATGCAAATCTGAAAATTTTAATTGACATACTGTTTATTTATTTACTTATTTATTTATTTGAACTGAAGTATTTTTATTTGTTTTGCATGTAGAAATTTAGCCCTACATTCATCACTCATTTCCTCCTAGAAAGTCTTGAAAGCAAACTGATCCACAGATATAAAATATTTTTATCGTCAGAGCATTATAATTAATGGGACATATAGCTCTTAGCGAACAGTGCCGACCAAGATCAGACTACTCCTAGACATTGTTTGCCATTCCATCTGCATTTGACGCATTGCTGCATTGAAAAACCGAACCCTTCAAAGTTTAGGACAAGTTTGGTATTTACTCTAGTAATCCCAATTTATAGAGTTTTTACGGTAAAACTGCATTGATCTAAAGGTAATCGACTTTTCTTCATAATAGGGAAGGCGTCTGTCATTTATTGGAATTCTGTATGCCAATAGTTTACGACCTTAATTTAACCACGATGTCTATAGCAGATTTTCATTCAAGCCTATTTATGGAAGTTTGGCTCAGCATGAACCTAACTTACTACTCCCTTAAATTTAGTATATAGTTCTGTATACCTAGTATGCCCTATACTGCTATACCGGATGAGTCCTTTTAGTAGAGCAGACGGAGCCCCAAAAGTGCTCTCCTTAAGGACTTTACTGGTAAGGTTCAGCAAACATCAAGTGTTATATACCAAATTGTTTGTCAGCATGTCTAGTGTATGGATCCGGCTGATGACATCGCCGCAGCTGAGTACTAACAGAGTTATGGCCCTTCACACTTACGTACCCATAAACAGCAAAATTACACAATTTTTGTCGGTGTACGTCAAAAATTTCCATTTATTTCAACTAAAGACAAGTGTTTGTCATTTTCCAGTAGTACGTACGGAAAACAAATGGAATGAACTAAACATAGAAGCTTTTAACGAATATGGCTTATTGATCAGCGTTTGTCCGTGCGTCTGTTTGTTAATTACCGTTGATTACCAAAGGTTGACAATTTTCGATATCAATATTAGAATTTGTCTGTTTTATTACCACGACAATAAATATGTCAAGTCTTATGCAGAAAGTAATTTACAAGGTATTCTATTGTTGAATTTACTATCTATATATATTTCAACATGTACAAAAGGTCAAGGTCACGGTCAAACAGAAAACGTACATAAATGATGAAAATCTGCTGAAATTACTACTTTAAAACCAGCTAAATGGGCTAAATGCTTGGAAAACAGTATATATGTGTAACTTCTATTAACTCGCACTCTTTTAGATAATATGTGCTCTATATATTTATTTTTCCATCCATACGTCGGTTTGTCAATAGCATGTGTTCACCACTGTTCTGGCAGTCAACTTCTCAAAAATGACAAGCTTAAAAGTAGTCAAAACTAGCCGCTGATTATACAAGCGTTGAAGTTGCATACTCTGGTGTCATTTCCAGTCCAATCCGGTACTTTAAGATTGTCTTTGGGTCGTCTGTCCTTGTCAGTTCATCCATTTGTTCGTCCGTCGGTCAATCTGTCGGTTGAAATTGATCAAATGATACATTAATAAAAGCTAGTAGATTTTTAAGCTCCAATATCTCCCTCTCCTTTTATGAGATACTTTTTCAACACGTTCTTTTTTCTGAAAGCTCAACGTCTACAAAGAATTTCCCTGCTTTCTGCGGTCTGAGTATTGGGCAGTTTGGCTGTTTCTCCCATGTTATATACGTGACCGTATCATTTTAATGACCTTTGCATATTCTCATCCAAATAAACCTAATAACAGACATAGATCTTAGTGTTGTAGAGAATATGCTAGGAAGCATCTGAATTAAATCGATATTGACTTCTGAAGCGTTAGAAACCGTACTGTTGTCTACGTTACCTAGAATGGACAAACTGCTTAATCTGATTAGAATGAGCATGCAAGTACAATCAATGAAGAACACAAATGCATTTATATATCGTTAAATAAAAACAAATGCTATCAAACTTGCAAAACTTTGCACTGTCATATACGTTTCCGAATATGAGTAACAATGAAATGCATCCAAAATGGTATTTTTGCGCTACAGAAACTGTTATTGCTAAAGTGCTCTTTTAGCATTCTATGGTGGAACTATATTATAAATAAAGTAATTAAATGGTTGCCTAGAGGACTTGGAGTAGTCTGAAACTGTATCACTGTCACACAAGGAGTTACTGATCAGAGAACTTTTAAAGTGTGTGTACACTTTTTATATATGGATGAAGGGGTAGAAGATAATTTTAGGATAATTTTGGGATTTTGCTCTCTCTCTCTCTCTCTCTCTCTCTCTCTCTCTCAATTCTCCATAAAATGATATACTGTGAATGTACATAAGAACTGCCTTCCAGTTTTTATGGGCAATCAGGATAACTATTTGTAGAATTTGTTACCACATACTCTCTCCTATACTAGTCTTGCTTAACGTATATAACATCAAATATTGTAAGACTGATATATATATATATACACACACTACTCAAAATATTTAAAGGATCACCTAATGATTTTTCCGTAGACGACAGTGCAGTGCAACCCATCCCCACTTTGAGAGTCCTTTACTTTCAATAGACAAAGACACGAGTTTCCAATCAATTTGCCAATTTTTAAAGATGATCTCGAAGTTACTGACAGCACTAATTTTGATCCAATATCTATCCTACAAATGTCCATGGACTGATTTTTGTGAAAAATGGAATTTTGGTAAAAACCTTGAAATTTTACAAACAGATGAAAATCATGAAAATTTCAACCACAATTGATAACAACCATTTTGTTTACGAAACTGAATGTCTTACATGGTGACCCGTTTGAAAACACCAGTTTTAACTCAAGTTTATGAGATTTTATAGACTTATAGAAAAATGCCTTGATTTCAGAAAATTCGAAAATTGCCAAAAGTTGTTCCCTGGAAATGATAAGGGCATCAGTTCTATTGAATTTCTTGTTGTCTTAAACTTCGATCCTTCTACAAAATGCTGCAAAAGAATGGGCAATTCTCGGGCGCTGGCGGTCGAATTTATGGGCCGTTGAAATGGGTATATATTGTAGTAATGTCTATGAGAAAACATCAACTGCTCCTTTAAATATTTTGAGTAGTGTATAATGTGTTACAGTCGTGTTTGAACTATGAATTACACCAATGCCATTTTTTAGTCAAAGGCACATCAGCTACTTAAAACTGTCGCCAGACAGTTTTTAGTTTCATGAGTTGAGTGCATAGATTTAATATTACAAGAAGAAACAAGAAATGTAACTCACAGCATGCTCATAAATATTTTATGCCTGAAACACATTTTAAAAGTGTTGATGTCATAATCTTGTCATTATCTCCAGTTTATTCTACATTTGAAAAAAGGCTAGAGAAAAATATTATCATATACATTTAGGTTGTATGGTTATCAAATGATACTATTTTGTCTATAAATGTAACAGTGAATAACATCTAGGGCTCATATACAGGTTTAGTGAGCAAACTAGATACACCTGAGTAATCTGTTTTCTCTTATATTTTTTTTGTCATTATTTTAACATATTTCCCTATTTATGTGTTAATATTATTTCATACATTAAGGTGACTACGAAACTGCATTAGAATTCATGCAACAACTCTGAAAAGTTTCTGTCTCGTAGTCTACACAAGATAAATCACACCTACCTTTTCTTTATAAAAGCCGTGCTAGAATTATACCCTAAACGGGTTGAAAGCATATTTTATTTTCCAATTCTGACTTGTTAGTTATTGGTTAATGTGCTGTAAAAATTGCTTTTTATGATAACATAAATCACAGTCTCATAAACTGTGTTACTATTTACGTTAGTTACACCAATTTGATTAATATCAATTCCGTAGGATACTCTTAGAGTGTCATACTTTGAGAAATGCTTGCATCTCAACATGTAAGCGCCATTTCAAATCATTATAATGTTTTTGAATATTGCATTAAAAATTATATTACACGTATTAAACAGTTTCTGTATGGTAAACTACAAACTTTAATGAAACCACATTTTTCCACTATTAAGCTTGTCCCTAGACCTAAATAGTAATATACTAATACTAATGCAGTTTATCAATTTTAATTTTGTCTTGTATAGTTTTATTTGTCTTGAATTCGTATCTAATGGTAACATAGACTACAGCCTTATAAACTGTAGAATAATTAAGCACAATAATAAAAGTTTAAAATTTAAAATTGTTTTACATCACTTAATATGAAAATAAATAATTTAAATCGATTTATAGATAGATTACTGACTTTCATTTTTATTTAAAAACATAGTAATTTTTGTAAACTTTCTATTGGTAACGTATTAAACTGTCTGAACTCTCAATCGCCGCACTAAGTAGGCAGCAAGAAAAAGGCAAATATTCTGCATATATAGGACACTTAGAAAAATGAGATCTACACAACTTCGTCGGGTGGCCGGGCAACATCCTACTGGCCTGGCCTACATTTATTTAGCGGCTGGTATAACTAGGATACAGGTTCTAATGCATTTTAGTGAGTGGGTATTTTTTCTTTTTATTCTGTTTTAAGACAAACTGTTCTTCTGCAATGTCTTGAATCTTGAAGATGTCAAAACTATGCCAGTAGTTCATCAAAACATCAATGAATATGTATACGCTTGCAAAGAAAAATAACAAAGTAACAAAGTGTTGCATACAGTATGGTCACTTGAAATGTAAATAACAAATAAATAAGTAATAAGGTAAACAATCACTTATTTATAACATCTGGAGATATATTTTGCATTTCCATTGCAAGTTAGAAGTGTTGCAAAAATAATGGTATGTGATAAAATATTGTGAACATGTCCTCTGTGTAAGTAGGTCTGTAGAAGTACTGTCTGTATAATACTGTTTCATGTAAATTAATCCCTGCTCACTGAAGCGTGAAGGATTGCTAGAAGTAGTTTTATTTGCACTAGCATAGATGTGCAGCCCTATAATGTCACGTATATTATGTTTCAATATGACCTAACCTTACTTTTTTGAACCGCAAGAGCCTGAAAGATTTCCAGTTTTGCAATGCATATTTAGATGGGTGGGGTATTACTCATGTTTCTCAGAGTTTCTTTGTCTCTGTACTGAAATCTTGATTTCTGATAATCTATACATAAAGCAAAGGTTCTATACTTGCTATTCTATTGCAAATATTGTTTCAAAATCTTGACTGATGGAGTCAACATTAAAAATTGTAAACCTGAAATTTAAAAAACTATTTTCAAAACAAATTTCAACGTAAACGCGATGTCACAACGCCACAAAATGAAAACTAAAGTAAATAATAAGTACCGCATATACGGTAAATAAGCTACACACTGAATACAAATAAAAAATCATACAAAGTACCATCTCATAAATGATTATTTACTCTTTTCCATTTAAATATCATTTTACCCAATTAAATGGGTGGGGTAATTCAAGGGGAGATAACTTGCTTAGTACTCAGAATCAGAGGTGTCATCAGCCGGTTTTGTAAACTAGAGATTCTAACGATTAATCTGATATATAACTCAAGATGTTTGCAGAATCTTACCAGTAGCACCTTCTAATAGGCTGCCTATCTGCCGTACTATTTAGTCCTTTAAGGGGTTCTGGTTTAATTTTTTTTATCGTTTTTAAATTTCTTATCAAGACGTGTCTATTTGCTTTTACAAACATTGTAGACCCCTATCAGGCGCATGTTTGCGGCGTCAGACCTGGTCTGTAATATTTGCCTCTGTTCCTTACAGGACACTGGCCATAAAAGGGTATATCAAATGATTCTATTAAGGAAGTTTTTGGCAACCCTTGCCCAAACAAATGGTTACTAACGGTAGTTTAAGAGTATACGCATATGGCATGTGTCATCAGTACAAATCATTGCAGTAAGATGTGGTCCAATCATGAACATGCCTACCAATCGCTCTCTTGCGAAACCACGGTTCACGTACTAAATGCATATCTGGAAAAATGCAAGACCATGTGCCTAATCCTTTCATGTGCCGAAGAATCAATCTATATGTGACAAAGTAGCATTCTTATATTTTGCATAAATAGTTTTCAGAGAAAATAAACACCTCAAACCTTGTGCAAATGTCAAGTTTGTTTACGATTTCGGCTCCCCTCCTGCAAAACTGTAAACTCCTCTCATGGATTGGCGTCCTGACCCTGGTTTCGCATGAGAGCGATTGGTAGGCGTGATGAAGCTTGGCGCAACATTTGGCAGCAGTTTAATTCGTCTTTTACAGCGATATATTAGACTCGGCAAAACCTTCTTTCACTTTCAATGTCTAGGTTGGGTTGTTCTTTATGAGTGAGGTGTTTCCTGGGTTTATTCATTCATACAGTCGACTCTCGATATCTCAAAGTCGAACTTCAGCCCAAACTACTGATATCTCAAAGTAAATTTTCTGGTACAAGAAAATTTACTTTGAGATATCAGCAGTTTGAAATAACAGGAATTGAAATGTAAATAAAAATAGGAAATATATTCTTTGACATAAGAAGATACTTTGAGATATCAGAGTTCGAGATATCGGGAGTTTACTGTATTTTTTTCAGATGAAAATATATAGTAAAGCATTAGTGCTTTATGGAAAAAAGCAACGTTTAATACTGTTTCGAAATGCACTTACACGGAAGAAATATATAATATGTATGATGTATATCAGAAATAATTTAACGACTTTAAGGTTGTTAGAGGATCAACCGTGCAACTCATGCGAACGTATCACAATAGCACCTGCACGACACTGTTCCTTCTGGTTGTCAATATATGCATTATTATTTATTGATTTACGTGAGACTATACCCTGTGGGTTAAGACACTTCAGAAAAATAATATTACAAATTCAATTTTATCTATTTTCGACCCTCCATTTTGGGACTAGCTAATACTCTGTTCTGCATTTCTGGTTGGATATTACTTTATTTCGGCTCAAGCCAAATTATTTCATGCATTTTCTTTTATTTCTGATATGATTTTCATTTCATTTTCGCCACTCAGTATCAGTAATAAAACTGCTGGATTTTGCTTTATTGGTTCTGTGAATAAACACTTCAGTAACCCTATGTACTATGTATGGCACTTCTAATTTTTGTAATAAATGTGTTCTTACTAATTTGTGAAAATGTCTGATTCGATTTGAAATTTAAACAAGTCTTTTTTATCTATTACTGAGAGGACGCTTTAAGGAAACTGCTTATCCACTATAGAAGTGAGCTATGAACAGCTGTTGTATACGAATTTTGAAGAACTCCACTTTTCATTCAGAGCTAAAAGTTTATGGGTACACGTTCAAAGACAATATCTCTGTCATTTTCTGACGCCACCCTTACTAACCTGTTTTTGTTGAAATACAAAAGTTTTATTTAGTTTCAACATATTTATTTACTTGTTGCCTTCGTGATCTAGTGGTCAATAGGCCTCTGCTGTGGGTTCGAAACCCAAACTCTGCTTACAAAAGGTCAGTTAATTTCCCCAGAGCTCCGTTTTTCTGCTGAAGACTGGCTCGACTTACATGTTTTGATCTGCATACATTACACAAAAATTGAACTTATTCTTACTAAACGTTAAGACTGGAACTAAAGAAAAGAAATAAACATTGCTTATTCAGATTTCTCCTTCGCAACACAGTTGAGCCGCGACGTGAGAAATCCAACAAAGTGGTTGTGTACCCAGCGTAGACTCAGATCAGCCTGAGCATCTGCCCAGTCTGATCAGAGCCTTCGCTGTCCACATGGAGGTTTCTTAGACTCTTAGCTACCCTTTTAGCGCTTAGCGAAGAGTCTGATCAGACATGTCAGATGCCCAGGCTGATCTGAGTCTGCGCTGGGCGCATGACTACTTTGTTGGTTTTCTCGTGTCGCGGCTCAGTTAAGATCAAACTGAAACAACTTTGTTTCGCAATAAAGCGTGAAAAGAAACAATACCCGCAAAGTTACTGAAGCTCTGCCAGAGACATGTAACACTTAATTTATATTGAATTGATTAAAACAAATGAGCCGCGACACGAGAAAACCAACAATGTGGTTGTGCGCCCAACGCAGACTCAGATCAGCCTGGGCATCTGACATGTCTGATCACTGATCAGACTCTTCGATAAGCGCTCAAAGGGTAGCTAAAGGTCTAAGCTACCTCCATGCGGACAGCGAAGACTCTGATCAGACTGGGCGGATGCCCAGGTTGATTTGAGTCTGCGCTGGGCGCACAACCACATTGTTGGTTTTGTCGTGTCGCGGCTCATTGTTTTGGCTTCATTGTATGGACTGTTAATGTAGCAAGCACAATATAAGCCGTTCATGAGGGCTTACTTTGTAATATATGCAGAGAAGAATGAGATCGGTATGCACTGATGTGCAGGGCAAATAAGAGTCTTTTCTTTTTGCATCAGTTAACTATTGATCCTGCGGAATGTCCATGGCGAAAAGCTGAGACCGATCAGACTTCACTACTAGTCATTCCTCCACGTGTTTAGGCACCTGTTCTTGCGCACACGGCTCTTAACCTGTGCCAACTGTGGCTCCGCATTTTCAATGTTTCTTCTCTCTCTCCCTTCCCCCGCCCCGCCCCGCCCCTTTTTGTACTTCCGATATATAAAGCTCACTGTTTAGGAAAATTACATGTAGGTGCCAAACAGTGACCCCGAGTGAGTGATTTCACAGGTCAGGATAAATATGAAGTTTGATTTCCAAATGCAGCTCGATGAAATGCATATTTTTAGCGTTAGAAAGATTTCTTTTCACATTTAAAACAGAGCCGACGCCACCAACGACCGATGAGTAGTTCTTCATGTTTGGTCTTTTTCGTCATCTTCGTGACATGCTTTATCAGCTTTACACAACAGATGTGTTGACCGCGCAGACACATGACCTCCGATGCAACCAATACATTGGCTACACGTTGCATATTTTTGTATCAAGCCGTCGGGCTTGGAAAGGGGCGTATGCACAGGTTAAAATTACAGACAATATTGCTTGATATGCGAAAAACAACATTTCACTGGTCACTGTGTCGGTATGTGTTCTTTGCAAATAATAGTGTGCAGTGAATAAAACAGAGTCTGTTTTGAATTATTAAACTATATGAGCCGCGACACGAGAAAACAAACAAAGTGGTGGTGCGCCCAGCGCAGACTCAGATCAGCCTGGGCATCCGCCCAGTCTGATCAGAGTCTTCGCTGTCCGCATTGAGGTAGCTTAGACCCTAAGCTACCCTTTAAGCGCTTAGAGAAGACTCTGATCAGGCTGAGCGGATACCCAGACTGATCTGAGTCTGCGCTGGGCGCACAACCACATTGTTGGTTTTGTCGCGTCGCGGCTCAACTATACTGTTGTTGCAGTAGAACACAGCAATGATGCATCCATAAAACAATTACTTTGAATGTATTTGAGCCGCGACACGACAAAACCAAGAATGTGGTTGTGCGCATGGCGCAGACTCGGATCAGCCTGGGCAATCACCCATTCTGATCAGACTCTTCACTAAGCGCTTAAAGGATAGCTAAGGGTCTAAGCTACCTCCATGCGGACAGCGAAGACTCTGATCAGACTGGGCGGATGCCCAGGCTGATCTGAGTCTGCGATGGGCGCACAACCACATTGTTGGTTTTGTCGTGTCGCGGCTCATTTGATGTCGAGTGTGCGCTGTAACTGAACAAAGACATGCTTCAAGAACAGACAACTTTAAAAGACTTTTAATTAAAATTTCATCGGCTCAGTTAAATCATATTGATAAACACATAACAGTTTACACGCAAAACAGGGCTCAAATAGTCATGTTTTAAAAAACTGCTTAACGGTTACAAATTTTATAGTGATTACCAAACGGTGGTGTCATTTTATGAAAGCAACACTAATATAAAATAGCATCATGGCATTATAATTTTCTATAGTTACATAGTTTGAGTCACAAAATCAGAAGCCATCACTTTTCAAATCTTGTTCTTCCACAAATATTGAACTTTTTAAATTATTAACCTTTTTCTCCCTTCTATCAAAAGTCATGTCATAAACTATTGTTAGTAAACAGATTGAGCAGCCATCTCCTGCATATTCATCTCCTTATTGTTCAGGTTTCTTACTCTCCATAATTTGACTATTGAAATTTTCCAAAACAGATTTCACACAAAGGTAACATTTCCATATTTGGTGTCTAGGTTTCTTAATTAAAATTAAGAAAGTACAGTATGCGTTCTCTGGTTTCGTCACCAGATGTTGTCAGGGTCACTGACGAGGCTTTATTAGCCGAAACTGCGTAGTCTGGCCCATGTTCCTTCTTCTGAATGTACTCTCTGCTCTTGAGGGAACTATTTCAGATTTTATTCTTACTCTGCATGCTTGGGCTATTGAAAGTTTCGTGAACAGATTTCACACCAGGGTAACATGTGTATGTGTGGTGTGCAGGTTTCATACTTCCATACTTATCATACCGTGGTATCGGCAACCAGCGTTCTCCTGCTTATTATTCTTTATTTATCATGCATCTGCTGCGAAATTCACTTGATAACAGGGGTATGATAACATGATGTGATATCATGTCACTTCAGAAATGCGCTTGCGCGAATGTTATCAGGCGATGCCATAAGAAGCGTTCTCCGAAGACGACTGGCTACATACTGACGTTGGACGTGATAACAACGCTCTTTTAGTTAATTAAATGACGTCACCGACTTACGTCACAACGCATTCGCGATGTCAACAAGTTCGGTCAAACCTGCGTTTACTTTTCATTTGTTTGACTTTTTACGCCGTAAAATCTTCTAACGATGCATGATAGACAAAAGCACGATAGTGTCTTTTGATATCAAGTTTATCAGGCTCGACCTGAAACACGTCGGACTGGCTCGGCAAGCCTCGCCATTCCTACGCTGTTTCTGGTCTCGCCTGATAAACGTGATATAAAAGACATTATCATGGTATTCTCTCTAGTTGCTCCATCTTCTTTCTCTCCATTTTTGAAGAATAGAAATTCGTACAAACTACTAATATCATAGCACCTTCTGAGGGTAGATTTCCGATACCTGATGTACAGCTTATTTGGTAGACAGGTTCATAATGGTTTGGTGTATCCTAAGAACCTGTGATTCTTCGATATTTTTGTTAACCTTTCTTTGTCACAATGATCTGTGGTTCGGACAGGGATGGGATGCTGATTGTGTGCCGAGACCTCCCCATCACCATATTTTGTCAAACTTTTGGGGTGTAGCGACACTGAAGAAAACACAGAAAAAACGTCTGTTGCACTAACTTCGGCCTAGTATAGGTACGTTTATATTATAAGTTTTTTTCCTAACTGTTACTGGCTGACGACCAGTGGTGGCCGCGTACCAGTGGTGGCCTTTTGCGTTTTGTACTCGCAATTATGTATTTGTTGCGACTCAGTTTCCGCTATTTTGTAAAAAGGAAACAAAAAAAAAAAAAAAAAAAAAAAAAAAAAACGTTCACAAAAAGGTTGATAATATCTCTGCCTGGGAGGCAAAATGTAAACAATTACCCCAAGCTACCCTTAAGCCAACATCATTCCGTTTCAGTGGGGCTACAAAACCTGATATTCTTGCCTTATTTTTTGCCTTATCCTGAATGACTATAGCTACATAATGCATAATGTGCATCAAACCGAATATGCTGAAAGTATAAATTGTCTCAATTTTTGAAATTATAACGGTATTAGAATTGTTATTGTTGTTATCTATGTTGCTGTTGTATTGAATATTGTAGGGGGGGGGGGGGGGGGTGCTGTAACTGATGTTGTGAGAACTTGTAGCCCTACCCCATTGCTACTATTTGAGCAATAAAATATGTTTAAACTAAACTATAGCTACATATACCAACACGACCATTACTGTCCTCACACAGGACGTATATTCAATTATTTGTATTGAGTTGGGTCCCATGAAAATAAGAGGATAAAACTTCGTTAGCCGTAACTCAATAAATTTATCGCCAGTGTGCTAGAAAAAGACTAACATTGATAATATTAGATCATTATCTTTGTCTTAAATTAAATTGACTGGTATTCATCTTGGAACCGAGCAAAATTGCATATCGATTCGATACATGCTGCCCTTTAGAATGTGATGAATATAATAGTGCAGCCATAAAATAAACCACTCATACTGCCCTTTGCATCTATGTAGCTGACCAGAGTCTTAGGCCGCGTTTACACGAGCAAAGTTTCTATGTCACAGAAACTTTAACAAAGAAAGTATGACAAACATTTTGTGTTTACAGGGAGCAAATTATGTGTTAAAGAAAATGCGCCATAGATTCTTTGTCACATAAACTTTGGCAATGAAATAGTTGCTGCAGTGTTCACACGACCAAATACTATTCGTCAAAGTTACCTACAGCGACGAAACAAAATCTTTGTCACATTTTCCACGCTTACAGCAAAGTTCTTTGTTACATAATCTTTAGCAAAGTTCTCCGTTTACACGGACAAATTTAATTTATCGAAGTAACTTTACCATATATATTTGTCAAATAAACATTGTCATATTTTGGCATTTACCCGAGCAAAGGACTACGTGCATTAAGGCCCAAAAATGGCCCCCAACCAAAATGACTCATATTGGTATGAATAATAGCTGAATTATTCCCCAAAATAAAACTGGTAAGGAAATTGGTGACAGACATCATATATGGGGACAAAATGGGGTTAAAGGTTATAACCCTTATGCCATTTTCTGTACAAGGAAAATTACATTGTCATGTATATGTTTGTAGCATCTAATTATACTTTTCTTTTTGAATGAGTTAAATTAAATATCCTGCATACAAACTATTTGCGGGATATATAAATTTTGTCTTTTCGTTCGTTTGGCAATTTGTTAGTATATTTGTTCATCCGTCTGTTCGTCTGTCATTTTCCTTCAAAGCTTTGCGTTAAACGTTTTTGTTTGCTCTTATCTCGTATACTGCATGTCAGCTTCTTTTCATATTTGGTTCATGATATCTCAGTAGGGGTTCTTTTGACAAGGAATATAAAAGCCCCGGGGTTGGGCCCCTGGGTGGGGCCAGTGATCAATAATTAGGACTAAGCCATTCGTTGTAAATGATTGCTATTAATAGTGTCAGCTAGTATACAAGAATAGGGTCTCTTGATCTACATGTAGAGCAAAATTAAAATTGATTAGTTGACACCATTTTTGCTGCTGCTCTAAGGTCAAGATCACAGACATCAAAACTTATATTGGGTTTGCGTTAAAGTTTTCTGTAAATAATTGTTTTGATTAGTCAGATGTAGTGGTGGGGTATAATCCCCTGCTCACTTGTTCTCTGATCCACCTTCAGCCCTTGCTCTTGAAGGAACTTATTTATGAATTTGATTAGAGATATGATTACTTTCATAAATATAGTGTCACATGATAATAAAATGTTTTGCTGTCCATTTCAGCCTATATCTGTGCTGAAATGTGTCACTCAGTTTTGAGAGCCAAAATGGCAACATTTTAAGGTATTTGTTAGCTGACTTCAAAATCAGTCAATTTCTGCTTGACATCTGTCAGTGTGTACCAAAACAAATCATTTTATTGATTTTATATGCAGAATCTTAGGTTTATTCAGGTTAATGAATAAAATAGATACCTTCCTACTTTATAAACATATAGGTATATCCAACAAAATGTTAAAACTTCGAACAACAGTCTCTGAAATAGTGGCGCCATGATCAGTAAAGTAAGTCTAACTTAAGCAAGGTACCGTAGTTTTAATTAATATTGGGATAAAAATTCCTAAGCAGCAAGTACAAACTCTGATAAGACTTCTTTTTTATTTGGAACAGTTTGCTCAGAGGCTAGACTATTTGTTTTGACAAAAATGCTGCTTTTGGATAGCTGCTGAACTGTGAAAGGTCCAATTTTAGGATAATTCAATCAGTAGAACATTTTTAGGATATTTACTGTAATTTGTTGAAAGGTGGTAACATTTTAGGGTAATCCAGTTTGTGACGGTTTACTTAAAATCACATTTAAATGTTAGTTCTTATGCCTTTGAATCAACAGTTACAGCCAGGTATACATTTCACCATGTTTATTACAGGCAAACTATAGGTAAACGCCTGTCTGCAGAATTCAGATTTTTTAAAAACTTAAATATGAGCACAATCATTAACCAACAAAATCTTTTAATATGATGTGATTTATAGCAATATACATCATATGTTAAAAGGATGTTTTGGTAAAAGGTTGTGCTCTATTCCAATTTCTAAACTGAATGACTAAAAATTGAGCAAAAACGACGAATTCCATGGTTTTAGCCTGTTTCAGCAGCCATTTTTCCATACTTAATGCACAGCAAGATTCAAATTGAAACTGAAATGGAACACTAGAAATATTGGTCTAACGAAATCGTGCAACGAAATACTTTTATCTCGACTTTCATATTTTGGCCTCAGATGGGGGCCAAAAATTGGCCTTCACGCACGTAGGCCTTTTTCTGTGGCAAACCTACTTTGTCATAGAAACTTTGCTCGTGTAAACGCGGCCTTAGCCTTTCGTTTAATAGATTTACAAAGCTCATCTGTGTAGGCTTGCGATTTTACGTCCTTTTCAACACCATTACACTCATATGAGGACGATGGGCAGGTAAAAATAAAATGAAAAAGTAAGTAAAGTGAATCCCGTTTACATTTGAAAGGGTTTTCGACTCCAGCGAAAATCGAATCCAAGACGGCTAGATCAGCAAATCGACGCTTAACCCGCTAAGCTACCGGGACTCATCACCAGCGTGAATGTTCTTCTTCGCTGTTTTGCATACTACGATACTGATTTGTCAGAGTGAAGTTATGACTAGAAAGATGTACTTCTCATTATGTTTAAACTGCCAGCTTCAAATATGACATGAGACCCATTTCAGACAGGGAATAATTGTTCGGAACAAATCAAACAGATACAAACAGAAAAGCTACTATAATGATATGATTCTGCTAACTGCATGCATGGTGGCTAGCCAGATAAAAGTTGGCTGTTTTGGTTTCGTCTTCATTCTCTCTTCTCATTCCGTAGTGATGTGTGTGTAATGCTCAGTAATTGTGTTTATTCCTGAGTATTCTCGTTTATATTCTTCTACTTCGATGTTTAATGCTCTCTCTCTTTCTCTCTCTCTCTCTCTCTGTGAAGGTTGTGACCAGCAAGAGTGTCGAGGGAAACGAGGGAGTTAGACCTGACACAGTGTCTCTCGTTGTCTCAAACACTGATATCGCATGTTCCAAAGAATAAAGTTTGGACAAATTAGTTATATTTCATTACGTTTCAACTCATGTAATTTCACACAACTGGAATCTCAAAGGAATTTTCTAAAACCAAACACCTTTGAGATATCAGTAGTTTGAGATGAAATCCGACTTGTAAGGTATCGAGAGTTGACTGTATGCCATTTTACTGAAGAGCCTCCAGTACTATTGTATAGATAATTCAAAACAAACTTGAAAAGGCGGGATGCTCTAGATATAGATTAGCCATAAATAGAACCTAGCAGGTGCTCACATGAAAATATTGCTTTATCCGGCCGAGCTTATAAGCATGTTGAGACCAAGCTATCGGTGAAGCATAATTTTGTCGAAAGTTCAGTTATATATTCATCAAGATGAACATTTAATGACACTAAAATCTAAATTGTTTAAAAACACATTTCAGCAGCTGTAAAACGAGAGATTATACATTGTAAGTTGTAGTGCATTTCTTGTTTAAAAGATAGGTACTAGAAGGTGTGCGAATGTTTTTATTTCATTTCGTTTTAATTTTTAACGTACATTTCAAGGGCATAGCTGCCTTTGCGCAAATACGCAGGTGCTTATTGAAATTTTGTCAAATTGACAAAATTTCAACACGCACCTGCGTATTTGCATGCTGAAATTTCATTACTGGACAAGATTTCAGTACTAACTGCCAAAACGCTTAACACTCTGCATTTTCGTAAGCTAAATGTCGACAAATCTTTTCAAAGAGCATGAAATATGATAGTTCGTATCATAAGAAATTGCCCCTAGCTACGCCCTAGCGATTTGAACCCAAAAATACATAGCGTCCTATAAAAAGGTTAAAGGCGCAGTTCCAGATCAGACGCTGCAACATGCACAAGACAAATGGATATTTCTCTTTATAACAAAATATAAATGATAAGTACAAACTCAACCAGACACCCTTTAACTGACAAATGGACTCGCCTATTTGGTAAGGAAACAATAGTCAACTGGGCAAAATGGGTAAAGGCAGTTTCCTATCACGACAACAAACAACAACTCTCAGAAGACATAAAAAATAGAAGAAATGTGACCAACAACTACATTTGCGATAACGAACACACCGGGCACGCTCTGCATAATTACTCGGATAAACCCGAGAAAAAAAAAAGTATTCCTCGGGTTACTCGAAGATATGTATACTTAGTTCGAGTACTCCGAGGAATACCTGATAAATGCTCGAGGTTACCCAAGTAATTGCACGGTCTGCATAATTACTTTGATAAACACCGAGAAATACCCACTAGGCAGGTTTTCCTCTGGGTTCTATTTATATGTGTTCGAGTAGCCTAAGGAATACTTGGGCAATGTTCGAGATTACCCAAGTCATTGCGCAGTCGGCATAATTACTTAGATAAACCCGAGAAATAACCTGGCCCCGAGGTTATAAAACTCTTTTCATGCTCAACTCAGCTGAGCATGAAATTTTATCTGCTAATAAAAAGCAAATTACTGATACGTACATTTGTTTTCTTGCTCAGTTTTGCTGAGTATGTAATTTTCTCTGCTTATGAATATGAAAATGCCAACAATAGTTGGCATTTTCATATTAATCAGCAGAGAAAATTTCATGCTCAGCTGAGCTGAGCATGAAAAAAGTTTTATAACCTCGGGGCCAGGTATTCCTCGGGGTACTCGAAGATATTTGTACTTATTAGTTCGAGTAGTCCGAGGAATACCTGGGTACATGTAATACTCGAGTTTACCCAAGTAATTGAACGCTAGACATGAATACTTAGATAAACCCGGAGAAATAACCGAATATTCCTCGGGTTACTGGAAGACAAGTTTATTTAAATATCTTCGAGTAATCCGAGAAATACCTCGAGCTAATCGATTCTCGAGTTTATCCAAGTAATTGCACGTTAGACATAATTACTTGGATAAACCCAAGAAATAACCAGGTATTCCACGGGCTACCCGAAGATATGTATATAAGCATATCTCCGAGTAGCTCGAGGAATGCCTGCTCGAGTTGCTCAAGTTTATCGAAGTAATTGCACGTTCGGCATAATTACTAAAGTTCGAGCTGCTCGAACATGTGTATGTTAAATAGCTTCAGGATCCCTAGGTATAGATAGGGGAGAGTCGGGTAACTTCGGACAGCGGGTAAATTCGGACAGTGACATTTTTTCCTTCATATGTCAGTTGTCTGGAACTAAAACAAAACAGTAACTGGCCAAACAGTGAAAATCCTGATGTGACGGCTCATTATGGGCCGTCTCATTTTGATTTTCACTGTTTGCAATGGTATGTCCGAATTTTCCCGCCCGTCCGAAGTTACCCGACTCTACCCTATTGCTCGAGTTTACCCAAGTAAGTGCACGTTCGGCATAATTACTAAAATAAATTCCGAGAAACAAGCAGCTACTCGAAGGTATGTTAAATATTTTCGAGAAGCCCGAGGTATACCTGGGTATTTCTCGAGTTTACCCAGAAAAGTAATTATGCTTAACGTGCTAACTAAGTCAGCACGTTAAGCATAATGCTTATCGAACTCGATAAGCATATCAATTCCGTTCTAATCCCATAGCTTGTACTGATGTCTTACTTGCTCATGTATGTATATTATGTGTGCTAACTAAATACGCTAAATAAAAATGTTTAAACTACTAAATCTCACGCATAGATATTACAGGGTATCTGGAAAAAAAACGTGGATCTTCAGTAAAATTTTTGTAACCTATTAACTTATCCATGAAACTTTTCAAACTTTTGCGAGTTTGTAGGAATGTACAACCTCTTTACACAAATGATGTTTTACTACAGGGCTACATTACTAACAGGAAGTGATGCCATTAAGTTTTCAGCTTACGTTAATGACATCATTTTCTACTGTGTGCACTGTTGAAATTGCGAAATAGGCTCTTATCAGGTTAAATAAATTTAGCTTCAGAGGGTTCAGAGGCTTACATTCTAAGCAAGGAAGGATTTACACTATCAGAGATAATGCAGTTTTTGATAATTCAAATACTCGGGCGTTGAAATCGTCTGTTTTAGTGAAACTTAAACACCAAGTTAGCTTCAAAATTATTCAAATATAAGTCTGAGTAATGGTCTTAGTACGAAAGTCATTCAACCAGATTGAGAACTTGTAGGAAACTCAAAAAAGCACCACAGAATGTTACTATTTATTCTGGTCAGGTGTTGGTTATGACCTCTTCAATATTGTCTGTGTAACATAACAGTAAAACATAAAACTCATTTAAAACAAACTTTGACGAAACCTAGTCTAAACGAAAAATCTAACGTAAAAGTGGAAAGAAAACCACGATGGGCCCAGCCAAGACATTGGCTGAAAGTACACAACTTGTTTTATTGACTGAGTGTGCATTACAAATCTGAGGTACGCCACGAAAATTTAGTCTCAAGAGTCTGACACTTACCAACTGCAGCAACATAGTTCAGCCATCAAATTCACTTCATGTGTTATTTATGATTCAAAGAAAATTGATGCAACAGAAAAGGCTCTACACAGCTTCGCTGCTCGCACTTTTCATAATGCGTCTTTTCTAGAAACACTTGCATTTGTCCTTATTTTAAATAATAGCTAAGAACTCTGATATTAGGATAAAGTTGGTAAGAATGGTAGCACATTGAACGAGTGATACATGTATAAGAACATTTATTGTCAAGCCGTACAGCTGCATCGTATGATAGTGTTCTCTTATTAATTTTAATCGACTTTCCGTCTTCAGGAAAGCATCTGCCGCATTTAATAGTTAGGTGTTTAACAGTTTATGGCAAGCACTGCATGAATATTTACAATAAAAAAATTGGGACAACTAAAAAAATGACCGTATTTGTCCTTAAATTGATCAGGCCTCGAGGTTTTTATACTTTTTTCCCGCTCAGACCAGCTGAGCATGGAATTTTCTCTGCTGATAAATATGAAAATGCCAACTAATGTTTGCATTTTCATATTTATAAGCAGTAAAAATTTCATACTCAGCTAAACTGAGCAAAAAAAAAACGACAAAAAAAAACCGACCGTACTTATCAGTAATTTGCTGTTTATAAGCAGGCAAAACTTCATGCTGAACTCCGCTGAGCATGAAAAAAGTAAGTTTTATAACTTCTGGCCCTGGTTGATCTTACTTTGCAGAGATTCTGCCAAAAGATGCAGGTGGGAAGCAGAATGCTCCTGTAGGAGCTGTCTTATCTGTGACTTCACTGTTTGCTCAGACCTATTTGTCAAAATACGGATTTTTTACCAGATACATAAAGATTGGTTTTTCGACACAGGTACAAAAGGGATGTCTCTATAATGCTAGAATCAACAGGTCCTGTTGACAAAAATAAAGATGATATGGCAACCATCAGAAATCGACACAAAATCTTGCCATATCCTGTTTCAAACACTGTTTGAACAGAGTGAGTATTGCCAGGGGTTGTATGGTGGATTTGGTTGGTTGGTTGGCTTGATGCTTAACGTCCACGGTAAACAACTAAGGTCATGTCGGGACGGTCAGTTAACCTAACCACACTATTCCTGGGCAGGCTTAGACCTCCTAAGCGGTTAACCAGTACTAAGTGCACATACTTTCGCCAGTAACTGACAACTGCCCTTTTTGAATCAGCGGAAGGAGAAACGAAAGTATGTGGCCAGACCGGGATTCGAACCCAGGACCTCTGACTTACGAGTCAGGTGCCCTACCGATTGCGCTACCCGGCCCGGCTGGTTGTATGGTGGAAAAAAAACGGTTGTATGGTGGAAAAACTGCAACACTGGTCAGAACCTTTTAGATATGCGATAATACTATTTCTTCAGACAAATATTATTAACCCATTTATGCCAAGTGGCATATTCTAACCTTATCAAATAGATGTGTCCATTTGTCGATTAAAGGGTGCCTGGTTTAGTATTTTATTTTATCATTTTTAGCATATTAAAAGGAAAACTACCCATTTGTCTTTGTAGTCTGTGTTTTGCGGTGGATGCGAACTTTGGACTATACTAACGGCCTCCGCTGCGTGCCAGTCGTTAGCATCGACCGCGGGCCGCAAAAAAACTTTTAAATCCTGAGACCCGTGGATAAAAAGTTTATTCTTTCCATAACCAATTCCAAATAAATGAGCCGCGACACGAGAAAACCAACAATGTGGTTGTGCGCCCAGCACAGACTCAGATCAGCTTGCGCATCCGCCCAGTCCGGTCAGACTCTTTGCTAAGCACTTAAACGGTAGCTGAAGGTCTAAGGTACCTCTGTGCGGACAGCGAAGACTCTGATCAGACTGGGCGGATGCCCAGGCTGATCTGAGTCTGCGCTGGGCACACAACCACTTTGTTGGAGTTCTCGTGTCGCGGCTCAAATACACAGCACCTGCTTTAGCTTGGCATCAATTGAATATAAAAGTAAGGCTGAAAATAAAACAGAATGCAGCTGCGGTATGGTGTTCTTGAAACATATAACGTGTCAAGCTGAAGGGTAATTACAACATAATAGAGATGTTAGTTTACTGTTCAAGTGTCGTTAAAATACCATTTAGTGAATTTTAGGCACATAAAAACATAGCTTAATAACGTAATTGCACGAATTTATTGGGCGCTTATATTCGCTGTGACGTTTAAGTCTACCTGTGTTAAAAAGTGAAAGGACAAACAAGATGTATTTATTCTTTACTAGGTATATCTCATGTTTGGAATTAATTATGAACTATATTTATTCGGTCATAAGACAGTGTTTTCCCTTCCAAAACAATCCCAAAAAGTGCCCATGTGCTTTATAATGCCTGGATACCTAAAAAAGCTGAACCTGGAACTAAACAATCACACATGTCTAGATCCTTTGGATTGTTTGCCCAGTGAAGTCATCATCTTTATATTAAATGAGTCTATATTTTATTTAAGGGTTCTCTAGTTTGGTTTATTTTTTATTAGTTTCAGTTTCTAAGCAGTACACATGGTTCTTATGCCAAAAGTGCAGACCTTGATCAGATGCGGCATCGTATATGAGCAGTCCCGGATCCAGAGAGTGGGCTTTGGTGTTTAAGCCCCGCCATCTGGACCTCTGTGTTATGTATGATATGTAGGCTCCAGATAATAAGTGTCTGATGACAATTTGAGGTAATTTATCCATGAGGCTAGATTAAAAATGTATGTTGCAACATATCATTAGAATCGCCTCGCTAAGGCGATTCTAATGAGATATCACAACATATATTTTAAGGCAAAAAAGGCACAATCAAAAATTTTCATCAAATTGATCCCTAATTATGTCATATATTTTCGAACCCCCCCTCCCCCCTCGGCCACCAAGCACACATACAAGCTCCACCAGTAAACCAGAACCTCATCAGTACGTGGTGGTCTGGATCCGGATCTGCTGAGTTTGCACTATTTTCCAATATCCCTTGTATGGAATTTCGACAAGAATGTTGATGTGCCGAAAAACCCATTTCACTCACTTTATGGAACACTTTAGCATAAATGGATTCATAGGTTTAAAGAAGAACGCTCCTCTAATTAAATAATGCATAAGTATATTTCTTCAAATGATATTTTGGCCTGGCTTGTGTGGTCCTTTGTGTTACGTAATCAGATAAGCTCTTATGTCATTTTGCGTAATCGGGCAAGGCCAGGCCGGGCCAGGAATTAGAAAATGCAAATGTTGCAAACCATGTCTGGATCCATAATCTCTAACACGGCTGTAATAACGTTTATCTTTACATCATAACAAACTGACCAGTCTGCAGTTTGGCTTTAACGACATAATGTGGGCGATAAACGTCAAGCATAATTTTAGTTCGATGTTAGACAATGCTGTCTTGATGTTATGTGTTGTCTTAAAATAATATGGTAGGAGATTTATGCTGCTTTTCTGAGATCTATTTCGGAATAATTCCGGCTAAGCGAGTACAATTCGGGAACTGGGATTATATACATGGACCATCTGCTCTTTTTTGAATTGTGTGCTAAGTTAAGCGGAAAACAGCATGCAAAAGAGTTCATTTTGACATCCGCCTCAGATCAAAGTAGAAATAGCTCATGAACATTGCACGGAAAAATCTTTATCCCATCGAATCGAGAATGATTGTTAAGAATAATGGACTATAATTATGGTTACTTTTACTAAGAAGAATTTGTCTCTGGCCCATATGCACCCAGAGACAAATTCTTCTTAGTAAAAGAAACCATAATTATAGTCCATTATTCTTAACACTCATTCTCGATTCGATGGGATAAAGATGCAGCCGGAGACAAATTATTCTAAGTAAAAGGTATATTCCATTATCTTTAAAAGGTAAGAAGAGCAAAGAATTTTCCTTAACAGTAGTACTCGTTTCAGAAAGGCGTTGTGATCCAACGACGCTAACAGGAAACTGCTTCTTTGTAAAGTTACGGGGAACATGATGTGTATCCACTAACCGATATTGTTAATGATTTATTTTCCAGTCATAGTTTCTATGTTTCGGAAAGTTATAAAGTATATGCGTCATTTTCCATAGGCAAAGTTAAGCTAAGAGAATCCCACAGGGTTTTTGTACAGCCAAGTGTACATAGCCGCAAACTCTGCAAACGACCGTGTCAGCCAAACTGCGTCCTGTACTCAGTAAGATAGTTTTTCTTCTTTGTTCTTCTTGTTTTTATGCCCCCGCAACGAAGTGGGGAGGGGCATATAGGTTTGCCCTTGTCCGTAAGTACGTCCGTCCGTGCGTCCGAATGTCCGTCACACTTTGTAGTACTGTTCTTGTCTCCGCAACTTCTCCTACAGTATTTGAAGCAGGAAGCTGAAACTTGCAACACAGTTCAGACATGCATTGAACATGTGCATAAAGGAAACAGAACTTTGATTCAGGTCTTTATTGCAGAATTATGTACCCATGAATAACATGCATATTTTCGCCATATTTCACATTTTTAGCACTGTTCTTGTCCGCAACTTCTCCTACAGTATTTGATGTAGGGAGTTGAAACTTGCAACACAGTTAAGACATGCATTGAACATGTGCATAAAGGAAACAACACTTTGATTCAGGTCTTTATTGCAGAAGTACATGTATGCCCCCTTGAACAACATACATATTTTGACCATATTTCACATAGGTAGTATTGTTTGTGTCTCAACAACTTCTACAGTATTTGATGCAGGGAGTTGAAACTTTCAACACAGTTCAGACATGCATCGAAAATGTGCATAAAGGAAACAGAACTTTGATCCAGTCTTTATGGCAGAATTATATCCCCTTGAATAACATACATATTTTAACTGTATTTCACACTTTGTGGTACTGTACATGTCTGTGCAACGACTCCAATAGTATTTGGTGTTGGGATTTGGAACTTGTAACACAGTTCAGACATGCATTGAACATATTCATAAAGGAAACAGAACTTTGAGTTAGGTCTTTATTTGCAGAATTAGTTTAAACATTTTTATTTCAACAAAATATAGACATACAATATTTTACAGAATACAATTTTTAATAGGATAAGAACGGAAGCTACAAGCTTTAGTTCTTCTCCTTAATTGCAGAATTATGTCCCCTTGAATGACATACATAGTTTGACCTTATTTCCATGGCTCAGATACAAGCTCAGCTTTTGTCATCGCTCTAGTGGCCTCATTTATCAACCGATTTGGTATTACATCACAGCTATATTGGGTATGACAATACCTCGAACATGTTTGCGTTTCAGGTTGGTAGATTCAAGGTCAAGGTCACAGTTGTTATTTTCAGAAAAAACTTGGTCATCGCTCTAGCGCTTTTATTTATGGATCGTTTCGAAATGTAACTTCACATAAATGTTAAGTATAACAGTATCTTGAACAAATTACCGTTTCAGCTCCGAGATCCAAGGTCAAGGTCACAGTTGCTATTTTTAGAAAAAAAAAATTATCATCCCTCTAGCCCCTTAATTCATTGACAATTTTGATGCAACTTCACCCAAATGTTTAGTGTGACAATATCTTGGACAAGTACGCAATCTAGAATTGAAAGGTCAAGGTCAAGGTCACATTTGCTATTTTTAGAAAATACGTAGTCATCCGTCTGGAATCATTTGGACAAAACTTGACACAAATATTTAGCATGGCAATATCTGGGTTAAATTCACGTTTCAGCATTATAGGTCCAAGGTCAATGTCACATGTGCTATTAAAGGTACCTGTAAATCTTTGTCATGGTTCTAGCGCCTTTATTTGTTAAATCGATTTTGATATAACTTCATACAAATATTGGGTATAATAATATCTTGGAAGAGTTCACCTTTCAGGGTTGTAGATCCAAGATCAAGGTTACAGTTGCTATTTTTAGAGAAAACTGTGACATCACTTTAGCACCTCTATTTGGTGACAGATTTCGATGTAACTTCACACGACTATGTTTTAACACATTACTCATCTAGAGAGGCATATTAATCACCTTTAGTGATTGTCTAGTGTTTTGGGGGATTTTTTTTTTTGAGTCTTGAAATGGGTGTGTATGGCCTAATGGGCGTTGAAGATTGAGAATAATATGATTCACTGTTGGATGGGTAGATAACTGTTTTTGCTCGAAGTAATTGAGGAAGCTTTGTCGCATTACTAGTATGCATAGAATTATTCGAACAGTGTCCTTGAAAATCCTGCATGTCATATTTTCTTCCGATGATAGCCTAATTACAAAGAGAGTGAACGTGACACTGTTCCGGCTGTTGTTGGCAACACATCTTTTATGGTATTGTCAAATAATACAGGACATAAACACATAGGCATGAGGCAAGTTGTTGTTGTCTCATTACTTGCATTTTTGTTGTAGATACCAGTGTCTTTAGGGCACTAGAGGTACGTCCTTGAGACGCAAAAAGTGCGAAAGTCTAAGACTCCTTTCAGAGAAGTGGTGGTTTAAACACGCCAAAATAATTCCAGTTTATATTTTGGTCCCACTTGGGACCTTGTTTCGGACTTTCAGGCGTCGATTCTGTGTATGGTATATTTCTCACCAAGTGATGAGATAATTAAGGCAGACAGAGTCATTAATCGGTCATTGTCGCTTTAGCTGAAAATTGTCTAAATCGTACGAAGGGATATTGGATTTTAACGTATTTACGCAATACCAGAAAGCGATAGTGAAAACGATGATTTGAATGAAGATGGCTCAGTTGAGCTGCAAGGAGAGAAGGCATGTTTTGAAGCAAATACGATCTGCGCATGACAAGACCCGCCTGCGCATGCGCGCAGGCAGGTCTGGACATGCGCAGTTCGTATCTATTCATGATGCGACTGATATTGTCTCATATACTGTAAAACACTTATATTTGGCGGTCACTTTATTTTGGCGATATTGGCGGAAAAGAAGAAAATCGCCATATTAAAATGCCGCCAATATAAACCCATGATACTTCAAAAGGAAAAAAATATAATTGTGTCTATCCTATTTCCTCTACCAAAACATCAAAGCTAATACACATCACATATATTGGCGCAAAAGAAGATGCCTCGCAAACAACAAGTGGGAGAAAATGTAGTACGAAAATGTTCTCACCATACTAATTAGTTGATTAAATCAGAAGGAACACAAAATCTATTTACTTTAACAATTAACTACCCAAAATGTAGCATGATTATGTTAATTATTGTTATTATTTTAATCACCAAGACAATATAGAGCTCCAGTAAAGTTCCAAATACAACGACAGCAGAAATATTTTGTTATTGAGAAATCACAAAACCGCCAAAATAAAAATCCGCCAAAAGGTCCATATTTAAAAACCGCCAAATTTTGCTGCCGCCAAATATAAATGTTTTACAGTACTTACTTTCTAAAATATACCATTTGTTTCGTTTCAGGTAAGGCTCAAGCATCAACGATGGGTGAGTATAGGTGCATGCTGAGTGTAAGAATGGATGGATGGCATAAGTTTCAACTGCCAGTTTGACAGTATTTTAGTCATTTTGACAGAACAGGAAAAAAGGAGCTGATGGATGCAAGCAATTTTCTTAACTGACACAAAAGCGAAACTGTTTCCTTACTGGAAAAAATGCGATTTTCGTTTTTATTCCTTCATTGATAAAGACCAACGTATATTGTCGACACATTGTTCTTACTTTTCGCCAGCTTTCGCATTTAAGGCGAACACTTGTACGTTCTGAGAACCTCTGTCATCTTTATTGTTTGCTCCCTCTCCGTTTTTATTGCAGGGACAATGCTTAAAAGAATAAAATTTCCTTTTAAAAGGAAGGCTTGCATAGCTAAAACAGTGAAATTTTCATGAGTTGTTATTGAAGTGAACCCGTTTGTTTGTGCACTTTCTGTAGCTTACTTTTATTTAGCAAAGTATTTAATTTCTAACTTCTTGAATGGTGGCATTATCCACGGGTGTAAGGTAAAAACAAGTGTAGAATTTATTTGAAAAACAAATTGAGGAAATACACACACACACACACACACACACACACACACACACACACACACACACACAACAGCATACAGTTTTCCAACATTTTGGCCGGCCGGTAGTCATGTCTCAAGGAAAGTCACACTGGTCTGGCATTCAACACAGGCAACGAAGCAGCGTACTATAAAACTCGATTGTTTTCGCATACTTTTTAGATTTATTTCAAACTATCATTCTTACGGACCCGGCAGTTTGTTATACCTCTTAGTCAGATCAGATTTTCGAAGAAATTCCGTGTAGTATAAATACAGTGCTTGAATAAGTTTTTACACCAATTCGTTGCCTAGTTGTTGTAGCCCAAAACTTGTTTTCAAGCATTTCTTGAATATGCACATGAATTCAGTAAAACTTACGATTCCTATTTCAAGAGTCGGGGTTCGGATGGTCCGTGAGACTATACTTCTGAAACAAACTTATCCTGATGAGCGGAACAAGCAAGTTTCATGTACGTTGTCTTCGTTACCTGTGTTGAATGTCAGACCAGTGTGAAAATACTTATATGGACCTATTTCAAGTCTTCTTTACGGCTGTTGAGTCACATTTAGTCTGAATCAAATTTTTAGGAAAAACTGTTTCAACCCCATGTCTATGGAATCTTGGCACATCTGAACTTGGCATCAAAAGAAGAAATAAATTAATGTTTACTGAAGTTTATTTTTGGATTAAGTGACATCAGTGGCAGTGACTGGAATTTGTTTTGACACTCTGAGAAGAAAATGCATGCTGTTATTGCTTGGACAATAACTTGCTTTACATCATTTGGGAACAACAACGCACGGAACCTATTGCGTTCGTATTTCCATGAGCTCCCGACAAATGAAATTTATCTTTACTAGTCATGCTATGTTTTTACATCAATTTTGATTACTCATTCGTGAAGTTCTGACTAATTTAACGCCATGCAACGGACGAAGAATAGTTATTAACCAACGTGTTTGGTAATGAAGTACAGCAGTCGTCACTATGACATGACGTAAATCAAACGTTACGTCGGCCAATCATCTATTTGAATTATCCGTGACGTTGCTTACGCGTAAGAGTGCATGAATGTGTGTTGTTCGTGGATGTATGAACATCGTCAGCCCAGTATAGGTTCATCTAAGGAAATCGTCGACGAGTGTAAATATTTCTCTGTACATTTGTATAGCTGAACTAAGAAGGCAACATTAGAGAGTGTTGTAAAAGCAAGAAAAATGTCCACACACCCCAACCCGCACCTACTGCAAGCACAGTAGGCCGGCCTTGTTCTATTATAATCCAAATAAGTAGGACGCCCCGGCACTGGAAGTTATACCCAGCATCATCGCACCAACCAAATAACCCATCATTTTTCATAAAGCTGTCAATGAATCCCTAACAGTTTAAAATTTTAACAATTCTGAGTTTCAATTGTTAAAAATTCTGAATTGTCCCCTTTTTCTGTATCATTGGTCAGACTATTCATGAACATGTTGATGGCCAAAAGGAAATTTATCAGATGCTAAAAATGTGTACATAATATATCGCTTTGTGCCATGGAAAGGCGTGTTGCAATGCGTAAGCGTTTACTACTCCCCGACTTTTAATACATAACACGGTCAGTTCCACATATAAACAAGCCACACACATAGACAGATGGAATAAAAAAATTTCAGTTAATGTGATAAGGGAAGAAAATCGTCAATAGCGCTTGTTTCTAAATCTAAACAATAAATTTGAACTCTGCTCTTTCAGTTTTTACAGATACACAGATCAGCCCACTACGGCATAAGCGCAGTCTTATCAGTCTATCCTCAGCATAAAAGATGTCTTCATCATGGATCATGATGAATAACATATATGCCGATAAAGACTGATCAGATCCCATGAATGCACCGGCGCTGGACAGTGTGCCGGCTGCTCTGACCAGTCAGATTATGCGATGCCCTAAGGCCTATTTTTCGCGACGCCGCTGCATGATTTTTGGAAAAGCTAATGCTTAGCGCTATTGCTATATATAGTATTCCTCAAAATTATTGAGAATTTTTCACAAAGTGAAAATTAAGCACTGGTAGTTTACAGATTATGTACATACTTAATATCTTTGTTTACTTAGTTAACAACATCCCTCTGTGAACTTTTTAGCATACCAGTATTACTCATATGTTTGAGTCACAAATGTTATCTCCCCTTAAATTGTGCCGCCCAGAGCGTTTTTGTCTTGCTGGAAAATTATGTACCGTTACCAAATAAAATCGATATTTGTGGAAAAGATAATGACAAAACTGTTGATTTTTGAATGGTTTTCTCATCTAGTGATAAAGTGTTGGCGAACTAAAAACAGAATTTTATGTGACCTTGTCAGCTATAGATGCTGCTGGCTTTCAAACATGTGACTTCATTTCCAAAAAGTGCCCAAAATTTGGGAAAATTGCGATTTTGACAGAGGGTGTGTTGCTCTGATTCATTATTATTCTATACATCTCGAAGGAAACGGCACAAAACCAAATTTTTGTAAGGCTTGATAAACATGCTTTGAGGGATATGAGTTTTGACATGAATATTTATACCTTGCCAAAAATATTCCGTTCAGATCACTGACAGATCAGACATTTTGCTGTTTCTGGTGCCTTTAATATTCTTCCTATATTTTAACAGCCAGTCCCTGACTCAGAAATTGGAATTAGTAACATAAAACCATGCAAAATATTAAAGGCACCATTGATAATGTAGATGATGATGAACAATGGAGAAAATAGATTATTTCACATGAGATATTCTATTTCTAGCAAAGGTAGTATAGCAAAACATAGTCGAAATCAAAGGACATATTTTTACAGGGGTGTACCCTAGCCCATCCTTACCAACCACTGACGAAAGAAAATGCATCATATTGTCATGTTTGTATATCAAACTTGAAGAAGAGGTTCTTTTATTGTATTTTACGCATTGAAAATATTCTTGAACATGTATGGCTCGCAGTTGTGTGCCAAAATGCAATTCTCAATAATTTAGAGGAATACTGTATAAACACTGTTTCTTACACAGGTTCAAGTTGGTATATTTCTTCGGATGCAAAGCCAAATACTTTGCATTAAATTCAGAGTTTCGTTTTTAATGCAATCAGTTTATAAAAAGCAAAAGAAATGTGGCCAAGTTCAAGGCACTTGTAAAAGAAAAACGTGCTTTTTAACGGAAATATTAAAAAAAGTACATGTACTATCAAAAATAGAATAATGTCTCATCTGTTATTTTTAGCAGATGAGGTAAATCGGATATGGATAAAAATAGACAAAATCGGACGAGGTCTTTGTTTGTTATGTCTGTGAAGAAAATAATGAAGAAATGCAGTCTCAAACCGGAACGAGCTTTCCAATTTCTTTGGCTTAATATTGCGGCCCTAAAAAAGTTTAGAACGAATCGTTGCAGTACACACTCTCCAGGTATTTTCCGACTAAGTGTGACGTATCGTTTCTTCCGCAAATAACTCGGTATCACTAAACCACTTGAATACTGGCTTGCCAAAAAACGCGACTGTAAAAGCAAATGCTTTCCTTTAACAGCAGGTTTAATTTCCGAAGTTTGTCTTTGTCCATTGAGACAAAGGGAACGCCACAAACACTGTGTATCTTTGTTTAAATGGTGGTAAAACATATAATGTACTCGTTTACTTTAGAAATGTTTGCGATATGAATATTTTGCGAATATTCGGTTATAATAGAACCATACTATTATATCACACAGAAAGCAACGGCTCAAGGACATCATAACCTTTTCCTGGGACAAGAAAATTTACTTTGAGATATCGAGAGTTGACAGTGTATTTTTAAAGTTCCAAGGAGGATAAAAGCTCTCCTCTTGGAATTGACTAACACACGGACTCACCCCAGGAGGTGCAAGTTATTGACTCGTTCCCTTGAGCTCCCTGGGAAACATCATTATGAGAATCGGACCAACAAAAATAAAGAAATAAAATTAAAAGATGCAATAGTAAGGTTCTTTAAGCTAAATGTACCTTACAACATAATTAAGGAATCGTTTTATCCATGTTAAACAAGTCATCGCTTCCTTTAAATTACTCACAAAAAGAGAATCATTTATAGTCAGTCTTCATCTCTAAGTCAATGCCCTGGTGAGAATATAAATATACATGATATATGTGGACTGCCAAAGGTCGTTAAGACGGAATTAGCCCAGGACATAAGACTGGCAGGACAGATTTATTTCTTTGACAAGTTTCCGTTACCAACATATTAGAGTGTGGCTACGAGATAGTACTGCCAAAGTACAAAACGAATACATCACAGCAAAAACAATATACTGGAGTTCAATGCGTTCAAAGTTGTGCAGGGGATATAGGCTCTTCCTGTACGTACGTATGTACGGCTGTACGTATGTATGTTTACCTTTTGTCATCGCTGTAGCCACCTAATTTATTAAAGGGTCTGATATAGCTTTAAACATATATTACGTATGATATACCTCGAACGATCTCACGTTTCAGGTTGGGAGGGTTAAGATCAAGGCACAGTAGCCATCATCGCTCTAGCGCCTTTATTTGTGGACCCATTTTGCTATTTATTCACGGGATCGTTTTGTACCGTTTTGACAATATCTTGGATAAATTTACGTATCAGCGTTCTAGGGCCAAGGTCAAGATCGGAGTGGCTATTTTCGATAAAAAAAAATGTCAGCGCTCTATTGCCTTCATTTATGGACGATTTTCATTTAACTTTATACAGTTTTAGTATGACTATATCTTAGACAAGTTCACGTTTCAGCATTATAAAATTCCGGTCAAGGTCACGGCAGCTGTATTTAGGAAAAGCTTGTCATCGCTCTAGCGCCTTCATTGACACCAATTTTAATGTAACTTCATACAAATTCTTAATATGACAATATGTTAGACAAATTAACATTTCAGCGTTTTAGGGCCAAGGTCAAGGTTACAGTGGCTATTTTAGAAAAACATTTGCATCACTCTAGCACCTTCATTTTCGGACCGAATTTAATCTAACATCACACTTAAGTATGACAATATCTTGAAAACGATCGTGTTTCAGCATTCATGGGCCAGGTCAAGGTAACAATTGCAATTTTTAGAATGAACTTTGTCATCGCTTTGTGACATTCATATATAGATCCATTTTGGTATAATTTCACATAAAAGTTTTATATGATAGTATATTTGACATGTTTGCGTTTCATTGATCTAGGAACAAAGTCTGGGTCACAGTAACTATTTTTAGAGAAAACTTTGTCATTGCTTTTACCCCGCTCAGTTTTTGATATACATTCACACAGCTGTTTTACTTTGAAACTATCTTGGCCAAGTTACATTTGACAATATCTTGCACGTATACATAAGCAAATGAGTATCCATCCAGCGATTAAATTAGAAAGATGAGGGGTCGGATAAGCTTGCGATGCCTTGTTATGCCCCCAACTACGGAGAAGTTGAGGGGGCATATTGGTTTCGGCCTGTCCGTCCGTCCATCTGTCCGTCCGTCAGTCCGTCTGTTCGTAACGCTTTTTGGCAGCTGGGAAACTCAAGAACCACTAAGGCAAGGATCTTGAAATTTTATATATGGCATGTACTTGAAAAATAAGCGGACCCGTATTTTTTCTTTTTCCACCGGTCCTGTATTTCCAGAGTTATGCCCCTTTTTCAACTTAGTCTATGGAACCTTGTAAACAAATATCTCAAGAACCCCTGATGCTAGGATCATGATCTTTTGCAGGAAGATATTGCCCAAGATGTAGATGAATGATTAACTTTTGATATAAATTTGTGAATTTTTGACCGAGTTATGCCCCTTTATCGACTTCGTGCATTGTAAGCCTATGGAACCTTGTGAACAAAATATCTCGAGAACAACTGATGCTATGATCATACTTTTTTGCTGGAAGACATTGCCTAAGATGAAGATGACCTGATTAAGTTCTGAAAAATACTGGTGAATTTTTAACTGAGTTATTCCCCTTTTTCAACTTAGTGCATTGAAGCCTTTGATACAAAGTAGCCTTACATATGGTCAAGAACCGTAACAGATAGGAACTTGAAATCTTGTATGCTGCATGAACATGAAAAATAAGCGAACCTGCATAATTTTTCTTTCGCGGGTCTCGTCATTTAGGACTTATGCCCCTTTTTCGACTTTTCGTCATTTTATATACATGTAGGAACAACCTTGTGAACAAAATATCTGAAGAACTGCATAAGCTAGGGTCCTGATACTTGGCATACAGTTACAGGTTAGAAAGTAAATGACCTGATTAACTTTTGAGCATATTTCGTAAATTTTTGGTTTAGCTATTCCCCTTTATGTGACATAGGCATATACTATAGGAACAAGCTTGTGAACAAAATATCTGAAGAACTGCATAAGCTAGGAATCTCATATATGGCATACAAGTTTGGACCAAGGTGTAGATAAACTGATTAACTTTTGAGCCTAAATTGTAAATTTTTGGTTGAATTACGGTATGCTTTTTTCTGATTTCGTCACCAGATATTGTCAGGGTCACTGACGAGGCTTTATTAGCCGAAACTACGTAGTCTGGCCCATGCTACTACTTCTGTATGTATTCTCTGCTCTTGAAGGAACTTATTAGATTTAAATTTTACCTCACTGCAGCTGGTGTTGTGCCGTGTGGCGGCCGTAAAAAGTCTCCCCGTACATCATCCATAGTGCAGATTATATTTTATTTACATCCTTTGAGATCAGAGGATAGATTCTGAGAAATCTAAAATTTGAGATCGATGTAGACTATTATTCTAGATCATCGTCTTTTATATTATTTGAATCCTTTTGAAACTAATCAGTCTTTGAATCGACTGCCCAATAAAAATTATAAAAATACAGTATGCTTTTCTCTGATTTCGTCACCAGATATTGTCAGGGTCACTGAGAAGGCTTTATTAGCTGAAACAACGTAGTCTGACCCATGTTCCTACTTCTGTATGTATTCTCTGCTCTTGAAGGAACTTTTTAAGATTTTAATTATTCCCCTTTTTCGGATATAGGCATTTTGTATAGGAACAAGCTTGAGAACATAATATCTGGAGAACCGCATAAGCTATGACAGCATTTGAAAAGTAAAGCTCATCTGTCTCGTTGTGCTCTTTTATTATTCTTCCCTGATTCGAAAAAGGTACGCATTTACCACCGGGTCGTCATGGAGCGTTTCTCCGTCCCCAGCTGGCCGAGCGACGATTCGAACGTTCAGTCTTTTGCTTTCTAAACCACTCGACCAGGTAGTAAACGGTTAAAAAAGACACAAAAACACATATGCACCCAACATTCAAGTTTCAATTGCTTCCTAGCAAAAGCAGTACAGTCAGTAATCCCGTTTCTTCAATAGGCTGTAGTGGGACAAGTGGAGCGAGATATAATAGCATGTCTTCGTAGTTTTTACCATAATATTAATTTACATCTCAATTTTCGTTTCCAATGCACTAAACATTCGGATTTCACTCTCTTGCCTTATTGCATGTTAAAAACCAGCAACATCTATTTTTTGCCAATGGCATATGCGGAGCCGATATATCCAGTAGCATTTGTATCAGATTTGTATCAGGGGAGATAGCGCCAATAGGAGATATTTGAATAAGAAGTAGGATGGTGTCTCTTGCTTCGGTTGTTTCAGCGGAAGGCTATAGCTATATTTAGATTAAGTAACATTAAATGAGCCGCGACACGAGAAAATCAACAATGTGGCATATGCGCCAAGCGCAGACTCAGAACAGCCTGATCATCTACCCAGTCTGATCAGACATTTTTGCTAAGCGCTTAAATAGTAGCTAAGGGTCTAAGCTACCTCCATGCGGACAGCGAAGACTCTGACCAGACTGGGCGGATGCCCAGGCTGATTCAAGTCTGCGCTGGGCGCACATGCCACATTGTTGGTTTTATCGTGTCGCGGCTCAAATCGTTTTGAATTTGCCTAAATTCTGACGGACAAGTAAACTATATACCGAAGTATCTGGCGACGTTTTACACTTAAAGACAAAGTGAAAAAATTAAATCGCTGCCGAATTTTCTACCTTCTTCATAGAATCTAGAACTGAGTGCATAATACTTAATGAATAAAATCAAACACAATCCGATGAACGATAAAAAAAAACACTACAAGTTCAATAATAAACAGTGCCCTGCCTGGTGCCGCTCATATTATAGAAAAGAGTAGAAAGATAAAATACAATTGGAAAAGGCGCATGTAATGTACTCAAGAAAATGGTCTTGGTGTCGCTCATATTATAGAAAACAGTAGATAGATAAAATACAATTGGAAAAGGTGCATGTAATGTACTCAAGAAAATGGTCTGGTTTTGTTTCAATATTATATGTGCATTATACCATTAAACGTTGTTATTATAATTATGATTATTTGCTTATTGTATCATTTAATCATTCTCCTTTTCTTTCCTTATTTTTTTTTTTCATTTTCTTCATTATTTATATGCGACATAGTGGCAAACATCGATCATATAAAAGTATAATAAACCAGTGAGCCGATCAGATATAATACTGATACACCAAAATTATATCATCTTGTATTTTAATTTTACTCTGACCGAATTGAAATATATCTGAAAGGGCGAAAGAAAATTTCTTTCTTTATAGGTTTATAGTACGTATGTACGTTTCTAAGAAAATGTCATAATGGCTATAGCCATTTGTGTATTATTCGAACCTCGAAGATCCAAGCACACGTGTTTTTGACTATGATTGTTCCAGAATGCGTCTTTTTTTGAAAGTCAATACCATACAATAAACTTTACATATTGAACCATTAATTATCTAATATCTTCTTATAGTCCGACCAAATAATTTCAATCATTTTTATCACAAACCTTTCTTATGCTCTAGACTAACTTAGAACATTTTTTTTCATTCTTGGTCCACGGGATATGCCGTTGGTTACTCGCCCCTGATAATTCCTATGCAAGGTAATGACGTCACACAATCTTTTCTAAGGGACCACTTGTGTTTACTAACACACGATATATACTCAACCAATTATATCTGAACTTGTTAAAACTAATCACCGCTAAACGGGGATGAGATTTTCCCATGGTATACTTGAAAATATTGAATTTCGAATTATGAATCAATACATTACAACAGTCATGCTTAATTTGGCAAGTGGGCTACCAGTAATCTGGTTTGACACTTACATAGTCAGGCCCAGGAGAATCATCGTTAACATAATTATCAAAACTACTGCAGTCGAAGGTCTAGTCAGTTCACAATATACACAAACTTATGTAGCATTTTAAAGCTGTAGCCCAAATATTAATGTTGATTTTTGCCGGAAGGAGAACTTAAATAAAAGCGGTCGTATAGGGAATTTTGCATAGTATGCATTGTGGATTATGTTAATATTGGCACCCTATTGGAATCCTGTTATTGAAATATTCTGAAACCGCCAAAATAAACAAAAGGTTTTCTAACATTTAAAAATAACAAACTTCGATATGCTAAGTTAATGGTACTTTTCCAGCTTGAAAAGATATGAAGCTTGAAGAATTTCCTGCTACTTACCACTTTTTTTGTTTACGGACTATCTTTTGTTTACAGAAAGCCTATTATAAAGCCCTTGAAATTTGATGACCTCTGATGTTGGAGTTACTATATTCTTGCAGAACGATATATTTCAAATTAGTTCTCCGCGTGAGTTTCAGGTTGACTGAAGTGAATTTGCCACCTTTTATGCGTTCTTTCTGTAGAAGCTTAATGCTTGTGTTTTTTGTTTTTTTTTCAATTATTACAGCAATAAGGTAAAGTTTTCAAATGAATTTCTTTGACAGACCTTCCTTAACTCTGTTTCTGGATTGCCAAGCCTCTCGATTGGATTTATTGGCGAAACATTAAGATATCACATTAAAGGAATGCCAGAGACATCCAAATTAATAATGCTTTTGTTGGAATAAATTATTGATACAGTACTGGCAGCGCAAAACCGTACACACGCTTCGCAAGAAATTCGCGTTCGAAACGCGCTCGAAACGCGTTTTTACGAACGCGTTTTTGCGATTTAGAAACGCGTTTTCGAAAGAACCAATCGAGTTGCTCCGTAAAATCGCGAAAATCGCGTTTGTACGCGAAAATCGTTTCAGCCAATCAGAACAGCGATATAAGTTCGCGTTTCTTCGTCGCTTCGCGTTCGCACGCGTTTGCTGTTTAGACCAATGAAAAGTGCGTTTGCCAAACGCGTGTGGATCGCATATAGCCTGGTTCCCGGCCTCCTTCATACTTTTGTCCAATGAACTGAATACCAGCTATACAGGTAAATAGTGAAAGTAGGATTTGCGTTTTTCAATTATTTGACGAAATATATGTATGTTGTTCATACTCTGGTCTAAAGACACACTCGCGCTTAATGCTGTTGATTTTATTATTCCTATAACCCGATGGCCTAAAACTATTTTCTTTTATTTTCTTAAATGAGAATAATAATAAAGTTGACTTACGGGGTATGTGAAGAGGTTATCGGATGGAAACAGAGAGAGAGAGAGAGAGAGAGAGAGATGAAGAGAAGGAGAGTTTTCTAACAACTTAGATTATATAAATTTCCTGGAATTTCGTCACATCTTTTTATTCGTATATATGTTTTTTCTTCTTCTGCTCCTGTACAGTGCAGGGCTTCTCAGCGTAACGCACTGGGGTTTTTGGTCTGTGAAAGCGGAAGGATTTTGACCCAAAGAATCCGAACCCTTTCAAAATCGTTGTCATTCAAACATCACTTGAATCTCATGTATAATAACGGTCGTAGGTGCAAAACTACCAATTCAGGGATCGCAGGTTCGGTCTTCCGCTTCTCCGGTCCTTTGGAGGGACTTTCAACTGAGGTCCCGTTCTGTCCGTATGAGCTTTATGTTGGTAGTGTTGTTAAGGCATGCTTTATGTTGGTAGGATTCGGTTACTAAGTTTACTTCTTCTGTCAGGGCTAGGGACTAGCTTCCTGAATCTGAATCTGAATCTGAATCGGAATTGTTTACTGGTGATACGCCAAAATTGACAATCTTTCTTCCTGAAGGTCTTGTATATAGGGATCCCAGACCGAGCTTCCATATTCGAGAATGGGACGCACCAATGTCTTATAGCCTACTTCTTTCACTTCCCTGATCAAAAGGTCTTAAAGTCAGAGTAAATGATTGTCTTTGGAAACTTCAGTTGTAACAGACGGGCGGAAAATACAGAAGAAGAAAGTTCGGTATTTTGACGCCTGGTTTCCGGAACGGAAATGTCGGTGATTTGCTGTCCTCGGTGCCAAAAGACAACCAACAACGACTGAAATCAGATGAAAACTCCAAAGAAATTGTCATGTATTTTTATTTCTGACCGAAATGGTGTGTAAAGATTTCACGCTTCATGTGAAGGCTTACCGATATTCTTTACATATTCTCTGTCTTCTTCCTTTTGTTGAAATCTGCACGATTCTGAACCGTAGTGTTATTATTTCGATTGGACCTATTGTTCGGATTTCGCAAACTCGTGCATTATTAAGGGAACTCTCGTTAGTTACAAGTATTAGCTTTTTCAAAACTAGGAATGCAGCAATTACCCTGGCTGAAGAATAGAAAGGAAAGTCTAGCCGACCACTATTTGATTTATTTCCCTAGATGATGCATAGACTAGAGCATGTCCCTTTAAGTTTCATACCCCAGGAGCATGGGTGCAGCCAGACCTCATAGCTTGTTGAGGCAAACATTTTCAATATTGAGATTAATAGCTGAATACATACACCTCTATGGAAGCGGGTTCATAGAATAACCGAAAAACACAGAAATACCGGAAAGCACCTGAATAACCAAAAAGCAATATCATAAATCAGCTTAACATGGGAATGATAAGGCTTTTCTTGGTTGGAAGTTGTTTGTAGTGTTATTTGTGACACTTTTGCTAGCTTGGGTTTCATACTTGAATAGCATTATAACAGAAAATGGGGCTAAAGACGCTCAACATTTTTCCAATGCTTTTCAGTTATATCAAACAGGGCTTCCGTTAACGGGCCTGTGGCCGTATATTACGCCCAGGATTTGCTCCTGTACGTCGAGAAATGAGACCTCTGGCGTCTGGCATACGCCCGATAATTGTCACATACGGCCGTTTGATCTTGTCCCGATGTATAAAATATCGCCACTGTCTTTAAAATTCTAGCACGTGTCATAATTAATCGGATTAACGCAGGTGTCAGCCAGACGAAAAAAGACCGCCTACGGGCCAATCGAGATTGTCCATAGGGAGCACTGAACCAGGTAACACACATGTCGGACCGCCTACCTGTCAAAAAAGATTATCAAAATAACGCCCACTCGTAGATTCAACCATTTTGGCAGTCCGCAAAAGAAACTTATCAAATCACGATGACCGAGCTTTTGGGTGAAATTTTTACGATCCCGAGAATGTAACTGACCTGTTGCGTATGCCGACTTTTGTGAATGTATCCATAACACGCGAATACTGAAGCATGTATTGACAATCTCTATCCGAAGTTTTTACTAACACAGCAATCATAATAACGCTTGCCCTTACAACGGAAGGTCTTGTCTTATCCATACTGTCGTCAATGGACTTTTTAGGAATACGAACCTCTTCCGCGAAAAGTGATCATTCAAAGCGAAGATAGTCCATACACTGTTAATATTAATAGTCGCTATTTCCGACGTGTTATGGTCTACGCTCTGGTAATATAGATTGTTTTGATTAATAGTACTATTAAAATACGAATACTGAAACGTTCATTTCACCTGATTTTCTAAATTGCTTTTTGGTTATTGCAGTGCTTTCCGGTATTTCTGTGCTTTTCGGTTATTCTATGTACCGTATGGAAGATCCCTCTAATATGGAAACATCTGCCTCCTTCATGTATGTAGGGATGGGAGCTAGAAAAATACTTGTTCTGATTTTCATTTTCCCAGTTGAAAAAAAGCCTTTTCTGAAAGAGTTGCCCTCCACGCCCCTCCCACGGTTAGTGAATCATGCATTAACCACAAAGGACAGCTGGGACTGGGGGTGGGGAGGGGGCGGGGGAATAAATATCATTGTGCTAAAGTTGTCTCCTTTGTAAAATAGCCGACAAAACATAGTGGTATAGCCTAACACGTTTAGATGTTAGGGTATAGTTCCATGTTCTTCAACCATTTTTACAAAGAGGAAAAAAACTTTTGTGGCTTTCTCTTTGCTTCTCTTGATAATGAAGTCTTTCTTAAATAGAGAATGTCGGTGACTCCCTAGCAGCATTTGCCCTCGGAAAAATTCTATGATTATTTTTATATCATTATTATTATTATCATCATATTACATGTAATTTGTTCCATTCACACTCATAATAGTGAGTGTCAATACGGAAATCTGTCTTGATACTAGAACCCTATGATCTGTCTTCTCTTTTTTACATTTTTTAAATTTTTTTCTTTATCATTTTTATTATTTCATTTGTTTGTGTGTGTCTGTGTGGTGGGGTAGAAGGGGAATGGGGATCAGGCATTTTGTCTTTCTGTGCTGGCCAAGACAGGAAAGGGTATGTGTGTGCCTGGTTGTGCACATACTGTATAATTGTGTGTTTGTGCAAATGTTCATCTGTGCATGCGGGCAGTGGAGTACCTGGACTAGTATATTTACTGTTCGCCTTTCGAGAAGGGAGTCATGGGGTCGACTTCCATTGGGGCACATGTCTGATTTTTATTTTCAATCTAATAAACAAGGAAATCTGGGCCAAGTGTGTCTTGAGCTGAAATATGTAGTGTAAGGGTAGTGGTGGTTGGTGATGGCAGATGTTGCTGAATGTCTGGGGTATGGTGTAAAGTAGTTCTTAAAAAACAACAAGATCCTGATTTGATGGTATGTCATGTGAGAAATATAAGAGACATGATTGTTTTGCTCATTTCAGGTGGGAATGGACCTCAAGCCATATAGCCAGTGATGTTTGAACATAATAAGAATAGTACTAGTTTTGTTTCAGAATGAGGCAACAGTCTATGGGGGTTTCCCAAAACTGGCCACCTTTAAAGTGCATTGGGATACCCCAGTCAACAATTTGGACATGTCACCTGAAAAGATGATGGTGGAGGTATAGTAAAAGCTCTCAGCATCTGACAGTTTGAGTTTACAAGTTTGCTCTAAAGACTGGGACCAAAGGTGGCGACAGATTTGGAACATGCTTCATTCTGTAAGTATCTTAACCTTAAAGAATTAACATTGAAGTCAATGGACAAAAGTAATGGTGGTACATAACCATATATGGAACAAGAGATCTTTTAGGCCCTGAATCGCTCAGCTGAGTAAAAAGGTCAAAGGTCAAACTAGGGTCATCATTTGAACAAACCTGGCAGTTTGAAACTGTCAAAATAAGAGAGATTGCTTGAAGGTAAAAGAATGACCTTGACCTCTATTGCTAAAGAATGTTCTTGTTCTCATTTATTTGACTGTATTTATCAACTTCAGCACCAACATTTTCAACAAGTTCCAATAACTTTTATATTAAAGCATTTTCCCATATAAAACGAACAAGTAAATATATGTAGCGAATGGTGCATAGATCTATATTTCTTTGTTGGTATAGGTATAGAAAATAAACTATAAAAAATTTTCAACATATTTTCTCTTCCTATACAAACAATAAAATACCGAAACACAACCTCCCTGCGTATATAATTAATCATGTCAATATTTCAAGTTTTTCTCAGTATTTATATTTCGGTATTACTGTCATCAGTTAAGACCAGTGCAACAAAAACGGATATTTGCTAGACTTTTTTCTGAATGATATACATGTATATTTGATATATATCTCTATCTTTAGAGGAACACCCTCTAGTCATCCACAGCTTTAAAAAATGACTGATAACAGATACTTCTCAAGGGTTGGACTCCATATCAGCATTATCTTCCTGACTGACCTTGAAGTTCATGGACACATCATGGGGTCTTGCATTCAAGTTCTTTTGTTGTTGAACTTCTTAAATTGTTTTGGGGGGGGGGGGGGGGGGGGGGGGGGGGGGGGGGGGGGGGATTAAGATGATGCTCGGTAAAACTCTGATCCCTAATTTTCTTAATAAATTGAATAATAAATAAGCACTCATGTCATGTAAGATTCTCTGTACAGTACAAGTTCACTGGCATTAAAAGGCTTTGGAACATGTAAATTAACCTTAAGCAAAATTAGATTGACAATTGTGACTGATGAGTGTGAATGACATAACAGTAACACAAAAGTTGGACAAACACATGTGCTTTGGATCCAGTATGAAACACATTAGATATGTATTTCTTTGTCCTGGTTTTTTAGAAGGGTGGAACAAGTGTCCATTTCTTTTCAGGTTAATTTGTTCCAGCCAAGGGTAGTCCAAGCCATCCAGGGTTAGTTTCTATATAAATTGACCTCTAGGGACCCAGGAAAGAGTTCTAAGCAGGCACTGTTGTGTTTAAAGCACTGTGTTAACACAGGGTTAACAAGCCATCAGGGTCTGAGTCATTAAGGTTCTGCTGTATTTAGCCGGGCCACGTAGCGCAATCGGTAGGGCACCTGACTCATAAGTCAGAGGTCCTGGGTTCGAAACCCGGTCTGGCCACATACTTTTGTTTCTCCTTCCGCTGATTCAAGAAGGACAGTTGTCAGTTACTGGCGAAAGTATGTGCACTTAGTACTGGTTAACAGCTTAGGAGGTCTAAGCCTGCCCAGGAATAGTGTGGTTAGGTTAACTGACCGTCCCGACATGACCTTAGCTGTTTACCATGGACGTTAAGCATCAAATCAATCAATCAATCAAACAATCTGCTGTATTTACTATAAGATGCTGTATAAAACAGTTGCCCAATTCATTCCAGTAACACATACATGTTTATTCATTGCAGGTTTTGAAACTCCGTCTATTTTAAGAGTTCTCCTCCAGAAAGCAGAAAGAACTAGCAGCTGTCAAGAAAAGATGTATAAATAGAGATGCTCAAAAGAAAACCTTAGTTACTCTGAAATTGCTGCAATCATTATTTTGTACAGATAAATTATGAGCCTGAAGTTACACGACCAATCAATGTGTTCCAAATAGAAAAGAAAAAGGTGTATGTAAATCTAAACTGAAAGTACCTATAAATGTGATGATGGCAGCCAATTCAGGTTTATGCCATTTTAGAGCTCTCACTGACTATCTAAAGTGAATGGAATTACATCTGCCAAGATTTCATACAATTTTTATAAGAGGACTAACTTTTGTGAATTCCAGTCTGCTTCCCTGGATGACAAAGTCTCTCTGAAATGAGGTCTATTTTTAAAGAAAAGAATTTGCTTTCAGCAGAACAAATTCATTTCATTAAAAATAGACCACCATTGAGAAGGGCAGCAACACTTAAAATGGCTGAATTGCTTCCCCTGAAAGTGTATCCATACTATTTAAAGATAAAATGACAGCAACTGTTGCTGTTGGAGCAGATACAAAAAAAAACGATAAAAAAAACAACAACACACAACTTGACCAGTCCATCCTGAACAGGGTTGCCACAGTCGGGGTAAAATACATGTAATTTGGAAAACAAAGTTTTTTCCAGGTCAAGGAAAAGTCAGGGAGTTTTGTGGTTGGTAAGGAAAATGGGAAAGGACTTGAAAAGTCAGGGATTTTAAAAATTAATGACTACAGCAATCTTCAATCTTTTTACTCTGTTCAAAAGAAAAAAGGATATACTTTCTAGAGAGATAGTCCAGGTGCCTCTTCCTTCTCATTGATAGCTATTCTTATAGAAAAGAATTTGCTCCCTGGGGGAGCAAATTCTTCCATGTAACAGTAGCCCCCAATATCCAATACAATTAGCACTGTTGAAGTAAAGAGTTGAATTAACCTTTGGCTCTATAAAAAAGGGAATGGAAAACTGTAAAGTATCACAGAAAAGTCAGGGAATTACAAAGTGGAGGATAAGTGGCAACTCTGTGTGAAAATTCAGATTTAAGGAAAGATTGTTTATTGTAATAGTGAGGTTCTCAAACATTTACTCAAATCTTGCTTAATATAATCAGGATAGATTTCACCTTGGCATACAAAAATCTGAAAGAAGGATACAGCAGGGTGTTATGAAACAGTTCTTACTTTGAAAGTTGTTCTGGAATGCATCATACTTCAGAGAGCCTGAAACTGGGATGAACGGAAAGGCAAACACCACAATACAGTTAGACTCACTTATAAGGGAGTTCTGCAATAAATAGTGACAAGTTAACGCATGACCACACGCAAGGAGACAGTAATGGCAAATTGATCACTCAGGGTTTGCCATGTGTGACAAATGTTGATTGTCATACCGGTATGTAGAATGACCATTTGGGTAAAATGTGTAATCTGTACATGTATGTGTATAGTAACAGAAAACAAGAAGTCCCTCTTACATTCCAGGAGACATAAATTTATAATCAATTAAATAGAGCAATAGTATGTGAAGAATCAAGATTATACTTTTTATACTCCACATGTTAGTGGCGGTGTATTATGTTTTCCCACTGGCTATCCATGTCTGACGATCTGTCTGTAAGCACTTTATTTTAGTTCGAGTATCTTTACACAGATTGTCTTTGAATGTAGCATGTGCTTTAGTTTTGAGAATGCCTCACTTGGGATTATAAATGGACAAATTTCGATATATTCTGACAGAGTAAATGCCCTTATCAATTCCTCAATAGTAGTTTTTGGTCTGTAGTTCCTTTACACTTAGAAGTTTTTTGATACATTGAGCTTCGGTACTGGCTTAATGTAAATGGGTACACTTTCAGAAGTTGGCCTGTGCCGCCTAATGGATAAGAGTGCTGACTCTTAAGCATGTGGTCTCTCATCACTGTGAGTTCAAGCCCCAGCTGTGCACATGTGAGAAAGTCTAGTTCTGCTTATGGAAGGTCAGGTGGTTTGTCCACAGGAGCTCAGGTTTTTGCCCACCTCTGCTTAATGATTCTGTAAAATTCATATTTATAAAAAAAAACTCTTTCAGGGAAAGCATCACTGCCATTTTAATTTTTTTCTCCTGCTCAAGTTAGGTGAGGACTCCCAGAGGAAAGAATTTGCTCCTCTTAGAGGGAAGAATTTGCTCATCTTAGGGGAAGCAAATTCTTTCCTTTAAATAGAGTAACCCCCATATGGAAAAGTGTCTTTGCCAGGGAAAGTAATTAGGAAGTTAGCAAAGTTGTTCCTCTTTGTCAAAATGGTGGCTTATGTTGAGGTGTACCCATTCACATTAAGCAATGCAGTATCTTAAACGTTTGCAGCTAAACAAATGCAGGTTTGGTAGGAAAAAAGGGGTGACAGGTCAGTATTGCAAGAGTTATGTCACTTTGTAATTCTTACAATTACATGTATTATGACTGATAGTATATACGCTGTTAAATCAAATCCTCTTAGAGCTTTCAGTGGATCCTTTAAATACTTTGCAAATAGGTTACAGACATATTGAAGATGTTGATGCTGAAAAAATATTTTCAACAAATATACAGGGTTTTGAACTTAGCCAATTTCAGCTCTCCGCATATGTTCAATGTAGCTTTTAGTGGATCTTTTTACAATACCATGCAGATTTGTTAAAGTGTTAAAGACATATTGAATATATGCATGAAGAAGTTTAATACGGAAAAAATATTTTTTGTTTAATTGACAGGGTTTTGAACCTGGCCATTTTTCTGACCCCTGCATGTTTTAAATAATAGTTGATACATGTACTTGTAGTGCATACTTTGTAAATTCAACTTCTCTTAGATCTATCATTGGATCTTATGAATACTTTGTTGATTTGTTACAGACATATAGAAGATGTGCATAATGAAGTTTGATGCTGAATAAATTATTAGAATTTTGTCTTAAAGATTTTGGTTAAAGTTTTATATTTATGTAGACATAATTTCACAGTGCCACAATGGAGTCAGTTGATACTAATGCTTGGACTGATCTTAGATACTGGTTCCATGGCACTTGCCCTTTCAGTATTGCCATTCCATCTGTTCGATATTATGTATTATGGAAATGCTGTTGAAAGGGCTGCGGTTAACTCCCAAGTTATTCCGTCCATCTATCCATCCATCATGCATGCTAGGTCTGATTTTACGTATGCTTTTAGATTACACTGATCTATAGGCTTGTCTGCTTGTCCAAGCTTAGTCAGGTTTGTGTACATGTATGTGTAACTGTTAGGGAGAAACAGTCCAGTTTAATGCAATTCTTCTGTCTCCAGAGAGGTGCCGTGGTCTAGTGGTTAGAGTGACTCAATAACAATGCACAAGGTTGCTGGACAGTCATGAACTCAAACCCGGATCAGGCCATCCGGCGACTGGCAAACTCTGTCAAGCCAGCAGTAAATGGATACCTGTTTCACATCAAAGATGCATAAGGCAGTGAATGAAGAGGCATGGGCTCCACCTTTCATATGCTGTGCCCAAGATACAGTGGGCCTCTAACCCCCACTGCCGCTACAGCCAGTAGGCTGTTAGAGATCTTTACCTTTTCTTTTCAGTCTTCCCCACTGCCTTACTGCTAAAGGCCCATTCTCATTGTTTCGGTTTGGCATCCCCGGTAAGTCCCAGTTCGTGATCTGGGGGTAACCTTGTCAAACCAGGAGAACAACCCTGGCAGCACCGTAAACATCCTGGATGCTGCGGGATGAACCCTGTTGATCGCTAACTGTTCTGGTTGTTTTAAAATTTTAATACAACCGGGAGTCACCAGAAAAGATATCAAGAACCAGCTTAATCCTGGGATTTCAGGGACAGGTCCGGGTTTCCACCCTCCCTCTACCATGATAAATTTAGCATTACGGTGAGCCTTTGGCTGGCTCAGCTCAGGAGCCCTGTTTCATACCGGTGGAGGCAGGGATTGGAACAAGCCCTGTTTTTACCTGAAAAATGGCAGTACACCTATGGTTAGGGCCAGTTGATCCCAGTTTTGTTAGGGACTGATCCGGTTCAATAGGGTTCATGTGGGATGAACCCGGCTCCACCAGGGTTAAAGATGGTGACCGTGTTGATCTGGCTTACTGCCCCGGTTGATCTGGCTAACTGCCCCGGTTGTTTTAAAATTTTAATGCAACCAAGAGTCACCAGGAAAGATATCAAGAACCAGCTTAATCCTGGGATTGTTGAGACAGGTCCGGGTTTCCACCCTCCCTTTACCATGATAAACTTTAGCATTCCAGTAAGATGTTGAACTCTGGCCTTTGGCCGGCTCAGCTCAGGAGCCTCGTTTCATACCGGTGGAGGCAGGGATGGGAACAAGCCCTGTTTTTACCTGAAAAATGGCAGTACACCTACGGTTAGGTCAGTAGATCCCAGTTTTGTTAGCGACTGATCCGGTTCAATACGGTTCATGTGGGATGAACCCGGCTCCACCACGGTTGCAGATGGTGAAGCTGCGGTGACATGGGGTGTAATGTCGCGGTATGTAACAAATTCTAGACCAGGGATACACCATGAGTACGTCGGTAATGTGAGAATGCTATTTATTTCTTTAGGAAAAAGGATCATCACGGTATACCTGCTTTTCTTCACTGGGCGATACCGGGACGAGCACTGTGACAGTGAGAATGGGGCTTAGGGTATGAACTGGAGAGAGGACAAGTGAAACCAAGATTGTAGACATATGAAGTTTCTACTGAAGTTTGCTTTATCTTTACAAGATTTTAGCTTTACAACAGCTTGATACTTGATCGAGTTTCAGTGTCCAGTCTTGAGCTTTCAATGTGTCAGTTAAGGTTAGCCTGAATTGCACACTCGTGCTTACAAATAAATTTTGTTTCAGCTCACCTCTTAAATTGTTCATTTAGCATTATTTGCCCTGAGCGAGATGTGGTATACAACAGTTGATTTCATGTTTAGGGGAGTTGAGCATTGAAAAAAGGTTGTGTGTATTGCGGGTTAAGTCACCAGTTAGGGAAGTTCCCCACCCCATTACCACTGCACCTGACTCGCGTTTTAACATGTTTTGATTAATCTAGCTGAAATTGCACAACCCGCAGGTTTGCACTATAATCACTGTGTGAGTCCGTCCGTCCATCCGTTATCAGTTAGCGAAAACCGTTATCAGTTAGCGAAAATGCTTATAACTCTTGAACCGCATGGGATATTTTAACAAAATTTTGCATACTTATACATGTCAACATTGTCTAACGACTAGCATGCATAACAACCTTATTTGATTGACGAGGCTTTGCTGAGCACAAGTTGAAAATTTACGGCCAACTACTGAAAATGCTTATAACTCTTGAACACCGTGGTAAATATGGTTCAGATTTTGTATGCATATGTATTTTAACATAGTCCAGCCACCGGCATGCAAAACAGTGACGAGGCTTCACCGAGCATCAATTTGGCCGGTCGAGCTCTTTTATTGAAAATGCTCATAACTCTTGGACCGCTTGGTATATTTGATTCAAATTTTGTATACTTATGTAATTTAACATTGCCCAGCCACTGGTAAGCAAAACAGTGACGAGGCTTCACCGAGCGTCAGTTTGGCCGGTCGAGCTCTTTTATTGAAAATACTCATAACTCTTGAACCGCTAGGTATATTTGCTTCAAATTTTGTATACTTATGTAATTTAACATTGCCCAGCCACTGGTATGCAAAACAGTGACGAGGCATCACCGAGCATCAGTTTGGCCGGTTGAGCTCTTTTATTGAAAATGCTCATAACTCTTAGACCGCTTGGTATATTTTGCTTAAAATTTTGTATACTTATGTAATTTAACATTGCCCAGCCGTGGTATGCAAAACAGTGACGAGGCTACACCGAGCATCAATTTGGCTGGTCGAGCTCTTTTATTGAAAATGCTCATAACTCTTGGACCGCTTGGTATAATTGCTTCAAATTTTGTATACTTATGAAATTTAACATTGCCCAGCCACTGGTATGCAAAACTTTTTATTGCACAACCCGCAGGTTTGCACTATAATCACTGTGTGAGTCCGTCCATCCATCTATTCGTTACCAGTTAGCGAAAACGCTTATAGCTCTTGAACCGCATTCTAATATTTTGATACATGTCAACATTATCTAACGACTGGCATGCATAACCGTCTTTTTTGATGGACGAGGCTTGCTGAGCACAAGTTGAAAATTTACGGTCACGTAGTGAAAATGCTCATAACTCTTGAACCCCGGGGTATATATGGTTCAAATTTTGTTTACTTATGTATTTTAACATTGTCCAGCCACCGGCATGCAAAACGGTGACGAAAGTCTAAACAGTATTGCACGACCCACAGGTGTGCACTTTAATCGCTGTGCAAGTCCATCAGTCTGTTTGTCCTTCCGCTGTAGTCAGTGAGTGAAATTGCTCATAACTCTTAACCACATGGTGTAGTTTGATAAAAATATGCATCATTCTACAAGAAATGACCAATTTCATTTCCATACATTCCTTCTGGCACCAGAAACTGATTATTCTACATTCACCATGGGTTGTGCACATTACCATCAGTTGATTTAGAGAGAGGTTAAAGGGGTCGTCATTTAATCATCAGACGTAATAAAATCTAGCAAGGGGGTATCTCGGTGGAAAAGGTTCCGCCATTTATACGGAGCGAAACTCGCTACGTAGATTTGTAGGAGCCCTGGTAGCCCCGTGAACTTATGATTCCGGGATCGATAGCCGCTTGAGGTGTAAATGAAGTCTCACTGCACTCAACATTTCATTATCACCACTTAGCGTCATGAAATTAGTAGAATAATGTTTAAAAGGACGTAAAAATCGCAAATCATCCGTCAATCCATACGGAGATTCGTTTGTTCTTGAAAAATATGAATTCTACATTGAGCAAAACAGTTTTCACTCAGCACTCAATTCAGTATTGGCTAATACAAGAATTGGCTGATAGCTGTCTAGTTTTACATGAAGAAAACGCCAGCAGTAAATTAATTTAGCTGATAACAACCAATTTGAACCGTACATAAATAAAATATTTTTTTATATGCCAACTGAAGAAAAATGTCTCCCCACTCGCGTACTGAGAGAACCGCAAACTCTGGCTTCTGATTGGTTGAGGTGGATTCGCGATTTTCGCGTTTTCTACGTCATTGGCAAACGCAAATGAGTGTCCCTGATTGGTTGATATTTTCTTCGCGAAATCTGAGTCAAAACGCGTTTTTACGGGTTTCAGGTAATCCGAGTTGATTGGCTGTTGGGAAAACGCGTTTAACGCGTGAGTACGCGCATCAACGAGTTCCGAAACGCGTTTCATACACACGCGCGAGGAACGCGTTCGAAACGCGTTCAAAACGCGAAAAGTGTACGGTTTTGCGCTGCCGGTTTTACGGAGCAACTCGATTGGTTCTTTCGAAAACGCGTTTCTAAATCGCAAAAACGCGTTCGTAAAAACGCGTTTCGAGCGCGTTTCGAACGCGAATTTCTTGCGAAGCGTGTGTACGGTTTTGCGCTGCCAGTACTCTGTATAGACATTAAAGATGCACTTTATTTCATAGTGATATGAGTGGTAGTTTTAAAGATACTTGGCCTGTTTTATTGACAGCAAATAGCCTATAAACAAATTTTTGATATGGACAACCAGAACAAGTTAAAGTAACATCAATTTGTACCTATTTTCTAGTTTAAATTTCAAAACAAGATAGAAAGCTAATTGGGCAGCTATACATGTGACCATATTGCTAGAAGACCACAAACAAGCGGTCATAAACAAGTAAGACTGAGGAACCACAACGTAAGTACCGCCTTGGAACGGTCGGTAATGGAAGACTTGAGTGGGGAGAGAGCGTTTAAACTAGCAGTACTCGACCGTCGGTTGCTGCAATGGTACGAAACAATTTGTTAGCTGTTTGGTCCGCGTGGAGGTTTCCTACACACCAATGAAAATCACAGGAAACAAAAATAATCACTATCAGAACTACATACTATTATGTACGGCTTTTGATGCTTGTTAAAGGCCCCATTGCTCTATCAGCATGAAAATTTTATCGTAAGGTATCGCTGCCAGCTTCCCCCCAAAGTTTCGTCATTGTAAATGACTGCGATAAGCCAAATTTAAACAAATAAAATATCCTTTAGCTTCACATAATAAAGGTTTGAAAAGTGAGCTGGGTCAATTTAGTTGGCAACTAAAATGACCTACTTTCGATTTCCTAAATTTGAATAAAATGGTAAAAATACAATGTACAGGCATGGGGTCCGATTTACAGTCCCGCTTTTGTTTACATTGTATCGCTCAGCGGGGAACCAGGAAATGAAATCTGTGTTTTGAGAAGCGAATTGTCTTTCTTCGAAAACATGTTCCCCATTCTTTTTACCAGTTATATGGGTTTCTTTATTCTCATCAAACCACATTTTAACATCGGACAAGAAGGTTCAAGCGTTTTTCGTAATGATTTTTGTGTTGAGACGTTTTTACCACTGTTAGGACTATGGAGATTTTAATGTTCATTGCTGAGGTAGTCTGTTATCGACAACGTTCTGTTCCGTTTTGTCGTTTACGCATCTCTCGGTGACTGAGGTGGGTGGTTCCTTGTAGATATGGCCTTTTCTGGGTATTTGTGCTGCGACAAGACAAAACCAACAAAGTGGCAAATGCTCCTAGCCAAGACATTAGATCAGGCTGGCATCACCGAGTCTGATAATTGTCTTCGCTGTCGGCATGGAGGTAGCTGAGACACTAAGCTATCTTCAGGTGCACAGCAAATACCGTGACCAGACTGGGCGGATGCCCAGGCTGATCTGAATCTTTTCTGTGCGCACATGTCAATTTGTTGGTTTCGTCGTGTCGCGGCTCATTTCATTGATCTTTAAACATCCCTGTCTTCTTGATATGGCTTAGAGATAGTATCCAGAATAATACTTTCCATAGGCTTTTGATTGAAAGCATTAAGGAATATGTTCCATTTGAAAGCTGCGACCGGCAGCATTTAGGATTTTATTCCGTCTTAGGTATACAAATGAAATGGTACTGTACTGAGATACTTTTATTATTGCAGTATGGGAATTTTCTATAATTGCGACCGTGTCATGACACGGTCGCATTCTGCAGTAATCTGTCAAAATCATGGTGTTAAAAGCTAAACGAGTTCGCTGAAGAACTTCCGGAATGCGGTACCTGTAAATACCAGAACCAACCAGAAATACCGCCTTCATGAAAACACCTCTTACACGCAGAGTAGAAGCACCAACTGGAGACTAATATCATGGGGAAACCTTTGCTGCATTTAATACTGATCAGTCAAAACATGATCTTTAAAGCTAAGCAAACGCCATGTTGATTTAAACCGAGCCCTTGGTACCCAAAAAGATAACATGGAAATAAGACACGAACGTCTAAAAAATGAGCATGACTTGTATTTGTACAACAGGACGCCGAAAATTTTAAGAGCATATCAACAAACGTGTATGACGCAGAGTGGAAGCGCCAGCTGGAGATAGTATACAGGGTAACTCAAGTAAGCGATGTGACACTTCTAATTTCAAACATGTGGGGTGCCAAGTAAATAAACAAAGACTTCACACGTAAATACGCGCTTCTCCCCTTGGAAGGGGAAAGATCTACAAACACGAATGAATGAACTTGAAAAAAATATTTATAGCAGACGACTTTATTTGCGATCAACATATCTCAGAGTTTACATCAAAGGCAATTAGGACTCTAGAAATTTTGCGATGCAATTTATACTTTGCACTTAGGTAAACAAAGCCTGCTGCATACGAAACATTGGCTAAACCAAAACTAGAGTGCATCATCTATTTGAGATCATCATCTTTAAACTCAGTCTTAGCAGGCTGAGAACGTCTTGAGAACAGCAGCTAGATGTACCTGTAGGCGATGGCGCAACATAAGTGGTGGTGATATGCTCTATGAGCTGGAGTGGCCATCCCCGGACGCTCAATTAGAGCAGCCATACTTAAACTTCTTTTTCAAGAAACACTCCGGTGCCATGTATCATGACAAGGACAAATGTCTGACCCGAGATACAGGGCTGATACAGGTCAGGACTGTTACAAATTAGAGTACCACGCAGCTCTCAATATCGTAGATGTCAGGTCTATAGCGATTCTGCAGTGGAATAGCTCCCCTCTTTTTCTGTTGAAGCAGTAGTATGACAAAAAACAACAACAAAAATCATTCTATCAATAATAAAAGCTGAACGGTCGCCAGCTATTGGAAAAAAGCTAAAACTTGTATAAACGAAAAGTAATTATCAGACTGTCATAAAATATTTACTAATGTCACGTAAACATGCATACAGACATACTTGTTTAGCAAAAGATCCTTTTATTCTCACTTTGTTCGATTTCTGTCCTTGCCGGTGTTTATCATTTCGCCAAAAACAATAATCTGTCGTCATCGTATCAGAGCGAGTTTTCATCGAATCATGCAAATACATCAGCAAATAATCACCTTGATTTTTATTACTCTTAACATAAAAAACTTCTGGTCAGATTTTAGCGCTAAACGGCACATTTGCACAGGGCAATTTATCATGTTTCTATAAAATAAGGGTCATGAAATGGTTCCTGATTAATGGCTTCTTACACTACTTTTAAAAGTAAGCAGGAAAATTCTCAGGCACTGACATAATTCAATCCAAGATCCCACCGAAGACACCAAGTGGAAAAAAAGACAACACAAAATTAGTCACCACCAAAGACATCTCCAGCGGGAGCAATGTAAACAGCCATTTTTCATGTAGGTGGTCACCGGGATAGCCTTAATTTCACAAACAATATATCAATAACAGGCATAACAACAAACAAAACATAAAACAACCAAGAAGAACCAAAACAGAACTTCCGCCTGGGACGGACAGTGATGAAATTACTAGAGGCCTTAAACGGTTTGTGGTCGACCAGCCCTGATTGAGTTGAGAATCGGAATCTTGGGTAGAGATTAAGCAAGCGAAAACTACGATTTAACCCGAACACCCATGCATTTTCACTTGTGTCATGTATGTCTTCTGTTTCGTGCGTTGATGTTTAAGGTTTACTTAGCTCTATCTACCACTATGATCACCTCGTTGCGGAAGAGAAAGCTAATTGCCTTAAATTTCGTCGTTTTACTGCATAGTATGCTGTATACGACTCTTCAATTGACTATGCTCAGTTACTGTGGCACTTCCTTTGCGCTTTTCATTTGCACACTTGCACATACAAACTACGGTGAATGGGTGCACTTTTAGGGGAAGAAACATTGTAATTTTAGTGTTGCATCCCATTTGTATTATTTCCATGAAGATTATATCTATTTTTCTGACGGTTTCGTTTCCAGGAACGCAAACAGAAAGTTAGAAAGCCGTGTGCCTTTCTTACATGCAAGTGCATATACACTTCACCATACATCATATACTATATAGAGAATATTACACGGTTGTTTTGATCCCAGCCCTGATCTCAGCCCGAGTTGACCGTATCGGCCCGAGCCCGAAGGGCGAGGGCTGATACGGTCCGAGGGCTGAGATCAGGGATGGGATCAAAACAACCGTGTGATGATCTTTTTATCATATACTTTCTTATAGAAATTGAACTTTTGTAAGAAATACTGCCATATATTTGTTCCAATAAAATTTGTCTGTTTTTTTTTCTTTTATTGGCTGAAAAAACATGAAGATGTTCGAGTCGGAAGATGGTGAGCCGGGCCGCCATTTTTCTTTCAGCTGGAAGTACAACTGAGCACAAAATGAAGAAAACACATCATAATTGTTTGGTATTTTAATCGTAAATGGCTCAGATTACAAAATAAAACTTACCGAGAATGGTTTTCTGGTTTTAGAACAAACTACGAAGCCTCTCGTGTCCACTTTCAGCCAGTCGACGTGCGGCAATAAAACATGGCGGCAGGCGTCTTTTAGCTCGCTGAATTGTTTTGATGACGTCAGCGGCAATACTTGACGTTAGCGCCAAAATTGAGGGCCGATACAAGGGCTGAGATATTTCTGTCCCGCCCTGCACGTGAGGTGATCTCGGCCCTACACCTGACTTTTTGACAACAGGGCTGGACAGCGCTTTCTGACAGGGCTATAATGGGTGGGCCAAATATGTAGTATCAAGGGCAATACTAGTGAAAGTATATGATAAATTCGTTTCTTGCTTGTGTTCCTTGCTTCCGAGGGATCTTTTTTGAGAATACTACACTGTAATCTACTAGCCTCTTGCAATGAAGCTGCTGAGTTATTTGATCAGAAGAGATGTAATGCTTTGCAGAGAAATCTATGCTGAAATACGGAGTTACATCCCGTTCTAAACAAGACTAAAGAATATTGTTATTGATTATGGGCTTTAGGGTGAACTCTTTGTAATCCGGCACTATGGCCTAAACACTAATTGTGATGAATGGATACTTTTTAATCCAAGATCATGGACACAATCAAACCAAGTCATGCGAAAGTGTGCTGTACTGTGTGTGCAAACAGCGGAGTTGTATAATAGCTACTGATCAGGGTTTGCATTTCACGTCCTTTTCTTCTTGATATAGTAAATGTTGAAATGGAAGATGCTGTTGGGACTGCGCTAATTCGCAGGCTGGTGGCAAATGCAATAACTTGTTGATAAATACATGTACCGATCTACTTCGTAAACTGTTTCGCGAGCAGACACACGCGCTTGATGTAAGATTTACATAGCATTTTTGTTCGCCACCTGACTCATATGTGAGACATCGCAGCAAAACTCACTATGATGAAACATAGTTGGGGTCTCGATAATTATCCGAAAACAACGAAAAAATGAAAATACTAGCACTTTAATGAAACATTGTTGGGGTCTCAATGATTATCTGAAAACAAAGGAAAAAGGGAAATACTAGCACTATAATGAAACATAGCTGGGGTCAATGATTATCTAAATCAGATAATCATTGAGACTTCAGCTATTTTGTGTAACAAAGAAAACGAAAATACTAGCAGGACAGCTTTTTGGCCAACCAAAACGTTGCGATAAGGTGCAAACCATAAATACATGAATGTAACAAATTTTTGGATGAAATTGTTATTTAGTCTGAGGGCATCGCTCTTCATGATCCAAAGGAAAGCAATGCGAAATTTGTCACATAACATATAAGTTGTTGTTACATGTAATTATCTTTTTCGTAATGGGTTATACAGATATACTTTCAAGCATTCGGCAATCTTGTTATGACAGAAATGTATCAAAGTCATGTAAAATGACAGTAAGTCTGAGTTTCGACAAACCATGTTGATGTCAGTTTTCGAGCCAACCGGTTATACCTGGAAATCAATTCTGAATGTCAATGATAAAACTTAGAGAAATGCGGTTGAATGTTTGTTCAGAGTGAAAGTAGTTTGAGCTGATTGTAATGTTGAATATCTGAATATCCTGACAAGAACCAATATATGGAGTGGTTGATAATTATTTTCACACTTTCTTTATTTTTTTCTTATTATCTGACACCGAGACTCGTTTAAATGGTTTGAGTAAGTGTTTATTGTCATCAGACATGCATATACCATAATTTCGGCCTTCCCAAAGTAAGGTGTTGATCTAAACTTATCGTAAAATTCTAAGTATTGGGTCATATAGTTCTGAGCAATGAGTACATACCCAGAGCAATCTGACTGTAGGAGCAGTCTGTTCAGGGCCTAAACTGTTAGCTATTCCATCTGCATCATTTGGAATTATTCATGTATGGTAAAAACCAAACTATGTCAGTTTAGGACGCTTACAGAATATATTTCAGGTATCCTGTTTCTTTGTCGTTTTTTACGTCACAACACGTGGAAAAGTATCTGAAAATGATGACTGAGTGCCGCACAGAGACAGTTTGCTCTTAGTCTACACTACTTCATGAGCCATTCTTGCCAAATACTATAGACATAAGGTGCCATGGGTAACGTATATAAACGTTAGTTTTGCACGCAGACAAACACTTTAGCATCATGAGACTAAATATAACGGGTTTACGAGCTCCCTCTTCAACTGTCCCAGTGACACTGAAACATTTATATAAAGCTGTTAGGCATACTCCAAACAAAGCTTAACGACAAGGACCTTTCGATTACTACATGCATGCACAGATGATAAAACGGATTTGTATGAAGGAGATTCCCTACAACTATGAAATTTGCTCTGGAGGAACAGTCTTTTTCAGACTGTTCCTCCAGAGCAAATTTCATAGTTGTAGGGAATCTCCTTCATAGAAATTTAGCCTTAGCAACAGCATAGCAACCACTTAAGTCGTTTTATAAGTACGGCCCCTGTTTTCTATTTTATATTACAACACATAACAAAGTAAGCAGCTATATGCATTGTTAGTGACCATATTGCTAGCGGGTCAAACACAAGAAATGAAACTTTAAATAACAACAACAAAAGTTCCACCTTGGAACGGTCAATAATAGGTTTCTGGAGGCGGGGACTTAAAGGCAGGATTTCTGAACCCCCCCCGCCCCCCCCCCCCCCCCCCGGTAGAGGATTAGCTACCTGTATGAGGCAGTAAGTGGGCGTGGCTTAGCTACTGTGCAAATTAGACCACTGTCCTGTTTTAGCCAATAAGAGCTGTCAATACTTTCACAGGTAAATACCCCAGCAAATCAACAGCCAATCAAATAAGAGATAAATCTACAGGAGCTACTGTAGATGTTTACCCTTTGGTGGCTATTGGAAAACTAAGAATAGGTAGATAATTTTGCCTTGTATAGTCCACTCCTGCTTTCAGCTAGTATTACTGAATCCAAATCATCACTCTCAGCTTCTACAATGGTTCGAAACATTTAGTTAGCTATTTTGTCTGCGTGAAAGTTTTGAAACCCATACATGAACCAGGAACGGGAACAAATCACTGCTGAAAATATGATAAACACGAGGACCCGACAGAAGCACCGTATATTACAATGCCTGTAGATGTCTTTCAAACAGCACCACTGAAATACTGGAGCAAAACAAAAAAAAATTGAACCACCTATGACCAAGCAACAGAGCAAGCAGTTTTCCACCCATGAGTTTAATTGATCGCGGGTTTCACGATATATTCTTTCGCGTTAAAATGTTTATAGTATATGTTTCATGCTGTATATAGGTATGCCACCGATGTAATAAGACAAACGTTATAAGACAAGCGTACGCCTTATTTGTGATTATAGGATCAGTTTGGAGGATACCTAAGCCGATCGGATGTCCCTCAGTTATCTTGGCGAGACTCGGCTCAGTCTCAGTGGTGAGCTGTTGAAGTTGAATAAAATGGCTATTTATGTATCCCAAATGAAAAATATATGGTTATGTAAAACACACCTATTGCAGCATGAAATTGGAGTCTTACATTCCACCAAGAATGCTTTTAAAGTAACACGGAGCCTTTGCTTGACTTATCATATTGGATCTACACACGCAATTTCCAAAGGCATGTATGTAAACAGATTTTATTGCAAAGAAAAAATCAATCAAACCAATAACAAACAGTATCCTTTTGCGGAGTAATCTCAATGGATATTTTTTTTCAACAATGCCCTAACAATGTTTCTTAATACAAGTTCAGGTATATAATCAATCGATTCACCAAAGGTTTGGGTTTTTAATATGGAATGATTAATGCGATGACCAAGAGTCATAGAGGAGAAATGTTTATTTGTATGAATGTGCTTATGTATTTATACTAATGCTGTATTTGAAATGCCAATGCTTAACAATGTTAAGTTATGCAAAACTGGCTTGACAATAGCTGTGCTGTGTAAACTGTGATGCAAAATTGTCTTGACAATAGCTGTTCTGTGTGCATGTAATGATTGCATTTGCCTATAGGCACATGCATTTGCATAAACCCGAAGAAAAAATGCTTCCTCGTAAAACCGGCAATATTAGCATTGTCGTTATAGAAATGTTACGAGTAAATTAGAGTTTTCACACTTAGACAATTCACTATATGTTTGATGCAAACCTTCATACGGGTGTTCAATAGTTTGTATTTCCAAGTTTTAAGTTTGTCAATGTCACATAAACTGTACCGCGAATGCACATTTAATATTACGTGCAAAATGCCTTTATAAACAATTCAAGATACTTGTATTCTTGGAATATGGATAATGGCTATTACAGTTAGCGAAGTGTAATGGTTACATTTCTAACCACGAAGACATAGAATGGGACATCGTTAAGAATATTCAATCACATATAATGCCATGACCAGTTATTTCAGGGCTTTTTCCTCATTAACATCAAGGCTCCTAGATAAATATTTCTTCAAAACCGGTAAGTTAATTGTGGTCAGGATGTTAGACCTTTCTTATTAGTGTCTCTACACGCTTTCTCTTTTAATTGTACAATTTCTCATTGTTCAGCCCACTTTCCAAAACATTCAATGTGGGTTTTTCGGATTTGAACGGATGTTTCCCTGTTTCTCAGGAATAATAGCAGTTCCGAGAAAATCACTTGCAATCTAGCTGTCTTAATTAATACTTGTTTATATTGAGAATAAGATTGGCATTCATGTTTGTCGAAACCTTTTTAAATGGTAAAATGTAAGAAGCTGGCATTTACATACAAGTAGCCACTGCAAATGCTTGTTATAAAGACATCAGCGTAAGCGTAATGTAATTAAACAACAAAAGGCAAAGGTAAGGTTTTCCCAAAACTTAATCACCGTAGGGGATGTTGGGGTTACAGGCCCACTGTATCTGTAACAGAGCATATGAAAGACAAATTTCATCCCTCTCCTTCCGTTGCAGTATCCTTCATCCTTCCCTGATTCCGAAAAGGCACACATTTACTGCTGGGTTGACAGTCTTTTACGGTCGCCGACTAGCATAAGGCATGTACTTCGTCAAAGTACAGTTATACCCCAGCAGTCTGTCATAATATATAACAGGAATATTGGAATGTTCAAAAATAACAAATTTAGAGAAATGACATCTAATAGTCCAAAAATACAGGGAACCAAGATCGTTTACTTAGAATTCCCAATACACATGGATTATGTCGAAGAACATGCCAGGCAATGAGCTAAGCAAGAAGCCGGAAGTAGAGGCGCTTTGTCGAAGAACATGTCAGGCAATGAGCTAAGCAAGAAGCCGGAAGTAGAGGCGCTTTGTCGAAGAACATGCCAGGCAATGAGCTAAGCAAGAAGCCGGAAGTAGAGGCGCTTTGTCGAAGAACATGTCAGGCAATGAGCTAAGCAAGAAGCCGGAAGTAGAGGCGCTTTGTCGAAGAACATGCCAGGCAATGGGCTAAGCAAGAAGCCGGAGTTAGAGGCGCTTTGTCGAAGAACATGCCAGGCATTGAGCTAAGCAAGAAGCCGGAAGTAGAAGCATTTTATAAAGTGGTTAAAGCTATACTTTTTATATTATGCCAGACCTTGCCAAGCTCTGAGCATTCCGTGTCAAAGAAAGAATTTGATTTTTCCCGCACAACTTTGGATCCAAAGTACAAAAAAGCGATGTTCGACGGGTTCAGCCTGCGCTTGAATTAATCCAGACTCGTAACGGCAATAACAGAAGGGCTTCTAAATTGTTGTGGCACTGCGTAACGTACGTATGGTGTAAATCAGATATGAATCCCCAAAAAGAAGAGAGAGAAAAAAAGAGAAAAAAAAGAAAGTCAAAAGAAACTTGTCCGATTCTGCCTTACACAATTACATTAATTGTATTTCAAGTCAGAAAACGATGTTTAACAACTGAAAAGTTTAATTACAGTAAATCGACATAACAAAGTCGGATTTTTCAACCGTTTGGCGTTCCATTCACAAGTAAATGGTTGGTCAAGATAGCGTCATATAAGCTCGCCGCCTCGTATGATTAACGCTAACGTCCCGTCTTACACGCTATGATGTCGACGTTTACTAAACTGGGCCCCTAATTGCAATATAACATCCTATATTTAATCTTGCGATTCGAATAATGGATTGTATCATCAGATTTATGATTTAATTTCCCATTGTCCACTGCGCAGTTGTCTCACTGGATGTGTTTTTACTTCGTTTGCCATTCAACGTCGTGTGTGAGATGCTGAACTTGAGATATCATATGACGTCGCTGTTATTCATTGGATATCTTCGTGTCATAAAAATCGTGTGATCACACGTTTAATAACACTTTGGCGTGTACACGTAACGTCACTGACCACGACCGTGTCAACAATGCGTTTTCTTACCGAAATAATTTTAATTTTGAAGGCGATAAAATTCCATTTTAAAGGGTCATATGATAAACAGAATCTTACAATCGCGGTCATTTTATATGGAATTTATGAAACTCACCGAAGGCTCATTTCATAAAGTTCATATGAAATGACCACGAGTGTAAGATTCTCTTCGTATCAGTTTCTGATCATTGTTTTTTATACACTATGTTTTTATACACTATTTTGCAATCAGATGCATGATTAGTGGTCTTTTTCTTGCGTCATGATGTCACAGAAACTGAGCCTTTGTTGGAAACATACATTAACCACCAGGTGCCCTAATAAGACAGAAGAATGTCGATAGGTGATCAGTTCTGTAAATACACTAGATATCTGACACCGATACATATTATAGTATGAATTTCCTTAAATATGGACAATTTTATTTTACTTTCCATCGATAAGTCACAATCGTGCTGCTGGAATGGCAAACAGTGTAGATCCTTATCCCAATGCGCAAGCCCCTGTTCAGATTACTCACAGCAGCACTTTGAACTGGGATTGATACATACATACCGATACATAGATGCAAGACGGTAACTGTTCAGTGGCTTTATAAATGCGATGACTAAAATGATACTAGGCACATTACATTTGTCCCCAGGCAGCCTGAGAAAACATAAAATTGAAAAAGAAGTCGGCGAATGTGACGTGTTTTTAAAGTGCCTGTAAGTCTGGCTGTGCCAGAAAAAATCCTAATATCTGTGAATAGCTGTGGTAGGTTAGATGACACCTTTAGTTCACTGATACCTGCAAAAACCAAACTCTAAGTAACTGCGCCTAATATTCGTTTGGAGGCAGATTTAAATGAAACTGCTTTGGTATATATTTCTGATGGTGGTCAACCCTATCTAAACAGTATCAGATACTTAAACCAGTGCAATATTTGTTTCAGTCAGAAAGTCAGTGTTTTTACTAAAGATTGAGCATCTGCTGTCATTGATGATATTGTGTCTGTTGCGGAGGAAGAGCAGAAACTAGAAGCCCAAGTTGAAAGTCTTGACTTTAACAAGTCCTGCACAAGGTATAAAATGGAGGTAACTGCTGAGAAGATCAAACTGACAGCAAGCAATGCCAAAAGCATTCAAAGGAAGATCAAGGTAAATGCCAGAAGTTGGGACGGTTACAAGCTTCAAATACCTTGGAGCAGTTGTCTCTGATGATGGTCGAAACCGTAGGTTCTTTCAAGGATTTCAGTAGCCACTGCAGCTGTGACAAAGCTGAAGCCAATATGCAGAAATCTGTTTGATCAAAAATGAAACTGATGCGCTCCCATTTCATATGCCTATTTCTATATGCCTGTGGGTCTTGGACTTGTACAGAGTTAGAGAAAAGAACGCAGGCCCTTGAGATGTGATATGAGATGCAACCGAATTCATACAAGGACCAGAAAGATCCAATCTGATATTGAAAGTATGACAAACTCCTGACCTTGGTCAAGAGTATGGAAACTGAGGTGGCTAGGCCACAACTCAAAGTCGTCTGGTTAGCAAAGTCGATTTTACAGGGCACGATGAAGGGAAAAAGAAGGAGCGTTTTAAAAGAAGAAAAAGTGGGAGACAGATATGAAAAGCGGAAAAAATGAGATTTTGGTGAGCTGGACTCCATTTTCAAGGTAACAGGATATTAAATGCTGTTTAATCTATTGACACATGTTTGGACTTAACTTGATAGATTATATAAACATACAATGATATGAGTGGATGGGAGCACATTTATGGAGGGTTATATTAGATGGGAATGGTCTGATAGGGGGACATCTGTTTTTCTCTAAAAACGTTTCTATTTATATTTTTATGTTTGTCAGTAGAAGGATTTGCTGACTAACCGTGGACAGAGGCTTCATGAAGCTAAAATTCTAATTCAAATAAACAAAAGATAATCAAGTATTTTGCACGTTTCGTTAAGTATTATTACCCAGGTTATAGAAGTAAAAGACATTTTTGAACATATATCGTTTCAGTAAATATACTTATACAGCAATGCATTCCTTTTCTAAGAACGACACGTACATCTAGTGCATAGCCATCGTAAGAAGTTATTTTAAGATAAATGAAATGGGATTATGGAAAAGATGGTATGCCACTAACAACCATCTTTACCCTTCCAGAATTATTGTTGTCACAGATACGACTCTGGTAACATCTATCAGTCGATTTTAACGCTGCTGTTTTTAGCTCCCATGGAATTTATTAAGTGGATAAGCCATAGATTTTCACTGACATCTTCCTTAAATAATATAATCTGAAGGGTCTGACGTGACAGATAAAGCTGTTAAATATTGGTTTGTGTGGTTGTGATATTCTTCATTTATATTTATTGCTAAGTAAATATTGATATTCCAGAGCTCTAGATATGAAGGGATACTGAGGATAATTTAAATAATATTATATATCATATTATAGTTTTCTTATTCCTGAATGAAAATCTATGTTGTGACCACTGATTAGAACCGTCTCGGTAAGACGGGTCTAATGAGAGCTTACAACATACGTTTTCATGAAGAAATATGGAAACCTATTCCCAAATTATTCCTGTTACCCTTTCTTATCTGAAGAACTGGTATTCTTAAGAACTTTAAATCACTTCAAGCGTTCTAGTTCTTACGTACTTTTAAATGAATAATGATCAGTTTTTCAGTAGCGTATGCAAGTTTGCAAAGCAAACATCTACATTAACACAGTCTGGAACACCTTGGAGGTGAGGGTTTCATTTCACAATCCATTTTACTTACGGCTTCATTACGTCATATATTATTTTACAAATCTGTTCATAACTTCACCCGGGCTTAACTCTAAACATGGCACCGGAACTTTTATCTAACCAAATCCTAGCTCGAAAACCTTACCCATACTAACTAAAGGCATAAAAATATGCCGTAAGTCCAACTTTGACATAGGTTTAAAAAAGAAAAATCTTTACCTGTACGCGGATTCTAAGTTCGAATGCTACACTACCTAACAAATAAGTGATTTACTAGCTTATAAATGCATGGAAAACACGAAATTTGGTAGAGTCAGGGTTTAAGAATCTAAATGGTTGGAGTAAAAGTCTAAACGGCAATTTATTAACGGTAGCGCACTCTTGATTCCTTTGACGCCTAAAATTACCCCTTCATGACTTAAACCAATGCAGGAAAACTATCGAATTTCATTCTGCAAAAAAATCACTGCGTGACGCAGTAACCAATTACATGTACTAACAATTTTGGTGACGTTTTATGACTTTCCTTGATGTAAGACGGTGCAACTTTTCGTTGTCGTAACAAAATCGTCAGAAAACGTGCATCCATATATGCAACACTCATGAATATTGGCCATATCATGCACGCGCAGACAGAAAGGCTAGGAAAAACTAAAGAAAAACATCCGACCTTTTCATAAAAAAATTATACTAGGATTTAAGACAAGAAGAACGTCCACGAAAGAGATACCATTGCGGAGTTTGATCAGAATGTTTTATGAATAGTCTCATCAGGATAAATAATGTTTACTATGGCCCTTCTGGTGCACGTTTATCTGTAAGAAAGAACCCCCCTACCCCACCCCCCACCCCACACACAAAAAATGAATAAATAAATAAAATGTTATCTACGTAAGTGGTTACTAAACATAACCTAAAACATGCCTATGCTTTGGCATTTTTTATAAAAGAACAAAACCGTAAGAAGACAGCAGAGAACTTACTGAACTAAGACATTTTAAAAATGTCTGCAATATAAAGAATAACAATAACATAAATGTTTTTTTTTTTGACTAGAAGATACAATATCTGTTTTAATCTGTGTACCTCCCAGTCAAAATAGTCTGATTTCCGTAATAGTGAAAACTTCGCTTGTCACGATGATATAGGGTGTCGCAGTACTTTTCCATATATTGACCGCGTATGAGAAAGAGCCATTGTGCACTTGCGAAATTAAAAGACATAGGTCAGCCCGTGCCATCGCTATTTCTGATCAGAGTATTTCCTGCTTAAACAAACAAAATTTGAAGTCTGAGAAGCCGGGGAATGGAAAGCGCGCGTTATTTTCAGGGCGTGTAGATTCAAAATATAAAGAGCGCCTAGTTTTGAAAGACTGTAATAAGGTAAAATATGCGGCGGCACAGCTCATGTGAGTCGTGACATGACAAAACTAACAAAGGGACATGTGCGCCGTGCGAAGACTCAGATCAGCCTGTGCATCCGCCCAGACTGATCAGTCTTCGCTCTGCGCTTAAAATGGAGCTTTGGTTCTAAGCTAAATTTATGTGAACAGCGAAGACTCTAATCAGACTGGGCGGATGCCCAGGCTGATCTGAGTCTTCGATCGGCGCACATGCTACAGTGTTGGTTTTGTCGTGTCGCAACTCATGAAAATGTGCCTGATAACAGATTTCGTATGGCACAGTTGTCAGGTAATGGATGCTGTAAGAAAATGTCTGTCGGAGGTCGGAAAATAAATGACAGAATACCTAAATGTATCAAACTGGATTATACACAGTTTGTTTAGTGCACCGCTGGAAAAGGAAAAGCACAGTGCTATTTAGATATGTAGAGTTTAGCTCTTTTCTGATGTCTGCGGCTGTACCGCCTCGCAGACCGTCTTGATAGGTGTGTACACGGAAAGGTGAGGATGTGTGTCGCCTTTCAAGACCGGAGAACCACGAGGATGACCTCACTCACATTCAAGTACAGCTCAGCAGTTTTAGCGCTGGCCTGCTGATCTAGCGGGTTCGGGCCGCGATGGTGAAAGAAATCTTTCCAAATGAAAATGGGATTCCATTGCACACAGCCTTTCATTACCATCCTCTCATTTTCCTAATTTGACTGTAAAAAAAACAGTTAAAAAGGGCGTAAAATTGCAAGACTGACATCCTTTTGTCTATTTAGTGTAATTATGACCCCTCATGTCTACGGGTGCCTCAAAACCAATTTCATAGGCAAATCCTTTACGTATCAGTATTAAACCGCGTGTTCCCTCACAGGCCAAATTTTAACTTTTATTTTTTGACAGTTTTCTGGGTTGCAACGATTAAAATGTACAGCTTATTTATTGATGTAGCTAACCATTTTGTATGTGTCGAAAATATGTCCTTCATACCGTTGGCACCTGGCCTTAAATGCCTGAGAAAATAAAAACAACGCGAGAAACTAATATTTTGGTAGAGTCAGGCTTAAATAATCTAAATAGTTGGAGTATATGTCGAAATGGCAATTCATTAACAGTAGCGTACTCTTGATTCCTTTGACATATAACACAGCATAAAATTACCCCTTCGATCAGTTCAGAATATGACAAACCAAATCAGGAAAACTATCGAATTTTCTCCCGCAAAAATCACTGTTGTTGACGCAGTTACCAATTACTATCAATTTTGATGACGTTTTATGACGTTCTTTGATGTAAGACGGTGCAACGTTTCGTTGTCGTAACAAAGTTGTCAGAAAACGTGCATCCATATATGTAACACTAATGAATATTGGCGATATCATGCACACGCAAACAGAAAAGCTGAGAGAATCTAAGTACAAACATCCGACTTTTTCATTAAAAAATGAAACATTTATTACTAGGCTTTAAGACTAGAGGGACTGTCTCACACCTTAAGTTTTCTTATGGACAACTTTCCATATTTGAATGGCACTATTTGGCATTTGCAAACGGAGTTGATGTCTCAGTTAGTCCGATGTGTTAGAGCCTGTTTTAATTACCAAGACTTTATTGAGATAGGGAAGCTACTTACCAGTAAATTGTTAACACAAGGTTATCGCAGAGCCAAGTTAGTAGTACAATGGGAGACAGCATGAACAATACTTATTTCGATTTTGATGGCCACAGCCGACACATTGTACCAGGACTTTAATTCCCCTTAAGTCTTACCTCTGATAGGCAGGGTGGGTATACTATAATAGCCAGGTGATGCTTACTACTCTCGAGCACCTGATCACACCTGCTGTTTGAAGTCAGTGTCTATGTAGCATAGTATTCTGGTTGTGACATGTTTCAGTGGGTTATAATTTAAACTTTGACTACTTCTGTTTTCAGCGGTTCGGAATGTTATTCTGAATCGAAATAGTTCAGTTATAATTTGATGATTACGAAGCCCCTGTTTAGAGTAGATTTATTACTCGCTCTCCGTGGTCGTTTTATACACCTTACAGATGACATCTGCGAGAATTCACCTATCTCTTGATTTCCTGAAGGCATTGAGTTTTTAAGATAATAAAATCATAATACTCGTCAGACCTTGTTAATAGTTTTAGATTCAGCAATGCTTTATACTTGAATCACGACCTTCTATGGCAACAAGATCATTCATCACACAAGTATTAACTTTTATTGTAAATGTTCTGAAAATTGGGACACGTAAACAATTACCATAATTTTCTGAGATGCTAAAAAAAATGAGCCGCGACGCGAGAAAACCAACAATGTGGTCGTGCGTCCAGCGCAGACTCAGATCAGCCTGGGCATCCGCCCAGTCTGATCAGAGTCTTCGCTGTCCACATGAAGGTAGCTTAGTCCCTTGGCTACCCTTAAGTGCTTAGCAAAGATTCTAATCAGACTTGGTGGATGCCCAGGTTGATCCGAGTCTGCGCTGGGCGCACAACCACATTGTTGGTTTTCTCGTGTCACGGCTCAAGTGTTTTTACATCCAATAATGCGTCCAAAAGATGAAGACAGAAAAGCAAACAGTGTAAATCTTGGTCAGACTGTTCTTGGCGGTCCAGTCTGTGTCTGTACTGCTTGTTCACAATATCCACAGTCATTTTATAAGAAACAACATTTCATTTGGAACGTAGAACAGAAGGAAATACATAATTCCATACATAAAAAGCAAATCGCTAAAGGACCTCTGACAGTTTCCATGCAAATTGGCCTATTTTTCGACAAATTACCGCAGCTTTCTTGGGAAGCCAAAAATAAAAATCTCAGCATTAACATGAAGACTTAATATCCATTTTGAAGAGGTTTTAATATCGCTTTTGAACAATTATTACATCTGCATACTAACTCTCACTGATTCTCGCAAGAGGGGTAAGTTAGATTTTCAGTCATCCTAAATACATTTTTTTTCGCTTTTTCTTATTTAATGATTTTATTTTGAAAATATGCTTAAAACGATGGAAAACTCTATTTCTGCTCATAGTATGCAATAATATGTAAATAAAAAGTAGGCAAGCCTTATTTTTAGACACAGAGGGTTTAATTACCCCACCCACTTTTCAGTTTTTTAGCTGTAGACTATCTTCCCCCCCCCCCTGCCTCAGCTGGCCACTCATATATAATGTGTATATTGACAGTACACCAGTACACATATTCATGCAAAGTGGCTTGCCGAGAGACGGGGAGGGGGAAGCATCTTCATAAAACTTTTCCTATTTTCCATACATTCAATAGTAAAAACTTGCTTTATTCATGCAAAGTGGCTTGCCGAGAGACGGGGAGGGGGAAGCATCTTTATAAAACTTTTCCTATTTTCCATACATTCAATAGTAAAAACTTGCTTTTTACACCAAAAATCTAAGTCTGCATATGATATAATTGAAAAAGTATTTTTGTGCCAATTATAGGGAGTTCAGAGCAACAAATTTCAATACAAAAATTGAAGTATACAGAAAGTTCATTTTCCCCCATTTTATAGGTAAATCTACATTACAACTGTCAGAGGTCCTTTTAACATCTAATCTAATGTCGAATAAGTTTATCTGCTATTCAGATATGTCTGAAATGTTGACGGAAGAGTTATCATCGCGGAGTCTGATCAGAATGCTGCCTTGTCCAGATCTACAAGTTTACTGAGGCAGCACAACCATATATTTATCTGAAAGGAAAAGGTTACCGTCTTAAGTGGTCGCAAAACATGAACCCATACAAGCCTATGTCATGGTAATGTATATTATACCATAAGAAGACAGCAGAGAACATAATGAATTTAGACATTTTAGAAATGTCTGCAATATGAGATTAGCAATAACATAAAGGTTATTTTGACTGGAAGGTACAATATCTATTTTACTGTGTGTACCTTCCAGTCAAAATAATCTGATTTCCGTAATGCTAGAAACTTCGCTTGTCATGTTGATATAGGGCGTCGCAGTACTTTTCCATATATTGACCGCGAATGACAAGACGTCCTTGTGTACTTGCAAAAATATAGAGATATGGGTAACCTGTGCCATTGCGTTTTCTAATCAGAGTATTTCCTGTTTAAAAGAACAAATTCTGAAGTCTGAGAAACACGAAGAATGGAAAACGTGGTTTAGTTTCAGTCTGTGGAGATAAAAATATGTCATGCGCGTGGTTTTGTCGCAGACTGCAATAAGGTAACATTTTGCTGCAGCACAGTTCATGTGAGCTGCGACACGATAAAACTAACAACGTGGCATGTGCGCCACGCGAAGACTCAGATCAGTCTGGGCATCCGCCCAGTCTGATCAGAGTCTCCGCTTTGCGCTTAAGATGTAGCTAAGGTACGTCCATGCGGACAGCGAAGGCTATGATCAGACTGGGCGGATGCCCAGATTGACCTGAGTCCTCGATGGCCGCACTTGCCACAATGTTTGTTTTGTCATGTTGCTGCGCAGGCTATTGTGTCTGATAACAGGATTCGTGATGTAATGTATAGCACAGTTGTCAGGTAATGGATGCTGAAGAGAGCGCCAGTTGGAGGTCGAAAAACAAATGACAAAAAAACGTAAATGTCTCAAACTGAATTATACACAGTTTTCAGTGCACCACAGGAAGAGTACAGTGCTGTTATTAGCTATTTCCTGATGTCTGCGGGTTTTTTTTTTTATTGTTTTTTGCCACCCAGTAATTAATTTTTCACACAATACACCCTTCGATCTACACCTTCCTGTTTTTAGCCTATCGACACAATGTAAACTAAACTTCATATTCAATAGTTGACCATAATGATTATTTTATAACCCATCTGTTGCGAATCAATTAATTTTATGATTATTATAGCTTTAAGCACATAAATTCGTTTCATTTTCATGTCAAGAGCACTACTACATGTTTACAAACTAATTCTCATTGTCACGCAGACAATAAAGCCTCTTCACATTTTACCGTTAGGGTGGAAAATGATCGATGAGGTCATGGTTCTTGGGCAGACAAATTCAACTTAACCTATTAAAATATAACAAATTCCTTATCTGTTCGATTATTGTTTTTTATCATTCTGGAATAATTTTTCATACTCATTTTATATAATGCAAATATGTCATAATTTTCTAGACTTTTCAACGTTCGTACGGGTACAGGGACAGTGCTGTGAAATTTTTGGTTTTGCTGTATCCTACTGGGGCCGTATTCATAAAACGACTTAAGTGGTTGCTATGCTGTTGCTAAGGCTAAATTTCTTTGAAGGAGATTCCGTACAACTATGAAATTTGGTCTGGAGGAACAGTCTTACAAAGACTGTTCCTCCAGACCAAATTTCATAGTTGAAGGGAATCTCCTTTATAGATATTTAGCCTTAGGAACCGCATAGCAACGACTTAAGTGGCTTTATGAATACGGCCCCTGATCTTTGACTGGGGAAGAAAATGTGCTGCCTGCGCTTGCAGCTGCGCGTTAGGGACAGTTCATGCCACCAGCTAAAGAGACGTTGAGTGGCCATTTTGTTCTATTAGGTTTCGTTTGTTTTGTCTGATTTTCTTGTGAACTACGGAAATAATCCGATTGTTATTCGTGCATTTAGGTGTGTATGGACGGATGACTTGCAATGTAGGTCGATCGGGCGTGGGGGGGGGGGGGTCGTCGAAGGGGTGTGGGTAGCCTTGCCCAAGGCTTAGAAATATACATATTTGGATTTTTCATAAATTTTCCTGAATATACATTTTTTTCTTTGTGCTAGTCTATAGTTATGGGGCTGATTTCTGATATATCTCAGACAAACCCACAAGAGAAAATTTCATTTCTAGACTAGCCAAGCATCGACCATAAAAAAGAAGAAGTGAAACATCAAGTATGATAAAAAATATATATATATGTGACAATTTAATATATCCGACTGGAGCAAGTCTAGGGTGGGGGTACAGAATCTAGATCTTATAGTGTCGTGTGTTCGTCATATTGCATATTGAAGTAATTTCTGATCATTTTTGGATCGCTGAGTTCAATAATTACGCCATTCTCAAATTCAGAGCTTCGTTTTAGCTGATATGTGCTCGGAGGCAGCCAATCAGTGTGCTTTATTTTGAGTTTGAGAATGTACTCAAGTTTTATAACCTCGGGGCCATGTTGCCAGTTTTATTGCTAGTCATTAATGGAATCAAACTAAGTCGTTTTAAATTTCCCTTTTCTGTGGTTTGAGCCTCGCTTCCAATGAATATACCTTTGTAGATTTTGCCTGATTCTCTGTAACCGACGATTTTTTAAACCCTTTTACATAGTGTCATGATTTTGATACAGATGTTTGGTCTGATTTTTTGCTAGCATTTAGATAATTTTGAGTTCAATCAAAAGGAACATCTAGTGCAAATTTATGAGAGCAGTCAGCTTTTTATTATAGCAACGAGTGTAGGTAATTGTTATTTAATGATAAGAATTCAATTAAAAAAAGAACACGACTATATGGACGCTCAAAACAGAAAGCAATACTGAATTCTACATCGCCATTGAAAGTGGAAAACTCTTGAACTAATAAAAGCAAAACAGACTTATCAGAAAACATAAAGAATATATGTTTGTCGTAAATAGTGGCTGTATAAATTTTATTTATAACTCATGTCTCTGATTCGGCATAACTTGCCTCCTTTTAGCCCTCTGTCATTGACTTAAATAGATATACAGGCATCATTTAACATTGATCAGTTGCCACCACGAGCACAATACAAACATGTTTATACTGGCTCTGCTAATGCTTGTCTTAGTAATAGTGATTTAATATGGTTTTATGCTGTGATAGGTAAATAAGTCGGAATCTACTTGACTGTGAAACAATAAACACCGGTTTGCATTCAGTAGGTTAAGAAAAACACCAAAAGTGAACGTTACAGTATGAATTACGATTGTCATACTAGTATTATATACACTGTACATTCAGTACATGCAGAATTTTTAACTCTTTTTAAAAGTCCCGGTGACGAATTTGGCAAAATTTGCAAACAACGTAGATCCTGATGAGGCGGCTCATTATGAGCCGCCTCATCTAGATCTACACTGTTTGCCCTCTCGTCTTTGAATTCTCAATATGAAATATCTTGGACAAGTCATTTTTTTCATGGTTTGCAGACGTAAATTTTGTCGTCTGCTTTTTGGTGTTTAAAGAGTTAAAGCAACTAAACAAACACATCAAAAAGCAATGCTTGTCCATCCAGTAGATGCACAGGGTTTTCAGTGTTGATTTTCAGTTGATGCTACCCTAGGTCATCGCTTTGTGTTAGTCGGATTACGTTTTTTTCTGTTTTTGTTCTTTTTAATCCGAATCGTGTGAAACAAATGGCACTTTTTATCAATCAGAATAGGAAACAAGCCATGAGAAAAAGACTAATTAAATAATGAATGTGTATGTATATATGTTTCTGCTCCTAAATTGACAGCCTTTAAACAACAAAGCAATATCGCTGACCTTTTTCATGTCTAGACAAAACATCTTTGGTATCGCATTATCACATTATTTTTATGTTTTTATGATAGAAGAATGGAAACATATGTCCATTTCTTGTGATAAACCCCACTTCTGCTTTCTCATATGGTGTTTCAGTGTTTTTGCGGGATAACGATACTTTCAAACAATTGCAAAATGCAAAACAATGGCTATGCATGACAGTTTATTCAACGTTATGACGTTGATTCAGTGTTTTATCAACAATGTGTGCTTGCCGAGAAGCTGCTGCCACAAAATAATGTGTCATTTATTGAGCCGCGACACGACAAAACCAACAATGTGGTTGTGTGCCCAGCGCAGACTCAGATCAGCCTGGGCATTCACCCAGTCTGATCAGACTCTTTGCTAAGCGCTTAAAGGGTAGCTGAGGGACTAAGCTACCTTCATGCGGAAAGCGAAGACTCTGATCAGTCTGGGCGGATGCCCAGGCTGATCTGAGTCTGCGCTTGGCGCACAACCACATTGTTGGTTTTGTCGTGTCGCGGCTCATGTGTTATTTATTAAAGTAGTAACCGTAAGTTAGTGAACAAAACACACAACCTCGAAAACATCGACAGCTTCTGAAAGTTCTCATTCCACAGTGAATAAATGAGACTATGGGACCTACGGAAGAAATTAAGGGCTTTTTTCCACTGGTCTACTCGTATTCTAAAATAATTTAGTTCGGAATCTACTCGGAAAACCTTTTATGCAATAGTACTTCGAAATCGGGTCATTGAAATTACACTGTTCTAATTTCTTTTGAATAGAAATATAATAGTGCCATGATGAATTACTTTCGAAGGGAGCTGAACACCTGGGTCTCTAAATTAATTAACAGATACGTCTTTGACATTGGTAAGCGTTTTTATTCTTTGAACTGGTATACATTAAACAATGAAATCAAATATGTTGTCTGGCGAGAGCAAGAGCTTCTTCTAAGCACCTACTGATTTGTCATGGTTTTAATATAAAGTGTCCGAACGGAAAAGCTTCTAGCTACACTGCAATGATGCGCAGGCATTTTCGTTTTGATCAGTCTTTGAATTGCTTTTATTTCCTCTTATGATTTCATTTCTTGCGTCAGTGATCAGTATTTTTAGAACTTACTTTCTTTTACTCTAACTGGAGTTTAGGGTCGTGTGGTAACGTCGATACTGCTTCCGATACTTTATGATAGTGTATACCTTATTATTTTGTCCTTTGGGGTCTGAGAATTTGAAACACGGATTACAAATTATGGTTTAGATTCGAGTTAGATATGCCGTATTTTAATTGTCATACAGTCTTTCACGGGCCCTAAATAAGCCCCAGCACTTACTTGTAATCTGATGCTGTGTCAGAATTAAGATCGAGGTTGCAAAAGCGGAAGAAAAAAATGATTTAATCCTTAAGTAGTTATCTTTATAAGTTATCGTAAAGCTCTAAATAATGGGACAGATAGGTCTAGGCAAGCAGTGTAGTGCAGTCGACTGCACCTAAAAGAGCTGTCTGATCATGGTATTCACTGTATGCCCTCCGTCTGTATGTTTTGGGCGCATAACAACATTGTCAAACCAAATGTTGCATTTTCGGATAATTTCGGTAATTGTTGTAATTGTCCAATTTTTACGGTATAACGTAATGATCTACTAAACTGCTTTATATATCTTGAGTAGGCTGTGCTATGTCATTGTGGCCTTTTTGCTACCTCATTTAACATTTTTTTTTGTCGGCTCCTCCTCCCCTTCCGACACCATATTTTTTCACATACGGTGTAAATTTTATTTACAACTGTACAATTTGACGATAATTTTTCTTTTACAATTTATATAATCGACTACTCGGGTTTAACGTCCCACCAACAACGAGGTCATATGGAGACGGGACCTCGGTTTAAAGTCTCATCCGAATGAAAGCCTATGGCATGTACAATATGATCAAACGTATATAAAGAGTATATAAAGAAACCAGTGTACATATGCGTAAATGCGCGTGTGCCTGTCCATATGTTAGAGGTCTACTCCAAAAAGCCAAGTATTTAACATGAATTTTAGGGGTAACCTATACGAGTGCCGTCCCATTCACATAAAACTGCTACAATAAAAGCATAAACCTGTCTGCTACCCGAACTGTAACTGTTTTTTGCATTCAATATTTTACCTTTTCGATTCCCTGAATTTTATAGACAAGAGACTGCCTATAACTTACAGGCCTGTGATATTCGATTCAGTCTTGTTCTTATTAGCTGATAAAAAACGTTTTTAAATCAATGAATCCTCATCGAAGCAACAAATTGTTTACAGTACCCGCCTGAATCTCAGCGTTCTAAGTGCAGGTTCATGCGACTAAGTAAGCCCTTTGAAAGCCTTTCTGCAATCGCTGAAGTAGCCGAGGTGGGTCGCATTACTAAAATTCTGAGGTGTGCTCATCGCTTGATGATCCAAAGAGCATTGGACTAAAAGTAATATTTCAATCCAGAGTCCATAGGGACAATGACAAACGAGAAGATAAGCTCAGTGTATAGTTGTCGTGCGTTTTGCTTCGCGTCGCCAGAAACGCACATATTGGTATTTTAAGGAGAGCGATGTGAAAATCTAAAAACAAATAAAAAAAAATGTTCGTAAGAGACTGCGTGTCGGAATCATTTGTAGTACCAATGGTACATTTTTGTTTAGTGCCCCAGCATATTTCAACAAGATGACATTTAAATATCTATTTTTCCCATGATAAAGTCTTAGCGTAGAAATATTAATTCATTGTTGACCTTTATCTTGTAGTAGACATTTCTGAAATGTCACGATCATGTTTATATTATACTCAAAAGTCTCATGAAGTGTACAAAATAGTTTGGCCTTGACTTGTACATCTTTTGTATGGCCTTTCGGCAAAAGTTTCTTGTTTTTTATCCGCATAGTGTTTTGGTGTTGCAGTAGCTAGCGAAGCTTTCCCAGTACCAAATAATTGCAACACTTTAGTCGTGCTTCAATGGAGAAAGCTTTGAGTTTCATCCAACAACCCAAATTGGCCATTTATTCGATCAGAACAGCCGCTTAATCGAACAGATATTCTAATCGAGCCATTACAGGACAACACCATAAGGGTACAGAGACATTTCATTTTTTAAATTATATACATGTATTTGGCAATCATTTTTGTTTGCTTTCAAAATAAAACATTCTGATACAGAAAATGATACAGATGGCAAGGCACGTAGATACAGATAAAGTCATAATATGACTCCGATGCATATGGTAAAGCATTTATTTAAGGAACTCATTTGCAATTTGTAATATTCATTTATGATAATGATGAATAAACTGAGTAAACCGTCTCCGAAAGTATATACCAGTGTTCGACTTTAGGGCAAATCTGTGTTCCACTCAATGGCGAAGTATAGGTTTGTGTAAAATGTGTACAATTTCGTAGATTCTATTTATTTTGACCAACAAATGCTTTAACAAAGGTTTAAAGTTCGTTAACTGAGACTCTTCTTACGACATGATAGGCCTGTTAAGTATACTATGCAAAATAAAAAAAGGAATTGTTTTGTATGTGCCAGATCTACCTTGTCACTTCGAGATAGATAGCCAGGTAAAAATTAAAAAAGAATCAATTGCAGCGTTTGTACTACCAAGGCGTCAGTGTTTAAGACCATAGTATCCAATGGATATTTTTGATCATGAGCGAAATCCAAAACTATAATAACGCGGCTGTTGCACTGCTAAAATATAGGAAACCGCTTTTAAAAGATGAATATGCTACGAGTATGAGGTTTACAAAGTCTGAAAATTTGACGTTTTCCCTTGTTTTTAATTTTTTGCGTTAACACATTTTTTCTAATCGGTATTTTTAATCCCATTCGAGTGTATGATTGAATAGTATCTACCAATATGCTAACGTAAACGATTTTGAAAGAAAATTCTTCCCGGCTACTGAGTATAAGCCAAAAGTCTTAGACTAACGTCATCGTTATTTCACAGTTACGTCGCACTTCACGGAAGGAACTTCACAGCTAAATTTATCATGCTGTGATCTCTAAGTTTAGCCCTTTACTTTTCTCGAGTTTTGATTCTCCTTTGAACCGAAGCACCCGTAAATCATTGCACATTGGACCGATTTATAACCTTTTAACGTCAAAGACACATGCTAAGATTCGTCAGTGGTTAAGCTACATCACATCTTTCACAAAATCAATAGCTTTGGCAAGAAACATGCGCATAAAAATGATGATAAAGACGACACAAAAACACACATGCTGGCCAGTTTTACATTGCTTTTAATTGGTGCGAATTTCGGCTACTGACCCCTTCCGCGATTATCGGTATTCCCGAATATTGATTTTAAAGTTGGTTCCTGTAATTCCATGGTATCTTAAGCCCCCCAAGATGGTTCTTTTTCTTGCGAATAAAATGTTTTCAGTATTGCACTTGAGTGATGAGAAAAATTGCAAAACATAAAAAATTGCTATAAATTTGCATATTTCACAAAATTTATAAAAAAAAATCCAAATTTGGAAATAGCTCGAGGGGGGTGAGTTGTGACGACGGCTAGTCATATAGTAACACATGATTTATACTTTGGACAAATTATGCATATCGTTTATGGATTCAGGTGACGTCTGGTATTTAAACAGAAGATGATTCCCGAACTTGAAGGTGATGTATTAATATGAACAGCTTTTGCTTGACTTAGGGCAAATTCAGCTTAAGGGCGAATTACTCTACCGCATTTCTTTGATTCTAAGAAGGGTTTCTTCTTCCCACCCAAAACAATCTGAAAGATGTAGATCCGTCTTGTAAGACTGATTTAGATCTTTCTGACTGTTTTAAAAAAGAGAGAAAAAATATTTATTAGCTGAATTACACAAGACTGATTTGCATGTTTGTGGTAATTTTGGAAGAATAAAAAAGTCCCGAATCATAACCGAATAAGTTCGGTATTTGTCAATATACATGTATTCGGTAGCATTATATTCATTTTATTGTGAATGCCAATTAGTAAGTTTGACAGACCACATTAATAACAAGAAACATCTTTAAAAAAGATAATTGTCGAAGATGAAATTCGTTTTTAAAGAACAACTTTTTAGTCATGTCAGGACGGGTCCACCGCTTCCTGGGTATTATCAGTACTTTTGTAAAGTAAATGTGTCTTGTTCAAGGACAAAACATGAATTCCCGAGTGAGGATTATCGTGATCAGCCTTGGTCGAGTTCGATTACATCTATTGTCTGGCGATAGTATGTCATGGAAGAAGCGGGTCAATTCGGCCTGCTTTTTGTAAGCCTGGGGTCTTCACGGCTCCTGGGTCAACTCGGCCGCCATTCAACTCGTCCGGGTCAATTCGGCCAGCTGTCATTTGCATCCTCGCCCCAACCTACGAAGATAGGCTGCGCCAGGAATGAACGGAAACACAATAAACGAATAGAGTTTGTTGGGTTGTTGATTTAATAAGAAGTCCTTCAAAATGGTGGACAAAACATGAATTAATATAAAGGGCAACCCAATAATCCCTCAATGGATAACTGCAACTGCAGCTAGACTATGGTAACGGGACGTTCCGGGCCTACGATAATACAATGGCGCTGAGATAGCCGGACCAAGGTGCAGGGCAATATATTTTAATTGTTTCCAAAGTGCCGGAGTTTTAAGATTGGGGTCTTTTACCCTGTGAGATTTTCTGTAGTATAGGGTCGAAATAAGAGCAAGGTTGTTACCATCAGCTAATCATCACAGATCTCTGAAATGTAAAAAATCCGTTTCTGTAGGTGGGGGTTGTGGATACAAATGACTGGCGCATAGATATATAACCATGCGGCACCATGGCCAAAACTGATGTTTTCCTTACTCATTTTCATACAACTTCGATATCCTAGTTTATTTACCACAAGTAAGATTTAATGGCATGACTGAACTGCAAAAATACCGATACCTCACTAGGAGCTAGCTGTAACCGGGGGAACACTTATTAAAAGTCTATTTCTTAGCTTTTTCTGCCTCATATTTTCATGATTTTCCCTGACTTCGTTTGGGCCAATTGCTAAGGGAGTGAATTCGTGAGTTTGTGAGTGAGTGAGCGTGTGTGCAATTGAACAAATGAGTATCAAGATAGGCCTGCATCGAAATAATTCCTTATCTAGAAAATTTTATCGCCGATGCAATGAATTGGTTTCAAAACTCAGTGTCAGGTTAAAATCACTTACACATGAAGACCTATCAGAACCAGAATTTTATGACGGCTTAGTTTTCAAATTCAAAAAGATAAGGGGTATGTCTGATTTTTTGTTCAGCTTCGAAAAATTCAGTTTTAGAAGTCACAGACCCCCAGACTTCCACTAGTGGAAGCACTGTTTGTTTCTTTGTAATTTTAGTTAGAAATACATAGACTGATTTCTGGCGCGGCAGATCGGAAGCGCGGTGCGGTTATGACTTTCATACTAAACCTTTAAATACACGATTGGATAGTTTGGATTACCTCACCTCACACGCCAGCGGTTATTATCGCTTTACTCTATGTAATGGCGGTTTACTGGGTTCATAACCTCATATGATGATGCAGGTTATGCAGTGCACAACTAACGATTGGAAAACTCGAATGCGCCTGATCTACGGCTGCTCAAACGGGTCATGAAATTTGCAAATACACTTTTCGTCATTCGTTATTATTGAATAAAACACGTATATCCGCAAATAACGGCGATTAAATTAAAAGGGAATCGAAGCAAAAATAAAGTTTACATTCATAAAACGTCATTTTAAAACTGTTTCTTTTCACAAATGTAGATTGTGTTTATTATCCCCCATACAATAAAAACCCGGATGCAGGTCATGCATGCTATGATATGTCTACGACAAACAAGTAACCGTGCCTTTGGGCTTAGCTCACCTGTACACACGTACTCTTTTATTTATTTATTTATTTTCTTTTGGTTTCTTCTACTCACCCTCCTGAGACCATTGCGTTAGTTCGCATTTACCTGTGTGTAATTGGATTTGAGCGAATGCAAATAAACCTGAAAAAATGAGGCTTGTTTAGGCAAATTCTTAGTTCGTCGTCCGTCGTCCATGCTTCCGTCTGGTTTGAAACATACGGATCGAAATCGAAGAAACTTAGAAGTTATAATGGGGACAATTTCCTTATCATCTTTTATAAAAACCATTCGAAGTATAACATTTAAAACAAGAGCAAAGTCTTTATAAACCCCTCCAGAAATATCTGATACGAGTTCAAACTAGTGTAGCAGGAACATTGGATGATCAACTACTGCAGATTTCATAACGCTAAATATATATCTTGTTAAAAAACCATTAGTAAAGTGTAATAAACATTTAAGCTTATAAATTTCAGAAACAACATTACTGTTACGCCATTTTAGATGTCGTCTTCCATGACCAACATTTCCAAATTTCAAACAGCAATAACTTTTTAGTACGTGTATATTAATTCCATAAGGTCATTACAAGTTTTTGTTTTATTTTTTTTCATGTAGAAATACGTTAGCAACAAAACTCGGATAACAGCTTTTTGTCTGTTGCTTGGTCCACCGGGGCTCAACTGGTGACCTTCTTTTGCTTCTGATTTCCAGTGGGGTTGTTTGGCAGGACAGGGATCTCCACCTGTCAGTCGGCCCGTTGTATCTGTTGAGTCCTCGTCTTTGCTTCTTCATGGTGTTGAAATTTGATTTATGTGTTTACCGTGATGATTCATTGACGAGTTAGAGGGTTATCATGCGAACCGAACAACCAACTAAATGTTTTGTACCACTTCAGAAACTGAGGGTGAGGTTGGGCCTGTAAAATCGATTTAAGCCCCCCAGTAATTCATTACTGACCGTTCCAAGGCGGTAGTTCTGTTGTGGTTCTTTGTTGCCTGTTTTTGGTGTCAGAGTTTCTGTGATGTTTTACCTTATGTATGTTATTATTATTTTTGGTTCGGTTTGGGTTGCTGAGTGGCCACCTTTTGGGAACAAGCTGCTCACTCGGTTGGCCATATGTTCTCTGTATCTTGATTATTTGTAATCTTAGTTGTTTCCAACTATGGTTTGAGGGCTGGATTTGGATTTTGATTGTTTCAGTTCCTGGTCTTTGCATACTTTTTACTTTCATACTTAAATTTACTGTCACAAAAAGTAGGGGATATTTAGTTATTAAAATTGTATAAATTAGGAAGAATACCATATCCATCTGAAACGGCAAGTATCCATCAGACAAATATTCGATAAGACATTTTGCATTACAATTTAGATGGTGTATCCTGTCACGTGATCTGCGTGTCATTCGTTTTAGACGGGGGTCGACACCCAAATTTCACACGAATCTGGTGTGGAAACAGATTGGTTTTAGATTACAAAATTTACACAGAAACACTTGCCATGCTACGTTTAACAAACTGAAAATTGGTTTTACACACAGTTTCATCAAAATAAAGAGTGCAAGCCATAAACATATAAATTTTTCGGTAACTCGAAGCACCTGTACGAATTTTGTTTTCTGTTTTTTTTTCCCAAAATGACAGTTTTGAAGAAGAAGAAAAATTGTTTAGCATATAAAACTTAGAAGTCCATAAAACGGTAAGCTTAGTTGAAGAACTTGAATAATTTTTTGTTCGAATTTACCACATTTTAGTCATGACCCCATGCCTGAAACAAATTGTATGCAGATCACGTGGCAGGATATATCGGCCAAACGGTCATGAAAAGTGTCTTTATAGATATTTATCTAATCAATACTTAGCGTTTCATATGAATATCATATTTGTTGTAGATACTTAACTTTTCATACCTGAATATCCCCTACTTTTTGTGAACAGTATACTATGCATTCTGATAACTTTATTCACATTACACTAATTTCTATGAAGTTGACAAGACAAAAAATTACAAAGTACGTGCCATATGAATAATTAATCTGCCAAGCCCTGTACTAAGAATCTGACCTTGTAATCAAGGCAAACCCCATTTCGCTTGCTAACTGCTTTTAAATAACATGCAACCTTATCGTTAAATTACACATTAGGATGCAGTTTCAGGAGATTTAAGTCAACATGCATATATATTCTATGATACAATGTGGCTTATTAATTGCCTCATTTGCTTCTTGGAACATATACAGACACGAAAATGTCTTATAAATATTGTCTGACGAGAGTATTTTATGAATATTGCTGCAAAATATCTTAATTCAGCTACGCGTTTGCGCAAATGTTAGTATGGCTCTCTCAGCAGCTAGTTAGCTTTAAGAGAGCTAGCCTGACATTAAAAAAATGAAAATAGCAGAAAATAGACGTTTAATGTTTTACGTATAATTTGTTCTTCTTGTCAGGGTTGGTGCTTTTTGTAAGACTGTTGTGTGGGTGGTGGTTGTTTTTATTGGGTTGAACGACTAAGTATCCGATGTACCAAAGCAGAACAAAAGGCAAGGGTTGGTCGACCGGTGAAGCCCCCCCCTCCCCCCCCCCCCCCAGTAATTTCATTACTGGCCGTCCATAGATGGCAGTTCTTTTTGGTTCCTCTTGGTTGTTTCATGTGTTGCTATGTCTGATATTGATATAGTTTTTGTGATCTTCAGTCTAGCCCGTTGACCACCTACATGGGAAATGGCTGTTCACATGGCTGCCGCTGGTGTTGTGTTTGATGATGACTAATTTTGCGTTGTGTCTTTCCCACATGGTGTCTTGGGTTGGAACTGGGATTGAATTGTGTCAGTTCCTGAGAATTTTCCTCCCTATTTTATTTTTTCTTAGGCGATATGATTCAAACGTTCCACTGGCTGAATTGCGTTTTCGAATTAAGCCGTAGCAAAGATCAAAAGTCATCAAAAACGTGTAACCGTTTTGTTTTTTTAATAAGTCAACCAGTACAATGCTGCATCAAAAAAAAAAAAAAAAAAAAAAAGAATGCCATGTTAGCTACTTTGACATAATGTGTTTCTTGCTAGCTTGCCGTGCCATTCTTTTTTTTTTCGTCGCGCCTGATCAACATATCATATTAATAAGATGTCCAAAAAAAAAAAAACCACAAGTTTCTAAAACATATACATAAAAGAGCAAAGGTAAGACCTATCATAATACTGAAAAATTGGTACCTGGGGACAACAGCATTACATATTTAGCTGATTCCTATTCTTGTGGTAGTATCCATAAATGTCATCTTTCCCCAAAGATATTCAGTTATGACATAATATCTAATTGAATGTCTGTCTGCAACTAAATTGGTTTATCTTCTCTCGTCTTTTCAGCGACTCCAAAGATAAATTTGTACCTTAGAATTACTGCTCAGAATTGTCGTTTTCTCTTGTACAGCTGTTAAGAGTCCTGTAGCTCACGTTTCAAGCCGACACTTCTTTTGCAATTTCACAGTTTAGTCGGTACTGAATTGATGTATAAGCAGTTTAGTTTTTTCTCTCGTTTTTCTGCCATTTGTTTGCAGGCTGCGGTCTTTGCTCCATACGAACAGAACTACCAACTAATTGTGTGCACCGCGGCGGAGGGTGAGGGTGAAGGTTTGGGCCCAGTAAAACCGGTTTAAACCCCCCAGTAGTCATTACCGACCGTCCCAAGGCGGTGCTTCCGTTGCGGTTGCATTTGTTTTATGCTCGGTGCTGTTTAATTTATTGTGTTCTCATTTTAACCCTTCTCAAATAAAAATAGAAAATAGGTAAAAATAATTGTTAAATGTTTTTCGTATAATTTGCTTATTCTGTTGTAACACTTCTGTTGGTCTAAATTGTTTAGTTCAATAAAGATAGCTGAGTTGCCACCTATTTGGGAAAGAGCTGCTGACTCGGCTTATCACTTGTATTTTATTGTTTGTTGAGATGTCTTTGTCAGTCTTTTCTTTTGATGTTGGGGATAGGGTTTGGGATCTGATTCAGTCAGTTCCTAAAGTCTAGTTATTCTTTAAATTATATTATATGCAGCTCTGATTTTATACTTGTTCATTAATATACATCTTTTGTTCCTTATATTTTGAAAATAGAAAGCATGTTTATTGTTTCGATAATATATTGTCTATCGGATTTGTTTAGACTTGATTGTTCAGTTGATGCATTGGTTGTCCTCAGTCAGAAGCTATTTCAAGTCCCAAATATGTTAATAACGTTTTTTCTTCAGCATGATCCAGATGTTTCGTAAAATGCATATATATTAAAGACCTCTGATCAAACAAATTTGCGTATTTTCGACAAATTATTGTAGTTTCACTGAGAAGCCAGTGTTGAAGTTTCTAGCATATTTCTAGGTGCATTAGGTGATAAATGTTGAAAATAATTATCAATTGGAGAGGTAATCGTCGTTTTATTGTCGGAAATTTCGTTTCATGGCGACGTGTCAGCGGAGCCGTAAAACATAACTGCGACCATAAAACCGACGCTTTATGTGCCAAAGTGACAATTTTCAATGTTACCAGTAGTTATCCCCATTCTAATGCACATTTTCACCTTTGAAAGTTTTCTTATTTGCACCCATGCCAACACTTTCAGCAGCGTTAAACCAAACGTCAGTCAGTGTAAAGTGACGTTTTATAAAGATGTCGGGTTTGTGACAGTATATCACGGAATATACGGTCGCAAAGTTTTGGCGTTATCTAGTCAGACATGAGAGGCGCCGTAGTCGAGTGTTTAGAGTGGCCCGGTTATTATGCAGAAGGTCACCGGAAGGTCGTGAGTGCGCGGCTCACCGTCGCGATCCGATGACTGGAAAACTCTCTTTGTCGACCCAGCAGTAAATGGGTACCTTTTTCGAATTAGGGAAGGCTAAGGCAGCGAAAGGAGAGAGAAGGGCTCCGGCTTATATCAGCTGTGCCCAAGATACAGTGGGTCTCTAACCCCCACTGCCCCTACAGCTATTAGGCTAAGGGAAACCTTTACCTTTTTTAGTCAGACATCGCGTTATATTAATTCTGTAAGTGCATAAGAGTTAAATTTTAAGGGCATTCTCTGGCTATCCAGTAAGAATGCTGTACTGAATTCAACATCATGATCATATATTTTTGTACATTAGTAAATCAGATATATAAGTTGTTGAAAGTTATACGTACCTGGTTCACAGTATCCGAACGCACTGTACCATCTCTTCCGGTTTTCATAGCGTCGAATCGAGAGTACAAACATTCGCTTATACATGTAGCCAGTAGTCGGAAATCAGTGTGTTTTGAGATTTTATCCGGAATCTGCTGCGCCATTTATGCTTATTCAGCTTTGGAAATGTAAAGAGGTAAGTTTTATATAATTTGCTCTTCGGTCTTTTACTTCATTGCCCTGTACAATGTCGTGTATGGGCGGATAGTAAATGGTACGGTATTCAAATTGCCCTTGGCATGATTCTAAAACCATTTTGAGCCTTTTCTTACATGTTTTATAAAAATCTTTAAAACAAACGAAAGGCGTTATCAATCTACAGTTTGTTAGTTTTGATAATAGGATGATTGCTAGGTTTTGCACGACACAAACTCGTGTTGAATTATGCTGTTCGGAATAAAATTTCTGTGACGGCCATGAGTTTTTCATTGTACAGGGTAATAAAGTAAAAGACCGAAGAGCAAATTATATTAAACTTACCTCTTTACATTTTCTAAGGTGAATAACTATAGACGACGCCGCAGATTCCGGATAAAATTTCAAAACATAAAGATTTCCGACTACTGGTTATAAGCGAATTTTGTACTCTCGATTCAACGCTATGAAAACCGGAATAGATGGTACAGTGCGTTCGAATACTGTGTAGTTAGCATTCAGCGAATCATATTTCTTCGATCTTAGTTTCTTTGCTCAATTCCATTCTGACAATGGGAATTGCCAGGCTTTAGGGGCAATATTGAGGTCTAGACGTTTAAGCCGTTGACTATCCTAAAGTATTTCCTTATTGAGCTGGAGCTGTGACATGGAAACCTATTATCCACACACATGCGAACAGCGTGACTCATACCAGTCTGCACAGTCTCGACAGAGCCGATCCTTTTTCGCATACATCATGCTTGGACCCTGAAAAATGTACATCACCTGCAGGTGCAACAGCTCCACTAAATCTCACGAGTTCACAGAGTAGTTTGACTATTTGGTGTATTCAGATATGTAAAGTTACCTTTTTGAGTGTTTTGGTTGAATTATAGATGCATGACATTATTATATTACCGATACCGGCAGGTGTTTCAAGACAGATTTACCGTAATGTAAGTTTTCTTATTTGTATAAAAAGTGATGATATGTCAGACTGTATCTACTGGCTTGCTATCTCATTCAGCGAATGACAGAAAAGTAAGACTTTCGCGCCCCAAATACAATCTGATCCAAAATCATAAGTCCGCACACGTTAACCATAAAAAAGGAAACATTGACAAATCCGAAAAAATGTATATAATATACATAGATTATATATTACTATATACAAAGGTGTGATTAGGTGCTCCCGAAAAGTAAGCATTACAGGTCTAATTAGTGAAATTGACAGTCCCGCTTATACAAGCCATACTTTGATTAGCCGCGGACATGAAAACCTAGATAAAATAGCTTCTGAAGGAAGATTTTCTAAAAGCAAAAACATATCAAACAAACGAATTTAGCAAACTCGGTTTAATTTAGTATGTTCATATGCGATATTGTAATGTTGCAACACTGCTCAGACCCCTAGTACTGGCTTCAGCGGAACTTCATTATCAAACCGTACTGACCCAGAATCAGCCCAGTGATCCGAAAGGACCAGAATGTTTATAATCTGCTCTCTGGAGTAGCACTGCGAGACTTTCTACGGCCGCCATCTAGCACAGCAACAGGCAAAACAAGAAAAGTTGATGGATTAATGTCCCGCTTCTAGAAAAAGGGTGTTTCAAAATCACAAAATGTACAATGTTCACAACCATCTAAGGAGTAGCTCATTCAAGATCTCGCTATCTATGATCTTTGTAAATTTTCAGACTATTTAAAAACGTCTGCAAAGTTTCACCATGATACCAAATTATATATGGAGTTGCACACACGAGCTACCCATTGTATATACACTTGTGTAGTATTTGAAGCTTAAGAGTTAGTTCTAAATGCACAAAATAACAAAAATGCATCAGATTTCGCAGATTCTACAAAAAAATATTACAAAACACACACACACACACACACACACACACATACACACACACACACACACACACACACACACACACACACAAATTCTCAGACCACGTTAAGGTACCAGCACAGTTAACAAATTATTGGTACAAAAACCCTGTCATTTCAGTCTTTTATTCTCCAACATGACTGTTAAGGGAGACGAATCCATATAAGTCATTTTGCTGATTCGAATCCAATTTGTAAACATGCATTGGTATGTTAATTACCGTCGTTGTATCAGAATACCTATTTGTATACAAATACACTGTAAAAATCGCGCTTAGCTATAAAACACAAGTGGTTACATGTTTAGGTGTAAACATGTTTAGGAATATGTCATATAGCTAAACATGTACGCCTTTTCTATTATTTTCCCAGACAAAGTCTGCTAAACACGTTTTATTCTGTTACGCGTTTCGGATGAATCCATTCTCCCTTTGCCCCGTTGAAGAACGATAAAAAGAGACGAAAATGTTGACAGGAAATTTTCGAAATAAAAGGTAAATATAACCAGTTTTGTACATGTTTAATTTCTAAACATAAACCTAAACATGTTGCAAATTGAACATGTTACGATTAAAACACATAAAAACTCGGACTGAATTTTTTGTTAAGATTCTAATTACATTTTTTTACAGTGTACATGCACACAAGTTAAAACCAAACCCCTGTGAGGAGCTGCACACACATGGTACTCACTCTCTATACATTTTGTTAGTATTTGGGTCTGAAAAATTACGAAACGTAAACATGAAAAAAATATCAAAGCATAATCCAAAAGTCACATTCACGTTTACAGACCATTTAAAAGAAGCCTGCAAAGTTTCAAAATGTTTTATAAAATACTATAGAAGCAATTGTGCACATAAGGTATCCTCCACTCGATAAAACTTCTGATGCGGAAAAATAAAAAATGAACAGAGGACTTGCCAGCTAAGGTCTGCATTAAATCTATACAGCCAATAGGTTTCAAAAGCACAGCTTCAAAAATTAGAAAGTCGTTTATGGCAAGATATATGTCCAAATGTAATAGATTCATTTGGATATAAAACAGTGTCTGATGTGTCAATATTTAGATTAGCTTGACCCGGTTGTTGAATATATTTTATATGTTTGTAACATACAGGCTAAGTATGCCGTAGGACATGCTGAGTGTCTCCACTTCCAGGAGGATTTGAGCAGCGACACGACAAAACCAACAATGTGGTTGTGCGCCCAGCAGGAGACTCAGATCAGCCTGGTCATCTGTCCAGTCTGATCAGACTCTTTGCTAGGCGCTTAAAGTGTAGCTAAGGGGCTAACTTACCTCCATGCGGACACTGAAGACTCTGATCAGACTGGGCGGATGCCCAGGCTGATCTAAGTCTTCGCTAGGCGCACATTCACTTTGTTGGTTTTGTCACGTCACGGCTCATTTTACAACGACCAGCAAACACTTCTCACGGTATGCCCGTTCAAAAGATCATGACCGTCATTTATACGAGTATATAACATTTATATCTGATACCCACTGAGTTAATGTCATGGCAGATATCTGTTTAATGCTGGGTCAAACGGTTACAAAATCTCACGGGACCAATATTTGTCTTTTATATCGTTATATATGTTGTGCCAATAATTTGCTTGAAGGAAATTGTCTCATTATTAAACAGGTTTTTCTAACCATGGCAAGATTAAGCGGTATGCAGATATTAAAATTGAGAAACTAGGTTTAAAGCGATGTATCATGGTGTATATTGATAAAGTCATAGGTACCAAACGCTCGTTGACACTTGTAGAAAATACTGATTCCTGTTTCTGAGATAAATAAGATCATCACAGTTGACTCGGCCTGGGACGCGTACGCTCATGACTGCATAGTTGCCTCTTACATGTACTTGGTGTAGTCGGCTTCTCTATCACAAAGCTTGCGTTTGTTCGTTTGAGCTCAGAGGAAGATGGTCCATGCATGCAGAAAGCTGCAGATCAACTGTTGTTTCAAATTTTGGGGTGTAGCGACACAGAAGAAGTCAAATACAGAAATGCTATTTTTTCATACTAAATTTTGTATATAAAACCACATGGTCAATTTAGATCTAACTGATCTCTGGTAATCCCTGAGTGTATCATCATGCTTCAGAGCTAATTTATGTACGTCTATATCATAGTAAGTAAGTTGTTTTAGGTTGAAATTCCTGGTAGAGATTCTATATATGTTGAGTAGAGTTTACCTCATAGGAAAACAAGCTCTCGGGCCTTGCGCAATATGACAATGACCAGCTCGAATGTGTCTGCGCAACGCCTTATACAGTGTAAATGCACGTGCATCACGATGTAATCACCTTGCGTCACAATCAGTTCGAGTCCCTCCCTTTTACGACGAATAATAAAAACTATTCTAAAACTAATAAAGGCGTGTCATTGCAACATGAATCTCGGCAGAGAAGATGAGTAGGAAATGACCGGAAACTGACGCCTGGTCTAGGAGCTATCATAAATAACTAACAAAAATTCAGAGACAGTTATTGACAGTTATAATATACAACAACAGAAACACCGCCTTGGGACGGTCAGTAATTAACCTTTGCTTCCATTCTAAGACCATTCGATTATTTTGACTTGTTGCAATGTCTCGCTGTGGCTTACATCTCCAACCCGATGATGCTTGTGGGTGTCGTGTATCACGAGCCATAGAGGTTGAGGTGGTTTGGTTAGGCACTCGCCTGTGCATGCGAATCAATACGTAAGCGTTGTAAGTGATGTCTATAGCTGCTCTGTATATACGGGATCTTACACGAGTGGTCATTTTATATGAAATTCATGAAACGAGCCTTCGGCGAGTTTCATAAATTTCATATGAAATGGTCATGAGTGTAAGATTCTGTTAATCATATGATGGAGGTTTATCGCCTTCAAAATGAACATTATTTCAATAAGCAAAAAAGAAAAAAAAAACGCATTGTTGAAACGGTTTCCGTCAATGATGTCACATGTACGCGCCAAGATGTTATTACACGTGTTGTCATACACGACCTTATCCACTGAACAACAGCGACGTCATATGATAAATCAGATTTTGTGTCTGCGAAGAAAGACATCTGCAGCTTGTCCATCACCTCTTTGTCCAATCGTTTGAAGTTTAGCGAAACTAAAGAAAATTGAATGTCAATAAAAAAATCGGTCTATTTGTTATAACACATGAGAATGGAATATTTGCACACTGACACACTTTGTCGGAAACGTTTGAGACAGCACAATGATGGGCAAAAGACAGACCAAGAAAACTAAATTAAAACGCACACACGCCCAAGGTAATATATCTGAACCATTAACTTCACTTCTTATATAGCAATTACTATTTAGTAAAAATATAATGAGCAAAGAGCCCTGCCTTCTCCAACGATCTGATCTCAATGCTACACAGAAGTAATGAAAATAAACAAGACAGGACCATGCTGGACAAAAGGTGGAGAAATTCTTCAATCTACAAAAAAAAAAATAATAATAAATAGGTCTTGGACATCATGTCAAAAAGAGCTGTTGTTGGCCCTTTAGCTTATTGGAAATGTACAGACAAGTTCATGCGAACAGTGTTTATCCTGATCAAACTGTTCCAAAGGAACAGTCTTATCAGGGTGTCCATTTTGGCCATTTGTATCTGTTACAAATCATGTCTTAATTCGGTTCTAATATTGATTATCTCTCCACATCTCTGGCCTGGCATTTATTTCCTCTTCTGTTAACAGCTTTTTAATCACTTTCTTTATCTTTAAGATCTTGTCTGTACAGCTTGATGTTAAGTTGTTTGATTGTTTCAAGATTTCCGGTCTTTTGTTTGACATTCTTTAATTATTGACAGAGTTGTAAGGAAAATGTATGCAGAATGTCCCAGTGCCTTTAGGATATTCATGTAGTGTAAACGTATGCTGTATACAGAATTGACCTTACCTTAAACTTAGTTGGTATCGTTACGTTTATCGTGAAACCATATGGCTGCTGGTAGACAATTTGTCCCGAGAATATCATCAACCCAGTTAGTCAGTGATTCACTGTTGATTCTGGTTCTTTGGCATTTGGGTCACTACTTTAATACGGATTTAACGTAACTTTTGTAACTTATATCAGGTAAAAACTTCTGAACTATTCTAAACCAAAGACAAACTTGTCGTAGCGACATGAATCTTAGAGGAGTTTGACATCCATTCTTTCGGATTATTTTGGCTTTTCGTAGTTTCTTGTTGCATCGGCCATCTCCTCCCCGATGCCCTTAGGGTTGAGTGGCTCGGTGGGGGACGCCTGGTTTTGAGGGCGCAATGTGAGATCTGATTGTATTTTTTCCTGATAATTGCCCATCTGTTTACTTGTTACATGCATGGTGTCCTTTATTTATTCTGTGAATGATAAGAAAAGGAGTGATTCTGCTAGCATAATCCTATAATTTCGTTTGAAGGAAACAAACTAGTATCTTGTTTCATGCAAAGCTATTTTGTCTCGTACTTTCTCAGTCCCTTAAACTTATGGATCGTCAGTGCACTATTTATGACTTAATCCACCTGCCAATATCATCACTGGTCATGCGGAACGTAAGCTATCCGTTAACAATTGCAAATGTTTGCAAAGGGGGGTATCAATAAGGTGGATTTTCTGCATCCTACCAAAGTTTATGGTATACTCCAATATGTCTAGTTTATTGAACCATATGTGACTTTGGTCGGAAAGCCCTACTTACTGAGCTATGGGTCCACAGAAGTGGATGGGGTAAACTTATATTGGCTTCAGTGCGGAACTCGTTGGCATCTGCATCTGTGTATGTGTCACATATTAAGTCCTTCTGTGACCTTGAAAACAAGGTCAAGGTCATCAAAATCTGACCTTGACCTTGTTTCCAAGGTCAAAGAAGGACTTGGATATTGGCAGACAACAAGGAGATCCGAACTGATGCCAATATGTATCCTCTCACCTTTATTGGCGGGGGTATAGGGCATAATATAGCAGTTAAAACAGTAATTTGACCAAAGTTTCGTAATTCTAGGTCAAAATTGAATGAAAAACCATCTTCCAAGCAAGTTTATGTGTTCAGTCAACCATGAAACCAGGTCATTGTGAAATTCTGGTCACATCATCCGAATGTTTTGGTCAAGGTGCTTCCTCGACATGAGTTTGATGATAACTGGTCTGTTTATTTAACAATAATGCCAAGAAATATTGAAAATTGAGGACAAAAATATCAAAAAATGCTGAATGTCAAAGGAAGTCTTTTTTGACAACATATGTTCAAACTAAACCAAATAAAATGATATGGAAATATATTTTAGATGTTCTGTTAATCAGTTATCAAATCCTGTCTGTCTGTTGTACTCTCACCAAATGAGAATGTTTTTACAAGACAGGCTAAAACCATATTGGATTTCCCCACCCACTTCTGTGGACCCATAGCTCAGTAAGTAGGGGTTTCCGACCAAAGTCACATATGGTTCAATAAACTAGACATATTGGAGTATACCATCAGTTAAAAAAAGAAAACTTTGGTAGTATGCAGAAAACCCACCTTATTGATACCCCCCCCACCCCCCTTTGCAATGACTCTGATATATAATGACAAATGGTCATTTCAGTTAAGAAAGAGATAGTGAGATCTAGGATTTTTTTTTTTTGGTGTGTGTGTGGGGGGGGGGGGGGGGAATACTGCGATGTCTGAAGATTTAAAAACAATCGTCTCTGTCCGATTGTAAGGCCAATCGAATAGCATTCAATCATTTGTTTAATGAAAAAGATTTGTCAGATTAGTTTCAGCAGTTTTTTAGGATACTAAATGGCAATTTCCCTCTACATAGGTTCTGAAAAGAGGTAACCTTTAAGCAAGCTCTAAAAAGATTGACCATTGCGAAAAATGAACGTCTGCTTTTCCTTTCGCTGCTTAATACGTCCCTCATTCGAAAGAGGCTAAAATTTACTGCTTGGTTGACAGAGAGAGTTTTCAGATCGCCGGCTGGCTCAACCCGGATTCGAACCCGCAACCTTCTGCACCAAAACAGAGTCGCTCTAACTACTCGACCACGGCGCCTCAGTAGTATTGCTTTAACGACAAATTTGTACAAAGTTAAAAGATCGTTCGACTGAAAATCAATCCATTAAAGATATATGGATATACCTTAAACGGATATCGCTCTGACCTGAAAATACGTCTCCCTAATTACAGGAAGACCCTCTGGCTCTTACAGAGAGCAAACACTTACTTTTCACTTGATATTGATTCTCTTTTGGAACTGGTGGGCAAACGATGACTAGTCTGGGCTGACATTGTGTGAAACGGACTCTTATTACACACATTAGACGGCAAATGTGCACCGTCCGATCAGAGGCCTCCTTTGTCGAATATGCCAATCCTGTGGATCTAAAACATGAAAATCGAAGCCTAAAGTCAGAGACGCCGTAGTTGAGCGGTTAGAGAGACTCGGTTATGGTGCTGAAAGTCGACGGAAGGTCGTGAGATTGCGCCCAGGTTTTGCCATCCGACCACTGGAAAACTCACTCTGTCAGCCCAGCAGTAAATGGGTACCTTTTTCGAATCAGGGAAGGATAATACAGCGGAAGGAGAGGGATGGGCTCCGCCTTTCATCTCTAACCCACACTGCAGCTTCGGCTATTAGCCTAAGGGAAACCTTTACCTTTTTAAAGTCATTCCGAGTAAATGTGCAGACTGATTTAAGTGTTTACAGAGTGTGCATAGCCGTAAAGCCCCTTTTCACTTGGCACCAATCAACATCTAACAAAAAAAGATTGACATTGTACCTTTTTCTCGTGACTATTATCATTCAGTAATGGATTTAAATCACGAAATCAGTATCAATAATTCATTTAGAAATTGTTGCAGAGATATAACTTGCATAAATAGATTCTTTAGATGACCATTAACAATGATGTGAGACGGAGTTCCTCTTTGAGCCAGAAGGGTTTGTTAAGAGCATAACATCATATTATTTGAAGCAAACTTACCTGATGTACAGTTCAAGACATCGAATGACAAAATTATGCGTGTCTATTCATTAAAATAATTCATAGAATAGACTGACATTCTTAGATGTGCGGTTTTCGTGACACGGGGAAAAATGATCAACAACAATAAGGCACGTACCATTTCGGTGCACACGAACATCGAACTCTGTTCACTGAACTCCCTTTTTTAGTTTCCATGAACTCTTAAGTTTTTAGCTTTTTCCTATATGAAAGCATCAGAAAGCAAATTTGAACTTGCCGTAAAAAAGAGATCAATCCTTACCCAGGTCATCATTTGAACAATCTTGGGAGAATTGAAAAATCTTATGCTACATACCAAGATTCAATGCAATTGATCTATTCCTTTTGGAGAAGAAGATATTTAAATGTTTTATCATAAATGGGCGTAGCGGCCATGTTGTTCATGTGACTAGACCGTTTGAACAAATTGTCCTTTCACCAACAAAGGAGGCTCTGTATGAAAGTTAGTCGCAAGTTTTTGGTTATTTTGGTATTACTTGTAATCTACTTGATGGAACCGTTGGCAGGTGACTTCGTTCACTTCCAGGTTCAAACAGTGTATAAGACTGGATTCATTCAGCGATGTTTTCATTAGGCAGTTGTGCCGGGGTATACGTAAGCCCCTGCTCAATGGTTCTAGTTGCCTTTCAAATGGTCTACTATAACAGTTTTATCAATGCAATCAAATATCAATACATATATATCAGCAACCAAACAAACAAAAAACAAACTAAGTAAAAGCCCGAAATCGATATAAAGAGCCTCACAACTAATAGTACTTGTATATCGGCTTTGTTCATTGTCATACTGAGGATGATTATATTCCTATGGTAACAAGATAGCCACACCCAGTAGCTCTATTGAACATCTCTTATTAACGCTGACATGGTAAACAAACGATTTTACCTTGTGACAATGCATAACGTCGCAGAGATATCTACCTAGTGGAATTAATTGCACGTTTAATTTCTAGCTGCAACTATGGCTACTGATGGGATTTGATATGAAGTGGAAATTTATTAATTGGGCCATGCCATGATTTAAAATGTACTTTATGACATGTGCAAACAGAAAATATTTATATCAGCCTGCGCATCCGCGCAGTCTGATCAAAATATTCCTGTTTGCTACAGCTATATATGGTTCGTAAGGAATCAGTGTTCTCATTGCAGTGAAAACAGTGGAGAATTTAGACAAAGTGGAGGCGAAAGCTTATTTAAGTCATGGTACAAGGCGCCATTTTCAGTGGCATAGTCCATGTCACGATGCTGTTACAACATGTTTACATGCATATCTGTATGTAAAAGTAATGGGGGTTTACAATCATATTTAAATTGTGGTCTTCTACGAGTTCTTTCTAACAATAACCTAGGAAAATTGTTACAAGCACGGGTGACCATGAATTCCGACCTGGATAAAAATTGAAAAAAGAGTGTATACAATGATTGTGCATAAATGTTCGAATATGATCGAAACTATTATCTTATGGATATAGTATCCCTGCTTGAGTTGTATCCAGTAGCAATGGATCATCTGTGCAAGGATATAACTAACTGGATAATACACCTGTTTGACAGATATGTGTTATATAAAGGTAAGCCTACATGGAAAAAGCGTATGGTTGACTTCAAGGGCGCAGCTACCATTACGCAAAAATACAGGTGCGTATTGAAATTTTGTCAAATTGACAAAATTTCAACACACACCTGCGTATTTTCATGCTGAAATGTTGTTAATTGGGCATAATTTAAAAACTAACTGCCAACAGACCTCTATTATTGCCCTCAAAGAGTATAAAACATGATTGTGCGTATTGTGTAAGTGGCCCTAGCTACGCCCCTGGACTTTGCCATAAATGAAGAAAAAAACTGCATGCTAGTTACATAGTGCTACCCTAACACTTAGACCAAAGCGAGTAATACTTGTTTTGAGGCCACTACTTGTGTACCCAAGAAAAAAAAATGTTCTGCACAGTTTAGGTTTTCGTTTTTATTTACTCATTCTTTTAGGTACGTGTAAAAATTATACATCTTACATACAAAACATTAATGTTCACCTAACATTTTATTGACATCAGAGAAAAAAAACATTTTTGAGTCATGAATTAGTCACTTCCAAAGTTAGTAGGGGCCAGGTGTCAAAAGTTGCAGAATCTAGTACCTGTCACTCAATTATGTGTTTAACCTCCACGATGAGCGTAGCACTCCACTAGTCGCCTGCACAATGAAAACACCGGTCTCCTTGACTCAAGCCCGACTCTTGGCGTAGCATCCTGGATAAGACCGCTAGACTGGTTCGCTGGGTTATTTCTTTGTTAATGGCTCGCCCAAGGATGTCCCATAAGTGTTCAATAGAGGTCAAGACAGGCGGCATTTGCGGCCACTCAATTCGAATATAACTCTTTTCTGCCTCAAAAGGTCTTCAACGATGCAAGTACGGCGGGATCTTGCAATATTATGCTGAAATTAAAATTGTAAAGAGTTCCTTCAAGAGCAGAGAATACATTCAGAAGAAGGAACATGGGCCAGACTACGTAGTTTCGGCTAATAGACGGCAATCCGGCCCATTTGTCGAAGATGCAGTAAAACAACAAGGCGATGTATCGATGGCTGTTCAGGATATCCGGAACGATAACCAGTTCGGTCTTGCCGTTGGCACTGATGTTTCCCCAGACCATTACGCTGCCACATAGGGCGCCAGATGTCTTTAACCTTTGCGACGCCAGACCCGGCTACGTCCGTCGATCTTGAGGAGACAAAATCATGACTCTTCCGAAATCAGGACTCCATCCACTGTTGCCTGTTCAAACTAATGTGTCGCCTGCAAATCTGCTGCCGTAAAGCTTGTGTCGCGCCACCGGATCTAATATCTATACTGAGATTGGACGTGCCCAAGGACCTCAATTCTATCGCAGCAATCTCTCAAGACATGTGCCATCGACGAAACGTCATAGGGCGATGTACATGTAGCGATCTTCTCGATGTGTTGTGACTTTCGGTCGCTCAGACCTAGGTCGGTCTTTAAATGAACCTGTGTCTCGTTAACGTTGTCGGAGTCGCAGGATAGTGCTGCAGTGAACGTTGAACTGATTAGCAACATCTTGGGATAGAAAGCCTGCCTCTAATCGATTACATGCTCAAGTCCTATCTTCATTAGGGAGTCGTCAAAGTGAACGATGCGGCCTAGCGTTTGTCATGGTAACAAAAGACTAAATGAAATAACTGTTATCTTTATTTAATGATACATGTAATTACAAAAAATATTAAATGCACATGCAAAGATGCTGATTAATTGTCAACCCATCATATCTGCTCAGAGGTCATGAGTGCCATGATTTTGGCGGAAATCAAATCAAGATAAGCGCGTGCATTTTGTCAAAACCGTCGCTTCGCAACAGTATTAAGGTAACGAATTTGATCAAGGCAATCTACGTCAGCCTCTGTCTGCAACCGGTGTTTAAACTAACCGGTCATCTCAAACGTGAACTAAAGTTCCACTGTATGGTGGAGGAGTGAGAGCTGATTGAAAGCCGTTTTCGCATTTATCGGATTTTAGTGCTGATTCTGCAACTATTAATGACTGACCCTATTGTCTTCAAACAAATGTTTCTCGGGCAATTCTCCATTGATTTTCATCCTGTTTGAAGGAAAATGTCCGGGAGATGCTTGACTAAAGGATGATGTCTGTACTGTGAGACTGACAATTTTGTGATGTTAAGACAAGTTACCAAACCCCTCAGTGTGCAGAACTTTTTTTGCTGGGTATCTTACAATGTGCCACAAATGAAATCCCGCTCATCTTTGAGTACGTTCCCCATATATCTGACTTTTATTACTTTTTAGCTCACCTGAGCACGAAGTGCTCAGGGTGAGCTTTTGGGATACCCTGATGTCCGTCGTCCGTCGTACGTCCGGACGGACGTCCGGACGGACGTCCGTCAACTTTTGCTTGTGTACACTCTAGCGAGCACAGTTTCGATCCAATCTTTATGAAACTTTGTCAGAATGTTAGTCTTTATAAAATCTAGACCAAGTTCAAAACTGGGTCATGTCGGGTCAAAAACTAGGTCACTAGGTCAAATCTTAGAAAAACCTTGTGTACGCTCTAGAGGGCACAGTTTTCATCCAAAGTTCATGAAACTTTGTCAGAATGTTTATCCTCACAGTATCTAAGACAAGATTGAAACTGGGTTATGTCGGGTTAAAAACTAGGTCACTAGGTCAAATCATAGAAAAACCTTGTGTACGCTCTAGAGGACACAGTTTTGATCAAAAGTTCATGAAACTTTGTCAGAATGTTTATCCTCATAATATTTAGAAAAGTTCGAAACTGGTCACGTCGGGTCAAAAACTAGGTCACTAGGTCAAATCATAGAAAAACATTGTGTACGCTCTAGAGGACACAGTTTTGATCCAATCTTTATGAAACTTTGTCAGAATGTTTATCTCCATATAATCTAGGATAAATTTGAAACTGGGTTATGTGGGGTAAAAAACTAGGTCACTAGGTCAAATCTTAGAAAAACCTTGTGTACGCTCTAGAGGGCACAGTTTTCATCCAAAGTTCATGAAACTTTGTCAGAATGTTGATCCTTATAGTATCTAGGACAAGTTTGAAACTGGGTCACGTCGAATCTAAAACTAGGTCACTAGGTCAAATCATAGAAAAACCTTGTGTACGCTCTAGAGGACACAGTTTTAATCCAATCTTTGTGAAACTTTGTCAGAATGTTTATCTCCATAAACTCTACGCTAAGTTAGAAACTGGGTCATGTCAGGTCAAAAACTAGGTCACTAGGTCAAATCTTAGAAAAACCTTGTGTACGCTCTAGAAGGCACAGTTTTGATCCAAAGTTCATGAAACTTAATCAGAAAGTTTATCCTTATAATAGCTAGGATAAGTTCGAAACTGGGTCACGTTGGGTCAAAAACTAGGTCACTAGGTCAAATCATAGAAAAACCTTGTGTATGCTCTAGAGGACACAGTTTTGATCCAATCTTTATGAAACATTGTCAGAATCTTTATCTCTATAAACTCTAGGCCAAGATCGAAACTGGGTCTTGTTGGGTCAAAAACTAGGTCACTAGGTCAAATCTTAGAAAAGCCTTGTGTACGCTCTAGAAGGCACAGTTTTGATCCAAAGTTCATGAAACTTTGTCAGAATGTTTATCCTCATAATATGTAGGACAAGTTTGAAACTGGGTCATGTCGGGTCAAAAACTAGGTCACTAGGTCAAATCATAGAAAAACCTTGTGTACGCTTTAGAGGACACAGTTTTGATCTAATCTTTATAAAACTTTGTCAGAATGTTTACTTCCATAAACTCTCGGCCAAGTTTGAAAGTAGGCCATGTTGGGTCAAAAACAAGGTCACTAGGTCAAATCATAGAAAAACCTTGTGTACGCTCTAGAGGACACAGTTTTGATCCAAAGTTCATGAAACTTTGTCAGAATGTTTATCCTCATAATATGTAGGACAAGTTTGAAACTGGGTCATGTCGGGTTAAAAACTTGGTCACTAGGTCAAATCTTAGAAAAACCTTGTGTACGCTCTAGAAGGCACAGTTTTCATCTAAAGTTCATGAAACTTTGTCAGAATGTTTATCCTCATAATATCTAGATTAAGTTTGAAACTGGGTCACGTCGGGTTAAGAACTAGGTCACTAGGTCAAATCATAGAAAAACCTTGTGTACGCTCTAGATGACACAGTTTTGATCCAATCTTTATGAAACCTTGTCAGAATGTTTATCTCCATAAAATCTAGGCCAAGTTCGAAACTGGGTCATGTCGAGTCATAAACTAGGTCACTAGGTCAAATCTTAGAAAAACTTTGTGTGCGCTCTAGAAGGCACAGTTTTGATTCAAAGTTCATGAAACTTAGTCAGAATGTTTATCCTCATAATATGTAGGACAAGTTTGAAACTGGGTCATGTCGGGTCGAAAACTAGGTCACTAGGTCAAATCATAGAAAAACCTTGTGAACGCTCTAGAGGACACAGTTTTGATCTAATCTTTATGAAACTTTGCCAGAATGTTTATCTCCATAAATTCTCGGCCCAGTTTGAAAGTAGGTCATGTCGGGTAAAAAACTAGGTCACTAGGTCAAATCTTAGAAAAACGTTGTGTAAGCACTAGAAGGCATAGTTTTGATCCAATCTTCATGAAACTATGTCAAAATGTTTATTGTCCGTCCATCTATCTAAGCCCCCTATGAAACTGAGTCACGTCGGCTCAAGGTCAAATCATAGAAAAACTTTGTGTACACCCTAGAGGGCATAGTTTTGATCCAATGTTCATGAAACTCTGTCAGAATGTTTATCTTAATGAAATCTAGGTAAAGTTTGAAACTGGGTCGTGTCGGGTCAAAAACATGGTCACTAGGTCAAATATAAGAACGACCTTGTATACGCTTCAGAGGGCACAGTTTTGATCCAATCTCAATGAAACTGTGTCAGAATGTTTATTCTTACAATATCCAGGCCAAGTTTGAAACTGGGCCATGTCGGGTCAAAAACTAGGTCAAATGTTAGTATAGTAAAAACTCTTATAAATCTTCACCAGAGTCAGTGAACTGTTTAATGCTCAGGTGAGCAATTCAGGGCCACCATGGCCCTCTTGTTTGGGTAAGACACTACTCTACTAGGTTTTCGTTACTTATTTTTTGCATTGATGAAAGAGAGAGGGATGAATTGCTTGTGATTGTACGTCCTTTTCAACAGTATTACAGTCATATCAGGACGATAGAAGGGTGATAATAAAAGTCTGGGTGCATTCTAACCTCATTTGTGGTTAGAAAGATTTGCTCGAACCCGGGACCGCTCCATCTGCAGGCCAGCGCTTAACCAACTGAGCTGCCTAGAGAGAGAGAAAGATTCAGAGAGAGAGAGAAAGTTGGGAGAGAGATCATTTTGCTTCATCGATTGAGGAATTCTTTACACGAAAAATCATTTCGAATATAAAAGAAACGGCCACGTATATCGTCAAAATATTGTAATAGATATACAAATCCAGACGAAATGTTAGCAAAACCAATTCCTTTGTATTGCATTTCCATACCATTTATATTCCCTTGACTAGTATATCCGTCCACAGCACCTTCCACCTTGTATTCAGATTCGGCATTGAAAAAATTTGACAAAGGATACATATTAATTGCTTCAGATGTCTATATACATTGTATTATCATTATTAATGCTTAATTACTAGCATTATTGCCGTCATTTCTATTAGACTTAAGCCAAAATTCATTTGTTTCATTGTTTCATCCTTCCTTCCATTCATGTTCATCAGAAAACCTCTTACGTCGGTACAACAAATATACTCGAGGACTTTAAAAACGCCTCACCTCTTAATATGTTATGTTTTGCGAATCTCATATTTCAGGTTACTAAATATGTATAGGTTCTTTTTGGATGGTGACGTTCCACGTCGTCCCTCTTATGGAGTGTATATTTCTCAACTTATAAGATTTGCTAGAGTGTGTAGTCATGTAGATGACTTTAATGCTCGTAATAAATGTTTAACTGCTAAACTTCTTCAACAGGGCTATCGGTATCATAAGCTTAGAAAGGCTTTTTCTAAATTCTATCGCAGACACCATGAATTGGTTTCAAAATTTGATGTCGGATTAAAATTTCTTTTACACCAAGGCCTATCGGAACCAGAATTTTATGGTGACTTAGTATACAAATTCAAAAAGATTAAGGGTAGGACTGATTTTTCTGATCAATTCCGAAAAATAATAATACGTCACAAACGTATTGGCTATAATTTAAATGTTATGCGACAGTCTGCATGCTTAGTGATTAACCCAATCACGGTTGATAGCTTTGCTGCACTCTTTAATTGCACACCGGGGGATCGGTCGTCAGACTCTATGATGGCCCCGACCTAAAGCTATATATTTTAGTTGGTTGGGACCGGAGCCTTTTTGTCTGTTGCTTGGTCCACCGGGGCTCAACTGGTGACCTTCTTTTGCTTCAGGTTTCCAGTGGGGTTGTTTGGCAGGACAGGGATCTCCACCTGTCAGACGGCCCGTTGTATCTGTTGAGTCCTCGTCTTTGCTTCTTCATGGTGTTGAAATTTGATTTATGTGTTTACCGTGATGATTCATTGACGAGTTAGAGGGTTATCATGCGAACCGAACAACCAACTAAATGTTTTGTACCACTTCAGAAACTGAGGGTGAGGTTGGGCCTGTAAAATCGATTTAAGCCCCCCAGTAATTCATTACTGACCGTTCCAAGGCGGTAGTTCTGTTGTGGTTCTTTGTTGCCTGTTTTTGGTGTCAGAGTTTCTGTGATGTTTTACCTTATGTATGTTATTATTATTTTTGGTTCGGTTTGGTTTGCTGAGTGGCCACCTTTTGGGAACAAGCTGCTCACTCGGTTGGCCATATGTTCTCTGTATCTTGATTATTTGTAATCTTAGTTGTTTCCAACTATGGTTTGAGGGCTGGATTTGGATTTTGATTGTTTCAGTTCCTGGTCTTTGCATGCTTTTTACTTCTATTAGAAATCGTAAAAATAATCAAATGAAAGAATTTGTAGAAAATTATGTCATGCGTGACGACCTTTGCACTTAAAGGTCCAACGTCACAGCCTCTTAATTTTATTTTCAACTGCTTTATGCTACGGCCTTTGAAGCTGATTCCAGCTTAGGACTGACTGATATTCTACAGCACAAACACAGCTTCAAAGCCGCAATGATTTTGCATACAGTCAGACAGTTTGAATCGTAAATTGGAACGCACAAATTGGCATATCCAAAAATGCCATTTTGAAAAATAACGTCATTTGACAATTTGTACTTCACAAGAATAGTATTTGAATCAAACGTCGTAAAGATTAACCTCTTAGGCATTCCTAGACATTGATGGCTACTTTGATATCAGCATGAAACGTATGTTTATCAGTGCCTTAAATGACGTTAACGTCATTAATTTATATCTTAACCGACTCAGAAATTCTCATTTTCAAAACACGCGATTCTAGAAAAGACCATGATGACACAGAAAAGACTGTTTGAGTTAATTTCTTCATGTCGTAGCGAAGTTTGATGCCATGTTTAAAATGCCATTTTTGCATGCCACGAGCGTTTGTTTACCTCGCTTCAATACATACAATGTTGAAATATAGCGGAAGACGGGAACCAAGTTACACTCCGATAACCATTTGGACTGTGCAGTACAACAGTTTTGATGAAAATCCCACGTTCTTAAGCACCCTTTCACATTTGTCACGTGTTTTTAAACATTCTTAATTCCAGGATTGTATTGATAATTGTCTCATGCGTAAGATATATTCTGGAATTTTATTTATAATTAGTTTTATTTTATTTGATAGTAAAACGAATGCAGCACTCCAATTTCTTTCTGGTGAGGCGTTTTTAAAGTCCTCGAGTATATGTTTCAGTACCATACTTTTTGCGAGTAGTATTCTTTATTATTCTATTCATTACCATGCCAGCAATTTGTAGGCCTTTCACATTTCATACAGGCGTTATTGAAAGTTCAGTTGATATCATCGTTATATCAATGCATTATTTTCAATTTGTGCGAAACAAAATGAAAATCTATAAGATTGCCCTTGAGATTCAAACTGTTGCAGAGCATAAGAACCACGCAAAGTTAATTTCTCATTTCATTAACATTACGTGCACATGCTCATGCAATTTGAAGGGTGTGGAATTCGTTTTCGTGTCTGTTGTTGTTGTTTTAGTTCTCATAACTATTGACTTAAAGTATCCGTGCTTTGTTTTAAATGGCAGTCTTAAAGAGTTTTACTCTAAGTTCTAAAAACTTGCAGATTGTAGGCAACTATCCATATTTAACGCTAAATGTCATACTCACTTTTCATACTGAATTCCTATACCTTTATCTATTATTGACCTGTTTTTTTTTATTCGAGGCGGCAGTTTTATTGGTAAAAGGCATTAACGAAAAAATCTATAAAAAAACAAGTTACACAATTTCTTTGAGTCATGTTTTGTGCTTTATTATAGGCCTACTACTTTCATCTTTCAACAGATTGGTCATTTTAAAGAGAAGAAAAGCAGGCCCAGAGGTTATAAAACTTGAGTACATTCTCAAACTCACAATAATGCACACTGATTGGCTGCTTCCAAGCACATGCTCGGAAGCAGCCAATCAGTGTGCTTTATTTTGATTTTAAGATTATTCTCAAGTTTTATGACTTCGAACCCAAGAATACGGAATGCATGCAGTAGACAAATATGTCCTAGGCTGTTTATTTCTAAGCGTATCAAGATTTTTTTTTATTTTAAAAGTAAAACGTATGCAAAGACCAGGAACTGAAACAATCAAAATCCAAATCCAGCCCTCAAACCATAGTTGGAAACAACTAAGATTACAAATAATCAAGATACAGAGAACATATTGCCAACCGAGTGAGCAGCTTGTTCCCAAAAGGTGGCCACTCAGCAACCCAAACCGAACCAAAAATAATAAGAACATACATAGGGTAAAACATCACAGAAACTCTGACATCAAAAACAGGCAACAGAGAACCACAACAGAACTACGGCCTTGGAACGGTCAGTAATGAATTACTGGGGGGCTTAAATCGATTTTTCAGGCCCAACCTCACCCTCAGTTACTGAAGTGGTACAAAACATTTAGTTGGTTGTTTGGTTCGCATGATAACCCTCTAACTCGTCAATGAATCATCACGGTTAACACATAAATCAAATTTCAACACCATGAAGATGCAAAGACGAGGACTCAACAGATACAACGGGCCGTCTGACAGGTGGAGATCCCTGGCCTGCCAAACAACCCCACTGGAAATCTGTAGCAAAAGAAGGTCACCAGTTGAGCCCCGGTGGACCAAGCAACAGACAAAAAGGCTCCGGTCCCAACCAACTAAAATATATAGCTTTAGGTCGGGGCCATCATAGAGTCTGACGCCCGATCCCCCGGTGTGCAATTAAAGAGTGCAGCAAAGTTATCAACCGTGATTGGGTTAATCACTAAGCATGCAGACTGTCGCATAACATTTAAATTATAGCCAATACGTTTGTGACGTATTATTATTTTTCGGAATTGATCAGAAAAATCAGTCCTACCCTTAATCTTTTTGAATTTGTATACTAAGTCACCATAAAATTCTGGTTCCGATAGGCCTTGGTGTAAAAGAAATTTTAATCCGACATCAAATTTTGAAACCAATTCATGGTGTCTGCGATAGAATTTAGAAAAAGCCTTTCTAAGCTTATGATACCGATAGCCCTGTTGAAGAAGTTTAGCAGTTAAACATTTATTACGAGCATTAAAGTCATCTACATGACTATACACTCTAGCAAATCTTATAAGTTGAGAAATATACACTCTATAAGAGGGACGACGTGGAACGTCACCATCCAAAAATGGAAAATTAACTATATCAAAGTCAAAGTCATCACGTTTATCATAAGTTTTAGAAGATACAAAACCGTTAGAAATAGATAGATGTAAATCCAAAAAGGGGGCATCGGTATCTGAAGTATTAGCTTTATTCAATTTAAGTTCAGGTGGGTAAATTTGGTTGACCATGCTTTCAAAATAAGGATTATCAATATTCAGAAGATCGTCTAAATATCTAGAGGTTGAGTTAAATGCCTCAATGATATAAGCTTGATTATCAGCAGAAAGAGAAGTCATGAAATCTCTTTCATAACAAAATAAAAACAAATCGGCCACAAGAGGAGCACAATTTGTACCCATCGGAATACCAACAATTTGTCTGTATAACTCCTTACCGAATCTGATGTAAATATTATCTAAGAGATATGATAAGGCGTCACATACATTCTGACATGACCAACGTTCATATCCTCTATATATTTTACGGTCAGTAGAAGTGAAAAACGCTTTCTTATCGTTACAGGCAATATAAAGGGTTTCTTCATTTTTGGAGAACTTTTTGAAGGCCCTCTCAATCAAATCAACAAGTTTTTCCTTTATTAAATTATGGGGTAATGTGGTATAAAGAGTAGAAAAATCATAAGTGGACAAACTAGTCGCACGGAACCCTCTTGATTTCAGTTTACTAAGTACCTCACCAGAATTTTCTATAGACCAAAACATATTTTTCCCTGACCTCTCATACACTGTCTCATAGTACCAAATGACACGAGATTTCACAGCAGTGAGGCAAGAAGTTAATAATTTAGATAATTCTGTAGTAGTACAAGAGCTAGAGTTGGCAATGAATCTAGCTTTATACGTTTTTTTGTGAAGCTTAGGTAACCAATACATCGTAAATGCATGGGAAGAGGTACCAAGATAAATGCATGGGAAGAGGTACCAAGATAACACTGTTTTGGAAGATAGTGACAAATGAAATGAGTCCACAGCCGTCATGTAGAAAAGAATGACTTACCATACTACAACCCAGCGTGCACATGACGGCAATACGACGTCATTACGTTACATCGATCTAAGCACGACGTCTGTGCGGCGTCATATGCCTGCTGGGTACGGACGGCAGTACAGTCTATATTAGCATGCTAAAATTCCAACCAGTAGAAAATTACAAATCCAGAGCAGTCATGTAGCATGTCAGTTTGCAAGCAACTCTATCCACAAGTGAAATCTCACTTTTAGAAAGTATGTGCTTTAAATTTCTTATTCTAGCCCCGGCATACGAAGTATGACGAGGTGTACATAGCTTTCGTCCGATGTCCGTTCGTCCGTCCGTCCGCGAGTTAACATTTGCGTTTCAGTTTTGCGTTTACTTTTTAGCTCACCTGAGCCGAATGCTCACAAGGTGAGCTTATAGTATAGGCTTGGTCCGTCGTCCGTCGTCCGTTGTACGTCCACACTTTTAAACATTAATATCTGCTAAAGTAGTCGGCCAATCTTAATAAAATTTTATGTGTAGCATTGTTGGGGTAGGAGATTTATTGCATATAGTTTTGGGACAGATTGGTTTAAAACTCTGGTTACCATGGCAACAAAAATGTCCCATAGACTTATAATGGAGAAAATGTTGTCCGGGCCCTAGCTTCTTCATTTTTGATTGCAGCTTCTTGTAACTTGCAGGTATCCAGGACAGCTAAAACATATCAGACCAGTTCGAATTTGGGCCAGGTTGGATCATTCTTTTCAGAGTTACTTGCCCTTAAGCGATAAAATATTTTCCCATAGACTTATAATGGGAAAAATGTTGTCCGGGCCCTAGCTTCATCATTTTTGATCGCAACTTCTTGTAACTTGTAGGCTTCCAGGACAGCAAAAGCATCTCGGAACAGTTCGAATTTGAGCTAGGTTGGATCATTCTTCTCAGAGTTACTTGCCCTTGAGCAATGAAATATTTTCCCATAGACTTATAATGGGGAAATGTTGTCCGGGCCCTAGCTTCATCATTTTTGATCGCAGAGCCTTAAATGGGGAAAATGTTGTCCGGGCTATAGCTCCTTCTTTTTTGATCGCAGCTCTGTACAGCTTTCAGGAATCCAGGATGGCCAGAACATTTCGGACCTTTTCGAATGTGGGCCATATTGGATTATCCCCTCGCACAATGAAGTTGTGGAGGGGATATAGGGTCTGTCCGGTACTTAGGTATATATGTATGTACGTATGTTCACCTTTTGTCAGTGTTCTAGCTACCTCATTTATTAACTGATTTTGATGTAATTTCACACAAGCATTGGGTATGATATGACCTCGAACGAGTTTGCATTTCAGCATGATGGAGTCTAGGTCAAGGTCAAAGTGGCTATTTTTAGAAAAACTTTGTCATCACTCAAGCACCTTCATTTCTGGACTGATTTCGATTTAAGTTCATACAAGTGATAAGTATGGCAATATCTTGGACAAGTTTGGGTTTCACCATTCTGGCATCAAGGTCAAGGTCACAGTGGCTAATTTTAGAAAAAAACTTTGTCATGGCTCTAGCGCCTTGATTTGTGGACCAAATTCAGTTTAATTTCACACAAGTGATTGGTATGACAATATCTTGGACATGTTTGCGTTTCAGCATTCTGAGGTCAAGGTCTAGGTCACAGTAACTATTTTTAGAAAAACTTTGTCATCGCTCTAGCGCCTTCATTTATATACTGATCTTGATTAAAACTTCACACAAATGTTTAGTATGACAATATCTTGAACAACTTTGCATTTCAGCATCCTAAGATCAATGTCAAGGTCACAGTGGCTATTTTTAGAAAAACTTTGTCATCATTCTAGTGCCTTCATTTATGGAATGATTTTAATTGTACTACACACAAGTAATAAGTTTGACAAAATCTTGGTCATGAACATGTTTCAGCATTCTGAGGTCAAGGTCAAGGACACAGTGGCTATTTTTAGAAAAACTTTGTCATTGCTCTAGCGTCTTCAATTTGTGGATCAAATGCAATTTGATATCACACAAGTGATTGGTATGACAATATCTTGGAAAAGTTTGTATTTCAGCGTTGTGAGGTCAAGGTCAATGTCACAGTGGCTATTTTTAGAAAAACTTTGTCATCGCTCTAGGGCCTTCATTTATGGACCGATTATAATTTAAACTTCACACAAATGTTTTGCATGTCAATATCTTGAACAAGCTTGCATTTCAGCGTCCTAAGGTCAAAGTCAAGGTCACAGTGGCTGTTTATAGAAAAACTTTGTTATTGCTCTAGCGCTTTCATTTATGGACCAATTTCGATTTAACTTCACACAAGTGATTGGTATGACAATATCTTGGACAAGGTAGCGTTTCAGCGTTCTGAGGTCAAGGTCAAGGTCACAGTGGCTATTTTTAGAAAAACTTTGTCATCGCTCTAGCGCCTTCATTTATTGACTGATTTTGATTAAAACTTCACACAAATGTTTAGTATGACAATACCTTGAACAAGTTTGCATTTCAGCATTCTAAGGTCAAGGTCACAGTTGCTATTTTTAGCTCACCGTAGCCGAAAGCTCACAAGGTGAGCTTTTAGTATAGGCTTGGTCTGTCATCCATCGTATGTCGTACGTCCACACTTTTAAGCATTAATATTTGCTTAAATAGCTGGCCATTCTTGATCAAATTTTATATGTAGCAGTGTTGGGGTAGGGGGTTAATTTCATATAGTTTTGGGACAGATTGGTTTAAAACTGTGGTTACCATGGCAACAAAAAGGTCCCATAGGCTTATAATGGGGAAAATGTTGTCTGGGCCATAGCACCTTTAGTTTTGACCGCAACTTCTTCAAACTTGCAGCTATCTAGGACAGCCATAAAATATCGGACCAGTTCGAATTTGGGCCAGGTTGGATGGTTCTTGTCTTTTTCATTTTCCACTCTGAGGGTCAAAGGTATGATACCACCACATATGTGTTCAATTTGCCTTAGAGTAACTTACCCTAGAGTACTGAGGCTGAATGGACTCAGGATAGCTACAGGACCAATGGTCCTCTTGTTTGATATCTTAAATTATCCAAACCTTTTGATGGATTTGGTTTATATTTGGCATGGTGATCGATAATGGTCCAAACTTTTATGCTGTGCCACCCCGACTCAAGCCTCTGACCTGGAGGTCAATGTCACGGAATTTGACTTTAGTGTTAAAGTTTTGCGTTAAAGTTTTTAGGATATCTGTATAATTCAAACCCTTTGTTGAGTTGGGTTATGTTTTGCATATTCAAATATGTTGGTCTACAGTTTTGTTTTGTACCATCCCCACTCATGCCTGTGACCTAGAGGCGAAGGTCATAGACTTTGACTTTTTATATTAAAGTTTTGCGTTAAACATTTTTTTTCTCTGTATAAATCAAATCCTCTAGTGGGTTGGGTTTATGTTTGGCATGATGGTAGATGTTGTTTCAAAGTTTTATTTTCTACCGTCCCCACTCATTACTGTGACTTAAAGGTAAAGGTCACAGACTTTGACTTTTCATGTTAACTATTGTTTTTATTTTTTTAGATGCTACATCAAGCAAAAACTTATTTGGGTTTAGTATATGCATATATAAATGTCTAAAGTTTTATTTTTGTACCGTCTGCACACATGCCTGTGACCTAAAGGTCAAGGTCACACCCTTAGACATGTTAATATCTGTTTTCTGTTAAAGGTTTTGAGATCGCAAATCATGCAAATCCTTCGATGGCTTTGGTTTATATTTGATATGCTGATAGGTGTTGAGTCTTAAAATTTATTCTTTAATATCCTCACACACGCCTTAACATAAGGTAAAGGTCACAAACTTGCTTTTCCAGTATATACTCCTTGGTTATTTTTCCCATCTTCTTTAATAAGACTTTTTGATATGTGAAGTCTTCTGTCTTTAGGTTGTAAGAATGTACATCATCTAACTGCTGCTGTTGACATAAAGTCAAGGTCGCATTTTTAAAAAGTTTTATCAATGTACTGCTTTATAATGTTCCTTATATTTCAGATATCCTTCCTTTTGATATTTTACTAGGTTTACTTTTAGGTGGCAGCAGATTAGTTGACATTCTCTGTATGCTGTCACTGACCAAAGGACAAGGTCACAGACTTTTAATTTTTTATCTTACATGTGTAACATTTTGTGTAAGAAGTTTAGTATCATTAGGCGGTGGCGCTGGCCGGGAGTATACGTGAGTCCCTGCTCACTTGCTCTAGTTATCAATAGTTATTCACTTTGGGCAGTATCAGTAATCTTTGTTTATAAGGCCCAAGATAATATGATAGCTTATTGAATATAGAATTCTGCATATCCCTCGGCACAGCGTTGCAGTGTCTGTCTTTAGTCTTTGCAGGTCAGATAATATCAAACCATTAAATAAAATGAATATTAGAAATTTAGGTCGGGCCCAGAGGGTATGTGAATAGGGACGATCAAGCTTTGAAAGAAATAGACCTACTATAAGCTTAGAAAGGATACATAAAAAGATATACAGAATCTTACACTTGTGGTCATTTCATATGAAATTTATGAAACGAGCTTATGGGCGAATTTCAAAATTTCATATGAAATGACCACGATTGTAAGATTCTGTTTATCATATGACACTTTAAAGTGGGGTTTTGTAGCTTTCAAAATGAACATTATTTCAATAAGAAACCGCATTGCTGACACGATCGTTGTCAATGACGTTACATTTCGCACCAAAATGTTACATGTATTCACGTGTGGTCATACGATTTTTATGACACGACGTAATCCACCGAATAGGAGCGACGTCCTAAGATAAACAAGCTTATACTCTAGCAGCTCAAATCAGAATATGAAATTAAGGCATTGCCTTTCATGGCACCGTTTCGTTATAATCTGTTCGGCCGTCGTGTGGAAAGCTCTAGACTAGACTAGATTTTTGTAAGGATTTGTTGTAATCGGAAAGGTGCAGACCAATATCAGACGCTGCGATCTGCTGCCGTCATCTGTTCCTGCATCGTTAGACTCCCACGTTATTAACCCTTAAAGCGCCAAAAAATAAAATTGTTGAATTGGCAAACAGTGTAGATCCAGATGAGGTGGCTCATAATGGCAAGTGTAGATCCAGATGAGGTGGCTCATCATGAGCCACCTCATCTGAATCTATACTGTTTGCCCTCTAGTGTTCGAATTCTCAATATGCTATCGCTTGGACAAAACATTTTTTGAATTTTCTGCAGACGTAAATTTTGTCGTCTGCCTTTTGACGCATTAAGGGTTAATGTGTTGAACAAATAAGGTACAAATCAAAAGCCCAATCTGGTTTACCGTTTGGCTGAATATAGTAACTCAATGTCGCTTTTCATCAGAATGTCATCATTTTGCTGATCAATGTAGAACTGCTGAGCACGAGATTATTCAACTGTTATTGATACAAAAATGTTTTGTGTAGCACGACAAATCAAGCACTCAAGACAACAAGTCGAGCTACAATCTTGCAGCTAATCTGATAAAATCCAACATAAAGGCTTGCTTTGGCCTAGATGGTCATTCGAAATCAATACAGATTGCTTGATTAAATGTAATTATCAAGGCATCCTAATCTTTCCGTTGGCGCCCATTGACCGCATTGATGTAAATGTAGTATCGAATGTATATCAGTAACCCACTGGGCACACAAGGTTGAACCAACCTTGAATCAACTTTGATTCAACGTCACAACGTTGAAGCAAGATTGTCAATAATGTGTGCCTGCTGGGCAAGGTCCAGCAGCATAAAAAATTCCAATGTCATTTCAGCTGTAGGATAAATGATCTACTCAAAGGTTTTCTGCCATTTTTGCTAAGAGGAAAAACTTTTTCTACTTTCTGTTTGCTCCTCTGACCTACATAGCCTTCCAAATTAAGGTCTGCTCCTAAAGGGAAGACTTTGCTCCCAGAGGATCCCTATTGAGAATGAAGGCAATCATAAAACTGGAAGAGTTTCTGCTCCTAAAGTGCATCTATTTACCTTAAAGTTTTAAGACATCAACCTGCTATTTTGGTACATGTACCCCGATCCCCGCCCATCGGGGCCCATGAGGTCTGGTACTAGTTGTAATAGGGCTTAGTGTCATTTTTATCAGGTTGGGTAAAGGTCCTACGAATTCGGAGGCAACGTCTCGTCTTGACACGTAGGTGTTTACTAGGAGGTTAGTCCACAACTCAACAACAGCAAAATCTTTGTTACATGTTCCAGTCTGCCTCACCCTGCATAAAGTTGTTTATCTTGTTGAGTCGATTTTGTGACTTACGAGTTCAGACATGATTCTGGTACTTTGGCTTGTTTTGTTTTGCAGCTTATTTTCTTCGGGCACATAAGAGTATGGCTATGCAACGAACCATGCTGAAAGCTGGCATGAACCTTGATTTCCTATTGGACTAATTCACCAGTGTATTTACAAACAAGTACATGTATATTGAACAGTAAAAGCTGATGACTCTCGATGCACAGATTTTAGCGGCTGAGTTTTACCTGCCTAAAACAGTCTAAACGTGACGGTTCATACATTTATAACTCTTTACAAGCGTTTCCTCTCTGTTCGGCAAAATTAGTTATTATCGTGTGGCTTAATGGACATGTTTTAATGCTTGTTCAAAATGTGCACGTACAGTGCACACGTACATACAGTGCAGTCGATTCAGCAATATACAGTCAACTCTCGATATCTCGAACACTGATATCTTATGGTACCCTCTCAAAGAATATATTCCAGACACTTTTCTTATATTTGTTTACACTTCAACTCCTTCTGTCTCAAACTACTGATGTCTCAAAGTAACTTTTCTGAGACCAAAAAAATTACTTTGAGATATATGCAGTTTGGGATAAACTTCGGTTTTAAAATATCAGCAGGCGACTATACGTGAGCCGCGACACGAGAAAACCAACAATGTGGTTGTGCGCTTAGTGCAGACAGATCAACCTGGGCATCCGCCCAGTCTGATCAGAGTCTTTCCTAAGCGCTTAAAAGGTAGCTAAGGGTCTAAGCTACCTTCATGCAGACAGCGAAGACTCTGATCAGACTGGGAAGATGCCCAGGCTGATCTGAGTCTGCGCTGGGCGCACAACCACATTGTTGATTTTCTCGTGTTGCGGCTCACGTAAAACATGTTCCTGAGGTTGTCTTGATGACTCCATTTACCATTAAGTTATCTGATCTTATATAGGCTTTATCACGGCATGGTTCTGATGTTAATCGCTGCACGACTGTCTGATAAATTAACATCAAATACATGCATTTTCTAAGTTACTATCTCTCTCAGCAATTACGAAATGTCATCCATTGTGATTTTATTTATTTTCAACTAATTGATTGTCGAAAGACATAATCACGGCGCTTCAGTCTGTTGCAAATGTTAGCCGCGATGAAAAAAGGAATCTGAAATTATAACATGTATGTTTATGGTATAAAAAATCTGTCCTTGAAATTTCCTTGAGCTTTTGTGCTGTGTTCGAAGCCCTTGATAATTCTATAGATCAAATCCTTTAAGCTGAATAATTCCTTTTAGGAATTAGAGTACAAAGCCAAGGTAATAAGACACTTCGTCTTTGACTATTGCAAGACAGATAAACCCTGTCCTTGTGTAACTTCTACTCGCAGCCAGCTTCACACTATAAACTAGCCCGCATAACACGTTCAAAGCTTGGGCATGACGATGCTCAAATGTTGATCCCATTTATGCCAGGTGGAATGTTCTATCCTTACTAAATGGAAGAGTCCATCTGTCAATAAGGGATGCCTGATTTACTTTTTTTATCATTTTATTTTATTTCAAGGAAAAATACCCATTTGTCTTATGAAAAAAGTGCAGACCCCGATCAGACGCCGCGTTTTGGTAATAAATTGTTTTATCATATGACGTCGCTGTTATTCAATGGATAACGTCGTGTCATAAAATTCATATGATCAGACGTGTAATAACACTTTGGCGCGAACACGTAACGTCATTGACAACGTCCATGTCAACAATGCGTTTTCTTATTGAAAAAATGTTCAGTTTGAAGGCGTTAAAATCCCATTTTAAAGGGTCATATGATAAACAGAATCTTACACTCGGGGTCAATTCATATGAAATTTATGAAACTCGCCGAAGGCTCGTTTCATAAATTTCATATGAAATGACCACTCATGTAAGATCCTCTATAAATGAAGACTCCTTTGAATTTATATGCAGTGCTCTTTAAATATTTTGAGAAGTGTATTTCCCTCAGCTGTAATGCTGTCTTTGTTGTCGCTGACGATTCTTTGAAAGAATTTCCTTAAACTGAATTATATTCGCCTGGGAATCACAGTACAAAGAAAACGTAATATGATCTTTCATCTCTGACAATTTTAAGATAGGCAGAATCTATAATGTAGGCTTCGGTGTTGTTAAACTAATAGCTTCTTTTCGCAGTCCAGTTGGATTATTTTCTCCCAAAACGAAAATCGTTTAATTAGCTTTCGCCTTTAACTAAACGTGCAGTAACTTCTGAAATATTATTTTTATTATTAGTAGTAGTAATAATATTGTTGTTGTTCTTGTTAAACTCGGCGTATGATCAAGGTCTACACAAATGGGTATTTCTCCTTAGAATAAAGTAAAAATGATAAGCAAAAATTAAGCCAGACACCCCTAAAGGACAAATGGACTCATCCAATAAATATGGACAGAAGTGTCCAACGGGCATAAAGAGTTAAACGTCCGCCTGAAACTCTTCCTCAACAACGACTTACAGGGCTTAAATTTAGGAGGAGCTAGTGTTTAAAATCAAAATCATTTTTAGTAGAACTGATTGTAGCTCACATGAATGGGAGAGGTCGGGGTAGTTTAAGGATAGGTAGGCTCCGTCGTCTGTCGTCCTTCAACAGTTACAAACGATTTCTCCTCGAAAATCGCTGGGCCGATCGGAACCATAGGTAATAGCCACTAGCGGTCGTGGCACGAAAGTTTGTTTAAACGGTCCTGTTCACATGACCATCAACGATCCATATGTGGTGAAACCTTTAAGTAATTTTTGCTCATCTTAGCCTTTAGGCTCATAGGTGAGCTTATAGTATAGCCAGGCATCCGTCGTCCGCCCGTCGTCCGTCCGTCGACAACATTTTCAAACATCTTCTCCTCTGAAACTACTAGTCCGATTGACGCCATATTTCATATGGAGCCTACCTAGGTTTGGGGAACGAACGTTTGTTACCGGGGTCTGGGTCACATGACCAAGATGGCCGCCAGCTCATATATGGTAAAATCCCTTCAAAAATCTTCTCCAGAACCAAAAGGCCTATGACCTTGAAACTTGGTATGTAGAATTGGGCACTCGGGCCCATCATAGTTTGTACAAATGATGACCGTGCGTTGACCTTGACCTACTTTATGACACTGTCAACTTCTGTACCTTAGGCTTCTATATGGGAAAACGCTTAAACAGTGGATTTCTCAGAAACTATTTAAGTCGAAGATGCGATATTTGGTATAAATGGTCAACTAAATGAACAGCTCAAGATATTATGTCACTAAAGGTCAAGGTCATTCTGTCCGCCAGTCCGTCGTCAACATTTTCAAACATCTTCTCAGAAACCACTAGGCCGATTGAAGCCAAATTTCATATGGAGTGTCAGTGGGATGGTGGAACGAAAGTTTGTTACCGGGATTTGGGTCACATGACCAAGACGACCGCCTCACCCATATATGGTAAAAACTCTTCAAAAATCTTCTTCTTCAGAACCAAAAGGCCTACGACCTTGAAACTTGGTATGTAGCATCAAGCATTCGGGCCCATCATATTTTATACAAATGATGACCGTGCGTTGACCTTGACCTAATTTATGACACAGTCAACTTTGGTACCTGAAGCTTTCATACGCTGAAAACGCTGAAACATTGGATTTCTCAGAGACTATTTAAGGCTAAGATACAATATTTGGTATATATGGTCAACTAAATGAACAGCTGTTAACATTATGTCACTAAAGGTCAAGGTCATTCTGTCTGTTCGTCTGTTCGTCTGTTATCAACATTTTAAAACGTCTTCTCAGGGACCGGGGGCCGATTGAAGCCAAATTTCATAAGGAGTGTCAGTGGGATAGGGGAACGAAAGTTTCTTACCGGCGTCTGGGTCACATGACCAAGATGGGCGCCACGCCCATATATGGTAAAAACCCTTCAAAAATCTTCTTCTTTAGAACCAAAAGGCCTATGACCTTGAAACTTGGTATGTAGCATTGGGCACTCGGGCCCATCATGGATTATGCAAATGATGACCGTGCGTTGTCCTTAACCTAATTTATGACACTGTCAACTTTGGTACATTAGGCTTTCATATGGGAAAATGCTTAGACAAAGATTTTCTCAGAAACTGTTTAAGTCTAAAGTACTATATTTGGTATATATGGTCAACTAAATAAATAGCTTAAGATATTATGTCAGTAAAGGTCAAGGTCATTCTGTCCGTCCATCCGCCGTCAAGATTTTCAAACGTCTTCTCCTCAGAAACCACTGGGCCGATTGAAGCCAAATTTCATATGGAGTTTCAGTGGGATGGGGAAACGAAAGTTTGTTACCTGGCTTTGGGTCACATGATCAAGATGGCCGCCACGCCCATATATGGTAAAAACCCTTCAAGAATTTTCTACTTTAGAACCAAAAGGCCTATGACCTTGAAACTTGGTATGTGGCATTGAGCACTCGGGTCCATTATAGTTTGTACAAATGATGACCGTGCGTTGACCTTGACCTAATTTATGACACTGTCAACTTTGGTACATTAGGCTTTCACATGGGAAAATGCTTAAACAAATGATTTCTCAGAAACTATTCAAGTATAAGGTACAATATTTGGTATATATGATCAACTAAATGAACAGCTGAAGATATTATGTCACTTAAGGTCAGGGTCATTCTGTTCGTCCATCCGTCGTCAATATTTTCAAACATCTTCTCCTCAGAAACCACAAGGCCGATTGAAGCCAAATTTCATATAGAGTCTCAATGGGATGGGGGAACGAAAGTCTGTTATCGGGGTCTGGGTCACATGACCAAGATGACTGCCACACCTATATATGGTAAAAACCCATCAAAAATCTTCTTCTTCGCAACCAAAATGCCTATCACCTTCAAACTCGGTATGTAGCATTGGGCACTCGGGCCCATCATAGTTTATACAAATGATGACTGTGCGTTGAACTTGATCTCATTTATGACACTGTCAACTTATGTACGTTAGGCTTTTATATGGAAAAATGCTTTAACAGTGGATTTTTCTGAAAGCCCCTGACCTTGAAACTTGGTATGTAGCATTTGGAACTCGGGCCCATCATGAGTTATACAAATCAGGACTGTGCATTGACTGTGACCTAATTTATGGCAAGGTCAATTTTGATACATGGGAAAATGCTTAAACAGTGGATTTCTCAGAAACGATTCAAGTCCAAGATATGATATTTGGTATTTATGGTTAACTAAATGAGCCTATGAAGATATTATGTTGTTAAAGGTCAAGGTCATTCTTTGACCTTTGTTCAAAGTCACTGTGATTCTGTCGCCTGTCAACATTTTCCAACATGTTATCTGAAGCCACTGGGCTGTTTGAAGTCATATTTCACATGGAGCTTCACTGGGTCTTAAGAACCAAAGTTTGTTGAGCTGGTCATGGTCACATGACCAAGATGGCCACCATGCCCATATATGGTAAAACTCCTTCAAAAATCTTTTTCTCCAGAACCAAAGGCCCAATGACTTCGTGGCATGGTATGTAGCATTGAGAACGCGGGCCCATCATAGTTTGTACAAATCCTGACGGTGCACTGACCTTGACCTAATTTAAGGCAAGGTCAACTTTGGTATGTTATGGTTTTATATGGGAAATATACTTACACAGTTGATTTCATGGAAACATTTTAAGCCTAGATATAATAATCGGAAAATATGGTTAACTAAATGATTACATGAAGACATAAGGCCATCAAACGTCATGGCCATATTTTGAACTTTGCTCAAGGTCACTGAGATTTTTAAATTAAAATATGAACACCTTTTAAGCTACTGGTTTCAAATTTGTAACAAATGAGTGAAATGACAAATTGTGTCTGTTGACAGAAGGTGCCAGGTAAGCTACAGGACCGTTGGTGCTCTGATTTACAAAACCCATAGGCCGATTGCCTTGAAGCTTGAAATATAGCATTTCCTACTCAAGTAGTATCAGAACTATTTAGATAATTACCCTGGGTCGACCATACCTTATTACGTTAGTGATAAATTTGCTGACTAATGTTTTATATGAGGCATTGCTAAAACAGTTGATTATTGAAACTGGTGAAAACTGTTGAATAACACTCGCTTTTATAGTCATATTAATCTCGGTAAAATGACTAAGTTTGGTAAAGGTAGTATTGAATAAGTGCATATTTTTTTATTATCAGAGGTCTAGCTCATTCTTTGACCTTTCACCAACGTCGTTCAGTGTTCAACTATTTCAAATAGTTTGCCCAATCAGGCGGAACGTAACTATATTTCATATAAATCCTCCTGGGGCGGAGTATTCAAAGTCTTAAAACAGTCTTGGTCACATAATCAATATGACCACCATGCCAATAAAGGGTACAACACTATAAAATCTTATCCAGAACCAAAGATCGGTGCCTTGAAATATGATATATGTCGCTGGGTACTCAAGTACTATCAAGTTTGTTTTTTCAAATGATAATCCAGGATTGATTTTTTTATTGTTTTAGGCAATGTCAAAATTGCCTCCCAGGGCTTTTATATGAGGATATGAAAACGTGACAGTCGTACAGAAAATAGATGCAACCGTCAACTATAGGAGTTCATGAAGATTTTTAGTACCAAAAGTCAAGGTCCATCTTTGACCTTAGACAAAGGTCACTTTAAACAGTTCGCCCACCGAAGTCACTGAGCACATTGAAGCAAAATTTAATATGTACCCTTAAAGAGTCGAAAAGTGGAGGGGAGTAAGAAAGTTTGTAAAAGTAGTACTGATCATAGGGCAGTATGGCTACCATGCCCATTTATGGTGAAAAAGCTTAAAATAGCTGATGGCCTTGAAACTTGGTAGGCCTATATAACATTATAGTCCGTTAAAATTATTTATTACATGTATTACTAAATATAGTAACAAATATCTTGGATACGCAGTCCAATATGGCTCGTGATTCCTTTCCCCATATCAGCCCGCTCGTGCAGAGCCATATCGGCCCGCTCGTGCAGTCATATCAGCCCGCTCATTCGAAAACAAGATTGTGGAAAGCAAACTGGAACAGATCTAAATTTATGGCTTGAGCGACTGGATTTATTAATATGGGGGAGAACAGACCGACAGGGACTGCTAAACGGCTGAGAAAGTTTGTAGAGATTGTTTGTAGAGAAATCGAAAATCGTAAACACAACTTGACAGTCTTTACAGACTCAGACAGAGGGAACAATCCTCCTAAATGAAACTGAAATGCATACTGTAAGTTTTTTCTCTGTCTCTCTTTCTAAGAATTGCTCTCTGAGAGATCCCCTTTAAATCTTTGTATTTCTAACTTTGTTTGAAAATGATTGCATATATGTAGTTTTAATGACGTCATGTTTATTGAAGGACGTCAGTACGGCGGCAGTGTGTGCGTGCGTACTTTGCAATGTAACATAACGCCAAAAACAATCGGGTTGACATATCGTCCAAAATAGTTCCGTTTGGTTCAATCAGTATAATGATTTACGGGAGAGTGCAGAATACATGTAATAAAAAGGTTACGACATGTCGAGTGCCGCATTGCCAGGCATATCGGCCCGACCGCTCCATATTGGCCCTCGGGCCTAAGGGCCCTCGGGCCAGTATGGAGCTATCCGGGCCGATATGCCTGGCAACGCGACACTAGATATGTAATAACCTCTAATTATCATATGACGTCGATGTTATTCAGTGGATAACGTCGTGTCATAAAAAAGCGTATAACCACACGTGTAACAACACTTTGGCGCGTAAACGTAACGCCATTGACAACGTCCATGTCAGCAATACGTTTTCTTATTAAAATAAGTTTCAGTTTGAAAGCGTTGAAATCCCATTTTAAAGGGTCATATAATAAACAGAATCTTTCACTCGTGGTCATTTCATATGGAATTTATGAAACTTGCCAAAGGCTCGTTTCATACATTTTATATGAAATGACTACTCTTGTAAGATCCTCTATATCTGCATATTGGCATGTCAAATTTTAATTGATAGACAGCTTCCTTAAACAGATAATCTGACAGAATTTGGAATACTGTGATTTATCGATGTTATTGTCTGTTATGTCCGCTTATCTATAACTTCGTGAAATTGGTTTGTTTTGTCTCTTTGCTCCTTTTTCTTTCTTTTGTAACCTTTATGCGTATATAAGTAATATACATTACTTGCTATACTTTATATTATTTGTTTAGGCTTGGTTTATGACGACCTATGATATGTTACTTTTGCTATCAACTACCATGGTCTTTCTTCATAATTGAACCGCGACACGAGAAAACCTACAAAGTGGTTGTGCGCCCATCGCAGACTCAGATCAGCCTGGGCATCCGCCCAGTCTGATCAGAGTCTTCGCTGTCTGCATGGAGGTAGCTTAGACCCTAAGCTGACCTTAAAGCGCTTAGCGAAGAGCCTGATTAGATTTGGCAGATGCCTAGTCTGATCTTAGTCTGTGCTCGTCGCACAACCACATTGTTGGTTTTCTCGTGTCGCGGCTCAAAATTTTATATTGTTGCTTCAAGTTATTGTTTCCTGTTTGGTGTCGTGATGCGATGTAAAATTTGATTGCATCAATTTCTGATCATTGTCTTTCAACACTTCACTATCCTGTACTTAATGATAACTTGCGAACCCTGACTTGTCAAACATGCAGTTTGTTAGGGTCTCGTGTGCTTATATTCATCGATTATAAAACATTTGGATACCAACTCGCTTGCAAAATTAATTAGTATTGCTATATATTTAAGTTAATCTATGCATTTGCTTGACAACAAAAGCTTTATCTCACAGCGGGTAATACAAAGGGTAACAATCAGTTTATCTCGTATCAGAGCAGAAGCTGTATTGCCAATAAATAGAAACGTTATTGTCGTTATTGGAAAGTGTCTCCGTCTAGAGTAGCGACTGCAGATGGAAACTATTACTTTTACTACTCTGAGGCCAACATAATAGATTATGTCTGTCTCTAATGCTCACAGAGGAAAGTTCAAATTACCTATTATTTGTACTACGATTCCCAAGCGACATTGTTCAACTTAAGGCAACTTTTCTAACATGAGCCGCGACACGAGAAAACCAACAATGTGGTTGTGCGCCAAGCGCAGACTCAGATCAGCCTGGGCATCCACCCAGTCTGATCGGATACTTCGCTAAGCGCTTAAAGGGTAGCTAAGGGTCTTAGCTACCTCTATGCGCACAGCGAAGACTCTGATCAGACTGGGCGGATGCCCAGGCTGATCTGAGTCTGCGCTGGGCGCACAACCACATTGTTGGTTTTCTCGTGTCGCGGCTCACATAATATCCCACCTTCCGAGACTGCATAAAGTACAGCTCTAGAAGTTGATCCGCGAACAATAAATGTAAAATTATCAATTAAAGATTTTGAAAATAATAGCGATGGTATTTCTTACATGTATATAGGCACACCAGAATGTTTTCCACCAATTGTCAAAGGGATACAGCTTTTGTTACTTTGTGTATGTTTCCCTAAACGGTTGACCCCTTTGAAATATGTATAGTTTTAAAGGAAAGACTTTGCTCTTGTAGAAGCAGATTCTTTCCTTTAAGAGAAAACACCCATTTAGAAAAGGAGCAAACATGAAAAGGACAAGAGTTGCTCCCCCTGAAAGTATCCCAATACCTTCATAAGTATGTTCAACTGCTTATAATACTTAAGAAAACAAGAGGGTCATAATGACCCTAAATAGCTCCCCTGAGTCTTCACTTAGACGGCTTAGAGATAATATGTATCCCAGAAGTAGACTTGGCTTGAACAATCCTGGTAAAGGGTCACCTAGAGCCCTTCTTACATGTAAAAATAACTACGCTCAGCTTCATGGCGAGCTTGTTTCCTATTGAGTCAAATTATAATGAAATCGATGTTGCAGTTTCTTAGGACGTCATATTAAACCATCTTCATAGAGGGTCGCCAAAGTTATATATTTCTGTTAAATTATATCGAAATTGTTGGGGTCGGTGGTTTCCACTACAGGCATAGATGAACTACTAGCCACACCCTCATGACGACTCCATCGGTCTGGACCGTCTCAGAAGAAAGTCACCCAAGGAACATTCATATCGTTTCTAGTTCTAATATGGTATCCTATTTCAATTGTATCCTAGCCTTGTAATGTCGTAGGGGCACAACCATCAAATTCCATCTGATCCTGTTTTCAGCTACGCTAACTGTGCTGGAAAAGTCAGTCCCTGTCAACTCTGAAATATTATCTTCCCATCTCTTCTGTCTACGTCCTCTTCTACTGCCTTTCCCTAATCCAGAAGACCTTTAGATGTGAAAAAACTACTTTACCTTTTGTTTCTTGACGATGGTCAGTAGTTCAACATATTATCCAAAGGCTACTCATCTCAAAAACCTGGTGTTAAGGTCCGCGAGTCACAGGCATACAGTCAATATGGATATAACAAGGGAGCACATCAGTTTGACTCTTTTGATCCAAGCGGGGGTTTTAAATGTTCCACTGTAGACGTTTTTAGAACGTTCAGTCAAGTCTCGATATCTCAAAGTCGAAATTCATCTCAAATGCTGATACATGTATCTGAAAGTAAATTTACTGATCCCAAAAATTTACTTTGAGATACCAGTAGTTTGAGACAACAGAAGTTGAAATGTAAATAAGATTAGGACATGTGTCCAAACTATATTCTTTGATATCAAAGGGTAATTTCAGATATCTGTGTTCGAGATATCGAGAGATGACAGTAGCTCAGCCCCGATATTGAGACACACAACTCCGCATGGGATTCAAATTTCCGTCCTCGTAATTGATCCTGAACATTTAGGAAAGAGATCAAGTAAGCCACAAAATGGAATAGTGGGTGAGATTTGATTTCTAATTTATACAAGACAACTTGTGATCCTGATGTAGACTAAACAAAGACCCGACTGCAAGGGCGATGGTCATGGATTTCTGAAAGAATACCAGAGTACTCCCCATTGGCAGTTATTTTGTCAGGCACCGTATGGTTAAAATTGACAAGAAAGTAACATGTCTGACCACTTCTAGAATGCTTTTTTTCGAATATAAGTAGCCCCCACTGGAGAAGGTATAAATCTCCCACGAAGCAACTAATGTTCTGTTATAATTGTGTCCTTGAAAAACCAAGGGGGCGTATTCCTTAAAATCGCGTGATTGAGGTTGTCCATCCACTCTGATAATATTTAGCCGGACATAAGAAATATTTCCTTGCCATATGCTGGCAGCGAAAACGCAATTCAGCCTGTGTTTTTGCACAGTCTGCTTAGTTCACATCATCATGTTTACCCCGAAAAATTTGTGAAAGTTTAACAAAAATGAAGACTTCCTGAAGTCACTGCTTTACTAACGAGTTTTCATTGAAATGTCTGTGCGTATGCATGACTTCCATTCTGCCTAATTAAAGGTTAAATCAATATAAGTAAGGGATGGAACACTCTCTAAATGAGACAGACTACATACAGGACCTGCACTCTTTGTCAACCAGCCAACTTTTTTACGTGTCTGCATGCAAATCTGCCAATTTGATTACAATAATTAAACAGGTATTTGCTGAAGTAAAATGTATACGGAATTTCGCCCTGAGATCTAGGATTCCTTTCCCGTGCCATCATTATTTGGGTCTTTTTCTGAACAGTTGTTTAGAAACATAATCCCGTACAAGACAGACCCTCGGAATTGTCTGACCACTTGTATAAAAAATAGTTCAGTCCAAACAGACTTTTGAACCAGAATCCCATTACATCCAAACTATATATTTTTCTAGTTCATTCCTTTCTTCGCAACAACCAACCAAAACGCCTGGATAAGAATTGCATATAATCCACGGTATTCTTCTCATCCTTTATAGTAAATGTATTAAGTAAATATACATAGGACAAAAGTCCTGCACGGATGTTAATGTAATATCCGTGCAGAAAGTTTGTCCTAAAGTATATTTTATGCTATGGTACTGATACAATCGAAGCCTAAATTCTACCACAATACCAAACGGAAAAAGAACGTAAAACAACAGTAATGTAACCGAGATGAACGCCTGTTCCACAAATAGGTGGCCAGAAAGCCAGCCCAAACATTACAAATAAATTGACTAGACGCGAGATGGACTGTCGCTCCGCTCATCATTTAACCCAGGACAAACTAAACTTATGTTCCTTTGTTACGGGATCAAAACGTGTACTTTTTGCCGAGTTTTTATTCCGTTAGGGTAACTCGCCCTTAAGTCGAATTTGCCCATAAGTCGAACAAATTAAACTGATGATATTAATATTGCAACTTGGTTGATCATTATCTGTTAAAATACAAGACATTACCTTAATCTATGAAGAACATCCATAAAAGACTCCCAAATATAAAACATGCATTATTATACGACTAGCTGTCGTCGCAACGTATCCCTTTTGAGCTGGTTCTGAATTTCAGAATTTTGATTTTTAAAATTTTGTAATATATCTAATATCATGTGGGAAGAAATGTCTTACTTAACGAAATTTAACGTTTTTGTTAAAGTAATCCATGGCTGCCAATGCTAAAAAAAATAACATTTTATTGGCCAAAGTAAGTAAAATCAACAAAAATTTTCATAATTAACACAAACATATGCTTCGCCATTGAGTCGAACACCGATTCGTCCTGAAGTCGAACACACGTATACAGTTTCAGAGACGGTTGACTCACTGTATCAGTAGCAATTACATTCAGTCACAGACTTAATGCACAAACACATCTCCCTCTTTTGTTTTGTGCAGGCAATAAGGGTCTACGATTATCATAAATGAAATAGTAGGCACACATGGTAACTGAGCCCCTTAAACGAATGTTTTTTTTACATGCACAAGGAGTCAGAAGGTGGATTTATCTTCATTTAGGTACATTGCTGTGTGTCTCATTATCTTCTAAGGAGTGTTTCAATTTGACATCACACAAAAATTATTTGGAAATATATAATTTAAAAAATGCGGATTTTCTGGATATCACATATCCTACATGAGGTTGTCCTATAATGGCTGGATCAATACATCTGTTCGAGTCAGGGGCAAGTCTGGTCGACCTAAGGGCTAATTTGGGTAGGTGGATAAAACCCCTAGTTATTCCCCATTTTACAACGTATGGCTGAACGGTTGCAGCTATTTGGTGCTTGGAGAGCTGCGCCAGCTGTTGCATCACCCAAACACGATGTGGGGCAACAGCCAGGATCTTTAAGCGCAGGACAATACAAAAGGTGTAAAGCAAAATGCTTATAGGATTCCTCTCCCTCTAGCAAGCTAAATTGTATAAAATATAGGCAGGCCACATGTTTTGTAAATTATTTTGTACAGTTGTAATTTGATGACATAGTTCAAGAAATACAAAGTAAATTCAATAGAATATAGAAACTAGGTCCTATCATACAAAACAAAATGAAAGAAAAAGAATGCATGAGATGGAGCACTGATAATATAGAAAGGAAAAACAAAAAGGCAAATCGGCTGGGCACAGATCAGAGGATTGGATTTAAAAAACCTACATGCCTTACATGCCTACTTCCAAGATACTTTCTTGTGGACAAGATAATGAAAGGTCAACAAAACATCTAATACTCAACACCATCGTCATCTCATCCGGACAAACAGTCCTCCTGCCCAACGTCATTTAATGAAAATGTTAAACAGTTCCTTCAAGAGCAGAGAATACATTCAAAAGAAGAAACATGGGCCAAACTACGTAGTTTCGGCAAAAAAAAACTCATCAGTGACCCTGACAATATCTGGTGACGAAACCAGAGAAAAGCATACTGAAATTTCTTTATCTAAATTGGACAGTCGATTAAAAGACTGGCTAGTACCAAAAAGGGTCCAAATAATATAAAAGACAAATAGGAATCTAAACCAATCTAAAATTTCAGATTTCTCAGAATATGTCCTCTGATCTCAAAGGACAAATAAGTTGACTGGACAGTCAAACCTGTCTATCAATTTCCGCGCCAGGTTAATTGCCGAAGACTAATAAAAAATAAAGAAAAAGAAGCCTAGAACGGTTATTTATAAATTTGCCAGTAAGGGGTTGAGGTACTTAAACCAGTTGTTGGTGGGCCAACCCTCTCCCTAGGTATTGTCATTCTCCATCAAGACTAATCACCTTTACATACTCACATTTTCTATAATTTTTCATTATATTATGTATTTCTTAAACAGTATGCTTAAATTAAAGATGAACCAAGAAACAAACAAACAAAAAAAAAAAAAATAAAAAAAAAAAAAAAACGTTGGATGTGTTCAGCAACAAACTGAGGGGCTGGGGAGTGGGTCGGAGTGGTACATGCATAAAACTAGTTTTATACACCTCACCATTCACCTTATCTTTCTGCCACGGTTCAGCGACTATTTATTTGTTTGGTCCATGGAGGATTCTGGCTCATCTGTGAATCATTGCAGAAAACATATTAATCAAAAATAAATACTATGAAAGAAAATGCCCACTTTGAAAGAATATGAATAGAAAACGACAAAGCACACTGGTGGGACTCAGCTCCAATCAGATATTTGAAGATTCTAAGAGCTGTTACCCTTGGGAGTATTAACAGTTGATTCTGTTTTATATTACGTGCCACTGTTGCCTGTAGGACAATTAAAAGGCATACATAAATACCGTAATGACCCTAAACAGTGAAGACGTAGATAAGGATTTTTCATAGAAATGTTAATGTACAAGGGTACACCTCCATATTTTCTACCATTTTTGCGAAGGGGATCACCTGTTGTGACTTCCTGTCTGCTTCCCTAGACAATGAAGCCCTTCCAGAATGAGATCAACTCTTAAAGCAAAGAATTTGCTCCATAGGGAGCAAATTCTTTTCTTTACGAGGTGACCTCTATCGTAAAGGCAAAAAAAGGGGAAAATTTTGCTGCCTCTGAAAGTGTACCCAGTCAGCTTACCACCTGTCTCCGGATGGTAACATTTGTTTTATCAAATGCTTGAATGTGCCTCAATTTTTGGAGTAAATTGGTTTGCTTCCAAGTTTGTTCAGCTTGTGTTATTGACTCTTCCGTGGACAATCCGTGTCAAAAGAAACATTTAAGTGTTCTGATAATTACATTTAATCGAGCGAGTTGTATATTGATTTCAAGTTATAGTACAACCAAGGCCATGCTTGGGTATTTGGAAAGGATACCCAAGTGCAATTCGGGGTGGTCCAGTCTAATCAGGATCTGAACCGTTGTCATCAGTTTATGAGATTATTTCTGGTTGAAGAAATGGACTCGACGAAATGTGCATTACAAAAGGAGTAATGGTGTCTAAATAAGGTCCATAGGCTACATGTACATAACATTTCTTCTTAACCAGTCAGTCATAGGCCTTATTTGTCTCCCAGTAGCGTAAATTTATGTATAGTATTCCTCAAAATTATTGAGAATTTTTTGCAAAGTGAAAATTAGGCACTGGTAGTTGACAGATCATGTACATACATATCTTTGTTTACTTAGTTAACAACATCACTCTGTGAACTTTTTAGCATACTAGTATTACTCATATGTTTGAGGCACAAATGTTATCTCCCCTTGAATTGTGCCGCCCAGAGATTTTTTGTATGACTGGAAAATTATTTACCCTTACCAAATCAAATCGATATTTGTGGAAAAGATAATGACAAATCAGTTGATTTTTGAATGGTTTTCTCATCTATTGATAAGTTGTTGGGGAACTGAAAACAGAATTTTATGTGAGCTTGTCAGCTGTAGATGCTGCTGGCTTTCAAACGCGTGACTTCATTTCGAAAAAGTGCCCGAAATTGGGGAAAATTGCAATTTTGACAGAGGGTATGTTGCTCTGATTTATTCTTATTCTATACATCTCGACGGAAATGGCACAAAACCATATATTTTGTAAGTCTAAGTAAACGTGCTTTTAGGGATATAAGTTTTAACATGATTATCTATTCCTTGCCAAAAATATTCCGTTCAGATCACTAACAGATCAGATTTTTTGCTGTTTCTGAGGCCTTCAATATTCTTCCTATATTAAAACAGCCAGTCCCTGACTCAGGAACTGGAATCAGTAGCATTAAACCATGCAAAATATTAAAGGCACCATTAATAATGTAGATTATGATGAACAATGGAAAGAATAAACTATGTCACCTTAGATAGTCTATTTCTAGCAAAGGTAGTATAACAAAACATAGTCGAAATCAAGGGACATATTTTTACAGGGGTGTACCCTAGTCCATTCTTACCTACTACTGACGAAAGAAAATGCATCATATTGTTATTTTTATATATCAAACTTGAAAAAGAGGTTCTTTTATTGTATTTTACGCATTTAACATATTGTTGAACATGTATGGCCAGCAACTGTGTGCCAAAATGCAATTCTCAATAATTTTGAGGAATACTGTATTACATGTATGCTAACGAGAGATATCACTGGAAGCTTTTCGATACATATTCGTCATTTATAGGCTAAACGACAGTAACTGGCCAGATTTTAAACAAATTAAACATGGAGTGTCTGAAAAAGTTATACGGGATATTAACCAAACTGGCCAAATTTTGATATCATAAAAATACAATGCACACGAAGACGGATCTCATTCATTTTCTCACGTTTTATAGTTCATTGCTCAATGCTGAACGTGTGCTAGTAACTGTCAGCCTAAATATATATTACTGCCAAAATAATAAAAAAGTGATCCTTTTCTTTTAGTTTCTTATTAGACATACGAGGTAATGTAAGCATATCAACCGACCTATCCCATCACAAGAGAAGGTGCAACTACTACCGATGATACATCCATGTAGCTGCTTACACCACTGGGAGGGCAAAGGGGCTTTAACCTGTTACCGCCAACATCAAAACTTATTGATAGTTTATTATAACGCTGCACTCATATTGAATACAGAATCGTTTTAAAATTTGGCAGACCGTATGTCGATTGAAATTTGTCTTTAATGTTTATGCATTTGTTTTAATGGACAAAGTTCATCATTCTCGTTACAATGTCTCAGGTATTGATTCAGCCGTTAATTAAAGCAACTTGAAGTCTTTGTACCTGGAGAAAGCACACGTTAAGGTACGTGTGGAAAAAAAAAGCCTCAGACCAGCATACACTTCATTATAGACTTCACCCTTTTTGCATCAACTATATCAACTATATGTAGATCCTAACGAACATATATTTGTGTGATCGAGGACCGTTTAATCTCAGATCAGCCTGACATTCGCTTGCGAATGTCAGGCTGATCTGAGATTAAGCTGTCTTCACATGTCGTGATTACACTTTTTCTAATAGTTCAGCTTCATTAACAGATACGGTTGCAAATGTATCACCTGTTTCATCCGTTAAATGAAAATGCCAGAGGAGTCAAGACAATCAGTCGATTCCAGAATTTAAGTCAAAAGATATAAAGGGGCGTTCTGCAATTTTTGCATTAGGTTGTTGTTAGGACATTTCAATTAAGGGCATGAATAATAAGTCGGTTTTAATGGCATTAGACGTGCCTCGGTCCATCCAGTATTTTTTTTTCTTTGGCTTTTGCGTGAGTATTTCTTTTTTGCAGCATTATCCATAAAGTTGTCATTGGATTCCACATATTTTTTCAAGTCGCTTTTCAAAGTTTTAATTAAACCCTACTCAAGAAATCGTGGAACAACTGATGTTTTTCAGTCACTAAAAGCAAAAAGGGTGTTCTATTCGTATGTAAGGAGCAAGGGTTCAGGCCAGCCAGCGAATAGCGTGTAGTCAGATCAGCGCCTTAGCAGTTCATATGCTTGATAGTGTCCAAGCAGGCAAAGTTGCTGCAATGGTATCGGGTCTTTTGCATGTAGCAAAGAATGGAACCAAATATAAGTATCGGAAAGTACCTAGAGTAATACGCTATGTTAGTTACAATTTGAAGAAGGACCCAGAAAATAATTGTTCACGCCTGGCAACGGCACAATTCCATTCCCACCTGGAAATTTTAAAAAAAATCAAGCTTTTGCAAGTAGTTAGTGATAATATAACAATGTTATTCTAAGGTTATCAGCATAAAATTCTAGCGATTGTATTAAATAAATTGATGGAGTTATCAAAATACCTGCTGAAAATGGCCAAACAGAAATTTCAGTTTGGCCATTTCCATGACTTTTGTTATAACTCCACCAGTTCTTTTAATTCAAAGCATGTAGCATGCGCACATATATGCATTACATACATGTACATACAAGGCGAATGGAGTCGTTATATTTCCATTGACTATTTGCAGAAGCATCGAATCTTAATTTCAAGGCGGAAAGGGATTGCACGTTTACCGGAAAAGATTGTTGCACAGATTGACTTCGGTAGTATAGTTCATAAATGTGATATTTCAAACAAAGCAACATATTTTTGAAAATATAAAAGAAGATATGCGGGCAAGACTTATACACATTTAAAAGCACAGCCTATCCAAGATACCAGAAAAGGAAAATGTGAGAAACACAATCGACAAATTGGAAAAGCGCGTGGTCGACAATAGTCTGATTTAGAAGGACCGCAACAGAAGACCCACCTTGGAACGGTCAGTAGTAATTGCACATGATGGTCAGATTAACCCTTTTATACCCAGGGGACTGTTGTATCCTTATCAAATGGATGATTTCATTTGTCTTTAAGGCGTGTATGGTTTGGTTTAGTTTTATTATTTTTATTCTATATTTTAGGAGAAACATTTGTTTTAAACAAATAGTGGCGACCAAGATCAGACGCCGCATTTTGCATTTTGCGGCGTCTGATCTGGGTCTGCACTGTTTGCCTATATCCTTTTATGGGACGTTAGGTATTAATGGGTTAATATTATGCATGCAATCTCTCGCTTGGTTCTGATAAATCTTCATGTTCATGTTCGCGTAGCGGCCTCCTTACCCATCAGTGAGGCACATAAAATCATCCTAATATATGAGAAAATGAAGTTGAGGACTCATTGCAACCAAAGACAGAGTGAAAAGAAACAACAAGTTGGACTAAGTTGTGCCCTAACAAACTTGATAATCATGCGCCGACCTTCTGTAACATATTTAAGTTCGTACCGTTATATACTTGAAGAGGAAGCAAAGTATTTAAACTCTATTGTGTGACCCAACTCTGTGTCGCCCACCATGCATGCAGTTAGCCACATAAAATAAATAATTTATATCGCTTTATATTCTCAGAAGAAGCCCCGGTAGCTCAGTGGGTCAGGACTGCTAAGCTAGCGGTCCGGTTCGATCCCGGCTGCAGGCGGAAACCTTTCTAACCGTAAACAGGGTTGCATTGCACGCAGCCTTTCAGTATCACCCTCCCATCAGCCTGATATGACTGAAATACTGTTGAAAAGGACGTAAAAATGTAGTCATTCATCCATATACTCAGAAGTTGAAGAAGGTTGACACCTTACAGCCAATTAATCATGATCCGGGTGCATACAAACTACTTCGCGTAACAATCCTATAAAAAAGTATCTGAATTACACCGAGAGCCTTGCGAACATCTAAATGTACCCAAAACGTTGCGTTTTTTAGAAAAAAAAAACCAAAATATTCAAATACTGATAAATAGGAAAATCGTATGATTCAGTGTGGTGCGCATGGAGAAAGTGCAAAATGGAAAATTACGTATGACTTCACTAACCTAGCATTTCATTCAGTTACTTAATTTTACCACATTATTGTACCTTAAGTAAAATATCATGCTGACTTTCAGATTTGTGCAGTGAAAATAAGGAAACTATGGGCATTTTAAATGTGTACTTTATTTTGCCTATGAGACTATTTTTTCAAAGCTTTTGAGTTAGCCCGCAATCAAAAAGAGATAAAAGACCTGTAACGAAGACTATGACCCAAGAACATCCGTTTTGTGTCTTACCACACCTTAACTCGAGAACACAAATTAAATTATTTCAATTGAATTAATTATCTTTAATAATTCCTTGAAGCCAGGATCATTCTCTGGGATATTATTGCTCAGCCATAAAGAGCCAAGTGCCTTGATCAATAATACATTACGTTGGTTGTAGATACTTCATAACCTTCTCCATCGTTTTCTAATCACTAAACGGCTAAAAGCAACAATGTCTATCTCGTCGACGAGTCCTTACCCGAGAGCCATGAACTCACATTTAACTCATTTGACGATAATGAATGTTTGTTGAAACTTACACGTCTATATAAAATAAACACAAATATTTACGGTATTCCTCAGTAACAATGTACGCCCGTAACTTATCATTTACGACAAGGTATATGATGCAACTACTGAGAGGCGCCATGGTCGAGTGGTTACAGATCTATGCTCGGTTATTGTGCAGAAGGTTGTGAGTTCGCATTCCGGTCAACTTGGGACTGGAAAACTCTCTTTGTCAACCCATCAGTAAATGGTTACCTTTTACGAATCAGGAAAGGATAATGTAGGAAAAGGAGAGGGATGGGCTCCACCTTTCATATGCAATGCCCAAGATACAAGGGGCCTCTAAACCATACTGCCCCTACGGCCACTAGGCTATGAGACACCTTTACAATAAAAAGTGACGGATAACAGGGGTCTGATGAGCTTTGATGATATCACAGCAATGCGCTTGCGCACTCTTATCATGCGCAATGCATTTTGTACCTCTCCCAGCGGCTGCTTAGTTTAGCGTTGAAGTTTGAAATGATCTCGGCGTTGATTGAATGACTGTGCAACTGCAATTACCGAAATTCGACATTGTGTAAAGGCGACATCAAGAGAATCTAACATGGTTTTCTTTATATCCCTCGAAGAGAATTGCCCTCTCTTTACTAGATTTCTGTATCGGATTTAGGCCAGTGGCTAGCTCATCATGAGATAGTGTACGGGTATTCTAATAAAAAAAATCTCCGAAAATCAAGACACAGCAGTTGACTTAAAAATAAATATACCAGCCCGACTTTGTTAGGTTAAACTATTTGATTTATTTTTATGTATTATTATTAACACGAAAACCATATTAACATAATGGTATTTCTTAGTTTAGAATGCTAATGTTCGCGATATAATTTTTCTAGAATCTGTCTTGCCTCAGTTTTAAGGAATGTACATCTCCGCGAAAGCAAATAATACTTTTTAGAATATCTTTGAGCTGAATTATGTTAACTTGGGAATTACATAACAACGAAAAGGCGCTGGTTAGACAGAATGTAAGTTGAATTTAATTCTTAAATACCAGTGGTATTATCTGAAGCAACGGCTGATTTCTAAAGTCCGTCATTCGGGGCCCCTCGATGGATGGATGAATGGATGACTTGCAATTTTTAGTCCTTTTTAGCAGTATTTCAGGCATATCAGGACGATGGGAGGGTAACACTGAAAGTATTTGTGTAATGAAACCTCCTTTATGGCTGGAAAGATTCCGCCTCCAGCGGGTCTCGAATAGGGGACCGCTAGATCAGCATGCCAACGCTTAGGTTAGGGTTACTCGAAGATACCACGTCATGGTACATGTATGGTCAGGGGAGTAGGTGGGGACAATTTAACAATATGCATTATCATGCTTTATGCTCCTTGTGTCTGTTGCCAGTTGGCATTTAAATCTTAACTAATTTATAAAATTTCAGAGTACAAATATGCAGGTGTGTGTTGAAATTTTGTCATTTTGACAAAATTTCTATACACACCTGTGTATTTGCTTATACATGTAAGCATGGCACGCCCTAGCACTTATGTAAATCATACCGATGCATTTTATTTCGCGGGATGTCCTAAATTGCGTCGTTGTTTTTAGCAAAACACACCAAACTTTACTTATAAAGCCGTCACGTACATGTAGTTCCATTCGGTAACTATCAGAAGGGAACTTTAACTTCGATTAGTTTATACGTATCAAATAAAATGCTGGTATTAGTCTGTTTTCTAAGAAATTTTCGCTTCCTTAAAGTGAATTATATGCGCTGAAAGGAATCATTGCACACACAAACAAGTTTCTAGACAGGCAAAATCTTTAATGTGAGTTTAATGCTGTAAAAGGTAAAGTCAATGCTAGTCTTTGCCTGTTGATGGTAATTTTCATTAAACATGAGAAATTTCAGTTTTGGTCTGCAATATGGTTTCTGCGCTGATAACAGCAGTCGCTAATCTCTGTGAGATAAGGATTCTTTGTCAAGCAATAACATGATTTGATAAAATCATTGGAGCCGCGACACAAGAAAACCAACAATGTGGTTGTGCGCCCAGCGCAGACTCAGATCAGCCTGGGCATCCGCCCAGTCTGATCAGAATCTTCGCTTAGCGCTTAAAGGCTAGCTAAGGGTCTAAGCTACCGCCATGCGGACAGCGAAGACTCTGATCAGACTGGGCGGATGCCCAGGCTGATCTGAATCTGCGCTGGGCGCACAACCACATTGTTGGTTTTGTTGTGTCGCGGCTCATTTTCACTTTTGTCTGGCAGACTATTAGGTAATGAAAACATGTGATGAATTCTCTAATGGCATATTAATCCCTTTATGCAAAGATTTCTATAGTTGAACCTTCTGTTCTAAGCAGTTAATTTATCTTAAAGTTTGGAAATGGCGTAATACAACTAAAATTGCAACTCCTAATTAGGCGAGCCGTGACACATATTGTTCCATCTGATATAGGAATACACAGTTTTGCAAAGGCTTCTTTGGTAGGCTTAAGGCTTTGATGGGGAGTCCAAGTAGCTCAACGGGTTAAGCGCTGGCCTACTAAGGTAGTGGTCTGGGTTCAAATTCCGCTGGAGACGGATTCCATTGCACAGTCTTTCATTAACAGCCTTTCATCAGCTCGATTTGACCAAAATATTGTTGAAAGAGCAGTAAATCAACAAATCATCAACATCAAGGTTTTGATAGGTAAGGGATAATTCGGTTTGAACTGTGTTATACGTTTTGGACAATACGGGAAATAAAACAGATTACATATGATTGGAAAATGAATTGTGTCAATAATTCTACCGTGCACTTCTTTCATGACGACAGGCTGGCCCAAGTACTAGGGTGGAGTCGGGTTACTTCAGACAACAGGTAAATTCGGACATACCATTGCAAACAGTGAGAGTCCAGGTGGGACGGCTCATAGAATAAGGAGCCGTCTCATCAGGATTTTCACTGTTTGCCCAGTTATTTTTGTTTTAATTCCAATTTTACTGAATATACAGGAAACAATGTCACTGTCCGAATTTACAGGACTTGGCCCTATGCTCTTACGAATCTTAAAAGTGATGAAAAATGGCAATGGTCGGAAACTGGCAAAAATTACACAATTATACCGCGACACCAAACGGGTAATAGTAAATGAAGTAACAGCACAAGGAGTAAGACAATAGGAGCGGAAAGCAAAATATATTCAACTCCTGATACCTCAAAGTCAAAGTTCACTCCAAACTACTGATATCTCAAAGTAAATTTTCTGGTGCCAGAAAATTTACTTTGAGTTATTAGTAGTTTCAGATAACAGGAGTTGAAATGAAAATATAGATTGGAAATAAGTCCAAACTATATTCTTTGATATAAGAGGGTACTCTGAGATATCAATGTTCGGGATATCGAGAGTTGACTGATAGGTTTTCCTAAGTAGGTGACCTAAAAGCTAGACTTAACAAACAGATATTTTAGGCACACAAAACATCTTTTTTACCTGTTTTCTGTTTTTATAAATGTAATACATACACCAAAATAAAAGACAATAAACAGACAAAAACGTACTGATTGGTATAAGACGAAACAAAAACCAATAATACATGTACCAATAAACCCGGGAACAGAAGCACAGCTTTAGAACCACTGGGGCTTTATTCAGAACATACGGAGCTCCAACTCTAATGAGTAAAAGATTTGTTGTACCCTTTTCCATTATATGTAAAATTCAATACATTTTGCTGCTCTAGATAGAGTTAGACATCGTATTTTGATTCTCACAGAGTCAAAAATTGCATTCAATCTTGAACTTGTGAACCGTTTCCGACCTCTTTCTTCTACATGCAAAATGTACGTGTTTCCAAAGCAAAAGCACATATCAAAAACTGTGGTTCTCCAGAGACTGTGTAATCATGATTACGTGTCCTTTTTAAAAGTTAGCTAAAAATATGGCATCCGGAAATTAAGTTGCATGGATACACCTCCACATTTTCTCGCCGCTTTCACAAAGGGAATTTCCTTTCTTGAACGTTGTAGCCTTTCCAAAAAAAATCTATTCTTATTGGAAAGAATTTGCTCTTAAAGAAGCTAATTCTTTGCCCTAAGAATTTACCCAAACGGGGAATGGCAGAGTTGCTTCTCCTGAAAGTGAAACTAGTTACCTTAACAATATATATAGGCTTCTTATAGGATACCTCTGCAACCTTTATTTAATTCAAGAAACTTTATCGCTGTCCCGTCTTTGTCTTTTTACCACGTATGTAATTAATTTATAGTTTTGCAGATCTGGGAGTGCTTGTATAAAAAATTTTCTTTAATGAATTTACAAAAAAGGGGGAAAAAGAAATTTCAAGTTGCCTTTTGTTTCCTATTTATTTAATCTCCTTGGGATTGCCCGAAGTTTTCACGTAACACATGTGAAAACTTTTGGCGGTTTGTTACTTAGCTGTAATGCTTATTACATAATAAGCTGAATCATTAAAATTCAGTCTGCGAGTACACAACTTGGTTTGAAGATTTGATTTTTACGATATCACTTTTGTATATGAATTTGACATATCTTTTGATGTGCAATTTAAACTTCATCTAAAATATGGCATTCAGAATTCAAATAATATCAGGTTAATACTGTTAAGAAAATCTTGATGAACAAACATTGTAAGTAATTTCCCGTGTTGGTATGCAGCTCACAGATAACGTTCTGTAGAAATACTCTCAGACTGCCTACAGCATTGGCAATCTTAGCTTAGTCTCCCTTTTACTGCTGCGGTGTAGCTCAGACAAGTGAGCCGCGACACGAGAAAACCAACAATGTGGTTGTGCGCCCAGCGCAGATTCAGATCAGCCTGGGCATCCGCCTAGTCTGATCAGAATCTTCGCTTAGCGCTTAAAGGCTAGCTAAGGGTCTAAGCTACCGCCTTGCGGACAGCGAAGACTCTGATCAGACTGGGCGGATGCCCAGGCTGATCTGAGTCTGCGCTGGGCGCACAACCACATTGTTGGTTTTCTCGTGTCGCGGCTCAAATATGTTTATCTATAATGAAATACTGGAAAATGAGAGATTCGCCTCTGTCGGTAGAAGGAAAAGGTAAAATTTTTTTTGAAGTTAGAGCAAAGGGTCCTATCTCGTTTTTAATGAGTTGATTTTAAGAAGTTGAAGGCATTTAAATGACTCTATCACCTGGGGAGCCAGGTTGTTAGGTTTCATATTATGACAACATAAAGCAATGTTGCAAGAGAACCTTTATGCATATATATATACTCTGCTTGCTCAGATCAGCCTGCAAAGGCTCTTCTTAGCATACACATTTTGTAGATGCCAAGTGGTAGTTTTTCTTTCTTTCTTTTTTTTTCTTTCTTTCCTTCTTTTCTTTTTTCTTTCTTTTCTTTTTTTTTTTTTTTTTTTTTTTGATTTTCAGGTTGAAACTGTTTTTATCGTTTAAAATGCTTTAAGTATAGCATAACAATGTTCCGCTCACGAACTACTCGTTCTTTTGGATATGGAACAATATGGCGATCGACAAACAGACGGGCGGATGGTGGTGGTTCCCGAGGGTGAAAAGACCTTAATTCTGCATTAAAGTGAATGGTACACCTCCATGTTTTCCACCATAACGAAGGGAAACAACTTTTGTGATTTTAATGTTATCTTCCCTGGTTGACGAACCCCTTCTCACAAGGCGTCTTCTCTCTAAGGCGAAAATTGATCATAGAGGAGAAAATTAATTTCTTTAAGATTTTAACCCTATAGAGAAGGGATTCAAAAAGAAAAATGGCATGCTAACCTCCCCTGAAAGTGTACTTATTCGCCTTATGCAATATGTTTATCAGGACTAGTATACTTAAGCACAAAAGTTCTGCACGGATGTTCCTTGAACATCCGTGCAGAACTTTGTCCTTAAGTATATATACTTTATTTTACTTCCATTGTTTATTCCGTCTTAACTCATGTTTCTTTTCTCTATTTCATGTGCTGTATTCTGGTGTCTTATTGATGAACAGGTAAGACAACAAGTTTACTATTTTTTCTCCTCCAGTAATTGTGACATACTCCTAACAGACATTTAGATGCGCCAATTACCAGGAATAGTTAAGCCTATTTGTTGTCACGACCTGCCAGTATTACGCAAGTGCAATTGAATATAACGTTGAACTTGACATTGATGTTGCTATGAGGTGTAGATATTTTGAGTCGTAAACACACACACCCCTGGTTAACTATGGCTGTTACAAAACGAAAAAAGAGTCAAAGTTCCAAAACTACTTGGTCAAAGTGGCTAGACAAATTTATTTATCAACGATCACCAGGTCGTTTAGGAACAGGGACTCTTTTTCGTTAGATAACAAACCTTGCATAAACGTACGTGACCAGGGGTGAATAAAGCAATGAACGTTTGATTGATTGCTTATTTATTTATTTTGGTTTAATGTCAGACAACAGTTCAGTTTACATCGAGTCGCCTCCCAGAGAGAGCACATCATGCCCTGGCCCTGCGGTAAACCGATATCAGTAGGACGCCCTAATGCCGAAAGTTTCACTGCCAGTTTGCCTCGCCATGGCACACCATCTCTAAATCAGTAACGTATGTGAACCACAGCTGTATCAGGCCCAAAGGTTATAAAACATTTTCCATGCTCAACTCAGCTGAGCACGAAATTTTACCTGCCAATAAATAGCAAATAACTTGTAAGTACAGTTGTTTTCTTGCTCAGTTTAGCTGAGTATGAAATTTTCTCTGCTTATAAATATGAAAATGCCAACATGTTGGCAATTTTATATTTATCAGCAGAGAAAATTTCATGCTAAGATGTTTCATAAACACTCGGGGCCAGATTCCGTCACTTGGACTTTTTCCATGCCTTGGAATGTAACGAATTAAATTATTGGAAATAATGTCACCATTCAATATTTTTTCTGCTACACGTTTATACATGTATTTAGTTATGGTGAGCCTGTTTTGGATATATGAGCTACGTTTTGGCACAATCTGCTATAGATTAATCTGCACCCGTAAATGTACCAGGCAGCTGGACCGAGCTTGCAGTCCGAACACACAATATATCTGATCCTGTCTGATAAAGTAAAAAAACTCATAATGCGCTCCGACGGGACAGCATATCTTTTCATGCGCAGCTCTATACAAATTACGATAGGCTTTTTCATGAAGCGGCATTATTTCATTCAAGTCGATACCAACGTAAAATTGGAATTCCCAAGAAAGCGCATGCGTATTAGATTATACGACCGTTGGAAATTGGCAAAGTGAGTAATCTAGACTGATATTCTGAAACATTTAAATGAAAATGTCATCTGGGATTTAAAACCGCTTTAAAAACTTTGAAGTAATTTGAAAGCATTTCGATCAGAACTCTGACATGGGGAATTAAAAATTGAGCCGCGACACGAGAAAACCAACAAAGTGGTTGTGCGCCCAGCGCAGACTCAGATCAACCTGGGCATCTGATCAGTCTGATCAGACTCTTTACTAAGCGCTTAAAAGGTAGCAAAGGGTCTAAGCTACCTCCATACGGACAGCGATGATTCTGATCAGACTGGGCGGATGCCCAGGCTGATCTGAGTCTGCGCTGGGCGCACAACCACTTTGTTGGTTTTGTCGTATCACTGCTCAAATACAGTAGTCATTGTTTCTTCGATTTGTGTAAATGGCGCTTAACTGCATTGTTCCATGTCCCATAGCTAGCGAGCTGTCATACATTTTTGTGCCAGATATATTGCTGGATCTTTACTGGCTTGAGACCAGTGGCGGCTGCGTACCTGTGCCGGCCATTTTCGTTTTGCACGCGCAGTCGGGTATTTGTTGTGTCATAGATTTGACATATTATAAACAAAACAAAATGAAATAGCCACCTAAAGGATCGGCACAATCGCGGAACAACAGCACATTAAGAGGTAAAAGGTAACTTCCCTTAGTTACCCTCGTACCAACATTGTTGGATTTCCGAGGGACTATGGGCCTTTTGACACAAGCCTTGTAGCGTCAGTCAGGGTTGTCTATACTGTGTCACGAAAATGTGAAAAAGACTGCAGTTTAACAACAGCTACATGTAATAATTATCTAAAGTTTAAATTTAGCATTAAGCTTTTGGTTTTGGAAAATGCAACATTCAACGTACTGTTTGCTGGTAACCTGTCACATGCGCATGTAATTTTCGATCTCATAATACGAATCGGTATAATAATGTCAGTTACTCCTGGCATATTTAACCAAAATATACAGCAAATAAAGCTACAGGTTAAATCATGAAGTGTTACAAAAATGGCCGCCAATTGTATGTGTTCCTCCCCATACAATGTACTTGTTTAAACAACCTGTCTTCTGACACGCGCGGTTTGCGAATACGCTTGTCAATAGACAGTAATATTATTATTTTAATTATTAGTTTTACTTTGAGGTCAGTTTTATTGTCAGCGGAAACCGCATGGCTAGTCCAGACTGGGCATATGCGTAGGCAGTACTACGCATGCGAAGTTCGATAAGCCAGTACAGGGCTTACTCAATGGGGTCGAGTCTGGTAACTTCGGACAGGGGGTAAATTAGGACACACCACTGCAAACAATGAAATTCCAGATGAGACGGCTCATGATGAGCCGTCTCATCAGGAGTTTCACTGTTTGCCTAGTAAATTATGTTTTTATTCCAAACAACTGACAAATAAAGGAAACATTCGCACTGCACAAATTTACCTGCTGTCCGAATTTACCTGACTTGAACCTACTATAAAAGAATATGTACACGCCAGAAAGCTGTTAGTTACGTTGGCTGTCAGCAGTTTTTAAAAGTCAGCATGTTAATTTCAGTTTGAGATAAGACGAAAACTGACCTCACATTAGGCAAGCTACGTTGGCACGAATTCTCATCAATTTTGATGCAACCTTGCACCAACGTTGAACGTCTTTATGTTTATGCTTTCTCAATGACTTTATGGCAGAATTAAGTTCTTCTGTCTTCGGCGAGGATTATATGATTCAGCCGGTTTTCAGTGTGAGTTCATGTTACTTTGTCAACTGAATTTGATGCGGTGCAATATCTCCAGGGTTTTGGATTAAATTAATATGGCACAAAGACTTGGTTAAAGCTAGTTAGAATAAATTACTTTTTGCGGCTTTCAGATTTCCTATAATTTATTTCAATGACGTTGCAACAGAGAATATATGCCTTAAAGTATGTATGAACCAAAAACGCGAAAACAGACCTGCACAAAATTACAGTCTGGACACAGACTTTCCCTGATGCATGATTTTTTTATTATCCTGAGAAATCTATAAACTAGAAACTAGAGAAGCTTCCTTTAGTCAAGCTGTTTTGAGTCTGGCTGTTATCAATATGGCAAGGCACATATTCTTTGGGTGTGACCATTAGCATCCACTTCACGCAAAGAGGATGCTGTATGCGTCTGTGCGCTTTCAAGACTCAAGTCTATCGGTAAATCTGACACGCCTAGCTAGTGCTTTCATTTTTCAGGGTCCATATCTGGCTTGTGCGAGCAGCAAAGGCTGTGATTAGACTGCGCGAACGCGCAGGCTGATCTGTGCCCTTGCTGGTCGCATATGGATTAAACACCCTTTTTTCCATGTCACCGCTCATTTATAAAATTCAACACACTAGGCATTCAATCTGTTAATGGGACGGGAATTTACATCAGTGCTGAGAATCATTGCTGAAAGCTTCAAATTCTGATTTCTCTTGAGAATGGAAGTCTGACAAAATATATTAATTTCATCAAACTTTGAAATTGTATATGCATTTTATTGCATTTGAACTTACGTTTAAAGTTGTCAGTAGCAATTACAGAGCTAAGGTTAACAAATAATCGGCTAAACCTATTCCACTTTGGACAATGAAACAATAGTATGTCAGAGTACATGATGTAATATACAGTCAGCAAGCAACGGAGTTTTACGGTAAACCTTCCTTGTTTCTTATAATAACACTTTGTTGCAGAGAAAGAAATTTCAAACTTAGCCTCCTCTGTGTCTTCCTTATATTTGGGTACAATAAAGCGAGATCGAGACTCAGCCTGGGCACAATGGAAAGAGCCAAGTTCCAAGTATTTTCCATAAAGGAACGGCCACAATCACAAAGCACTTGCCGATCTTGGTGCAACTTCAAGGTCAATGTCATGCCTCCTCAATTTCTCCTATACGGTTCTCGGGTTATGCACTCGTCAAAACTGACTAGTCTTTGTCATTATAAACCCACCATGTCATCTGTTTCCCTCGCCTTCTTGACGCATTAACAATTTCTTGAAGTATTGTATAAATTGGAAACATGGTTATAAGGTAAATGGGAACACTTCCTGGACAAGCAGCAGTTCTATTTTCATTTTGTCCCCCCACCCACCACCACCAACCGACCCCTCCCGCATTCCTCTCCAATATGAGAAAGCGCCGACTCTGAAAGAAGGCTTGCCTCCCCTAGGAGAAAACTTTCATTTAAGAATTGACCCCTTTTTGGAAAGGTTTTGCCTTCCAAAGAAGCAATCAGAGAGTCACGAAACTTGTTCTTTTTTTATGAAGAAAGATCAACTTTACAGGTGCGCACATTGAACTTCCAGGATACTAGTCATTAATGGGTTAAAGATATGTTCTTCGAACTTGAACTTGACTGTATATTGGTGCGAACATCAGGCCCCGAGGTTATAAAACTTGAGTACATTCTCAAACTCAAAATAAAGCACACTGATTGACTGCTTCCGAGCATGTGCTCGGAACCAGCCTATCAGTGTGCTTTATTTTGAGTTTAAGATTATTCTCAAGTTTTATAACCTCGAAGACAGGTTGCTTCTTTGAGGGAATATCATGCAAAGTGGCGCAAGATCAAGAGGTAAGAGGTGCTCTGATATGGTACAGAAGGTCCCGGGTTCGAATCCCCAATGGACTAGCAAGAGTTTTAAGAGTTCTGTAAACCCTGCTGTTAATGTGTCCTTTTTTCGAAATAGGGAATGATAAACGTAGCGAGGGGAGAAGGATGGGCCCCGCCTTTCATGTACTATGCCTAAGGTAAGGTGGCCCTCTGGCATACCTGTCCTAAGGCCACAAGACTATCTTTACCTCTGCCTTAAGTATCCCTTATTTTTGTTTTAGGGTTTCAAAGAGATGCCGTATAGCATTATAGAACCTCGAAGCTTCAGTTAGGCATGCGCGTCTGAGCAGTCTGCTTAATTAGGTCTAGTAGGCTCTGGATCCATGGGCAGGGAAGGGTATGATCAAGCGGGTGTGCAGGCATATCTGGGTCCTCCTTATCACACATGCTTCGTTTTATTTTTTTATCTCCAGGAATCTCAGATATCATTTATCTTAACACTAAAGGCAGCTAGGAACTGTTTTAAGCTACAGGGGTCTTACAAACTTTGCACTGTTTTAACTGAATTAGCGATGATAGATGAGTCGTGTTCCTAATTTCCAAATTTTCTCTTTCTAAATGAAAAATAAGCTTCTTATTTAGAAACCTTTTGCCCACGTTGGAAATTATATCTAATAGAAAGAGGGATTCCAGCGTCGTTGTTGTATTCTCTATCTATATCTTATTGAGGAAGAAAATCAATTTTACAGGATAGTGAAAGAAATGTAAAGTATATAAGTTACGAGTAGATAAATCCTTTGGAAGCAAGCAACATACCAAAGAAACGAAAACAGAACTAGTTTAATTGAAGGACGGATGGATGACTTGGTATTTTACGTCCTTTTCAACAGTATTTCAGTCATATCAGGACGATGGGCAGGTGAAAATGAAAGGCTGTGTGCAATGGAACCCCGTTTACGGTAGGAAAGATTCTCGTCTCAAGCGGAGCTCGAAGCCGGGTTCGCTAAATCAGTAGGCCAGCGCTTAACCAACTGAGCTATCGGGGCTCAGTTAATTGAGTCTGTTGATGTCCAGTATTGAAATGTGTAAGGCCGGCCACACCTTCTAGCACCGGTTTGAGCAGAACCCTATTTTGTAACATGACATCAGTGATCCCGAAGGACCTGAACGTATAACCTGCATTTTGATGATAAGGGCCCCGACAGACGAAGTTTGCGGATGCCCCATAGCAATCACTATGTCCGTCCGTCTGTCTGTTCGTCCGTCTGTCCGTCCGTCATCATTTCGTGTACTCTCCATGACCTGAAACCGTTTGAGATATTTTCACGAAACTTGGTACAAATGTAAAGCAACAACAGACGATGTGCAGAGAACAAAAACCAAAACTCTACCTGCATTTTTTTTGACTGAATTACACCCCTTTGTAATTTTTTATATGAATTCGTGTCCGCTCCATAACTCTGAAACCGTTTGAGATATTTTCATGAATCTTGGATCAAAAAAGAACCATAACTGCACATTCATTTTTTACAGAATTATATCCCTTTGTAATTTTGGATATTGAGAGCTTGTCCAATCTAAAACTTTAAACCTTTGAACATATTTTCACAAAAATTGGTACAAATATAAAGCATTATCAGATGATCTGAAGGTGTGCAGAGTGCAAGAATGGTAACTCCAGTTTCCTGCGTTACAGATGTGTTGCCTTTGTTTTAATAAGTCATGATTTTGTATTTTGGCCATATCTTAATTACTCTACCAGAAGGTTAATTGCAAACAACATATAAAATATAAAGAAACAACATGAAAATAGAAAACTGTTTTTTTTTTTTTTTTTTTTTTTTTTTTTTTGGTAGGGGACATACGACTAAAATGCCACCAACAGTCCCATAAAGGCTGGGCCCTATTACATGTAGCTACCCTGTTTCTAGTTTACTGGGAGCCACACGGCACAACACAAGCTGCAATGATGATACACCCACTTGGCCTTAAAATTGACAGTTTAGCAAGCTTTAAGCACCATCAGTTTTTAGTCGTAGGTTTATAAACTTCAAACCTAGGTCTGAGCCTCAAACCTAAGTTCAAGGTTTAAATGTCAACATTGAATCAACACTCATTCAAAATTGCTTCAACATTGTGTGCGAGTTGGAATTGTCCATGCTGTCATAACTGTAAATCATTTCATTGTTTAACTAGCACGGGTGGTAAAGTTTCAAATTGACCTCCGCGGAGGTCTGTTGAAAAACAATTTGACTATTTTCCGGTAGGCAATTTGAGAACTTCCTGTCATCTGTTTTCGAGTGTAACGGAAGGGTCACAGGTAAGATTTTTCTCGCTAGAAAAGGTTTTCCAAAAATTGGACAATGTCATGCTATCAGTTTTTTCCAGTTGTATGTTGGGATTAAACGACAGAGAACAGTTTAAAGCGGTGCTTTCTCATTTACTTTTGTCCTCCGAGTTCAGTACTGAAATCGAAAGTAGGAAAGAGGCATGCACATGTAAATCGGCTCGGTGAGTATATTTAAAGGTTTTCTGTGAAATCATGACGAAACAGTAAGACACGTCACTTATAAAGCTGCGTTCAAAACACTTTCAAGAAAATGCATGCTTTTGTTACTACGCCCTGGGCAAATATTCGTCGGAGGTCAATTTGAAAACCTCGAGGTCAATTTGACTAATGGCAAGTTACATGGGGGAATTCATTCATGTAAAGAAAAAGAGAATGCATGTTGAATTTTCAGAAATAATATTTCAAAGGTTCGAGGGCAATTATTTTGATATTTCTGAACAACACAGATAATAATTGGCCATACCAGATGGTATTTTTATCATGATTTGGAAGCACAGTATCTCTGTGTCGCTCACTTTTGTTGTATAGTCGTTTCTCATAATATCAAGGGTTCCTTAATATCACGGCATTTACATTTCTTCTTGTATCTCAATAAACTTACTGTGTATTGAGTAGTGACAAAATTACTTCATCAACCACAAGTTTGAACTTTTATGCTGTAGAAAATTTTTTGGGAAATTGTCTTGATTCCTGCCGAGTACAATCTTTCTTTTATAAGAACCATGAAATTAGCGTTCTATCCCCTGGCCTAAGAAAACTCATAGCTCACTAAAATAGTGGCCATAATTTTATATTTGTGACTTCTCATTTATCAATCCAAAGTTTTGCTAGAAATTATGGGAAGCCATTAAGACCAAAACCTTGAATGTTTGTAATAAATAAATCAAAGCACATAAAGTTTCTTTGATGGGCCTGGGGAATTAATAGACATTACTGACAAAAATTGTTTTTGAAATATTAGAACATAGCTGTTAGAACTAGAAAACAATTATTTAGTGGATGATTATTGATTCATCAAGAAATTATTTACTGCTTATGCAGCCCCTATGCCACCTAGTTGTCATTTTTTGGAAACCCCACGTGAAAGTATATTGTGATATAAAATTCTGTTCAAATTTCAATAACATTTTATTTAGCTTGTACAAACTGCTTTAGAATATGGATGAACACCTTTGTTATTACTGCATTAAATTTTAAGAATTTTGATACTACTTGCTTTCTATACTTGCCACTTTTATAAATACCGTGATATTATGAAACTCTGCATTGGCTTAAGCTGTAACACCATGGTGGCTTATCATTTCTTGTTTGAAAACAAAGATGAGAAAGATATGATTTTCCATCGTGCAAGAGAATATGGGATGACCAAAGGATAATAACTAAAATATTATTTAATCAGTCCAGCTCTTTTTAATTATTTCTAGCTGTCATTACAATTAAGTACTGTGATATTAGGGGAATCCAGTCTTAAATCAGACTTGCATAGTCACGCTATGTAATCACGTGACCTAACAGTACTACGACAGATGCTGCTTTGGTAACCGTACTGCTTAATTGGGACGACTTCCGCAGAACGGCGTTTGCACCATGTGAGTATTTTGAAGAATTCCTTCTCTAATATAGCCAGAAAGGTGAAAGTTCTTGCACAAATAATTACACCATACATGTTGGTTCTTGCAGCAGAGGTGTCATTTTGAATGGATGGAAAAGAAATGAGAATATCGCAATTTAACGGGTTTGAGTTAGTCGTTTACCACGATTTTTGTACGAAAAAAGTAATTTTTTACCTAGAAATACAACGAAAAAGACAGAGAAAAGTCTGTCTATGGTGCGACAGAAAGTGCATTTTCCAAATTAAATATAGTTTAGCTTGACTAGATTAATATTATATGAGAAAAATAGGATTTTGCGTACGAAAAAGTGAACTGCTTTCCTAGCACGAAACAAATCCAACTGAACTGCATTTTTGGTTTCCAGGAAACTGTTTCTGCGACTACAGAATGACCAAAAGTTATTCAAATAAAACAGAATAAACTGCAAAATATCTAAAATTTACAGATTACAGTACTAAGTATTGCTGTATGTGTGCTAGTATAGGGTGACATGCGACGATGCATGTGTTAGTGCATGTGTTCCTGTAAGCGTCAAAACTTGCTGGGAAAGTGGTGTTTTTCCTTTTTTGTCTTGCTGATTAACATTTTAGCTTGAAATAAGGGCAAATCTGGATAGTGAAGCAACATTGTATAATGGGCGGGACACTGTCAAAGGGAGTAGGGGTCACTATAGAAGTCTATGGTAGAGACAATTATAGTTCACGCTGCCCTTTATGGGCACCCCTCATGTAAGGAGTAAAACTTTTCTTCATCTACACAAGTAACACGCGAAAATATACGTTTGCTATGGTTACGCCTACATGAAGTGACCTGGCAGGGTGGGGGCTATCGATTTGTTTCAGTGCATTATAAAACAGGTAAAGCAACATGTTCGTAACCAATCAGGGAAAAGATATTGCATGTATGTACATGTATATGCTCAACGGCTACATAGCCTACAGCACCGAGGCCCACCCAGGGGTTTTGAGGAGCTGGGGAGAAAAGCCATTTATTTTTAGGGAGCTGGGGAGCACTTGCAATTATTTTCAGGGACCTGGGGAGCAAGCTTTGAATTTTGGGGAGCTGGGGAGCAATGTCTGTCAGAATGTGATTTCCTAAATTATTTTGGCTTCTGGGGGCTGTGCCCCCCAAACCCCCCTTTATATGAATTATTTACATCTGTTATAGTACATTCCTATGTTCTAGCGACACAAAATGTCTAACTGGCATGCACCAGATACCTGCAAAAAACTTAACTGAAAAAAACAGGACCTCAATATCCATTTTAAACACATTCTCTCTTATGCATGTGCAGAATAATTTGCTTTTAACAATTAATAGATCATTGCATTTAGATCCTATACATCAGCAACAGAAAGCTGCCCTTTTCTAGAACAGTTTGTACTTCCCTCCTATAAGAATCAGATACGTACTACTCGGTTAGACTGATTTAGAATAAAGATTTCTGTTTGTAAATCAACAGTTGCAATCAGGTCTGCTCTGTCATGAGCGCAAAAGCCCACTGAAAGTCAGTAGGGGCTTCAGGTTCCCAAAGCAAGCAAAGTTCTGAACCAAGTAGCATAAGCAAAGTTCTGAACCAAGTTGCATAAGCAAAGCAAGCAAAGCTCTGGACCAAGCTGCACAAGCAAAGTTCTGGACCAAGTTGCATAAGCAGAGCAAGCAAAGTTCTGGACCAAGTTGCATAAGCAAAGCAAGCAAAGTTCTGGACCAAGTTGCACAAGCAAAGCAAGCAAAGTTCTGGACCAATTGCATAAGCAAAGCAAGCAAAGTTCTGAACCAGGTTGCATAAGCAAAGCAAGCAAAGTTCTGAACCAAGTAGCATAAGCAAAGCAAGCAAAGTTCTATTCCAAGTAGCATAAACAAAGCAAGCAAAGTTCTGAACCAAGTTGCATAAGCAAAGCAAGCAAAAATCTGGACCAAGTTGCACAAGCAAAGTTCAGGACAAAATTACATAAGCAAAGCAAGTAAAGTTCTGGAATGAGTTGTATAAGCAAAGCAAGCAACGTTCTGGACCAAGTTGCACAAGCAAAGCAAGCAAACTTCTTGACCAAGATAAGCAAAGCAAGCAAAGTTCTGGACCAAGTTGCATAAGCAAAGCAAGCAAAGTTCTGGACCAAGTTGCATAGCATAGCAAGCAAAGTTCTGAACCAAGTTGCATTAGCAAAGCAGCAAAGTTCTGGAACAAGTTGCAAAAGCAAAGCAAGAAAACTTCTGGATCAAGATAAGCAAAGTTCTGGAACAAGTTGCATAAGCAAAGCAAGCAAAGTTCTGGAACAAGTTGCATAAGCAAAGCAAGCAAAGTTCTGGAACAAGTTGCATAAGCAAAGTTCTGAACCAAGTTGCATAAGCAAAACAAGCAAAGTTCTGGACGAAGTTGCATAAGCAAAGCAAGCAAAGTTCTGGACCAAATTGCACAAGCAAAGTAAGCAAAGTTCTGGACCAAGTTGCATAGGCAAAGCAAGCAAAGTTCTGAAGCAAGTTGCACAAGCGAAGCAAGCTGAGTTCTGAACCAGGTTGCATAAGCAAACCAAGCAAAGTTCTGGACCAAGCTGAACCAAGTCTAGTAAAAGTATGTTTGCAGAGGCTTCTACTATACTTGACATTTCTATTAAGCGTTTGCTTTTCCAGCTGTATGGCAGCAGAAGTTCAAGCAGATGGGACAAAAAGCAAATTATTGATAGGGCACTACTGAAGAATTGTTCATCTATTATTATATCCGCAGTTCAAAGGCTGTAAGAGCACACAAAAATAGTTTTAGCGTTCCCGTTCAAGCCAATGTCAACTTTTAACTGCCATAGCAACCGAAGTAACGTAGCAGTTGGCATGAATCAGAACTTATTACTCCCCCATCCCACAGATGTTTCATTTCGATTACTAAGGGCCAATATATCATTTGAAAATGTTTAAAATGAACGGACGGCTGACAGACACTGAACCACGGAACTATACTATGAGCTTAGCCCAACAGAGCCAACAACTGGCTTAATATTTGTGCAAAACAGTTGCAGACAAGGTTTGCTGCGAAGAGACCATTTTGTAAATTTCCTGTTAAATAAGGCCAAAACAGGCATTTAAAAAGTGTGTACTTACTTTCACCTCTGAATATCTGATTGAGAGCCCCTTCAGTGTGTAAATAAAACACAAATGTTGTGGTTTGAGTAAGGAAAACATCCGAAATTTGAAATACAGATTAACAGCAAAATCATATTGTCTAGTTTGCTGCATGTGATAATGTGCAAAACTGACATGTACATATAGTGCAGCTAGTCAAGCATTTCGTACAGTAATTTAGTTAACAATGTATAGTCTATCCCATAACCTTGTTTCCACTGTAGTCCTGTCTTCAGCTGCCCTAGTTGTGTTAGCAGTTAACTTTGAGAAAAACTAAATCCTACAGAATTTGCATGGACAATAAAAGATAGTAAAATATAGACATTCAAAAAGTGTTTACTTTCTTTGGCCTCTGAGTGAGTATAGTTTAATAGTTACTTCACCGAATAGCTGATAGAAATTTTATGCAATTATACACTGAACGTCGAACATTTTAGGGAGCATGCCTGAATATTTTTGGGGAGCTGGGGAGAAGCTGTATTACTTTTAGGGATTTGGGGAGCAGGGGCAAAATAATTTTAGGGAGCTAGGCAAAATATTTTCAGGGAGCTGGGGAGATTTGGGAATTATTTTCAGGGAGCTCGGGAGCACTGACCCCACCACCCCCCCTGGTAGGGCCTCAGCACTTGAATAAACATTCTTCTTCTTCACAATGTAGTCACGAATTTAACTCCTGTAGAACTTCTTGCCTCTAGCAAATATGGAGTGAGAAAGATATGAGACCTAGCATACAAAATACTAATAGGCTGCAATATTCACACAATTCTGCCATTACAAGAAGTACTTAAATAAAGCAACGGTTGCTCATTTGGAGAGCAGTGTAGAGGCAGTACAGCATAGGCATCTTTAACCATATTTTGAGGCGAATCGCTGTTACGGTCAAACTTGCTTATGTGGTCACTTCCATTAAGGGGCCACCTGTATTTAGCAGCCACCTTATCTTGGTCTCTTGACCCAAATTACATTGCAAATGAACCTGTGTTAAGGAGTCGCTTGTTTTAAGCAGTCAGTTTTCATTTGGGTGACCCCTTAAGACAAGTTTGACTGTACTTTGACTTTTTTTTAATTTTCAGGATGATACGGTAGTCTGAAGTCCTAAACTGTGATACATCGTTTTACGAAAAGCAGTACAGTTGATGGAATGTAATACCTAAAAAGCAGTTCATCACAACAAAAAGCAGTACATTAAACAAAACATGCAAAACGGCCCCCCTGTTCTTTTCACACAATAAATACCAGTATTTTTACAAAACATCAGTATAAATGATGTATAATACATATGTGATCATTCAAAAATAACATAATAAATCGAGAGAAAACACAAATATTTGAGATGACAACAAACTGAAGCACATGACCGATGCAGATTTCTTCAGATTGTCGCTTAAATACCGTATTCACAAAGTACAAAGCAGATTATTCACTGATACCACTTGCTCGATGTAAATCATTTCAATTTTGAAATAATTAGACAAGAAATAAACCAGCTTACCGTCACAACGAAGCGCGTGACCACCATTTTTCTTTACAATTAAGCAGTACGGTTACCAAAGCAGCATCTGCCGTAGTACAATTAGGTCACATGATTACATAGCGTGATAGTCGGGGATATGAAACGCAAAAAGGCGTCTAGAAAGTGAAAAAAATTGGCCCATCGTTCGAAAGGACAAATTTGGTATCATTTGAAAGCTTATTGTCTCTGCTTTTTCCTCCAAGATGTTGTCGCCTTCCCAAGTGGTGCCTTAAGTCAGAAATTGGGGAGATAACTCTGTACCCTAGAGTTCAAAGAGAAAGGTTTTAAAACCACCACTGTCGTCTAGAAACTGCATAAGTAAGCTTGCATCATAATTAAACATTTTATGTTTACATTCTATGAACTCTTATTACTGTGCAACTGAAACAATTGACATTTGCTTTTTTTAAATATGGTCACTTCGAGCAAAAAATGAGGGTGTTCTGACACAAATACATTACATGACCAAAAGAAAACCTTAATAATGTCCCAATTACTTATTTTTTGGCAAATTTTGAAGAGGAAATCACTTCAAATATGTAAGTTTGATAACCGTTGTAAGTACAATGCAGATTATTAAAAAAGAGTAATCGTTCAAGTAATAATCGATATAAATTTCAGCAATATACGTTACATTTGCTTACAACAAAATTTACTTAATTGAATATATAGAAGAAAAGAATGCATTAGAACTCTTTAGTTACAGATGTATAAAAACATTATTCCTTTCTAAACATAATTAAATATTGTTTACAGCTTTTTCCTATTACAGACATGATAAGGAAGCGCCACTAATAAGTTTCTACGCGCCTGGGCGTAGACAGTATAAAGTTAGATTTTCGATCATACTTTAGCCTGGTGTTTGCGCTTCTGTTCCTTTCGGTTTTAAGAGCGGGATGTAGGATTTGATTGTATTAATTCCTGATCATTGCCTATCCTTTAACTGTCCAGTTTGATCAGTTTTTATTGTCAAAATTACTGACGAAATTATAAACTGAAACTTGTTAATTATTTTTACTTATACATGTGCTTCGTTAATGTATGATTTGTCGCTATTGCAGTTCAAAACATTTTTAGTCATTTTAACACCTGTCTGCTGCAATGCAATTTTGAGCGCCAATACGTAGAATATTATATAACTATTACACAAAGCAACTTTTCAAACGTTTCACAATGGTAACGTATATAAAATATTAAGTGTTACTTAAAATGCATTTAAGTGATGCAGAATTGTTTTCATTTCATGAGGGTCATCTTATAATTTTGAGTCTGTCAGTGCAGATGCACAGTTACTGTTATACTTATCAATGGGCCAAAGTGCCATTTGTCTAGAACTGAAGCAATATTTGCATTATACGTTACTTTATATTGTTTCTTATTCTCAGTTATTAAAGGCATGAGCCAACTGTCTAACTTTGGCAGTATTATTTTTCCATCACCCTTCACGTTGTTAAATGCAGAGTATCTGTATGATTTTTGTGAGCATGAAGTCTTCCCGGTATAATTCCAGAGCTCTCTCTCTCTACATTTTGCATGTTAAATTGCCATTTAGAAGATGTAGTTCAACAATGATGTAAAGGAGGTAAAAATGTCAATTAAAATTGTCGTACATGCGTATATTTATATGCCAAAGATAGAATTTGGTTACAAATGCGCATATTTGCAGTTCTAAGATATGATTTTGTCTGCAACGATACGATAGGGTTATAAGCATGTATTTTTCTTAAAGTTACTTTCGTTGTCTACCATATCTGGAGTGTTTTGTCTGCAACCATACGATAGGGTTATAAGCATGTATTTTTCTTAAAGTTACTTTCGTTGTCTACCATATCTGGAGTGTTTTATCAGTTCAAATTCAAATGTCTCTTCCGCAGACAGAGAAATTACATACATTGGCTGGAAACTCATAGGTGAGTCTGCATTGTACTATCAGTTATCAGATTTAATCAGTTTTCCCAGTTGCGTCGGTAATAAGGAGACAGGTAACTAGTTCTGATTAGAAAAAAAAGATAATAGAATTAGAATTTCTAATGGCATACACAATTTCAGTCCTGTTACTTTACACTTATTGTTAATACTAGAATTTTACCTTATATTATATAAAGTCATCATGTTTGGACAAAGTGTGGAATTGTAAAAGTTGTCATGTCGATTACAGAGTAATTAACCTTAAAAAACATAATAAATAAATAAAAAACAAAAGAAGGAAAAACCCTCAGAACACAGTATCAAACAACGCAGCAAGCCTGTAGAGTCAAAATAATGTAACTGTTGGACAGAGTTAAGCCACTTCATAATTATTGAATGGTACTTTCAAATGAAATTTCCAAAGCAATGCTTCCATAATGAAACATCAAATATTTACCATAGTATTGTAAATAACCAAAACAGTGGTTTGCGTGGAGGTATAATGAGATTTGACATTTTTCTGAAGCATCCTGATATTATAAGTTGTTTGCTTGCACATGAATCAACATGTAACAAAAGGCTTATGTAAATCGGTAATAACAATTTTGTTATTATGCTTCGACTGATGACAGTTTTGTATTATAGTTTCTCGTAAGCATTATCATTTCGGAAGAGTTCCTATATTGAAAATGTGATTACTCTTACAAGAATATCTTCCGTCCCTTATGGGGAAGTTTTTTTTTCTAAAAAAAAATGCTGCTAAAATTATAAGAAAGTTTCAATCTTTCGTCAAACAAGAGAACAACTTTTTATTTGATAAAATAAAATCAATATGTAACAATTACAGTGACATCCTAGAGTGTTAAAGTTAAAAGAGGAAATTGAGGATAGTTAATTGTTTCTTCTAAATCCTTTTAAATAATCGTTACAAAAAAGATATTTGTTAGTTTACTTTTTTCTCTACAGATATTTGTGACACAAACAACATGTAGAGTAAATACATAAATGTTTCTTATAAAAATGGTAGCGTAGACAACATAGAAAACGCACAACAATCCATAGGTCTGACAGAAAAAAGACGCCGTCTATAAATAGTCAGTACTTGTTTGCATGATTCTCAATGATAGACAAAGAGTTCGTTTTGAAAAAAAAATGTAATCCAAATATCAAGCTGTGCTGCGGGAAAGGATTGTATCTATTGGTAGGCTTCACATACGTTTTTTTTTCAAGTACCGTATGTATAATAGTAATATATACCAATGAAAATCCTTAAAAAATTAAGAATAAAAGTACTATGTTACATGAGAAGTCCAGAAAACGAATAAATTTCACTGACTAAAAGAAGGTATAAGTTTTCCACTGCCAAATGGCCATAGGGGCTGTGGGTGTAAGAGACACTACTCATCTTGCCCATCCCTCTCTTTTCGCTGCATTTTCTTCAAAAGAAGGTACCTATCCATTTACTGTTGGGTTAATAGATTTTTCAGTTGCTGACCGGCCAGACCGGGGTTCAAGCTCGCGATCTCCTGCACAATAGCCGAACGTCTCTAACCACTCGACCGAGCATGTCACTGATATAGAATACTAAAATATAGATTTTACGTTACTTTTTTTCTCTCTTTGCAGGCTGCATTTGCATGTTGTAAATTCCTTGATATCCTGTGAAACAACGTTACACGTTACACTTTTGTACAGCAATTTACGTTAGGACAAAATAGTAGCGTCAAACTCACGCGTAGTCTTCTGATAAATGTCCCGGTCTTCTGTTATTTGTTCAGGATTGAAACAATGGGTTCTCTGCTCTTGAAGGAACTCTTTAGGTTTTTATTTTAATTTGTCGAGCGTCTTAAATTCTCCCATTTGTCTCGGTTTCTTCCGTATCATTCCCGATTTTATAAAAGATTTTTAACCGATTATTTCGTAAAGGACGGGTACCCTTTACTATGGTTCTGTAAAGCAAATAAAAATCTTGTAGCAGCTCAGTGAAAAAAATATAATTCTTATTGCTGTTGATTGTTAACAAACAGCAATGTAATCCAAATGCCTATATGGTTGTATAATACAAGTTGCTTCCTGAATAGCCCGTTAATTCGGTGTAATATTGCTTTAATATTTTTAAGATGTTTCCAAACTTGAAATTCTTCTTATGGCTTGTTATTTCGATGTTTTACGTCTGATGCTGTAAAATACGTTACGGTTCCGTCAGTGAGCCAGTCATTAGAGCTCAGCAAGAAAATCCTTTTGCAAATAGTTAAGTTTACATTATCCGTTTGCTAAATCCAAGCAGAAAGAATCATTACCGATGGAATCTTGCACATTAATTGTAGAGTGCAACGGTTTTAGATAAAGATCTAAAGACAACAAACAGTTTTAAATGTTTTAAATGTTTTTAAAATTCTTTAAAACAAAAGGTTTCACGTGAAGCTGTAAATGTATGAAATTTACTTGGAGATAAACATGCATTGGTAAATTTTAGAAGTTATGGTATACAAAAATAAATTCACGCGTTTAAGCACATTTCTACTCTTCTTTCAGTTTATAGATATTTTATTCGCATGTTTCCGTTAAGTAACGTATTTGACGACATTGCAAGAAGAATGGCCACAGAAATAAACATGCTAATGCTGTTAAACTGGAACGGATATTAAATTAGGACACAAAATGTATTTCTATGTAAATTTGCATTTTTTTCCCTTTGTATTATGGCAAAAATGATAAAAAGCAATATCTAATAGTTCGTTTTTTTATCTACGTCAAATTGTTTCGACCATAATGATAAAGCACTTGTGATATCTGTTTTAAGATATTATAAAACAACCTATTTTCAGCCAAAAAAATATTTTTGACAAACGTACAACGTATGTACACATCAGTCATACCATGAAAATGGCTTCCTTAATTCAAGACAAATTTGACTGAAATCAGCCGTTTTGTTTAACTTATAAATCTTGTACCCCATCCCATCTACGCCCCCTCACACGCCCCCACACCCCCTCACGCCACCCTTACGTTCCACCCCGCCCTTTTCACCGAAAAAATGACTTTGGAGCTGTTCTTCATCTTAAGCATAACCTTCCATTTGTCCTGTTAGAAATCAGATTTATTTTAGCGATGGGTTCTCCATTAAACTCACACAGCCGACAATTGGCTTAAAATACTACTTTAGGTACGTATATATGGTACAAATAATTTTTCGATAAAACAATATTTTTTAGTTAAAACTTCCGTAAGCGTACTTTTTCGGTTTAAAAGATGATAATAAACACTACACATGTTATACTATGGCGAAATAATCTGTTTTAAATGAACACTTGTAAAGAAATGACCCCCTTTCATAAAACAGCCCCAAAACATGCATTTTAGCCCCAAAAATTCTTATTCTGTAACCATAGTAACTGCAAATTTCTATATTTTTTCGCATATAAACTTATATCAAAGGTTTTGTTATGTTATGCATAAGTATCATTTACATTTCGAAGAGTTTTAACGAATTTTATGGAGTTTCCATAGAAATTCCAGAATTTTATTTTATTTATTATTATTTTTATTTATTTTATTCATAAATCAAACATTTTGCCCAAAAAATTCACTTCGGCACCACTTTGGAGAGCGACAACACCCGGAATCATAAACTTCAGTATTGCCTGCTTACAAATCAGTCAACAAATTCCTTTCGAACGACGGGCCATTTTTTCGCCTCAAAATTGGCTTCATTTCCCCGGCTATGCAGCCTTGGTTTGCTTACAAAAAACAAGGAAATTAATGCAAATTAAGATGAGCAGTTAAAACAGTTCATTGTTCACGATTATTATATTTATTAAATTTTATTAGTAGTATATACTTTATTTTTTATTCTTCTTAACTCTTTTTTCGTTATTTGTGTTATTATTATTTTCATTTTTATGATTATTTTAAACTGGGTGTAGTCGTTCAAAACTAACAAAGACTTTAGTTAAGGCGAAGTTAAAATTTCAGCATATTATTCTGTGTTCTTTTTATTATTATCTTTTTTTTATTATGTTTCTTTTTTATTACTTCTTCTGTTGTTATTTTTCTTTCTTTCTTTTTTTTACTTTTCGAAAAAGATGTGACGAGCTCTTTCACTGTAAAAGCTCCATCTGTAGTTTTCAGCAAAAAAAAAATATTAATACACTTGATGTTATGGGTACTGGAAGACTTAACGAATCCTTAACTAACGACTGCTTCATCAAGCGAACGATGCTTTGAATAAGCGTGTCCATGTGCTTGTTGAGTTTCTGCTGCAGTGCTAGAAATTGTTCATTGCCTAAATGTTTAGCATATACGGTTACATCTGTTTTTTCTGTCACCACTTATAAATATTGCATAATAATTACAGATGTAAAAACTTAGGAACTTGGCAGATGCTACAATTGCGTCAATACGTATTGCATTTAGTTAAAATATAAGATTACCAGATATACAGTTACATTTGATCTTATTTAAAAATTTAACAATGACTAAAGAAAATACCATACTTAATGACTGAATTTTACATAGTTAAATTGATGACCCTGTTTTCAAATTGGCAACCGGGAAAAATTATCATATATTAGGCGATCTATGTTTCTCTGATATTTTTTCCCTTTTGAAAGTAAACAGTATTTGTATGTTAAAACCAAATTTTACAACAGTTTTGTTCGACCGTGTTTCTCAAGAGTCTAATTAGGAGCTGACTGATATTTTGTGCATACATAAAATGCATAAATTACGGGATATAGATGACACATAGGCCGGACACAACAGAAATATGTATTCAAATACACAGAAAGGCAAACTAAACGATAATTTGATGACTAAACCCCAACCATCATTTGTCTATGTAAATTGCCAATAGTCAAATTGACCTCGAGGTTTTCAAATTGACCTCTGACGAATATTTGCCCAGGGCGTAGTAACAAAAGCATGGATTTTCTTGAAAGTGTGTTTTGAACGCAGCTTTATAAGTGACATGTCATACTGTTTCGTCATGATTTCACAGAAAACCTTTAAATATACTCACCGAGCCGATTTACATGTGCATGCCTCTTTCCTACTTTCGATTTCAGTACTGAACTTGGAAGACAAAATTAAATGAGAAAGCACCGCTTTAAACTGTTCTCTGTCGTTTAATCCCAACATACAACTGGAAAAAACTGATAGCATGACATTGTCCGATTTTTGGAAAACCTTTTCTAGCGAGAAAAATCTTACCTGTGACCCTTCCGTTACACTCGAAAACAGATGACAGGAAGTTCTCAAATTGCCTACCGGAAAATAGTCAAATTGTTTTTCAACAGACCCCCGCGGAGGTCAATTTGAAACTTTACCACCCGTGACTAGTGTCATAACTTGTATACAGTGCTGCAATTTACATAACTGATTTCGAACAGACCTAAGGAATCCGAATCAGTTTTGTTGTGTCTTGGTGTATTCATTGTTTCCGAATGATCCGCAATTCAGGGTAACTGAGTACTATGCTTTGTTTTGCAGGTATTGTTTTAATTATGGTAACTGGGAAAAACTTTAAGTGAAAGCAAAAACCAACACTATGCCATTTCCTTAGCCTTTTTTAAATGAAGATCAACTTTTAAATAAAAGAATTTGCTCCTCTAGGAAATCCCTATTTTGAAGGTTTGGTAGCACAGGAAAGCAAATATAAAGAATGAAAGATAAAAATGACTGGCGTACACATTCACCTGCATGCATGAATTTGGTTATGGTAGAGCAAGTGCCTTCACGATTTGTCTTAATTTTAGATTGCTGGAGCCGAGCTTATAGTATTTTCAGTCATCCATCTTGAACATTATCGAACATCTCCTTAGAAGCTACTCGACCGATTAAAGCTATATTTTGTTTGGAGCCTCCATCGAGCGGGCAAACGAAAGTTCATTCAAATGGTCCGGGTACATTAAAAGATGAGCCTCATGCCTATATACAAATGTATGAGCTAAACTTGTCTCTACCATAACCTTGCAATGCCATTGGGGCACTATTAACGTACTATGTGGAATAAAGTTACGGGTCGACCCGAAGAAATATGGATCGATCCGTATTTTAGAAATATCGGGTCGACCCTTATCTTTGCTTTAGACCCTCTTGGTACACCATGGCATTACGAGACTGTGTAATACAGTTGTTGTCTTTTGTTACAGTAGACGCTGACATAATCAGTACAGTACCTGTAAATTTACATGTAGCATATTTACAAACTACCATTATTTCAATTACAAACTTTCGAACAGAAACAACTTGGATTTATGGCACTCAACACTCTGACCGTTCTAATGATATAGAGAGAAACTTTTTGACTAAACAGTGATAATTATTATCCGAAAAAGCACGACCGATGAGAATTGAAAATAAAATTATAGGTGGGCTGAAAACTTGTTAAAGTGGTGATGATCACTGATTTATGGTACTAAAACAAAAATCTGCCGAAATGCTTAATTACAAGAAAAGTTCAAAAATCTTAGTAGATGCCTTTTTGTGTCGTTTTCACAATTTAGAATACAAAACTTGATAATGTTAAAATGGTCCATATAAGAAAAGATCTAAAGGTAATTTTCGGCACAAAAGTCTGAAAAATTAACATCATTATAGAAATGTGAATAGATATGAAAGCACTCCGTTGCACTGAGAGTGAAAGTAATGTTCTATCATTTTTCCACTACTTTCACAGAATCAAGTTGAACAGGTCAAAAAGGGTAACCTGCATCTAAACCTTAGACTGCATTATAGCGATAACAAAGGGGAGTCTACTTATCGTACAAGGATGAACTATTTCACTTACACACCTGTTTGGGCTAAGAAGTATTATTTTTTTAATGTATTTGTCCTACAAGTAAACCTGCCTACCCTATATTTAATGAATGCATTCGTTTATCAATTATATAAATGGACCGTATTTATGGCCGAACTTCTTTCTTCATCCTTTCAACCTGGTTATTTGGGGAAGAGGCAGAACAAATAGTTTATAGGACATCGCTCTTAATGCGTTGTTGTACCTTCAGACCTGCACGTATATGCATTTGCATTGATAATGATATTCTTGAAGATGTTTTTGCCTTTGATCTTTTTGTTATATATAAACCCTTTTTCACCAAAAGGTCAGTCATTTTTAAATCTTGACTGCAGGGAATTAAAGTTTCTACGAAATGTTATATTTTTATAGTTTTTACCGATTTTAACCGCAAATAACCACCTTAACAAGTAGGTTTTACATGTATAGGCGTTTCCTTATCTCTCGCAACAGTGAACATATTGATGACTGATGTGGACTGGAAATGTCATCTGACTATATAAGCTGAGACGAGTTGAAGTTGTTGATATAGCCCGTTAATGGAAGAAATAAGACCGATATCGGACTCTAATAATTAACTCCCGGATTAGGAATTAATTATTGATATAATGTGGAAAATTACTGCATTACTGCGTTTCTTTGTAAAACAGTGGTATTTAGACACGAACTGAAGTGGTTAACTGATACATGGTGCCGCGATTTAATATACTTTTTTAAAAAAACATATTCAAAACCATTGAACAGATTAACGTATATAATAATTCGCGGAAATCACGGCACTATACATAACGTAACTTGTTCCCGCAAGTAAACACGCAACTTCTTGGTTAGTGTTTTAATATGTGTGTTATTCTCAGGTATCGCAGACTCGCTCGCAATAATTAACAGGTGAATTAGTAATAAGCATTCACACACCTGTCAATATCGTGTTTTCACCGGCTGTTCCCGTAATGATGAAACAGTTGTTTCAAAATTCATCTTTATTGCTCATAAACATCTGTACAAAAGACAGCAGGTATCTTGTGATTACGGATTACAGTGATTGTTCAAGATTGAACACGGAATTAACTCTTTCGGCGCCAAATTTTTCAGACGACAATTTTTCGTCTGCTCAAATCATCAGACGACAGATTTGTAATTGGTAATTTTAACAATCTAAAGACATTTTTCATAAAATCAGGCTTTTTAAGTTCATATTTCAATGGCAAACAGTGTAGATCCTGATCAGACGGCTCTTTTAAGAGCCGGCTGATCTGGATATACGCTGTTTGCAAAGTCGCATTTTTGCGACTTTGGCACCGAAAGAGTTAAAATAATGCTGAAATAAAAAGGATCCTTTGAAAGCTGGAGAATTGCAATGACTACAAATAGCTGACTCAGTTTTAAAGAGTCTATTAATAAGCAGTAATGTAAGGTGTATCGCTGCTCAAACCATGAATAACTCTTATTATCAGATTCGCTTAAGGCATACAACTTTCTTGACTTCATGAACGATTAACTTTTCAGAAAAGTGATCTTCCCATGAGGAAAAGATTGTTTCTTGAAGGAGCAAAGTCTTTTTATTTATTTAATTCTTAGAATGGAGAAGATAGGAAAATATGAAAAAAATGACATAATTGAGCCGCGACACGACAAAACCAACAATGTGGTTGTGCGCCCTGCGCAGACTCAGATTAGCCTGGGCATCTGTCCAGTCCGATCAGACTCTTTGCTAAGCGCTTAAAGGGTAGCTAAGGGTCTAAGCTATCTGCATGCGGACAGCGAAGACTCTGATCAGACTGGGCGGATGCCCAGGCTGATCTGAGTCTGCGCTGGGCGCACAACCACATTGTTGGTTTTGTCATGTCGCGGCACATATGCTTCCTCTGAAAGTGGTCCGATACACTTTAGGGACTAGGTATGAATACGTTTGAACAACAGGCACGCCAGGCCTGTGTATGGCCAGACGATGTTACGGGATTTTATATGAAATATCATTAACTTTCGTCGTATGACCGTTTGTTTTATAATATTACCACGCTGCGATTCATTCAAATGGCAATTTATCGTGCTGTAACTTGCTATTTGCGTGAAACAGTTTTCAGGTTGAGGAAATAATATAATTATTTGGTCTGAGAATGTCCTTAACACGAGCTAATAAGTCTGTTAAGTTAAATGACAGCAACTTGGGTCAGAATAACCATGCTTGAACAAGGCGCTGCTGTAATTGGAAAATTGCATTATTGACCATGAAGCGCGAGAAGTGATACCTTTTGAAATGCGAACGGCGAAGTCTCAGATCAGTTTGCGCCACGCATACTAATCAGATTCTTTGTCATTCTCTTGATTCGTTGTTTAGGAGTCGTAGATGTCCTCAGAATTCATGAATTATTATTTCTAATAAGGAAAAACTCAGATTCGACATTGGCACGTATAAGATTAATGTAACAGTTCTTGTATGTGCACTGCAGTGATCGGAAAATTGCATATTGCAGTTTCTATTAGGATGTAATTCTCTAGAGCACTAATAGTGTTCGCACAAGTGGTTGTATAGTTTAGAGTGAATAGTATCACGCGCTCACGCTCTCAAATTATGAGAAGAGCTATAATGATTGTTTGGTGATTAAAACAGTCTGGCAAGTGTTAGTTAGTTAGTGATGCTGCCCCTTCATTGGATATAAATATTGTTGCCGTAATTTTGGAGATAAGAAATGATTGGCAAAGAATAAAAATCACATCTTTCTGATTATTGTTACACACACTTTTTATAAGCCGTTGCTGGTTTATTTTATTCAGCAACTTAAGTAAAATCTGACTCTGCCTGATATTTTGTACATGGATGGATGTGAAGGTTCTATAATAACATGAGAGGCTATTCAAATAGTAATAAATCTTATCTAAAGTATGATTATTAACAAACACATTGCCGTATTAATGATTGGAGATGGTGAAATTTTATTGAAAATTTTCTTCGAAGAATTTGTCTATAGATGCCATTTAAAGACCGTATTTGTCGGAGACTATCAGAGATAGAGAATGTCAAAGTTTTTGGATAGATGAAATCATTCGAACTTTGTTATTGGATTTCTCATTTCAAAATTGACAATATGATCAGCAAACTGATTGAGAGTATGCAGTGATTAATTGTTTGGTCAAGTCCGAGTAAAGGAAAGACCTTGAGGTTCGTCTGAATGGCTCTTAAGTAAACATACTGTTGCCATATATTGAATTAAATATTGTATTGCACTACAATAGTGATAACTAATAAAAAACAACTTCGTTGAAATTAACATTGGATACATGACCTCATCTTTACGCCAGGAACCCGTAGGTCCAGGGTCCGAGGTTACCAAATAAGGCTGGATATAGACGAAGTACTCTTGAATATTTGTTTCTTATTTATTGTACAGCCTCGCATTGATTTAAGGAGGAAACAGAAAACATCTCAAATTTTTGTATCAGACACCACATTTTTTGCATCACAGAGCTTAATCTTCATGGCCTAAGCTTGTTGTGTCCAGAATACATCGAAACAGGCGCGTTTTATTTGACTCAACGGTTTTCCTAAAAGCTACGGACCACTCATGGCAAACCACATTTTAGGATAATGCACCAACTTGTTTTGATGTATGGAAGTACGAATGGGGATTGGTCAACGCTCGGTTTTAAGATTTAAGTTCAGTGGAACCGAAGTCAGTGAACTAACTTTCTTGTTCAGAGTAGAAAACATTTTATTTGACCTAAAGACACGCGGGGACACGATTTCTAAAAGCACGAATCCGTTTTTCGACTTTAATGATTAGTGGACACCTTATGTTTACATCTTGATCTCGACACCCGAATGTTTCGTATGATTCTGTATCGACTTTTCCCTCCTCTTAGGAAACATCTTCGACTGCCGAAAGAAAACCGTAAGTACATTATTTTGTCTTTAATTTCGGATGAAATAATGAATAATGTTGGTGCACAACCTTAAACAGCGTGGAATCAACGCAACACTGATGCAACATTATTGCATTGCATTCATATTGATACCACTTTATTTAACCCATTAATCATAGTGAACTATTCTATCCCATACCTAATTAAAGGGGTGTCAGGTGTGTTTATTATGCCTTTTTTTTAAGTTTTGTCAAATTTACCCACAGTATAGAGCCAGCTTAGATGCCGCATTCCGCTGCATCTTATCTGGACTGCACTGTTTCTGTATGTTATTTTTCTGGGACCGCTAGGCTTTAATGGGTGTTGAAGGGCTATCACATCTGGTTAAGTATGTTTTCAAGGATGTTACGAAACGGAAAAGAGTCATAGTTACCAAACGACCCAGTCATCAGGTCGTTTGGTAATTATGCCTTTTTCGTTTCGTAACAGCTATATATTTTTCGTTTCGTAACAGACCTTGAATATACATAGTTAACCAGGGGTGGTACTGCTCTGTAGACATTGTTTGATACAATCTGTGTATTGCATTATATAATGCCTAGTTAAAGTATTTACTTTTTACCAGGTACGAAAGAAGTTCGCTTCATTTTGATCATATTCATGTATATGCGTTGACAAAGTACAGCATATCTTATTCTTTATCGTATAAAAGTTGGCAGAAACTGTGAGTGTTGGTGAAAACATTATCGTAGAACGTTGATTGGCACAGTTTCCTATCGAGTAAACATTGACAGAAACAATTTACAACTATTCAAAGGGTCCGGACCATTCAAGTTTACAGAGCCATTTAGTTCAATAAAGATAGGTGAGTTGCCATCTATTTGGGAAAGAGCTGCTGACTCGGCTTATCACTTGTAATTTATTCTTTGTTAGGGATGTCTTTGTCAATCTTTCCCTTTGATGTTGGGGATAGGGTTTGGGATCTGATTCAGTCAGTTCCTGAAGTGTAGTTACTCTTTAAATTTGAATCGCACACGATTATTTCATATCTGTAAGTTCAACATCTAAATCGTTGCAGTTCAGACCATCAGGATACTTGAAAACATTCCAAGAGGTAATGTTCAGGACGAGACCACATCTCATTTGAGCTTATATGTTATGGTCCTGCATTATGCAAACCATTTTTGCAATTCTGGTGTTAAGGCACCCAATTATAGCAGACTAATTAATGAATTTCTTTTACTAAAAACAGATTTTGCTTTGGTCTGTCCTGTCAGTTTATCTGTCAGTCTGTGAATTGTAATGCTGAATTGCAATTAATGGCAGCCAGGGATCATGAGTGTATGTCATTGTTGTCCTTTTTCTTTCGTGCTGGCTTGGTAAGTGGGTAATGAGGGTATAATTTTCATGACATTAGTAAGATGATAGTTCAATATTTTGTGGTGCTTTTTTCTATCAGTGCGTCAAGAATTACTTGGTTACGGGTATTTAGATCCGAAATATTTAGCGACGCACGGATGGGCACACGAACGGACAAGGAAAAACCTAAAGTCCTCCTGGTGAAAAACAGTAGAAAACAGCTGAAAAGAATACAGGTCAATTTAAAATGATTGTCATTGATAAAAAAAAAAACAAAAAAAAAATAAATGTTTGTTGGTAGCTGATATTGTCAAAAACACTTTTGACTTCTCCGAGATAAACTGGAGCCACACTGATATTCAGCTTCAACTAGCACCTTGGCGTAGAATCGGATCATTTACCCATTCTGATCATAGTCTTTGCTTTGCGTTTCAAAGGTATCAAAGGGTCTAAGCTAGCTCCATGCGCACAGAGAAGACTCAGATCAGACTGGGCGGATGCCCAGGCTGATCTGAGTCTTCGCTGGGTGCACATGCCACTTTGTTGGTTTTGTTGTGTCGCGACTCATTTACTGTAGCCAGGCTGATACTAAACTTCAACAAACATCGTGAAACAGCATCTGGTCACTTTGCAACTTCAATCCCCGCGTGCCATGTCTCAATCGACCTGAAAATCGTTACATGTATTTACAGAAATAACCACCGTTTAATTATTGTATTATGTAATACCAATATTTATCCGATGTATTTACGCACGGAAATGCCCAAGCAAGTTGTTTAGACCCAGATCACTGTAATTATTGCTTCTGGGGGAGCAGTCTGATCTAGATCTGCACTATATGATAACAGTGTCTCCATCAACATCCTGACAAATAATCTTACATCTGCAATGTAGCTGTGTGGGTTGGCAGAAAATTTAAAGCAATACGACATTTAAGGTGATTTTGACAGAAACATGAAAACCAACAGTATAGGTAACTCACAATTGGTTTAAACATATCTTGTTTTCAAAAAATGCACAATTGAACGAACAAACAAAATATTTACAGTAAGTAATAGGACCAGAACGAAAACGGATAGCTTATAGCTTTTACCATCAATAAAATGATAATTCCTTGAAAGTAAACTATGAGCATTTTTTAAACAAACGCCAAGCTTCAATGGCAGAAAATAGAGAGGCGCCGTAGTCGAGTGGTTAGAGTGGCTCGGCTATTGTGCAGAAAGTCACCGTAAGGTCGTGAGTTCGCGACTCACTGTCGCCATGCGATGACTGGAAAACTCTCTCTGTCAACCCAGCAGTAAATAGGTACCTTTTTCGAATCAGGGAAGGATAAGGCAGCGAAAGGAGAGGGATGGGCTCCGCCTTTCATCAGCTGTGCCCAAGATACAGTGGGTCTCTAACCCCCACTGCCCCTACGGCTATTAGGCTATGGGAAACCTTTACCTTTACCTTTACCAAGCTTCAATATAATATCAGCCTCTTTAGACTGACAGGTACATGCCAGTATGCATGACACTGCCATTCCAAATGTTCAGGTGGCTACACTTTACGAATTCCCTTACAATATCTTATCTTTTGATGGCCACTGCTTCTTGGCTTGGCATTTTAGATTGACAAGTACATGACAGTACACATGACACTGCCATTCCAAACTGTTCAGGTGGCAATACCATACGGCTTCCCTTACAATATCTTATCTTTTGATGGCCACTGCTTCTTGGCTTGGCATTTTTAGAGTGACAAATACATGCCAGTACGCATGACACTGTCATTCCAAAAACTGTTCAGGGGCCGTATTCATAAAACCTCTTAAGTAATTGCTATGCTGATGCTAAGGCCAAATTTCTATGAAGGAGATTTCCTACAACTACGAAATTTGCTTTGGAGGAACAGTCTTTTCAGACTGTTCCTCCGGAGCAAATTTTATAGTTGTAGGGAATCTCCTTCTTAGAAATTCAGCCTTAGCAACAGCATAGCAACCACTTAAGTCGTTTTATGAATACGGCCCCAGGTGACTACACTGTACGCCTTCCCTTACAATATCTTATTTTTTTATGGCCACTGCTTCATGGCATTTCAGTTTTGTTATTAACTATGTTAAATTAGATAAATGGTACACTGTAAGGGGGAGAACTACGCAATTGTTTGCTTCCTTTTCGCTAGGGGTCAACTCTTAAAGGGAAGAATTTTGCTTCTTTAGGAGCACATTTTTCTCAGAAAGGGTAGAATCCATTTTGATAGGGATTCGTCGCCTAGGAAACCAGTAGGGAAGTCATAAAAATTGTTCGCCCTAGCCCTTTTTTGACCGATGGACTTGTCTATCTTAATCATTCAGATGAGTCCATTTCTAGTTTTAGGGGTTTCCGGTGAGTATTTTCACTTTTACTGTATTTGAATAAACATTGCTGTCAGAAAACAGTGTTGAGCCTGATCAGACGCCGCGTTCTGCACTGGCGGCATATGTCCCCCAAACAGGTTTCCGGTCTAAAAAAGGTTAAATACAAAGTGTATCACTCCGATGGATTTTAATAGAACAAATATTAATGTTTGCAGTATGAAACCATGATTGTTTATAAAAACATCATATGTATCCTTTCAATAAGAAACAGTAATGTTTATGTTAATCCTGAAAGCCATAAGGTGCAATGTAATTATGATGTTATATTCCTAAGTGTTTAGCACCGTAAAGTACAGATATGTAACTGTCTGATGTTCTCCTGTAATAACAAACATAATGGGTAGACAGGTTGTTTTCTCCACACGTCTGACACAGCTGGGAGGAACCAATAAACTAGACGAGTTAAAATTATATTTTTCTGTTTTCCTCCACAAAATCACGTCCTATCTCGGAAGGCGAGTTTTTTATGAGTTGTGATAGTGTATTTATTCATGAGAAGATGAGAAATAAACCCAGATTTACTATATCCAAGGATATGGAGTTATAGTTTTAACGTTCTACTAATTTGGATAAAAGTAGGGCTACTATGTTTGCAGTAGGTGCGGATGGGGCTGTTCCAACATTTTTTCTCTCGCCTATTATATCTCTTTTCTTTCTCCCTGTCCCTCGGAGAAGGCTCGATATAGACTGAAGTACTGTCTCAAAGAGCCGTTAAACCCAAAACAACCAACCAATCAGACATTATCAGGGTCACTGATGAAGCTTGAGTAGCCGAAACTTCGAACTATGGCCCATGTTTCTTCTTTTGAATGTATTTTTTGCTCTTGAAGGAAGTCTTTAAGATTTTGCTTGACTTCACTGCAGCTGGTCTTGTGCCTTGTGGCGTCCGTAAAACGTATCACCGTGCATCATCCATAGTGCAGATTATATTTATTTTGTCCTTTGAGAACAGAGGATATATTCTGAGAATTCCGAAATTTGTTATTGGTTTAGACACTTTTTGGAGCACCAATATATTTTAGTTGGCACTGTACAGATCTAATGGTATAGTAAATTACTGAATAATAGACGTGAAAATGGATACAATGCCAACATATAGAACTTGCACTCTTTTTACGTGCACCATGTTGGAAAGCACGAGTTTGCTGTTAATCGGTATTCGAATTCTATAACGTTTTATTTACTAATTCATTTATAAAAATTTGAATAAACTAACCTTATTCTTTGCACTTCATTTACATGATAGCAAGGTTCATCATGGCAGCCAGCAATCGAGCAACGGATGGATGCTGCCTAAGCAGTTTGTGTAGTTAATGCAAATGGGAAATACTCTGATCAGACTGCGTAGATCGCATGCGGATCAGCCGTTTGACCTGATTCGTCGTAGTTTGCAATGCAGTCGAAATGCTACGGCTTTATACACGGTGCTCTCGCCTGTAGTTTCGAAGCACATAATAGACAATTAACACAGCAATTGGTAATGAGAATGCAGTGGAATATCACTCATAGGAACAGTTAACCCGCAGTATACCGCCATTACTCTGTATATTGGAATCAATTTCTGTAATTATCCTAATGTTTGAACAAGCTAGGTTTACTATCTGGCGATATGTCAGTAATTGCTACTGGAATGATACACAGAACAGACCCTGACCAAACTGATCCTATGCAAGAAGCAGTATGGGCTTCTACAGCTCGTCATTGCAGTACCATGTAGTGTATTGCCTTTGCGACATTATCTAATGAAAATGGCATGCTATGACATGGTGTGTTGATGGTTTTGGCGAAATATTTTCCAGATCTATATCAAACGTCAAAGTGCAGGAAAGGAAAGCTGCACGGCATAATGCAGCGGCGGAGTTCATACTTTAGAAAGTTGGTGGTAACGGTTGAAAAAGTGTTCGGTACAGTTATTATTAACCAGTTTCGCACTGGATTGATCTTAACAACGTTAAAATGTGGCTCACAAATAGGCCATTTCACTAACTTTAAAAGACGTCGGGCACAGCATTGGCGTACATTCATGGACAGGTAAAAAATGGCCCCACAGAAACAGTAGTGTTAAGATTTTACGCTATGAAATATTTGAATAGTGTGAAATAATGCTTTGTATATATTTTAAGATCAAACAAAATTTCGCTTCCAGACAATGTAACCCCTGATGCGTGCACAAAACGACGTCTTTTGCGAAAATAAGCGTGTAACTCGGTAACAACAATTTGCATGACTGAGACTGTAGGCCAAATTAGCAATGGTCGATTCGTGTCAGTTTTGTTACAGGTCAAAATGTCCGGTGCCCATGTGAAAGAAATGAATTCGCGGAGTTTGCAGACTCCTTGCATTGCTAAAAGCCATCATCACTTGCAGTGGAAATATTTTCGCGAAACATCATATCGGCAAAGTTTCATAAAAATAAAACCTTTGAAATTTTCTTAAGATAATAGAACCGTGCCAATCGCTGAATGATTCTACAAGGAGGCAGGACTGCAGAAAGGGCATAAAGGTCATTGTTACATCCGGGTACGTCGCGGTATGACTGCAAATAATATCGAATGTACCTAGTGCACCCACCCACTACAGCATGTTACATACATGAAGTATTTCCTGGCAGTTACCTGTACAAGAAGGGCACATTGATACTGGTCAATACGGACCTGTGTAGAGAACATGATTAACTATTAATAAAGACAAACAGGCTATGTCGTAACATACCATAATGATGATTTATATTTGGACAGAAGAGTTTTAGCAAACAGTGTAGATCCTTATCAGACTGCTCCTAGGAGCAGTCTGATCAGGGTATACATTGTTTACTATTCTACCTGCCTTTTGTGACCCTCGCCGGTGCGTAAAACTAGTTTGTTCAAATTTTATGATAATTTGTCTGACTGGTTAAAGTGTCGCAAAGTGTACCGCAGATGCGGTAATGAGTGACGTAGAAGATTTCTATTGATCTGGCATCTTGTAGAATGATTCCATCCTCATCCAGCCGAAACCCTTCTTAAGACATGTGTAGACTGCACACTTGCACAGATGCACAGATTTATATGGGTACAAGCATTTGGCCAAGACGACACTAGGAGTTCGAATATTTCAAAACGCAAGCTGCTTGGCATTTTCAAACTGTTCGTTCATAGACTTGTCTTTGCATCTTTGCATGCCCAATTTGCAAATGGCTTAATACCAATTTTGCCATATAGCTGCTTAATAATAGAGTCATGAAGCTCTTGAATTTATGTGTTTTCGGTTATGCAAAGATCCTAAGAAAGAGGCAAACCTAGTTGTTCTTGTTACCCCCAGGATAATATGAGAGGTTTCCAGACAAAATCTCGCTGCAGTCATACACGAAATGCGCATGGCACACGATCCTGCGTACATTCGCAATCTTAGGGCATGCACAGTTCTCTGGACAATAACTGCATTTAGTTGTTATAAAATCACGAACTACGCATGCGATAACCAGACTGCGCAATTGCGCAGTCTGGTAAGCGCATGAGCAGTTCGCAGAAGCCTTAGACACATTTTCTAATGACGCAGCTCACATAGTTATTATTGCATGCTGTATTAACTTGGCACGATACTGTACTTCTTAGTAGTGAGATGAAGTAACTATTCCAATACACGTTCATGGATAAGCAGCTTTAAGGTAATAGTTTTGTATTTCACCTACTTTCATTTGCCCGTGTTTTTCCTCTTTCTGTTTTAATTACATACAGTTCAAACTACTTAAAGTGAAAAGCTTTGTATCACCTATTTTTCCCGTAAAGCGAATACAGTGGCTTACTGTTCTTGGACTAAGCGAATAGCGACCTTTCGCTTATGCAAATAAGATATGCACATACATTTCTCTAAGATATGGTTCCTTAACTACTAGTTTGGAATCGAGAACAACTTAATGTGCTTAAATTTGCAATGTTATTTTTATGAAATTACATACTGATGGAAAATTAAGATTTTATTTCATCTAGTTTGATAGAGATAGGTCTTCAAAGGTATAACCATTATTCAGACAAATTTTCCATCGAGTTTGGCATGCTATACAATTACGTTTAATATACAAAATTTGTATTCTGAACTCTGTCAGTTGCAGACAGAGACTCAAATGTAAAACGGCTTTACCGCATAATTTTGGGAATTAGCAAAAACATCTTTATCGCCAGCCTCTTTGAAATCATCTGATTTTGCATTATGCCTCTGTGAAAATATATTCTGATAAGTAGTATGTATATATTATATATATCTTAATGTGACGAATAAAAAGAAAGGGCAGAAGCACAAAGCCCGACCCTTCCACGACGCCGACTGAAGAAGACGACAAACACAAACGGAACAGACATTTTGGATAACAGACACACTCATTTTAGCAAAACAGTCTCATTTGAATGACCGAAAAAAAAGCTAAAGCAAAACACATACAGAACATTACGATATAGGGTAGAGTCGGGTAACTTCGGGCAGCGGGTAAATTCGGACATACCATTGCAAACAGTAAAAATCCAGATGAAACGGCTCATTTTAATTTTGTTTTAATTACAAACAACTGACATATAAAAGAATCAATGTCACTGTCCGGATTTACCTGCTGTCCGAATTTACCCGACTCAACCCTTAACTTTCAAGCTTTTTCGCAGTCGATGATTAAGGCGATTAAATGCAGTAGACTGCCATGTTTATTTTTTGCCTCCCTTCTCAATGGTTAAACTCTGAAAAGACTAAATTCTTTTCCCTAGGAGCAATTCCTTATAACGGTAGACCACTTTAAAGTGGGGGCTCAGGCCCGGATCCAGACCACCACGTACTGGTGGGGCTCTGAATAACTGGTGGGGCTGGGAGGTGCCAAAATAGGTGTGGGGTGGGGAGGGGGAGAGGAAAGGAGAGGAGAGAGGAGAATGTTCTGTTTGTGAAATAATTAGAGATCAGTTTGATGAAAATTTTTGATAAAGTCTTTTTTTGCATTGAAAACTATTTTCTGATAACTCATAAAAATCGCCTCGCCGAGGGAATTCCAATGAACTGTCATAACAAATATTTAAACCTAACCACATGGATAAATTATCTCAAACTGTCATCAGGTATACGTTTTTATTTGGGGGCCTTTTTATTATAGATCACACAGAGACCCAGAGGGCGGAGCTGAAGCCCCAAAGCCCACCCCCTGGATCCGGGGCTGGGCGGCTCTTACAGGGAACCCAGTATTAAACCCCAGAATTTGTCTCCCTTTAAAATTTAGAAAATATATGAAAACATATATTTATTCTCTTGAAGCTTTCCAGCAAATAAACTGACAGAATAATCGATATGAATTGCAAGGTAACTGTTAGTGTCAACATTTGTCATGCAAACTTTTGAATCTTCACGTCTCTTTAATGTCAGCATTCGAGATGGAATAATCTTTCAAGCATACATTTATAAATTCGCTTGTGTTTTAACTGTATTATTTCAAAATTTTATTCTAGTAACATAATTAATACTTGCATAAATTGGTCTTGACTACTAATTTGGTCATGGCGAAGACAACTCTAACGATAACAAAACTCCAATTATTATTGAAGAACCTTGACTTCTGATCTTACTTAAGAGATATAATTATCAACCGCACTAGCTGTCCTTTTAGGGGACATTTTTGTGCCGACACATGTTTTGGAAAACTCTTTATTCCTGCTGTATATCGTAATGTTCTGTCTGTGTTTTAGCTTTTTCGGTCATTCAAATGAAACTGCGTTGTTAAAACGTGTAAATGTATGTCTGCCATCCCAAATGTACTGTTCCGTATGTGTTTGGCGTCTGCGTCTTTTCAGTCGGCTTCGTGGAAGGGTCGGACTTTGTGCTTCTGCCCTTTCCTGGGTGTCCTCTTCTGTTCTTCTCAGTGTGTTGGTGTTAATTAGCATTTGTGATGACATGTCATATGTCGGTGTCTTTTATACTGAACAAAATAATAAAACGTTACATACACTGAAAAACTAACTTTTGATTTTCTACCCCAGCAACCTAGAATGAACTGGCGTGAATAAAATACGGATTGCTAACGAACGTAATAATAGTAATAGTGACTTCTTTGTTCAAGTTGTTAGCCTTAGATAAATTTTGGAATTTGAATGAAGTGTTCCTGGAAAAATAATTTGAATGTTAATGTAACGTTTCTTTTTTTTTGTTCAGTATATATTTCATTAGACTTCACTGTAGCTGGTGTTCAGTGCCATGTACTTCACAGTAGTGCAGTTCTGATTTTTGTATACAATTATTGGGCTCAGTTTCGGAACTTTGAATAGCGAGTAGCACATATAAGCTGGCGCTAGGGGGCGTATGCACTCTTGCAAGCGACATTTCTGTCATATTTTTCTTATTTCCCTTGAAAACATGTTGTGATCGCTCATTAGAACCGTCTTTCCGGACTGTGTAGCGCAGTTGGTAGCAAGAGCAAGACTCAAAAGCAAGAAGTCCTGGGTTCAATATCCGATCCAGCCACTTACTTTCGTGGAGATTGATTCGACACCTTCCGATGATTCAAGAAAGGCAGTTGTCAGCTACTGGCGAAAGTATGTGCACTTAAGACTGGCAAACCGCTTAGGAGGTCTAAGCTTGCCGAGGACTAGTGTGGTTAGGTTAACTGACTGTCCCGACATGACAATAGCCGTTTACCATGGACGTAAAACAACAACAAAAACAAAACAACAATAGAAACGTATGCTTTAATGAAAAAGAAATAAAAAAGGTTATCCCCTAACTAATCCCTGTTAGTCCTTCTGATCTTGAGCTCTGTACTACAAATAATTTTATACAATTTACTTGTGCTTTGTTGAGAATCTTTCCGGTGGTGTATGGACTGTTCGAGCAATAGCAGCGCCAGAATGTTTACCCCGAGGGTTAGGATTGTTATTCCAAAATGAAATACCCATGAGATATTCCTTTACATATCAAGACACAAATTATATTTGATGCTTTAGGCAGTTGACATGTTTAAACTGAAAAAGTGAGGGTTATAAATCATATAAGGCAGGTGCTTCTGTTTTACCAGCAGATGTAAGGCAGAAAATTCTGAATTGTAAGCAAGAGATACAGAAATATTGTCACCATAGTTAAAATCAAAATATTTCATTTTATCTTTGTTCAGTATCCTCTTGGCGACCTTAACTACATGTAAAATTCTCATTGAGAATGTAGAATTTCTCACAAATTTTGGCTACAGGAGACATTTTCTCTTAATACAAACAATTTTGAGTCATAACGATTCCTGAGTTTGCCTTTACTAAATGTAATGTCCAATCGCTGAATTAATGAAGTGTGCATGCTCTGATCAGCCAGTGCACTTCCAGATTTGCACAAGCATGTACAGTTTGCAAAAGTTCGAAAACGTGCATTCTCAAGGTGCTGCTTACCATTGACTTATTTTCTACTGTTTGTAACGATCTCCTAAAATCGCTAAGAGACTTGAAACCTGCCAGCAAATATTGCTTTTTAAGAGGATCGGATTTGGAAGAAGATATTCTTATTATATACCACAATGACAAATATTGAGACAGGAATGCTTTGGCAAACAGTACCCACCTAAATCAAACTGCTCAAAGAGCAGTTTGATTAAGGTATATACTGTCTGTCAATCTTTCATCAATTGACATAGTGTCATCTGCATTTTTTAAACCTACACAATTCAATTTTTATTATAATTAAGGATTAGTTAAGGTGCCTAATTATTTAGGGTTAGTATGGTATGCCTATTATATAATATGGGCTTAGTAGTATGCGTGTGAATAATCACCAACAGACACTCTAAGCACCACAATATCATCTGTAATTATTACCGTTTTACAGCATTCAAGAGAAAATTGTTGATGTGCTTGAGCAATATAACTTCTAAAGTAAGGTATAACGAAGAATCTGTAGAACCATTGTTTACATGTTTTTGGGAAAATTAAGATACATGATTCATGATTTAGATGCTTGAGAGGTTTGATATCTAAGACAACTGTCCTGTTTGTACAGTGTTTTGACCAAACAATAACTATTTCTTCATCATTTACATGATTCCAGAGAAAACTGTTGCAATGCTAAAGCTGCATGTATATAAACTCTTAAAGTAAAAATGAAGAATCTGTAGAACACTATTCACATGTATAGAAATCTGCGACACACAATTTACGAGAGTTTTTTTTAGATCCAGATTGTACCTGTATATAGGACGTGGCAATGGTTTGACCGCAAGAAAAACATTCTTTTCTTCAAGCACTGACAATCTAGTCATAGGTATCGTCCAATTCTAAATTTGATTTTTTTGTATGAGATAATTTCTTCTATTTGACAGATTTTAGTGATATTACTGCAAGTCTATTAAAATCACGCCGAAAAAGGATCCCTGAATACTGCTAAATTGTGCTCAAACTGTACATGTATATAGTTTGATCGGAATATAAACACTTCACTTTATTTTAATTTCATTTTTTATTACGTTATACCATTTATATTGTTTTTTGTTATTTATTTTTCTTCATTTTCATTGTTGATATAGTAAAAAGAGGCTTACCGAACTACAACTATATGTGCCAATGTAAAAATCACGATTTTACAATTGTCCGTGTGTAGTTCAAGCCCAAACTGACGTTGCTGTTTATAGGCTTTTACGTATCTACTTTTCAAAGCAATGGCTTTTCTGTTCTTTACACTTACAGTCAACTCCCAATATCTCGAACACTGATATATCAAAATATCTTCTTATATCAAAGGATATATTTCCGATTTTCATTTACATTTCAACTCCTGATATCTCAAACTACTAATATCTGAAAGTAAATTTTCTGGTACTAGAAAATTTACTTTGGGATATCAGTAATTTGGGCTGAAATTTGACTTCGAGATATCGAGAGTTGACTGTATAAACATGAATGTCAAAATGGAGACTTTACCACTGCTAACGTATTCTGATCAAAATCCTGACTTCAATACTGGTTTTATGTGGCGCATTGCATATTCCAATTATAATGTCTTCACCAGTATCTATATGATAAAAATGTTTTTGAGAAATATATCGACTTCAAAATGACAATTCGCCGGGAAGTTAAAATAACCAGATTAATGTTTATATGTGGTAAAATCAAAAGGACTAGACACTATATGCATGAAGTCAAACTTAGCATTCGCCATTGCTCATATATGAAATGACTAGTCATCGTTGTTGTGACGTCAAATGAGCAGTAGATAAGCATTGTTTGTATTCTGTTGAAATCAAAATGACTTTATGATTGCACAGACAATAAGCGGAGTATCCAAGCTAAACTAAACTGCAATGTTAGTGAGTGTACGCAGACAGATAAGGTTACTCTTTTATGACAGTGTTTTCATTCTTATACTCTATTTATTTCTTATCCTTGCCAACTTCTGTCTATTTTTCAGCAATACATACCGTTATGTCCTTAAATCTTAGGACAGATGCCAGAGCAAACAGTGCAGACCCCAAATCAGACTGCTCCTCGGGAGCAGTCTGATCTGGGTCTACACTGTTTGCCATTCAGACAGCAGTTCTAAGCCTCAAAACAATTAAACCAACTTATTCACATTTTAGGGTAATTATAGTAATTGCTTATGTTGTCTGTTTATTAGAAAAATAACGGTATTGCGACTTGCAGCATATTGATACTGATTACATTCTTACAGACTGTCATATACACCAGTTTCCCATTACAAAATTACAGGAATAAGCGAGCTGTCAGGGCCAACTATTGAGACTGTTTTGAGTCATGCCACGGAAAAAATCCCGACTTCTGACACCATGTAACTATGAATTGCGAAGGTTTTTCTTATGCGCCAAGTATTCTCGCTTTTCGCAGACCGATTCTCTGATTTTTGCTTTATCAGGTTCCCAGGATATCTGAATCGTTGATACAGACTGGAAAATGTCTGATTATGCTACATGGATGCTGAGGCTAGTTAGAGTATTTATTGTTTTATATGATTTCAGTTACTCCTTCCCATGCTGGGTCTGATACGCATTCTTATTATGGTTCTGACCAGAATTTGACCTCTTTCTCAATTGTTACTAGAATAGAAAACAATTCGGTGCATATGGTTTTAATGAGACTCTGAGGATCATTGTATACCTCCAGAATAATTAATGCATTGAGCAAGACTGAATGTATGATATGAATGAAGAAGAACAATTTTATCATGAAACGGCATGCAAATTTGATGGTTTGAATTTTTTTCCTAAGACAAGATCGAAGTGACTGTCGCAAGGTTTGTCAAACAGTTATCTGAGGCTTAGAGTTAGTCAAATATACTTTGGTTGCTATTCAAACACTCTCTTTCAAAACACATAAGAAGTACCAAACATAATGATGTCAAAATTGTAAGGAGAATGCTTAAGCGGTCCATATTCACCCAAATAACCCTACATTTGTAAATCACATGTATATACAACTTGTGTGTGGAAATAAATTGCATTAGCAAAACCGTGGTCATCCAGAATTGTCTATTATTCTATTCTATTCTATCTCATAGCCTTACTAGGTCGTTGGGGCACCACAGATGACTTCGAAACAATCACCTTCCACCTTGTCCTGTTTTCAGCTGCCCTAATTGAGCTGGCTAAATCCATCCCTGTCCACTCTTTAATATTGTCTTCCCACTTCTTCTTCTGTCAACCTCTTCTTCTTTTTCTTTTCACTGTGCCCTGTAGAATTGTCTTTGCTAAACCAGAAGACCTTTAGATGTGGCCAAACCAACTTATTTTCTGTTTCTTGACCAGCGTCAGGAGTTCATCATTGTCTCCAATGGCTGATTGGGTCTTTCTGCGAACCTCCTCATTGGTTATAAGTCAGAAGAGTCAGTGTAATAATAAAACCTAAAAGTAGGCCTCTCTTTGTTTTCAAATTACGTGGTTTTAACAATTTTGATCGCAAGCTATTTCATTCTGACCATTTGCAAATAGGCTGGCAAAATGATTTACTTGGACATTACTTTCAATGCCCTTAATTACATTCAGACTTTTCAGTAGTGATGGTTAAAACTCTGATTCTTACGCTGCAAAGTACCATTTACATTTTCTAGAATTCTGTTTTCCCAACATATCATATTTCTGATATTATAAACTGTGGGGAAAAGCAACGACAAGGCGTCTGCCAAGTATTTTCATGCAATTTTTTCCATTCACGAACACCAACAGCTTAAGAGCTTAATCCGAAAATAAGCAAATGGCGATTCCAGAATTTTTCATTTTCATAAAGAATAAAAAATTGTCTACTCAATTGAACTTGTACTTGTAAACTTCCTGGACATTCGACAGGAAAAAAAAAGAAAATTCAAAACAATACAATGTCTCACTTGGAAACAAACTCGCATAATGAGCCAACATAGCATTAAGAGACAGTGGTTGGTGGTGTATAAAATGTACTCATGTTGGAAGCAGGTGGTCGGAAGTCAATAGTTAAAGTAAGTCCAAACTTATTATAACTTAAACATGGTTGTTTCAGTACAATGAAGTCATTGATCACGAGTAGTCTTACATCGTTGTTAAATCATTTGAGCCGCGACATGACAAACCCAACAATGTGGTTGTGCGCCCAGCACAGACTCAGATCAGCCTGGGCATCCGCCCAGTCTGATCAGAGCCTTCGCTGTCCGCATGGAGGTAGCTTAGACCCTTAGCTACCCTTTGAGCACTTAACAAAGAGTCTGATAATAATGGGCGGATGCCCAGGCTGATCTGAGTCTACCGTGGGCGCACAACCACATTGTTGGTTTTGTCGTGTCGGGGCTCATTTCTGATTGCCTGATGTTCCACACACAAAAAAATCTGTAGAAACTGCCGCTGGGATAGCCTGGAGTCCGTACCAATGCGAACGGAGCCAATCCAATTTACCGATTCATTTCAGGTTAAATTCATACTGTAACAATTTCTGCTATGTACGGGTTTGAGCTTCGTTCTAATTCAGCCGTGGGGTGCCTGCGATGCAGTATCTCCTGAAACAGGACTAAAATGTACTAAAATACATTTTTAAAGTTTCTAGAGTTTCAACATTGAAGCAAAGAGTGATTGAGAGTTCATAGACGTGTTAAATCACAGTAATTTAGATCAGCAATCCCGCTCAGTGCATGTGATGATTACGTCTGGATACACTATTGGAATGCTTCTAGTAAATGTATGGTATTGTGTAGATTTTGTTTCTATAATGCTAAGAATTAACACTAAGTCACGTAAAACATTACTTCAAGGCATGCCTGAGATCCTACCAATAACACCAAATGACACTCATTAATTCTTACTTTTTAGTAGGAAATACATTTTCACCGCAACAACGTTAACAAAACAAATGAATCACGTTTTATGCTGAGTTAGAAGAAGGGAATCCTGCTTTATCAAATGGTAAATGCGGCTTAAAGACCTAGACTACGCTTTGCCTTCCACAATGTTGGAAGAAATACTGTTATTTATTAAAGTTGTTATACTAGTATCAGACACACTCATTTATGTCAACAGTAGAGACCTAGATCGGTGTAAGATGGGCTTATCAACATCATTATGATTAAGAAAGATACAATATTTTGTATAGCATCAAAAGCATGCAAATCTGGGTACAGTCGCTGTATGCATATTTTTTTTTTACATGCTTCCTAAAACAGGTAAAATTATGCTTAGCCTGTACTTAGAAACCTCCTTCTTCTTATCATAACAAGCTGGTACTTTAAATTTGTTTTTCATATTAAAAGCTTTTGTGAATTGATATAAATCTTATTTCAAAATTGGTAGTAGTGTGAAGAGCTGTTATCTTAAACATTTTGAATATATACTACTCTAAAGAAGTTTTGCATCACCATATTTTTTTCCCGATAGACATAATGCAAAAATACCTAATTTCCAAGAGGTGAATAAGGAAGTCATGTCTCTGTTTTGTTTTGTGGTTTCTGTAACTCGCACACTTATATCTCTGTAAACACATCACAAAATTGAGGACAGAACTGACCCTCGTTCGGGTAGATAAAAGTTTCTGGCTGACTAGTGGTATTTGCTCTTAACAAACCATATGGGAAATCGTCCTAAATGAGGCTTTTTCTCTTTAAATACTTATATCTACCAAGACGGACGGAACCGAAGACCAACTTTTTACATTTATAATACCGAAACATAAGCCTGTTAATAATACAAAATAGCCATGTGTTTCATTGCTACTCATATGAGTTTTACCCAGGAGAAATATGATTGTTTTGCATTAGCTCTTTGGAAAAAGTAAGGTGATGCAAAACTTCAATTGAGTGGTATATAATCTGAAAGTGTGTTTCATAGTGCATGTTTCTTTTATTCGGCCATCATTTCGTCAGTTGTTTAATTGTTAGATATTACACTTTACTTTGAACATTTGAAAGAAAGTACCTACTGGACACACAACATTGAATCAACCTTGATTCAGCGTCAGGACTTGCATGTATCGGTGACCACATGTTTTCGACAAGCTGATTGCTAGACGTAAACAAGATCAAAGTATACCAGAGACAATTCAAGGGGTTTTCACGTTAAAAAGACCTTTTTACTACCAACAGCGAAAAAGATCCTGTGTCCGGAACAAATACATAGAAGATCTTACACTCGTATTCTTTTTATTTTAAATTTATGAACGAGCCTGTGGGAGTTTCATAAATTACATATGAAATGACCACGAGTGTATGATTCTGTTTATTATATGACCTTAAAAATGGAATTTTAGCACCTTTAAAATGAAAACTATTCCGTCAAAAAATGACGATTTCCATAAAGTATATTGCAAACTCTGATGCATGTAAGTAGCTTAGAGTTAGAATAATAAAATGTGATATTTTATTACCTTTTGCATCAGCTTCTTAGCTTGTCTGCAAACCGCTGTGCGTGAAGTGCTTATAAGGATGTGTAATGATGTAAACGCTGGTAAGCAAATTAAGGATTGCTTTCATAAATAGCAAAGCCAATGTGTGTACAGTACATTAGTGCGTCTGTGCCCATACTGTGTGAGAAAAACAAATAATCAGTGTCAGTATTAAATTTATCATATGACGTTCCATCTGAGAGTGAAATAAAGCCATGCATTAAAAACGATAATCCACTAGTGGATTAAATATGCAAATTACGTCGCAACGTTTTACGTTGACGTCCATTAAAACGTCGCGTGTTCTTATGGCGAAATCGTGACGTTTTAGTGGAAAATTTGCTAATAAAATGCGATTTTAGTGTCATATGATAAATAGAATCTTGCATTCGTGCTCCTGTATGATTGAATTTATTAAACTCGTTGGGGAAAACTGATAAGATGCTCGGCAAAGCCTCGCATCTTATCTTTTTCCCCAACTCGTTTAATAAATTCAATAATACATGAGCACTCATGTAAGATCCTCTATTTCTTTGAATAACGGAAACAGGAACACTCATCATGAATTTATTTAAGGAATGAATGTCATTTTTCGGATGTTCATGACAGTATGAACGAAGTGGGTTACATAGAGGATCTTACATGAGTGCTCCTGTATTATTGAATTTATTAAACGAGTTGGGGAAGAAGATAAGATGCGAGGCTAAGCCGAGCATCTTATAGCTTTTCCCTACGAGTTTAATAAATTCAATAATACTGGAGCACGAATGCAAGATTCTATTTATCATATGACACTAAAATCGCATTTTATTAGCAAATTTTGCATTAAAACGTTATGATTTCCCCATTAGAAAAAGCGACGTTTTTATGGACGTCAACGCATAACGCTACGACGTAATTTGCATATTTAATCCACTAGTGGATTATCGATTTTAATGCATGGCTTTATTACACTCTCAGATGCGACGTCATATGATAAATGCCAAGTAAGTGGCGCCACGTAAACTTTGCACAGAACCCATTGCATTCACATTCCATGGCATATCCCGGGTAAACTGTAAAGAATTTGTCCAGCGACCTTTGTTATCAGGTTAACATTCTGTATAAAAGATCATGACTGGAACTAAAGTATCTTGCAATGTGTGCTGGTCCGTTCATACTTTCATGCACTTGCAAAGATTAAAATTCATCTTTTATATTTGTACTATGTTTTCACATCAAGTTTTTACTTGTTCGTGAAGTTTTGGCGAATTTAACGCCAAGGAAAGGACGAATAACAGTAATTAACCAACGTGTTGGGTATGACGTCCAACAGCCGTCACTATGACATGACGTATAATATATTTACCATAAATAAAGTGTGCAAAAATGCATGTATGGCAAACACATTAAAAAAAATAAAGCAGATCGTTTTAGAACGGATATGCAAAGTGATGACGGAATGTTCCGGTTTATCTATCATATTTGGATTAATCTCGTTCAATAAACTGCATTTATCTGTAATAGACAGTGTCTTCCAGTTTTGATAAATGAGTTTCCCCAAGCAATAATGGACCTCACCTCACTGGCTAGTTTAGCTTCGGGTAAGTATGCTGATACCATATGGGTGTCGAGATACACAATTTACATTTTCCTTGTCATGACAATTTTATATCGACACAATTAACATGTTAATCTTATAATTATTTTTGGGGGGACACAATGAACATGTTAATTGTGTCCCCCAAAAATAATTATAAGATCTGTTATGATTGAAATATATACATGCTAGGGGTTAGTTAGGGATGTATCTAGAGCCAGAAATTCGCGCCTTATCACCAACTGAATGTTCTTGGTCGGGCTGACCGATTAAATAATGGTGGTTTCATTTCAGTCTTATTTCAGATCTGCATTAGGTCTTCGAATTTGTTATATTGTATTTTCATAACTGATGTGTTTTACTGTGATGCCTAAGGCCTGATACGATTGTGTCTTTTTTCTTGCATATAGCATTATTTTCTTCCATTTTAATTTTAGACATTAGTTTGAAACACATTCATATTATATAAGATTAGAGTGAAAATTTACTATTTTCGATGATTACATATTTTTTGTTTACCTTATACTGTCCGATGGCAGCAGTCACTTCTTCGTCTTCAATGGTCTTGTTAAATCGAGCAGCGTTCGGAATTTAGGCCAGACATGCATCGTACTTGCTATTCTTATGACACCGTGGCAATTAGCAATGACTTACATAAAGTGTTCGCCTTGCAAACCCCTTCATTTCATTTTAGCAACCAGTTAAAGTTTTGTACCGTTTTAGATAAGCAAGAGGCGGATATGCAAGTGTCAGATTATCAAGGGTTGAGTATCCAAGCGTCGAGTATGCAAGAGTCGGTCGGACATATGAAAAAGTATTCTCCTTAGTTAAGCATATGCAAAGACTGATACGCAGAGTGGGGTATGCAAGAAATGTAACGTAAATCACTTCTAAATAGGCCGAAATGAATATGTCTCAATTCTCTGCTCAGCAGATGATTCATGAAGACGGTGGTGTAATTAGCGACCAGTGTTAAGTTAATAAGAACGTCTCAAGTGTGTTATCGATTACGGGAAAGCTTTCTTTAGCGTCTTCACCAATGAATCCCGGCATGGTAATTGCTACAGATGCAAAGGTTATGCCACTATCGTAGACTATTAGAACTAATAGGAATAAACATCAGGCTAAATTTGGCTTAGGCAACTTGGGAATCGAGATTCTGCTGCTCTGTATTAAGCAGTGTCTCGCGAACAAATGCCTTTTTGAACAGCAAAAACTCTAATCAGACTGCGCATTAGTCTGCTCACATGCTTTGCTGTTGGCTATATGGAGTATTCGAGAGGTAAAGATTGTAGGTACGAACAGAAAAGACTCTGATCAAATAATGAGGTTGCGCATGTTGATCTTTGCAGATATGCAATAGTTTTTATCGCGATAGTTCAAAGAGCTTAGATATTGACTTTTGTATACCAATTTTGCCATGCAGTCTGAATTTGACAGGACTATAGAACCCGAAAATATAGGGACGTTCCTTGCGACAAGCATGTAGGCCGCGACACGAGAAAACCAACAATGTTGTGCGCCCAGCGCAGACTCAGATCAGCCTGGGCACCCGTACAATCTGATCAGACTCTTCGCTAAGCGCTTAAAGGGTAGATAAGTGTCTAAGCTACCTTCATGCGGACAGCGATGACTTTGATCAGACTGGGCGGGTGCCGGGGCTATTCTGAGTCTGCGCTAGGCGCACAACCACTTTATTGGTTTTGTCGTGTCGCGGCTCATGCATGAAACCTGCCACCATATAACTTAATTATACCGGTTGTGACTTGCGAATATTCAGATCAGCCTGGGTATCAGTAAGGTTTGAACGGATTTTTCTGTGTGACTGCATAAGCAGTCTGTGGCACCTGTTTTATCTATTTAGAGGACAGCAAAGACTCTCAGCAGCCTTGCAAATGCGTTTTGCATAACGTAAGGTATTTTTCTCGCTTCGCGGTTCGTAATTGCGTCTTTTTTAAAAACTACTGTAATTCAAACACGTTGACGGCGACGCGCATACTCTTGTACAGTGTGTGTCTCTTAAAGAATAAGGTTAAAAAAATGTTCTTCCCATTCAAAACATGGCATTCGAAAGAGTAATGGAGCTCGTCTTCAACACCATTGTTCTTTATTTGTTTGTTTTTTCCACAGAAAAATATTAATTCTATTTTCAGTGTGTGTTCCCAAATGCCTCTTTCAATAATCAGTATATTTTTGCTTCATTTTGGTTCTCTTGTAAAGCAAAATAAAGTATGGAATCGCTGAATGTTAACATAAATTAAATGAATTCCGAAATTCCAGTAATGCTTTTGAATATTTTGATTTTCCATTACAGGACAAATTAGTTTTTTCATTCCATTATTTTATATGTAGATCAAATAAAACCTTAGAAACTTACACCTTTATTCATTTTTTTAAATCAAACGGGCAACCAACTGATAAAAGTATTGATTTTATTTTATGGATCCACCGTGACAGAAGTACTGGTTTTAAAAACTCAGGTTGTGTAAAATCAAATTTGAATTCTTCTTTTTTCGAATGTTTGGTTGTAGTGACTTCTTATGACGGTGGGTATGCATTCGAATCTTGTTAAAAAGTAATATTACGGTTATTTTTGCTACATACTCATATACAAACGGCATCCCCATTTTGACTAACCTTTATTAGCTCACCTGAGCCGAAGGCTCACAAGGTGAGCTTATAGTATAGGCTTGGTCCGTCGTCCGTCGTCCGTCCACACTTTTAAGTATTAATATCTGCTAAAGTAGCTGGCCAATCTTAATCAAATTTTATGTGTAGCATGGTTGGGGTTGGGAATTGATTGCGTATAGTTTTGGGACAGATTGGTTTTAAACTGTGGTTACCATGGCAACAAAAAGGTCCTATAGACTTACAATGGGGAAAATGTTGTCCGGGCCCTAGCTTCTTCATTTTTAATCGCAACTTCTTCAAACTTACAGATAAGCAGGACAGGCAAAACATCTTGGATCAGTTCGAATTTCGGTTAGGTTGGATTATTCTTTTTAGAGTTACTTGCCCTTGAAGGATAAAATATTTTCCCATAGACTTATAATGGGGAAAATGTTGTCCGGGCCCTAGCTTCTTCATTTTTGATCGCAACTTCTTCAAACTTGCAGCTATCTAGGACAGCCAAAACATCTCGGAAGAGTTCGAATTTGGGCCAGGTTGGATCACTCTTTTTAGAGTTACTTGCCCTTGAGCGATAAAATATTTTCCCATAGACTTATAATGGGGAAAATGTTGTCCGGGCCCTAGCTTCTTCATTTTTGATCGCAACTTCTTCAAACTTGCAGGTATACAGGACATCCGATACATCTCGGACCAGTTCGAATTTGGGCTAGGTTGGATCATTCTTTTCAGAGTTACTTGCCCTTGAGCAATAAATATTTTCCCATAGACTTATAATGGGGAAAATGTTGTCCGGGCCCTAGCTTCTTCATTTTTGATCGCAACTTCTTCAAACTTGCAGGTATCCAGGACAGTCTAAACATCTCGGATAAGTTCGAATTTGGGCCAGGTTCGATTATTCTTTTCAGAGTTACTTGCCCTTGAGCGATAATATATTTTCCCATAGACTTATAATGGGGAAAATGTTTTCCGTCGTCATTCTAGTTCCTTCATTTATGGAATGATTTAAATTGAACTTCACACAAGTGATGAGTATGACAATATTTTGGACAAGAATGCGTTTCAGCGTTTGTGGGTCAAGGTGAAGGACACAGTGGCTATTCTTAGAAAAACTTTGTCATCGCTGTTGCGCATCAGTTTGTGGACTGAATTCAATTGGATATCACACAAGTGATTAGTATGACAATATCTTGGGTTAAGGTCAAGGTCACAGTTGTTTATTTTTAGAAAAACTTTGTCATCGCTCTAGAGCCTTCATTTATGGACCCATTTTGATTAAAACTTCACACTAATGTTTAGTATGACAATATCTTGAACAAGCTCGCGTTTCAGCCTCCTACGGTCAAAGTCAAGATCACAGTGGCTATTTATAGAAACACTTTGTCATCGATCTAGCGCTTTCATTTATTGACTCGATTTAACTTCACACAAGTGATAAGTATGGCAATATCTTGGACAAGTTTGCGTTTCAGCATTCTTGGGTCAAGGTCAAGGACACAGTGGCTATTTTTAGAAAAACTTTGTATCGAGCCTTCATTTATGGACCGATTTTGATTTAACTTCACACAAATGTTTAGTATGATAATATCTTGTACAAGTTTGCGTTTCAGCATTTTAAGGTCAAGGTCACAGTTTTTGTTTTTAGCTCACCTGAGCCAAAGCTCACAAGGTGAGCTTATAGTATAGGCTTGGTCCGTCGTACGTCCACACTTTTAAGCATTAATGTTTGCTCAAGTAGCTTGCCAATCTTGATCAAATTTTCTATGTAGCATTGTTGGGGTGTGATTTTGATTTAAAACTGTGGCTACCATGGCAACAAAAAGGTCCCATAGACTTATAATGGGGAAAATGTTGTCCGGGCCATAGCACAGTCTTTAGTTTTGACTGCAACTTCTTCAAACTTGCAGGTATCTAGGACAGCCTTAAAATATCGGACCGGTTCAAATTTGGGCCAGGTTGGATGATTCTTGTCTTTTTCATTTTCCACCCTGAGAGTCACAGGTATGATACCACCTTTGTGTTCAATTTGCCTTAGGGTAACTTACCCTAGAGTACTGAGGCTGAATGGACTCAGGTGAGCTACAGGACCAATGGTCCTCTTGTTTTCTAAGATTTATGGGACTTTTCGATGTATTAACGGTATTATGCTTCCACTTTATATAAATGTATCTTTTCTCTTTGTCCGCACTGACAAATTCTACGCACTGAGGATGAAGACAAGCACAAAAGGTCACCTTAGCCGAAGGCTCTGGCGGAGCTTTTTTAAGAATGATTGGTCGATTTTGGAAAAAAAAACTATAAGCTATCAGCTTTCGTTCCGACCCATTTCATTATACTGTCCATAGATTGTATTGTAATGTGAATTTATTGAGTTTGTTGAAGGAAAACTATGTTTAAACCAAACTGCGCTTACTATATCGTGGGTACAAGAAAGCGTCATGTCGACACCAGCGCGAGAGATCCAATGGAACCAGTTATGCCTTCCACTATTTTTTATTCGGATATTAGGTGCTACTGACTCGGTAATTCTTATGAGAATTTTGTCTTGTCCACATTGATATCATGGGAAAAAAAAAAAACACGCCGACAATCAGGATCCGTTCCGAAAACAATATCGCAAATTGTCACGCCGACAATCAGGATCCGTTCCGAAAGCAATATCGCCCCCTTTTATGTTTTATGTTTGGTGGGGGACATAATCTCTACGCGAATCGTAACTGTTGATGGAAAGTTTGTGAAAGTTTGACACATATTATATGTAATTTCAGTTCAGTAGAAGTTGAACCCGCCAGTTCGAAGATGCAATACTTTACCGTACCCTTATCCGGCTCCCTTTAAATACAACAATGGCTAAATGTTTTTAAATTCCGCAAGTGTACGTTTTTATTTCTAATTATTTTTACTTCGCACAGCTGCAAGGTTTCTCACACAGTAAATTTTAGGGATCAAAAGACTGATCCACAGATTTATAAAAAAAAAATGACTCTCAGACTTGCAACCATCCTTTGCTTCTGTTTCTCTGACAAGTTTATAATCTGTTAAAGTATAACTCCAAGTACAGATAAGGCACCGTCACGACCATAAATATGTGTATTCCCATTTGATTCCTAAAGTGCATGAGCAAACGATGTGCTGTCTTAGTACAGGGACAGACCTTTTCCATTCAGTCACCAGTGCCGACATATAATCGTGTAACAGAGCAAGTTGTTTATTTTTTTTTTTTAGGAAAAACAAGATAAAGCAGCCGAGATGGTGTCATAGCATTTAGTGCAATTTCAGAATTATTCGCAAGAGACTTGCACGTAATGTCTTTCATAGGTTTAGCTCAAAATAATGCAATTTTCGTTGAGGATTTTATATTGTTTTATGACATTTCTTAGACAGGCATGCAAACAGAATGTTATAAAATGGATCTTTATGTCTCTTACACAGTAAGCTTCTTAAAGAAATTATCAGAAGCTAGCTCACTGGGAAGTGAGATTAAAGTTATAAACTGCATACTTATTCTTTGGCAGCGTAGTTGCTCTAAATACTTGGATACATTTATTGATTGCTGTAATTATTCCAAAATTGAGCATTAAAAGTGATTCATCCAGCGAAAGCCGTTGGCAGCGTGATACAAAAAGTGCAGACCCTGATCAGACTGCTTCATCTGAAGCAGTCTCATCTTGGTCTACACTTTTTGCTGAGGTGTTACTGTCCGAATTTCTAGTGTCATTACGGTCACTGGTTACTGCACACGTTGTTTGCAATTAATGGCATCAGCATGTTTTGCCGAGATATATTTCGAAGTTCATTCTCCGAAAAGTTCTATCAATTAGTTAGGCTTCAAGCCTGCATACTTTCTTAAATAAGGTAATGTGTCAATTAAGAATATGTTAATCTCACTTTAAAACTTATATATCAATCCGACAAAAAAGAAGAAGAAGAAAAGAGAAAAATAACGAAAAACAAACGTTTTATAAGTTCAGATTTCTTTGATTGTTCTGGGACTGACTTGCAGTAGTAATGGTATGAAGTATCTATTTGCAGTTAAACTTTAAAATCGTAAAATCGTCACATTCTTAGCTCACCTGAGCACGAAGTGCTCAGGGTGAGCTTTTGGGATACCCTGATGTCCGTCGTCCGTCGTACGTCCGGACGTCCGTCCGTCCGTCCGGACGTCCGTCAACTTTTGCTTGTGTACACTCTAGCGGGCACAGTTTCGATCCAATCTTTATGAAACTTTGTGAGAATGTAAGTCTTTATAAAATCTAGGCCAAGTTCGAAACTGGGTCATGTCGGGTCAACAACTAGGTCACTAGGTCAAATCTTAAAGAAACCTTGTGTACGCTCTAGAGGGCACAGTTTTGATCCAAAGTTCATGAAACTTTGTCAGAATGTTTATCCCCATAATATCTAGGACAAGTTCGAAACTGGGTCACGTCGGGTCTAAAACTAGGTCACTAGGTCAAATCATAGAAAAACCTTGTGTACGCTCTAGAGGACACAGTTTTGATCCAATCCTTATGAAACTTTGTCAGAATGTTTATCTCCATAAACTCCAGGATAAGTTCGAAACTGGGTCATGTTTGGTCAAAAACTAGGTCACTAGGTCAAATCTTAGAAAAACATTGTGTACGCTCTAGAAGGCACAGTTTTGATCCAAAGTTCACGAAACTTAATCAGAAAGTTTATCCTTATATTATCTAGGACAAGTTTGAAACTGGGTCACGTCGGGTCAAAAACTAGGTCATTTGGTCAAATCATAGAAAAAACCTTGTGTATGCTCTAGAGGACACAGTTTTGATCTGATCTTTATGAAACATTGTCAGAATGTTTATCTCTATAAACTCTAGGCCAAGTTTGAAACTGGGTCATGTCGAGTCAAAAACTAGGTCACTAGGTCAAATCTTAGAAAAACCTTGTGTACGCTCTAGAAGGTACACTATTGATCCAAAGTTCATGAAACTTTGTCAGAATGTTTATCCTCATAGTATGTAGGACAAGTTTGAAACTGGGTCATGTCGGGTTGAAAACTAGGTCACTAGATTAAATCATAGAAAAACCTTGTGTACGCTCTAGAGGACACAGTTTTGATTTAATCTTTATGAAACTTTGTCAGAATGTAAACTTCCATAAACTCTCAGCCAAGTTTGTTAGTAGGTCATGTCGGGTAAAAAAACTAGGTCACTAGGTCAAATCTTAGAAAAACCTTGTGTAAGCTCTAGAAGGCACAGTTGTGATCCAAAGATCATGAAACTTTGTCAGAATGTTTATCCTTATAATATGTAGGACAAGTTTGAAACTGGGTCATGTCGGGTCAAAAACTTGGTCACTAGGTCAAATCTTAGAAAAACCTTGTGTACGCTCTAGAAGGCACAGTTTTCATCCAAAGTTCATGAACTTTGTCAGAATGTTTATCCTCATAATATCTAGGACAAGTTTGAAACTTGGTCACGTCGGGTCAAAAACTAGGTCACTAGGTCAAATCATAGGAAAACCTTGTGTACGCTCTAGAGGACACAGTTTTAATCCAATCTTTATGAAACATTGTCAGAATGTTTATCTCCATAAAGTCTAGGCCAAGTTCGAAACTTGGTCATGTCGAGTCAAAAACTAGGTCACTAGGTCAAATCTTAGAAAAACTTTGTGTGCGCTCTAGAAGGCACAGTTTTGATTCAAAGTTCATGAAACTTTGTCAGAATGTTTATCCTTATAATATGTAGGGTAAGTTTGAAACTGGGTCATGTCGGGTCGAAAACTAGGTCACTAGGTCAAATCATAGAAAAACCTTGTGTACGCTCTAGAGGACACAGTTTTGATCTAATCTTTATGAAACTTTGTCAGAATGTTTATCTTCATAAATTCTCGGCCAAATTTGAAAGTGGGTCATGTCGGGTAAAAAACTAGGTCACTGGGTCAAATCTTAGAAAAACGTTGTGTAAGCACTAGAAGGCATAGTTTTGATCCAATCTTCATGAAACTATGTCAAAATGTTTATTGTCCATATATCTAAGCCCCCTATGAAACTGAGTCACGTCGGCTCAAGGTCAAATCTTAGAAAAACTTTGTGTACACCCTAGAGGGCACAGTTTTGGTCCAATCTTCATGGAACTCTGTCAGAATGTTTATCTTAATGAAATCTAGGTAAAGTTTGAAACTAGGTCGTGTCGGCTCATCTTCATGGAACTCTGTCAGAATGTTTATCTTAATGAAATCTAGGTAAAGTTTGAAACTAGGTCGTGTCGGCTCAAAAACTTGGTCACTAGGTCAAATATAAGAACGACCTTGAATACACTCCAGAGGGCACAGTTTTGATCCAATCTCAATAAAACTGTGTCAGAATGTTTATTCTTACAATATCCAGGCCAAGTTTGAAACTGGGTCATGTCGGGTCAAAAACTAGGTCAAATGTTAGTATGGTAAAAACTCTTATAAATCTTCACCAGAGCCAGTGAACTGATTAATGCTCAGGTGAGCGATTCAGGGCCACCATGGCCCTCTTGTTTAGATATATATTTAGAATAAGGGTAATTTGTAAACGAAGCTCAGTATAAAGCCCCAATATTCCTGTTACTCACCACTCTAAGGCGGTTATCCTGGTTGATGCCGTTCTTCTGTGTAACAGTGCTGGAAACTCGCAAGATTAGTGTGTGACCCAAAAGCTTAGCAGGCCAAACTTTAAAGTGGCCCGAATTATCCACTACTTAAAGTTCCCATTCATAAAGTATTGCCAGAAAGATACATTTGACCCGCTAAAGGTCATATTTTGGAGATTTCTGGTGGCCCGAAACAAAAAGTAGGAGCATTTGGCCACCAGACCACTGGCCGTTTCCAGCACTGTGTGTAAGACTGTGTCTGTTATCGACAATGAAATGTATGATTTGTCCTTCGCGTTATCCATTTGCACTTCTTTCGATATTCTAGATTGGTTGTGGTTTGTGCGTGTGGCACTCCATGGATTAGCCTAGCCACTATCTATGGATATTTGTATCTGTAAATGAGCCGCTACACGAGAAAGCCAACAAAGTTGTAATGCGCCCAGCGCAGACTCAGGTCAGCCAGGCATCCACCCAGTCTGATCAGACTCTTCCCTAAGCGCTTAAAGAGTAATTAGGGAAAGAATCTATCTCCATGCGGTCAGCGAAGACTCTGATCAGACTGGGCGGAACTTATATGCAACATATATCCTGAAGCAGATTATAAACCCTCGATCATTTTCAAAAGCTTAACTTGTGGTACTGTAATAACAAAATGGTGTCCAAAGAAAAATATTTTCGAAAACTAGAAGTCTTTAGCTTTTCATACTTACAAACTTTCCCAGTGGTTACACTTGTGAACAAAGCTGGTCGAGATACATATATGATACCCTAAAACTACCCAACAGAAACAAAAAAATGCTGTAGTTTTAATGATTTAAATCTCATTAGCATATTTCCAGCGAGCACTAGCCCTAATTCTCGCGGACACTCGCCGGGCACTCGCCACCCCACCGCCCCTATTATAATACAACGCCTGTACATTTTGTCTGTGTTATAAGCTCACCGATGCTTAAAAGCCCGTATCGCATGCGAAATTTTCATGGTAAAAGTTAATATCAGCTTGTGCTTCGATATAATATGTGGATTATTATACGTTTTCTGCGTGTATTTATTGAACGTGTATGACCTTAAACCGCGTGTGCCTTTTTAATCAAAGTCCCTGATCATTACCCCGTATGGTTTTGAATGTTGTTCCGTCTGTAAGTTAATGGGATAGACAGAAGTCTAAGACAATCTCATATTATCCTTGCAAATACAGTAATGAAGGGCTGCGTCTATCAGGCATACCGGCATTCTTAAATAAGAAAATTACACTTTCTATTTGAGCAATCTTCACCGATAACTGGAATTAACGTAATATTTCTGAAAGTTGAATTGATTTTACAAGATGTGTCGAAAGGTTGATGACGTATATGCAAACAGCGCAGACTCTGATCAGACTGCTCCAAAGGGAGCAGTCTGATCAGAGGCTGCACTGTTTGATAAGAAAGGTCTGGCCCAAATTTTTACTGCCAATACAATCAGGCGACCTTTAAGTATCATTATGTCCCTGACTAATTTCGCTGTGACTAGACGTGAAAGTTTGAAAGTTCCTACAAATAACAAAGATTAGACCGTCTTGTTGAATTGGAAGTGTGCCTAAGATTGAATGTTGAACAATCATTGATCCTTATTTGTGCTAGAACTCTACGTCTGGGGAACTTATCGTAGAACGCAAGTCTAGTCACAATATTCGGCGAGAAAGACGATTGAAAAAGTGTCATTTTAACTTTATTTATATGGATCGTAGGAGAAAGTTTATTTGCTGGAATTTATGGCAAGTTTCATATTGTTGGCAAAACTGCTTCAATAAACTATAGCTCTCTGAATTTATTGAGAGCTGGAAAGTGATTTATAGTGTAATGTGCAGTCGATAAATAAGAGAATATACATATCACAATATTCTCAGATTTAGAAGGGAAAATAGAGGAGTTTGTAACAGATTTATTATGTTTTTGACAGAACTTGAAATTTCATGCATATTTCAGTGTTCATAGGCGGACAATTTCTTACATGTCCTGTATAGCCTCCTGGCATGACAAAAACGTGTATACTGCAATAACTCGAGATACTGAAACACAGAGGAACAATTTTATCAGGGTCTGCACCGTTGCTATCTTGATACCTAACCGAGCGTTTAATTTCAGGACGATTACAGTTTAGTTGTAGGACGAGCGAAGAAGACTTATATAAGATTTCGAAATGGAATTCATGTGTATAAATGTGGAAAAGAAACGTTGACAATTGTTAACAGACTGTCTTCAGTGGCGTCCGCTCATAATGAACTTAAAAGTATCTTACATGACGTCTAAACAGTGTGCCAAATTTAGTGAATTCATATCAGAGATAAATTATCTTACAATGGAGCCCAAACAGTGTTCCAAATTTTGTGGATTTATATCAGGGTAGACTATCTTAATAGACTCAAGTCAGTGTTTGAACTACCATACTTGAACTCAGATCAGTTTAAAATATCTTTAATAGAGTAACATATCTTTAAATTGGCTCCACTGCTTATACATTATCTTTAACGGACTTCAGCAAATGCTAACTTTCTTTATATACCTCCATCTATACTCCGGTCAGTGTAAACTATCTCAATGGTCTCCAGTGAGTGCAGTTCTATAGCAAATGTCCAGACAGACTGTTAAAGACTATCAGATCATTTACAGAACCTGTCATTAGCGATGAAGAGGATTCGGTATAATTATCAGAAACTGAAGAAAAGCCAAGGACACGAAACATGTACGTATACAGGTCTAGGAGAGTTTGTTTTGTATTGTACTGTAATTGTCCTGACTAATATCACAGAGTAACCATTTAAGACTGAATATGTACATTTTCAGGGGAAAGAACGCAAAAAATTTACTTTTTGCCTTCCTTCTCAATTGGCGTCAATTCTTAAAGAGAAGAATTTGCTCATCCTTTTGAGAAAATGGCTTAAACTGATATAAGTATACTTGTTCTGTTCTCTTAAAATTTGAACAATTTTCGATCTGTTGAAATAATTCAATCTCTCTCATAACTGGGAACATTTTTGTTCGAATAAACCTGCTTCAGCAGTCGATTTGAAAAGCAGGTCTTCGCTGTCGTTCCGGAACCATTTTTACATGCGCCTGCGTTGTTTGAAAAAGTTTTTTTTTTTGTGTGTTCTACAGAAAAGTATGAAAGGACTTTATATACTAGTATTCTCTTGGTTTGTTGGTTAGATGGTTGTTTTTATTTTTGTTTTCGCTGTTTGAATCAGTATTTCAGTCTAAACTGAGCGTCTTCGCAAGACAGAAGACAAAACTGAGAGATAGAATGGACGAGAGGGAAATATACATACAATACAACCTCCGTCGCAACTTACACTGCAAACACAGAAGAGTTATGCCTTACAACAAGTAAGAAGCCTTCACGGCTTCTTGACCAGACCCCACCACCCCATATATATGCTTACTTGGTTGATTAGTGTGTATGGCTTTTATATCTGTGCATATTCTTTCTTTTAGCAGAGACTTTGATATAAAACAGTTACTCTAAAATTGACTGCCCAAACGATTAACGTAAAATAGTTACCTGATCAGAGTTTTGGATGTTTGTCATCCAGCTTTGGTGTTAAATGGGGACAATAACATCTCTGAATTCAAAAATAAAACTTACAAGAAAACAATGTGACAGTCATTTATTTATTTATTTATTTATTATGTTTGCGTCCGCTTATCCCATGTCTTCGTTTTCTCTGATTATCAGCACTTACCCCCATTTTATACCTTTTGCATGTTTTGTCTAGACTTTTACCTTGCGTTTTTATGCTCTTCCGCAGCAAGAACGTCAGTGTCATCGACAAACTGCAGATTAGTAATAGTTCTTCCGCCCATGCTAACTGTTCCATGAAGTTCTTCCAGAGCACCAGCCTTAGTTCTTCTGATAAAATTGTTGAAGAGTGTGGTTGAGAGAAGGCATACTTGCTATAGTCCAACTGTTGTCTAAACCAGTCTCACGTGCTGCCATTCAGTTCCATTGCATTTGTAGCCTTCTCGCAGAGCTGCTTCCTGGCGCTAACTAGATTTGTATTGATGCTGTACTTCCACTTGATGGCCCAAAAGGCTGTATGCCATAACCTGGCAAAGGCTTTATTGAAATCTCTAAAGACATTAGATTTTACTGCTATTGAAGCTACTGTTTACATAGGTTTTATTTTGTGGTTCTAGAAGTGCTCTGTGTTACTCCTACCGGCTTTGAACCAGCCTATTCTTCAGCGATTATCCCCTCAGCTTTGGTTTTAGCCTGATTAAGATAACTTTCAACACGTCTTCGGTCGGAGCACCGATTAGGTCTATGGTTTTATAGTTCTGACAGAGCTGTAGGTTGTTTTTTTTTGTGGGAGGGTGATAATCAACGACCAAGTCCATGGGATCGGCCTTTCGCCTGTTGTCCAAATCTTGTTACTGACCTTTGTTAAAACGTAGATCTCTCCGTCTGTTAGAACAAGTACTGCTGGTGTATTATTAACCCCGAAGGAATTCCCCCTTGTTAGTGCTGCTTTGTGACCTCACTTTCCTGACGAAGGATTGGTTGTTGATCTTCTCATAGATGCTGATAGCAGGCCAGAACTTCATTGTCACACAACTCACATGATCGTGTAACTCTGAGCAGTATTCTGTCCATCTGCTGAGATCTATCTTCTGTAGGGCATTTCCCAGACTTTTCCTGAATAGTTGTAGATCTAACCCGCTTCTACTTCACAGATGATACGCTCTTCTGCAGTTATATTTGTTTAGGCAAGTTTCAAGCTTCTCGCACTGAGTGCCCTTCTAGTCTTGCATTGTAGGGTCTTCTGAATCCTTCTGTTAGCTTTTTTTGTATTTTTGCTCCTCCTCTTTCATACCACCTCTTCTGAAAATCCCTACTCTCATCAAAGAAGAACAGAACGACTCTATTGACCCAAGGCTTTTTGCAGCGACGTTCCGACGTTTATAACTGGCTGTGTCAGACAGTCACTTTTATATTGCAGGTGTCTATGTCCATGTCAACATCGATCAGACCGATGACTGTTGCAAATTTCCCTCAAAGTATTGCTTAAAATGTGTACGCCACATCTGCGTCCCTTAAACTTCTCAAGGTCAAACCTCAGTCTTGGTTGGGTTGATTTTCTGGCCTTCTTCAGATAAACTCGAAGGGACATCATCATCAGGGCATGATTGCTTCTTATGTTTGCTCCAGGTAAGATATTTGTCGTATGGATGTTAACTCCTGGTCGGAATTTCGTCTTCACCAAGATGTAGTCATTTTGCTGTTGATACGTTCTGTCTGAACTGTGGCATGCCCGTTTTCTGGATTGTTTGTGTGGGCCAAGAGTATTTGTCAGTCTTCGGTTGTTGAAGGTTGCAGACTCCGGGAATTTGAGACCTACTCTTTAATTTGTCTCGGCACTGCAGTAGGGTCCATGAACGTTTCCCAGTTTGCCTGTGTATTCAATCTAGCTTTAGAATTCCAATACCGTTGTAGAACCAGATTGTCAGTCTTAGGTGTTTGGTCTATGATTACCTGGAGTTGATGGTAGAATTTGTCGACCTCATTGTCAGCATATTCAGGTATATGTGCATAAAGCTGTATGATAGTGGTATCAAAAGGGGCTGCTCCCATGCGGATAAAGTTGTCTTCTAGACGGTCATTAACCCAAATCAGCACGCACCCTGTTTTATGCTCTACAAAGCCAAACTGTGTCGTTTCTGTCCTTTTCTCCACTGACATGAACATTGTGACTGTCATCTGATAATATCTTTCTTTTAACTTCTTCCAGCGCATCTCACAGAGCCCCGGTATGTTCTTATTTTACCTGTTTATTTCAGTAGTAAGCTCTCTGAGTTTTAACATCCCCACATACCTACTGAGATATTCTCCTTCCCTCTAATGTTCATGACCAGTCAAACAATAGCTGTATAAACCCGTCGGTGTTATTACCATATCAATTGTTTTAATAGCGTATCTTGAATCAAAGGTAACACTGATGCTGCTCCTTCTCATATTCATAGTTTTCGTTTTCCTGTGAAGCATTGATCTTGGCTGCTGATTAAGTAAAAGGAGGTCTTTAAAATACATTTCTACCAAAGGACACTGAATAAATCATAAAAGACAACATGGAACTAATAAGGATGTTCTCAGAAACATCCAAGCAATGGATGAACTCTTGATCATGTACAAGAAACTGAACCTATGACGTTTTGAGCATATTTTAATGTTTTCTGACTAAGCAAAAGCGATCTTACAAAGTTCATTGAAATAAAAACGAATGGACAGTCAGAAAAAGACGTAAGACGTCAGTACTGACGAGAGGCAGGGATGGATTCGGCAGCACAACAAGGGTAGCTGAAAACTAATCCAGGTGTAGGCAGGCTGTTGTAGAATCTTTGATTGTTCTCAAATTTTTTTAATGAACAAGACTAGATTTTTTTTAAAACATTTTAATTTGTTTGAAAAACATTGTGTGTGTCCCAAGAGGAGACTGATACGTTAGTCATATAAAGATGCTAAGCCACAAATAAAAAAGGTAAATATGAAGAAGAAGGTAGTTGTTACTTAATGAGGAAATTATGGTTGACTGAGTATAACTATTATTAATATTAATACTTATATTAATTGTCATGATTTTCCTATGTTCGGTATAATGAGCTTGTACAGTCATACATAAGCAAGGGCATTTTGGAATACTCATGGCTTGAATATTTTTGTGTTCATACTATAAGACTCACTACAATAGTTCTAATCTTTATGATAATACCGCTTGTACAATAGCTTACATTACAGATTACTAGAAAGTTGTTTTATATGGGTCTACGAGCAAAATCCTTACATGTAGCTGTCTTGAAGTGAATCCGTTTATATTTCATCTAAAGATAAGTTCTGTATAATAAGATGTTTGAAAGCAAGGGTACACTCCAAAGTTGTTCTCTGTAAAGTAAATCTTAAATACTCAAAATAAAAAAAAAATCAAGATTGCCCTCCTACCCACAACACCAAGAATTAAAACTACAGCAATGAATATGAATGGGCCAAAACATGCGGAAACTTAACTGAAATTTTTTTCTCCGATAGGCGGCTACCAAGCTATCCTCAACATAGCCAAGTGATAGTCGAAGACTAACAGATACACTGACAAACCAAGCAGAAAGAGAAATTCCTAGCAAATTTTGAATGGTATAAATTAAACCCCACACCAAACCTTAAATATCGCAACGTCAAACAGTAAAGTGACTGGGCACTTTCTGCAGTGACATGTAATGCGTGTCCGTTACTTTATTTATTCTTCTTTTCTTTTTCATTCATGTTATGGGAATTTATATTCCTGTCGGATATCAAATGAAAAAAAACAACAACACAATTTAACAGTTTGCAAGACGACCAAGGTTATCAATACCATTTAAACACAGGGTATAATCGATTCCGCTAATTTTCGCTTCCTGCAGAGACTGTACATCATATTTGGCTTCCGCCGAGACTGTCCGCGATCTCTTGCTTCCTGCCGAGACTTCTGTACTTGATAAATGGCTTCCTGCAGAGACTGTCCGCGTGATTCTGCTTCCTGCCGAGGCTCTCGGCAGGAAGCAGAGTCACGCGGACAGTCTCGGCAGGAAGCAGAATCACGCGGACAGTCTCGGCAGGAAGCAGAATCACGCGGACAGTGGTCTCAGCAGGAAGCAAGCGCTCGCGGACAGTCTCGGCGGAAGCCAAATATGACGGACAGTCTCTGCAGGAAGCGAAAATTGGCGGAATCGATTATACCCTGTGTTAAATGAAAAAAAAAAAAGATCTTATTGGTTTAGTCTGTAATTAAACGTCTATTTCAGTTTCACTGTTTACTTTATTTTCGCTTAAAGTCGCAGCAACCGTTATTCCCCACAATAGTGGTTCACACCAACCATTTTTCAGCATCATCTTAGCACTTTTTAGACCGGAAACTCGTTTTGGGGACATATACAAACAGTGCAGACCAGTTTAGACGCCACAACGCGCGGCATCTGAACAGTTTCTCTGTTTGCTTACAGGAATTTCAGGACAAAATACAAGAAAATCGACTTTTTAACCTTAAACCCCTAGAAATAGAAATGGACTCATCCAGATGATTAGGTCCGGTAATCAAAATTAGTTGTTTGATTTTTGGTTTAACGGCCTTTTGAGAAAGTATTTCAGTCTATATCGCTCCGTATCCCAGAGGAGGGGAGAAAGGGAGAGAGAAAAGAGATATGATAGAGGAGAAGAGAAAAATGTCCAAACAACCCACATTCGCACCTACTGCAAGCACAGTAGGCCCTTGCCCTACTATTATCCAAACTAGTAGAATGCCCCAATACTGAAAGTTACCCAGCAACATCGCACGACTACAACCCCACCCACTCTGCGCCCTGCTAGTCAAAACGGGTAAAATTTGTTCATGGCAAAATTGTACTTTGATAGTTTTTCGAAACGGTCTAGCACACTGTCTGGAGAGCAGCAACACGTTTGAGACAGCCACACTTTAAACTAAAACTATAGCTTTCGAGAACAAGGCCACCAGTAAAACAACATCAGCTCAGAGAAAGGAGAATCAAAATATACAAAAATTGACGAGTTAGAACAGGTTAACCGCCGGAAAAGATAACCTCACCTGACTGCGGGTCTGAGTGACACTGCAGATTATGTTCTGCCAGCTTAACACTGCATTTTATCTTTATCATTTTTTCTGAAACGCCAAAAAAACTATTTTTTATGCTTTTGAATGACATAGATGAGCGAAGTAAAGAAAGTTGGATAATCTTTGAATAATGACTTTAAGCTGGAGGGAAAGCCAGTATACAGATTGAAACGAAAGCTGTCGAAATGTTTAAACGCAAAAATTACAAAGTGGTTGTAGAAAAACTGCGAATAAATAAAGTTTCAGCCAGTAAGGTTGTTTTATTAAATTGTATGGTGGTATGAAACTGCAGATTTCTTTTGATTACAATTACGAATGTCCTACTCGTTGCTATGTTGTTGTTGTTTTTGGGGGGGTTGGAGGGATTTTTTGCCACTGAGCAAATCTGCGACGACATGCGATTGGCCATAAAAAAAAGGGAATTCTCGGTGACATTACACATTTAAAACATTTTAATTGTAAGCTTTGATACAAATAGAGTGTTGAATAAACTTTGTTAGATTTATCTGCCGGAAAGTATAACGAAAAAACTACTGCCCACCAACTACCCCTACAGACCACTACCCCTTCTGGCACACTTGAATCAACTTTGAATCAACCTTGATTCAACGTCACGACGTCCAACGTCAAGGTTGATTCAACCTTGCGTGCCAGCTGGGCTACTATGCCAGTGGTCTCAGTCGTCGGTCAGAGGTCGTTGTCGCCCATATAATTAAACCAATGGCGACAATAAATACATTTTCATAATGTACCTTGTCTAATTTCTTATGTGCTGCATGACCTACATTTTGACCAACTCTTGTAACAATATGCTTGTTGTAATTTTGATGGAAATCAACAAGCAGGCGCAATGCTTTCAAGTACCCCTTTCGAACAACTGCACTATATGTGTGTACCCTAGCTTAATCAAAGCTGGGTTCGAGGTTATAAAAAATTATCGCAAACTCAAAATAAAGCACACTGACTGGCTGCTTCCGAGCATGTGCTCGGAAACGGCCAATCAGTGTACTTTATTTTGAGTTTGAGAATGTACTCAAGTGTTATAACCTCTGGGCCTGGTCTGTATATATCATATGACAGCACTGATATTGTTGTTGGCAAAATTGTCTAGAATATGCTAAATTGATTGATGCCAGTTCTAGGGTGTATATACTTTTTATGGGTCACGCTAGGATAACAGAAAATCTTTAGATTTTGACGCTAACAGATGATATATATCCGATAATCACATGACAAAATCCAATATCTCTTATTTGAATTTACAGACATTTACTGAATAACAGATTGCTATACTCTGAGATTCGGAATTCCAGCGTTTTGTTCGGCGGACGTATATGACAATTTCTTGATTAATGAAAATACGCCCGAGAAGCACTCACTATATTATGGACAGTTTCTTGTCTGATTTCCGTTTGGTTCTTTAGTACTTGATGAGTATGTGCAATCCTTCATATAAGATGGCATAGTCATAAAAAGAGTTTCCTTGTATAACATATGTTTTTGAGCATTGGGATTTAAGGACCCATATCAGTTTTACTTTGTAGTTTGTCTTATTACTATTTTGCTGTAGCACTGCTCATAATGAATAAGTTAATATTTGAGCCGCGACACGAGAAAACCAACAATGTGGTTGTGCGCCCTGTGCAGACTGAGATCAGCCTGGACATCCGCCCAGTTTCATCAGACTCTTTGCTAAACACTTGAAGGGAAGCTAAGGGTCTAAGCTACCTCCATGCGGACAGCGAAGACTCTGATCAGACTGGGCTGATGCCCAGGCTGATCTGAGTCTGCGCTGGGCGCACAACCACATTGTTGGTTTTGTCGTGTCGCGGCTCATTTTTAGTTTTCTTTTAAATATGTGATACCGGACTGTATGGCAAGAAAGGGGTAAATGTTTTACACATTAAAACTATAAATGAGCCGGGACACGACGAAACCGACAAAGTGACATGTGGGCCCAGCGAAGACTCAGATCAGCCTGGGCATCCACTCAGTCTAATCAGTTTTCGCTGTATGCTTAAGGCATGATAGCTAACGGTCTAAACTAGCTTTAGACGGACAGTAAAGGCTCTTATCAGACTGGGCGTATGCCCAGACTCTTCTGAGTCTTCGCTGGGCGCACATGCCACTTTGTCGCATTTGTTTTTCCGTATTGCGGCTCATATAAATGAAGTTACTCAGGAAATCCCAAAATCACAAAGTACAGCTCATCCAAGACACCAAAAGTAGAAAATTAAACACATCACAAATGATAAAACAATACATATTCAATCCAAGTGTCTTAGGCTATTGCTTGTTTCAAATTGGAATTTTCTGATCTGGCTCCAATTTGTTGTATGTCTATCAATGTACATGAAGTAACCCTTAAAGCTATTCAGTTTGCTTCCTTTTTTTGTTTTGTGGATTACCATAGAAAATGGTGTACTATGAAACTTCTCATTATAGAGCTCTCAGGAGGCTGCTCAGTTTATGTTTTGAGCCGCGACACGAGAAAACCAACAATGTGGTCGTCCGCCCAGCGCAGACTCAGATCAGCCTGGACATTCCCCCAGTCTGATCAGACTCTTTGCTAAGCGCTTAAAGGGTAGCTGAGGGACTAAGCTACCTTCATGCGGAAAGCGAAGACTCTGATCAGACTGGGCGGATGCCCAGGCTGATCTGAGTCTGCGCTGGACGCACGACCACATTGTTGGTTTTCTCACCTCGCGGCTCATTTGAAGCGCTGTTGCAAGGCTATAGTCAGATTTTCCGACAGTTCTAGTTTCTGGAAAAAGTAAACCAGATACTCCTGAAAGGATTAGTTGACTCAATGAAAAATGATAGAAGACTTGATTATAGGCATAAATGGGCTCAAGAACTGTCAAAATGTATATTCATCTGATATGTTGCTCTAGTTTCTGTTGGAAATTTAGGGTTTGCAATTACCCAGTTGTGTGTTTATAGTCAATAAATTCCCAGACTGCTACATCAGCTTACCAGGAAAGTGCAGAAAATGGATATTGTGAAACTGTGCTGCAGTGTTTATGAGCCTCGTAGGGCAAATGGCCTGACAAGACCAGACAATATTTATCGATTTCAAAGTTGCCTATTTTCACCCTATTTGTCCTTATGATAAGGCAGCATATGTTGCGACGTATGGGAGACGTTCTCAGTTAAGCTGGGCCATTAGCTATTAATTTTGTCCTTCGTATTGCCTTTCTTTAAATTACAAAATAACGGTCCTGTTTACCCTCTGACAAGTTGCCATCTGTCTAAAGAAGTAGATAAAAGTACCAAGACATGCATGCGTTTTGTTAGACATTTTTAACACTGGTTCGAATAATGATACCCTGGTTTAAAATGCGACGTTTTAAAATGTCGCAATATTGCCGTTGCATAGATATGAACGCCGCACAGCTAAAAAAGATAAATCACTGCTAAAAATCGAGTTCCATGATTAAATTCAGCTGATTTCTTACGTATTTCCCCGCTTAAACAATATCTAAAGGGTGGTTTTTGCTACGAAACGAGACTGGGAACTAATGTCGCAAATTTTATGTAACCTACGTCACAGCAGTATATTCGTGATACATGTATTAACTAGAATGGCCCAGCATCATAAAACCTACAAGATCTCACGAAGAAATATGAGTTCCTCAATATTTTATATCATATGTGCAAATTTGCTCAATTTTGTATATTTTACTCGACTTCAAAATACATTACCCCAGCATTTTTCTGTAAGAATGTAACCTTACGTCACGGGCTTTTCTTAAAACTGAGCAAAGCAATCGCTCTGAAACTCATGTGCAAAATCCTGCCTAGTAACAGCTACAAGATGGTGTGCTTAGATTTCATGCACTGAAACATTAAATGATATAAAAACGTTAAAATGTGTGCACTGTAACCTACGTCACACGTAACCTACGTCACAACGTCAATAAGACCACGTTTTGAAAGCGTTGACGTCATTTGATTAAGCAGCGCGTCATTTGATTAAGCAGCGCGTCATAGAAAACCCCTTTCTTCCAAAAAACAAAGAAAATCATTTTAAATTGAAACCAGCCAAAATAATCAAATGTCAGTTGATTAGTAAATGTGCAATGCTTCGCATGTCAAAGAAATCGTATGCGAAATCGTCTTTCAACGTATGTTAATAACGTCATAGAATACGCCGTTTCTTATTGTTAGGGTATGTCTCTAAACATGGTTGGTATTCCATAAACTTAAACTATTATCTGAAAATATTTTAAAGATTTGAAGCAGATATAATAAGCATTATGTTCCTGATTTTTTCTTGAAATCTGGAATGGTTGTATATATGGCCATTTTTGTCCGCGAATGGCCCAGCTTAACTGATAACGTCTCATGGATATATTGTAAACATTCTTGAGTAATAAGACAGATATGCCTGAGCAAAAAGTGCAGACTCAGAGGAGGAGTAGTATGATCTGACATCACTATTATTATGCCATTCCTTCTGCATCCTTTCGAAGCATAACTGCATTGTAAAATCAAACTGATCCATTTTTATGATAATTTGATTATTTAAGGTGTCCAAAGTTATAAATTTTTCACAGTAACATTCAATACCTAGATCATGTTCATGTTCACAAAAGTAGGGGATATTAAGCTGTTAAAATTGTATAAATTAGAAAAAAATATATTAAATTCATCTGAAGCGGCAAGTGTCTGTATGACAAATATTCGATAAGACATTTTGCATGACAATTTGGATGGCAACTCCGGTCATGTGATCTGCATGCAATTTGGTTTAGACAAGGAAGGAATCGACACCCCAATTTCACACGAATCTGGATCGGCAACAGATCCATTTCAGATTAGAAAATTTACATAGAAACACTAGCCATGATTCTTTAAGAAGCTGAAAATTGTTTTGTTTTTTTTAAATAAAGAGTGCTACAAGTTTTGGTGACTCGATGTACCTATAAGAGTTTTGGTTTCTGGTTTTGTTCTTCAAATGACAGAAACTGTTTTGAAGAAGAAAAAACCTCTTTTAGCATACAAAACTTTAAAATGCATTAAAAGGCTGGCTTAGTAGAAGAATTTAAATGAATTTTGTTCGAATTTGTCACATTCTAGGCCTGCCCTCCCTGTGTGGAACAAACTGAATGCACATCACATGGGAGAATATCGTCCAGCTTCTATGCAAATTGGCTTAACGGATATTTATCTTATCGACATTTACCGTTCCATATGGATATCACATTTTGTAGATGCTCAATTTTTTCATAGCTTAATGTCCCCTACGTTTCTATAGAGTACATACTTCAGAACTGAGTAGATGTTCTACAGCTATTCTGTAAAATGATCATCGCCTGCTACCCTATAAAGTGTTGATGGTTATTAATTAACGTTCCTTTCCGCTGAACTCTGTCGTCGAGTAGGTCAATACTGTTAGGACAGGAAGCCCGTCCGATTGTCTTCTAGCTTCAACGTAGACTTGACTGCAACAACTTGTTGAGAAGTCCATGCCTCTGTCACCACACCTGGCCCCGAGGTTATAAAACTTTTTCATGCTCAACTCAGCTGAGCATGAAATTTAACCTGCTAATAAATAGCAAATTACTGATAAGTACAAATGGTTTCCTGCTCAGTTTTGCTGAGTATGTAATTTTCTCTGCTTATGAATATGAAAATGCCAACATTAGTTGGCATTTTCAAATTTATCAGCAGAGAAAAGTTCATGCTCCGCTGAGTTGAGCATGAAAAAAGTTTTATAACCTTTGGGCCTGGTTAACTATGTTTTGAAGGATGTTATAAAACAAACAAAAAAACTGTTACGAAAACGAAACTAGTCATAGTTACCAAACGACCTGGTCATCAGGTCATCTGGTAACTATGCCTCTTTTTCGTTTTGTTACAGCACTTTTTCGATTCGTAAAAGCGCTTGTATATACATAGTTAACTAGAGGTGGTTCGTGTTGTCCGTTTCGCATTTGTGCAAGGCAACATTTCTTCGAAAATCCAATCAAATCAATATCTTACTATTCACCTGATATAAATTACCAGTGTTTTGGTGGTGGTTGCGATCGGGCGATGGTGCTGGGTAACTTTCAGTGCCAGGGCGTCCTGTTAACTTGGATAGACATAGGGCAAGCGCCTACTGTGCTTGCAGCAGGTGCGCGTGGGGGTATTTGGCTATTTCTCTCTCGCCTTCCATTTCTCTTTCCTTTCTTCCTCTTTCCGTAAGTTCCTTAAGCTTTTCGTATGGCATCATGGTTCTTAAAAGTATCGTATAGGCTCTTAAATTGCGGAAACAGCATTCTGGGTCATTACCTCTTGGCGTATTACCTGTTAGTCATATGTCTCATCTGTGTATAGCTCTTGTCATAGAAAACCAAGTGACATGGAATTAAGTCTATTGACCTATTTTTAGTTAACCGTTTTCAAAATATTTTGGAATTATTTGGGCATCTGTCCGCTTGACTTCATTAATGCAGACATCAATAAGTACTAAGCGTGTAGTTTGTTGGACAGCATTAATGTTGGAAACATACGCTCTCTCTCTCTCTCGCTCACTCTCTCTCTCTCTCTCTCTCTCTCTCTCTCTCTCTCTGTTTGAATTGTCTGATAAAAAGTGTGTTTCACTTTTACTCATAGCTATAATGCTGTTCGTTATACAAATGTATAAAGCACAAGCCGTGTATATTTTCCAAGCTTAGTTATACGAACAGAATACATGTCTTAAATGAAAATTGATAAAAATCAGTATGACGGAAAAAATGAATATTTTACGTGCAGTTTAGAAATGGACTTTCAGACAGATTTTTAGTACCGACAGATATTTTCAGCTTTAGACAGGATTGCAAATTTGAGCCGCGACACGACAAAACCAACAATGTGGTTGTGCGCCCAGCGCAGACTCAGATCAGCCTGGGCATCCGCCCAGTCTGATCAGAGTCTTCGCTGTCCGCATGGAGGTAGCTTAGACTCTTAGCTACGCTTTGAGCGCTAAGCGAAGAGTCTGATCGGACTGGTTTGATGCCAAGGCTGATCTGAGTCTGCACTTGGCGCACAACCACATTGTTGGTTTTCTCACGTCGCGGCTCATTTATTGCTTTCCTCCCGAAGGGAAAGAACGCTGATAATAAAACTCGCAGACTTAACTAGCGTTATCTCACATAATAACTACAGTAAAGTTATTGGAATCATGTAACGCTAGTACTGATCAGGGATAGAAGAGCGTTGGAATCATGTAACGGCAGTATTGATCAGGGATAGAAGCAAGAAATTATAAGAGCGATAAAGATAGGAATGATTATACCATCCCCGATTAACTATGTATATTTCCAGGGCTGTTACGAATCGGAAAAGAGCTGTTACGAAACGAAAAGGAGTAAAAATTATCAAACGACCTGATGACCAGGTCGTTTGGTAACTATGATCTTTTTTTCGTTTCGTAACAACTTTTTACGAAACGAAAAAAGCAGGTCGTTTGATAACTATGACTCTTTTTCGTTTCGTAACAGCTCTATTTCGTTTCGTAACAGCTCTTTTTCGATTCGTAACATTCTTGAAAACATACAAGTTTTGTGTACAGGTGTATATACATACAGGTGTGTATATTAAAACCAAAATAAGTTTAATAAAGGGGATAAGGGAAATATATATCATATAAAGCTGGCTGAATATCTGGTACAATGTATGACGATTAGATCATCAGGAATACATTCGGAGAAGTCTGGCGGTTTTACATGATTCTTTACCGTGAGCCATAGGTTGTTTGAAATAAGTCTGCCCCAAGGAATACATATATCAATAACAAGAAGATTTTGTCAGACCCATTATTTTGCCCTCGTTTACGCTGTGACTATAACTATATAGCTTTACCTGTTTTTTTTTTTTTTGTTTTTTTGTTTTGTTTTTTTTCTAGTGCAATATAATTACCTTGTACATTGTTACCTTGTTTTTGTTTTTTTTAAGCAATGAGGAACTTTTTACATTATCTTTGTGTTTAATGGCATTGCTATACACCAGTACACCATTTGGACGAAAACAAGCATAGTTGACTATACATCACCTTATTACAGCCGTATGGTTAGTAAAATGTCGTATATACAAATGAAATAATAAGTTACACAAAGGTTCGCTGAAAGCTGGGTTTGTCTTCAACTAGAGGTATTTGACGTTCCTATGTATATTGGAATTCTGGAGATTCGATGAAGAGGCAGACTGTGTCAAAGATGCCCCAAGATCCAGACACCTAAGTTAGCAACGTTAATTGACGTTGTAAGGCTCAAGTGGTATACCGCCGCGACCATGTAGAGCTCACCTTCTTCTTTATCGCATTATGAAAGTCAATATTTTTGCTGAACAGTGGATCCCATATCTTTTGACGTTAAACATGTTAAAGTGGCCAAAATAAAAGTGCTGATAATGTTCCCATCTTCGAACAAAAAGTTTACAAAACTAAGTACATTTGGTTATACATTTAAACGGGTTGCTTTTATTGTTATTATTGTTCTATTTATTTATTCATTTTACTCTTTTTATTATACTCCTTTCCATACAACATCTTATATACACAATTGCTCCTGGTATCTATTATCCAAACTGACTTGTTACTCAGTCTGATTTTTTATCATTGTACATACATGTGTATGTACAATCATAAAGATTATCTGAAAAATTTTACTGAAAATCATTAATGTTCCTATGAATTCCGCTTTTCACACTGGGCAATCAACAACAGAGCCAGCTTTCCTTCGGACACGAGCCTTTGGGTCGGCGTCGAGCCAGCGTTGACTCGACGTAATGTCGCCGAGTCGACGTTGACTTGGTGCGGATTCAACGCTGCTTGCCCGATTGATTAAATGGACTAGCACGCCTTGGAACGTAAGTACGTCTTTTTCTTCAAGAATAATGAACTGTGTGAAAAGTAGCTTAAAATGTATGCACACCGAACTATTTGTGTTATTCGACGTTCTGGGAAAAGGCGTTTATAAGCTCCGGCTTGCTGCCTAATCCCAATAAATTCATGTGTTGTATTATTATATGTCTAGATGAAATAAAATATTGTTTAAACTAAACGGGTCGAAAAGTAGGAAACACAATGAGCCGCAACACGAGAAAACCAACAAAGTGGCATGTGCGCCCAGCAAAGACTCAATTCAGCCTGGGAATCCGCCCAGTCTGATCAGAGTCTTCGCTGTGCACCTAAAGGGTAGCCAAGGTTTAAGCTAGCTCCATGCGAACAGCAAAGAATCTGATCAGACTGGACGGATGCCTAGGCTGATCTGAGTCTTGGCTGGGCGTACACGCCACTTTGTTGGTTTTGTTGCATCGCGGCTCAAATATTAAAAAACTTTCAGTGACCAGAGAACCAGTCAATGCAAAGAAGGGTATATATAATATTTCACTACAGCTCAGTTCAAAAAAAAATGATACGATACGCTATGCAAAGTAAAAAGACAGGCAATGATCAAGACTTAATAAAATCGAATCCCCATCCCGCCCTCAACATCGAACGGGAAAGAATCACACAAACACAAATTGAAGAAGTTTACGAAAGGCACGCACGGTAAACTAAACCGAATAAACAGTTTTTTCCCAAACCGATGATCATTCGGCTACCATAAATAAAAGCTAAATAAAGTTGTTTGTGCAAGAGTCCTACGATCGGTGACAAACATGTCAACCTTCTTCATGAATATGCACCAACAAAAACTTCTGACATTTTGATGGATGAATGTATGACTTGCGATTTTACATCCTTTTCAACAGTATTTCAGTCATATTAAGGGAATTGAAGGGTTATATAGAAAGGCTGTGTGCAACGGAACCCCGTTTACAGTTGGAGAGAATTTCGCCTCCTGCAAGTTTCGAACCCGGGACCGCTACATCAGCAGGCCAGCGCGAAACGAACTGAGCTGCCGGGGGGCTACTCTGACTTCTTGACAGGTTATTTTAAGTAAAAAGACAGTTTTATCCCTTCAGTCATATTTTCAATATTTGGCACCATAAGACTTCTCTTCGTTACAAGCTATGAAAATTTTCTCGCTTGTGACGTTATCTGGCTAGACAGGGACTTGGACCAAATACAGTTCAATCTGAACTGTATTGGATCCAAGTCCCTTTCTAGTGTGATAACGGCACCAGCGTTATTCAGTAGTTTAGGGGTATACCTGAATTAGCTTATCTTGACGCGTTCTTATAACAAGGAATACTCTTGAATGAAACAGTCGTCTTTATCTTTGCTCCTGTGATTTAGCATCAAAAGCGTGAATTCAGACACATTCTTTTACATGTCAAGAAAAGAACTCGTATAATATGAGCCGCGACACGAGAAAACCAACAATGTGGTTGTGCGCCCAGCACAGACTCAGCTCAACCTGGGCATCCGCCCAGTTTGATCAGAGTCTTCGCCGTCCGCATGGAGATAGCATAGACCCTTAGATACCATTTAAGCGCGTAGCAAAGAGGCTGATCAGACTGGGCAGATGCCCAGGCTGAGCTGAGTCTGCGCTGGGCACACAGCCACTTTGTTGGTTTTCTCGTGTCGCGGCTCATATGTAGACTTAATGTCTTTTAACAGACGCTCGTTGTCTCAGGTGACAATAAAGGCAGTGACTTGCCTCATATGTCAGAAATATACATTAAAACTGCTGTAATTTTTTATGCTAGAAAAATTCCCAAGTAATTCCATGACTATGTTCTGGCTACTGAAAGAACATAAATGTTTATCGTAAAATGACACTGTACATATGTGCATTTCCTAAATTAATTGAGACTCGTGCTGGTAAATCCTTTTTACGATGTTTGCAAACTGAGAGCATTATTTTTACACCCAAGTGTAGCAAATGCCTTCTTGAAGGTGTTAGTTCCTGTTGCAGAGAGGAGGGGGGGGGGGGGGGGTAACAAAAAAAGAAGCGACAAATTTGCTGTTCCTGAAAGTGTATCCATTCTCGTTATTATGCTAGGTCAAAATTTTGTATCACATTGTTGATTCTATCATGAGGCATTTCGGCTATTTTTCGTCGGCTATGTCTTACATTTGTAACAGTCATTCAAATCTTCACGAGTTTCGAATACAGAAAAAGAAAATAAGTCAAACTGAATCAATTGATACATGTACAGCTGTGTCTAAGCCAGCGTTCGTAAAACGAGACAAGATCATATCAACGATTCTCATATTAAGATTGTCTCTCATTCTGTTGTATTTAAACAAGACATCACCGTTACCATAGAAACCAATATTATCTTCAAGACCTAACTTCCTTGTATTATTACAAGTGTTATAGAGCAAATGTCAGACAAATGACATTTTATGATTAATTTCGACGGATTCTGGTAGAATTTGGAAAGTATTTGATCATTTGGCAATTTTGCCGTAGTATCTTTTCCAACTATTCCATTTAGATTGAAGAATGGTTGTCAGAATGACAACTGTTTTGCTTAAAGTCATTTGTTATAAAGTTATAAAGTACAAATGAGTTATGTTAATAGAGAAAATGCCTTATAGCCCATAAAGTGCCAAAAAGCAGAAGGCAAAATTTTCGTCAGCAAAATTTCAAAAAAAACGTTTCGCTCAAGCTATATTGAGAAATCAAAGAAAAGACGACAGTCAGAGTAACTCCAGGTGAGGCGACTCATCATTGGCAGCCTCTTTTTGCAAACTCAGCTAATTTTATTACCATGATTTCTGACGCTCTAATAGTAATAAATAAAAGCATCGTAAGCGACTGCGTAACGAACCCCACTGTAAATCAAATTCCTTTCTTTTACACTTCATAGATTATTCCTTATGATTAGCTCCTGGATAGAAGTAGATAGTCTTTTTAGCATGAAACTTCGACCATCACATGGAGCTTTTATTTCTTTGGCCATTTGTTGAATATTTCATAAAGGTCACCTTCAACTCTGATGTTTAAAAGAGTTTTTATACATGTATAAAGCTCCGAGACAGGTTGTTCTGTGTTTTTCGCACGGGCGGAGACACAGAAAAAAAACATAATTTCCGCCATTGACGTTTGGGAAAATATAGGTCTGAATTCACCCACCAACCCAGGAAAAAACACAACCCACAAAGCGTAGCTAACTGCCAGAAAAGTGCACAAGTCTACTAAAAAGGTAAAAGTAAAGGGTTCCCATAGCCTAATAGCCGTATGGGCAATGGGGATTAGAGGCCCACTGTGTCTTGGGCATAGCAAATGGAAGGCGGAGCCAATCCCTCTCCTTTTGCTGCCTTATCCTTCCCTGATTCGAAGCAGGTACACATTTACTACTGGGTTGACAGAGAGAGTTTTCCAGTCGTATGGCGAAACCTTGGCGCGATCAAACGACCTTGCGGCGACTTTCTGCACCATAACCGAGCGTCTCTAACCACTAGACCACGGCGCCTCTCTAGTCAACCCTTAGTTGTGCTTCAATCCTTTATGTTTGAAAATCAGTCTCATGTTGCATATTTTTTTAGTTCAAGGTTTAAACATTTATAACCCAGATTTAAATAATTTTCTTGCACCAACATTAAAACTATCAAATTTTAATGTGTGTGTGTGTGTGTGTGTGTGTGTGTGTGTGTGTGTGTGTGTGTGTGTGTGTGTGTGTGTGTGTGTGTGTGTGTGTTTAATTGACATAAAATATGTTTAAACCAAACCTAATCAAAGAGCCAATAGCCCTGAAATGATAGATTCTAACAGAAAATAGTCATCCTACGACGGCTACATATAATTTCAAATTTCAGCCCTGTTGCTTGTATATGGTCCAGCTCTAATAATGAAAATAAGCCATTTAGCGCAAAACACTTCATACACCTGCCAAAGATTCTATCTCCTGCACACAAGTAATTTCTGAGTTCGTACAACGGTTACTGCTTTTCACTGACTTTAAAGCACTCAGTGTTTGCGGTATTTCGCATTACCTATGACCCACGATGGTGTCCACTCCAATATTTACAAAATGGCAGGTCTATAAATAGCTAACGATAAACACACAATTGCCGTGTGATGTCCAGTATAACACTTGCGAGTAATGAGGATAAACCTACAGAACTTCTTTTACATTGCATTCTCTGCAATAACTGACGTGCTCGCAATACTGTTTTAGGCAGGTTCACAACTGTAAAACATTTTTTTTGTTGTTGTTCTGTGTCTACTCCAAGGTTTACAACATGGTAGTTCTATAAATAGCCTCCGATAAACACACAATTACCGTATGATGTCCAGTAGATCAGGATAAACCGACATTACATTCACTGCAATGATTGACGTGCTCGGAATATTGTTTAGGCAAGTTTACAACTATAAAACAGTTGTTGTTGTTGTTGTTGTTGTTGTTTTGTTGTCTTTTATTGTGTTTTTTTAGCGGCAGCTCATTTATTTTACTTTATAAAATATGACGGGCGCTTACAGAGGCAGCTGCGCTTAAACGAAGCGAATACGGTAATTTGCGGATTGATTTTTAATATTCAGTTTGTATTCATTATATTTTTTGACCGCTGATGTCATTGGTTGGATACTTATCATTTTACGGAACAACATAAATAATTATACCTCAGGCTGCACAAGAATACGTTATATAAGTTCTCATTGCACTTCGTACAAAACTTAGTTTCAATTCCAGATGTTTCTTACGAAATGAACTTACGATCACTTCATTACTGAGCGGAAGAATACAGCTGTGAAAGCCACTTTCAAAAATACGCTTGTGACAGCATTGAATGACTGATAGAATCAGTCATTAAAAACCACCCACTGAAATTTTTTAACCAGGGATTGAAGTCGTAAATGATCATTTTGAAAGAAGGTTTTGTTTTGTAATTTAAAATTAGGGGATAACTGTCTTAAAAATTGTCATTTGGGGAGGTAAATCTTCGGTTTTATGGTCGGAAATTTCGTTTTACGGCGACGCGCTAGCGGAGCCGTAAAACGCAATTTGCGACCATAAAACCGATGATTTACCTCCCCAAATGACAATTTTCAATACAGTTATCCCCATTCTAATGCACTTTTCCACATTTTCACCTTTCATAATGTACTAGTGTGCACCCATTTCAAGCACTGTCAGAAACGTAAAACCAAACGCCAGCCAATAAGAAGCGACGTAACTTAATGACGTCGGGTTTGAGACAGTATATCGCGGAATATACTGTTGCAAATTTCTGACGTTATCCAATCAGACGTCGCGTTACATTTGTAAGTGCATTAGAATAGAAAATAAATGTCACTGTTGTTTTTATTTAGCTAAATGACCACCCGTTTGAGAGAAAGCTCCTCAGTCGGTTTTACCGTGCGTGTCTTTCGTGAACATTTGTCAGTTTACGATTATGTATACACTTGTTCCCCTTTTGGTTATGTGAGCGGGATATGGGATCTGGTTGTATTAGTTCTGACCATTACCTCTTTACTTTAGATTTAAAAGCTTTTCAACCTTTACCAGATAAATTAGTTGTTGTCATTTGGTCCAGTGTACATGTACCAAAGAATGAATCAGGGAAATGTTCGGCATAATTACTGAGTATATCTGCGAGTAGTCCGACGAATACAAATGAGCCGCGATTCGAGAAAACTAACAATGTGGTTGTGCGCTCAGCGCAGACTCAGATCAGCCTGGGCATCCGCCCAGTCTGATCAGAGTCTTCGCTGTCCGCATGGAGGTATGTTAGAGCCTTAGCTACCCTTTAAGCGCTCAGCCAAGAGTCTGATCAGACTAGGCGGATGCCCAAACTGATCTGAGTCTGCGCTGTGCGCACAACCACTTTGTTGGTTAACCACTTTGTTGGTTTTCTCGTGTCGCGGCTCATATCTTCAAGATCCCGAGGAATACCGAGTTACATAAGTAATTATACCGAACATGTCCATTGAGTGGTAATTTGTAACTCAAAGTTTTAAGTTGTTTTAAACTGAAGTTTAGAATGTTTGATTATTTAGTAATCAGGTTAAAATTTCCAGTCCTTGTTGTAACAGCCTTCCAAAAAGAACTGGAAGAACAACAAGCGATTAGACGCATACAAAGACAAATCTAAATACCAGCATAACTAAACAAAGTTTTGCTGCAACTGAATAGCCGTCTTGGAACTAATGGGGGAGTGGGGAGGTATTAAAATAATTGTACCTGCCGCCTGCTTAGTCTCTCGGTGTGCCTGGTGAGATCGCTGATGCGAAAAAACATGGAAGACCTGCTTGAGTTGTTGAACGATCATTACTCATCTCACGTACTGCTTGTTTTCTCTGCAGAGTAGCGGTCCGCGTTTGAACCCCGCTGCAGGCGAAATTGTTTTCAACTGTGAAGTCCAGTTCAGAATATTTTATTGCAAGCGTAGAAAGTATGAACATAGTTTTGGGTAACACTGTCTCACAGCAGCCTTTCCTTGGAAAACAGACAAAAAGCTCAACGGGGGTGGTCGGGTGGTGCGATGGTGATGTGTGTAACTTCCAGTGCCGGGGCGTCCTACTGATTTGGAACATTTTAGGACAAGGGCCTACTGTGCTTGCAGTAGGTGCGGGTGGGGTTTGTTTGGACATTTTATCTCTCGTCTTTCATTTCTCCTCTTTCTCCCTCTCTGAGAGACGGCTCGATATAGACTGAAATACTTCTGAAAGGGTCGTTAAACCCAAAACAATCATTCAATCAACATAGCATTTTAACTGATATACACGTGTTTAATGCAACCTATCATCTTATAATAATAGTAATAATAATAGCTTGTTAAAATATGGTAAGGTATAGCGCGAACACGTTGACACCAGGTACATGTATCTATAGTGAATTATAGTAAGAAGAGTTGGATAGGCTTGATAGTATTTATAATAGCGTATTCTCAGGTTAACCTTCTGGTACCAAAAATATAAAGAAACACTTGTACACAGAAAACCATAGTAAAAAGACGACTTAAAGGCGTTTAAGTTTGTGCTTACAATACGGATCACTCAACTATAAAAATCTTTTAACATAATGCTACACTGACTGCAAATGTTTAACAAAACATAAAAATGTTCAAACTATTTATTGCAGATATAAAATTCTTCCAGTTTCTTGTTTCAGCAGAATTTTACGCGTTCCTACATAAAAATATGAGCCGCGACACGACAAAACCAACAATGTGGTCGTGCGCACTGCACAGACTCAGATCAATCTAGGTTTCCGCCAAGTTTGATCAGACCCTTCGTTAAGTGCTCAAAGGGTAGCTAAGGGTCTAAGCCACCTCCATGCGGACAGCGAAGACTCTGATCAGACTGGGCGGATGCCCAGGCTGATCTGAGTCTGCGCTGGGCGCACGACCACATCGTTGGTTTTCTCGTGTCGTGGCTCATATTATTCTGTACCATGCACTACCGAAATGGACCGCATAGCAGCGCATCAGATAAGCTTGGCCATGTATTTTGGCTTAAAAGGGTCGCTTTTGATCGCTTAATTAGAAAATATGACTTTTGGCAGGTATGTATAACGACTTGAGAAGGGCTCGATTCGGACTATGCGGATACTCAAACTGTTCTATGTGTTCAGACAACGCATATATGCCTCAGTCCGTTTTCTCTGGAATCATGTTATATTCTCTCGCTTTCTCAAAGAGTGTTTATTTATGATATGCAACATACGTTCTCGCTTAATTGTTTAACTCTTGATCTTTTCTAACTAACAGCTGGTTGTTAAACAAAAGTAAACTTATGCCAGCTTTTACAAGCATCTGCGGGATTGACAAACTTGTTTTCTTTGGATTACCCAACTTCCGTCTTCCATCGCCTACGTCTTGACGGTGAACAGTCAGTTTCAAAAGGATGAAGACGAAAATTCCTTATGATTACCGTTTTATTAATTTCCAAGAAATTAGTTCCTCAACAAGATTATTTTCCGATCATGACAGTGCATCGTGTATTTCTATTTTATCCGTGCTAACTCGCTGGAAACTTCATTACTTGCATTTAATCGATTTTCTACAAATCTGTGTTTAGCAAGGATGAATCTTATTGTCAGTTGTCATCGAGACGTGAAAAATAAAAAAAATAATTCTGGAGTTATTCTGGAATGAGATAAATGTGATTCAGGTCATGTGGTAATTTTCCAGTATTTCACCTGTGAAAGGTCGGCTTTAAAAGGTTCCGAAAGACGTGATAAGTAAAGAAAAATGAAGCCATGCAACATGTGGTTCAATAGTTGACATTTAGGAGTCAAAGCAATTAATTAAAAAGCTCATTAGTTTCTGGATTATTAATCCGATGTCTATTACAAACGATCGGCGCATTAATACAAGTGTAATCTGCCTTTGGGCTTATGCAAACTGCAATTGCCTGACCAGACTGCGCATGTGCATGCGCAGTCTGGCCAATCAAGCGCAGTTTGCAAAGACAAATAGTCTTATGTTGTAGGGTTTGAAAAAAGCAAAATGAGTTTGTTCTGATCATGTTGCGCACGTGTGCAAGCTGAGCTTGCCACGCAAAGTTTGGATTTGCTTTAAGTTGTTTTTTCTTCTCCGCGGTGCTGCTTAACTGATGCAGCAATTAGATGTTACATTCTGAAGGCTGAATACCACGGAGGGAATTTAAACGGTCTTGCAGCGACATAACAGCTGCACAGTTTATTACAAGTTTTTTGTGACCTCTGTAATCAACTACGGACTCTCTTTTTATGGAATAACTGAAATAGCATTCAGTATTTGTTCTTTAAGATACAGATGCCACAAGTGCACAAGACACTGTCAAAGTGCATCAGAATATTGAAAAGAAAGTTCTAGAGACATGGGCCATGGATGGATGCAATAGCATTATAAATGTGAATGTTATTATTTGTAGCGAATTCTTGATCAGAATAATTCCTTTGCGGATATTTGTCATTTATCATATATTGGTAGTTGTGTATGTGCATTAACCTTTGCATTCGGATTATAAGAGTCAATGTTGTCATTGTTAAGTTTTGACATATTGAACAGTTTTACAAAAAGGCAGTTATATCTTTCTGGATAATTAAGTGATTCTAAGTTCATGAAATACGACCACACAAGGTGCCATAAATGTGGTTCCAACGAAATACAATACGTGACAAATTGAACATAAATATGACAGGGTCAGTTCATAGAATATAGTGACAAATGTAACTAGTGAAAAGGGAAGGGGAGAAACGAACCAGCCATGGGGATTGTTATGGGTGCGGTCTATGACAAGGTCCTGGACACCGCTGGTAAAAGTTTGTAGTCTTTTTCTAATTTTATTGCATGATAAAATCCGTTATATTTGGGTCGGGCGCTTATGATGGGTTCATTCTATGCCTGGGCGTCCTATGGTAGGACAAAGGGCCCATTGTGCTCGCACCAAGTGCGGGACGGGGGTTGATTGGATTCTTTTATAGGCGCGTCTATCCTATTTTTTTTTCTTTCTGGGAGACGGTTAACTATAGACTGAAATACGGTCTTAAAGAGCTGTCAAATTCAAAGTAACCAACCAACCAACCAACCAAGCATCAAACATAGCAAATGGGATTTTGAACCTTTAGGCTATGTAAAGCGGGCACATACCGTCAAAATGGCGTAGTTTAGAGTGAATACGACGTGATTAGACGTCATTTTGACTTTGTGTGTCTGGCGGGATACTGTGCACTTGTCTTTGGGTCTTTCATTTCATTTTTTCCCGCACGAACATATTTTTTTTTTAAAATAAGATAAAGCTATGCTTACCAAACTAAGATGACAGTACACAGTTTGTCGGACTTGTAAAGCCAAGCGACCATATACACTTTAGATCCAGTGGGAACATGACTAGATTGGCGTCGCATCGACATCAGTACGACGTCAGTTGACGTCATGTGATCGCTGCGTCGGGTCTTAGTAAGTGTCATCTGCATTTTACGGCACCATATTAAAGCGGTTTACAATAAGAAACCGTTTAAAACGTGTATTGCCGGACTTTTTGCCTAATTTTCTTCCAAGCCGTCATAGGCCGTCATAGATCTGCCGTTGATGTATGCCTCTCAACATGTATCATTATAAACTGCGTTGCCCGTTCAGCAACAATGATACATAAGCAAAAGTGCTCCGTGTGTCCTTTAAATGTTGTTTTATACCATGGATTGACATAATAATGTCGAAGGTAAAAAAGTAAATAGGAAAATTGTCAGGAACTGACACAATTTAATCCCAGATCCCACCCAAGGCACCATGTGGGAAAAAGATAGCACAAAATTAGTCACCGCCAAAGACATCATCAGCGGCAGCCATTTCCCATGTAGGTGGTGCCGGGCTAGCCTTAACACTACAAACAATATATAACAAGACATAGCAACAAACAACGAAAAAAACAGAAGTGCCGCCTTGGAACGGCCAGTACTTAGGGGCTTTACCGGCTTGCAGTCGCGACCGAAAATAGCCGAATAAACCAGAGGCTGCATTTATTCAGATATTGTAAATATGATTTATGTTTCATAGTTTTCTTAATTTAAGAGGATTGCTGCTATATTGTTCATCTGGCAGCTTTATTCCTTAAATTTAGCATATTGTCGTTTATTCGCTCACATTGCAGCTTGCCATTGTGATTTCAGTTTTTCTACAGTCATTTAAAACTCGTCATTGAAAAAAATCGATCCTCAATCTCTAATAGGCAGGTTAGTAAATTCCAATTTTTAATGATGTTCCCCAAAAAGCTCCCGGGAACGAATCTATTATATGCACCCCTTGGGCTCCAAGTCCACCCTGGCTAACAGGCAGGTTCTCTCGAGCAAAGCAATTCATTAGCCAGTTTCATTCGCTAATTTACATTTTACATCTTTTCAAATGAGAGCGACAAAATGATGATGATAATCCCTGGATTTTCAAACGTGTTGCATGTTTTTTTAAAACGTCAAGTAGCACGTAGTTCACTGCAACAACAATAAAGTGAAAGACAGGCAGTGCTCAGTAACTACCAAATCAGATCCCGTTTCCCGTCGTCAAAACCAAACGGGAACGAAATATAGACATAAATTGGCAGCATTTCACGCAAGGCACGCACAGTAAACCGATTGTGCAGCTCTTTCCCAGACAGGTGGTCTTTCAGCTACCCCAACTAAAAACACCACTCGAACAACAGTTGCACGAAGCGTCCACATGGACAACAAGAACGAGTAATAGTAATAATGAACCATGACAAAAGACCAACGGGCGCTTAAAAATATGGTCTAGAGATTCTTTTACTTAGGGCTTCTTAGTCTCCGGGGGTTTTATAATTGAGAATTGACTTATACGGATGCCAATATAAAAGGGAGTTAAATTATATAAAGAGTAGGAAAAGGTTACATATACAGATACGATATAATGAACAGCGAAGACTTAGACAGTCCAGTGCATCCACGCTGTCTAATCAAAGCTGTAACATTTTTTTACGCCTGGTAAACGCACATTTCCATTCCCGCCCGAAAAAAATATTTTTCAGGCTGGCTTCTGCAACTTGTTTGCCAAAATTTCACAGTGATATGAAGGTAAATTACGTTTGCGTTGGAGTAGAAAAGCTAGTGGTCATCGCGAAACTCCTAAAAGTGGCCAAACCGAAACTTAGCGCTAATACGCTTCACATATTTGAATTGCAGTTAACTCTCGATACTTCAAATTCAAAGTTAATCCCAAACTATTGAAATCTCAAAGTAAATTTTCTGGTCCCAGAAAATTTACTTTGATATCGGTAGTTTGAGGTTACAAGAGTGGAAATGTCAATAAAAACATGGACTGTGTCCAAACTATAATCATTTATATTGGAGGACCTTAGAGATATCAGTTTACGAGCTATCAAGGGTGGATTATAATATATTATATGTAGAGTAGAATAGAATTGCATTATGCAGAAAATCGTTTTTGTTTTCAATTGTCAACGGAATGTTGCGTCTACCAGACATCGTTTGCCCGAACAGTCACAGGCCGCGAACAGGAAAGGCTCAGGTTTCGAGGTTATAAAACTTGAAAATAATCTCAGACTCAAAATAAAGCACACTGATTGGCTGCTTCCGAGCATGCGCTCGGAAGCAGCCAGTCAGTGTGCTTTATTTTGAGTTTGAGAATGTACTCAAGTTTTATAAACTCTGGGCCAGATTTGTGATATGTATATGCGGTGGGGGCCTCTTGTCCATGTCGCGGCAAATTGCGTATTATCAAATTTGTTTTTGTCTTGAAGTGACATGAAAAATAGTACCACGTAATAGTCTGTCTGATTGTCTTTCCATTGTTGGAGCTCAATCGCCATATGAGCCTTTTAAATGAAAACGTACTTTATAACTTTTTTGCTAACAGCGAAGACGCAGACTAGCTTGCGCGTCTGTGTCGACGTTGTTCACTATCATTAATGATTCTTATCATCTAAAGATCACTGATACGACCAGGGTCACTCAGGTTAGACAGGAAGGCACACATTTCAGACTGTTATAAGTCTTCGCTGTTTGCTGAGACTGCGTAACACTGCTGCTCTGCCTATTTTCTAATATCAGAATAAAACAAAGTGCTAGATAGGACTATTTGTTTGAATCATGGCCATCGTGTCATCCATTTTGTAACTATGTTTTGGAGCAAGTGCGTTGTGTAACTGGGCACAAACTATGGCCAGATTGATTCAAATTGGGAATATTCTGATGATTTTAATGTGAGAAAGGAATCAACAGAAATAAGTAAAAGTGTTATGGGAGCCGTTCATGGTAACTCCCTGGATACCAGTAATAAAAGTTTGTATAACAGTTTAGTTATGATGATTTAAGTCTCTTTTTGAGCCGCTATTGATTGGGAATTGAACCCCAACACGCATTACGTGTGTGAGTATAACAGAATCAAACTAGTCTGTGCATGATGTGCCATCGTTTTTTGACAGCTTCAGAGCTGTCGATGAGAAATTTTAAGACCAGAAAGGTTGGTCAAATGTCCTTAACTCTTTACATTGACCCTATTGCACTCAGAACAGCCAAAAACTCCATAGAGTTTTGGCCCCTTTGAGTGCATAGGGCTAATGTAATTATTCTGTAGGGTAACGTTTATGAAGATTTGTTTTGACCAAACAAGCTCAGTCAACATGTACATACTATTCAGCTTAAATAGCTCTGTACAGAAAGATGTACATATTATATATCATATACCGAATTTTTTACCTACATGTATTTGCTCGAACTTCCAGACCTAAGTGTACTAAACAAATCGAAATGATACGTATTTTGTAATAGGAAACCAATTATTTTCCACTGCATTCTTATTTTCTTTAAAATGTCAGATTATCCACAACAAAATCGAGTAATGGCCTTAACAGTAATAGTGTTGCCATTGTTTTAACAGGTGTTGCTTAGGTGCGAGTAATAAGCGGAATGCAGCTGACTTTTGTATTGAGATCGAAAATAGTAACATGCTCTCATGACTAACTACGGGTATGGGACGTAGCTCTTGGCTATATAGTTGCTCTCGAGAAAGTAGAAATCACTGGGAAGCCAAAGAGATTATTATGTTTACTATTATTTTCAAACGTTCATTTATTAATTGTTCGTGTAGATTACTATTGTAATTTCTTAACATTTGGTATGCCTTGTTCGGGCGTAACCCAAATGTCAATGCACATCAACACTAAAAAGGCTCAGCCTGCTGGTAAATTCGGCTATAGTTTAAAACCTGGAAAAGAATGAAATGGGATGGAATTAAATGAATGAGATAATATACATTTTACTGGCTACAATTTGCTCCCAGAGCCTGGGGTGGTACTCTTAAAAAGAAAGAATTTGCTTCCTCGGGGGAAGCAAATTGTCTCCTGTAAGAGTGTCGTCCCAAGGCCATAGAAAGATGTAACGTTCATAATCCCTGCCAGTTCATAACATTCCAATCCACTCCATTCCATTTCATGTTTTAAACTTTACCAAAGCTTCATGCTATTCTACATTCATATGCCCTCCTCTTAAAACACCCTTTTGCTTTCTATTATATTCTACTCGATCTCATAACCTTACAAGGTCATTGTGGCACCACAGATGACTTCGAAACGATCCCTTTCCACCTTGTCCTGTTTTCAGCTGCCCTAGTTGAGCTTGCAAAGTCCATTCCTGTCCACGCTTTAATATTGTCTTCCCACCTCTTCTTCTGTCTACCTTTTCTTCTTTTTCCTTTCACTGTGCCCTGTAGAATCGTCTTTGATAAGCCAGAAGACCTTGAGACATGGCCAAGCGACTTTAGTTTCCGTTTCTTGACCGGGGTCAGGAGATCCTCATATTCTTCAATGGCTGCTTGGATCTTTCTGCGAACCTCCTCATTGGTTATATGGTCCTTGTGCGAAATGTTCAGTAACCTTCGGTAGCACTCATCTCAAAGGCCTGCAGTCTTTTTCTCTAAAGTTCTGTGCTGTCAAGGTCCACGATTCACAGGCATACTGAAATATGGAAATGACAAGGGAACGCATAAATTTCACCTTTGATCCGTGAGAAATGTTTTTACCTCTCCGAACAGGCTTCAGCTTTGTAAGAGATGAAGTGGCTTGTACAATCCTTGAGAGAACCATCATCTGAGACAATTGCCCCAAGTTATTTGAAGCTTGTTACAGTACCTAGTGTCTGCCCTTTTGCTTTAGGCCTGTCCAAAACGGCGCTTAAGAGCATATTTTGCTTGCTCTTTCAGATTAGAGCTTTATTGTTTGCCATAATGGCAACAGACTTTATTAAACAGTATCTCCGCGGGTTCGCCACCGGTATTACAGACATCATTAGACTTTGTATTGGTCTGTGTTTTCGAATTCGAGAATTATTTTGATTCTAAACATGTTTTTACTTATTTGTTTCACTACCTAACTTGCACAGCAACAAGTTGGCCAGTCTGATTCGAAAACCGTCACCCCTTCAATGCCTCAAAAGCACACGCCTTTAAAGAAAGCCAGCATACATTTATTGAAATTACCCTTATTAGTTGGCGAACTCGAACGCTTTATGTAATTATCCTGAATTTTGAGTAGTCATTTTTTCTATCAGGTAATGTGACGCAATAGATGTCAGTGCAGATCTTGACCGGACTGCGTCCTACTATTTGAATATGTCTGAAAATGCAATTACAGTAATGGTCACATAAAGCCTCTGAGTTCATTGAAATTAACATCAATCAGCTTGTCCAAGTGCAGTTAGAATTGTCTGGCAATTTTCTGACGTTATCTGTAGGTTTTATTATTCATTCAAGGTTTTCAACAGACAGTTTACGTCAGTTATTATCAAATCGATATTGTCATTTTGTAATGCTCAGGATCAGCGGAGATTCCTGCTGCGGGCTTTGCAAACTATTAACTTAAACTGTATATAAAAATATCAGAACCTAAAAGTTCTTCTTCGCACTAAATTGTTACGTGTCATAGCCACAACTGTCGACATACTGAGAAAAAAGCCCCTAAAATATATATTAAATACGCCGTTAGAATATATTTCAGTTTAAATCTTTCATGCAATAACTTAATCAAATTTGGAAAAAATGGGTCAGAAAATATATTAACCAGGAACAAATCCTGCGCCTGTTGGGACTTCTCGTGTTTCTACTACACGTTATGTACTTGAGTAGCGCTCTCAATATCACACAAATTTAGACATAGATGCATTTTGTTATGCATTAGAATCAGACTTCATCCTAAGAGTATTTTACGAAGACGTGTAGAGCAAACTTGATTGTGATTGTGTAAGCCAGCTATTCAATGACACTACATGTAATTTTAACGTTACTGTTTTACCCTGCTTTAAAGGGCAGGGTATAATAGCGGAATTCATCAACGTAACGTTACAGCCTCAAGCTGCCCGCTTTGACTGATTTTCAAGACGTGGTTTAGCTTTCTTTCAGTTGTAACTATATTATTTCCAGCTTCGGGTGCTTATGTATTTGCTATAAAAGTAATGTCGAGAAATATAAAAACAAATCTTAGAGGCTTTTGGGATGTTTATATGCCTGTTATTTTTCCTCGTACAGGCGCCTGGGAAACGCGCAATTCCATTTTCAAATGGCAAATGAAAATCTAAGCTCCTACGAATGTTTAAGGATAATTAGCAATGCGTGTCGACCCGTATATACAAAGCCCCAATTTAGCAAAATATTTGCCTTGGTGTGAAGGGATTTGTGGAGTTTTTCTGAAAGTGGTCAAACTGACATTGCTTTACAGTCACATGATAATATACTGGTGATCTACTTTCAGAGAGTTAATTTTTTTAATTTCCAGATAGAAAAGAAATAGTGTCTTTACCAGATGTAATAAATTTATTTAGTTAGCAAATATTGTAATTTCTTTTTACTTGGTAAACCGACATTCCTAATTGAATGACACTATGACGATAAAATGTCCACATTTTGTAAGCGGTCAAAAAAAACAAGTTTTCAGACTCTTTTATTTGCATAGGACTTTAAAAAAACGTGTTTCTATGACATGAGCCTTTAGAATGTATGCGAAATGTGACAATACATGTCTTAAAGCTTTTAATGGAGATGGATAATGAATCGCACAATTCTGATGCTGAGATCATCTGCGAATATGCGCAGTATGGTCGGAGGACGTGCAGTAAAAATGGCAATAACCAGAATCCATTTGTTTCAAAAGCGAATTTTACATACCCTGACCATGCAGCAAAGGTTGTCTAACTATGCGCAGCTAGCAAATGCTTTCTATGCGTCAATCCAGATTTTCTCACAACGAGGTTCATATGTTTTGCTGTTTGACGCAGTTCAATTACGTAATTGTTCTGACTGTCATTATCTCCTCCAGCTATTGTAATAAAATGAGCTACGTCACACAAAAAATGTTGCACGGCGTATGTGCGAATAGCCAAACACAAATCAGTCTGCGAATCCGTACAGCCTAGCTAGAGCCTTTGATTGTTGCCAGTAATTTTTTTGAGACCCATACATGATGTTTGAAAACAGCAATTGCTATCTGAGCAGCCTGCGCATCAGCGCAGACTGATCAGAGCATTTGCCGTTTGTGTAATTAGCCATTAGCATCCTTGTCTCGTGCAGCGGGTTAAATATTGAACAGCTTGAAAGCTGACGCTTTATAAATAATTTATCCAAACTGCATAAAGATGATACATTTGGTGCAATCAGCTGAACAGATCCAGACCATAAACAACCAAAACAATATTAATGAGCTGCGACATGACAAAACACCCAAAGTGGCATGTGTGCCCAGCAAAGGCTCTGATCAGCCTGAGCATCCACCCAGTCTGACCAATGTCTTCGTTGTGCGCTTTAAGGGCAGCTAAGGACCTAAGGTGGCTCCATGCGGACAGCGAAGACTCTGATCAAACTGGGTGGATGCCAAGGCTGATCTGAGTCTTCACTGGGCGCGCATGCCACTTTGTTTGTTTTTGTCGTGTCGCGGCTTATTTGGTGCAATCAGCTGAACAGATCCATACCATAAACAACAAGCACAATATTATTTGTGCCTTGTTGTGGTTCTGGTCGATGCAAGCTTAAGTAAAATTTATAACAGTTCCTCGATCTGTAAAGTACGGAGGAACTTTTACAGCCACCACACGGTACTAACTAACCACCATCTACATTGAAGTTCAATAAACTTCACAAAATTACCCTTGGAAAAAAAGGACCAAGTACAAGCGCGAAAAATCGAAGCTTCACTTTCATTTAGACTATTCGTATGACAGCTTTTTCGTTTGCGAGGCTGCATTCGCCCTGCCCCCTTCCCCTCTCTAGTGCCAGCTTAAGCTGTACTCAATTTTCAAAGTTTCAAGAATTCCAAACATGCCAAATGAACAAAATTAAAAATCGCACTTTGAAAAAATACAGACCATCGTCACAAAAGAACATAAGAAATTGCCACTGATGTATTGAGGTTGCAATGATAATGATTTCTTTGCGTTCATCACGGTAATTTATACTGTTGCGAAATACGTTTTTTTTTTTTTTTTTGCAAAACTGCCACAGCGACAGGAAGCATACTCTCAGAACAGAATGCATTTTAGCGGAGATCAAAGTAATATGTTCTGCAGTTTGCCAGTAGGAGGGTTTATATAGTATTTGATCTTTTCTGCAATAGGCGTATTATGATATAACAATCGCTCTACCTCTCTAAAGGAAATGTTTTAAGAAGCTAAAACGATTACATTTTATGGGCAGTTATCTTCTGTAGCACAACAGATATGATATACCATCCTCGATTGCAGGAAAAAAACATCGTTCTTGTGTCCTGCTTTTTTGCACAAATACATTAGTATTTCTTTCCTGTGCAGCTGCATCTCCCCACCCCCAATCCCCTCCCCTACCCCCACCCCACGAACCCCCTTGCCAAAAAAAGACAGTTTCATCATAGAGTCTTTACTCACAGTCTTTACTTACATTAGCTTTTTGTACCTGTAGCAATACCATGTGTAGACTGATTTCAGTCAAAGGTGTTAGAAATTCTCTTAGCCATATTAATCATAAAAAAAGTATTTTTCTCTGAACTCTTTATCAAACACCGGACTCAACATCAACATGTTGGAAGGCAGGTGTAAAGTTATCAGGGAGGCATATTAGATTAAAAATTGTATGCGTCTAAGATCTTAGTCTTACAAAAGTCTATACCAATTGCTTCGATCTGTCTGTTGCCCTGTTCATAATTTTGTTTAACTATATATAGCTTACAGATTTCTCGAAGAAGGATATGACTTGTTTACTGTAAACATTAGATTTGTCGAGCTACAGAAAACTCTCATCTTCTGTAGCACAAATGTGTTTGAATAACATTTAAAAGGCTCTGCTCTGATACCGTGGAATATAAAATATTCGAAAATATGCTTTTAGAACCCACTGTCCTTTGTTATTTGTATTTGTTGTATTGTCGCTCCACAATAAAGCCTGCAACATATTTATTTTCACGCTATCGATAATTGGATAGGATGCATTATGTGAAATCAATATCACTTACCGCGAAAATTCCAGACGCAAGAGCAGATAGGTCTAGCAAACAGTACAGGCCCAGATCAGACTGCTCCCTTAGGAGCAGTCTGGTCAGAGTCTGTTCTGTTTGCCATTTTATTTTCATCTTTTTGGAACGTTACTGCATTGTAAAAGCAAACTCCTCAATTTTTAGAACAAATACGATAATTATTATTCCATATGTGTCCAATTTTATAATGTTTACGGTATTCAGCTGCGGCTTGGCATATCCTGTCTCCTGGCACATGCAAACCTCGCGTGTCCACACAAATCCACTCACATTGCAGGTTTTATGCCTATTTCTCTGGACAATAATTTGTCTCTGTTATTATCAGAATTATCGCATTGCGCAGAATGGTATACTGTATCAGTGCAGAATTCTCATATACTCGTTTGTCTATAGATTGGTTTTGATAAGACGTGACTCTTTTAGTAAAGCATTGCTCGCGGCTCTGCGACAGAAATATAGGCTATATAATAAATCTGTATTGACCGGCTCAAGCTGATAAGAAACAATTGCCATTAGTAACAGTAATAAAACAATGGCCTGTAAGTTAGCTGCCGCCTTTAATCGGGCGACTGAGACTTTTAAAGCAGCAGGTTGAGGTGAATGAATATACTTTCAGGGGAGGCAGCTCTGCCAGTATCATTTTGCGTTCCTTTGCAGTTGGAGTCAACCTTTAAAACTTCTGAGTGTGTTTTTTTTTAACTTTGTTGTTATTTGTATTTGTTGTATTGTCGCCCGACCACCCCAGATGTTACTCGGGGTAAGTGATATTGATTTCACATAATGCATCCTATCCAATTATCGATAGCGGGGAAATAAATATGTTGCAGACTTTATTGTGCGCCCTCTTTCGAAACATGGATCTAATCCGAGATATAACTTGAGATAATGCAATTTGTGGATTCATCTCAGATGACAACACTTTTTTCTCTTCTGAGAGGAACCCATTTTAAAACAAGGGAGCAAACAGGACGTCACTTATACTGATCCACTTTGTAAAATTGGTGGGAAAACATGGAGGTACAGCTTCCAAGCCGACACTCCTATCTTGAAACTTCTGTCTATAATTTTAACCCTTTTTTGACCAGTGGACTTGTCCATTCTTATCATTCAGATAATCCCATTACTAGTTTTAGGGGTTTCTGGTGAATATTTTCACTTTTATTGTACTTTGCATAGAAATTCCTGTAAGCAAACAATGTAGACCCTGATCAGGCGTCTGAACTGGGTCTGCACTGTTTGAATAATGTCCCCAAAACGGGTATCCGGTCTAAAAAGGGTTAAATCAGTACATTTAGGTGTCAAAGTTCAAGCAAATGGCTCATGTATGTACTTGTATGTGCATATTGTAATCAATACATACTAGTCTTTGAATGTGCTAAGTGGCATATAAATTGCTAACGGTAATCTGTTTTGGAGAGGGGGTGGTAATCGCGCTGTACACCCTAGAATGTTGTTACAGGTTCCTCTGAGTCTCTGGATGATGTTTGCGCCCTCTTTCGAAACAGGGATCCAATCCGAGATAAAAACCTGAGATAATGCAATTTGTGGTTTGATCTCAGATGATAATACTGATCAAAACTGATCGAGGCAACGAATTTCTGTGAATAATGTTTCAACAAGAAGAATACTAAATAATGCGTATGTCCAGTATTGCATGCACTGATAGAAAATATAAAGGATTTTTGTAATAAAAATCTAAATTTGATGAAGCAAATAATAGCATTTTTCTAGTTAAGCATTGATCACGCTCAGACATTCTAGCATTATGTTGCCTGTCTGAGTACACAGTTTGCATTTGACATTTTCGAACTTGAGCAGGGTAGGTTTTGCCTATCTGTTGCCCCTTTCGGCTGGTTCGAAAAGTCATCTGAAGAAATTCTGCTACAAACTGCGGTATCGCATGCGAGGAATCGGCAGGCGTGTGATAGATATACGCTAAAGGACTAGTCATTACTGCGCTTTAAAACGTCATCATATTGTACTGCCCTACCCTGGCAAACAATACTTTAGGTGGGGGACTTTTTTCATCGAACGAAAGTCCGTCTTTTCACCTTTTCATTGTCCATTTTATAGTTTGATATGTTTTTTTTGTTTTGTTTTGTTTTGTTTTCATTTATTCTATTTTATGAAAAATTTATGCCACATTTTGATAAATTTGAATTGACTGTATAATGACACGACACATAGGTGATGTAAATAGAAGGAAAGGAATTATTTCTCTGAGAGTTAGGCCGTTTTCTAAGGCAATTGCTATGGGTGCCTTTATTTAAGCAGCCCCTTCACTAGATGATATGAATACTTACGAAACCCGGCACAATGTTGACAAACATGTACTATATACCGAACAAATGTACATGAAGAAGCGTCAGGTGAAAAACCAATATTTCACAGTGCCTTAACCTTTTAGAATCAGCCATTTTCCTTGACATGCAAGTTCATTTTCTTTGACTTGCAAAGCCATTTATCTTGAATTGCGATTGCTAAATAGGGCATACGTTGTGTAACCAGCTACATCTAAAGTCTTCAATGAAAGGTTTTAAAACGTTGTATCTACATTACAGACATACTAAACATGTGAATGAAAATGTTCCATTAGGAAAAATCAGTTGTGACAAAATAATATATCTCCAAACAGATCCATTCTGCGAAGTGAAAAAAAATAGGCAATTACCAGGAACTGATACAATCAAAACCCACATTCTGCCCTAAAAACTAAAAGGGAAAGAACAATATACATGAGCCGCGACACGAGAAAAACTACAATGCGGTTGTGCGCCCAGCGCAGACTCAGATCAGCCTGGGCATCCGTCTGGTCTGCTCAGAGTCTTCGCTGTCCGCACGCAGGTAGCTTAGACCCTCAGCTTCCCTTTGAGCACATAACAAAGATTCTGATCAAACTGGGCGAATACCCAGGCTGATCTGAGTCTGCGCTGGGCGTACAACCACATTGTTGGTTTTGTCGTGTCGCGGCTCAGTCATACAGTGACAACAGTTCACATAAAGCAGTTGAGCAGCACTTTCCCAGACAGGTGGTCATTCAACTACCCGAAATGAAAACAACAGTAACATCTCGGTCATAAATAAATTTTTGACAAATATTCGTTTTCGTTAAAATAATGAGGCTTTGAACTGGTCATTCAAAGCTGACTGTGACAGTCTTTCTTATGTCATTATAGTCCCGCTTTGAAAAAGATATGGCTATGCTGGATTTTGTCTGTCCATAATTCCGTAACTCCGTAGTAGTGTAACACTTTTTGTGTCACGTTTTTCTCAGGAACTACTGAAATCACAATCATTAAACTTGGAACACATATGAAAAATTTGCTGGTGTAAAGTGGGATTGTAGACCGGACTCATTGCTTTTATTATTTCCTTTATTTTTTCTATTTTTTCTGTCTTTTCAAGGTAAATTTGTGTCAGAAGCTGTACAAGCTAGAATCTTTAAATTTGGAAATGAGTTGTTATATCGTTGAATTGAGACTCGGGCTCATTGCTTTTAGTCTTTAAATCCATTTTTCTTTTTTGTCTATTATACATGTTACAACTGAACATCTGTGTCAAAAGTTTTCTCAGGGACTATTAAAGCTGGAATTTTTAAACTTGGTTTACATATGGATAATGAGTTGTTGTAGCAATAGAAAATAACACTCATTGTTTTTATTCCTCTCTTTTTTGTCTATTTTTCTGTCTTTTCAAGGTAAATTTGTGTCGCTTTCTTTTTTTAAGGAATTTTGCAAGCTAGACTCTTGAAACTTAGTAAACATATAGAGAATGAGTGATTGCATCATGGAAATAAGACTCGGGCTTATTGCTTGATTCTACCATTTTCATCCAATTTTCTTTTCCTGTCTTGTCCATATTGAAAATTTGTGTCGGAGGTTTCTTAGGAACTATTGCAGCTAGAAGCTGGAACTTGGTATACATATGGACAATGAGTTGTTGCTTTGTCATTGAGACTCGGGTGCATTACTCTTATTCTGTCTTTTTTATCCATTATTCTTTCTTTCCCAATATTAAATGTTTACAATGAACATTTGTGGCAGTTTTTTCATGAACTATTGAAGCTGGAATTTTGAAAAGTGGTTTATATATCATATATAATGGATCATGAGTTGTTGCAGCGTGGGATAGAAATAACACTCATTTCTTTTATTCCTCCTTTTATTTGTCCATTTTTGCTCTTTTCGAGGTAAATTTGTGTCACAGTTTTCTTGAAGTATGCCGGCTAGACTCTTGAATCTTTGTACACGTTTGGAGAACAAGTGATTGTATCAAGGTATTGATGCACGGGCTCATTTCTCTTATTCTTCCATATTTAGCAATTTGTCTGTCTTTTCAAGGTAAGTTTGTGTCACAGTTTTCTCAGGAACTGTGCAAACTAGACTCTTGAAACTTTGTACACATATGGAAATGAGTGATTGTATCACGGGATTTCGACTTGGCTCATTGCTCAATTTTGCCATTTACATTTGTTTTTCTTTCTTTCCTTCTTTTGTGTTTATTGAAAATTTGTATCAGAGTCTTCTCAATAACTATTGAAGCTAGAATCTTTAAACTTAATAGAGACATGTAAAATGAGATTTATTGTTGGATTAAGAACCAGACTCTTTGCTATTATTCTTCCCTTTATTTGTTCCATCTCTGTCGTTTTAAAAGTGTGTCACAGTTTGTTGTCTGAGGAACTGTGTACGCTAGAATCTTGAAAGTTGGTACACATATGGAAAATGAGTGATGGTATCGTGGTATAGACACGGTGACTCCGGCTCATTGCTCTTATTCATTCATTTTGATCCATTTTTCTGCCTTTCCCTATTTTCCATTAAACATTGAAAATATGTGTCAGAAATTTAGGAAACTTCTGAAGCTAAACTCTTCAAACTTAGAATACCTTTGGACAAAGATTTGTTGCATTTTGCGATTGTGAACCCGGCTTATTGCTCCTATTTCTCCCTTGATTTGTCCATTTTCTGTCTTTTCTGGGTAAATTTGTGTCAAAGTTTTCTCAAGAACGGTGCAAGGTAGTATCTTCGAACTTAGTTTTCATATGGAAAATGAGTTGTTTTTATCATGCAGTTGAAATTTGGGCTCATTGCTCTTATTCTTTCTTTGTTTATCCATTTTTCTCTCTTTTGATATTTCATAAATTTAAATTTTAAGTTAGAGTTTTCCCAGAAACTACTCAAACCAGGACCTTCATATTTGTTATACATAAGAACAACTGTTTGCATTGAGGAAATGAGAATCCGGCTCATTGCATATATTCTTCTTTTTATCTATCCATTTTTTCTATCTTTTCTTGTAAATTGATGTCAGTTTTCTCCGGAACTATTTAAGCAGGACACTTCATTTTTGGTATGCAGATAAACAATGAGTTCTTGTATTTTGGGATTGACAAGCAGGATTTATAGCTCTTATTCATCTTTTATTCATCCAGTGTTCTTCATTTCAGATTATGAATGTTGAAATTTTATGTTACAGTTTTCTCTGCAACTTTTCAAGTTACCCTATTCAAACTTGGTAAACATATAAGTCATGAATTGATGTAGTGTATATGATTGAGAGTGAGAACCCTGGTTCATAGTCTTCCTTTTACTCATTTTCTCGTAAACTGTCTGTTGGCTTGGCTAGTTGGATTCAATATTAATTGCTCTTTTTACAATGTAAGTACAGTGTGTTACTAAAGCGGTGCGGCGGGGATATAGTCAGGTAAGACATTATCAGGTTTTTGTGCATCCTTTGTGTTGCTTCTACAGTGGTACACAATCTGGGTTTGGCTTTCTAGTCAATGATAGAGAACGATACTTCGAGCCGTAGAACTTTGTTCTCTTGCACTTTGAAAATGTAAATTTTTGTTTGCGTTCTCGTCTACTTGCAAACGAGTGTACATGTCTTGGATTCTAATATACTGGCAAGATCATGATTGACCAGACACTGCAGTCGAGGGAGGCTAATGCCTTATTAGAAACACACAATGAGATCTCATTCAAAATGCAATATGATTCAAATGAGGTCCAGCACTTAACTTTTATGTTGCGTACAAAAAATTCTCCATTCTATATATGGCTGTCCTTTGAACGTGTTTACCAATTAAAGATACATCTACTCGTCTTGTTTATTTCCCGCCAAACCAATAGAAACTACATCACTCGCTCTCAATCGATTTCCCACAAATCTCTGTTAAGCACGAACGATAGTCATTGACAGTTGTCAACATCAAACAAACCAATAGTAGTAGGTTTTGCAAAAGACAAATAGTTGGACATGTTAAAAAATATGCTGTAAAGGCATACAAACGAAGAAAAGAAGTATTTTGTATTAATTACATGCTTACTGAGAAAAGGATAGGAAAATTTCACGTTTTGATTACTAACTTACCATTTTTATAAGGACTTTCTTGCCATTAAAGAATCTATGTCTGGTGGATTTGCGTGTCATCTAAAGAAATATTAGATGTAAATGAAATGCTTCAATTTAAGTAAGGACATTCTTACTACAAAAATAAAGTTCATCGCTTATCAGAGAAAGAAATTTTAAGATTTAAGAACAGAATAACCTGGATAAAACAAGCTTGTTAATGGCATGCTTACTGGCAAAAAAAAATTGAATTTGATGGAAAACTTACTTTGTGATGGAATTGTATGTGTTACGACGTACTTACAAGGGAAACAATTTTATTGTCGGATGAGAAAACTAAATTTAAACTTTCAAAAGGAGATTTATGAGTGCACATTCCTGGATTATTAGTCTTTGATATTGATGATGGACTCATGCTTGACGGCGATATCAAAATCATTGTCAAAATTCATGTTTAAACTCATATGGTTTATCAGCTGAAGAAAACATAAGGGACTGTAATTCTATCGACTAAAAAATCCTCGTTGTTTTGCTTGTTTCTGCTAATAACATTAAGGATTCCTCTTAAATGTATGGAAAATCGATGTAAGTCAATGAAGAAAATGAAAATACTTAAAACGAAATATGAAGCATCTTACTACGTCTCTCAGCGATGGTCTTGACAATATGGAACGTGTTTTTAGCGATGCTTCGTTTTAGCATTCTGGGAATAACATAATGTAAATGAAATGGAAATCAGTCTGAGCAATCTAGTAGATACTATTGTTGATTAACATAAATGTTTGTGGTTTCAATAAATATTGATAATGACATGCTACCTTTGCAATGGTCTATTATAACTTGTCTATGACTAAAATGAACAAATGAAAATAATGGCAACTTTGGTGTTTTACTGGTTCATATCAGTAAATGTATGACTATAGCTAGAGCTACTGGAAGCTATATCATCTGATGATATATGTTGCTGAAAAAGGCTAAGACAAGACAAATCGTCATGGGTGCCATTTATGACAAAGTGCTGGATACCGGTAAGGTTTTATTATTCTGTGTGGAACAGAAAATTCGAGATTATATGGAGTTGTGACCGTAATGAGACTTTCTCATTACGGTCAAAACTCCATATATATCTCGAATCACCGGTTGATATTATATGGGTTTGTGACCATGTGGGAAATAATCATTTTACCGGTCACAGCTCCATACAATCTCGAATAACCGGTTCCATTGTAAAGGTAACGGGTACGCAGTGGTATGTAAGGCTTTACCACGAATGATGGTTTGGTCTTGGCTGAAAGGAATTTTTTGATGGCGCTAGTAAATCTTCCAATTGGCATGTGACTTGCAGTATCAACTGTATATTGTAAAAGAGTAGGTAGTTTATCAAGTTATATAGATTATAATTATAAAGGTGTAATGCTACATCAGACACTCATTTACACAGGCTGCTCTTGATAGGGACTTGTTCCAGCTGAGGCATTTTGTAAGGCTAATCTGGAGCACATACAGTTTTAAGACTCACTGAAAATGGCATGAGAGCCCAAGAGCTGCAGGAACATCAAATGTCAAAACTGGCACAAACGTAAGACTTACCACAAAAGTAACAAAGAAATTGCACGAATTGTTCCAGCTGAGGCCTTTTGCGAGGCAAATTTGAAGCACATACAGTTTTAAGACTCACTGAAAATGTCTTGAGTGCCCAACAGCTGCAGGAACACCAAATGTCAAAACTGGCACAAACGTTTCAGGTTCAAGCAAATATATGTCAGTCAACAAAAAAAATGGAAGCATCTCACGAAAAAAATGCGTGTCTTGGTATCTCTGTAACCGTTGAGCCTTCCACGATATTACAAAGCAAATCTGAAGCAGATCATATATACTTAGGAGTCGTGTACAGATTCTGTCTGCTAGGGTTACTGCTCTTGACCTTGAGAAATTGGGATAGTGCAAAATGCTTGTACAACTAGCGAATTTGCATAACATTTCTTAAACCAATAAGCAGAGTTCCCCTAGTCTTCCAAAATATTAAGTTCACCATTTGAAGTATTCCAGCAGAGGTTATGACCAGGACCTTCCTGCCAGAATTATAGCCCTTGATCGGTCAAATGAGATAAAGCTTCCTACGATTTGTATTAAAACTTTCAATATTTTGCTATCAATTTTATGAAGCAGAAAATCACTACGGACTTCCGGGAATATGATTTATTGACTAGGGCTTGGTAACCCTGGTATTTTTTTTCAAGAATAACATTTAAATTGAAAATGCCACCTGTCTTTCCGATTGTGACATTTTCTTGTCTGCGCAATAACAGTTAACTCTTTCGGGATTTTTTAATGCCAGGGATATAGCAGTGGGAGCTTTGGCGGCTTTTAATCTTTTTCGATATCAGTAAGTGGGTACACTTTCAGGGGAAACAGCTCTGCCATTTTTTTTATTTTTGCCTCCCTTAGCCATTAGGGTCAACCCTCAATGGAAAGAATTTTCTCCTAGAGGAGCAAATTGTATTCTTTAAGAGTAGACCCGTTTTTGGAAGGGTTTTTTTTGCCAAGGGAAGCAAACTTGAATGAATAAAAGTCGTTCCTCTCTTTAGAGATAGCGAAAACCAATGGCGGAGTATCCATCGAATTGCCGCCAGGGCCGTGAACTCTATGGAACCGAATGTGTTTTTGAATTTAAAGCCCCTGCTGGTCATATGTCTTTCTTGCATAGCTTCACAGATATGTGGATGATTGATAAGCTTTAATATTGTACACTGGAAACAAAATATGTGCATAGTAAGATCGAAATACAAAAAAAGATGTAAACCTATTTTTTCTGGAATATGTTGAACGGATATGATTTACATATCGAGTATCATTAAATTAAGATTGCAAGCCACAGTTCTTAGCGATTAAGAAGGAGTTATACCCCAAATATGACTGTGGTCAAGTTCATTTCATTTCTCAGAATTCAAGTATGGGATATACAAAATATCAGGGCTGTAGTTTTCAGTAATCTTTTTGCATGCGTTGTTGTAAGCCGTGTTGTTAATACAGTCATGGGAAAAAATCGTATAAATGTTATCCTTCTGTATTAAAATTTAACAGCAATAAAAATGCATGTCTGAGTCTTGCATTATTTACTGAAACAGCCTACTTCAAATCATCAACCATATTAATAATTTCACGTTTACGATGGTCGATCGATATATTTCCTAGCACTGCAACATAATTATTCATAGTGTCAAATGCTTAAATGTGTCACCATTCAAGTTAATTGATCGTTTACCTTAGCTATCAAGATGAATCTGAATAAAGCAGCTTTTGTTACATTTTGAAAAGTTTACCATTATAACGCTACTTATCGGACATGAATGGGCTCAGGGGAATCTATACTATCCGGGAACACTAAGTTTAACCAACGTTGAATCAACTTTGATTCAGCGTCAAACGTTTGATCAATGTTGATTCAATGTCGGTTCAACCTTGTTTGCCTGCAAGGTATTCAGCCATTTTCAATTATCCCACCCTTCTCAATAGCTGTCAACTCTAAAAGGAGTATGCGATCTAAGAAGGGTCCGTCGACAAGAGAATCATACGGGAAGTCACAAAAAGAAACACATTTTGGAAGTTGGGCTTCATCTTCATAAGAAGCAAATCAGCAAGTGTCAAATTCTGTTTCCGTTCGAAACAAAATATGAATTGCGATTTTACGGTCCTTTCAACATCTGATTAGGGCTTAATAATTACTCATTCACAATTTCCTTGTTATGGAACTGCGGGGAACATACCTAATAGGCGTGTTGAACAGCGGAGTATACGAGTATATTTCATGGGCGTTGTAAAATAATAGTGGATGCATTTACCATTCTCTGTCTCGCGCATGGGCGTAGTAAAATAAAGGTGGATCTCTGCCTCACGTGAATTGTATGCCCATCTCAGGATATCTGATGCACCAATGAATAAAAGAAAAATGATCGTCACTGCATATTTCTTTAGATGCTTAATCGGAAAATCATAAATCTCAAATGGGTAATTTGAATCTTTGATAGATTTACCAAGAGTTCTTGCATATGCTTTTTCACTTTCCTTTTTGTTATGATTTATATTTCTGTCTTCGCTGATTAACTATCATAGCGAAATATTATATACAGGTGCAAATAACCTGTGGCGAACACCTCCATCTTTTTGCTACTATACGTTGCAACTGCATGATTGAAAAACCAAACTACAACTGGAAATAGCATACCGTAGGGATTCGTGATATCTGAGCAAGCAGTGCAGACCCTGATCAGACTGCTCCTACAAGGAGCAGTCTGATCACGGTCTACACTGTTTGCCATTCCATCTGTATCATTCGGACTTATCACTGCAATGTAAAATGAAACAGTTCCATGTTAAGGACAGTAACGCTGCTATTTTTGGTGTCTAAATTTTTAAATCTTTTACGGTCATTGAAAAATAAACTCAACTGGAAATAGCATACACTACTACAGGAACATATTGGAATAAACTGTGAATGAAGAAAATATTAAAGACTGGAAACTAGGTTCCAAATCCACAAATACTCCATAGACTGAGTCTCTATTTCTTTTGTATAAAGATGAATGGGAACTCTTCAAAAAGGGGCCCCTTTGGAAAGGCAGCAAACATGAAATTGGCAGGATTGCTCCCCTTAAATATGTATCTGTACACTCTAATACTACTGCATCTCAAATATTCGGGAAGCGATTTTAATGTGCAAGAACTTGCTCAAAATTTTGATCATACCGTGGAAAGTAACACTAAGTTTCCTCCAGACACTTGTTCTTCTTTTCATAGCAGAATCCATACCAATAGCCGTACTCAGTGCTAGTGATACAATGTACGTAGTGTAATCATTCGCTCTTCCCATCTAAACCTCACCCATGTAAAATGAACATTTGATGTGGTTTAGGAGTAAAGGAAAGGGAATATCGCATATGTGCCCTTTGCAACTCAAAAATTAACGATGCCAGAAGCTAGCTGCCAGCTGGGCATGTTTTTAGAATCTGTGATTTTCTGGAAACTTTCCGACTGATAATTGATAATTGAAGCAGAAATCAACCATTATTGTCTCAGCAAGGATTGCTAATGAATCGCTTGAGGTATCTTTGATTTTTAAGCCTGAAATAGCTGCCTCTTGAGAATATAGTTAAGGCGATTGTCGCTTGAGAGCATCGCATTTACTCGCCTACGCCGATTGACTTCTGCTGTTTACATCGCACATCTATCAATTCCATTCTATTCCATTGCACATACGGGCGTCCATATGGGGCTACTAAACGACTTACAGTAAAATGTTACTGGTCACCAAAAGTGTGTTTTGGAATAGTTTGAAGTCTAAGATTTGTGATGACATCTACATTAAATACATTTGGCTGTAGATGTAGAATGTAAAGAAGAACGAAACTTGCAGTATAAAAGGCAAAAATCATCGTTGCTCCAAAACGGCTGGGAGACTAATTGTATCATATGTTTGTATGGTGTCGTTGATCCGTGTTTTAAATGTAAATGTGTGCAAAAAACGAGACTATAGCTGTTGCGTTCATTTTTATTATATCTTTTTCTTTGCAGATATAATGTATATATTATACTCCATCATTGGAGATAAAAAAAAATCCCTATGTTTGCCAATGTAGCGTTGTACTTGCAATTTTCATCCAAGTAACATCAGTGACTTTGCAAGGCTCAACCAACTAGGAGTACAAAATTTTACACATGCAATATACTCCTACTGACTTTTTCCTGTTTGTGGCCTTCCATCCATAACAATGCAACAAGTCTCTGGAAAATCTATGTAAAAAAATCGGTATAAACGATAAGCTGGTTGAGTTTTCTTCTAAATAATTTAGTAAGCTCGTTTACCGTCTCACGAATACCACATTGCCCTAAATATTCAAACTGCATTTGCAGAGGAAACAGTGCAGGCCCTGATCAGATTGCTCCTGGGGAGCAGTCAGATCAGGGGCTGCACTGTTTTCTAGCAATTTCAAATAACAATTTAGGGGTCGACAACTTGAGGTTACCGAATTCGAAATTGACAAACCGTTACCACTTAGAGAGCCAAAACGAAAATAGTTGAATTTGCAAACAGCGTTGATCATGATAAGGCGGCTCATAAGGAGACGTCTCATCTGGACCTACACTATGTGTCCCCTATTCTTTGATTTTTTTTTACAAGATATAATTTGGACAAACAGACACACAATTTTCTTCTCTTTTTTTTAAATCTGCTAACGTCACTTTTGTCGTCTGATGTTTGGCGCTTTAAAGATTAAGGTGCCCTCATATTTACGATAAATACAGGAAGCATGAGTTCAAAGACACGGAAAGACCGAACATGTAATGATTATTTGATGAGATCTGTATCAGCAGGATGTTTTAATGGGGCTTTTATGTCTCGATTTAAAGTTTTGACGTGATAGTAGGATTTATTGTCAAATGAGCAACTGATGAACTTCATATCACCTAAGTATGACAGAACATTTGCAGATCATCTCGTTCTCTGGTGATTGGATTTCTTGCCTATTTTTGCAAATAAAGGTCACATGTTTCACCTGAGTAAAGCACTACGAATTTAAAGGGTTTTTTTTTCTGGACACCAAAAGGAAAAGAGAGAGAGAGCAGTTAAAGTATAACCATGTAACATACATATTTCTACATAATTTAAGCTACTAAAAGAGAAATTTCGATTTAAATTTCCTGGACGATTTCATTTTGAAGAAAGCAAACGACACTTCAAAATTGTTACGGAACTGCAGATTAGAATAAATACACAACATCTGCTATTTTCTTAGAAGAAATTTTGCAAAAACAATTGCTTAGGTTTGCCTAAATCATTACAAACGGGATTACATGTAGTCTACTTTTAATAAACTCAATATTGTTATATATTTGGTTTAAATTTCAAAACAATTTACAAATAGATAGATACTTTATTATGCATTATGCCATAAAGGCCCATGAGCACATATACATACAACATACAGAAACTTTAGTACAGGATAGATGGCGACATTGCAAATTGTGAAATGAACTCTATAAAGCTATGTGTGTAAGTCGAGCATTTTTGCACAAATACCTGCTTTCTAGCTCTAATCGTGTAACACTCGGAGCCCGGTGACCCAGGCATATGGCGCAGCCATATTTACAAAACAGTGGCACAGCTGAATTAAGAAAAAGCACGCCCATATGGTCGACTATTCATGTCTATTTAGACCGGTTTTGTTTCCTAGTTATTTCTTCAGTATGTATAGAGGCAAAATGTTTCACCTTGATTGTTTTTCTTTCTCGCTGATTTACCAGACATGTCTGCGGAGTTTGCCAGCTAATTTGGGTTAATTAGTTCCTTCATGGTGAATTAAAAATGAGAAGGTTTCCATGCTAACATAGGTGTCTGATTCGAAATTGAAAACCTTGAATACGTCGAGAAACTGTATTGTGTATGTAATACTCACCATGTGAAAATTGCACGTGTTATATAGTCAACTCTCGATATATCAGAGTCGAAGTTGATCCCAAACTACTGATATCTCAAAGTTAATTTTCTGGTTCCAGAAAATTTACATTTAGATATCAGTAGGTTGAAATAAAAAGGAGTTGAAATATAAATAAAAATAGGAAATATAGACAAACTATATTCTTTGATATAAGATGATACTTTAGGATAAACATTATCTTATTTGTATAAACTGACAATATAAGTACAATACACATGACAAGACATATGCAGAAGAATATACAAAAAGGATCCAGAAGAAAGTCAAACGACTTAATGTAAATCTGTATCCCGTTTGACAATAATGTTATAGCATATAATGAGTGATTTGTTATGTCAGCTACAATAAATAATGTTTAATTGAGCAATACCAATGAAAATGAAACGTGACACAATAAATAAGCATAATAAGCAAGATGATACTTTGAAATATAAGTGTTTGGGATATCGAGAGTGACTGTATGAACCTTGCTTCACTTTCTTAGTATTTATATGTGGACCGGTATCGGCAGTATTGACCCTTTTGGTACACCATAAGTAGCTCAGACATTAGGAGATTCGCTTACTGCAAATGGGCATACTTGTTTTCGTCATTGAACAAAAATATTTTGATCTCTAAGTATTTGATTAACCAAGTAAGACGACCAGAATCGGTGTACATCAGATCATGCATTCCTGCAGTCTGGGTCAGTTTCCTTTGAAGAACAAATAAACTGTACCCAGTTCGAAGATGGAAGGCGCCATTACAAAGTCCTACTTATATAAAACTCGAGTCAAAATGACAGAATATACAGGCTGATTACAAGGTCCTCTATCCTTGGTTAATTGAACGCAATTCGTTCTGGAAAAAGCAATTATTTGCTCTATATTCCTGACGCAAACGCTTTTTGGACGAGGGTTTTCAGATAATGCTCGCAGTGAACCTCGAACTAAATTACTAGTGTCTGTCACATTAAATTGCCCAAAAGTGCAAATGATAGTGACTTGTATCATCATACAGCGGTCTGATTTTAAAACTAGCACCTTATGTTATCATGTTTTCCCAATGGAAGAGTTGTTCGAGTTGTTGTGCCATTTTCTTATTTTCAGGTTTTCGAAAAACCAAAATATCATAATGCTGTTAAGTTTCGAAAACACAATAAATTGTGTGACTGTACTTCATTTATTTTGAAACGGTGCTGCCTTTATAGTGAAACCATAAATCTACCTCTAGTCACGACTGGTAAACGCGCATTCCATTCTCTCCTGGAATTTCAAAACATATAAGCTTCTACAAATACTTGCCGAAAATGCAACATTCGACGCATATCAATGTATTTGCAGATTTGTGCACAATTTTAATGTTGACGTCAAAGAAGCGGTTGAGTTAGCACAAAACCCTTGAAAGTCGCCAAACCGAAATGTCGGTTTGGCGACTTCCAGGAGTTTTGTGGATACTCCACCTGTGTATCTTTTACAAAAATGAAATGTTTATATTAATAAAGGGTTGAATAGCATTTTTATATTTTGGCATCCGTTTGCAAATCTTGAATTTTTAATTTGCAGGCGGGAATAGAGTTTGGCATTTACAAAGTGTCAGTACATAATTTATTTATTCATACTTGTATTATTAAAAGCATCATGATGTTAAAGTTAATATTATTACTATTATTATTGTTATTGTTTAATTATTATTGTTACTATTATAATCATCATTATTATCATTATCATCAGCAGTATTATCATTATTTTGGGTTGTTTCTCTATGTGAAACGCCGCTCGGTACAATGAAACTTGTTCTCTTCTTTCTTAAAACAGTCTTGAAGCTAGGCAATATCCTATCAGCCTAAGTGTACCATGGTTCATTGCAATTCATAAATGGATCGCCTGAAAGTGGAACTCCTTCATATCATTTATAAAACATAAATGACAGATCATAATGGTTTGCATCGATTTTTCTTCCTTTATGGAGTACAAAAAGCATATCTGCTTCTGTCATCAGTACTTTGAGACTTTTGTTTTCATAAAGAATGGTCGATTTAATGGAAAACTAATAATATTTACATGTTGACTTTTGCATTGGGGTGGGAAATATATTGCTGATGAAATACCACATGTGAGGCAGTTAGTATATCATTAGTATCCATAGCACTTGTACCCAGTAAACCAGCAACGTCGTCAGGTCACCTCGCATGGTTGTTCTCAGTTTCAGATTTTCAGATATGTTTTTTTATAATTCGTAAAAAAAAATACATTTTTTTACGTCCAGTGACCCTTTTGTCTGAAAAGGTGGACGGTGAAGTTCGAAACTGGTAAAACTGAAATGCAGCACTAAGCTTATTTTATACATGTGCTTCTGCGACGTTAATGAGAATACATTGCATTCTGTGCTTGCTTCAGATTTACAAATCCTTACCGTCCCAATAATACTAGAGTCACGCCTTTGCCTGTTACTGTTAGTTTTTTCCTTAATACGTGACTGTCGTTAATTTTGAAGAGCTGGTATGATAGAAAACAGTCTGTCCGAATTGTTGTTACCTGATCGCTGGTCGTTATTCTTATAGACAATATCAGTCAGCGGAATGGCAAACTGTAATCTTAGCTATTGATCTGATTTTTTTCAATATTGGTCTGTTGGTTCAATCCTTGCGAAATGATACTCAATATCACACTAAAACAACGTCGTATCGACGTCGATGCAACGTCAATACGTTGCATCGACGTTGATTAACATTGTTTGTTTTTGTTTTGTTTTTATTTTATTAACGTTGGGTGCTTACTAGGATCTTTGCCACAGCAATATTTGAAACACAGCAATGTCACTTAGTCCTAGAGAAGCGAGAAGCGGCCATTTATTGTGAAAACAAAAGTCTCAAATTACAATTGAAAGTTATTGATATGTTATTTGTTTCCCATAAACGAGATATAAAATCGATGTCAACCATTATTATCTGTCGTTTATGATTTATAAACAATATAGAGGAGCTCAACTTTCATGCAATCCATTTTCAGACTGCATCAAAGGATGTTATGTAAGATCAATAGCATTTGGTCTAGGCTTTTGATGTGACTTATCTGTAAAAGAATGCAAATGCTTCATTTGTACAATGAGAAATAAATCGAACGGACTGACACAATAAAATAATGTATATATACAAACTATCCTATAATTTGCAATGTCGAAAAGAACAAGCTTCACGGAGGCGCAATGATTTTTTTTTTTTTTTTTTTTTTTTTTTTTTTCATTTTTAAATTCAAAGTTCCAACTTTTTTTCAGCATCACTGGATAACTGGATATGTCAGTTTCCTTTTATATGCCAGTATGCTATTGATAAAACTGAAGACCTAAATCCAGTACTAAAACATAATGCCTTCAATAAAAATGATTCACTTCAACAGGGTTTTGAAGAATTTCTTAGAATTTCAAATCATTCCACCAAGAAAGAAAAGCATAATGATTATTTCATCGACTGTATAATGGAGATACAGTCTAGAAGATTTGTGTAAATGCTTCTCAGCAGGCTCAATTTGACGTCATAACGTCGCATCAACTTTAGTAGGACGTCATTTCGACGTCATGTGTCATTGGTTCCTTTTAGTAAGTACAGACTGAGTGGTAAAATGGAAAAATAACAGATATTTCGGACCTGGCTGAAGGCAGCCGGTCTATATGTCCTCACGTCCATACAACTTGCAATCTGGTTTCATAAATGAGCCGCGACACGAGAAAACCAACAATGTGGTTGTGGGCCCAGTGCAGACACAGATCAGCCTGGGCATCAGCCCAGTCTGATCAGAGTCTTTGCTGTCTGCATGAAGGTAGCTTGGACCCTTAGCTACCCTGTAAGTGCTTAGCGAAGAGTCTGATCAGCCTGGGTAGATGCCCAGGCTGATCTGAGTCTGCGCTGGGCGCACAACCACATTGTTGGTTTTGTCGTGTCGCGGCTCAAATGATGAGGACGATTCCGTCATAAATCGAGCATGTGAAATATCACAGGTCTGCTAGAAGTCAAGACTTTGAAAATGGCCATCATAGTTTGCTTTTTGTCATTTCTTTCATCAGTTAATAATGGAGCTGCTAGATCAACAGACCAGCTCTTAACCTACTGAGCTACTGGGTCTCGGGTTCGTGACCCGCTGGAGGCGGGAATCTTTTTAATCGTAAATGAGGTTAAACTGCACACAGCTTTTCATTATAACCTTCTCGTCGTCCTGATATGACTGAAATACTGTTAAAAAGGACGTAAAATCGCAATTCATCCATCATCCATCCATCATCAGTTCACTTAATATGATGTTGAGTCGATTTCTGGACATAGCGTGTAGGTCACAGGCACTCGTTTCATGCAATGTGAGCCACTCATACCCTATACACTAGTGTATAGGGTATGAGTGGCTCACATTGCATGAAACCAGTGCCTGTGGTGTAGGTGCATTGAATGATTGAGTCTCGGCTGTGTCAGAGGTTTCAGACTGTCCTTTCTATGATGTTTGAGTTTGTTGAGGTGCATGAGTACAATTTCAGGAGAAGCAGCTCTGTCATTTTTTTTCTTTCTTTTTTTTTTTTTGCATCTCTTTTCAAATCTGGTCTACTCTTAAAGTAAAGAATGTGCCCCTATTGGAGATACATGTAATTCTTTCTTTTAAGAGCAGTGTAGTGTAAGCTTAATAAAAAGAATTTGCTTATATGTGAGCAAGGTCTTTCCTTTAAATGTAGAACCCTTTTAGGGTGGATTACTTTGTCTAGAAAAGTAAACAAGAAGTCACGAAATGTGTTTCTTTGTAAAAATTGCAGAAAAACATGGTGTACCCATACAACTAAAACTAGGCGTGGGCATTTTGCCTATATCGAAAATTTGCTATGAGAAATGAGCTTTGTGGCTGTGGCTTTAATTTTCCTTTGTATGGTCATCTATATTCTTTCTGGGTAACTTTGATCTTTGTATTAAGCATATTCTTTTCTTGTACGCGGGCCGTTTAAAACTGTCTTTACCGTATGAAACATAGCTTTTCATCGCCGACTATCTGTACTTCAAAATCGCTAAAAGTACCTTCTAATCACAAACAAGCCAAATAAAGCGTCCTGTCTTTCATGAACATGAATATATTTTATTACCGTCTAGAAAACTTGGCAACATTTCTGTATTCTGTTCATGAACAAATTGTCACTAGTTTTCAGATCTGCGCCTTGATAAAATTATTGCTTTACCGTAAACAATCTAAACATTGGGACAACTAAAATTACCGTAATTGTCTTTGAAATGGAACAGTTTGGTTTTACAATGCAGCTTTACAATACGCCTTAAATATGCAGATGGAATGGCAAACAATGTAGACCCTGATTTAACTGCTCCTATAGGAAGCAGTCTGATAGCAGTCTGGTCTGGGACTGCACTGTTTGCCCAGACCTGTCTGTCCCGAAATTTTAAATTTTACGGTATATTAGCCTTTGTCAACCATTCCCTTGCATCAGTCTGACATAAAAGAGACTGGTCTCCAGATCTTATGGTAATTTGATGGAATTCAGTCTGGAGGAAAGTTATATTCATCTGCGTCACATGAAAAAGTAGTTATTCCGCCACGCTTGACTGAAAGTTACTTTAATCAGCTTGCAACTGAACAATAAGACATTCTGAGCATTGTCGTAAAATTTGGCCGCAGGTATAAACAAGGCCAGTCGAAAATTTTATGCGCAAAGGATGAAGCCTGAATAGGATTTACAATCTGGTCTGTGCAATTCCTGTTAGTACAAATTAAATCAGGGGCTCTTTATTGTTATAGACCACACTAATGCACGCGACGTTGCTTCTAGGGCCACAGCATTATGATGAAAATGTGCTTTAACCGACTCTATCGCCTACTTATTGCTCGAGCAGACTAAATGTGTACTGTTATAAGGGAGCATTGGGCTGGTTCTGAGAAGTATGGAATCAGAGTTTAAAAATTATGGTTTCGGGTCATCAGGCTAAAAGTTTCCGTGTAGTCGTCTTTTCAATGACATTTTTTTTTTTTTTGGGGGGGGGGGGGGAGTTGGGGGGGGGGGGGGGCTTAAATATTTTGTTCTAAATTGTCAGCAACAATGACTTCTGTGTTATTCGGTGTATTTGACTGGGCATTTGTGTTTCACGATTATTAGCGTGAAGCATTTTTTTTTTTTTTTTTCAAAAAAAAAAAAGCAGTTCTTATGGTCACTGATGCGGCTTCAGTACCTTGAACTAGCTAATATGGCCCATAACTTACGTGTTGATCGCGTTATATGGTCAATCCTTGGAGCACTGCAAACAAAATCTAAAAGATGGGACATTGGGACACCTATAAAAGTTACCGTATTTGTCCTACAAATGTAAAATGTAAAATTTTGGTTTTACAATGCAGTTGTATGCCTAAAAGATGCAGATGGAATTGCAAACAGTGCAAACCCTGATCAGACTGCTCACAGTCTGATCTGCGACTTCACTGTTTGCTCAGACCTATCCAAATACAAGTTTTTTTTTATGTTTGAGCAGACAGACAAAGACAAAGCCTTTCAGTTGCACTAAGATCCAGGATAGCGCAAGTTTACATGAAGATATCAATGTGTCTACGTTGCACTGATTTCTGTTTTAACATTAGCTTGCATTATTGAGGCCACAGCCTAGTAGTTCTACCAGAACGAAAAAGCGGCTGTTGCCATCTTCGGAGACAATTTGATTATTCCATTAATTGTGTTTGCGATCCGTCACCGCGAATAAGCAAAGTTAAACGAGAAATGCCTCCAGATTTTATTTCCGTGCTACGGGTAATTGGATGAAATATTTACTCAGGGAAATCAATTTATTGGCATAAGTAAGGCTGGCGACAATGGCACTAGAATCTGAGACTTCAAATGAGGCGGGGATCAGACAAATATACCTTTGAAGAGATGCAGCCAGCGATGGATCTTGCCAGTTTGAATATCATTGAAGTCTGTTAAAAGCCTGTTATTTCCACACAAACACAGTTTATGAATATTAGAGAATATACATAGCGACCAGTGATGACCAAAATCAGATTGCGTAAGTGCGCAGTCTGATTTAGTCTTCACCTGTCGCTTATATATAAGTGCTTTCGCCCTTGTACAATCTCAATAAATCTCTAATGACAGATTCTAAAAATATTACTGGTGACCGTCGCAGGCGCTCCTAGCGATAAAATCTTGTTATTAGACTGTACCATGTTATTTTGCTTCAAAAGTCTGGCTACATGCAAATTAATGAAAATTCCACCGAGATAAGACATGCATTAGATGGAAATAGAATTGGTCTGCACATAAAGATACTGTTTCAATGAAACACATTACCATGGCGACAAGGTGATATGCACAATAGCAAACCACTGACTTCTTTGTCCTTGATATGCAAATTGGCGAACCAAAAACTAGGCCATGGTTGCCATGTTAAAGATCCCATTACTTTTCCAGTGATGTAATTTCAAGCTTGATTTTATCATATAAGAGATATGCATGTGCGTTTTGCACTAGATTTCGTCATATCGTGATTGACCAACTTAAAACAATTTTGCATCCTTGATTTCTTTATAAAAGAGTTGAAAACAAGTTAGCATTTGTGTTTGAAACAAAAATAACTTAGTTTCGCTGTTATAAACTCCATACGAGTCAACAAGAGAACAGAGCGGAGGACCCCATTCATGATTTTCTTCTTTATTTTGTTATCATTTCTTTGCTAAACGGGGAACAAGAAATCGAGAAAAAAAAGTCACATTTCATTAAGAATTTCCATCATTATTCAAAAACGATTCCTCCTACTTTTTGCCAGTTATGCATATCTACTATCCTGTTGTCACCACACTGTCAACAAATTGCCATCGTTTAACAGCTGCTTATAATGGTTTATGTGTAAAGGTTTACATCACTGGGAGGACTGGGAGAGGCTTTTGAGATGAGAAGGGGCTAAAATGAAAGTGTGACGAGTTGCTTTCCCAAAAAGTGTACCCATTCCCTTTCAGTGCATAATTAATCAGTAAAATAACAAATTATATTTTCAAAGAGTAGTCTGTCTTATCAGGACCTACACTGTATATCATTCAGTCAGCAGTTCAAAACAAAGTCGCATTTGTCAAAATGTTAAAACAAACCCACTTTTGCCTAGTGTTCCATTAAAGGGACTCTGCAAATAGTGCAGACTCAGATCAGACGCAAAACGTGACGTCTAATCAGGGTCTACACTACGATACCAGTTTGTGTTTCTCCTAAAACATGAAATAAAGATAATAAAGATCAAGACCTGACACTCCAGTTGGACTCATCCAATTGAAATGTACAGAAGAGACCACCGAACATTTACGGGCGTTCCAGTAGTTAGCGTAATAACGGTAGTTCTTATGGTGTCAAGAAAAACTTTTAGCGTGTCCATATCTAAACAGCCATCAGTCAGAATCAGGCTATTTGATTATAGGGCCGCAGCTCGCTTGACAAATAAAGTATATTCCAGCAAACTAATAAAACATTTATATGGCAATAACACTTCCTAGCTTGTTCGTTATTGATAATTAAAGATCATTATTCCCCAAGGAAATGGTTTGAGATGTATGAAAAGAGTATGAGTTGCTCTGATGAATAATTTGATGCGGTGGCATCTTGAACGTTTTGAGCACGAGCAAATAATGACGACAGCCCTGGAAAAGCGGCGTTTTTCTGCCTGGATCTGTATAAAAGCATCTAAGAACTCAGCTAAAGCACCAAGCATGGAGCGGAAGCGTCGTGATTGCGCTACTCATAAATTGTATTGTCGCAGCGGATCGAAGCACCAAGAGTGCCACGGGAGCACATAAAGCGCAAAGAGAGCGCAAATAGCGTAGCAGAAGCTTAGCTGGGTCGCGGACGAATCTCCACGGCGCTATCAGCAAGATTCCACTGCGCTGGTGCTACGTTGCTCCCGCTGCTGCCTCGATACTGTTGTGTTCGTGAATTTCATGCTGCTCTGTTACCACGCTTTCGTTGCACTTTGTGTCCACGGCGATTTTCCGCTACGTAAATTTTGAGCAAAGTCAAAATAAGAACCGTGACTTGGCGATCATGCCGTTTCAAATACGCTTTCACTACGACCTTGAAGCTTCTACTGCGCTGCTGCAGCTTCTGCTACGATTCATGGCGTTATATCCAAAATTTTGAAGCGCAGCAGAAGCGCCGTCCAGTTGAATGGAAACTGAAAACACAGATAGCAAGGTGTGCCTGAAGTGAATTAGGATCGAGTTCTATGAGATGACCTATTCTTTGCTTCTGTGCATGTCGTGTCATTCGAGGAGAAGTATTTGTTCAGTTTCCTTAATTCTCATTTCAAAGAGGTCGAATTTCTATAGAAATTGAAAAATGGTTCAGTCACTCTCATAAGTCTCAAATTGATTCACATGAAAGCAAGAGTTACTAATTTGTTTAAGGTACATTTTTGTAGACTACATCTCTTTCGTTTGGTGTACGCCACTAGATCGACCGATCTAACGAAATGGAACTTTCTGCTCGGCATCCAGCATAAAGAAATAGAGCTTGCGTACTTATTCTTTTCTGGAATGGATTATCTGTAGTTTTATGTTTGACTGTTTAAATGGTGCGTGAAAATGATTACTCCTCTTCTCAATAAACAAAAGATTCAATTAGCAATGAATGTCAAAAGATCAAATAAATCATTTCTGCTTTTGCAGGCTACTCTATTACTCTGGCTGGCAGTGCTTTTATCAAATTCCTATTTACAGAATTTAACCCTCTCACGATTTTTTAAGCTGCTAATGTTTGTTCAATTAATAAATGACCTAATCAATTCTAAGCAATCAGTTTTCTTCGAATTCCTGTGTTTTCTGCTATAAAAAATCTTTCTTTTCATCTTTCAATTATAGTATAATCCCAATTGTTACGTACCACTTATCTAAATATTGGAACAATTTCTGCGATTGAGCTGTTATGATTCTTCTTTCGACAGAGCAAATGGACGTGACAGAAGTAAAATACAGTGATTTTAAAACCGCCATAGTCCTCAAGCCAAATACTTTTATTTTAAGATACCACGGCAACCCTATCATGTTGAAATAGCGGCTGGCAATTATAGACAAAGTATTTATGATTTTCTCATGACAAGTGTTTGAAAATTGTTGAGGCCATTGGTTGCAAATGTTTATGACCTACTATTTTGCTTCCATCCATTATTCCGTTTTGTTCGATTGCAGCGCGTTTTGATCCCAAAAACTGAAATATAATTTCCATAGATTATTTGTAAACGGCGTTTGCCCCTGATGCAGACAGAAAACATCTACATTTAAAAACAACTTTTAAGCATTTTGATGTTTTACGAAAGGTGTTTAAAATTGAAGACACTCATGCCAACAGAAACATTCCCAAGTAACAGAATCTAGAGAATCTGTGATTTTTCGAGAACGAATCAAACATCTACTCACCGAAATGAGGGGTGTGATAGGGTAGAGGAAATATGTCGGGAATCGTCTAACTGATATTGGCTTGACGTAGGGTAAAGCCTTGCTGAAGGCCTGTTGTACCTGCAGTAGGTGCGGGATTGATTGTTTTTAGTTATTGCTTAACTTTCATCTGTCTCCTCCCTGTCTCTGCAAGATGATTCGATATAAACCGAAATACTATATTAAAGCTTCGCTAAACCCAAAACAATTGATTAGTCACTCTGAAGAAATGTCAAACTTACGAATCACCTTATTGACTCCACATCTTCATATACATGCACATGTACAGTTGACCATCGTTATCTTTAGCACTAAATTATTTCAAAATAACATCTTATATCAAAGAACATATAGTTGGGACACCATTCCTATATTTCTTTGTATTTATTTAAACTCCTGTTATCTCAAACTATTGGTATTTTTTCTGGAACCAGAGAATTTACCTCGAAATATCAGTAGTTTGAGATAAACCTTGATCTTAACATATCTAGAATCGACTGTTTATCCTCTTGTATAACCGAGTGTGACTGCGCAATATTATATCGTGTTTATTCTGTTTTTCAGACCATGACATTGATGACCTGGAGATGCAGGTGGTTCGCTACAAACCTGAGGGGTTAGACATCCTCTGTAGAAATACCAAATTCACCAAGAAAGAACTTCAAATTATGTACAGAGGTTTTAAGCAGGTATTTATTATAAAGAACACAATTTTTGTGAATGCTAGCGTCCCATATGAAATGACAAAGGCAAACAGAGGACGCCCAGACCAGACGCTGCAGAATGCGACGTCTGATCAGGGTGTACACTGTCTGCATAAAAGAATCTGGTATGAAAATGTCTATATTTGCACTCCCACCCCGCAACCATGCCCCAGAAAGATCATTTTACAAAAAGAAATATCTAAATATAATGTACACAAAGGAATATTTTAATCTAGACGATAACATCAAACAGAAAATTAACCAGTTCATACATAAAATATTTGTCTTTTGACTTGAGCATACTCATAGCCCCAGCTGTTTTAACGAAAGTGACAAAGCTGGATGCCACTGCGGTAAAAACCTTTAAAAATCTTCTTCTTCTCCAGAATCAGTTAACCCATGGCTTTGAAACTTGGTAAGTACCTGATTACCTCTGGTTGACCTTGACCTTTTGTACGGTACGGTCAAATTTGCATCCTTTTGCTTTTATATGGGAAAATGATAGAACATAAGAACCATGGAAATCGTTGAAGAGTTTGGCCTAATAATTGGTATATGTAGTCATCTTAATGAGGACATGACGATTTATGAGTACAAGAAGTCAGGATCATTATTTGACCTTTGGGAAATGTCTTTGATATGTCGACAGTATCAAAAAAGTCCTCAAAAGACAATGGGCTAATTGTAACCATATTCATATAGAGCCTCATGGGCTTGCAGAACCAAATATTTGGTCAAGCGATCTCAATCACATGACCACCATGACCACCACGCCCATATATGGTAAAAACCTTAAAAATCTTCTTCTCCATAATCAACTGACGGATAGCCTTAAAACTTGGTTAGTAGCATCGGAGACCAGAGTACTACAAAAATTGTTCAAAAATGACCTTGGGGCAACCTTGATTATTTTTTCGGCCAAGTCAAATTTGCTTTCTGATGTTTTCATATGGGAAAATGCTAGAACATACGAGTTCATGGACCTGTAGAAGATTTAGGTGCGAAAGTTGATAAATAAAGTCAACTAAATAAGTACAGGAACACTTTTTGTAATAGAGGTCAAGATCATTCTTTGACCTTTGACCAAGGTCTCTCATATTTTGCCAGTTTCAAATAATCAGATTTGTTCAAATGATGACTCAAGTTTGATCTTTGACCTCATTGCCCTCTTGTTTATATTTTGTGCACAAAGTTTTGATATGCTAACATGCCCTGAACATATTAAATGCACTGTAGGCTGGGCTCTACGTTTATTTTTAACGTTTTATTACCAATTTGGCACATGATCCCGGTTTTCTGAACCGTATCTTCGCTCACAGACAAAATAACGAAGGGTGGTGGGTTTTCATTTTCACAGTTAGGGCATAAGCACTTATTGGTACACAATTTAATTTGATCCGTTGGAATTGTTTGATCAGCGTCTCTGGACGTGCAGCATGAGTGGGTAGGATACCTGAACAGGCCTGGTACAGTATACATCGGATTAGCAATGCTATCCCACTCATAGCATTTCACCAAAAGTCTTTTATCAAGAGCTTTCAAAAGTTATTGTAACTGTCCTGTTTCTTTTAAAGAAATACATTTTTCTGGCAGTTTCCTGAATATTAATGAAACAACATAAGCATGTCAGATTTCATATTATTCTGATAACTACTGTAACATAGGAGAAAGCGTAACATAATTTCTGTTTGTACCTATATGCACAGTGATAAGCAATAGAAAGCTTACAGTTTAAAGAAAATTTGAAGGTGGAGGGAGGTGCGGTGGGTGAGGAAATGGCCCTTATCATACCAGGTCCATGAAAGCAATTCAATTGAAAAAGCATCATATTATATTGCTTAAAACATTAAAAGTATTACAAAATTAGATTGTCGATATTACTGTACACATGACCATCAGTACTTGAAATTCATCTAAAATAGAATAGACATATATACCCTTAAAAATCCTAATTTAAGATCATATGATAAACTTCTGACCACAAGCATAAACTTCTCATGGCACCCCTGTGATTCATCTGATGGCAAAGATATCAAAAATTATAACCAGCGTATTACTTGACAATGTCGGGGATGCCTAGAATCCGACGAACTGTACAGATGACCATCGGTACATATACTTAAAATTCATCTAAAATAGAATAGATATAATACGAATGCGAGAAAGCCTGCTCAATGCTTACTGGGGATTATAAAGGCAAACCAATTCTTTAAAATGGAACTGAAAATAAGAAAGTCAGATGCTGAATTAACAGGAATGGGTTGGGGGCGAAGGGGGTGATATTCAGTTCAACAGAAAGAAAGCCAGTAAGAAGAATAAACACGGATTTTCTGCGAAAAAACAAAACATCTTCACACTTCATAGTGATGAAGCACTAACACGTACTAATGATATAGATTCTCTCTTTCTGGAAAGCGTAATTGTATGCTTTCCTATTAAATCTTAAGCTCGTATAATTAGAGCTAGTAGCAAACAAGAGTTTGTACTTGGGCAAATTAGTTTAGTAACACAATTAGCTCGAGGAGATGCTCAGGAATATAGCTTTTAACGAGTTCCCAAATTGAATGAAGTAATTTACATCAATCAACCTATGCTGGAATCACGAAATAACCATATTGTTTTACAAACTCGTAGATACGACGAGCTATGAATTCCTCCATGAAAATATCAGAGTCCGTCTGTTTAACTTGGTTTTTGCCTCGGCACGAAGACATTTGATAATCGGGACAGTTTTAAAATTATGGAATGCATTCTTGTTTTTGTAGTGGAGTTATGATTTTATTCCTCAGTAAACAATTTTTCAGTCATATCGAGACGTTGCCTGCGAATTTGTTGGACTTTTACCCTACCTTAGGTAAATGATACTCAGGGGCCGTATTCATAAAACGACTTAAGTCGTTGCTATGCTGTTGCTAAGGCTGAATTTCTATAAAGGAGATTCCCTACAACTATGAAATTTGCTCTGGAGGAACAGTCTTTGTAAGACTGTTCCTCCAGACCAAATTTCATAGTTGCAGGGAATCTCCAACATAGAAATTTACCCTTAGCAACAGCATAGCAACCACTTAAGTCGTTTTATGAATACGGCCCCAGGTCCTGCTACAGCCACTAGCAGGTCTGCCGCAAAGGCACCAGACAGACCATCTGTTTCGCGGGCCCCGATGGGGGGGGGGGAGCCAATAATGTATTATTCGTTAATGTCAAATGCTAACGGGGTTTGGTTATTCTGTTAAAACGATTTCGATAAACATTAAATTCCATTGCAAGAGTTATCTTCCCATTTTCAATAAAACAAATTGTATTCGACAATGGTCTCTGGTAATGCTTTGGTTATCGCGTTTTGAAATCGGCCAGTTTTATAATTATCTCAGTTGGCATTGAACAAAGAGCCGCAGTTTCTTTCATGAAAGATTTTAGGCGTTGCATTTCGCTACATTAATTACACTGATACGAAGATGTTCCTTTTTTGTTTGAACCAAACTGAAGGAGAGTCTGATCAGGGTTTACAAGCTTTGCCATTGCAGCTTCATCAAATGGAGACACAAATAGAAAGTAAAAACAGTTTCGTTTTGCTGACAAATACTGTATTTTTCCTGGTGTCCCAATTTTTAGATTCTTTACGATATTTGTATAAGAACTGTAAGTCGATTCCTGTACACCCTACTAGTTTAGTCCTTGTACAAAGCCAGTGATATTTCTTGAGACATCCTATTATTTCCATGCCATATGACCGTTATTGACAGCCTTTGTGGATTTGAGTGTTATTATTTCTCATGTAGGGAAGATTTATCATTATCTTGCTCTAATTCTCTCTGACTAGCACCGTAAATACTCGAAATATTAAGAAAAAGTGGGTGGGGTAAATAGACCCTACGTGTCAGAACATAAAATAGAATAGATGGACGAATGACTTGCGATTTTACGCCATTTTTCACAGTATTTCAATTATATCAGGACAATGGGTGGGCGATAATGAAAGACTGTGTGCAATGGAACCTCGTTTACGATTGAAAAAATCCCGGATTACAGCGGGGCTCGAATCCAGGACCGCTAGAGCAGCAGGCCAGTGGTTAACCAACTAAGGTACCGAGGCTCCCTCATATAATAAGAACTCGAGTATTTATGGTTAGCGAGTATGAAGACAGCTGTGTTTTAAGCACAACTTGTAGGAAAATTATTAACCCCACAAGTTGTTTTACTGTTTGGCGAAAATGTTTCACAAATCTGTTTTACATAAATCTTCTCTTCTTCTTTCCTTTGTTTCCTCCAATTGAGATTTACATGGCATACGCAATTTATGCAATACAGATACATATCAAAAATAGGAAACTAACATCAAAACTATTGTGAACAGAAACACCCTGTACATTCAAGCTTAACAACTCCATCCACAACCAGTCACGACACAACTCCGCCAGTCCGAACACCTGTCACCATACGCTCACTGCTAGTCCGAAAAAAGACTGACATAAAGCGCACAAAAGACTGCTCTGAATCGGACCGGGACCGTGCCACGGCTGTTTCTATCAATGTTGTAAGCATATGTAAAACACCTGCCTGCAGCACAGAATCCTTCAGTGTCCAAGTTGAAAGTACTTGTATCTTCGAAAAAATTTCGGTGGTAGCTAAGTCTGTTTCAAGTAATAAATCGTCAATCTATATTATTTTCCAAGCATGGGTTTATTGGACAAATGCCTCTACACACATGTACATGTTGCGTTTAGTTTTGTTCAACTGCTAACAAACAGTGCCTGATTAAACTACTGTTTTGTAATCTGAATAGTGTCCCCAAACGCTTAGGGTTTTACGGTAGTAGATTTGAGGACAATGCCAATATCGCATTGTCAGCTCGGTCCGTCTAGCGCTTGACGGATAATCAATATCAGCAGCGCCTTGGCGAGACCTGTCTGAAAACATAAACGAACTGCGCAAGCTCCAACAAGCTTGTGACCTTATTATATTCTTGTCAGGGCATGCGCGACCTTTTAGTTCAAAAATGCCCGTGTGAAGTGCGCATGCCTCGACCAGACTTCAGACTTAGTCTGGTCGTGGCATGCGCAGTTCAGACAAAGTTCTGGGCTTGCGCAGTTGACGCAAAGTACTAACTAGCTTTTTCAAGACTAATAAGCACTGCCTTCTGAGCCTAAGTGTATAACTATTGATTGAAATCCAGCAAGGCAATTATAACCTCTTTCATGAAGCCCTTTCGGTCTTAAACTGTTTGTTGCAATTTTAACTTCGTAGAATTCCTTTAAATGAGCTTGGCTTTTTTAATTAGCATCTCATTTTCAAAGGATGAGGTGGATGTGTGTTATTTCCGTCACACTGAATGACATTCAATTTCCTCGATTTAATAATACAAACGCGGATAAGGTGGTAACAATTTGTCAATCGAAATTTTAAGAAGTGCCAGTGGCAAAAGGAATTCGACAATCTTTTTAAACGAAATGCTCTATTATTTCTCAGCTAAAAACAATTTCTATGATTATTTATTTTACTTATATTATAAATATTTCAAAAAACCTAATAAACTGGAATCATTCCGACCAAGAATATTGTACCTTTTATGGCCTGCCACATGCATTACAGGTCAAATTATGAGTGACCAGTTCGTCACTTGAAATTGCTTATATCAACGTTATTTGACTCCATCCCAAATTGACCCGCGGGTAACAGTTGACTTGGGTCACTTTTTAACTTTTTGTAACAGGAAAACTGACCCAAATCTTTAATTAATGACTCGTCTACACGTCAAAAAATGACCCTCGTTATTAATATCTGATAGCCAGCAGTCGGATCATATTTGAAAATCGAAAATTGACCCATATGGTCTTGTAATAAGGGGATAACTGTCTTGAAAATTGTCATTTGGGGAGGTAAATCATCTGTTTAATGGTCGGAAATTTTGCTTTACGGCGACGCGCCAGCGGAGCCGTAAAACGCAATTTGCGACCATAAAACAGATGATTTACCTCCCCAAATGACAATTTTCTTGAAAATTGTCATTTGGGGAGGTAAATCATCTGTTTTATGATCAAGAAAATTGTCATTTGGGGAGGTAAATCATCTGTTTTATGGTCAGAAATTTTGCTTTACGGCGACGCGCCAGCGGAGCCGTAAAACGCTATTTGCGACCATAAAACAGATGATTTACCTCCCCAAATGACAATTTTCAATACAGTTATCCCCATTTTAATGCACTTTTCTACTTTTCACCTTTCATAATGTACTAGTTTACTACCTTTTCAAGCGCTGTCAGCAACGTAAAACCAAACGTAAGCCAATGAGAAACGACGTTGCTAAATGACGTCGGGTTTGGGACAGTAACGTACGTGGCCCTAAGGTCGTCACCTCAGTGCATTTAAACGAATACCTCATGCATATGGTGACAGCTATTTATAGTTGCGTTATGGTACTGGCAAGACAGGCCATTCTGAAGGGATGTTCAATAAAGAAACTGGTCAATTTAATACAGAAAACATCGAAAAACAAACTGTTTACAGAGGAAGGATCGGCCTGACGACCTTAGGACCTATGGGACCTTGAGTCGTCATCAGTGCGGCCCTAGTGTCGTCATGGGGTCGTATTGTCTTTTTTTCATGTTTTTAAAGAAAAAGTTCATGTCAAGAAACATATTAACAAATATTTATCAATTTTGCCGTTAAATAATCATCAAACAGAAAGATTCTTATAATAATGTTGATTTAAAAATCTGATTGGCCTATGCAAACACAGAATCTGGTCTGGGTTCTGGTCAGATTGTTTTCCTGTAGCAATGGTGGTATATAGGTATGTGGTTTAAGATGCCAAAAATATGATCATTGAAGCTCCCGATAAGACTGCACACGGATTCTTTTGTTTTGGGTTACCTTCTTGTCAAAAGTTCTTAATCATTTGACAGATAACATTGTTGTCGGCGAAAATGGAATATAGAATTATTGGGATGTGGCTGACCAACTGAATTATTTGAGGTTTCATGGCATAAAAGATTCTTTTATTTTATTTTACTTTTCTATTTTCATTAACAAAATACTTGACTTGCACAAAGAGAAAATGTGTTTTTGTATTTCCATAAGACGTTAAAAAGTGACAATAAACGGGAAATGCTGTATTTCTGGAACATTTACTAATGGGTGATTTACTTTTTTCACACCAAATCCGGCAAAACTGAAACTGTGTCTGTTTTTATAGACAACTTTTCTACATTCTCTGCCTTTAGATTTAAATCATTTTTGTTTCATTTGCTTATATGAAGGCAAACCAACATAAAATTGTTAATTTATACTGAAATAATCACAGTATATGCTTGTCAAACTGGAGTGAAAGACGAGCATATAAGAAGTGGAGAAATTAATTTTTTGTTGCCTAGTAGTATGTGTCCTAGAGTCGTCAGGTATGACCTAAAGTCGTCATCACTGTTCTTTGATGTCTGTTTCGTTTAATTTCCTCTCTGATCGCCAAAGGTAAGAAAATCTTGATGGCTGAATGTATAATGCGTTTGGGCGAATGCAAAAATACATCTGAAACTTGAATCTAGCGTGACAATCTTGGTTCGCCAGACCGATACCAAAACCAGGTTGCTCCGTCGACAGACTTTGAGATTTACGTAAAAATGGGTTACCTTGTTTCCTCTTCGATAGTTGGAAGAACATTTAAAACCAGCTTTAAATGTAAGTTGCATAACAAAATTAAGATATTTATCTTCTGAATTTCGCACTCTTCTAGACATTTCTGTGACACAGATGGAAAAGAATGAAGCGAAAAGACTGATGACGACCTTAGGACCCTGACGACTTTGGGACCACGTACGTTATATCGCAGAATATACTGTCGCAAATTTTTGACGTTATCCAATCAGACATCGCGTCATTAGAATGTTGCTTTTTTGAACGATCTTATCATTTTAAAATGCTGACAATGGTAGTCTAGTTTCAAGTTCATTACGCTATCATCATTCGCTGGTAGCTTATGCGAGGCTGAAGACAAAGGTTGTCCATGAAAACGTTATCAAAGCAATGTTTGGCCAAGAATGTATATATGCACGGCGTAGAGCAGCCATGTCTTAAGAACATGAAAGTTTCATTCGACAATGGCCCAAAACTTATCAAACCAAGAAGATCTTTCTGGGCTTAACAAGCCCGCATTCTGGCTCCAATGTACATTTTTGACAGACCATCAACTTGCAATGCTGATGTTGCTAAAATCGCTTTGATGAAAGAAAAAAAAACACAGATCTTGCATTAACAGAGCTGACATTAATCACATATGACGCTAAATGATGCGAACTTGCAGCGTTATCGTAATCTTGTTAATGTTTCGTGTAAAGCTTACATGCTATTTTTTTTCTTCAGGAATGTCCCACAGGGATTGTCAATGAAGAAACATTCAAAGAAATCTACGCTCAATTCTTTCCACAAGGAGGTGAGTATTTTCATATGGAAATTCAATGGAAAGAAGTTGTTTTTTCGAAACATCTACTACGATAAAATTTGTTCTAAAGTTCATTCATCTCGTCTTTCAGCAGAAAGGGAGGACAAGAAAACATTTGTATATATATATTATTTTTTTTAAAATTTACTACTGAAACCAGCTGGTGAGCTTGCAAAGAGTGTATATTCTGATAAGGTTGTTCCTGGAGCTCTCTGTTATATTTCTGCACTGGTTGCACAGTACAGGCAGTTTTATAAGAGACATTGGTGTTCAAATTTCTGATCATTTGAGCCACGACACGACAAAACCAACAATGTGGTTGTGCGCCCAGCGCAGACTCAGATCAGCCTGGGCATCCGCCCAGTCTGATCAGAGCCTTCGCTGTACGCGTGGAGGTAGCTTTGACTCTTAGCTACCCTTTAAGCGCTTAGCGAAGAGTCTAATTAGACTGGGCGGATGCCCAGGCTGACCTGAGTCTACGCTGGGCGCACCACCACATTGTTGGTTTTCTCGTGTCGCGGCTCATTTACAGTAGTAAGAAGACAGCGATACATCTCATTTTACTGTCCAATCAACCAGCATTTTATATTTATTTCATTACATGTCTTTGCTCTGTTTGGTTTGATTTTACTTCAAAGAATTCAAAATTTGTTTTTAGTTTTAGCAATTATGAAATGTAAGAATCTTATTTTTTTATGTTATTCTGTTCTATCCCATAACCTTACTAGGTCGTTGGGGCACACAGATGACTTCGAAACGATCCCTTCCCACCTTGTCCTGTCTTCAGCTGCCCTAGTGGAGCTGACAAAATCCATCCCTGTCCACTTCTAAGTATTGTCTTCCCACCTTTTCTTCCTAGTTCCTGCGAACCTGCTCATTGGTTATATTGTCCTTGTACGAAATATTCAGTAACCTTTGAAAGCATCTCATCTCAAAGACCTGCGTTCTTTCTCTAACTCTGCTGTCAAGGTCCACGATTCACAGGCATACAGAAATATGGAAATGACAAGGGTGCGCGTAAGTTTCACCTTTGATCTAAGAGATATGTTGTTATCTCTCCAAATTGGTTTCAGCTTGGTAAGAGCTCAAGTGGCTTGTGCAATCCTTGAGAGAACCTCCTGTTTTGAGCCATCATCTGAGACAACTGCTCCAAGGTATTTGAAGCTTGTTACGGTACCCAGCTTCTGCCCTTTTACATTGATCTCCCTCTGGATACCATCTGCGCTGTTCGCCATCAGTTTGGTCTTCTCAGCACTGATCGCCATCTTATACCTTGTGCAGGTATGGTCGAGACTTTCAACTAGAGCTTCTAGTTCCTGCTCTTCCTCAGCTAGAGCGTCTATGTCATCGGCAAACCGCAGATTGGTAATGCTTCTGCCGCCTATGCTAACCTTTCCGTCATGTTCTTCCTGAGCATCAGACATGATCCATTTGAGAAAAATGTTGAAGAGGGTGGGTGACAGAAGACATCCTTGTCGTACTCCAACTGTTGTTCTGAACCATTCTCCTGTGCTGCCATTTATCAGGACTGCACTTGTAGCCTTGTCGTATAGCTGCTCAGTGGTGCGAACTAGATTTGCACTGATATTGTTCTTCCGCATGGTGGCCCATAAGGCTTCATGCCATACCCTGTCAAAGGCTTTTTTTGAAATCAATGAAGACATGGTACAGAATCTGCTGATGTTGGAGATACTTATCACACAGAATTCTAAGGTTGAAGATCTGTTCTGTGGTGCTCCTTCCTGCTCGGAACCCAGCCTGTTCCTCAGTGATTGTCTCTTCGGCTTGTGGTTTAAGCCTGTTCAAGATGACTTTCAGCATGACTCTGCTCAAATGACTGATGAGGCTGATGGTTCTGTAGTTCTGGCACAGCTGTAGGTTGCCCTTTTTAGGGAGCGTAATAATCAGCGACTGAGTCCATGGGGTAGGCCATTCTCCTGTTCTCAAGATCCTGTTACAGATATCTGTTAAAGCATCAATCATGGTCTCCCCGCCAGCTTGAATAAGTTCTGCTGGTATATTATCAACTCCGGCAGATTTCCACTTCTTTAGTGCTGCTACTGCAATCTCAACTTCCTCACGAAGGATCGGTTGTTGATCTTCTTCTGGGGGCTGATTGCAGTCTAGAACCGCATTGTCACCGTAAGTCTCATGGTTGTATAGGTCTGAGCAATATTTTGTCCATCTGCTGAGCATCTCTTGTTCCTCTATAAGGCATTTTCTCAGAGTTGTCCTGGATAGTTTTGGATATACTCTGTTTCTCTGAAGTTAGATCCTTCACCAGCTGGTATGCTATTTTGCTGTTGTTTTTTTTTCAGGCAAGTTTCAATCTCCTCACACTGACTAGCTATCCAGTCCTTCTTCGCATTCTTCACTGCCTTCTGAATCCTCTTGTTTGCTTCCCTGTATTCTTCTGCTCCTTCTGCTTCATACCTCTTCTTCTTCAAATTTCTCCTCTCATCGCAGAGGTTGAGAACATCTGTGGTGACCCAGGGCTTTTCCTTCTCAAGTATCTCACTGGCTGTGTCAGTCACTGCTGTATTGTAGGTGGTAATCCTGGTATCTATGTCCATGTCATCATCCCTCAGACCAATGAGTGGTGCAAATTTCCCACCTATTGTTGCTTGAAAAGTGCATGCCACTTCTGGGTCCCTTAGCTTCTCAAAAGTCTTAGCTGGTTTGGCTTTCTAGCCTTATCTTATTTTTAGAAACACCAAGTAAAAGAAGGACGAAAGAAGGGACGAAAGAAAGAGACAACACTGGCAGGCAGAGTGTTCGAATGAGGCACTGGTCGTTTCATGTTGGCCTGCACTATTTGAAAATCATTGAAAACCTCGTGCATTTTTATTGGCCTTTGCTGCTTCTGCTTATTTCGTCTGGTGATAAAATTGATATGATAGTCTGTGTAAAGAGATAATGTACCGTAAAGTTCCAGATACAGGCATATTATATTGTATAATATATTATCATAGGGTATAAACCAGTCCTCTAATTTTTGCTTCCTGCAGAGACTGTCCGTCATATTTGGCTTCCGCCGAGACTGTCCGCGAACTCTTGCTTCCTGAAGGGACTACTGTCCTCGAAAAAAGGCTTCCTGCCGAGACGGTCCGCCTCGGCAGGAAGCAGAATCACGCGGACAGTCTCTGCAGGAAGCCATTTACCATGTACAGAAGTCTCGGCAGGAAGCAGAATCACGCGGACAGTCTCTGCAGGAAGCCATTTATCATGTACAGAAGTCTCGGCAAGAAGCAAGAGATCGTGGACAGTCTCGGCGGAAGCCAAATGTGATGTACAGTCTCTGCAGGAGGCGAAAATTAGCGGAATCGATTATACCCTGTGATCATGACCTGAGAAATTTCGTTCAGACCAGACAGAAAATATAAAAAAAAAAAACATCTAGCAAGGCTTGGTGTACTATATGTCATTCAGCGAGATCTTTTACTTTTTAAACCCTATCATGTGCAAGTGTAGTGTAGATGTAGATCTCCTTTCAGATTCCAGTATGTATGCCCACTACGTGTTCAATACGTTCGACCACGACCGGAACGGCTCTATAAGTTTTGAGGTAACTTTATTATTATTTTCCCTTAATATTAACGTGTATGGGTACACCTCCATGTTTTTTTTTTTTTTTTTTGTCAGTATATTTAAAAGGAAAAGATTTTCTTACTAAAAGGCATCAAAGCTCTTCCATATTGGATTATACATGTACTACTAAAGGAAAGGATTGCCACGCAAACTCTTTTCTTAAAGGGTTGATCCCGCCTGAGAAGGTTGGGAAGGGGGAAGCAAAATGAATTAATAGAGCTACTTTCCCTGAAAGTTCATAATCCGCTAATATGGACATAAAATTGGTTTAGATTTTGCACATACATGTATAGGAAAGTCGGGTAAAATCGGACAGCGTGTAAATTCGGACAGTGACATTGTTTCCTTTATATGTCAGTTGTTTGGAATTTAAATAAAATTAACTGGGCAAACAGTGAAAATCCTGATGCGACGGCTCATTATGAGCCGTCTCATCTGGATTTTCACTGTTTGCAATGGTATGTCCGAATTCACCCGCTGTCCGAAATTACCCGACTCCACTCTACACATATGTTAATGAAAATCGGGTTCCACTTTGAATTTATTATTCCCGGAGAGACCTTGCCTCACATATATGAGCCGCGACACGAGAAAACCTACAATGTAGTTGTGCGCCCAGCGCAGACTCAGATCAGCCTGGGCATCCGCCCAGTCTGATCAGAGCCTTCGCTGTCCGCATGGAGGTAGCTTAGACCCTTAGCTACCCTTTAAGCGCGTAGCGAAGAGTCTGATCAGACTGCGTGGATATCCAGGCTGATTTGAGTCTGCACTGGGCGCACAACCACTTTGTTGGTTTTCTCGTGTCGCGGCTCATATTTCGGCACCGCAGCAGGAATATCCGTAAGGAACCTATGAGACTGTTGCATAGAGAAGCTTGAAATACGTTTTTGTTTGTTCATTAAAAAATTGAACAGTTGGTTAATGTTATTTTAATTACAGCACACTGTTTGGTTAACAGTTTTCGAGATCTATGATGTCATATTTGGAATGCAATACAACATAGAAGTGCGAACAGCGAAGACTCGGATCAGCATCCGATTACGCGGTCTGATTATAGTCGTCTCTGTTCACATGAACAATCTACGGTTCCTTCGAAAAAGATTAGGAATTTTAATACATGTACGCCACATAGGGTTATCTGGAGCTTCCTTGTTTGCCCGTGCCACAGGGCGCCTTTGCACGAGTCCCGGCCCAATCGAGTTTTTCGGCAGCTCTTTTGAAAGCTTTCACAGTAATGAATTATTGCTTTCAGCAAATTTCTTTGCAGACAGCTGTAAATTTAATAATATTTCTAGTAAAACTTAGTTACAGAAGCATCACTATAAGCCTATCATTACTTGTGCTGCCAAGAGAACGGGCATATGCTGACTTCAAATTCTTCGCTCAGACGGCACTCAGAGCATAACCCACTGACCACACAAGGTTGAATCGACATTGAATCTACCTTGATTCAACGTGAAGACGTTTAATCAAGATTGATTCAAGGTTGATTCAACCGTGTGTGCCTGCATCAACCTTGAATCTACATTGATTCAACGTGAAGACGTTGAATCAAGGTTGATTCAAGGTTGATTCAACCTTGGGTGCCAGATGGGAACAAGCTTTCAAAGAGCGAACTACTATGCTTTCCTTTAACAGACAGACATATGCACAGGCTGGTATATACATGTGCATCTCGCAGAAAACCTTTTGTCGAGGGGCAGTAGGTTTTAAACACTAGTGAAGCTCTGTGCTCCTGAAGGCCAATATCAGTCAAGCAAGATAACATAATAGAAAATACGTACAAGCTCAGTTTTGGGCGGTAGTAAGAAGAGAACAGGCAGTGAAAATTTCAGCATTGGAATACAAAGACCAGGGGCCGTATTCATAAAGCCACTTAAGTTGTTGCTATGCGGTTGCTAAGGCTAAATATCTATAAAGGAGATTCCTTACAACTATGAAATTTGTTCTGGAGGAACAGTCTTTGTAAGACTGTTCCTTCAGAGCAAATTGCATAGTTGTAGGGAATTTCCTTCAAAGAAATTTAGCCTTAGCAACAGCATAGCAACCACTTAAATCGTGTTATGAATACGGCCCCTGCTGAGCTTGCAGTGGATACATGGTGAGGACGGTTTGGGTCTGTCCCATCTTTATTCCTTTCTCCCTTTCTCTGAGACACGACTTGGTATACACTGAAACACTATTTCAAAGGCCCAAGACACTTAAAGCAAAGACTCTAGTTCAGACACAGTTGACTCTCGTCATCTCAAATACTGATATCCCAAAATACATTCTTTTAACAAAGATTAAAGTTGGACATATTTCCTATTTTTCTTTGTATTTCAACTCTAGATATCTCAATTCTTGATATCTCATTTCTTGATATCTCAATTCTTGATATCTCAAGCTACTGGTATCTCGAAGTAAATTGTCTGTGACTGGAAAATTACATTTGAGATACCGGTAGTTTGAGATGAACTTCGGCTTTGAGACATCGTGAGTCGACTGTATCTACCGCTCCCCCCCCCCTTTTCACCCCCTAATTTTTAACCTTATAATTTGCCACCTCCTTGAATCTTTCGAAACAATAAACATTAAAAATGCTTCATATTATCTTGGTCATCTGTTTCCAGGAGTTTGTGATGGGTTTGTCAGTTCTTGCCCGGGGCAGCCTGCCCGAAAGACTTCAGTGGGCGTTCAGTCTTTATGACGTCAATGGTGACGGAATAATCACAAAAGATGAGATGCTCGATATTGTCGGGTCAATATATGAGATGATGGGCCGTTTCACAGAGCCGCAAGTAGACGAATATTCCGCACGAGAACATGTAGACCGAGTCTTTCAGGTGAGTTCCAAGCAGGCTAACAAGGCTAAAACAACATTGAATCAATGTTGATTCAACGTGACGTTGAATCAACCTTGATGCAGTGTTGTTTTAATGTTTCGGTTACACTGGGTCCACTCAGGGAAAACAGTCTTTCAGATAAGTTCCCAGTACAGTGGACTCGACAGTTTGGATCAAGTTCAATAAAACTCCTGTTTTGTTGTATATGAATGCTAAAATTATGTATGTTATGACACATAACAATTGCAAAATATCCCTTCTATTTATTCATGTCAAAATATTTACGAACTTTATTCCTTTAAGGGCAGATAACCTATCCAGGCTTACAGGAGGGTCTTACGACAGTAACGAATCAGGTACGACAGTATCGAATCATACGATATTATTCTATAGGAGAGTTCCTCCGAGGCATTCTGCCAACCTTCTTAGCTTCAGTAATTTTGCTACATAAACAGCTGTACCTATTAAACTCTCGGAGAAAACTTTTACGGCTTTTCAACGATATTTTTCACGAAGCCCTCACCAGCAACGGTTATGTCTATCAAATAACAGTTGAATGTATACAAATGTACAAGCATGCCGAAAATTCTTAACTCAGTAATCCCCTGCGGCCCATAGCACGGAACTACTCAAACAGTAAAGACCATTATCTGCCTTTGCAAAGAATAGACCCTGATAAGACCGTAGCGTCTGATCAGGATCAAAACATTTACGGTGATATTCCACCTAAACATTGATATTTCAATGCAAACAGTCTATAAACACTACATGGTCATTCAACGAGTTCTGCGGCATTAATCTGAGTCTACACAGTGTACAAAAGTCCAGCTAATGAAAGCCAGTCATAAATGGGTTCACACACATGCGAGCTGATCTCTAATTTTTCTTCAGAATGATTAGCAGAAGCTTAGTTACGCTACGCATAACCCCCATTATCATACGCTAGTGTGTAGGGCGTCTTTACGAAAAAGATGTTGTCTTATTTTTATACTGATCTTCATTGAAAGTAGCCACACCAGCCACTCGGGTAGATTTATGACTTGTTTTCAGCATGAGAACATGCAGCCAACATAAAGTTTTCCAGCAGATGCCTGTATCATATAATGATCCGTTACTGTCGCACATCGGTGCCCCACTTTTCAAGTCTTCAGTTTCATCAAGTACTGGGATGTCACAAAAATAATGGCTGTCTGCAATTTAAGGGATGCTAGGACACATTAGAGAGCACAATTGGTTTCAATCGCCTAATGATAAAATAGTTTAAATAACCGAAATCTATTCTTGAGGTAACGAGCAACAGACCAAAGCAAGCGCCGCTGAAGAGGGGCCAAGCTTTTCAACAACTCTAATTTGTTTCACAGTCGCATATTTCGATCGAATTTTCACCCTGCACTTTGTCATTGGTCTAATTTGGTGACTGTAATATAATGGTAAAAAATTTTGCTTCATTTGTGAGAAAAATGGGTGATAACTTATGAGTAATCCGATACTGTCGATGATCCGATACTGTCGAGTCCACTGTAGGTACCCAAGGGTTACAACAACAGTTAATCAATGTTGATTCAACGTCGTGATTTTGAGTAATTATAAGTACTGTCCAGTTAGGATACTCAGAATGTAAACAGACTGAACCATTATTTCGCGATCGGTGAAACCGTAGTGTATCGTAAAAATATTTAGCCTGTTAAATTAAGTAAGTAAACGAACGGTTTCCTATCAATCAAAGTGATGTAGTATAGAGGTTTCGTGGCGACTTTGCAGTTAAAAGAGCGCAGGTTCAAATCCCGGTTGGTTCGAAATTATGATTTTTATGCCCCCAATTTCGGAGAAATTGTGGGGGCATATTGGTTTGGGCCTGTCCGTCTGTCCGTCCGTCCGTCTGTCCGTCTGTCTGTCTGTCCGTCTGTCCTCTAACTCAAGAACCGTAAGAGCTAGGAGCTTGAAACTTTATACAAATGATCAGTATGAAAAATAAGCGAACACGTGTTTTTTCTTTTTTCCGCGGGTCCCATATTTCAAGAGTTATGCCCCTTTTTCGACTTAGCCTGTGGAACCTTGTGAACAAAATATCTCAAGAACCCCTGATGCTAGGATCATGAGGTTTTGCAAGATGAGAATGCCCAAGGTGTAGATGACCTGATTAACTTTTGAAACAAATTCGTGAATTTTTGACCGAGTTATGCCCCTTTTTCGACTTAGTGCATTGTAAGCCTATGGAACCTTGTGAACAAAATATCTCAAGAACCCCTGAAGCTAGGAGCATGATTTTTTGCAGGAAGATACTGTCTGTGGTGTAGATGACCTGATTAACTTTTGAAAAAAAATCGTGAATTTTTGATCGAGTTATTCCCCTTTTTCGACTTAGTGCATTGAGGCCTATGGTACAAAGGCACCCTTACATATAGTCAAGAACAATAAGAGCTAGGAACTTGAAACTTTATACACATGATCAGTATGGAAAATAAGCAGACCCGTATTTTTTTATTTTTCCGCCGGCAATGTATTTCCAGAGTTATGCCCCTTTTTCGACTTAGCCTGTGGAACCTGTGAACAAAATATCTCAATAACCCCTGATGCTAGGATCATGAGGCTTTGCAAGATGAGAATGCCCAAGGTGTAGATGACCTGATTAACATTTGAAACAAATTAGTGAATTTTTGACCGAGTTATGCCCCCTTTTCGACTTAGTGCATTGTAAGCCTATGGAACCTTGTGAACAAAATATCTCAAGAACCCCTGAAGCTAGGAGCATGATTTTTTGCAGGAAGATACTGCCTGTGGTGTAGATGACCTGATTAACTTTTGAAAAAAAAATCGTGAATTTTTGATCAAGTTATTCCCCTTTTTCGACTTAGTGCATTGAAGCCTATGGTATAAAGGTGCCCTTACATATAGTCATGAACAATAAGAGCTAGGAACTTGAAACTTTATACTTATGATCAGTATGGAAAATAAGCAGACCCGTATTTTTTTATTTTTCCGCTGGTCATGTATTTCCAGAGTTATGCCCCTTTTTCAACTTAGTGCATTATTTGCCTATGGAAGCTTGTGAACAAAATATCTGGAGAACCCCTGATGCTAGGATCATGATTTTTGCAGGTTGATATTGCCCAAGGTGTAGATGACCTGATTAACTTTCGAAAACAATTCGTAAATTTTTGACTGAGTTAAGCCCCTTTTTCGACTTAGTGCATTGTAAGCCTATGGTACAAAGGTACAAGCATTATTGGATGAACCTTCTCTAGAGACAAGCATATGGTTGGGGGCATAGTGTTTCATAAACACATTTTCTAGTTTTTCTTGTTTTTATCTGGTATTATGCACTTTATAATTTCATACCTACAGTTCTCCATTCTTGCATTATAATCTTTTATCTGCATCTTATCTTTATTTTGACTTCTACGATGTTGTTATAGTTAACTCAACATCTTCTGTTCGCTTTGTCTAATATACATGTATCTTCAAACTGACTGATCCATTTATATTGGCAAATTGGCAAAGCAGTTAGGACCCTTAGCCGTCATGTACTGAAAACTGTTCGCCATATTTCCAAATACACACGCACCAAAAAAATAAAAAAATAAAAATAAACAACACTAGCCCAAGACTCGAACCTGTGCCATCTTGTTTCCCACACCAAAACTTCTACACTAGTACCTCTATTCAACCACTAGGCCACAACTATATATGTCTATAAATGTTTTAAATAATGTCTATATTGCTTCATATAGAAACCTAACATCCCTGTAATGAACAATAGGCATAATCCAAAATAGTACATAAACGGTGACGTCACTGTCACAATAGCCTAACTGGACAGTAATGCTATCAATGTTGTTTTAACATCATCACTAAATCAACGTTGATCCAGTGTTATTGCATAAAAAGCAGTGCCGAGAGGTATTAACAGCCGTGCATCAACAGGCGAAAAGCCGTGTTTCAACAATGGAGTTCTCGCGCTGTTGAAACACGATGACAGAACTTTCGTTATGCTTGTGCCGGGCCACTAAAAACCGCCATGCACTCTTGCCTCTCCCTTTTCGATTAATTTACAATAATTGGTCGCGTGCTACCTAAGTTTTCGTATGACGTCATCATGTACTCTTATTACGTCATAAAGTACCGACACGGATTTCAAAGCCATGTTGTTTTCATTCTTACGATGCCAAATGGAGAGTATCGATAAATAAGTGATAAAGAAAACATGCATCCTAAGCTTTCATTAATCAAGAATTGCAGAATGGTATATGAATGGATCAGGCTTGTTCTGCATGGAAATTATTGCTCAAGGTATCTGCTTTTTGTTGATTAATTTACATCTATTTTGCATCAACTACAACGACCATCTTGGATAGGTTGAATAGGATGATGGCAGCCATTTTGAATAGAATGAATGCTCTCGGGCCCGGAAGACGAATATTAGTAAACAGATGTACCAGCGCGTTGGCTGTTAAACGGTGACAAAATAGAGTGCCAATTTTTTTCTCAAAATTTAACGAATAATTCGTTGAATTATGCAATAACAGCGATCAAACATTTGTTTTCAATGTATTAACATTTGCCAGGTCCCTCGGGAGATGTTGAAAACCTCGGCCTTCGGCCTCGGTTTCCAACATCTCCCTTGGGACCTGGCAAACGTTAATGCATGAAAAACCATGTTTGATCCCTATATTGATCAACGTTGTGAGCCCCTTCGCCTAAAAAGCACAGAGGAATGTTGTATCCTAATAAATAAATCTATACTGAAAGGATTTAAAAACTTCCACTTTTTATTGCTGGCTGCTTATCTGTTCACTCCATTCGGAACTCCTCGGCCAATTCCATGAATCAGACCTCGGGCGTATGTAAGGCGGAGCAATATGCAGCAAAATCCAACATTTTGTTGTTCGGCCGAAAGTATACGCCGAAGCCGTAGATCTCTAGGTCTACGAATGAATTAATTCTCGACCTGCGACCTTTTACAGCTGTTGCACAGACATTCATTTAATGCTTTGCTGTTGTTAAAACAAAATAGTCAATTATTAATGACGAGACATTTGCTTCTTCTCATTTTATTATTTACTCGGTGCGACAGTGCAGCCATCTTTGTTTATATCGTTGTTCGTAACAACAGTCGTGTGACGTAAGTAGTCCCACGTCATACATCCGAGGTTGATTCACGGAATTGGCCGAGCGGTGTGCCGATTGCTGTTCACTCATGACAGTGTTGAATATTTAACGACAAAGTGCTTGAAACTTATCAAATTTAAAGATTACATAGTTTATTCATATCATTTACTTAACCAGCTCTGTGCCAGAGGGCCACTTCAGTGACCACAAATAGTTCCAAGTCAAACTTACAATAAATGGCAATAAAATTGAGGAAATGTGGTTGAGAATGTCTACGAAAATGTTAACCTTTGTCTTGGTTATTCATTTTATTGCGTTAAAACCGAAAATAATGCTTTTAAAAGTCTTACTGTTTTGATGACGTAACGTCCGGGAAGTTTGGCGCCAGTAATGACGCGAAACGTCCCGCCATAGATCAGGGTTGTTCGAAAAGTACTCTTCGCTGGTGTTCATATGAAGGTTGCTTCTTGCGGGATAGGCACACCTGTAGATAAGCTCAAACTTTTATCCATTTTTTCATACGCTAATAAAAATTGGTAAAACCTTACCTGCTGGTAAAAGTGGATGATAAATCTTATAGTAAATCATGAGGCAAGTTCCGCATTTGTCAGCCTTTGTCGAAATACTAGCCTGACATTCACCTGTTCTTTCAGTCTGCATATGCCTCAAAATGAATAATAATAATAATAATAATAATAAAAATAATAATATTTATTATTATTATCATTATAATCGACACCTTGTACCATATTTTGAAGAAACAAATCATCCTACTTTTCTTTTCTGACAGTCTCTAAAGTATGTAAGCTCGCACACAGATAATTATTAGAACTCGCATGAAACATTTGAGTCCTTGCTAGCTGCCACTGCTCGATTTCTCGTCGCAAAGCTCCTGAAGGGGCTCCAGGAATTACTTCGTACCATGTATCTCCTGGGCCCCCGAGTCATTCTGTGAGCGTTTGCTAGTTAACATTAGCAGGCTAGAAAGGTGCTGTAGTGGTTAGAGGGTATCTGCTATGGCGCAGGAAGTCGCGGAATCACAGCCCCATCGGACTAACGGCTGATCAACCTAGCAGAAAAAATGTATTTACCGAATCACTTCTCCATCGGGCCAACGGCTGATCAACCTAGCAGTAAATATACTTATTTCGAATCAGAGAAGGTAAAAGACATCGGAAGGACAGGGCTCCGTCTATTGACTGCTGTACCTAACATACTGTGAGTCTTTAACGCCATCTGCGGCACAACCACAGGGCTTCAGGAAAAAAAAACTTTATATTTTTTATTCTTATTTATACATTTTATTTATTTGTGTGTTCGTTTTGCAAAGTTGCACTGGATTTCAGTATCAAAATGAAAGAGGCCTCGCCAAAGTTCCACTCAGTCTTTTCGGAAAAAAGTGATACTAGTTGTGGACGCATGCTGTAATGCGCATCCTAGGAAATAACTAATTCGGGCTGTATGTGCCAAGTCTGATCCAGGAATCATTTTGCCATGACTAGAGGAGCCCCGGTAGCTCAGTAGTTTAAGCGCTGGCCAGCTGATCTAGCGCCCCGCTGTAGGCGGGAATATTGTCAATCGGAACGGGATTTCACTGCACACAGCCTTTCATTATCAGCCACCCATCGTCTTGATATGAATGAAATACTGTTAAAAAGGACGTAAAATCGGAAGTCATCCATCCACCGCAAGCCATTAACAGATCAACATTTCGACAGGGAGCAAATAATACAGGAGTTGTGTGTGTGAGTTGGGCAGGGGCTGGGAGGGGGGGGAGGGGGTTGACGGGGAAGACGGGGGTGCAATAATCTGCTCTGCTCTCTTCTGGTTTGCTCGACCGACGCACGCACTTCACGCGTGTGCAATTCTCAATATTTTGCAACTCCCACCACCCCCTCCAACCCACACCCAATTTTAAATCCTTCCTGACTCCTTCGCTTAGGCTATATTGCTGAATGCATACGCGTCAAAATGAGATCACCCTAATATAAAAGTATTTGCGCCCATTCGCATATTGGATGGATAGAACAAGTCTTTTAACTAAATGACTTTTTTTTCTGATATTCTCTATTGAAAAAAATATTTTCTGAAAGAATTGCACTTTCCATACTACTTCCCACTCAACAAAATTACTCAAAGAGAATGGGTTTACACAACGCAGAGCGTTTGGGAATGGGGGTAGGGGTACATATATTTTTCTGCAGAAATTATCTAAAATAGCCGACAAACCCTAGTGGTATACAAGTAGCCATACAAATCCCATGTACTTCCACGATTTTTACAAAGGACAACTGCTCTTTTGAAACTTCCTCTAGGCTGCCCTGAAAAAAGAGCCCTTTCTAGTAATGAGGCCTGATCGCAAAGGTAAAAATCTGCGCCTGGAGAAGAGATTTTTTCCTCTAAGTGTTGATCCCCGGTGTAAAGCGAGGCAACATGACAGCTGCAGAATCTCTTGCCATGAACGTTTACCCAGTTCACACTAAACACAGACGGAAAAATCATATCTGTTAAACTATGTTTTAAGGATGTTACAAAACGAAAAAGTCATAGTTACAAAACGACCTGGTCATCAGGTCATTTAGTAATTATGACTCTTTTTCGTTTCGAAACAGCTTGTTTTCGTTTCGTAACAGCCCTTGTATATACAAAGTTAACCTGGGGTGAAAATGTTTGAGGCTGATTCTGGTCACGCCCTGCCTACATGTATCAATGTACTGGGGAGCTTCATGAAAATTGGCCGAAACTTAAAAGAGTGGAGTTGCGACCTCAAATCAATGGTGGACCAAGGGCCTTAACTGCTGGAAACACGTATTACTTATATAAAAATGTCTAAAAGTGATAGCACGACTACTGTGTTGAACATTTCATGGATTGAAGGTTGAGTCACGGCAGAAATAAAATTTGCATCAGCAGAAGTATCCGAACATGCTCTGCTTGATTCACTTCAGGCTGTGTTTATAGTATCTTGAAAAAACACACACAAAATCAGTCAGCTCAATGCTAACGGAAGAGTTATCATCGTAATAGTAAGGTGCTGGACAAATCAAAGTCTCTGACTCTAGCGTAGAAAGGGTAAGATAATAATTCTCACTGAACTTATCAAGGGCCATTACTTTTGCAGAAGGATCGGGTCACAACTCATTTACCGGTATTTAATTCTCTATCTAGTTTTCTTATTTTTTTCTTTTCTTTCTTTCTTTTTCTTTTGATAATCATTGAAAACTGAAGGATGTGTTGCGACAATACCAGTTACATTACTGGACAGCTGACCAGATCAAGACCTGTAACTATGACAAAAAAGAGTCTGATCACAACCCCAATAAACAAGATATAACAACGGAAATAATTTTTAAGTTTTATAAGCAGTTAGAAAAAAAATATCTGTTAGGAAAGAATGCCTTTTTTTTGGTTCAAAAAGTTACTTTTTGAGCTGTAACTGGCACAAAGAATAAATAGATAAAAATATAAAAGAATAAAAAATAACAATAGATAAATAAATAACAAAAATAAAAAAGAAACAGAACAAAAAATAATAATAAATATCATATGAGATAAAACAAGTTATAACTTGAATTTTTTTATCTATTTGTTCATTTTTATTTATTTTATTTTTTTCTCTTTTGTCTTCTCTTTTCTATTGAAATCTGACAAACTGTTAAGAAATGTCATGCCAACAAATTGTCGCTAACCGTCTATTTATTTGTTGGGCAAAACGATAATTCACTGACGATGTCAGCAGGTCTCAGAAAAATATACATGATAAATGTAGTCTTGTGATCTTTGGAAAAGAAATGTTACAAGAATGGCATGATGTCATAGCTGGGAGGATCAGCTGCTGAAAAAAAATGGACTATTAATATATACTCGTCCCTAGCCAGAGACAGACAGCCCACAGTCTGCTGCCTTTCAGAGACAGAGCAACGGATACTCTCATGTCCTTACCCATCGTGAAGTGAATCTCTCTCTCTCTCTCTCTCTCTCTCTCTCTCAGAGAGATCCAAAGTTGATAATTCACCCGATGACTCGATATGTTTCATGCACTATGCCACACGGTCTAAGAGCAGATATGGAGACCCGGAAGCTCAATAGACTAAGCCCTGGCCTGCTGATCTAGAATCTAATGGTCTCAAATCCGACCGAAGGCGGAATTCTTTCAAACCGCAAACGGGGTTCCAGTGCACACAACTTTTTATAATCACTCTCCTATCGTCCCCTGAAATGACTGAAGTACTGTTAAAAGAAGATGAATTCGTAAGTCATTTGTTCAGCCAGATAAGTGCAGATGTAACAACGTTTTGAACCGTTTGGCGACGGATTTAGAAGCAACATGCAAGTTTGACGATGCAAATGCCTGAAAACAGAAACAGCGTTTCCTGTAGCCTAGTGATCGTAGGGGCAGTGGGTGTCAGATGCACACTGTATCATGGGCACAAACCATGAAAGGCGGAACCATCCCTCTCCTTTCGCTGCCTTCGTCATTCTCTGATTCGAAATTACATGCCTATTTGCTCGAATTTTGCTGCTGAGGTGAAAGAGTTTGTCAGGCCTGGCTAGACCAACGAAGATTCGAACCCGCATTATGCCGAGCCCCTCAAACCACTCGACGACGCGCTAGTCTGTGCGGTAAGCTACTCTGTCCGGTAATAGAAACTCATAAGAAACATTTCATTATGTCGTACGTTTGGCAGTGATCTTGAACATAATTTTTAGACCTACGACATTTTTATACCTACAACATTTTTATACCTACAACATTTTTGTTACTTTTCTATCAGCCCACATTATTTGCGCGCTTACAGAAGTGACGTTACGGCAGATACGCAACGTTATTTTGGTAAAATAAACATAAACAAGCGTAATTTGTCCGACGTCTCCGCGACCTGAAATGACGTCTGGCACTGAAAGGGTTAAATGACGTCAGTAAAAGAGCGTTACGTCAATGAAATGCATAAGGCGATGCCGGGGTTATCTTATGCAACAGATTTTTCGACCATTTCTTACTATCTTAATATTGTGACGTCATCCACGTTGATTTGCAAGTATCATTGCGGATGATGCTGTTGCGTAAAGCCTAATACGGAGACGGCGTCGACGTTAGTTAACGTCATGAGCTTTGGTTTTTATTCTCTGTCAGGTGTTTATCTGACGGTCTTTTGAGCTTCCTGCAAACCGTGCACGTCGTCTGAGATTTTAAATTGCCGTAATTAACACATAAAATTGTCACGCGACGTCACTTTTTGAAATTTCAGAATTTATCTGGCCCAAAACTCTGCTCCTTTTTTCGATTTTTAGGTACTGTAGGCTAAATAAAGCCACAGACCGAGTTCAAACTTTTAAAATTCAATTTGATATTATAAGAGAAATGTTTCATCAGAAAACTGTATACATGAAGCTATTCATCATTATGTAAACGGCACTAAGAACACGAGAAGTACGTGCTTTTTCCTGACCGATTCGGTTGAATGATTTCAGATTCGGTATATTGATATTATCAGGTATAAGAGACTATATATGTTGTAAAATTTTGGTGGACGTAGCTGCATTCATTTTTGAGATATTCAAAATTAATGGGTGGAAGTTTTTAAATCCTTTCAGTATACAAGTATCTGCATGATCTGTCAATTTTTATTGTTGTATTTTCACTGTGCAACAAAGCAAAGGGTCTAAGAAATACGATTCAGCGCGTGCATATTCCTCTGTCCAGGAGAGAAAAGGCTCTGTCTTATCTTGTCTAGGCAAGTCTAGTCTAGTCTTAGACTTAACTTATTACATACATGTCGAGACAGCTGAAACTTTCCGCGGGTAATACTCGTGCATCTTTTATGTTGCAGAAAATGGACCTAAACAAAGATGGTGTGATCTCTCTTGAAGAATTTATGGATACATGTCGAATGGTAACTATTTTATTTTGTTTCTTTGCGTATACAACGAATTCGAGCGTTTAAAATTGAACTGTAAAAGCATTTCCTTACCCGAGCGGGCACAAAACGGTAAATTGACGTTGTATTGACGTCGATGCGACGTCATCACGTCGCATCGACGTCTATACGACGTCATTTCGACGGCATGTGCCTGCTGGGACATCTTGGAGTCTGTTACGTAGTTTGTTCTTCCTGAATTAGTGCAGATACACGTAGTAGCTACAATGTCTTTTGCCTGAGCGTTTGTTTTAGGATCAACATATAAATTAAGGTTGATTAGAATTAATAACGTAATACTGTATTTTAATGAATGCCCTCTCTGTACAAAAAAACTCCCTCCCCCACTCCTCGTCCCAGTTCCACCATTAATAGCTTGAGTCGGGAGCTGAGTCTATCAAAACTTGTTATTTATCGCCCAAATTTTGCCCCAAGAATGTTATAGAAGTTTTGTGACTTGCAACGCCCCAGGAGCGTTTATTTAAGAAATATGGTATCTCAGATGTTCATTTTGATTGCTCAAATGCGTCATTATTATTTCGTGATTTTTCAGTGCAATCACATATGATACTTATAAATGAGTCGTGACACGACAAAACCTAAAAAGTGGCATGTGTGCCCAGCGAAGACTCAGACCAGCTGCGGAAGGCGCTTAGTCTAATTAGTGTTGGTTGTGCGCTTAAAGGGTAGCATAGAGTCTAAGCTAGCTCCATGCGGGCAGCGAAAGCTCTGATCAGACTGGGCGGATGCCCAGGCTGATCTGAGTCCTCGCTGGGCGCACATGCCACTTTGTTGGTTTTCTCGTGGCGCGGCTCATATGACATAAATTTATTTGCCTCTCTTTTTTTTAGGATGAGAATATAGTTCGAGGGATGTCTATTTTTGATACAGTACTATAACATTGACTTCGTTTTCACACCATTCTACATTCACAACATGGATACTTCTAGAATTCCAGCACCCACTGTATATAGTGACACAAATGACACATACGTGATGCATTGAACAACGCTACAGATAGATCGGCATTTTGTTATGCTTTTTTATTTCTCAGCATCTAAGATACCCAACGAATATAAAAAAAGAACGTCATATCAACGTCGATGCAACGTTATGACGTTGCAATAACGTCGATATGACGTTGTGTCATTTTTTTTTGTGCCAACAATAGATAGAGTTGGGCGATTCAAATGGTACCCTTTTTATGTATTATGTGGAGTAAGTCGAGTCTACATGTATAGGCTTTACTTGTAATAAAACCAACTTCTAGTTTTATAAAGAAAAATGAGTTGAGAAAGACATAAAAGGCATACACCGAAAAATCCATCTTCAAAATAAATGACGACTATCTGTAGTTCTGACTGAGGATACTCATGTATCTCAAAGAAAAGACAATCGTTGAGTGTTAAGTTTTGCTCGACTGTGATACATTGGTGGGCAATAGGTGTAAAGGAACGGAAAGTAACGACTGCGGAAGGATATGTGAATCGGAAGTGATTTCCTCGAGTGTGTTTGTCGCTAGCACGTGGATTACCGAACTGCGGGTTGTTCCTTCATTTTTTTCCTCATTGTAAATAAGTAATTCATCCATAAACCTGTGACATGTGTACATACTGATTTATGTTTTTCTACCAAACACCTATTAAGCTGTTACGGAAATGTAGTTCCGACGAATAGTTCCGTGCCTGAAAAGGTTTTTGCGAACAGCGAAATGAGAGACGATCAAATTTTGTGGATGCTTATGCTTGTCTGAACTTGTGTTTGTATTTTCGTTCAGTCCTCATTTTCAAGCAGTCCCATTTTTTCCACGATCTCATCAGCTCCGATATTGCTCCTCTTTGTCCAATGATTCATTTTTGTTGCCAACTTAGAAAATCGTGTACATTTATAATTGAGCCGCGACACGACAAAACCAACAAAGCGGTTGTGCGCCCAGTGCAGAATCAGATCAGCCTAGACAGCCGCCCAGTCTGATCAGTCTTCTCTAAGCATTTAAAGGATAGCTAAGGGTCAAAGTTACCTCCAGGCGGACAGCGAAGACTCATCAGACTGGGCGGATGCCCAGGCTGATATGAATCTGCGCTGGGCGCACAACCACTTTGTTGGTTTTGTCGCGTCGCGGCTCATATGACATAATAGAATCTATCAGCCACATTCTCATAATTCCAAGGTACAAGCATTTTAGCAGCAAGGTTAATTTGGGTATTGTGTCTAAATCTCTGCTGACTCACAGGCCTCTCAGCTTGCACATAATGTTGAAACAATGATTCAATGTTGAGTCACATTGTGTGGCTTGTGGACTTTAAGTTCAACTTCTTGGTTCATATTTTTGTCTTAGCTGCTAATCTTGCCGAAACATTAAACTGTTCTTATGATATTCATAGAAATCTTACACTTACATATTTTGACCTCTTGATACGTTTTGAATTTAATATAATCTCGACAGATATGATCCGTAAAAGTATACTTATCAAGTTATAAAAAAGTAACATTCTCATGTTTGCCAGCATAATTCCAACGGCCACACTTTATTGAGAGACCGTGGTATCAACGCCTCTGCAAGGTTGTGATATTGCTTTGAAATGATTTTGCTGGTCCTCGGGTATACAGCCAGCAGTCTGTACAGTCGGTAGGGTACAACTTATGCGGTACAGCAAGTAGGGTATGGCTGTGCGTGCAACACGACGGTGCGTTGGAGGGCAGAGATGCAAGCCGACGTTACGTCATGTCGCACGCACTGCCGTTCCATAGAAATGGGGTAACTTATAAAACAGCTATGAAATTTGACGAAATAAGTCTAATACTTACATTACCTGTGCGTTTATTGAAAAGCTCTATGGAAAACCATTTGAACGTAATGTAGTTTATACTTCAATAACTACATCGGTTCACGCGACGTTACATGACGTTAAGTGACGTCAAAATTAACCATGGTTCTCCAATCTGATTGGATGTATGCGACGTTGTGACGTCGTTGTTACGTCGTTCACGCTGTTCCGCTTTTAGTAGAAAAACCGCGTATGTATGATTTTTCTGCTTCAATTGTAGCCCCTAATGCGAAGTTGTGGTCAATTAATAGATAGAAAAGTATGTAAATGTAAGCAATGAACTTAATTCTTAATTTTTCTGTTGTTCAGAAAATGAAATTCATTCCGTAAATATTAATTTGTTTTATTTGTAATCCGATACTGAGGATGAAATTCAGACTCGAAGTAAGAGTCACGCCTCCATCCCCACCCACCAAAAATAACCACATAAACGCTGATACGATTTACACGATAACTGCTAACAAAAATGACGTTGTAGTATGCACTTCTACACACTACTGTCTATACTCTTTAGTTTAAGTGAATTGCACAGTTGAAAAAAATATGTAAACTCCATTTGAGAGGGAGAATTTTAATCTGAATTTTGGAATCATGAGTTACATTTCAATGTAGTTGGAAACCTAATGATAAAAGGGAAAGCACTAAGTTTAATTAAAGGTAAACGGAACCACCTTCATGAGATAAATGTTATAGAGAAGAATTTGTCCTCTTTCTTTGGAGTTTTACTTAAGTGAAAGCATTTGTTCCCTTCAGTGGCGTCTCTTAAATGAAAGAATTTGTTCCTTGATTTGCTCCTGTAGAGGGAATTCTATCCTTTAAGGGTAGACTCCTATGAAAAGGATCTCTTCATCCAGGGAAGCAAGCAGGAAGTCACAAATTTTGTTTCTCTACTTTGTAATAATGGGGAGGGGGGGGGGGGGCGGTGGGGGACATTGAGACGTACCCATTCTCTTAAATTAGATATGAGCCGTGACACGACAAAACCAACAAAGAGGCTGTGCGCCCAGCGCAGACTCAGATCAGCCTTGGCATCCTCCCAGCCTGATCAGAGTTTTCGCTGTCCGGATGGAACCAGAGTAGACCCTTAACTACCTTTTAAACGCTTAGCGAAGAGTCGGATCAGACTGGGCGGATGCCCAGGCTGATCTGAGTCTGCGCTGGGCGCACAACCACTTTGTTAGTTTTTTCGTGTATGAGAATATGATGGTATTTGAGAACTAGGCTTACATATCTTTAGAGTATACATGTACATATTTCCGTTATAGTTCCAGAATTATTAGCTATTTTTACCAAACATTATTTAATGTTATTTCTTGTTAATATTCATGTTTTTGCTCACTACCTGTTAGATAATTTGTAAAATAGTACATGTGTAGTATAACATTTTGCCTCCCTTCTCAATAGGGATCAACTCTTAAAGGAAAGAATTTGCTCCTGTAGGAGCAAATTCTTTCCTTAAAGGGTAGACCCCTTTAAATTCTTGGAAAATTCTCTTTAGGTTTTTATTCTAGAATCAAGCAAAAATGAAAATGACAAAGTTGATTCCCCTGACAGAGAACCCATTACCATAGGTCTGTCTCAAATGCCTCATTTGTTTGATTCTTTGGCTGATAGTATTGTCACCATTTACATTTTAAAGCCAGTTGATACTATCATTATTCAGTTTTTCTCGTGATACAATTCATGCCAGTCTGATGTTTTCAGCACAATCCTACTCAATCTCCTTGTAAGTCTGATCATTCGCTGTTCGGACTTTATTGAGCGTATCAAAGATTGTTTGGATAACCCTTTAGACTTGAAATCCGTTTTGGGGACATATGAAGACAGTGCAGACCCAGTTCAGATGCCGCAGAATGATCAAGGTCAACCCTGTTTGCTTTCAGAAATTTCTGTGCAAAATAAAGGTGAAAACATCAACCACAACAAAGGAGAAGGATGACAAGTCCACTAGTCAAAAAAGGGTTTAAGATTGTTCTGAAAATCGAACACCACTTCGCGTTAGTCATCAAAATTGACCGGGGACACAAGAAACGCTATAGGGGAGAGTAGGGTAACTTAGGACAGAGGGTAAATTCAGACAGTGACATTGTTTCCTTTATATGTCAGTTGTTTGGAACTAAAACAAAAATAACTGGCCAAACTGTGAAAATCCTGATGAGACGGCTCATGAGCCGTCTCATCTGGATTTTCACTGTTTGCAATGGTGTGTCCGAATTTACCCCCATGTCCGAAGTTACCCCCGACTCTACCCTACAACTCAAACCCGTGGTTGATTCTTCATATCAAAACTTCTAACATTCTGCCATTTTCCTATGTCTGATTTTTTGATTGGCTGATACAAAACGGTCCCAAGTCTCACATTTACTGTTCATATACTTGCTAGCATATACACGGAAAACTCTTCATTGTGATGTCACCGTTTTCTTTTTCCCCTTCATGACAGAAAGTTTCAGTGAGTGCGAGGGATGAGTGTAAGCTGAGAATATGTGCCACAAGCTAAAACCCAGAGCTGCTCAGCCTCAAGCACTAAGTCTAATCAGCCTCAAGCACACAGTCTAATCAGTCACTGATAATTCTGAGGATTAAGGTGGTCGGGTACACCTTCCTGTTTTTTCGCAATCTTTCTGGGAAAAACAATTTTTGTGATTCCTGTTTGCTTCACCAGGCGACGAAAGACTAGCCCTTCCAGAATGAAGTCGAAAGACAAATTCTTTCTTTTAATATTTGATCCCACTGAGAAGGGAGGCAACAGCGAAAATTGCAGAGATGCTTCTTCTGAAAAAGACCAATTCAGCTTAAGTCAACCGAGTCTTCGCTGGTATTGTTTGGCCGAGGGAACAGTTTGTTTGCTGCGCCTTCATTTTTCTCTCTTCTATTCATATCATTACATGTACCAAAGGTCGCTGTATTAAGACGTTCCTTTCTCTTCTCCAACCAGCCTTCCAACCCCGAATACCAAATAAATAAACAAATCAATGAGCTAGTTAAAACTGGAATACTCTTTAAGGTGGTGATTTATGGTAAATGTAAAAATCTGCATAAAAGCATAAAAAAGTAATGTATCTCCCTGAAAGTTAGTAGACTTCTTATTTTTGTTGTTCTTTACAGTTTAGAATACAAAATAGATGTACATGCTGCTTAAAAAAGTGTTTTTATAAGGAAAGATCAAAGGGTAATTTTCTGCGAATAAATCTGAAAAAATGATATTGTTATTGAAAATTTACGTAGTGCTGAAGGTGCATTATTGCATAATGAAGAGCGTCCTAGCAATTATTTATTCCAACTCTTTCTCAAATTGTAATGTAGACCGGATGAAAACGGTAGCTTTTTCTCAAATGTTCAATCATGTACAAAGTAAATGTACACTGGACGCATTTATTAGATATAGGGTAGGCAAGCATACCTATGTTAACACCTACAGTATAAATAATACTTTACTAACATGATCAGTGGTGTGTAGATGAAATTGTTCAACCTTGTTAAAATAGTCTCACCTGTCTCACCTGTGTGTTTTGACACAAAAAAAATTGGACACAAACTGCATCTTTTTTCATCTGCTCAGCCTAATAATGTGTGAAAGAGTTTGAAAAAATAACTGCTAGGACGCTCTCCATTATGCAACAAGGTACTCTAAGCACTAAGTATATTTTCAATAACGATATTATTTTTTCAGATTTATTCGCAGAATTTCCCTTTGATCTTTCCTTATAAAAACACTTTTTAACATTAACAAATGCTGCATTTTGGGATTCTAAATTATGAGAAACAACATAAAGAAGGCATCTGCTAAGTTTTGGAGTATTTTATGCAGATTTTTGTCTTTGTCCCAAATCAGTGATTATCACCACCTTAAGCTGCCTGTTCAGTGAAAGTAGTGGGACCTTGAGCTTAGTCTTTCTTTCCGGAAATCTAACGATATATAAAATTTACTGGGCAGGGGGGATTACCGTTATTATTATAGCTATTAATTTCCACAAAATTACAAATTGTAAGCATAGTTTGGTATTGTCTCAAATATTGATATTTTTGGGGATGGTTCAAGGTGGGAGATGGGATGATCAGGACACAGCAATCTGTACCTTTAGGACACCATTGTTCTTGAAAGGTTGTTGACTGTAATGACCTCTACCCGTTTCAAATGTGGACCACTAGGTTTGCTCTTTTGGGGGTTGGGGTGTTTAGAATGGAAAACAGTGTAGAAAATGGTCAGACTTTCCCTAAGTAGCAGTCTGACCTGAGCCTACACTGCTTGCTCTTGTATTTGTCCGATTTTCGTAAAACTTCTAAGTATTGGGTCAGATGAGTTTGTGCAAACAGTTTAGACCCAGATCAGACTGCTCCATAAGGGAGCAGTCTGATCAGGGTCTACACTGTTTGCTAGTCAAACTGCCATTTTTGGACGCATTACTACATTATGAAACCCAATTATTCCATGTTTTGGACAAATACGGTAATTATCTTAGATGTCCCAATATTTAGAGTTTTGACGATACGCCGAATTGAACTGTAGTTTCTTTCCATTTTCAGAGCGTTTCTACTCATCAGCCATTTCCTATTGTTATACTTGAAATCTTTATGATCAAACAATTTTACAAATAAAATAATAAATTAAAATAAAATACATGAAGTTTGTGTTGACTGTAATTTTCTTCCCGTTTGTCTCTTGTCACAGCACATCACCAAAACCAAGTTTCCGACTACTCGTAAATTTCTAATATAAATGTACCGTTTCCAACTTTAGTGCAGCATATTCACAATTATGTATACCGTATTAATCCTATTAAACACCCCGGGGCGTTGCATTTTTATAACACAGTGGCAATATTTAGGGCCTAAATTGTAGCAAATCAGCCAGTGCCAAACTACCTGTAATAAAAGTACTTAAGGTGATTAGGTATACTTTCAGTAGAAGTAACTCAACTATTTTGCCTCTCTTCTTAGTAGGAGTTGGGGTCAACTCTTTAAGGAAAGAATTTGCTCTTTTAGGAGCAAATTCTTTCCTTTAAGATTAGACCCAATTGCAAAGAGCTACCTCATGAAGAGAAGCAAGCAGAAATTCATTACATGAAGAGAAGCAAACAGGAATTCATGAAAGCAAATTTCATGTTATTTTCGGAAAAGAAGCAGGGGGCGTTTATTAGAGCAGGGGGCGTTTATTAGGATTAATACGGTATGTATTTAGCTTTTTCAGTGACGCTAAACCGCAGAAGTGTAAGGCAAAAATGATGTCGGGAAAGTCTCCACAGGCAATGGACATCCTTCTCGGAGCCACAATTACTGACGCCATCCGCGAGCCATTGCAACCGCAGATATTACGCAGGATACATCTGCCTTGTCCATCACTATTAGCGCCTTCCACCAAGCCACCATGGTTCGAGAAAGATGACATGCCTGTTGAAGATGTCTGATGTAGCGAGACCCTTCAAGAAGCCAAAACTATCGAAAGAATGGAAGCCAAACTCCGCTACACATCATGTCGCCATTGCAAGTCGTCTTAGTTCATCTAGTAGCAATTCCTTTCTATCAAGACTAGACCCTTTTTAGGATTTTGCTGTCCAAGCCAGTAAACAGCAAGTCACAAAATAGTTCCCTTTGCAAAAATGAAAGAGAATCGTAAAGATGTACATAATACTTAACAGTTGCTCGATATCAGTACAGAATCAAAAGCCGCCACACGTGAAAACAACAAAGTGGCATGTGCGCCTAGCGAAGACTCAACTCAGCCTCGGCATTCGCCAAGTCTGATCAGAGTCTTCGGTATCCGCATGGAGCTAGCTTTGTCCTTTAGCTATCCCTGAAGTGAAAAGCGAAGACTGGTCAGACTGGGCGGCTGCCCAGGCTGATCTGAGTCTGTGCCGACCGCAAATGCCACTTTGTTTTCTCGTGTTGCGGCTCAAATATTTCCATATTTTGGGGTATAACAACTAAAGTATCACAGCCATTTGTCGAACTAACATATAAAAACAGTTTCCAACATATAACAGACAACTACTTTAAAGTGCAATGAAACTACACCATGTAACAAACACTTGCGTCATGTGTGACAGCCAAGATCAGCCTGTACAGCTTCCCTCAGAAGCTCACAAGAGTCTAAACCTAAAATGGAAAACCGAAATAACGAAAAGTAAAGACTGTCAGTTTCCAATTTTATTTGTAGTTAATTAATGGCAGTTTAATTAATTTGTTTATTATTTGTTTATGTTTCTTTTAGATGAGTTCAGAGTTTAGAGTTTATTTATTTTTCAAATTCCAGAAGGCTATAAAGCCCTTGAGGACATAACATATCATACATATGATTGCATAAGTGTTGTAAGTACATTAACTAATTACACAAACGAATAACCTTGCGTAATGTATTACATTTTTTATTTGTCATAACCGATATTACCAACCGATATCAATAGATGACATGATAATATGCTACACAAAATGATACCAGTTGGTATCTCAGTATGAAGAATACTTCAGCATCGAAAAACGCGGAGAAGGTGTGAAAATGTTATACATATCAACTTTTATCGACAAGGTGCATCATAAATCAAACATCAAAGCATTACACATACCAATGTTCAGCATGGGATCCACATTGACATATAAACTATGTCTTACCCTGAAATTTAAACTAAAATGCACATTTTTGATAATGCTATTTCGCTTGCCATATCATCAAAATATGATAACTAATACAAAAAAGGCTCTATATACATATGTGAATATGACCATCTGACTTTTCTCGCCATATCTGACAAGATCCCAAAATCCATATAGCTATGGCTTGCATGTGAGGTACATGTGGTGGAACCAATGTCCAAACATCATGACCCTACATGCAAGTCTCCAAATTAAACGTTTGATAGACAAATACTCAACATTTATTATACATCTGTTACTGAAAATAAATTCTTTACAGCAAGTCCATGCGAATTCGGCCTTTATTTAATAAACACTAGTCGCTATGCTAGAATCAGTTACTATATTTTCAAAGAGCATTAGGTACCCGTACAACAAAATGCATTTGATGTAATATCAAAATGAAATCAGATACAACTTGGGTGCGACGAACCCATGACTGGAAACAGTAACCAGGCATCAAGACCCTGCATGCAAGTTTCAAGAATCTATACACTGAAATTCCCAGTGAGAGCGATACAGAGGACCGACATGAAAATGATTGGGCGGATTTCCCACCCACTTGCCGCCGGCTCTCCGTAAAGCTATCACAAGAACTATTTATCTGATTAGCATTCTGAAGCATATGTACAAAAACGTTTATGAATATACTAAAATCATCAGGGAAAGAGATGCTAAAGACCAAGTGAAAGTGATCGGAGCAGTCCCTACCTACAAGCAGCTGGTCGTCTAAAAACTATCACATGGTGTCTAACCACATACTCGGAAAAATAAATTTATAGGACACTGACTATGAAATGTAGTGTTTATTATTGTCAAATTATTGACCTTTGTATAAAAACTCAGTTCGTAATTTAAAAGCTTAAAAATTGAAAGAACATAGCTTACGAATACAGCCTGTGTTTGTTGAATTTAATAGCTCTATAAACTTGAACATACTAGATTTTTTACCAATAATATTTTGAGATAAACGTATTTCTTAATTCTGAATATAATGAGCATTCTAAACCAAAATGCTATTCGTCTTCTAGTTTATGACAGACAACACATTTCCTGTCATTAAAGGGAACAGCATTAGGTTTAACCCACCTACCCGTCTCAACCTCTAGACGGTGCGATGACATCCGCAGTCTACTAAATGCTTGGCTAAATTTACTGACGTTAACCTTATCTAAATAGGATTGTAATTGAAATACAGAAAACGACTTATAAAAATTAGCTCTAGATGACTCTCCTAACCTAGCACTCCAATTATGTATAAAATATATCTGTTACTCTCTGTTTAAATAATAATATAAATCTTCTATAGTCCCCAACCCCTAGCTGAATCCAACCCTCATAAAAACTCATTGACATCAACAAATGACGGACAAGAGAGGCCCAGTTAACTGTAATGGGTACTGTTTCAATGTCCTTTAGCATTAAATCATACACCATTTTAATATACTTACCATCTCCAGACAATAACATTTTAAACCAGTACTTAACTATTGACAGATAACGTTTTGTTAAACAATTTGTTTTTCCAAGTTCCCCATAAAGAAAACCATTCTGGCTTGCAGAACTGTAAATGTACCCTTTCTATGGCATTAGCTTGTATAAATCCCCAAACTTCACATCCATAATTTAAAATAGGACTTATCAATTTATCAAATAGTTCCAATTTATGTCTTGGCGTTATGAACGTAAACTTATATAAATATTTCTTCATTTCAAAAATGGCTTTTTGTGATTGTCCTGCAAGAGTCGTTTGAGCTTCTGCAAAGGATCCCCCAGTTGTGAATACAAGACCAAGATAATTGAACTTTTAAACGGCTCCCCATCATAATATAATGATAAATTTCTGGGCAGCATACCCCCTTTTCTGAATATCATTACTTAAGTTTTTGAAATATTTATCTTCAACTTCCATCTTTTACAATAATCTGACATAAGATCTAATCTATCCTGAAGTTCACTGGCACTATTTGCAAACAAAACGATATCATTTGCATACTGTAACATAAACATTTTAAACATATTTACATCCAATCCATCTAGTCCTGACAAAATAAACTGCTCCTCTATATCATTTAAAAACAAAGAAAATAACAGTGGGGACAGACATTCGCCCTGTCTGACGCCAAGGTTACAGCTAAACTCATTTCCTAATTTATTAAAATATTTAACCCTTGATTTAACTGAAAAAATCCATTGACTTAATAATATTCAAGATTTTCCCCCATATGCCTATCTCAATCAGTTTATACCATAGGTTTTGCTCGGTTGGCCATATGTTCTCTGTATCTTGATTATTTGTAATCTTAGTTGTTTCCAACTATGGTTTTGAGGGCTGAATTTGGATTTTGATTGTTTCAGTTCCTGGCCTTTGCATACTTTTTACTTTTCTCGGATAACATAATCGAAAGCTTTAGTAAAGTAAATTAATGCGCAATACAGTTTTTTACCATGATTAAGGTGGTGATAATCATTGATTTGGGGCAAAGACAAAAATCTGCATAAAAACACTCAAAATACCACTGATCTTTCCAAAACTTAGCATATGCCTTCTTTATGTTGTTTCTCACAATTCAGACTCCCAAAATGCAGCATTTGTTAATGTTAAAAGTGTTTTTATAAGGAAAGATCAAAGGGTAATTTTGTGCGCAATAATCTGAAAAAATAATATTGTTATTGAAAATATACTTAGTGCTGAGAGTTCCTTGTTGCATAATGGAGAGCAAGCTAGCAATTAGTTTTTCAAACTCTTTCACACATTATCAGGCTGAGCAGATGAAAAAAAATGCGGTCTGTGTCCAATTTTTTTTGTCAAAACACACAGGTGAGACAGGTGAGACTATTTTAACAAGGTTGAACAATTTCATCTACACACCACTGTTCATGTAAGTAATGTATTATTTATACTGTAGGTGTTACATAGGCATGCTTGTCTACCCTATATTTAATAAATGCACCCAGTGTACATTACCTTGTACATGGTTGAACATTTGAGAAAAAGCTACCATTTTCATCTGGTCTACATTACAATTTGAGAAAGAGTTGGAATAAATAATTGCTAGCTCGCTCTTCATTATGCAATAACGCACCTTCAGTACTACGTAAAGGACCTCTGACAGTTGTAATGTAAATTTGCCTATAAAAATGGTGGAAAATGAACTTTCTGTATACTTCAAAATTTTTATTGAAATGTGTTGCTCTGCACCCCCTACATTTGGCACAAAAATAATTTTCAATTACATCACACGTAGACATAGATTTTTGGTGTAAAAAGCAAGTTTTTACCATTGAATGTATGGAAAATAGGAAAAGTTTTATAGAGATGCTTTTCCCCCCGTGCCTCAGCAAGCCACTTTGCATGCATATGTGTACTGTCAATATACACATCATATATGAGTGGCGAGCTGAGGCACGGGGGGAAAAGATAGTCTACAGCTGAAAAACTGAAAAGTGGGTGGGGTAATTAGACCCTTTGTGTCTAAAAATAAGGCTAGCATACTTTTTATTTACATATAATTGCATACTATGAGCAGCTATAGTGTTTCACTTCATTTTAAGCATATTTAATAAATAAAATTCATTAAATAAGAAAAAGCGAAAAATATATGTATTTAGGATGACTGAAAATTTCACATACCCCTCTTGCGAGAATCAGTGAGAGTTAATATGCAGATGTATTAATTGTTCAAAACCAATATCAAAACCTCTTTATAATGATTAAGTGTACCCGTAAATGCTAAAATTTTCATTTTTGGCTTCCTAAGAAAGCGGCAGTAATTTGACGAAAAATAGGCAAATTTGCATGGAAACTGTCAGAGGTCCTTTTCAATAACAATGTTATTTTTTTTTATTATTGCGCAGAAAACTACCCTTTGATCTTTCCTTGTAAAAACACTTTTTTAAGCAGCATGTACGTCTATTTTGTATTCTAAACTGTAAAGAACAACAAAAATAAGAAGTCTGCTAACTTTCAGGGAGATACCTTACTTTTTATGGTTTTATGCAGATTTTTACATTTACCATAAATCACCACCTTAAGAATGTGCAAAATTAGTCCGTGTAATACAAAAATATCATCAACCGTGCCCATAATTGCTCTAATACTTGCTTGCGCTTCTATAAGAACAAAATATTTTTCTGCCAATTCCGACAATCTATTATTAATCACCCTTGAGAACAGCTTTCCCAAAGCACTAAGCAATGTTATACCGCGATAGTTTTCAACATTGTTTAAACTACCTTTCTTATGCAACGGGATAATAAATTCTTCCGACCACTCCTTAGGAAAAACGCCGATTTCAAATATCTTATTAAAAAGATTCAACAATAGTGGAACTAGTATATGCTGTCCGTGTATGAAAAACTCGTTAATAAGTTTATCGGGTTTATAGATGTAAAATGACTCATTAGGGCACTAAAATTCGACGGATGTATTGCCCACGTGAAGTGACCTGGCAGGGCGGAGCTATCGTTATGGATCGATACATTATAAAACAGGTAAATTCCTATTTTCGCCAACAATCGGAAACAGATCCGTATGAATTCGTTAATCTCCGCCTTTCTTGTTGTGCATAATAATAGTATTTTAGCAATGGTGTGTGTTCAGATCCGTGGTGTAGTGGTTATGTAGACGGTGTCCCCTACAGCGGTCAAGAGTTCGAATCCCCAGACAGAGCTTTTTTTTTTCTCTCATCATTATTTTATTCATTTTATTTATTAATTATCCTTAAATAATATCATTTTCAGAAACCTTTTTATATATATTTTTTCTAATTTATTTGTTTCCAGAACAATTCATTTTGATGGTTTATATATATACATATATATTTTTTTTATTTTTTTTTTTCATTTTTTTAACTATCTTTTTATTTTTTTTATATATATTTTTTTAAATATATATTTTTAAAGTTTTTTTACTATATTTTTTTACTAATATTATTTTTTCTTATATATATTTTTTTTTCAAATCAAAATGTACAATTTCATTACATAGAAATAACAATATATTTCAGTATTACAAAAAATCAGTCGAGTCTTCTCCCTCGCTTGCGGTGTCGGTTGCCTCACTGTCGGTGTCGTCTTCCAAGTTGATGATTAGCTGATCAAAGGCGATGTCAACAGCAGCGTCTTTAGATCGGTACTGCTCCTCGCACTTGTTCGCGTGTTTGCAAGCTTTCTCCCACCAACTGGGTCCGATCTCTTCGAACGCCGCTTTCGTGATCTGTAAGACATCGTCAATTCTGTGTGTCATGTTCCTTGAAGCTACGATCTGCTTGATCTGGCTCCAGATCAATTCAATTGGGTTCAGATCGGGATGATATGGTGGAAGTCGCAGTACTTCGTGTCCATATTCACGCACAATGCTATCTATTAGGTATGTCGGCTCCGACTTGTGTAGTTTCGCCAATGCCAACAGCTGCGGTCTAAGAAGGTCGTCCTCAAATAGAATATCGTGCTCCCTCAGCCATTTCTGTATATCTGCCTTCCGTGTGGTCGATGTTGGACATTTATCGGTCTGGACAGAATGGTAGGAGGCGTTGTCCATGACGATCGCACTCTTGGTCTTAAGGTTGGGCAGCAGCTTCTCTTTCATCCACTTCAGGAAGTTGGTCCCATTCATTTCGCTGTGGTAGTCACCAGTAGCTGAAGAGGCCTTATAGATCAGTAAGGCTCCAGGCACGAATCCCCCTTTCGATCCCCCGTGAACTACAATGAGGCGTTGCCCTCTACTGACTGGGGCTGTTACACCGTCAGTCTTCGCACTCTGCCAGCAATACTTAGCTGTGTAACCAGTGTCAATCCACGTCTCATCAATAAATACGAAGCTGTAGCCTTCCTGTTCCAGCTTCTCCTTCCTAGCATAATACTTCAACCGCTGATCTACGACTGACTGCCTTTCTACCAGAACCTTCCTGTCGCTCTTACACTTCTTCCACCTGAACCCAAGCTGGCGAACAATCTTACGCAGTAGACTCTTTCCCCCGTGAAAATCTATCTCAACTCTCAAGACGTCGTGGAGATTCTGAATCGTTGGAAGCTGATGTCTTACTGTGTAGAACTCATGTATCTTATTTCGGATCACGCAGCGATCGAAGTCATCAACCACCTTCAGTTCACGCCCAAGGGTTGACCTCTGGGGAGACCGCAGTGTTCCAGAGTCTTTCATCTCTTTCTGGATTCTGTGAACTGTTCTCTCGCTGACCTGGGTAGCTTCTGCGGTCTTCTGGATATATGCGTTCACTGGTATGCTTGACGGCTGGGATATTTCTTTCTTGAAGTAGGAAAGCAAATTGCCAATAATTTCTTTCGCCCGAGAATTCAAAGGCTTAGCATTCGACATGTCTGCTTTGGATGACTCGATGAAACTGAGAAGTGAATACTAAATCCAAACTAGTTATTCACTCATATTTTGCTCGTGCAAATTGCATTTCTTGGGCACAAAATAAATGCCCTCGTGTATATTTCATGACAAAAGCCAAACACGCAAAAACTCAGCAATTCTTTTTAAATTTATTATGAGCATAAAATACATGAAGTAATCAAGACAAAAGAAAATTTTACCATTTTTTTTTACCTGGAAACTTAAAAAGAAAGAAAAAAAAATAGAATTTGAAAGTGCCGGGTAGATTCGAACTTTGGACCATTTTTACGATAAAAAACTTGATTATCAATTCTAGCGACGCCCATTACACCACACAGTGTATAGTCATTCGTGAATGAAAATGAAAACCTATAATTCATGCGTGATTCGCGATTATTAAGGAACATATACGAGTGTTTTTTCCGACTTGTTACGAACATGCTGCTTTACCTTTTTCATGATAAACTGAACCAATTCGATATCTCCGCCCTGCCAGGTCACTTCACGTGGGCAATAGCAGCATATTTGTTGACTTATGGATGTTTCGACTGTGGAGTGTGTCTTTTTCGGCTTTAGCCGTATAACCTTAGTATTGACCTACATTTTAAGCATTTCATTGGCCAATATAGATACACCCAGGATTTTGAGGTAAGCAGCTTATATCGCGTTCTCTTTCTAATTTCAGTTGACTATTGGCCTATAGACCATGTCGTGATGAAGCCAATTATTTCGGTCCAAATCGCTTTTTGCCAAATAGCGTTCGCTTGTTATGTCGCTCATGTAAAATAAAAAAACCGACAATGTAACTTGACACGGAAATCGAAGACGAAATTAAGTACTTGTTACTGGCTTAGTTGTTGATGTTGTGTTGGAACTGCGACATTTTTAGATTATATGTGGGGCGTCAGCCGACCAAACCTCGTTGTTATGTGCAACACAGACAGACCCCAATCAAAATTCAACAGCATTTCCGAAATCGAAACCCCAACACCAACAACAAATATGCATATCAACATTCGCATCCGTAGAGTCTGATCAACACATTCGATAGCTTACATGTACCTGACTCATACATATTACAATATACACTTCTATTCAATCTAAGCCGATTATCTTTTTTAAAGGTATTTCTTGTTTGGGATGACAGACATATGCATATAAAATTATAAAGTACTATGTTTTCTACACATGAAAAATGATTATAACACATGCGTTCTCAGCGTCTTAACCACGGTGTCTGTCTTAATAAAAAAAATGGTTCGTGCAGTAGCTGTTCGGTTAGAATAGCAATACAAGTATCAGTGTTTTATTTTGTATGAGTATATTGAACGTCTTGCATTAGCTTCATCTACTCAAAGACAAAGTCTAAATCTTAGGACCAACGGTCATGTAGCTCACCTAAGACCTTACTCTCGACAGACACAATATGTCAGTTCACTTATTTGTCACAAGTTTAAAAAAACCAGTGGTTTTACAGGAGTGCATATTTTGATTTTAAAAGCCTAATTAACCTTGAACGATATATCTAAGGACCTTGACTTTTGGTGACACTTTATATGTTTATATTCAAAGAGTAATCAATATTACAAATTATGATATTTAGGCTATAAAAGTCTCTTAACAAAATCTCCACTGGTTTAAGAATTTTCCCATATAAAAAGCAGAAGGAACCAAAGTTGATCTTGCCATGAATTAAGTCAAGGCCAATGCATGGTCATCATTTGAACACACTTTATAGGGCTTAAGTCCCCACTGCTATGTACAAGGTTTCAAGGTCATTGACCTTTAAGGCCTGGAAAAGAAGATTTTTAAAGGGTTTTTATCATAAATGGGCGTGATGGTCACCTGTATAACTTGACCATGATTATTTGATTAAATTCAACTTTTATGTTATCAAGAGATTCCATATAAAATATGCGTCAACTGGCCAAGTGGCTTTTAATCTGGATTATAAGTCGAACAATGACAAAGACCTATGGAAACCTTATATCTTCATGTACCTATTTATTTGGTTTAAACATATACTGAGGGAAATAAATTTAGCAAGTTTTTACAAATCTGCGTATAATTCAGACTTATTTTAAAAGTGGGGAAATTTTATTGTTTCCGTTGTGTAATGTATCCTTTTGGGTACCAGAAACTCAAAAATTAAGGTCGAAAGTTTATTTATATAGCAGAATCGCGTCGCATTTGTATCAAAGGGTTAAACCCAAAAAATGTCATAAATCTGTTATGCAACTCATCTTTTTCATGCGCTGTTTAAATCTTCAAATCATACACCAGAACCGATTTGCGGCGGTGTAGAAATTTGTTAACAAGGACTCAGTGTTGTGTGCTAAAAGACTGTTACCATGATAAACGTAAATGTGCTTATGACGCCGTAAAAATTGGTATTCACAAAGCAATTGAGACTGAGCAACAGTCACCGTTAACGAATTGTTCCAAAATCTTGAATCAAACTGCAATGGCTTGGCCTCTAAATGACCAGAACACTTTTAAGCAATTTGTTGCTGTAAATTGGCGCTGTTCCCGCAGGTTTAACCACACCGGATTCGACAGTTACGTCATTCTGACATCAGTGTTTAAAGCCATCAAAGATCCTCTTGACATGAGCAATATTGAATTCTGACGTCAGTGTTTAAAACCATCAAAGATCCTCTTGACATCAGCAATATTGAACTTAAAGTTTCTCTTCTCTAAGTGCGCATAAGGGTCATTGCATATCCACAGATTTTGTCAAGTTCGGTCAAAACGTAAACTTGACGTCTCCATTCAAATCTTGAAAGGTTCTGGTCGTTGCATTGAAACAAATGGATTACCTGGGGTAATCTTTTTGCATGATAGTGTTCCCCAAGTTGACAGTAATAGAGCGCACAAAGATACGAGTCGAAACGTCAATTGATAATATTTAAAATGGCGGTTGAATTTTTCGGCAAGTTAACGTCAAACTAACGTGTCACATTGCCGGATTCTTATGCGTGTATTTGCAAAACCATTTACCGTTTTCTTGTTCAAGGACCCAGTTAGAACCTTACAAGCATTTTTTGACAATTTTCTTTGTTTAATTGTTTGTCAGCCCGCGCAAATAGTTAATTCATTTAAAAGGACGTCAAACGTGCGTTAAGTCACCTTCTTCGTCCAAGTTTGATGTAATCGCAGTCTCCTAACTTAGGCTTACTACATGCGATCAACAACCTGGGAATACTATCCCTAAAAAAGATTTAATAACCCTTTGGAAAACTTGCTAAATTTATTTCTCTCAGTATATTTATTTAAAAAAATCTATGTACAACATATATTGTGACAATATCTACATAAGGCTACGACGGAAGCAAAATGCTTATATAGTTCTTTATGGCATGTCAAACGTTGCATTATTCGATATTTTTATATTTGTATTTGATTTTCTTTCATTTGTATTCAATCCCTGTTCATTTCTATTGTATATTCTTTTGTTTCATTTCAATAATCGATCATTTGTATTTAATATCTGTTCATTTTTATTGTATATGTTTTGTTTATATTCTATATTCTATTATTTCTATTTAGTAATGCATGGTTTGTATGCTAGATTTTTTCATTACTATTCATTGACTCTCGTTTATATTCTACATTTTTTCATTTTTATTCTAAATTACTGTATTTGTATTGTATAATTGTGATTTGCATTTAACATTTTCATATTTGTATTAAACATTTGTTCATTTCTATCCAATATGATTTCATTTCTAGAGTATATTCCTTCATTTGTATCCTATATATCGACATTTACATTCTATACTTAATGATTTATATTTGATGTGTTCGTATTTGCTTTCAGTCTTATTGATTTTTATTTTAAACTTGTTTTATTTCTATAACATATTTTTAATTTCTATTCTATATTTCTAGATTTGTATTTGATAACAATTGTTTCTATTTGATGTTTTCCGTTTATATTTGTAAATTGCTTTATTTATATTCTTAACTCGTTGATTGCTATTGTATATATTGTCGCATTCACATTCATTGAGACGCCTATTTATATTCGATAAAAATCTTACATTTGTATTGTATAATTCGTTTATTTACTTTGTTACGTGGCATTTCATTGACTAAGAAAAATTGGGATTTCATTGGCTGAGAAAAATTGGGTATGTCTAGTTACCGGGATCGGGTATGAAATTCACCACCCGCACCCGTGTTCAAAACCCACCATCGGAAATTTTAGCGGCGATATTTGAGATATAAGCAAACGTGTTATTCTAGATTTTCTGGTTATAGTTATTGGTAATTATATGAACTATTTCTGGTACAAAAGTCAAACAGATTTAGTTTTAAGACAAAAAAGCGAATTTTTGCAATTTCGGGGATATGAAACCCACCACTTACCATCAGGAAATTTTTATCTGTTATTTCCATTTATAGCTTTATTAAATGAGATAAGTTTCCTTGATTGTTACTATTTCTACTTTATTATCAAAACCTCGCCAATTTTATTTGACGATAAACGGTAAATTTATAATATTTAATGACATAAACGACTTTTTGTGGAAATAATTGATGTTCTAAAAATAGATATAAATTGCAGCATTTAGCTACACCAAGAAACCGAAACGTACTGAAATAAAGGGGACATGCAGTAATTGCTGAGGGAGTCATAGGGTTTATGGTGGCGAAACCTTGACACCATATCTTATTGACTGGTGTTTACATACTTGTTTGAACAATACTTAAAAAACTTTCATGAAGTCAAGTAACTTTATGCAAGGGCAGCATGGTAAGAAACTCTAGCGTCTCACTGTCCCTCTGACTGTCTGTCTGTGTCAGTCTGTCTGTCTGTGTCAGTCTCTCTGTATCTGTCTGTTTGTCTCTTTCTGTCTGTGTGCCTAACTCTGTCTCTCTCTCTCTCAGACATTTAAAGTCTGTGTGTGTGTGTGTGTGTGCGTGTGTGCGTGTGTGTGTGTGTTGTGTTGGATCGTGGACAGCTTATGAGAGAAGCTAAATACTTTAGCTCTACTGATTAACTTAATTTCCAAGATTTAATGTTTCAAATTTTTGCCAAAATGTACGACGTTTATCTGATAGTGTGTCTGATTGCGAGGTACACAACATATATTCTGATTGTGGGCTTTTGGAGAGCTCCAAGCTTAGGAAGCCGTGAAAGAAAACAAAGAAAAAGAAGAGATCTTAAGGAGTTGGAGTCCTCTAGTGGCACCTTAGAAGCACAGTAAATTTAAATTACTGAACGCTGACATATAAGTAGACGGCCAGCAAAACGTTCAGTTCTCTCTTCTCTCATAAGGTGATCACGATCCAAGACAACACTCACACACACTAACATACACATACACAAACTCTAAATGAGCTGATACTGCTGTTGACTGTCTCCTTCGACAGCCAGGTTTTGCATGTATGGTGATTGACTTACTCGGTTGAAAGCACAGATAGCTAATTGGTATTACCCCAGTGTTGTTCTCCTAGCCTAAACCTACAGGGGGTACCTGTTTCTTGTTCTTTGGAACAATGTATAATGCTTTGTGAGTAATTGGTCATGTTTGCAGCCTATGTAGTTACTTTTGTCTGTTTTTTTTCCCAATTGATAGTGTGCATTTATCAGACTGAATCTCCCTGGCCGCAAACTTCTATCCATTTTTGTTTTTAATGAAACAGCTCTTACAGACAACGTCTTCGTCAAGCTTCTACTGGCACTGATTAATGCATCTGACGAAGTTAAGAAAATTGCCGAAATTAGATACAGCACTTACGACAGGAAGCGTGAAAAGCACATACACGCCGAAACTGTGACCTCCTCTTTCTTCTGATCAACCGTCTTTGTTGTTTTTTTTTTTTTCTTAAATAAACTTAACATCAAATTCAATGACAAATCTAGGAAGTCGTGGTTTACCATGTTTATCTGTTGGTTGTAGTCTGTAGCTCTGAGCTCAACCGTTATCATATCTCGCCATATTGTTGCTGTTGAGGCGCAAGTGTAAAAGCCGGTATTCACCGGTACCCAGTGCCAGGCTGGTGAGGGCGGCGGTCCCTCGATCGCATCAATGATCCTCAGAACTTTGAGGATGCAGGAAGTAACTACCATCCCCTAATAGTGTTCGGGAGGAAGCTAAATCTACAAATAAACGCAGGAGATAGTTACTGGGGAGTTTTTATGAGCAACAGTAATATATAGCACGGTGCCACTAGAGAGAGTAGGTAAAACTGGAACGTTAGAGAGGCTTTATGAGCAACAAGGCGACTGTAAAAGCCATTACTTGAATTGAAATCCTGTGCTTTTTGGGATATTACAGTTTGATTACAGGCAAGGTAATTGTTCAGCTACCAGCTGTCTTCATTATAAGATAGTGTTTGACCAGTTTTTCTGCGATTCTTTTATAAATGGTTTGCAACATTGAGCAGCTCTATACAAGGCAACAGGTGCAGTCCTAATGAATGGCAGCACAGAAATCTCTGGGTGTCACCTGTACAGTCTTATCTTTTTTATCATTTATTTATTTATTATTACTCTAGCCGTCTGGTATGTCAGTCGTAAGCCGATAATGGCCGAACTGATATTGGTTCCGGTAACTAGACATACCCAATTTTTCTCAGCCAATGAAATCCCAATTTTTCTTAGCCAATGAAATGCCACATATCAAAGTAAATAAACAAATTATACAATACAAATGCAAGAGTTCTCATTGAATATAAATAGGCGTCTCAATGAATACAAACGCAACAATATATACAATAGAAATAAACGAGTTAAGCATATAAATAAAGCAATTTACAAATATAAACAGAAAACCTCAAATAGAAGCAATAGTTATTAAATACAAATCTAGAAATATAGAATAGAAATAAAAAATATGTAAAAGAAATGAAACAATTTAGAACAGAAATCAAATAAGATTGAAAGCAAATGCGAGCATATCAAATATAAATCACTAAGTACAGAATGTAAATTTCGAAATATGGGATACAAATGAAAAATATACAATAGAAATGAAGTAATTTGGGTAAAAATGAGTAGAAGTTTACTACAAATATGAAAATATTAAATGCAAATCACAATTATACAATACAAATACAGTGATTTAGAATATATATGAAAAAAAATATAGAATATAAATGAAAGTCAATGAATAGTAAAGGAGCAATCTAGCATACAAACCATGCATTATTAAATATAAATACATGTAATAGAATATAGAATATAAACAAAACTTACACAATAGAAATGAACAGATATTGAATGCAAATGATGATTATAGAATTGAAACAAAAAATCTACAATACAAATGAACAGAAACTGAATACAACTATGAAAATATACAATACAAATGAAAGATAATCAAATACAAATATAAAAATATCGAATAATGCAACGTTTGACATGCCATAGTTCTTCTCCTTTAAAGGGGGGGGGGGGTTCCAAATCTGCCAACGCATGGATTTTCTTGTTACTTTGCATGTTTACTATCTTTAACCTTACAACTAAAATTATGCTTTTATCTATCTCAGTAAAGGCTTTAAGGTCTCATGAGAGCACCCTGAAGTACTCCCGTTTTTTGTGATACCAGCCTCATAATTTATCAATCATAAATCCCCAGCTTTATTCAATTTCATAAAATGTGAACTACAATAGTAAAAGGGCTCCATATGAATATCTTTGATTCCGTTTATGCTTATGCAAACATGCAAACGAAATTTTTTTCAAACGAAAACATAAAGTCAGAAAATATGGCTAAAAGCGACATTAAACTATTAAAAAACGAAAAGCATCCCAAAATTTATGTATGTTCCAGTCAGTGTCAACCTATGAAATTTCCTGAAAAATAGGCCATATACTTCTTTATACCAGAGGAATTTCATGAAATTTGAAACCGGTAACATTGTCACAAAATGCATGATATAGATGAAGGTGATTTGTTAGACAAAAATGCATGTCCATTTAAGAGTTTATATGTTCGTAGAAACACTTCATTTTCTAGTTATATTAATAGTAACCCAAACTACAATTATAATAAAAAGCTCCATATGCATATATATTTATCTACTTTGTCTGAGGAATCAATGAAAAACTAAATTAACTCCCACCACTCGACAGTGTATAAAGAAAAACACATACAACATTGGACCTACCAGAATAAATATTTAACTTGACATTTTTACTCATCAAGGAGACCAATTGTGCCAAATTATTTTGATGAAATCCATGCATTAATGTAGAAGTAATAGCTGGGAAAAGCTCAACAGTTTTATCATTTTACCTTCTTGTGTGACCTTGACCTTGGACCTACCAGAATAAATTCTTCACATGACACTTCTACTGATCAAAGAGGACAACTGCGCCAAATTATTTTGAAATCATCTGTAAATATAGAGGAAATGGTCTGGGCAAGCTCTATTTATGACCATTGTATCATTTGACCTTAAAAATGACCTTGTCCTTCAACCTACCTGAACAAATGTTTCGAATAGCACTTCTACTCATTAAGAAGGGGAACAACTGTGCCCAATTATCTTGAAATCCATGCATAAATGTAGCAGAATTGCCCCGGACAAACTCAATTTAAGACCATTATATCATTTGACCTTCAAGTGTGAACTTGACCTTAAACCTACCTGACTAAATATTTTAAATGACACTTTTACTCATCAAGGAGAACAGTTGTGCCAAATTATTTTGAAACCATAAATAAGTGTGGAAGTTATGGCCCGCACAAGCTCAATTTATGACAGTTTTATCATATGACCTTCAAGTGTGAACTTGATCTTGGACCTACCTAACCAAATGTTTCAAATGGCACTTTTACTCATCAAAGAGAACAATAATACCCAATTATTTTGAAATCGATCCATAAGTGTAGAAGTTATGGCCCGGACAAGCTCAATTAATGACAATATTATCATTTGACCTTCAAGTGTGACCTTGACCTTGGACCTACCTGACTAAATATTTCAAATGACACTTTTACTTATCAAGAACAAATGTGCCCAATAATTTTGAAATCCATGAATAAGTTTAGAAGTTATGGCCCGCACAAGCTCAATTTATGACAGTTTTATCATATGACCTTCAAGTGTGAACTTGATCTTGGACCTACCTAACCAAATGTTTCAAATGACACTTCTACTCATCAAGGAGAACAATAATACCCAATTATTTTGAAATCGATCCATAAGTGTAGAAGTTATGGCCCGGACAAGCTCAATTTATGACAATATTATCATTTGACCTTCGAGTGTGACCTTGACCTTGGATCTACCTGGCCAAATGTTTCAAATGGCACTTTCACTCATCAAGGAGAACAATTGTACCTAATTATTTATAAAGACCAAATTATTTATAAAGACAATCATTATTTATATTATTTATAAAGACGATTATTATTATTATTATTAATTGTGCCAAATTATTTTGAAATCCATCCATAAATGTAAAAGCTACCCAATTATTTTAAAATCGATCCATAAGTGTAGAAGTTATGGCCCGGACAAGCTCAATTTATGATAATTTTATCATTTGACATTCAGGTGTGACCTGGACCTTGCACCTACCTGACCAAATGTTTCAAATGGCACTTCTACTTATCAAGGTGAACAATAATTCTGCCAATTATTTTCCAATCCATCCATAAATGTAGAAGTTATGGGCCGGACAAGCTCAATTTATGACCATTTCATCATTTGAGTTTCAAGTGTGACCTTGACCTTGGACCTACCTGACCAAATGTTTCAAATGGCACTTTTACTCCTCAAAGAGAACAATCGTGCCAAATTATTTTGAAATCCATCAATAAATGTAAAAGTTATGGCCTGGACAAATCCTGACAGAAGCACGAACGCACGCAAGCACGCATGCACTAATGCACATTCGCACATACACCGAACTAACTCAAGTTGTAACAACTATGTCTCGCTCACCGCAAGCGGGCTCGACAATAAAGAATTTGGTGATGCAAATAGATGATAAACTAAACGAAAAATAATTATCATAAAAATAATCACAAAACTAGAAATTGTGTTTGTGAAACACTATGCCCCCAACCATATGCTTACCACTATAGGTGTCAAACTTTAGAATGTCTAAGTCTGAAAAGGAGTCACCTAATCTTTACAAAAATATTAAACTCATCAAAAACTACTATTATACCAAATATCAGCTTCCTAGATTAAGCATTTCAGAAGTTCGAAAAAAGCCAAATTCAAACAAGGGCTGTAACTCCATCGAAATTTTTACAGAATTCTCCCAAAAGTTAATCAGGTAGTGTACACTTCATATCTGATCAGTATACAAAATATCAAGGTCATAACTGAAACACTTTTTGCAATATCTTGCTAACAAGACATCCATCTCATGTTTTTGAAGCGGCATAACTCCAAAATGAGGCAAAGCTTGGAAAAAAGGACAATAAATGTCAGTTATTTTTCCATGAGGAATCCATATAAAATTTCTAAACCATATGCCCAATGGTTCTGGAACACAGTAGCTGCATAAGTATTGAACATCAGGGGAAGTAACTCCATTATTGATGAATGCAGCATTACCTAACCTGTACTAAAGTCTTAAACTCATCAAGGACTACTAGTATACCAAAAATCAGCTTCCTAGCTTAAGCGGTTCAAAAGTTGGAAAAATGCCAAATTTGAACAAGGGCCATAACTCCATCAAAACTTTTATGAAATTCTCCCACAGTTAATCAGGTTATCTACTCTTCATACCCAATCAGTGTACCAAATATCAAGGCTATAGCTCAAATACTTTTTGAGATATCTTGCTAACAAGAGTCATCTCATTTTTCTAAAAGGGCATAACTCCAAAATGGGGCATAATTCGAATAAGATAAAAAAAACATGTGTCAGCTATTTTTCCATGAGGTATCCATACAAAATTTTTAGACCCTATGCCCAGTGGTTCTGGAACTCAGAAGCTGCATAACTATTGAACATCAGGGGAAGTAACTCCATTATTGATGGATGCAGCATTACCTAACCTGTACTAAAGTATTTAACTCATCAAGAACTACTACTATACCAAAAATCAGCTTCCTAGCTTAAGCGGTTCAAAAGTTGGAAAAATGCCAAATTTGAACAAGGGCCATAACTCCATCAAAATTTTACGGATTTCTCCCAAAAGTTAATCAGGTAATCTACTCCTCATACTCAGTCAGTGTACCAAATATCAAGGCCATAGCACAAATACTTTTTGAGATATCTTGCTAACAAGATAGACATCTCATTTTTCTAAAAGGGGCATAACTCCAAAATGGGACATAATTTGGAAAAGAAAAAAATATGTGTCAGCTGTTTTTCCATGAGGAATCCATATATGAAATTTCAAGACCCTAGCTAGCAGGGTTCCAAAGTTATAGCAAGCATGAAAAAGTGTGACGCACGGACGGAAGGACGGACGGACGGACGGACGGACAAGCCAAAAGCAATATGCCCCACCAACTTTTTCAAAGTTGGGGGCATAACTACATGTATATGCATTCCTAATTTTTGTGTTTTTTCAAATGTTAACATTCAGCATTCCAAAAAATCATGTTACCTGTTTTCAATTTTCAAGAAAATTTATAATTATAATTTACACATGTATGGCCTAATTTCATATTAATTTGAAAGGTTCACAAGAACTGCAACAAGGTCAAATCGAAAATTTCATTTGTTCAAAAAAATTTATTGAGCTGAAAAAGTTGGGGTCATCTGCAAACAAAAGTTAATTTGGAAAGTTTTATAGTATACATTTGAATACAAACATGGTACATACATAATCAAGAATTACTAGGAATCATTTTGAGAATAAAATGGGTCAGAAATTCATAAATTCTACAGCTTTGGGCTGCTTAAAATTGGGGTACCCCTATTTTTGCATCCCATCCAATTAAAATGTTGCGATTTAACAATTGAAATAGATGGATCAGCAAATATTTCATAAAAGCAATAGTAATGTCCTAGACAATCACTATGCATAATATGGAATTCGGTGCGTAGGCAGAACCCTATGTAAATTTCCTATAGGGTGGAACTCCCTCTTTGATCTGGTAAACATATAGCTGCGAAAGATCTATTAACTATGAGCTTACAAAGTTTGTAATAATCAACATAGTGAAATAGCCAGTTATCAGATTATTTGTAAAATAAAAAAAAATATGTTTCAGGAAGAAAGAAAATGAAAAACATGCATGTATACAATATAAGAATAAGCACAATTCAATTTTCACCCCCTGCTCTCCTGTTACGATTTTTAACTGATGCACATCATTTACCATCACCTACGCACCCCACCTCCAGAAGTGCATCACGACTGCTGTCTCTCTCTCTCTTTCAAAGAGGGAGGGCCGCCACAATACGCTTCGAGCCGCGGGTCAACCTCGAGCCACATGGGGCAACAAGAGAACATGGGGGAAACTCGCCACAGAAGTGGCAAAACAAAAAAGGACCTACCGTGGAGAAAGGATGCACGGAACACACAGCTAATAATGTCGATAAAATGACTTTAAAACTGTAAAACAAATTTTCTGCCAAATTTGTCGCATATCACATACAAGTTTCTCACAGATCAAATAAGTAAAGTAGTCAATTAACAGGTTAGACTGTCATGTATTCAGTAGATAGATAAGAACCTAATATCAGATAATGTACTTATAAGTAAAACAAATGACGGGGTAAAAAGGTAAAGAGGAGAAAAGCTATGGGAAAGCAGTGACAATTTTGTAGTGCAAAGGTACCATGTTCGTCTGCATAGGCCAGTCAGGCGAAAACATCGGACTAGAGTCGGGCGACGGGGATGTATGTGGCGAAACAATTGCCCAAACAGTATACCCCATTTGCCAGACATTATACAGACTCAAGACACAGAAGGCTAAAAGTGGACAATGTATATACATATATTTTTTTATCGGTTTCCTGAGACAAAGAAGCATATCTAAACAGAAGAAGGTGCAGGGTATTTCACAGTATTCAGAAATTGCATCGACCTATTTATTTGACTACACACGCAAATCATTTGCCATAAATTAGGTCAAGGTCAACACAGGGTCATCATTTGAGTAAACATTGTATGCATTAGGTCCTTAGTGCTACATGCACAATTTCAAGGTATCTTGCCTTTCGATTCTGGAAAGGAATGAGATTTTTACCATACATAGGCGTGGGGACCATCTTTGTTACATGATCAAGATCATCTGAACAAACCCTCGTTCTACCGACCCATGAAGGCTACACATGAAATATGGCTTCAACCGGCTTAGTGGCTTCAGAGGAGAAAATGTTTCTATTTGAAGTCTCAGTGACCTTGAGCAAATGTCACAGACTTGCCTTGACTTTTGGCAACATAACGTGCTTATTTGCTTATCTAGTTAACCATAAATGCTATGTACTATATCATATAAAGCTCTGTACACCTGGTCAAACGTACATTTGCTTATATGCAAATTTTGCTAACCGTGTGCAAAAGGTACACATGATCAACAATGTCCCAAAAAAGACCGAGGGGTATTTATGCCAAAAAAGATGAGAACTGTAATCTAATACATACCCTTCTTTAGGTTTTCTAAAATATGGCCTTGTTTTCGGCAAGAGAATTCGACAAAAAATGTAGAGTCAACTTCCACCTACTGATATGTATGTCTAAAATGTTTTGAGATTAAGAACGCATGAAAATAGAAAAAAATAAAATCTTCAGAATAGAAATCGCGTGGATAATGATAGTCCAGAAGATATAAGTTATAGGCAATTCAGTACTTTGTAATATTGTATGAACTTTATTATATCTACGGTTTAGAAGCTGATATGTGTATACAGTGCATTTCACAATGCCATAATTTGCTCAAAACAGTAAAATACACTTATATATTGAATTTGTAATATGGTAAGAATTATCACCACCTAAGCTCGCCCCATCCCTGTGTCAGACATAGAAACTCCTTTTCTGAGGGTGCAAAATTTGTTTAACCAAAATTCTGATGTGTTATCAGAGTGTTACCCGCAAAACTTGTATCCTTATTTGTTAGAAAATTTGTATTATTGTTCTCATTAAAAAGAAGTCAGGAAGGGTTTAAGTGCTTATAACAATTCTGAACCGGGATTCTTAAAATGTCATCAAAAGTGAAATTAAATCAAAGAGGAATAAAAGAAACATTGAAACAATGGCAGATTGTCATATAGTAGGTATAAAGGGTATTTACTTACGCAAGTAAACTTAAAGACTCAAATTAAGAATACCAAATAGTTTAATATGCATATAAGAACAGATCAGTTGTTATAAGCTTACAAAGAAATCCATGTAGAAACAATGTAAGATCAATGCTTATATGACCTAATTGAAAAAATACTCACATAAGCAAATTCGATTTTGCGTAAACAAAGTCAAATGTAAAATTTGCATATATACAAATCGAGATTTGCACTTTATCCCAACTACTGTGAATGCAAATGTAAAATATTTGCTTATTGAGTATATATTGCTCAAGTGAGTAAAAGCGTACACATGCGTCAATTTGTATACGTAAGCAAATTTGCACACACGCAAACAAATACTCACTTGAGCAAATTAGTCCATGAGTACAGGGCTTTAGACTCCAATATTTACTGAGAAATTGACTGTTTAGCTTAAGCATTAACCCATATAAAAGCATATCGAACCAAAGTCGGCCTTGCCATAAATTAGATGAAGGTCAATGCACGGTAATCATTTAAACAAACTCTGTAGAGCATAAGTCCACACTGCTTCATACAGGGATTCAAGGTCAGTGGTCTTTCAGCTCCGAAGAAGAAGACTTTAAACGGGTTTTACCATATATTCGCATGTTGGCAATCTTATTTATGTGACCAAAATCACCTGAACATATTTTCGTTTACCCTGTCCAGGAAGACTCCACATGAAATATGGCTTCAATTCGCCCAGTGGCAGAAACTGTTTCATTTTTTTTTTTTTTGAAATCTCAATGCCTATAACAAAGGTCAAATGATGACCTTGACCTTTGGCGGCATTTTGTCTTAATCTGCGTAGTTTCGTGTCTGAAAAATCAACTGTTTAAGCATTTTCCTCTATAAAATCATAACGGACCAAAGTTGAACTGGCCATTAATTAGGTGAAGGTCCACGCAGTGCCATCATTTGAATATATTTCATTGGACCTGAGTCCTCATTCTTACATTCAAAGTTTCGAAGTTACCAACTTTTCGGTTTTGGATTAGTAGATTTTAAATACCTAGATTTTTGTTATTAGTAAGTTATGTAATCCTTATCTAATCCAATAAATAGTCTTCTCTGGCTGAGCTGTCTTCTCTAGACTAATGTCACATCAGCCTCTAAATGGGGAAATTCAATAACAGAGACACCTCGATTTAATTACTGGCATTAATATTCATCAAAGTATGATGTAGAAAAAACAAGATACTTATATTCTGGTAATGTTAACAAGCTTTAAAGTTCACATTTATCCCTTTTCACAATTAATTTTCATTATTAATGAATCCAAAATAAAATAATATACAGTATGGAAGCAAATGTTGATAATGAGAAATGCATAATTGACAAATCAGGGTCTAAAACTAACAAAACTACAGTGTGAGTTCTTGTAAAAACAGATCAATTTTGACAAATTCACTGCTCAAAACACATGTGTCACAATGTCAATAAATTAAAGTCTTTTGAGTCTCCGCAGTGATCCTTAAAAGAAAATTCATCTCTCAAATCTTGCATATTTTTGTTTTTTGCTTCTTGAGATTATTTTAATGGCTAATGTATTATATAACAGACTATTAACAAATAAATAAATAGAAAGAAATATATAAAAGTAGTAAATGAAATTAAAGAAAATAAAACTGAAAATAACAAAATAGAATATTTAAAAAGTAATAATACTGAGTGATAAAACAATATTTGTAAGATATATAAGATATCTTCAATTATCAAAAGTTCTTTCTATATTTTTTTTGTTCATTCTCTCTCTTTAATTTTAAGTTCATTTTTTCGTTCTCTTTTTTTCTTTCTTTCATTTTTGCTTTTTTACTCATTTTCTTTTTTTCCCTTTTTTATTATCTTGACTGCTTATCAGCAGATTATAAATATATTTTTATGATCTTTTACATTTGAGTGATTCATGAATATATCCATCTGGGGCCCCACAGGCGGACAGTGGTTTCAGCTCTGTCTTGTTTTATGACTCAAATGATGAGGTGATGAGAAGATGCCTTTGATCTTCTTATCACTTGTTTATTGGAGGGGATTAAATTAAGGGGGGGGGGGGGGTGAGAGGGGGGGTCAAAATGATAGAAAACAATCCAGGCCTTTAGAGTTTTGCCGTAAATGGGGTCCCATTGCACACAGCATTTCATTATCACCGTCCCATCGTCCTGATATAACTGAAATACTGTTGAAAAGGATGAAAAATTGCAAATCATCCATCCATTCTAAATATGGTCATAGCAGCCATCTTAATCAAGAGATCTAGACCATGTGAAAAAATTCCTTCATCATAATAAGGGAAGCCCCACATGAAATATGGTTTCAGTTAGCCCAGTGGCTTCGGAGGCTTCGGATAAACGTTGACGCACAAACTGACGGACGGCGGACGAACGGACGCAACAAGCCCGGCTATACATGTACTATAATCTCACGAGCTAAAAACCCGATTGTTTGCCCTTCGGGTTTTTAGCTCAAATGCTTATACTATAGCCAGGCTTCCGTCGTTGGTCCGTCCATCCGTCAACAGAAAGAAGCACGTTTTTGTATAAAAAAAACATGAAATAAATCACAATAATGTGGCACAACCAACCAAGGATCATTTCACAACTTGTTTTTAAGAAATATTGTTTAGGTTATCTTAGAAAGTATTTCAGTTTCATTCAGCTATTGTGTCTTTCAAGTCGAAGGTTTCTATATTCTCTGCTATTGGAAGAATTTCGTCCTCTGTCAGTGATAAGCCAGCTTCTATGTCGGAAAAACTGAAATGAAGATGAGAGGTCTGGAATGATAAGCACCAATATGTCATTTTTCCAGTTGCACAGTTTCTCTAAAAATGACATTTTGCACCTCCACCCACCCCACCCTGCGACATATTGGTAATAATTTTGCAGTTACCTTTCTGATTGCTGATTTGTATAGTCCGTTAAACTTTGGCATATCTCGTGGCTAGTATAAAGTTTCTACTTGTATGCTTGTTAATTGTCTGAATTTATGATGAAATAGTAAAGTAATGAAAATCCGCTTATTATAAATTGTAATTTAGATTTGTTATTTTCTTGTTTATTGAAGTAATTAGCAGTAAATGATACAATCAAGTTCCACATCTCAACTCCGACAACGAACGGAAGAGAATAGTAACCTGAAGGGACAAAACAAGTAGTACGACAACATGAACGGAGAGAAAAGTACTTTCAGTCCGACATTAAATTAGAAACAAGTCGAAATGCCGACGATATAAAATTAGAGAAAGCTTTTTGAAGTTTATGGTACGGATGCCCTTGTTTAAGAAGTTAAACCACCAAAATTTTATTACCAGCGTTAAAGTAAACAATGTGATTTGAACCGCCGACAATACGGATGAGTTGAGAAATATAAATACATATGATGAAGAACAGGGAATGCTACCGTCAATAACAATACAAAAATCATCTTATTTGTCGCAACATTTATTAGAATCATAACCGTCTGATATTAGCAATTTTAAATCAAGACGGGGTTTTAGTATCAAATGATTTTGCCTTCCTTCGAATGTTGGCTGGTTATGCTGACCCGATTCTACTTTCGGCCATAATATGTGCATACCGAAATTTTAGATTGGGATGACAATTCTCAAAACGTATGTTAAAAATTGTTACTATTAGCGTATGCTGTTCTTCTGGGGACTTCCTCTTTGCGAATACAATGAAAGACTGACTTAAGTGAGGCAAAACTAATCTATGCCATCCTTTATTTCATACACTTTTGGCCTACAGTTGGCAAGTATATAATAACGAAAAACAAAAAAATACTGCCAAAAACTTAACAATTGCTAGTAAAAAGGATATAGATGTGGACCAGCTGGCCAGATGTTTTCGTGTTAAACACACATAAAAGCTTAACTGTCATGTGAAATCTGCTGAAGAAGCCATACCTTAGATACAGTCCACTAGGATCGGAGTCTGGAATGTTTTTCACTGTCAAATGTCTCTGCTTCAGACTGTCAATGGAGGACTGCGATCTAGTCATAGTGACATGAAGAGAATGTGTTACTTTCTGTCTACACTCTGGTGACAAGTCCTGCAAGCATGGGGCCATCATCTCTGCCATTCTTTCAGGAGGCAACAATGTCATTAAAGTGTCAGCCGGCAAATCTGCTAAAAAGTCTTTTATCATCTTCATTGTCGTACAGGCATCTGAGCGTCTTTGACAATTTTCAGCTACTATAACATTTTGTGTCACTTGAGCATTGCAACTCTGCTCATCTTCCCGGACTGTGTTAGTGTTATTTCTGTGGCAGAACTCGCCTGTTCCTGGCCTTAGGGTACTGCCGTTACCTGCTTCGATATTATCCGAGATTCGATCAGCAGTGTATGTATGACTTTGTAGCTGTGGAGTAGGAAGTAGTGGCAAATGGGATTTGTTCATATTTACACTGGACAGATTTACCCGACTGGTACAAGACTGATCCTGCACTAGTGCGGCGTCGGACTGGTCATGCTGACGGTCACAAGTCAATGTAGCCGGAATTGTTTTATAAAGGTCAGATGAATTCTTCCCATTATTTTTATGGTTTTGAATTGCACTATCGCTACTGCAAATGTTTTGAGATTGCGAATTAGCTGCCTCAGCAGTTTTAGTCTGGATATTGCAGTAATTTTGATTAACATTATAATTAGAGTCCCTTATCACAGTTGGAAGAAGAGTCATAGGAATACTGGTTTGTGTACCTCCTGTGTATGTTTCACTGGGCATATCAGTGGTATTTTTATGAGAAACAGAAAATGAACCAGTCTTACAAGGTATCATTTTTATCGGGACCCCACAATATACTGATTGAGCTTCTGTTAGCATATCTTCCCGAATATTTGTTGTAGCAAGACTTTGAGGTTCTGGTTGTATTGAAGGCACAGTGGCAGTCAAGGCACCTTTAGCTTTTTTCGGTCCTACAGATAAAACAAAATATAACATTTCAATTGCACAGGATTTCTTGCATATATAAAACGCTTTTTATGGTCGCAAATATTTTTATGAACAGAGTGTGAATTAATTTATTCTATTAAAATCATTATTAGCATGATATAAACACATTTTTGTTCAAAGTCGAAATTATGATTTTCAGACAAAAAACTATTAGAGTGTTCTCATTATTTTTAACTGAATAATATTTATTTGATAAATAAGTTATAATCCAAGAAATAAGTGACTGGGTGGTTAGCCTTCCCAAGTTAGGATCATGGGGTCGAGGGTTCAAGTCCCGCTGGAAGCGATACTCTGTTAGAACCTTAACAGCGTTTCATCGCACGCAGCCTTTCATAATGACTCTCCCATCTTCTGATATGATTGAAATCATGTTGAAAAGGACGCAGAATCTCGAGCTATCCATTCATTGTTAGACATGATACATATTACGCGTCTATCAACAAATGCAACTTTTCGTTGTTGGAGCAGGTTCAGAAACATTCTGTTATCTCAAAATATTATAAGGACAAACGATTAAAGTTGTTTTTTTTATCACAGACGTCAGCTTAGTCGATCCTTGTCACAAAATTTACTTTTAACGGTACCTGTCAATTATGTTAGTAACGACTAATGCGGTCATTTTGTTAGCGTGAAGTTTACAGAGCCCAGCGAAGCTATGTTGTGGTATGCAGGTGTGGCTGGGTGCCAGTCAGTTTATGAAACCAAAAGTAACACATATAGCCGCGACTTTTGAGTAATTCGTTTTAAAACAGTTGAAAGTAAATCAGAAGAAGTCATATATTTGTCGGAATATTTGATCCAACAGTTGACCGTAACAAATTTCCATTGTACCTGAATGGGCATTTGTTGCATTTGATTATAGTAAAATAGTAATAATATATATTATGCGAAAACGGTAATTATGAAACATACCTGTTTCTGGACTGCATGACATAGTTCGTTTTCCTCTCAATTCAAGTTTGCTGTAAATAGTATAAATTCATTAAATTAACCAATTTTAGACTGGATATTCCTATTGGGGATATATGCAAACAGTGCATACCCAGTTCAGACGCCGCAGGACGCGGCATCTGATCAGGATCTCCACTGTTTGCTTACAAGACTTTATCATATGATGTCGCTGTTATTCAGTGGATAACGTCGTGTCATAAAAAGCGTACGACCACCCGCGTGATAACATTTTGGCACGCACACGTAAAGTCATTGACAACGTTCGTGTCAACAATGTATTTTCATTTTGAAATAATGCTCCGATTCTGAACGCCAAATCCCATTTTAAAGGGTCATACGATAAACAGAATCTTACACTCGTGGTCATTTCATATGAAATTTAATGAAACTCGCCGTATGTATTCCACAAACTGCATGCATGGTGATCAATCCAGTGACAGTTGTCTACTGTGATTCCCTCTTTAACTGCACGACGGCAACATGGGTTCAGTGCCTGTAGCTCATGTTTACCAACGAACTGCAGAATAGCTCTATGATGGCTTAAAAATAGTTTTCCATATAATGTTTAAATTTTTTGTACGAAATCAAAAATCTAAAAATTCATAAGAATACCTTGTAAATGTAACTGACCATTTTATAGGAATAATTTTATTTACAGTTTATACACAAGAATTTGTTAATTCTCATTTTCATGTGCAGTTTTATTTTAAATTGCTTCGAGCAGAATCAATATTTGAGGAGTCTTCTTTATATGTATGCAAAGTTTTACATGCACCCTGATCAGACTGTTCAGTCTGTTGTTATTTCAGTTAGTTGTGTATTCAGCTTCAAATATCAGTCTTATGTAACATTTTTATAACTGTCTGGAGTGCAGATGTCCATTTGATTCTACAGCTGTTTGTTTTCACACTTATCAGTGGTCATCCTATTGGGTGAGGGTGTGGCTATGCCTGGCTGAGTGACAAAGCAAATAATTTGGTTACAGAGTCTGGAACAGTAGTTCCCTGTTCAGTTGTGACTTGGAAAGTGTTGTGTGCACATGTTTTTTCTAAGCTATTATTATGGAATTTATGAGTCTTGTTAGATGTTTTATGTTACTCTTACTGCATCCTGTATGGAACAAGTTCGCAGTCTTGGATGATTCGCCAGATGTCTGATTTTTCTTTGCCAAATCATTATATACACTATTGTGAATTTGTTTTTCTGTCTCAACATCAGAGGGGTGATGGTGGAGACCGAAAAGCGTTCTCTTTTTATTGCAATATTTATACGTATGTATTAAATTCTGCAGTGGTTTTCAAATTTAATGGATATATATCTACTACAGCCTGTCTGTTAGTGTGCAATTACCGTATTCACTCCTCGAAGCACCCATGCATCATACTAGAGTATAAGGGTATCCAGACGTACTATGCAGAGTGCAGAGAAAACTCTGTCATCCTCCAACCAAACAAGTATTAATATGTCAGTCATGGTCTGAGAGCATCTGGATGCCTTCAATGCATAAGCTGGATTAAAGTGCAATTAAAAAGATAAAATACATGGCTCTAATATTTTGGGGGCCTCATTTGCCTACCACCAAAGTCGTTTGGCCTTCTTTTCCCCCCAAAATATCATTTATCAAGCTGGTATATAACAGTTTGACTTAGTACCATTTCAGGCTAACCTGATTTATGGAATTTACCCAAAGCATCATCAGCATTCAGGTCTCATACTGTTTTGTCTGCACAACAATGCATGACCGAGGCTGCAAATTCATGGTAATCCTACACTTGCAACCCGTTTCGTCTCGAGCCTGATTTAAGCCACGACCAGCATCATTCACGCCTAGTGCTCTGGCTTTTTGGATGACCCTACCTAGCACTGGTTCTTAATGCCTGTTCCAGCCATGAGACAGCACCGTTTCACGCCCAGCTCTCAGGCTCAGGAATGACCCCTTTCATGCACCGTTTTCACGCCTGCTCTGGTCATGAGACAGCACCGAGTCACGCCTCTCTCTCAGGCCTCTGGGTTGCCTCCTATCAGTTTGCACCGCATTCACGCCTCTTCCACGACCCTGAGACAGCATCGCTTTATGCCTAGCTCTCATGCCTTCGGTCATGAGACAGCACCGTTTCACGCCTCTTTCTCAGGCCATCAAGGATCACCCAGCATTCATTCATTCATTCATTGCAAGAGATAGCACCGTTTCACGCCTATATCTCGAGCCTCAGGGGATAAACCTGTCATGCATCCTGGCACAGTTTTCCAAGGCGTAGAGATTGCACTCTTCATGCCTGGGTCTCAAGCTTTATTGGTAAGGCAGTCATTCCATTATATGCACAGACTGTCTTAGAGAGCGTAGGTTCCAGGTGTCCGACTATTTTGGTTGTTCCCAGGCTACCAAAGCATTGAAAAGATACTTAGAAGTGAGCTGCCCCAAAGACAGAGCCAAAGTTTGTTTGTTGTTTATTGCTTTATATATTAAAGGCCCCATTGCTCTATCAGCATGAAATATTTTATCATGAAGTATCGCTGCAAGCTTCTCACTACAGCTTCTTCATTGTATATGATCGTGATTGGCCGGCTTTGAAAAATTAAAACGCCCTTTAGTTTCTAATAAAAACAATTAAAAAAAATATCTAGGTCATTTCAGTTGGCACTTAAAATGACCTACTTTCGATTTCCAATTTCATAACATGGTAAAACTACAAGGTACAAGAGGTAACAATACAAGGTACAGGAGATAAAAATACAATGTACAGTTGTTTAATAGTTGATAAAATACAATGTAAGGCAAGGATTTCGTTCTTTGTCTCGCTGCTGTGTGAGTTAATTGCCCAACGGGGTGCCAGAAACAAAAGCCGTATTGTTACGGTGAGACGAGTCAAGTTTTATTCAATTTACCGTATTCCTTCTTTTTGTCAGTTATATGACACAAAAAGCACAGCAACCGTCATTTTATCATCAGTTCTGAAGGCTGTACCAATTTTATAAGGATTTGTGCTTCGACGATTTTTACCATTTATAGGACTATGGAGGCTTTAATGTTATTAGTTTGTTTACTTTTGAGCATTGAAATATATGTTTATATGTCTTATAGTTTAGTCGCATTAAAATATATCCCAAATACTTGTTTTTTGTGTATAAAATTATCTTTTGAGCTGCCACTGCTCAAATAAGGCAATCACATAATTTCGTTTACATCTCATTTCTGTGCAAGTAGGCAACAAGTCAAACTGGCTATATGTCTGCTACATAAATAATAAATAAAAAATATAGTAAACAGCAAACATGCTAATTTAAAAGTGTTAAGTGCATGTTGAGTGATTATCAAGATCAGTCTATTGAGAGGGTGTTAAACTTGAATGAAATAAACAAAAGTTTACTTACATAAAATTCTGTTCAACTTTTTCAAGGTTGGCGATGAAGGATTTTGTCAAGCCAGTGTAACCTGGAATTGTCGGACCTGGTAGACCAAAGACAAGGAGAGAAGTTATGTAGAAACATGCTTTCTCATAAGAAATACCCTACACCTATATGCATAAAATCTAGCAAAAATGAAAAAAAAGGAAAAACAGCTGACCAGCCTGCACTTTCGCGCATTAAAGTCTTATTAGCCTTTGCAGTTACACACATTACATGGTCCATAGGGGTGGCTGGGTCGGGCGATGGTGCTTGATAACTTTCTTTGCTGGGCGTCGTACTTATTTGGATAATAGTAGGATAAGGACTTCCTGAGCTTGCAGTAGGTACGGGTGGGGCTTGTTTGGACATTTTTTGATCATCTCTCATTTCTCTTTTCTTTCTTCCTATCTCTGGGAGACGGCCCGATATAGTGTGAAATACTGCCTCAAAGGGACGTTGAACCCAAAACAATCAACCAAATGGACTATAAAGAATCCGTAGGCAATACCGTATTAGAAGGTTCTAATCACACTCCTTGACCTATATTGCAAGTCGGAGTTTTTGTTGTTTGTTATGAACTTTTAAACCTTCATTTGGTTATAGCTATATATGATCTTTTCAGTTCGGTTTAGTTCTCACCCGGTCAACATCAGCAAAGTCTGTACCATGTTTTCATAGAGATTCCAACCAGGCATTTGACAAGGACGTGTACAAAATGGCATCTAGAATTTCAACATTTTCCGGGCAGCATGTCGCCATGTCTCCAAGCCACCTATAGACTCTCGAACTTGGCTTGGTTGACACACACGTTTAGCAAGTGGGTAAATCTTAACATATTGCCCCCTCCGAATACTGTAAACCTTCCTACCCTATGAAATAGATTCCTTCTAAAAATGGCGCTAAAACATTATGATGTATCCGTACACCCTAAATTATGTAGCCGTGAGAAACAACAGGAAACCCTTAAATTTTCAGAAGCTACTCATTTATAGTCGTAAATTTAATCCAAATACCTAATCCAGTGTATCCCTTTAGCAACTGTTCACATGGTGAATCAACTTCTGGGTAAAAATATCTGTACAGCTGATAACCTTTTCTGTCATTGGTGTTCAAGAGGATATTAGCCAATGGAAGTTCTTTTAGCTCGTCATATCCGATAAGTTCCATGTGATACACTGCTTTCTCACCGCTACCTAGTTTTCACAAAAAAAGCAGCAAACAATCTATTGTTACTAATGTTGAATAATCTCTGTTAAGCTTTGCCTCGCTTTTTACGTGAACATACCAATGAAACGTTTACCCCAATAGATATGAAATACAGGTGTATTGGCGACAGAACACTTTAACTACATTGTACATTTATAAGTTTTACGTCCCTATATATGCCGGAATCTGTAACTTTTTATATCTTGCTGTCACATGTATTCGTAAAAGGATTTCGTCACATGTATTCGTAAAAGGATAAGGCCAGCAGATAAACTATGAATTTTCAGTGGCATTCGGGGAAAGATGTAAGTCTGTAAAAATTAAAGTTTCAGCTGACGTAAGTTGAGAACATGCTTAAAGACAGTTAAAATAAACGAAGACTTACTTATCCAGAGAAGAGTTGGTGCAACCATTCCAAATACTGCATCCTTTCCCTGACTGCGTCGTATATGCCAGTCAGAAAAGCGCAGCAGAAATGTGCCAGGCTTGTGATTGTTTGACTCCTTTAATTTCTTCTCTGCCATTTCTTTGCTCAAAAAACCGTCAAGCCAGCTTAATAAAGAATGATGAAGATATAAGTCCGGTAAACAGCTTAGAACATGGCAATAAAACTGCATTCTGTGTCTCTAGATAGAGCTATGTTGAAGTGATATCCCTTTTATAGGTTAAGTGAGCAAAAAAGGCAAAAAAACAAAAACAATTATGTTATTAATAGAAAATTTGAAGTTTTACGCAAGAATCAGTAACGAGATTCTCAGCAATGATAAATTTTTTATTGAAACTTTAGTATTAGCTTTTTAAAAGTGTTATCTGGAGAACTCTTCTGCAAAAAGGAAGTTCTAAGAATCGATCTCAATAAATATTGAATATAGAAAAATGTGCAAAAGACTAAGTCATTCCTATTTGTTTGTTTGTTTCTTTCTTTCTTTTTTTTTTGTTTGTTTGTTTTCTGTATTCATATTATTTTTCGGGCTTTTGGGTTGTTTTTATATAATTTTTCCTTCATTCAAATTGAAAACTTTTATCTATTTTCATTTAGGTGTAAGCCGTTTCGTGTGGAAAACGTCGTTGATTTGATACTATTTTTGTTATCTTGCTCTTTCTTAAGGCCTCGGTGGAATTCTGTTATCGTCTACAAAAAGCTTCATCAGACACTCGACGTCACCTAACAAAGCTATTAAGCTATTATCAGACAGCATATCTCACATAAGGTAAGCTATCGAGAGTTGTCACCCGACAGTTAAGCCTACATAACGAAAACTCACATTACAAAATTGTAACTCGCTGTACAAAAATAATCACATGATTTTGTAGCACGACTTACAAATATTATCGTTAGGCAGTTAGGCTGACTTCCAGACACTATATTTAGCATAGGACAGATGTCAATGTCCAGCAAACTTGATTTTTCATAAACGTCACTAGACACTAAAATGTAACTGACAAATGAAGTCAGCGGCATAAAAATATCATATCGCTTCAATTAAGCTCCACCAGCAATTGCGAATCTAAAGATATATATAGATAGATTTCCTGCAAAATCTCAAATAAATCCATTGAAAGAGATGGAAGTGATATGCGGCACTATGTTATTTAATCGAGCTGAGTTGAATGTTTTGAAAATAGTACAATACAAATAGATTGCATGCCCATATCGGCTGTTTCTAGAAAGATGAGAGGATAAGTAACGGTCATAAAAAGCTGTATGTGCCACACTCTAACACATGTTCACATAAATTTCAAGGCAGACTTTTCCGTGGGCTCCTTTTGCAAACATCGAACAATATGTAAACAAAATGCATCTTAATCAAAAGCAGATTGCATATCCTCTTATGGCAGTAGGACAATTGGAGGCATGTTTGGCTTGAGCAAGCCCGAGCAATACCCAGGTATTTCTCGGACTACTCGAAGATATGAGCCGCGACACGAGAAAACCAACAAAGTGGCTGTGCGCCCAGCGCACTCAGATCATCCTGGGCACCCGCCCAGTCTGATCAGAGTCTTCGCTGTGCGCTTAAAGGGTAGCTAAGGGTCTAAGCTAGCAACATGCGGCCAGTGAAGACCCTGATCAGACTGGGCGTATGCCCAGGCTGATCTGAGTCTGCGCTGGGCGCAGAACCACTTTGTTGGTTTTCTCGTGTCGCGGCTCATATGTTTAATACATATTCGAGTAGCCCGAGGAATACCTGAGTATTGCTTGAAGATATGTATTGACTGATTGATTTGTTGCTTAACGTCCTCGGTAAACAGCTATGGTCATGTCGGGACGGTCAGTTAACCTAACCACACTATTCCTGAGCAGGCTTAGACCTCCTAAGCGGTTAACCAGTAATAAGTGCACATACTTTCGCCAGTAACTGACAGCTGATCTTCTTGACTCAGCAGAAGGAGAAACGAAAGTATGTGGCCAGACCGGGTAATACATATCCTCAAGTGACCTGAGAAATACCTGGGTATTGCCAGGTTTACCCAATTATTATTATGCCATTCGTGCCCAATAAACAACTTGTGAAGTAACTGAAAAATAAGACGATCATATAAGACCAATTAAAAACAAAAAAAAATCAGAACATCTTTGCATTAAATGATTCAGGGGAAATATAAGCATTATAAACTTGCGGTTGGAACTTTATCAAACCACTAAAGTTTTATGTAACAGTTCATCAAGCGTATTTTTTACAGGGTGAATAATTTCCAATATCCCAATAGCCTGCTTCCTATAGGTCTACGTTCATATAACCTTACTTTGGTTTACCAGTAAAAGTAGCCGTAGTTTAGTTAGTACGAGGACCAGTGTACTAATCTGTACTGGTCATTATTACGTAGTACTTTAACAATACATGTAGTATGTTACTACAATGTTTTGATGCATTTGCCATTCTGTCGCTGCAGTGACAACATAGTCATTGTTTTCAACTCATAAAAAATTATCTTGTTCTTGTCACATCTTTTAATGTCCTTCAGATATGTAAAAGGTATGATACTTTTCATAATATGAAGACCTTTGTTCATACTTATTAATATTTGTTTTAGCTTATGTTTTATGAGTTCAAAGACATCTGTATTTCATAACGAAGAATTAGACTGCGAGGTTGGATGATAGGCAAGTCAACTTCATAGAGTTTGCTTCTTTCCACCATGACTATCATTCGGTTGTTTCAATTTTTTTTCAGGCATTTACCGTTAGGTCACTGCAGAGATAACATCGTCTTTGTTTTCACTCATATCTTGTACTTGTACCATCTTTGAAATACATTTCATAATGTATTTCAGGCTCCTACTTTAATATAGAACTCACGGGCAAGGGCGGACGATCTGTTGTAAATCTTATCACAAAACCCAGCCGTGACAATGGTGGCCAGTGTGTGTATGGAAGGGGTGGGGTTTTAGTTGTTTCTTGGTGTGACATGATAAAGCAGTATGCTTAATATTATGAATCACCTGATGGTAATGTGCATAACCCGTGGTGAATGTAGAATAATCAGTTTCTGGTGCCAGAAGGAATGTATGGAAATGAAATTGGTCATTTCTTGTAGAATGATGCATATTTTTATCAAACTACACAATGTGGTTAAGAGTTATGAGCAATGTCACACACCGACTACAGCAGTAGGACAAACAGACTGATGGACTTGCACAGCGATTAAAGTGCACACCTGTGGGTCATGCAATACTGTTTAGACTTTCGTCACCGTTTTGCATGCCGGTGGCTGGACAATGTTAAAATACATAAGTATACAAAATTTGAACCATATATACCACGGGGTTCAAGATTTATGAGCATTTTCACTACTTGACCGTAAATTTTCAACTTGTGCTCAGCAAAGCCTCGTCCATCAAAAAAGACGGTTATGCATGCGAGTCGTGAGATAATGTTGACATGTATAAGTATGCAAAATTTTATCAAAATATAGAAAGCGGTTCAAAAGTTATAAGCGTTTTTGCTAACTGATAACGGACGGACGGATGGACTCACACAGTGATTATAGTGCAAACCTGCGGGTTGTGCAATAAGAAGTTTTGCATACCAGTGGCTGGGCAATGTTAAATTACATAAGTATACAAAATTTGAAGCAAATATACCAAGCAATCCAAGAGTTATGAACATTTTCAATAAAAGAAATCGACCGGCCATGCTGATGCTTGGTGAAGCCTCGTCACTGTTTTGCATACCAGTGGCTGGGCAATGTTAAATTACATAAGTATACAAAATTTGAAGAAAATATACCAAGCGGTTCAAGAGTTATGAGCATTTTCAATAAAAGAGCTCGACCGGCCAAATTGATGCTCGGTGAAGCCTCGTCACTGTTTTGCATACCAGTGGCTGGGCAATGTTAAATTACATAAGTATACAAAATTTGAAGCAAATATACCAAGCGGTCCAAGAGTTATGAGCATTTTCAATAAAAGAGCTGGACCGGCCAAATTGATGCTCAGTGAAGCCTCGTCACTGTTTCGCATGCCGGTGGCTGGACTATGTTAAAATGCATAAGCATACAAAATTTGAACTATATATACCACGGTGTTCAAGAGTTATGAGCATTTTCAGTAGTTGGCCGTAAATTTTCAACTTGTGCTCAGCCAAGACTCGTCCATCAAATAAGGTTGTAATGAATGCGAGTCGTTAGACAATGTTGACATGTATAAGTATGCAAAATTTTGTCAAAATATCACATGCGGTTCAAGAGTTATAAGCGTTTTCGTAACTGATAACGGTTTTCGCTAACTGATAACGGACAGACGGACTCACACAGTGATTATAGTGCAAACCTGCGAGTTGTGCAATAGTTTATTGTGAGTACGGTTTTTGTGGCAGCAGCTTAACTTGACGCTAACTGAACACTTTTAAAGTCTCCATAGTCCTATCAGTGGTAAAAAAATCGCCGAACCCCAAATCTTATGAAATTGGTACAGCCTTCAAAATTGATGATAATATGTTGGTTGTTGTGTTTTATGTATCACATAACTGGCTTAAAAAAAGAAGGAATAAGGTATTTTGAAGAAAAAAATGCCATGTCTCTCCGTACAAATACGGTTTCCGTTTCTGGTTACCGTTAGGCAATTATTTCACACAACAGCGAGACAAGAAATGAGATCCTTTCCTTACATTGTATTTTTTCATTTAGTAAACTGCTGTACATTGTATTTTTTCCTCCTGTACCTTGTAAATGGACCTTTTGTACCTTGTATTTTTACCATGTAATGAAACTTGTGAAACCGAAAGTACGTCATTTTAGTTGCCAACTAAAATGACCTAGATATTTATTTTTCAAATCGGTTTTTTTTTGAGAAATTCATGGACGATTTTATTTTTCAAAGCCGGTCGATCACGATTATATACAATGAAGAAACTGTAGTGAGAAGCTTCACGATTAAATATTTTATGGGTGATAGAACAATTGGGCTCAATGGGTTATTGGGATAGCTGAACGACCATCTGTTTGGGAAAGAGCTGCTCTTTCGGTTTACTGTGCGTGTCTTTCGTAAACTTGTATCAATTTCTGTGTCTATGTGCTGCTTTCCCTGTTGGTTTTGAGAGCTGAATGTGGGATTTGAATGTATTAATTCCTGGTCATTGCCTATCTTTTTACTTTAAAAAAAAACTCAATTTATAAAATTCTCTCAGTATAAAACCCAGCCGTGACAATCTGAAGCTGCTAAATGTCGCTTTCTGAAAGTTCTGTGAAACCTTCGAATGGACGAGTTTAAAGGCATACTTATGACTGCCGCATATGAGGTCTAGTAACTCACATGTCATAGTTCAAATGCTGCATCTAAATCATTGAAATATATTTCCTTATGCGTCAAAAATATTTACCCTTTCTTCCAGAAAGCCACCACTCTTGGTAAACCAATGAGATTGTAAATGGAGAGAAACCATTCCCAAAACGTAAAGCCAACTTTTGTAGCGCTTGTTGAATCATTGCAGTCAGACGCTGGTTTTTCTAAGAGGGTCTTTTGAAACAAAACAAAAAGAAATATCAGGATTAAGTGGATAATTGTAATTAAGCAGATGCAACGAAACAGGTATTCTGGAATGCTGTAATACAGTTTTTTCTTTGTCTATGCATTACCCAATGCACAAACGAGAAACACGACATACGTGTACGAAAACAACGACGCCGACACCGAAAAAGCAATATCTGTGGCTTGCTACTGCTAGTCGCAGTCAAGACGAAAATCGACTTGTCCACATTATCCTATTGAGGTTCTTAAAAAACATACATTTGGAACAGTTTGTAACTTTTCTGGTTGAACGTAATTCAAATACTTAGTCAAGCGTCATATGCACATTGAAACAAATCATATAATTCATAGATGTCTTCACTGGATATATTAAACGATGATTCATAAAAGAAGCAGTCGGAAATGGAAAATGGTTGCTATTTCAAAGATATTTGCAACTCATACACTCAGCTCTACAGCATTTGAACCATTTTGTGTTAATATGTTCAATAAAAAATATTTTTATATCAGACATAAAGTTACCCCTCTGTCAGTAACATAAGAAAACTTCTGCTGAATGCACCGACATAATTATTTGAAATTTTCGTAAGCACAAAAAATATAAATTAATACAAATACATGTATGTGCTAACAGGCAAGTACACTATTTTGCAGCTTAGTTTCATTTTCATATCTACACAAAAACTTTACTTGAAACAGAATTATCTAGCACCTCTGACACAATCAGGGCCAGCCGATCAAAATAGTGTGTGTGTTTTTGGCTTGATTATTATTATTATTATTATTTGCTTTTTATTTTATTTATTTTTTTTTGCCCATTTTTCATATAAAACCGTTGGTCTTCAACCCAACCAATCTATATCAGTAAACGCATGTAATATGCCAATTTATAAAATGCCAATTTGTACAGCGTAAACAACACAAATTGTATCAGTTTACTTATTCTTCAATCGTAGTCGAAAACTGAATGGCTGTCAAACTTTTCTCTTCTTGAAACAATAGTTATTCTGGGGAAAAGGACTCCTTATCTCCGTACACTTTGCAATTTACTTCGTTCAGTATGCAGAAAATTAGTGCACAGTTACTCCAATGGAAACTGAATAGGGATCATGTTCGTATATAATATTTAAAATATCAAGTGTTATGCCAGCTGTTAAGTTACTAGATGGTATTCTAAAATTCAAGAAATTACTTTCCATAAGACATACTGAAGTTTGTATGACCTGAAATTTGATACAGAAGCGGAAACTTACATTACAGAATTGGTGGAGACTTATTTTAGCATTATCTGCTGCCTCCGCGTTTGCTGAGTCTGCAAAAACATATAAAAAAGAAATACATTGTAAGTAAAAACATAGGCAATGAGCAGGAATTAATATAATCAAATCCCACATCCCGCTCTTAAAACCAAAGGGAAAAAAGCACACACACAAAAATTGATATACGTTTACGAATTTTCAAAGTCACGAACGGTAAGCCGAATAAGCAGCTCTTTCCCAAACAGGTGGGCATTCAACTACCCTAATCAAAAACAGCAGCGCCATCTATTTTACCTAAGTATTTTATGTTTCAAATAACAAAACAAAACTGAACAGAAAGCAGAATGGGCAGATATTCAGGTGACTAGACTGCTAGAGACCATAAACAAGCGGACATAACATGTTACTCAAAGGAGCCGATCAACCAATATAAAACAACTGACATAAGAAAAACTTAAGTACACTGCATTAACCGGAAGCATGACTTTATTCAAGAGATGAACTTATCCCATAAGTGGAGTATGTGTAAGTTGCAGATTCAAAAGTAAATTTAAAAGAACCTCAATTCTGAGCAAACGCAAATCTTTGACAGAGAAACTGCTGTGCATTGATACCCATTAAATCGTATTAATACCCCTCAGTGCTAACTTACATGCATTTCTAGTCCGGGCAGTCTTGTTTAAAACAGTTTAATTTGTATAAAAAGACAAGCAACTCATGAAAAGACCTAAACATTTTACTTGGTATATTTATGGTTCAGAGACTTTCAAACGGTTAATACAAGAAATAGGTGACCAATAAAAAAAAGTATCCATGTTTGTCCGAACGGGTTTCATATACACAGTCAAACGTCGGAAGGGTAAAACTACATGTAATATTTTATCGAGAGATCGTTCTACGAGCCTTTGGCCACAGTTCCGTCAAATGAAAAGGACGGGGAGAGCTAACAGGCTTGAGTATATTTTTCCTTAAAAAATCTTGAAACGTTTGACCGAATGACGATTTTTTTTATATCTAACTTAAGAATACGGTGAAAAGACAACGTAAAGGCGAAGTATCTGATGCGTTGTCTCGCATCATTGTTATATGGAGAACCAGGCAAAAATTGAGGTTCTTTTGTGGACAGCTTATCAGTTTTCAAACCCCGTTTCCCTTGCTCTTATGCCCGGTTAATGAAAATGTTTACGCAGTATCTGTAGACAGATAATAACTTGTTTTTAGACTGTCATTCTTTGAAGGGCTGTTGAGACTTTAATACTCGTTTTTCATAAACACCGAATCAGATGCATGTTGGAATACCTGTGATCGTCTTTTCTGTCCATCTCTTATATTTTCCTGATCAATGGCATTTACAGGCAGTGTTCAACAACCTTTTTTATTACGTTCATTCACCCAGAGAAAGTTCTCAAACTAATAAAAAGAGTATGCCTTTCGTAGCAGTGGAATCTATGTGTGCACCGTGAGTTTCAAAATATCAAGTATTGAACTTATTTGATGGATAGGTCGATGGATGGACGGACGGATATATGGATGGATGGATGGATAGATGCATGCATGCATGGAAAAATGGATGGATGGATGGATGGATGGATGAGATTTTTAATTTCCATTTCAGCAGCATTTTATCGGTCATATCAGGACGACAGAAAGGTGATAATGAAAGTTAGTGTGCAATGGACCCCGATTTACGGTTGACAATTCAGCCTTAATGGGATTCGAACCCGGTCCCGCTAGATCAATAGACCAGCCCTTGACCCACTTAAATACTGGGGAATCCAAAAAATGTGAGAACATTTTCATGACGAGTGTACTACAAATGGCAAGTGATGGTTACTATTGTCCAGCAGCTTATCACATTCATTTAGGGGTTCATGTCTGTGTGTCTTAATTATTTTGTATTTGTCAAATGCATTTGGACTTCCGATTTTGATACTATGACTGCCTTTTATTTCAATCTGTGACTGAACTTTTCGAATTGTCTTCTAAAATCTTTATGTTGCATTTGCAATTTTGCACTAATAGTTTTGAGTTCAGACCTGCGATTAACGCTCAGTCAGAAAATTCCTGAAATGCCTGAATCATGAAAAATAACTATATGTAACACCAATTATATACGAAAGTCTAATGAAATCCTCAGCTGCTTTCCCGGGACCGAAACGTTTTGTCTTTGTATGTCATTTACCTGCAGTGCCGATCAGTCTTTTTTTCAGATGTAGTAAATTATCTACTGCCATACACCTGCAGGATGGTAGGTTTCGTATCTTTCTTTGCAGTATTTCCACCACTGTGCTCCAAGGTAGGTCTTGTGGAGTCATGGCAGGAATGTCAAACTGGTAAAGACAATTTTACAATAAATTTACATTTAAGAAATTACTAAGGAGAAACAGAACACTTTCGTTATGATACTAAATAGGAACTTCCTTAGGTCAAGCATAAAATAAAGATGATTTCAACGAACGAACGAACAAAACATGCTACTTAGAAAGCACATATCATTACAAAAAATGTGCAAATGCAAAATAATAAGTCGCTACCATTTTCAATTATCACAACCTTCTACATTTTACTTCCTCACTACCGCTACCATAAGAGCCACAGCACGACAAAACCAACAAAGTGATATGGGCGCCCAGCAAAGAATAAGATCAGCCTGGGATCAGAGTCTTTGCCTTGCCCTCAAAAGGTAGCTAAGGGTCTAAGCTAGCTCTATGTGGTCAGTCAGCGAAGAGGCTGATTAGACTGGGCGGCTGCCAAGGCTGATCTGCATCTTCGCTGGGCGCACAACTTTGTTGGTTTTCTCGTATCGCGGCTAAAATAGGTGATGAGCAGATGGACGGATGGATGGATGACTTGCAATTTTACGCCCTTTTCAACAGTATTTCAGTTATATCAAGACGATGGGCGGATGATAATGAAAAGCTGTGTGCAACGGTATTCCGTTTACGGTAGAAAAGATACTCGCCGCAAGCGGGACTCAAACCCGGGTCCGCTAGATCAGGAGGTCAGCGCTTAGCCCACTAAACTACCGGGGCTCCGTGAAAAGAGGTTCAGATCTCCGCAAACAACGGACATCCACCTTTGAACACATGCATATCGATGCAGAGCAGCCACAGACCTCTACTTAATAACTGGTAGGCACAGCATCATTAACGGATCATTTCAACCGCTCAGGCTCGAAAAAGACGACAACAGCTGGCATTAGGAAGGAGAAGTCTGATACATCGAAAACATGCAACAAGTCATAATAATCTAAAACAAAGAAACCGAACTTCGCAGCTTGAAATGATAAGCCTTTCTTAATTTTAGAATTTGGCCGATAATTTTACCAGTACTAGGCTTTAAAACGGCTAAAATCAGTTAAAGCATATACCATAATAAAAAAGTACAGATACCATCATTGTTTACCAGGCTGATACCCTGGGGGAAAACTGTTCTTGCTGAGCGATTTTAAAAGCCTAGTTAATATGCCATCCGGCAGAGCATTAAACTACAGTTTTGAGACTATAAATAGGCGGAGTAATTATGTAATTACTGGTTAATTAATTACCAGGTCTCTCTTACTTTGTATTTTGTAGCTGCTTTGTTTCGCGGACTGCGTCGGTATGTGGGTATGCGGTTGCTTATATGGGGACTTTTTGATGCATGTCGAGATCTGCCATGACAAGGAATGTCCATCGCCCACTGATGAAAAGCTTAATATTCGCGAGATTTTATTTTGCTCATATTGCCGCACACTCTGGCTCGCGTGTGCAAGTTTCTCGACAATGCAAGCGAATATTGCCGACGGATTGAGTCTTACTTGGTCGCGAATTCAATAATTCGCCGATTATTTGTAATTTCTTAATAATGAAGTTTTAACTCCAATAACTGATCCGATTGGATTTTGTTTGTGTAAAGGAATTCACCTGGGAAAGGACTGAAAGTCAGGGAGATGATACGACTGTCAATCCTTTCCCAGGTATGAACGATTTGATATTTGGATGTGAAACGATAAAAGTAAATATATATGTTCTGCGCAAAGTAGGAATCGGTACAATTCCGGAATTGTCCTGCGCAAAGTAGGAATTCTCACTTTGTTGCGCAAAGTGGGAATTCTTACCTTGCGCAAAACAATTCCGGAATTGTCTCTGCGCAAAGTGAGAATCGGGACAAAGTGAGAATAATGAAGATGTTCGTGCGGTTAAGAAATATATGTTTGCATTTATTCGTTTTATATGGTCATTTTTTTTATAAAAAAAATATTATTATAATTATGCCAGAACAGAATGTATGAGCATCGAAAATGACTTGCTATATGTCTCTTACATCTGTACAAAGTTTCAAAACTTTTCCTTAAAACTGCGGAAGAAATTGATTACACCAACTCGTCATCCTAAATCACTCTTATCAGAAATATTTCTTAGTTCTGGAAGGCAGTCAAAATAACTTCTTTTTTTTTTCAGAAAGCCCATTCATACAGTAATTGTATATATCTATAACATTTATATAAAGTTTCAAACTGATCGCGCACAACTTTGGAGTTGATTATATAAATTTGTCATCCAGTACTAGCCATTACCTACAATTTTCTAAGTTTCAAATGCCGTAATTTTGTCAAACAGGTCGGTTTTACTTTTCAAAATGCACATGCACATCTACATGTGTCTGCAGCATATGAACAAAGTATCAAATCAACTGCTCAAAACTCTGGAAAGAGTTGATTAGATGAGCTTGTCGTCCTCCTGTATTAGCCAAAACCCGAAAAAATCTTTGTATGAGGCCGCAATTTTGTCAAAAATACAGATTATTCCTCATTTAAAAGTCAATACCCTGTTACTCGTATCAAATGAATATTCGATTCCCACTTTGTCCTAAAGATTCCCACTTTGCGCAGACACATTTACCTGTTTGATAAACCACTAACTCCCTTGCGCAATTCTAGAATTGTACCGGTACAATTCCGGAATTGTAACACAAAGTGAGAATTCCTACTTTGCGCATGACAATTCCGGGATTGTACCGATTCCTACTTTGCACAGAACATATATTTGAGGATCCCCCCTTATATTTCAGTAACTCTCCAGCGACATTCTTAGTCCCAACAGAAAACCAAGGTATAAGTTTTACAGATGGGTTAATGTGATCTGTTGTAAGTGTTGAAATATTTGCATGAACAACAATTCCGTGGAATGCGATAGCTCGCCTGCTAGACGTCGTCACAGAAACAGAACTAAACGCAGAGCTTGACAGCAGTTTAGGCCGCCAGCGGCGACGACGATACCGAAAAAGCAATACATGTGTTTTACTTCTGCTAGTCGCAGGCAAGTCGTAATTCCGTTTAATGGGAAACATGTTTGAAAGTTCAATTTTGTATTATTTTGTATCATTTTCAATGACGGTCAACTCTGAAAAGAAGTAGTTTGCGCCAAGGAAAGCAATTTGTTCCCTCAGGAACAAATTCTTTCTTTTCAGAGTAAACCTCATTGTTGGAGGGACGCAATCTGAAAGTCAAAAAACTTTTTCCCCTTTCGTTAAAATTGCGGAAATACACAGAATATATGTGTACAGTTTAAAATCATAAGTATTGCTATGACATTTGTAACAAAGCTCAATAAGAATAACAACGACTAACCACATCAGTGCTAAAGCACTGCCACATAATGGAGGCTAAACACTGAACCTGTTGACTGGCCCCTGTTGTTACAACCATTGGCAAAGACATTGTCTGCAACAGAAAATATCTGTCTTTTAGAGAGCTTTTGGTAACCATTTTTAAGTATGGATCTGCCGGTTACTTAATTCTGACTTAATAATGATAAAATAACGACAAAAAGAATTTGTTTTCAAACTAACAGAAAGATATTGTTGGAAATTGTTTACTTTCTTAATTGAACCCTAGTTTGTACACAAAACAGTTTATGCATCTGAGAAAAAAGAAACATTCCAGTCGCATTTCAGAGCCAGTAAATCAAGATATGTACAACTTTCTTCATCGATTGCGTTTCCTTTTAATGCAATTTGCAGTACATGCTAAGAGCATATGAGAAAGTCACTAAGAACTTATAAAACCCAAACATTTTGAAGGTAAGGTTTAGAGCTACTTACCCAGTACATTTCCTTCTCCAGCTGTGTGTAAAATATCAGACGATATTTCTCTTCAAATACAGGCAAGTCCTTTGTTCTCGTCAAATTAAGGCACATTTCTATATTATTAAATCGTCCTTCCGTGATTGTGCTGTGTCGGACAAATTTTGCTCTTTGTCCACTTTTAAATTTGGAGCTTTTTTCCTTCAGTGAGTTGATATCAAGAAAGCCACTTTCCCGGTGGAAACAATCTATAATATGCTTTTCTTGCACAAAAACTGCATAAACGTCTATACCTCCAAGCCCAGCTTGTGAATCTGCCCCAAGAATCCTGAAATTATTTGTTAGTGCTAATTAACTTTCAGATACAATATGTGTTTTGTTACACTGATTGTTACCAAATCCGCTCGAAAAATGATCTTATCACCTACATTTGAGCATATCATCGCTGAATTTCAGAATTTTTTCGAACACTAAAAACATACAAAACAAAATGAAACAGTTGGACATATAAAATGTTGTTCTTATGACGTCAACATTAATTAGCCTGGCCATTTCTGTGATAACAGACACTGAAACGCGTGGAAGACTTATTTTTTAACTACGTTTTGTTACTAGTTTACAATATTTGATATCCAGACTTGAGTTTTGTGTTTGAGTTTCAGTTTCAAATATAAACAAAGCTCAAAGTTGAATTGTTCATTATGATTATACAGGCAGATAATTTATTTCATCAATAGGACAGCTAACGTTTTCAAAGGAAAATATAAAAATTATACAATGATCTACAGCCTCAACTTAACGTATCAGACAGAAGAGGGCGTATAGTGATCAACACAATCAACTTACCTTAACAGACAGTCGGCATGTAATAATCAACACCATCAGCTTACCATAACAGCCAGAGGGTGTATAATGACCAACACTATCAACTAACCTTGACAGACAAAGGACGTGTATAGATAATACCACCAAGTTAAGGGCTTTTACAGACAAAACCTTCAACTTAACGGATAGATAGCTAGATCAACTTACATTAACTTCACAGATAGACGGTGAATAATGACCAACACAATCAGATAACCTTGACTTAACAGATAGTCGGCGTGTAATGATCAACACCATCAGCTTACCTCAACAGACAGAGGGCGCATCAAGACTAACACCATCAACTTTCCTTACGTATATAGAAAGAAGCGTATAATGATCAACATCATCAAAATAACTTGAACTAAAAGACAGAGGTGTTTTACTGGCTGGTCAATACCATCAACTTACGTTAAAATTAACAAATAGAGTCTGTAAAACGATCAGCACCACAGAAAGAGGGCGTACACTGATCAATATCATGAACTTACCATAACAGATAATCGGCGTATATTGATCAACACCCCATCAACGTACATTACCTTTACAGATAGCGGGCGTATAATGCTCAACACCATCAACTCAGCTTTAATTAACAGCCAGAGGGTGTTTAATGCTCAATATCATCCGCGTATGGTGTTCAACACATTCAACTTACCTTAACAGATAAAGGGCCTTTCTGTTGAACACCACCCTGACCGTTAGGGATAAAGAGAAGGTGATGACAAACACTATCAACTCATATTAACAGATAGAGAGTGTGTAATGATCAAAACCATCAGCTTACCTTAGCTTCACAGACAGAGGGCGTGAAATGCTTTTCTTTACATTCCAATCACTTTGTTCGGTAACGACAAAGGTTCTGCAAAGAAATGTCAAACAATAAAATGCGCTACTTTCTAAGAGACCCGAATAAGGTTATATTATGGACTAAGGGCCGTAATAAAGTTAGTGTCTGTTTCCATCCGTTATTACTGTTTATTTATGTTTATTGCTTTATTCTCCTTGCATGTTCTGTGGCAAATAAAAAAATAATAGAAAAATAATAAAAAGATAACGAATGAATACTATACTTTATGTTGCAAAGGAATAGTCCTAACATCTTTCGCCGGACAATGCAGACAGGCATCCAATATTTTAAAACCAAATATTTTTGTTTGAGCCTATCGTCTTCAAATTCACTGTGGCTTCAAAAAAACTGCGACTGGTGTTGTTCCGTGTTGCTGCCTTAGAAATCTCGCCGTATATCACCAGAGTGCAGATAATATATTTTATTGTCATTTTTGATTATCGGGCTCAATCTGCGTCAGTTTGAAAATCGATATCAATCAAAGCCGTGATAAAGACATGGGCAGTTTTCAAAAATAACAATACTGCAAATGGACAGAATCAATTAAACCATGGCTGCTGCTTTCGTTTCTTTTTGTGTTCCTTACTCTAGCTGATCTTTCTTCAATTTTTACCGTATCTCTGCAGTTTGTGTTGTTACGTGTGGCTGCCATAAAACTCTCCCCGTACACCATTACGCTGCAGATTATATATATCCTGGTCGTTCGAGATCATCAGGCTCATGCTGAGTCAGTTTGAAAACAGAGTTTTCTAAAGCCGGTCCTAAGGGCGTGGATAGTGTTGCAACATTACATTACTGCACGTGAACAGACTCAATATCATCGAGCCTGTTATTTTCTGTTTATTGATTTTTTTTTGGTTGATTTGATGCTTAACGTCCACGGTAAACAACTAAGGTCATGTCGGGACGGTCAGTTAACCTAACCACACTATTCCTGGGCAGGCTTAGACCTCCTAAGCGGTTAACCAGTACTAAGTGCACATACTTTCGCCAGTAACTGACAACTGCCCTTCTTGAATCAGCGGAAGGAGAAACGAAAGTATGTGGCCAGACCGGGATTCGAACCCAGGACCTCTGACTTACGAGTCAGGTGCCCTACCGATTGCGCTACCCGGCCCGGCTTCTGTTTATTGAACGTGTTCCATGCTTCCAGAGGATCGTTCCCCAGAACATATTAGTAATCTATGCACCTTGCTGTACCTGTTTTGTTTTGTTTACCTGCGGTACAATGATGTGCAAAGGCCACGAAACTGAGTGTACATCTGCGCACACTGGGAATGTTCTGAACCCATAACATCACTAATTGCAGAATCTAGGCGAGGTATTTCCGAGGTAAGAATGCGTTGCATCATCTCCCCTGTTTTAGCACACCTGTAATACAGTACAAATTATTGCAAAATTTGTAAATATCTAAACTGTCGTGATTCAGACAGAGCAGCTGCAGACATCAGAAGAGAGAAAACTCGAATTTAATTACATGAGAATATTTAGTTGTTTAAGAAAATCTGATTTTTCCGTTGTATGAATTCAAGGTAGCTTGTCATTTATAATTCGAGAGGAGCATGGCAATTCGATAGAAGCATGGCATACACTGTATGCCATGCTTCTCTCGAATTATAAGTGAGATGATGTCATAGGTCTGTTATCATAGCAACTCCCGATTACAAACTGGTGTGCGTAGTACACTAGCAGAATGACGTCACAAAGGCATATATATGATTTCTTATTTGCTATGGTACCAGATATATGACGTCACTGGTTCCGGAGCATGGCAAACAATATATGCCATGCTCCGCCATTTTTATCACCGGGATTACAAACAGTAATTATTTCAACAGAAACTTCAGATTTTCTCAAACAAATAATCATTTTCAAGCCACTTTACCACATGTTAAACTTGTAGTTAGATTCTCTCTACAGGAATACTCAGAGAACCGCATCGGCTTTTCTGGATTCCACAAAAGCTACTTCAGACCATGTCTAAATCACAATGTCACATTTCGGTAAGAAACAATTTCACATGTTGAATGAAAACATGTTTGTCATGGTTATATAGATTTCTAGGAAACTCCGCACCTTTTAGGGTCGTTTGAAACTACGGACGGCAAAGGTAAGCTGACGATCGACTTAACACTATATGAACTCATCGCCACCTTTAAGGCTACGTGAGCTAGAAAATGCGAATTTATTCAGATGAATGGATGGAATAATACATAGATGGAAAGTCAGTGTCATTGGCAGAACCATCATCAAAGTGCTTTCCCACAATTTCGACCAGCAAGCTAGCCTAAACAAAAAAGATTGTTTGTTTTGAACACCCTAGCAGGTGGTGTCTTACATTTTCAACTCCCACGTGCTGTTTTTATTATTTACAATTTTGGTTTTGAGGGAGGGGTGTGGAGATTAAATCTTTCCATTTCTGGACATTTTCATATTAACTTCGTGGAAAATTTACCATGGTGCAATTCTGTTGAGATCGTCTTCTGCATACAGTTCGGCGTATTTAAGCTTAAATTCATTCTGCCACAGTTTCACTTCCTCAATCAACCTTTCTATTAACTTTTTAGAATCTTCATACACTTCATTAAAGATTGGTTGTAAGTCCTGAAAATACAATGATCAACAGTTTACTGTTCTTACTGTCATAACTAATACTTTCATATACACCGTAGCGAGACAAAAATGAGAGCAAAAGCCCCACGGAAAATATGCATTATAAATGTTTATTTTATGTAGTTACAGAAGCTTCTAGGGTAATCCGATTCTTCTGTATGATAGTTCTTTTGCAAATATATGCACCTAAACCAAATTAATTGCGAAGAATGCACATTACTGTTTTAAACTTCCTCAGAATCGGTAAACTCTAGACGTTTGAAAAAAACAGGTGATGAAAGCAAAACACATCTCTTCTCAGACCACACAAAACCGATGCCAACCTCCAGACACAGGAGCCGCAGGTACTAGGTAGGCCGAAAGACAAGCTCCAAACTGTTCACTGTAATGCATTTTTATATTCTAGCAGTCTAATCAATATGTAAATACTGCAATTCTTGGCATGAAATTTCAGATTCAACAGAACTTGAGATATATGTCAAGGGCATTGGGCAGTGCATGTTTGTAGAGGACATAAACTAGACAACAAGGTTATGCCAGGTTTGATTTAAAGCAGGCAGTGTTAGTATACTAAATAGACTTACACGCTATGGTAGATGTAAGGGCAGACGTCAGAGTCAACAGTACGCATAGTATAGTTAAAGATTAAAACTCTTGGCAGTATTACATTCAATTTCGGACATGAAAATGCGAAGTCGGTTAACAGAGCTTAACATGTAGGTAATGGGTACAAAAAATTGAAACACCATAGAGACCATCGCCTTTGACGAAACATTTGCTAGATTGGATGAAAGCAGGCGTTTTAGTTTGCTGCGAACAATGGACTTAAACACTTTAGTCAACGTATTTGAGGACGAGCGGACGAGCTGACTGACAAAATGACTGTCTAACAGGACTAGAAAATTGGACGCCTTTATTGCAACTTGCTAAAGCGGGTGTGATAAATACTTTAAAGTTTTCAGCCTATATATTGTTAGATTCCAGTAAAATTTCTAATGAAACAAACTGCACTGCATAATACTCACGCGCTTTTTTGAGAAAACAAATAGTATCTCTGTTCAGTGGAAGCGCATACGGTAACATTTAAAATCACTTAAACGGAGAGAAACTGTTAAGATTTATATGTTTTATTTTCTTTTCCTTACGAGTCGAATAACCTGTACCTGGACAGCTGTCCAAAACTCCTGTATACTTTGATCTATATCCTCTTTTGCATTCTGTGTTAGAGTGTTTCCCTGTTGAAACAGACTTTGTATTCCGTTCTTCATACCGCCTTGTGCATCGACTAGGTCCTGTACATCTAACAAGATAAAGATGAAATAAATAAAATATTAAGAATGGTAAAATATGAAGAAAATGTTAAAAGGTCTGTTTCTGGACAGTGGTAAAATATTTTGGATTGTAAATACTAAGTGGCAAACCAGTCACTTTCTTTTGAATCGACGCCGGTGGAAAGGGCCGCAGAAATACTGATGACTTCGGCATAGGCACTTTCAACTGAGTTGGTAGGGCAAGATGATTTGTATTTGGACTGGCCCACCGAGGTTCAACTAATGGACTTCCTTCGCTCTAGTGTGTCTGTGTTGGTCTTGCTGTTGAGTGCTCATCTTGTTTAGTTTATCTTACTGTTAAAACCTAATTCATGTTTGTTGTGTTGATCAGTTGATGGATTAAATCCTTCGTACAGACTGGATTACTCATAAATTCGGGTGCTACAAAATAGCCCAGGCCGATTAATTCACGCGCGTGTAAAACCTGTTTGACAGGTGGTTCATTAAGATATTCACTAGCTGTTAGGTTCTCAGTAAATAGTTTGTTCGTTATTTTGGAGAGCGTCGTAGCCTGCAAGTGGAAAAAGGCTGACATTTTGGCTTTTGCCTAGTATTGTTTTCCTTTGTGTGCCCTTCTTATTGTTTTCTTTTCTTTTCATTTTTGTTTGAAGCAGACCTAGAAATCGACTGTGTTTATTACTACTCACTGACTCATCGCCAACTTTTTCAATAGTCCTAAAGTATACGAGTTTAGAATTATGGTTTTGGTAGTGCAGATTATATCTTATTTTCTCCTTTCAGATCAGACGATATATTCTGAGAATTCAGAAAATTTCTATTCGTTTACTCTCATATTCTAGATCATGGCTTTTCATTCAATTCGGACCCTATTTTAATACTAATCAGTCTTTGAGTCGACTGCCTTATTAAAGTTAAAAAATTACAGTATGTAATCTCTGGTTTTATCAAATCAGGATCACTGATGAGGTGAGTAGGCGAAACCTCGAAGTATGGCCCAAGTTCCTTCTTTTGATATGTTATCCACTCCTGAAGGAATTCTTTTAGATTTTAGTTAGGTCCATTTCGATCTCCACATACCATGTTATACCAGCAAGACATCAGAATAACCAGCTGTTCGATACGAAAAAGAGGTTGATTCAACTTGTAGTTTTCTTTACCTGGCGTAATTCAGTAGTGTTGTTTGACACCCTAGATCACTACAGGTGTTGTAATATTTTGTTTCTGTTTAATATTTTGTTTCTGTCGAGTACTTACCCCTGATTTTTCATAGATTTTATCTTCGAGTTTTGTTTCCTGTGGTGATTCACTGATGGGTTAGGAAAACGTCACGCTGGCAAAACAACTAACAAAATGTTTTAAACGATTGTAAAAGCTGAGGACGAGAGATTTAACAAGAAAAACTAGTTTAAGCCCCACAGTAATCATCTATGACTGACTGTTCCAATGCGTTATTTTTGTTGTGGTTCCTCAATGTTACTTGTTTTTAAGTCCGTTTGTCTGGAATCTTTATGCAATATGGTCACCTATATAGCTGCACACAATGCTTTCTGTTTTACTTCGTATTCTAAATAGAGAATACGTAAAACTGATGTTACTTATACTTATTCTAGTTGTCCGGGTCGATGCTTTCGTTCACCAGTTTTGTGAAGTGTGTTTTCGATTTGGGTAGCCGAACGACCACCTGTCTAGGAAAGAGTTGTCCATTTGGTTTACGGTGCGTGTCTTTCGTCAACTGTTTTCATTTTGTGTATTCTTTCCATTTGGTTTTAAGGGCGGGATATGGGATCTGACTGTATCAGTTCCTGTTCATTGCCTATCATTTTACTTTATATTTTACCATAAAATACTCACATGAGATTCGGCGTCCATACCAGCTGATGAGCGGCATCGTTTTCGCTAATATAGATATCTCATATATATATTGAAAGAGGCGATCTGTCATCATACTAAGGAGATTGATCTGAGGTGCCACTACTTGAGGTTTCCAGACCATGGTTCACCTAAATATGCTTTCTCAGAGCAACTCCGTGGTAAGGGTTTTTTATCTTTCCCTTATTAATAGCAATTCTCTGTAACCATTTCACACTTTACAATGGGGGTTCGGCACGCATAGTCTCAGATTTTTCTCAAACTTTCTCAGTTTGTGTGTTATCACATAAAAACATTTAAATGATGGTTGATTCGTTCAGTTATGTGTCCGTTGCCATGGCAACGGCCTCCAAAGATTTTGCCCAAAAAGCAGCCAAAAAATTAGTGAAAATTACCAAATTTTGAACGTTTATATATCATAGAATACATTATCTTTAGTCTACAAGTGTTTCGATTGAAAAAATATGGATTAGTACAAGAGTACAGAGAAAAGAATAAACCAGATCTGTTAGTTCTTTGGTACTGTTTTTAGGCCTCGATGTGGGGTGGGGTATTGAGGTATTGAAAAACCCTGTTTTGGTGCTTTTTCAAGTGCGCACTACCCATTCGCGCAGTCTCTCTGATTTACAAATGCATAACAGCATAATAGAGGGAGATCTCTAGTATCATTAACTGAAGAAACATGTTTGGGAAGTTACCTCCATATGACCGTAACCATGGAAACAAACATTACTCTATCAAAGGATCAAGGAAACAAAACAGTGCACAAAGCCCATAAATATTTCCCTCAACAATTGAAAGGCAGCATTTATTGCATGCTCATGTGTTGTGCAAATATCAGTTTTAGTGTAAAAAATAGAAACGTCAAAAGGGGCAGTACTGGGGTCATCTTAACATTCATTCTTGGGGCCCCGAAAGGGGTTTTTATGGCTGATTATCCTTAAAATAACAAACATTCTGCACAAATCTGCAAAACAAGTTACTGGTTTCTCTTTAATATGTTGTGAAAACATATGTGTGCAGTAAACAGATATAAAGTATGGTAATGGAATATTCTGGGGTCATTTAGGGGTTAAAAAGGGGTTTAAAAACAGAAAATCTATAAAAATTCATGAATTTCTTCGCAAAACAAAAAAAAACTCAACGACACTTACAATAACAATGGTTTTGAAACTGTTAGTCAAATACTAAATGGTTTAAAACAGGGCAGTGGGGTGCTCCCTTAAGGGGCCATTAAAGGGGTAGAATCAGCACAATTGCCTCCAAATATTACCGGCACTCTTCATATAAACTATAGTATCTGTTATTTGTGAGTTTAAGCATCAGTCTAAATGTGAGGCATATAAAAGTTGGTAATGGGGATCAATGTAAGTGCATTTTTGTATCCAGCAGGGACCAAAAAGGGGTCAAAATGAAGAAACTTACACAAAAAATTATGTTACTCAGAAAGCACATCCTATAATATTTGTTACAATAACATACATACAGAAACTGTTGGTCCAATGATAAATGATGTAAAGCCATATCCATGGCTGCTCTGTGGTTCCTTTTTATGTGCAATTAAGGGGTACCAAAAATGGGTAAAAATGAAATAATATACCTAAGGCACAAATTTTCTTTGTACACCAATAAACAGACAACTGTCAACAGCGCATACGCCTACATTTTACTGCCCAATAAAGAGTTACTGCTTAAACACAATTCCTTAAAAATAATTTTTGAGTTATACTCAGGACAAAAATCGCTACAGCACCTTTTGAGTAATGCTGCGGAGTGCACACAGAGATGCCAAAACAGGAGGAGACTTCAAACATTTTCAACTTAAAACTAAACAGTAACTTAACGCTGTCGATAATTATATCTGCAACTGCACATTAAAGCTAAACAGTAACTTAACTCTGTCGATAATTATATCTGCAACTGCACATATAACTATACCTCCACTATAGGATGAGGAGTACCCTGGCTTCAGTCAAATCTGTACATTACTCTGTTGACCGTCAGATTCGACTCTATGTTTCCTGGCAGAGGATATTGAACACAGGATCTGTAGCCAAACTAGATGTGGAGGTAAAAGTTCTGAACTTGTTCTCTTCAGCCTCCTTGAGAACAGCCTCATGGGTATTTGAACAACAAACGCCTATGCTGGCTACTTTTGAGAGTTTAACCGAACAAAGATCTGCTAGCCATGCCTAAAAACTGGAACAAGGTCACATTATATGTGCTATTCTCTTTGGTACAAGAGACCAAAGAGCTACAGAGATGCCCCGTTGGCCAACATTGTTGCTGTCCATGGATTGAAACTCTTCTTAAGAGACAATACTTGACCAATTGCATGTAGAATCATCTTACTAGTCTGGTCTACTCAACAACCTTGCAAGGTTGTTGGGGCATCACATTTACTTTACAACAATCCCTTTTCACCTCCAGTCTTCAGCTGCCCTAGTTGTGCTAGCAAAGTCTATCCCTGTCCATTCTTTAATATTGTCTGCTCGCCTCTGCTCGACTCAGGACCAAATCTGGCAGCCTCTGCCCACATGCAAAATATCAGTAAGACTTTGATCCTTGTACCTTGATCAAATACAAAGCATCATCAGAGGCTATGCAAAGACAAGACTTGAGCTCCTACAGGATAGCTCGCCTGATAGTGACTTGCTTGTCATATAAAAAAGTATGACCTTGATTTCAAGGTCATTCAGCGGGTTGGGCTAGTATTTTGTAAAAACTCAAACCAGTATCTAACATAAGTTCAAGTATAACAGTAGATCCACCCAAGCATTATGAAATAGTATGCCATTAGAAAACTTTAACCCAATACCAAGGAGCCTCGGTAGCTCAGTGGGTTAAGCGCTGGCCTACTGATCTAGCAGTTGCGGGTCAAGCCCTGCTGGAGGCGGAGTTCTTTCCATCGTAAAGGGGTTCCATTGCACACAGCCTTTCATAATCACACGCCCATTGTCCTGATATGACTGAAATACAGTTGAAAATGACGTAAAATCGCAAGTCATCCATCATCCATCCATCCCAATACCAAATTCTAGGTATGACCTTGACCTTAAGGTCACTGAGTGAGGTGGTAGTGGTACTACATAAACTTTAGACCAGTATCTAACAACACTCAGAGTATCACCTGATTTCACTGTAGCATTGTAAAATTGTAAGACCTCAGAAGACTTAAACCGAAAAGCTGTAAGATAAAAAATTGAATCCATGACCATTATTTCAAGGTGACCCACTACGGATGGGTTGTTTTTTGTATGAATATACACTAAATCGATCCCAAACATTATGGAACAGTATGCCATTAGAACCCCAAATTCTTGACCTGAAGGGCACTGGGTGGTACTTTGTTAGACATTGGACCAATATCTAATTACTGTGCAAGTATCATAAGAATCTATTAATGGGTTAAGGAGATATGGGTCTTTAAAACAAGAGGGCCATGACGCCCTGAATCGCTCTCCTGAGCAATTGGCAAAGTGGCATTTTCTTATGTCTGAAATCGTCAAACTATAAGTCTTGGGTCAAAACTCAAAGAATAAACATGACCTCTTGTACTCATAAAGATGACTGTATTTACCAATTTATAGGCCTAAAAAAACTTTCCATGAAATCTTATGTTCTAGCATTTTCCCATATTCGACCTTGCCGTAAAATATTCAAGGTCAACCTAAGGTCATTATTTTCAACAATCTTGATAGTACTGGAGTACTCAATGCTACATACCAAGTTTCAAGGCCATTGGTCAATTGGTTCTGGAGATGAAGATTTTTAAAGGTTTTTACCATATATGGGCGTGGCGGCCATGTTGGTCATGTGACCTGGACCATGTGAATAAATTCTTGTTATCTAAACCCCCTGAAAGCTCTGTATGAAATTTGGTTACAACTGGCCTAGTGGTTTTTGAGGAGATTGCTTGAAATTGTCAAAATATGAGAGTTCTTGGTCAAAGGTCAAAGAATGACCTTGACCCCTTGTACTCATAAATCTTCATGTACACAATAAGAGGACTGTGTATACCAATTTTAAGGCCTTAATCTTCAAAACTTTCCAAGAAATCTTGTGTTCTAGCATTTTCCTATATTTGACCTTGACATAAAAAAGGCCAAGGTCAACCCAAGGTCATAATTTGAACAATCTTGATAGTTCTCGAGTACCAAATGCTACATACCAAGTTTAAAGGCAATCGGTTGAATGGTTCTGGAGTGGAAGATTTTTAAAGGTTTTTACCATATATGGGCCATGTTGGTCATGTGACCTGGACCGTATGAATAAATTTTCGTTCCCTAAACCCCTGGAGGCTCTGTATGAAATTTGGTTACAAATGGTCCAGTGGCTTTTGAGGAGATTGCTTGAAATTGTCAAAATATTAGAGTTCTGGGCCAAAGGACAAAGAATGACCTTGACCTCTTGTACTCATATATCTTCATGTACTTATTAAGATGACTAGATACCAATTTTTAGCCCAAAATCTTCAACAGTTTCCAAGATATCTTATGTTTTAGCATTTTGCCATATAAAAGCACAAGAAAGCAAATTTGACCTCACTGTAAAAAAGGTCAAGGTCAACCCAAGGTCATAAGTTGAACAATCTTAGTAGTACTCGCGTACCCAATGCTACATACCAAGTTTCAAGGCCATTGACCTATTGGTTCTGGAGAAGAAGATTTTTAAAGGCTTTTACCATGTCTGGGCATGGTGGCCATTTTGGTCATGTAAAACGCCATTTGCGACCATAAACCAATGATTTACCTCCCCAAATGACAATTTTCAAGACACATTTCCCCATTCGAATGCACTTTTCCACATATTCACCTTTCATAATATACTAGTTTGCACCCATTTCAAGCGCTGTCAGTAACGTAAAACCAAACTTCAGCCAATAAGAAGCGATGTTTCTTAATGATGGTTGGTTGTTTTGGGTTTAACGGCCCTTTGAGACAGTATTGACTTTGGGTTTGCGGCAGTATATCGCAGAATATACTGTCGCAAGTTTTTGACGTTATCCAATCAGATGTTTAGTTATATTTGTAAGTGCATGAGAATGTCTTATGGTTGCCAGAAGAAAAGAATTCAAATGTATTTTGTTTTATGGGATTTTAATGTATTCTGCTTAATCAAGAGCCAGGTCATCTCATCATGTATTTACAGAATAGCATCTGCATTCTGTTGAAATCAGCTGATCTGGCATACCATTCAACTTTTCCTTCTACAGCGTTTGTTGGGATCATGTGATTGAAGTCAAATGTGAAATTGTAACTTATTTGATGATGGCTGTTTCATCCCTCAGTTAGGTCAACCTTTACAGTCTAACAAGACTCCTGACCTTATATCGGAAGACGAAGACGAAGTGTCATTTCTTATCAAAGCTATAAAAATTCCGAAATAAAATGATCTAATAACAGCATCTTTTTTTTTAATTTGTTGGGTGGATTTTATGCAGGAAACTTTCTGAAAGGGTTAAACAAACCTTATTCTCATATGTGGAAAAATAAAGGCAATTATTTCTATAATTAGCTTCCTTTATCATATGACGTCGCATCTGAGAGTGTAATAAAGCCATGCATTAAAAACGATAATCCACTAGTGGATTAAATATGCAAATTACGTCGTAGCGTTATGCGTTGACGTCTATAAAAACGTCGCCTTTTCTAATCGGGAAATCATGACGTTTTAGTGCGAAATTTGCTACTAAAAGGCGATTTTAGTGTCATATGATAAATAGAATCTTGCATTCGTGCTTCTGTATTATTGAATTTATTAAACTCGTTGGTGAAAACGATAAGATGCTCGGCAGAGCCTCGCATCTATCTTTTTCCCCAACTCGTTTAATAAATTCAATAATACATGAGGACTCATGTAAGATCCTCTATTTCTTAGTCTAAATCTTACTTTTGCAAAAGGAGCCTTCCTTGTCATTAAAAATAAAAAAAATAAAAAAAAACGCGGAAGGAAGTTTCCTTTCTAACCCAAAGAACCCGCAGTGAAGCGGAAGTTACAGTTGCGGCTATACTTTATTTGATAAGAGTTACAATTTACAATTGTTGATTGGTGTCATAATTGTACTTCAAGCATGTCAAGTCTTTCACCGATTCACAGGTAAAATAAGGTGGCAAGTGCATAACAATAAACTAGAACTCCTCTGACTATGCCAAATTACTGCGACAATTTATTGTCGAGCAGCCTTTTTTTTGTTTTATCTATCTTTCTTTATATGACATTGACAAAGTCGGTCATGTTCCACCTCACGAAAATATACAGAATATACATGTGAATGGGCAGATTGTCCGTTTTTACAGCAAATCTTTCCAACAGAGATGTTTTATTGGTGCTAGCGTTTGCCAGTACATGTAGCTAAAACTTAATACTCCATTTTGCTACTTTATATTGTGAAGACCATGATTTCTGGTTGATTTGTCCGCCCCCCCCCCCCCCCCGCCCCCCCCCCCCGCATGTTTCTTCAGTTCATGATAGTTGAAGCCCTCCTCTAATTTGTTGTTATAGACAGATATGTCAGACTGACCGCGCGAAATGACAATATATCCTTAAAATTGCCTAAAAAGGAGGGTTTCGAAAACCTGGATACCCCACCCACCATTAACAGCAAGTAGCAATACTAAAGAAGTTACAAAACAATTATATTTATTTTTCCATAAATTCCTATTGACATATATTTCTTCAACCAGTACATGTTTACATGAAATGTAGTATCATTTAGCTTATATAAAAGTTCAAAAAGTGACATTTTTCATATATTTTTTGGCCATTTTTAAGGCAAAATCTTTGATGGCCGTTACCATGGCAACGGACAGGCAGCAGGAGGAATCAGGTATCAATTATTTGGTTTTGAGTGACAACACACAAACTGAGAAAGTTTTATCAAAATCCATGACTATGCGTGCCGAACTTTGGTTGGTGGTTACAGAGAATTGCTATTAATCTGTGATATTGTATGTAGAAAATTAAATACAAAGACTCTGCAATGACGTTATTATTGTCATAGGTAACATGTTAAAAGAGCATTTTTTCTTAAGATACCTTGTTTTTTGTATCTAATTTTCTTCTTTCTAAATATTTCCAGTCAACATGGGTGTTCTGGGGTGGTAGAGTAAAGTAAAGCTTCGGTAAAACTTCGCCACTGGGGCGGCCTCCTAATACTTGCATCCAGTGCGACTAATGTCTGTTAAGGGATGGGATTGTTGTTTTAGCTCTCTCTCTCTCTCTCCCTCTCTCTCTCTCCCTCTCTCTCTCTGAGTTAGAGTTTCACAAAGCCGTAAATCCGAGACATATCAATCAAACAGTGTTTTCTTTCGCATCGGCATTAAAGCTGTTATTATCTATTTGAGCCGCGACACGAGAAAACCAACAAAGTGGTTGTGCACCCAGCGAAGACCTAAGCGCTTAAAGGGTAGCTAAGGGTCTAAGCTACATCTAGGTATCTAGATGCTCTTTTAAATATTGACAATCCTTAATTTGAAGGCATGGTGAATAGAATTTATCCACCTGAACTGCAGTTAAACAAAGCTAATGCAGTCGATACTGAAGCCCCATTTTTGGATTACATTTATCTATTTCAATAGGATTTGTTTTAACCAAATTTTATGATAAACGCGATGACTTTGATTTTGACATGGTGAATTTTCCATTTTTGGATGGTGATGTTCCCTGTTCTACCTCTTATGGGGTTTACATTTCTCAACTTATTCGGTTCGCTAGAGTGTCTAGTCATGTGGCTGACTTCAATGCCCGTATAAAATTTATCTGCTAAGCTTCTCCAACAGGGCTATCGAAATCACAAAGTTTCAAAATTCTATCGCCGACACTATGAAATGATCTCTAAATTCAATGTCGGATTAAAAGTCGTTTGCAACAGGGGCTATCCGAACCAGAATTTTATGGTGACTTAGTTTACAAAGTCATAAAAATTGTATGTAGCTCTGATTTTTCTGATCAGTTCAGATATTTTTTCGTTCGTTACAAACGTACTGGATATAACATAATGTAATGCTACAGTCTGCATGTTTAGTAGTTAACCCAATCATGGTTAATAATTTTGATTACCTCTTTAATTGCACGCCTTTTGGTCAGGTATCAAACAAAATGATGGGCCCGACATAAAGCTCTTTAGTTATGTTGGTTGTGGCCCGAGTTTGCCTTGCCTGTTGCTTGGTTATTCGGAGTCTAACTAATGGTTTTCTTTTGCTCCGGTATTTCAGTGGTGTTGTTTGACTTCCCAGGAGTCTCCTGGTGTCGCAATACGTTACTTCCGTCGAGTCCTTATCTCTGGTTCACCGTAGGTCTTATACGTGATTTGTTTTTTTTTCGATGATGATTCATTGATGGGTTAGGAAACCTTCATGCGGACAAAACAGCTAACTAAATGTTTCTTACCACTGCAGAAGCAGAGGGCGAGGTTTGAATCCCGTCAAACATGTTTAAGCCCCCGCCCCCAATGATTTATTACTGATCCTTCCAAGGCGGTACTTCTGCTTTGGTTCTTCACAGTTGTTGTTGTGAATGTTTGTCTGGTCCGCTAGCAATCTGGCCACCTGTATAGCTGCCCATTTTGCTTTCCGTGCTTTGTAGTAAAAAATTAGAAAATAAGTAAAAATAGATGTAAAATGGTTTTTTTTGTATTATTTGTTCACATTGTTGCATTCATTGGTCTATTCAGTGAACTTCAATTGTTGTGGTTTGGGTGAACCATTACGGAGGCTAAAGGCGAGGTTTGGATCCAGTTAAACATGTTTAAGCCCCTCAATAATCTTTTGCTGACCGTTTCAAGGCGGTACTTCTGTTGTGGTTCGTTAATGTTACATTGTGCTACGTCCGCTTGTCTATGTTCTTTGGCGGTTTGGTCACCTGTTTTGCTACCCAATCTGCCTTTTGTTTTGTTTTGTTTTGTAAGTTAAGAATAAAATAGATAAAAATAGATGTTGATGTTGTTTTTGATTAGGGTAGCTGAATGACCACCTGTTTGGGTAAGAGCTGCTCATTCGATTTACCGTGAGTGTCTTTCGTGAACTTGTGTCAATTTTTCCGTGTGTGTGTGCTTCTTTCCCTATTTGTTTAGAAAGTGGGATGTGGGATTTGATTGTAAAAATTCCTGATCATTGCCTATCTTTTTACTCTCAATGCGGACAGCGAAGACGGATCAGACTGGGCGGATGCTCAGGCTGATCTGAATCCGCGTGGGGTGCACAACCACTTTGTTGGTTTTCTTGTGTTGTGGCTCATTTATGTTTCCCATAAAAGCTTTCTCGAAAAATATTACAAAAATACATACTTTGTATTTGTTCAGCTAATCGAAGATAACTTTCTTTGGAGGCCCTGAAATTCCTCACTTCTGTTTCAACTTTTTCTAGCTTTCCATTAAGAATCTGAAAGGTATATTGATCTAGCAATATAGAATGAATGGTTCTGATATAAATGTACATATTATCGCTTCTCCTTAGTGGCATGATCGTGCTGATACATCTGTTTTATTTATTACTTCTGTTTCAGATTTTAGGATTTTCACTTGATCCAAAAGCTAGGAGGGGTGACCAACCTTGCAACACTCAAGGCTGCCCATGAAGAGATTTCGTACCACCCAGTACCCACTTATCTTTCTTGCTTGTTCTCCGTCATATAAAGGGATGTTTTTTTCATACTTTATTTAAAGTAGCCGATTATAAAACATAAAAAGTATCATAAATAGAGATCGGCCACTCTGTTCTCATATCCAGCTTTGTGTTAAAACGCTTGGTTTGTATAAACTTTATAAAGTATGCTTGTGCATGGGTATCCTTATGCAGTGAAAAAAAAGTCAAGGTTAACCTAAGGTCATGATGTGAACAATCTTGGCAGTACTTGGATCTCCAATGCTACATACCAAGTTTCAAGGCCATCCGTTATTTGGTTCTGAAGAAGAATTGTTATTGTTTTTGTGTAGCTGCTTAATATCCACGAAAAACAGCTATGGTCATGTTGGGAAGGTCAGTTAAGCTAACCACACTTTTCCTGGGCAGACTGCGTTTAACCCATACATACTTTGGCCAGTAAATGGCAACTGCCCTTCTTGAATCAACGGAAGGGCGATGCATAAGTTACGGTTCATAAGTGGTTGCATTACTGCTGTTGTGCATGTATAGTTAAAATGTTTTTGCCTATTTTAACTTTTTTTCTTTACTATTTTGAGTGCCTTTGGAGAAAAATGCTTGTGATTTGACTTTTCTAAGTAGCTTCACTTCCAATTTTATGCCGAATAGTTTGATACGGTCTTATTTAAGGGTAAAACGGTTTAGTCACCCAAATTTGGAATTAAATGTGAGGTTAACATAGAAACGTATATGGTTCAAAACTGATTCTGTTTCATATCGTATGACAAGTAAACCCGATAAATCTTCATGTGCAAAAATGAGCCGCGACACGAGAAAACCAACAATGTGGTTGTGCGCCCAGCGCAGACTCAGATCAGCCTAGGCATCCGCTTAGCATTCCTTAGCTACCCTTTGAGCACTTAACGAAGAGTCTGGTCAAAATGGGCGGATGCTGGGCGCACAACCACATTGTTGGTTTTCTCGTGTCGCGGCTCAAATATAGCTACTATTAATAACGGGACAAAATCTCACCTTCTCTTTGTTTACCAAACGGTAATAAAGCTGTTCACAGGGCTCTTTCACTTTCACAGTCTCTTTACAAATCTAAAAACAAGTATAAATTTTATAAACAAGGATCTCCGAAACTCTGTCGTAGAACACTGATACTATAAACTGTTCCTGTGAAAGCCAAAACGGATAAAAATTTTACATGATGATAAAAGCTTGGAATTTTCACGGGAACTTGCTGCCACAATTTTTTTATAAATAACCTCTGAAGTCATACAGGAACTGCTAATAATTCACTTGAATCCGACAAAAGATCCGAAATCATAAAGCTAATGTAAAACGCATATCCTCGCAAGATGACGAACAGCTAGTGAAGCTGTTGTTTCTTTTGCATCAAGAAATGCCTCAACAAAACGAAAGATACGAACGTTAAAGCAATATTCCTGCCCAAATTTTATATTTTCTCAAAACTCTGTATAGATTTTTTATGCAAGCAAACCCATTATAACTCTGATATCCATTTATTTAAGGACTCACTTACAAGCATGAATGATACTTTTGGCTTTAGTTTTAGCCTATTTTATTTTTAGTGACCCAATAAAGATCAATACACAAAGGATGGATGGATGGATGACTTGCGATTTTACGTCCTTTTCAACAGTATTTCAGTCATATCAGGACGATGGGTGGATGGTAATTAACGGCTTGAGCGCTGGAACCCCGTTTACGATTGAAAAGATTCCCGCCTAGAGTGTGGCTCGAACCCGGGACCACTAGATCAGCAGGCCAGCACTTAACCAACTGGGCTACCAGGGTTCCCAATACACACAGGAGCATGTATATTGTCTATGTTTCTCAATTCGGTTTACACACAAAATGAGCAGGTTTCCATCTGCCCTGAAAGTGCTTAAGCTTTCTAAAAGGCAAAAGAAAATAAGGTAACCATCATTTTAATAATAAATGGAATAAAGCATTTTGAGCAGTCATAATGCTTTGACTGAGCCCATTCTTGCAGATTAATGTATGGAAAGCACATAAAATCAGATGATATGAATCCTCTGGGAGCAATTTTCGGGCGTATGAGTTACACCTCCATACTTTTCCGCTATATTTACAAAAGTGAATACGTTAGTTTTTTCCCCTGTTTGCTTCCCTGAAAGACATAACAATTTCAAAAGGTCTTCTCTTACAGAAAATGATTTCAGCCTACAGGAGCATAGTATATCCTTTAAGAGTTGATCCCAATGGAAAAGGAAGACAAACTGAAAATGGTATAGTTGTTTACCCTGAGAGTGTGATAGTTTATCTTGTCACACCAAAGAAAAAAAGAGCAGATTTGAATTTAGTCCGGACAGAAGCAGTTATATAATGAGTATAATACATATAAAATTCCATGAATAGTTTAAGAAAAGTAAAGGAGAAGGCTCTCTCTCTCTCTCTCTCTCTCTCTCTCTCTCTCTCTGTCACAACTGTGACAAAGCGTCATGAAAACATTGTGAAAATATTATGAAATTTCACAGAATAGTGAAAATGCCATGAAAAAACTGACGTGAACTTTTGTTAAATTACAATTTCGACAGACCGTGAACATTTTATGTCGTGCAAAAAGACTGAAGATCACAACACCGTGAAAAAAAGAACATGCAATTATGAATGTCATGAAAATCAATTCGTGAAATCAATAAACCACAAATGAATGCCGTGAAACCAAAAATTGGTCACATGACAGAGATGGCTGCGTCGCCTATAAACAGTCTAGAATGTTGCTCAGAACAAACAATGTCAGGTGAGCTACAGGGCCACCGGTCCTCCGGTTTTTGCTTGCAGCTTGTTTCAGTCAGCATTTTTTCATCTGATATTTCATAACAGAGTTTCAAGGTCTTTCAATCATATTTAAGCCAGTGGTATATGGTGTTTTGGGAGAAAAGTATGACATTTTTTTAACTTGAAGACCATAGAAAAGGATATTTCATGCCTTAAATATACGGTCTTTTCATGGAATAGTTCCACAGATTTTTCACAGCAATCATTTAAAGAAATAAATTTCATTTTTCTGATGTCCATGGAAACTATGAACACAATGGGCCATGTGCAGCGTATGTGACGCCCGAAGGGCGTTCACGTTACATTTGCATGTGACCCTTCGTGTTTATATTACCATGAACTTTGGAGAAAAAAACAAAATTTGTCTCATATAATTACATTTAATTTCAAATTATTTTTAGCATAAATTTCGATTTTTAAGAGCAATATTTGTAAAATATACGACGAAAAGCTATCAAAAATCAACTGGTAAGCCGCTTATGTAAAACGGCCGTCACCGTGACGTGACCTCAAATAGAACGTTACAACGGCCAATGGCGTCGTTTGTTAACATGTGACGTTGCGTACCAACGACGTCACGTTACCGACTGTTGTTCATTGAAGTATGAACACTGTTTCTTCGAAATAGGTTCTTCTAAGGAAATTCAAAGGGAATGTAATTATTTCACTATATTTCACTATATTTTCACGGATGCAAATTCATGACATTTTCACCGCATTTTCAGGTGGAAACTCTTAACGGTATTTTCACCTATAGTTTCAGGATAAATTTTCACGGTCATGTAACGGTTTTATTTTCATGGCTTATCATGACTTCCCTGTAAAATCTCTTCTGAAAGTCACAAAACATGTCACCAAAATTGTTACAGCCTTTTCATGATACCCTTTGCCAGTAGTGAAATGGGGCAATCATCCTTCAAAAGTGATCTGATCAATAATATATGTGCACAAACATATATTGCAAAGAAAACAATGACAAGAGGACATTCGTACTTTCATATAAATTGAAAGAAATCCAGAAAATGCTGGGATAATTTTTTCTGTGAAATATAATGGGACGTTATACGGAAAGCAATGAAAATCAAAAGCACAGCTTCGTATGCCGATATTTTGAGGGCAAAGTCCAAATGATATGGGAGAGTTCTGTAATTTAGAAATAACATGATATTCATGCCGCTTAGTTTCCAATTTTATTTTTGATACAAAAAGTGCGCTATCATAGCTTCTGGTTTTTACCTGCTGGTATTTTTCAATTAGCTTTGTTTCTTCTACAAGACATTGGTGTGCTCTCCTAATCCACACTTCTGCCGTTTGGGACTGAAAATAGCATATAAAATACACACGAGGATAAGCAGAGAGTGGCACCCTGGATGATTACAGAACATAACCTTCTTAAGGTGGTACTAAGAGGACTAGTGAATAAACTGAAGCACATACACAGCCGACTGGCAGCCGATTCTCCCTACAAAATAGTTAAAAAATCTAAAACATATAAACATGCAATCGACTTAACGAAAAGCAAGGCATCCGACTCTCTCTCTCTCCCTCTCTCACACCAAGCGAGGTGACCAGACAGCTAAAAGGACTATAGAAAAACAATTAGGTACCAAAAGGAAAGCGCTGAAATTTAGTCAACCAGGAAGGCCAGACGGCTCAATATCTTTGCGAAAAGTCCGAACCACCGCCTTAGAACGGTAAATATTTAAATAACTATTGTGGTGCTTAAATTGGTTTTACAGATGGTGTATCTTCATCCCAAGTTTTAATGATGTTCAAATAATATAAAAACAGTTCGGTTTGCATATTGGTTTCCATACTAACATAAATGGAAACATGTAGCCCAAATTAAATCATCTTTATGTAACAAATATGAGGGCTCATATAATAAAGTGCAGTGGCTGATATACAGCCAGAGCTAATGAAAACAACTCACTGAAATATGCTGGGGCGAACAAAAAAAAAACATCAGGCACTAAACCACATGTAAAAGTTTTAGGTCCGGGCCGTCATAGAGGCGAAACCCGACCCATCATCTTACGCCATTTCCTATTTTAATTCAAGCAAAACAAAAATGCCAAGGAGTTGTACTACTGTAAAAAGTATTGAAATTAAAATGAAAAATTCGCCTTTTTGACAGTGTGTTTCTCAGCTTAGCATGGAGTAACGTTACAAAATTTACTGCTAAACGACAAACACAAGGCAATAGGTATCACAAATTCAGTAAAGCATCTAATTTAATTGCTAATATTCATCTACGTTGGCTTCAGCTTTAAGAGGGTATATTGGTCAACAAATGATAAATGTCTTCGTTTAAAGGCAATGAAAATATTCATTTAAAGGTTTATCAAAATCATAGTTTCGGCTAATAAAGCCTCATCAGGGACCCTGTAGTGATCTGGAAACAAATGCCAGGTAAAAACATATCGTAGTTTTGTAAACTTTCAATACGCAGTCGGTTTAAAGACTGATCTATACCAAAACAAGAGGGCCATGAGGCCCTGAATTGCTCACCTGAACAACTGGCAAAGTGACTTTTTCTCATGTCTGAAATTACCAAGATATGAGTCTTGGGTCAAAAGTCAAAGAATGACCATGACCTCTTGTACTTATAAATCTTCATGTACTCATTAAGACAACCATATATACCATTTTATGCAAAAATCTTCAAACCTTTCGATGAATCTTATGTTATAGCTTTTTCCCATATTTGACTGTGCCGCAACAAAGATCAAGGTAAACCCAAGGTTATCATTTGAACAGTCTTGGTAGTACTCTAGTGCTCCATGCTACTTACCAATTTTCAAGGTCATAGGTGTATTGGTTCTGAAGATGAAAAATATTAAAGGTTTATACCATAAATAAGTATGGCGACCATGCAGGTCATGTGACCTAGACCATTTGAACAATTTGTTGTTCAATCAGCCCCTGGAGGCTCTATATGAACTGTATTTACAATTGGCCCTTTGTCTTTTGAGGAAATGTTTGAAAATGTCAAAATATGAGAAATCTGGGTCAAAGGTCAAAGAATGACATTGACTTCTTGTACTCATAATTCTTCATGACCTCATTAAGACGACTGTATAAACCAATTTTAAGGCCAAAATCTTCAAAACTTCCCATGAAATCTTATGTTGTAGCATTTCCCCATATGTGACCTTGCTGTAAAAAGGGTCAAGGTCAACCAAAGGTCATAATTTGAATAATCATGATAGTACTGGAGCACACAATGGTAGATACCAAGTCTTAAGGCCAACGGTCTATTGGTTCTGGAGAAGAAGATGTTTATGCCAATTTCTAGGCCAAAATCTTCTAAACTTGCAATGAAATCTTATGGTTTACCAATTTCCCATACTTAACCTTGCCTTAAAAAGGTCAAGGTCAGCCCAAGGTCATCATTTTATTAATCTTGATAGTACTCAGTACCTGATGCTATATACCAAGTTTCAAAGCCATCGATCATTTGGTTCTGGAGAAGAAGATTTGTACAGGTTTTTACCATATATGGGCATGGTGGCCATGTTGATCATGTGATCCAGATCATTTGATAAAAAAAATTCATTCCCTCAACCCCTGAAGGGTCTATATGATATTTGGTTACAATGGGCTCAGTAGCTTTTAAGAAGAAGTTTGAAATTGTCAAACTATAAGAATTCAGGGTCATAGATCAAAGAACGACCTTGACCTCTTGTATTCATGACTCCTCATGTACTCATTAAGATGACTGTATTTATCAATTATTAGGCCTTAATAGTAAAAACTTTCCATGAAATCTTATGTTCTAGCATTTTCACATATTTGACATTGCCGTAAAAAAATGGTCAAGGTCAACCCAAGGTCATCATTTGAAAAAACTTGATAGTACTCGAAAACCCGATACTACATACCAAGTTTCAAGGCAATCAGTCAATCTGTTCTTGAGAAGAAGTTTTTTTAAAGGTTTTTACCATATATGGGCATGGCAGCCATGTTGGTCATGTGACCTGGACTGTTTGAACAAATTCTTATTCTCTGAACTCCTGGACGCTCTAGATGATATTTTGTTACAACTGGCCAAGTGGTTTTTGAGGAGATTGTTTGAAATTTTCAAAATGTAAGAGTTCTGGGTCAAAGGTCAAAGAATGATCATGACCTCTTGTACCCATAAATCTTCATGTACTCATTAAGATGACTGCATATACCAGTTTTTAGGCCTTAATCTTCAAAAATTTCCATGAAATCTAATGTTGTAGCATTTTCCCATATTTGACCTTGCCGTAAAAAGGTCAAGGTCAACCCAAGGTCATCATTTGAAAAAAATTGATAGTACTCAAGTACCCAATGCTACATATCAAGTTTCATGGCCATCGGTCAATTGGTTCTGGAGAAGAAGATTTTTTTTAGGTTTTTACCATATATGGGCGCGGCGGCCATGTTGGTCATGTGACCTGGACGGTATGAATAAATTTTCATTCCCTCATCCCCTGTAGATTCTATATTGAAATTGGTTTCAATTGGCCCAGTGGCTTTTGAGGAGATTGTTTGAAATTGTCAAATATCAGATTTCTTGGTCAAAGGTCAAAGTATGACCTTGACCTTTTGTACTCATAAATCTTCATGTACTTATTAAGATGATTGTATATACCAATTTTTAGCCCAAAATCTTCAACAGTTTCCAAAATATCTTATGTTCTAGCATTTTGCCATATAAAACCACATGGAAGCAAATTTGACCTTACCGTAAAAAAGGTCAAGGTCAACCCAATGTCATAATTTGAACAATCTTGGTAGTACTCGTGTACCAAATGCTACATACCAAGTTTCAAGGCTATCTGCCTGTTGGTTCTGGAGAAGGTTGGTTGGTTGGTTGATTTGATGCTTAACGTCCACGGTAAACAACTAAGGTCATGTCGGGACGGTCAGTTAACCTAACCACACTATTCCTGGGCAGGCTTAGACCTTCTAAGCGGTTAACCAGTACTAAGTGCACATACTTTCGCCAGTAACTGACAACTGCCCTTCTTGAATCAGCAGAGGGAGAAACGAAAGTATGTGGCCAGACCGGGATTCGAACCCAGGACCTCTGACTTACGAGTCAGGTGCCCTACCGATTGCGCTACCCGGCCCGGCGTTCTGGAGAAGAAGATTTTTTTAGGTTTTGACCATATATGGGCATGGCGGCCATGTTGGTCATGTGACCAGGACCGTTTGAACAATTTTCCGTTCCTAAGGCCCCAGTAGGCTACATATGAAATTTGGTTACAATCAGCCCGGCGGTTTCAGACACGCCTACCAATCGCTCTCATGCGAAACCACGGTTCAGAACGCCAATCCATGAGAGGAGTTCCCGGTTTTGCAGGAGAGGAGCCAAAATCGTAAACAAATTTGACATCGGCACAAGGTTTGAGGTATTTATTTTCTCTGAAAACTATTTATGCAAAATATAAGAATGCTATTTTGTCACATATAGATTGTTTCTTCGGCACATGAAAGGATTAGGCACATGGTCATGCATTATTCCAGATATGCATTTAGTACGGCTGAGCATGTATTCAAAGTCAGTCTCGGCGATATATACATGTAGGGAAAAGTCGCATTCTCTTGCTTGATTTTGAGTCTCTGACCTTGGCAGTCGCAAAGTAGTGAACAGAACTACTGTATACGTGAATCCAAACGTTGGAAGTAAGCTTTCCGTGATGGACAGTTTAGAATTTAGAAAATATACGCAAAAACTTGGCTTCGTCAGCCCGGTTCCGCATGAGATAATAGAAAATATAAGGAATTTTTATCAAACACAAAAACAGCTTCTGAACAATAATTGGATCAAAACTAATATGAACTCTGTGATAAATCATTATTTTATACTTTGCAGATGACTTTCTGACTGTTTTTATTCCCCGTTTGTCTTTTAAGGCCTTTTGCGAACCCTCTTTCAAACCCTCTTGCATGCCTCATCAACAGATAAACGGGGATTAAAACAGCCAGAAAGTCATCTGTAATGTATAAAATAATGATATATCACAGAGTTCATTTTAGTTTTGATCCAATTATTGTTCAGAAGCTGTTTTTGTGTTTGATAAAAATTCCTTATATTTTCTATTATCTCATGCGGAACCGGGCTGACGATGCCAAGTTTTTGCGTATATTTTCTAAATTCTAAACTGTCCATCACGGGAAACTTAATTTCCACGTTTGGATTCACGTATACAGTAGTTCTGTTCACTTCTTTGCGACTGCAAAGGTCAGAGACTCAAAATCAAGCAAGAGAATGCGACTTTTCCCTACATGTATATATCGCCGAGACTGACTTTGAATACATGCTCAGCCGTACTAAATGCATATCTGGAATAATGCTTGACCATGTGCCTAATCCTTTCATATGCCGAAGAAACAATCTATATGTGACAAAATAGCATTCTTATATTTTGCATAAATAGTTTTCAGAGAAAATAAATACCTCAAACCTTGTGCCGATGTCAAATTTGTTTACAATTTTGGCTCCTCTCCTGCAAAACCGGGAACTCCTCTCATGGATTGGCGTTCTGAACCGTGGTTTCGCATGAGAGCGATTGGTAGGCGTGTTCAGAGGAGAAGTCATTTGAAAGTGTGGACGGACGACGGACGGACGACGAACGCCGGAGCCTTACCATCCTATAAGCTCCCCCTGAGCCGCTGGCTCAGGTGAGCTAAAAAGGTCTGAATAAATAAAAAAAATAATACTGTCTGGTAGATGAGCCTTAACCAAATATTAATTTCGTCTTCCTCAGAATATTCCCGCTGATCTATAAAAAAATCTGATTTTTTACGGAGACTAAGTTTACAAATTCTTGAATATTGTAGATCTAATTGCTTTTTGAAACAGCTCAGGAAAGCTAGTCTGACAACACGAGAAAACCCAATAATGTGGTTGTGCGCCAACCGCAGACTCAGATCAGCCTGGGCATCCGGCCCAGTCTGGTCAGAATCTTTGCTAAGTGCTTAAAAGGTAGCTAAGGCTCTAAGCTAGCTCCATGCGGACAGCGAAGGCTCTGATCAAACTGGACAGATGCCCTGACTGATCTGAGTCTTCGCTGGGCGCACATGCCACTTTGTTGGTTTTGTCGTATCGCGGCTCAATTATAACGAAGAGGCGAAACATTGATGCTATGTGACAATGTGCAACAAGGGAATTTAGAAATCCTCAGTTGACAAGTTTGCTCCCCTCTTTAATTATGCCATGGTGGAAGGAACATTATACTAAAACAATGCTCCATTCTAAATCAATTGGTACCTGATTACCCATCTTTTTAATCGGGCTCACTATATAGTCTTTCTACTGATTTCCTTTCACAATGACTTCAGATCGGCATTTTTATCTCAGCTTTGTTTAGTGAAGTGTTTTATGATTTCATGTGCTTACTTTGATGTCTCTGTTTTGTTGTGAACTGCCACTCTAAAGAATTTGTTCCTTTCTTTATGAGTGAGTAGACACAGCTTAACCCACCAATACCGCCGCAAATGCCGCCGTCGACGACGTCAGAAAAGACTGAGCCGTGACTCGAGAAAACCAACAAAGTGGCATGTGCGTCACGTCTTATAAGATTCTTCACTGTGTGCTTAAAGGGTAGCTAAGAGTCTAAGCTACCTCCATGCGGACAGCGAAGACTTGGTGGATGCTAAGGCTGATCTGAGTCTTCGTTGGGTGCACATGCCACTTTGCAGGTTTAGTCGTGTCGCGGCTCAAGTGAAACCAAGGTATCGCATTTGCTAGTCACGGAGGCGAGATAATAAAACTCTCTTCAATTTTTACTGAACTATACTGAAAGGCAAAAGGAAGTCTACAGGTAATGGAGGCATGATTTTTCTACAGATGTCTACATTTAAGAAATGAATGTTATTTTTTGAACGTTTACTGAAGTATAAACTACATCGGGTCACGAGCAAAGTTTACGTAAACCCCGAATTTTTTGAACGTTTACTGATGTATAAACTACATCGGGTCACGAGCAAAGTAAGTGAACCCCGAAGGGGTTTACGTAAACTTTGCTCGTGACCCGATGTAGTTTATACTTCAGTAAACGTTCAAAAAATAACATTCATTCCTTATATTTATATTATTAAACGATGCTTTTGATCAATAAAAAAATAAACAAAAATAAGAAATACATATATAAGAATCGTTTTAAAAACATTACCGGCCGAATTTTGCAATAGTTTGGAACAGCCGCATCGTCACTGCCTACCAGTAAATTCCAGCTCCTGTTGTAGATTGCACGTGCAAGTAGGCGTAGCGAGCTGTCACTCAATGTTTACTAGCCATTCAAGTACATGGCATGTTGTAGATTTCACGTGCTAGTTAGTGGGATGTGCTGTCACTCTGAAGCGCGTGACACAATGTAATTATTGACTTGTAAAAACATTGACTCCCGCATCACTTAATTGGGTTTACAGAGAGCTTTGCAGTGATAATGTAAATATATCTGCATAATACCTGGGCACTGTTGATAAATACAATCATTTTTGCATAATTTTCGACAATTTTCAGTATAATCGGTCAAAGGATAAGGAAATGACAGCGTTTTAAACGGACAAGGGGTCTAAATCAACAGTGTCGTTTGAGTAGCTCCCCTTATAACATACACCTTGGACAACAGAGATTAATTTTATGCATTTTTATGCATTGCATCGAAAAAGAGATGAAAGGTTTGTAAAGACATGTCACACTCTCAAATGAAAAAGGGGGTAAAGTTTCAAATTTTTGTACCAAGGAATGATGTTTTAGCGTCTTCTGGTAACATGCATTAAATTTGCATTGCGTTCTTATGGGAAGTTCATTTGCACTTATCTTTCAAATGAACACGTCTATAAGGTTCCATTCAATTGAGCACAAAGGCAAGAAGCCAAACAACAATTTTCTGAAAATTTCAAGTGATAACTTCTGACACAAAGTAAGATAGAGAAACATTTAATTCCCTATGATTTTAAATCAAAGGGAGATAATTTGAGACATGTGTAGCATTTCTAACTAGGGTTGAGGCCGTTTGGTGGGACTTTCAGATCAAATGAAGATGTGGTTTTACTCACAGACATTAGCGCAAGACAAGCGTGAAGTGCAGAATGCTATTTGCCATGTACAAAGTGAGTATTAATCGGAAATGCTGAATTTGAATAAAGAACCCTTTAACCCCATAACTATTGTCTGCAAATCAGTTTGTGTTTGTGTTTTGCCGAGCTAGACGTTTGCCAAAATGACACTATAGATATTTCCACGCAGCCATTTACACGAGGCCCAGTATTAAAAATAAAAAACTGTATACTTTTTATTGCCTCTGAGTATATTTACCTGCAGCTTGGATTCTTGTTCTTTCAACTTTAGCTGCACCACAAAGTCTGTTTCCCTTTCTTTCTGAAGCGCCAGGCGGGTTTTAAATTCCTCATATAGTTTCTTTTCATCATCATTAGACGCTTCATGATCATTCCTCTTCTTTTTCTTTCCGCTGAAGTAGAATACATATAACTGCTGTTTTCATAATTACCTTATTCGTATATGATACTGTTCTTAATACATGTACTTTCAGGTCCATTAGGATTATTCAGCCAATTTTGTTTCTACTAGCAGAGGTGGGTGATATCAGTGTTGTACATAAGATTACTGCCAATGAACCAACTTAACAAAATCGAGTCTGCTGTTTTCATTTCTTTATATGCATGTGTAAGTGTCAGTTTCTGCGCTTTCACACACTGTAAAAAATACTGTAGATTTTACGGTAGAATAACTGGAAACCGGCTGCCAGTCCTTTTCCCGTTATTTTTACGGGTTTTTGCCTGTAAGACATTGTTGGAAATCACGAAATGGAAGTTTTATGTTAACTTGGCGCACTCGAAAATAACTTTGTATTGTCGAGGGGCTATCTAACCAAAACGACATCCGCTCTTTTCTGTCCCACTCTGCTTGATGATTCCTGTAATTTTTACGGGCGCCCGTAAAAATAACGGTAAAAGGACTGGCAGCTGGTTGCCAGTTATTTTACCGTAAAATCTACCGTTTATTTTTGCAGTGCAGGATCATTCAGATCCATATGTCATATAAGCACTCTGTTGTACTATTTTTAAGTGATGGCCACCACTTCAAAAGTGATAGTTTTTCTTAAACACCTAAAAGATTCATATTTTTTTGCCACGACACAAGAAAACCAACAAAGTGGTTGTGCACCCAGCGCAGACTCAGATCAGCCTGGGCATCCGCCGCGACACAAGAAAACCACGAGCCGCCCAGTCTAAACAGAGTCTTCCCTGTCTGAATGGGGGTAGCTTATACCCTTAGCTATCCTTTCAGCACTTAACGAAGAGTCTGGTGAAACAGGGCAGCTGCTCAGGATGATCTGAGTCTTCGCTGGGCGCACAACCATACTGTTGGTTTTGTTGTGTTGCGGCTCAATTATGTGGAATTGGCAGCTATTGACTCTGCTGACCTTTATTTATTCCGTTACAAGACGGAGGTTATTTCCCTTAAACACAATCCAAGTATCTAGATCCGATCTCTTTTTGGGGTTGTTTTGGAGGGAAAATCTATCTTCTAGCCAAATTACATAAGACTGATTTTAATTTGTCGGTCTTACTGGACGAGGAGCCCGTCGAATAGTAAAATTAAGCTTCGTTCACACGAGCAAAGTGGGTTTAGTATAGAAAAATATGCTCGAGTGAATGAAAAATATATGTCACATTTTCATTGCCTTTATAATATATTATGGTGAAGTTTACTTAACAAACAAAATTTGTCCGTGTGAACAGAAAATTTGCCATAGAATATGTAACAAAGAAACTACATTGTATTTTTGGAGATGAAGTCAGGAAACTTTAACCGTATCAAATCCGTTTGATTTTGAACAACGTACATTTAACAAAGAAAATGTGGCATGGTTGGCTGTTACCACGGCAAGTTTGTTTGTCCAGGTAACTTTGACGAATATTGGTTGATCGTGTGAACACAGCAGCAAAAATTTCTTTGCCAAAGTTTATTTGACAAAGATTCTATACTACATTTTACTTTAACAAATAATTTGCTCCGTGTGAACGCAAAATGTTTGGCAAACTTTCTTTTTTACAGTGTCTGTGAGAAAGAAACTGTGGTTGTGTGAACGAAGCTCCATCATGATTACACTGTTCCAGGTTAAGAGCACTGAGCCGTACACTGTAAAACATTTCCGTAGATTTTACGGTAGAATACCTGGCAACCAGCTGCCAGTCCATTTCCCGTTATTTTTAATGGCGTCTGCCTGTAGAACATTTTTTTTGAAATCACGATATGGTAGAGTTACCTTAACTGACTGCACTCAAAAATACCTTTATGGTGATGAATGGCTATTTTCTTCTCTACTCTGCGTGATGATGCCTGTCAGTGTTTACTGGCGCCCGTAAAAATAACGGGAAATGGACTGGCAGCTGGTTGCCAGGTATTCTACCGTAAAATCTACGGAAATTTTTTACAGAGATGATAATCATCAGAGCTCCAGATAAGATGGAGGTTTTATGATAATTCTAAGATATGTTTCTTAATTCTCAACGAAAACGTATGTAGTGACCCCTCTTTAGAACGATCGTGGGGAGACGGTTCTAGTGAGGGGTCACCACGTAAGTTTATTATGGCGAAATATGAAAACTTATCCCTAAATCATTCCAGTTACCCTTTCTTATCTAGAGCACTGACTTATATGTTGTTTCTTGATTGTTCATAAAATAAGCTTCGGGACTACTCTAAATTTTACTAAAGACAGTGTTTAGAAATCTACTCAGAATTAGCATCAAAATCAACCAGCGTCAGTCTGTAGTTCTAAATATATGTACAAACCAGAGCTGTGAACAAGTTTTAAACCACTCATCATTTGTGTTTCGGGAGGCTACTGTGAAGTCCAATTTTTCTAGTAAACTCTCCCATTCGCTGTAGATGCTCTGTTCCAGTTCCCCGGAACCCTGCAAAAGCACAATGAAACCAGGGTTCGAGGTTATAAAACTTGAGAATAATCTCAAAATCAAAATAAAGCACGCTGACTGGCTGCTTCCGAGCAGCCAATCAGAATGCTTTATTTTGAGTTTGAGATTATTCTTAAGTTTTTTATAACCTCGAACCCAGAGTAAAAAAAAAATAGGGTATTTTTCCAGTACCTGTGGTGCTTCTTTTTATTTTATCGCGTGAAACTTAATCCCTACATTTTACAACGCTGTATCAAACGTAAACTTTAGCTGACTTCAGGTATACGAGTCATTCTACAAAAGATGAGGAATTCCTGTCCCTCACCTAAATACTTGTATGCCTTTTTTCCATTTCAAGTATCTTGCCTTTGGTAGTATGTTTTACTTCAAGTCACCAAATATCTAACATTTACGATAGTGACTAGGCTAGTTAATGCAGTTGTTCATATTTCTTTTTAAAGAAATTAAGAGTTACCCCGCCCCACCCCCACCGCACCACCACCCCTTATATTTGCTTGTCCCACTGCAAAATAGTGAAAGTTGAACTTCAGTTTGACTAAACGTTCCCGGTAATAAACAAAACAAATAGAGACATGATGAAAGTCTGTGACAGAAACCTACCAATGACAAAAGCGTCGTGTACCCATTGGTTTTGATTTGAAGCCGTGTCAAGTTTGTTTTGGTGTGTCCCGCAGTTCCCTCAATTATCATCAAATACCCTTCTTATCTAGAGCTCTGCTCTTTATGACAATGGCGATGCCATTTACTTTAAAAGATTGTCCTTAACGAGATGGGAGGCAAACATTTCGTTGCCAGGGTGATATACCTTGGATTTGCATCCAAATACATGAACTTACTTGCAGAGTTTTCAAAAGTTCGAAAATACTAGTGTTGCTTGCTAAGCTTCCGTTGTCCTGAAACGTCCCTCTTTTTGGTGTAGACAGTACTTGGCTCATGGTCTCAGGTTACTGTGTTTTGTGCTGTCACTGTACGAAAGAAGTCATAAGAGCCATCTAATAAACATAAGTAATAGTTATACCATTGTTTGTCCGCCTGTGCGAGGAGATCATCCACTCGCTTTAGCGAGTGGATTATCTCCCGTACAGGCGGACAAACCATGGAATACCTATTTTCATACCACCCCTACCAGTGTAAACCTTTCTCACTGCAAAATATTTCCTACTAAAGTTGGCATTTTCTGGTGAGGGTGGTATAATTTTGAGAACAGGATCGGACTCCAACGCCGTTAAGTTTTCTTTTGCGAATTTTCGCACATTTTATTTGAAAAACTTAGTCGTCCAAGGCAATACGGATCGCAGCCAAAGTATAATGTCATTACCATAATAACACAAGAATGCCGCGAAATGTTGTGTCGCGCCTGCATGCCCACTGTCACAAAACTAGTGTTAAACTAGGAAAAACATGAACATTTTTAAAAGTCAGTGAACCGTAAATGGTAGGACAAGATGCTTTATTGATGATAGTTTTCAGTTTCACTTTTCCAGCTATATCCATGTCCCACATTTCGTGGCTCTAGCCTTTATCGTTCCTTAGAAACAAGTGCTAACCGTGACATAAATGTTGCAAAAACAAAGAACCTTAAATTTTCAGTCAAAAGGCAATATTGATGGTGACTTCCAGGTTTTTGCATGACCCTGATTTAACGGCTCTAGCCGACTGATAGCTCTTGAAAATGTGCTAAACGCGAAAACTTGACAAAAATTACAAAGTTGGTGAACTGTTAAACGTAGGTCAGGACTCAATATTAATTTAGATTTGAGCTTCAAAGTTACTCGTCCAGGGCCCAGGTTCACAATCATTCTTAAAGGTAAGGGCAACCTTAAAGTTAAGATAGAAAATTTCGCCCTTGGGAAATCCATATTTAAATCATATTGAAAATCGCAGATTTGCGTGACTCTACTGACAATTGTCACAGAAATGTAATACAAAAGAAAAATCAAATACATTTAGTTTTTGTAAGCTTTATTAACTCATGAAATTTTATACCTTAACTTTAAGGTCGTCCTTAAGTTTGAGGAATGATTGTGAACCTTGGCCCTGATGTGTGCATGACCCAAGTTTCATGGCTCTTGCCCTTAGAGTTCTTGAGTAAAATAGCTCAACGCAAAAACTTGAAAACAAAAGTGAAGTCAGTGAATCGTAAACTGTAGATTTGGACTCAGTATTGATTGAAGCTTAAAGCTTTACTGGACCTGATGTATGCATGGCCCAAGTTTTATGGCTCTAGCCCTTATTCTGACAAACAGTCCCGACGAGGACGACATATATGCGCTCAAACACAAACCAATGTCTAAGGATTAACGCTCTGCTTTATATTCGTCAGCCTAAAGGACATGAAGCAGTGTAAATTTCGGCCCACATCACGCTTGATATATTAGGCTAATTTGGATTATTTTTCATCAGCAAAACCTCATTTCACTCATGTCCCCCTCGGCCCGAAATACATGTCGTCAAAGGCGGTAAAACCCAAAACATCTATCGATCCATTCTTTCGGATACATTTTAAACGCAATTTTAAAGATTTTTTGCTCTAGAAAAGTTTCAAAGCGTTTATGTCTCTATGATGAACAAAATACGTACCAGGGGCCTAGCTACGGGCATTAACATGATATGTACAGAGATGTTTTATACTTGTTGAGGGGAAATCTAGGGGTATAGCCCCTATGATATTTCAAATTTTCGTGTATGTTGACAGTTGGAACTGAAATCTTGTCCTATTTACAAAATGTAAGCATGGAAATGCGCAGATGCGAGATGAAATTTTGTCAATTTGACAAAATTACAATACGCACCTGCGTATTTGCGTACAGGTAGCTATGCCCTTGCGTACCACTCAATTATTACTGTGACAGCGAAGGTCAGAAAACATACATTAATGTAAGAACTTACCAGTGGTCCTTAGAAATTTACAGCGGAATTCTATTTTGTAGCAAAAAGTCGTTAAATTAGCTGTAGAACACTCAAAGGTGCACATTGGTGTGAGCCGCCAATGTCAGCCATGTTGGAAAATCTTTGGTCATATCGGTGTTTAGATTGGGGCCCAAATACTGAAAAATATGATCATTCATCACTCAGTTATTGATATGCCTGATTAGCCACAATCATGTACAATTTATTTACAAACAACAACCCAGAAGGCACATAACGTCGTAATGACGTCGATGCGACGTGGTCGCATTGACGTCACATCATCATTTCAACGTCATGTGCCTGCTGAGGAAGGAACAGACCAGCATGTATAATCTTGCACTTTCTGCATTTCACACGTGGTAATTTAGTGATTAACTGTCAGTTGTAAGATGAGTACATTTGACGGACTGAATTAAGTTTATTCCCTATTTGTAATAACCTACGAGTTGAGAAAGGATGTGAACCCACTTCTGTTCACAAAACTGCCAGAATAACCGTGAAGCTGTGTCTATGGATGTGATATTACATCTTCGGCACGCTGGCTTTGGGTCATATTATTATTTATTAGAATAGCCTTTATCATTTATTAGACACTAGAACTTGAAAAATATTAAAAAGCTTCGTTTATATTGGATTGCATAAAGCCCATCGCAGAACGGTGTAAAAATCTACAATACAGGAATAGAAAACCTATCCCACCACTGACCTCCCTTTGTCTACTCCACCTCCCCAACTTCCCGGGCTGAGCCAACTTTCTTCTCAACAAGCCATTTTCACAGCGTTTATTAATACAAAAATGGAAAATCTAAAAATATCACTCACAGTGAATCTGGGATTCCGCAATATATTTAGGGTACGTTTGAAGTTATTTGCATTTCTACACGAGCACTGGGGAGTGGCGACCTTATCGTTTCTTACATTTATAGACAGTGTACAGATGTCCATCTGATGAACGCCAGTTATTATTGGGTTCACAAACATGCGAGTTGATCTCGAATGTTTCTTCAGCATGTTTAGCAGAAGCTTAGTTGTGCTACGCATAACCTTCAATATCATATCCTAGCTATGCTGTGCGTGAGAAGGGGGATGTTTTACAAAAAGAATGTTGTCTTTGTTTTATACTGAACTTGTTTGAAAGAAGACACAGCAGCCACTAAGGTAGTTGATTTATAAATTGTTTTCTGCATCAGACCATACATCCAACATACAGTTTTCCAGCTGAGGCCTATATAATGATCCGTTACTGTCGCATGTAGCGGTGCCCCACTATTCAAGTCTTAAGTTTCATCAAATACTTGGATGTCACAAAAATAATGACTGCTTGCAATTTCAGGGATGCCAGGACACATTATAAAGCAAAATTGATTTCAATCGCCTAATGATCAAATAGTTAAAATTTTGGGATAACAAGCAACAGGCAAAATGCAAGCGCCGCTGAAGAGGGGCCAAGCTTTTCAACAACTCTGATTTGTTTTACAGCCGCAGATTTCGATCGAATTTTTCACTCTGCACTTTGCCATTGGTCTAGCTTGATGACTATAATATAATGGTAAAAATATTTACTTCATTTGTGAGAAAAAATGGGTGATACCTTACAAGTGATCCAATACTGTCGATGTCCACTGTATATTGCTTAGAAATTCCTGTAAACAATGTTGACCCTGATCAGACGCCGCGTTCTGTGGCGTCTAAACTGGTTCTGTACTGTTAGCATATGTTTCCAGTCTAAAAAAGATTAACTGTTAATAATGCTATTACCCAAAACTTAAATTTACTATCCATCGATGTGTCCAAATGAGAATGGCAAAAACAAAGTCCAAACCGGGTCACAAAACATCTGTTTACCGAATCTTAAAGATTTGTATTATTTTATAGATGTATTGATATATCAGCTGAAAACCAGTTTATTACTAAAGATAACTTTTGGAAATTCCAAGTAAGAGTCATTCACGGTGAATCTATATTTAGCTAAACAAGTTATAAAAGAATCCAATGTAGAGGTCTGTATGAGTTAGCCTCCGTCGCACGGTCGCATTTAAAGGCCCTGTCACACTGTCACGAGTTTGGCTACGATAAGCGATGAGTTTATAACTCGCCATATGTCGAGGGAAAGTGGAGGAGATGTCGCCATATCTCGTCTAAAGTCGAACAAGCATCGTCATAACTCGCATATTGTCGGGAGGTGTCTACGAGAATTTTAAACTGTTTAAAATTCTCGCCTCGTAGCGAACTCGCAACTCACTCGTAAATTGTCGTACAACTATCGCCTATTGTCGCACGTTCTTGTGTGTTCTCGCCGTCCCAAAGCAACAAGCGAGTTCTTGCGACATAGTACGATATAAGGCGAGTTGGGTACGAGTAGCTGCGACATATAGTACGATACTGTATTCTCCACGAGATCCCTTCGAGTATTGTCGACAATTGTACGACAATTGGCGAGTGCTTTACGAGTTCCGTTCGAGTCATGATAATCCTCTATAAATATTAGCTCTGTCATTGTCCAGCAGTTTCAATGTAAACGTCGCTGTGTTAACATCTCAGTATTGATCATACGTTCATTTTACGTTTATCAGTACATGATAATGGCCCCCAAGAAACAGGGGAAAATTGCAACGAAAAAAAGGAGCTGGCACACCTTCCAGAGATACCCCAACGCCACTTCCTAGGGAAGATGTGTCTAATGTGGATGAGGTACCTCCAGGGGATATGGAGCAGCCCCAAAACACGCATCCCCGTGAGGACGGTATTGTGTGGCACTCGGAACCCATACATGAGGTCCTTGGTAGGGCGGTAGCAAGCCTCATTCACGGTTTGAGGTACTCTCGCTACCACGTGTCCTGCTACAGCAGCCTAGAAGTAAGCCTCTGCTCAAGCCCTCTGAACATTTCAGGCGGTACTCTCAGGACATTGCACTGTAAAAAAAATCCGTAGATTTTACGTTAGAATAATTGGCAACCAGCTGCAAGTCCATTTCCCATTATTTTTACGGCGTCTGCATGTACAACATATTTTGGACTCTCGATATGGCAGCGTTATGTTAAGTGACCGCTCTCGAAAATATCTTTTTTGTGTTGAAGGGCTATATGACCAAAACAATATCCTGCTCTGTGTGATGATTCCACCAACGTTTACGGGCGCCCGTAAAAATAACGGGAAATGGAGTGGCAGCTGGTTGCCAGGTATTCTACCTTAAATGTTCATGCATTAGACGATCATAGTGTCCAAAGTTTTTTCGCCTCATGAATCATGGTCTTATCCAAAATCTTCTAGGAACCCTCCTCCTCTTTCCTTTCTCCTTCTCTGCTGAAGCAGCTGGGAGAAGTCAAGATCAATTTCGGCATCATCTTCCTTCAGTTCTAACAGTAAACGAAGTCTAAGAAGCCTTTATGGAAGTTGAAGACTCATGTTTCTCATTCGGTAACCAATGAGACTATGATCATTGATCTGCGGTATTCACCAATTTATATACACCCAAAATGCTGGAGAACTCGTACAGAAATCGCATTATGTCACACAAAGTCGAACAAGGTTCGGATGATAACGTACTACGTCGACCAAAGACCGTACTAATCTACCATATCGTACGAACTTGTACCTTGTCGTACAAAACTCGTATTAACGCGTACGAACTCGTAATGATATCGAACAAGTATCGAAGCATTATCGTAGGAATGTCGAAGATACTCGTGCAAACTCCTACTAGTTTCATACGTTTTGGTCAGAAATATCGAAGAGATCTCGTGCTCTACTCGTACAAATGTTTTGACAGAAAATCATTTTGTAACTCGTGGTCATCCAAGCCGATTTACCGTGAGTTCAATCTCGCCGTAAATCGCAGCTTGTCGCCAGAGATATCGTGACAGTGTGACAGGGGCTTAAGCGCTGGTTTATTCAGTGTGACAGCGGTAGGTACCGGATTCTAATACGGCCCGCGGCGGGATCCTTTACACTGTATACGGGTTTCTGTCAGAGAGAGCTTCTCCCCGGTAACTCAGTAGTTTAAATGCTGGCCTGCAGATCTAGCGGTTCCGGATTCGAGACACGCTGGAGGCACAAATCTTACAGGCCGTAAACGGAATTCCATTGAACGCAGTAGCCTTTTATTATAAAATTCCATCAACTTGATATGATTGAAATACTGTTAAAAAGGACGTAAAATCGCGTGATCCATCCATCCCCTCGAGATTCCCGACGCCCCCTCATGAGTTTTCCCTTGTAAATTATCCGCTATATAGTTCAGTTTCCAACCGGATATTCATAGCCACTTTTCGAACGGAGAAAATCTATATAGCTGTTTTCCAGAAAAGAAAACAGCCATATAAGATAGGATTTTTTCCCGCGAAAGGCATATTTGCACAAGAGGCAGTAGCAGACAGACATACTGTGCATACAGTGAGAGTGTAATTTTGACAAGGAGAGAAAAGGGGTGGTCAGTGCTCCAGATAAGAAGGGGTAACAGAGATAATTTTGGGATAATTAGCCATATTGCTCCACAAAAACATATTTTGTGACCCATCATAAGAACCGTCTCGTTGAGACGGTTCTAATGAGGGGTCACAACATATGTTTTTGTTGAGAAATAAGAAAAATTATCTTTCAATTATCCTCAATACCCCCTCTTATCTGGAGCTCTGGGGGTGGTGAAGTGGTGATCCTGCTTTAGCAAGATCCTGCCCTAACAATATCAGCTAGTTCCAAAACTAATCTACATGTAAGATTTAAACAAGAAACAGCAGTTCCTGCACGAGTGGAGGGGTATTATGCAGTCTGGTCCAAGGTTATAAAACTTATTTATGCCCAGCTCAGTAGCCAGGCCCCAAGGTTATTAAACTTTTCCCATGCTCAACTCAGCTGAGCATGAAATTTAACCTGCTATAGGTCGGTCGCGCTATAGTGGCAATGTTTTGTTTACTCAACAGTACCTGTACTATCATTACGGTGCAGTTCATGTAACTTCTAGATCTATGGTCATAATGGCATATTACAGTTAACTGGCAGTTCTTATTTATCTAAATGACACTTTTTGAAAGCTTAAAGATAGGAACTGTCTCTAGTTTAAGAATATCATTGATAACAAAATTGATAGTAACGAAATTATTCAAATGCTGATTCTAAATGCAATGGCGTTTCGGTCATAAGTTAAGATTAAGAGTAGCTATTGTCGGGGTAAGTTGGTCCATATGAGACGGGGTAAGTTGGTCCGTCGGGGTCTGTCATTTTCCGTACAAAAAACTATAGAATAAGTTAGAAAAATGGTCATACTAGGTACGCAATGCGAATATATTACCAGCAAATGACTATTCACCTCAGCATGCAATTTTCGAACCAACAGGCCCCGGTCTCTCTTATATGCTTCCCCCTGTTAGACTTCACAGGAATATTCATACACAGCTAACATGACACAATAAACTGTATCAGCAGAATGAAATTTCGATGTCCAGATTGGTATGTATTAAAACTGCAAAAAAAGCGGAATTATAATAAATGTTACAATCCGACCCCATGGAACTCAGAACATTTGCTTTGTTTAATCCTTTGATTGCCAGCGGGCCACATTTGAGCCACCGTATGTTTGCAATAAAACAAATGTGTCTTCGGCAACAGTATACTGCCCTCCAAGGGCCTAGTTCAAAGCTACCACAGATAAAGCCAGACAGAAGGAACAGATGAAGATTTTAACAAATTTAGGCCCCTCCCAGTCCCTATCCTCTATGGTTGTTGCTACTAATGAACCAATGACCATTATGATCGTTGCAACCCCCCCCCCCCCCCCCCCCCTCCCAAAAAAAAGCACCATCACTCCCCTGTCTCCCCTTTGTCATACATACAGGCATGCACGCATAATACACCGACATTTTTACTAAACTACTCTTGCAGGCCCACCCAACCCCCTTTTGAGAAATAAACAGTCCACCCAATCCCAAATCTGGAAATCTGCACGGAAACATTGCAGTTTTCCGAAAGCTCCGATGGAATCATAAAGGAAAGGTACGACACCAAACACGATGTATGTATATATGTAAATATGAGACCAGACTGGAATGTTTCCATCGAACAGTAGGTCATGCGCATATTTTACAAATTCTTTACAAAGCTGGGCAAACAGGTGAATTACCCCTTAACCATGATTCGACCCTAAAAGTCCCTTAAATAGGCCTTTTTAGATGACCGGCCAAATTTTGCAATCCTGAAACTTAGTGTGGCACTAGAGGGCCGTTTTAGGCCAATTTCTTCGGCTTTTTGTGTGTTTTTTTGTTTTTTGTTTTTTCAAAATTATGCTTACTTGCCTGCGTGTGTGCAGGGTGACGGCGGTCTGCACGGGTCCGAGGAAGTCTCTCTGGTCATGGAATGGTCTGGATGTCCACGGCTGTGATGGGATGTGGGAAGGTCTGGGAGCCTGCGGCTGGGATGTGGATGGTGGATTCCTTCTCACTGCTGGGACCGTCTTTGACCTGTATTCAAGTAACCTCTCGGCGGCACAACTTACTAACGGCGAGCACCGGTGCCTGGGACATTTTGCAATAGTCCTATAGAACACCGTTGGCAGCTCACTTTGGCTGAACATTCAAAAACACAGTAACTAAGTTAGCTCACACTCAGTGCACGGTGTCCGAGCGAGAAGCCCGAGCCAGAATTTGACTTAGGCTTCATGCATGGCTATCAGTGAGCTAAAAACTAATCCGGTTTCACCGGCGTTGCCTACATGTGCCTTTGGTGCCTGGTAACGTTAAAAACCGATCATGTCATGTCATGTCAACAGTATACTCTTACACAGAAGTATAGTTTACAATAACAATGCACTGGGGGAAAAATAGAAGACTGTTCAGGCCCGGATCCAGACCACCACGTACTGGTGGGGCTCTGGATAACTGGTGGGGCTGGGGTGCCGAGATTATGTGTATGTGGGGGTTGGGGTGGAAAAGGTTGAAAATACATGACGTAATTAGGGATCAATTTGTTGAGAATTTTTAATAGTATCTCTTAATTGTTCCTTGAAATATGTGTTGTGACTTCTTAGGCGATTCTAATTAGATGTCACAACTATGGGGGCTGGTTTGTGCCATTTCGTCTTTTCGCCGCGAAAAGACGCCACGCGAAAAGACGAAAAGACGAAAAGACGCCATGCGAAAAGACGAAAAGACGAAAAAACGCCAGGCGAAAAGACGAAAAGACGAAATAACGCCATGCGAAAAGACGAAACCCGCCACGCGAAAAGACGAAATTTCAGCGCGAAAAGACGAAAAAACGCCATGCGAAAAGACGCCATTTGAAACTCTTAATTTGTCGTCTTTTCGCGTGGCGTCTTTTCGTCTTTTCGTCTTTTCGCATGGCGTCTTTTCGTCTTTTCGCATGGCGTTATTTCGTCTTTTCGCATGGCGTTATTTCGTCTTTTCGTCTTTTCGCGTGGCGTTATTTCGTCTTTTCGACTTTTCGCGTGGCGTTATTTCGTCTTTTCGCATTTCGTTATTTCGTCTTTTCGCGCCGAAAAGACGAAATAACGAAATGCGAAAAGACGAAAAGACGAAATAACGCCACGCGAAAAGACGAAATAACGCCATGCGAAAAGACGAAAAGACGAAAAGACGCCAGGCGAAAAGACGAAATAACGACACAGAAATACCCTTCTATTGATAACTGTATTGATTCCTGTATTGATTCCTAATACTAAGACAGTTTGTCTGAGTAACCAATATAGACTCATATCAGACTACTGCAAACGCAGCTACAGAAGCAGTCTGATCACAGAATTTTACACTGAAATGCTATTTTAAATATATAAAATATATCTTTTTGACAGCTAAAAATTGTAAGGATAGACTATAAAATTAACGTGCACTGGGGTCGGCAACATTTTCGGTCAGTATGGTACCGTTTAGATTGAATAACAAATGTTTGCCTTGTTGACTGAGATCAAAGACAGATATAATCAAGATAATCAGTCAAGTCAAGCAGCAGTCTTATGAAAATTAGAAGGGATTTGCCACTGAAACTCTATTTTATCTGACAGAAAAATAAAACTTGTTAAAAGTGAAAAGGATAGCTATAAGTATTAGTATGGGGTCGGCAATAATTACAGTTATTGATTAAAAATCTGGGCCATGTTGACTTATAAATTAGCAGACGCAAATTTGCGCATTGAGGAGCATAGGCAGACCTAGTACATTGTTGTCGCAAGCATTTTTGAGAAATACCGTCAAACCTGTCTTAAGGGGTCACCCATGGGAAGGACAAAAAGTGGCTACTTAAGACAGTTGACCCCTTAATACATTTCATTTGCACTGTATTTTGGTTCAAAGGACCAAGAAAAGGTGGCTGCTGAAGCGAGGTGATCCCTTAATAGAGGTGACCACATAAGCAGGTTTGACTGTATAGCTGACCATAAGCAGGTTTGACTGTATAGCTGAATGTATGCCGGGCCGCGTAGAGCAATCGGTAGGGCACCTGACTCATATGTCAGAGGTTCTGGGTTCGTTCTGGGTTCGATACCTGGTCTGGCCACATACTTTCGTTTCTCCTTCCGCTGATTCAAGAAGGGCAGTAGTCAGTTACTGGCGAAAGTATGTGCACTTAGTACTGGTTAACCGCTTAGGAGGTCTAAGCCTGCCCAGGAATAGTGTGGTTAGGTTAACTGACCGTCCCGACATGACCATAGATGTTTACTGCGGACGTTAAGCAATAAATCAATCAATTAATCAATAGCTGAATGTATACACCTCCAAGAAAGATCTCTCTAATATTGAACATTTTGTCCCCTTCTGTCATATTTACAAAGAGGAACAACTTTTGTGACAGTCTCTTTGCTTCCCAAGATAGGAAAGTGAAGCAAACAGAAAGTTAGATTCTTAAATAGGTCTACTCTTCAAGGAAAGAATTTGCTCCTAGAGGACCAAATTCTACTTTCAAGAGCTGACCCTCCTTAAGAAAGGAGGCAAAAATGCAAAATTGCTTCCCATTGAGAGTGGTCCCGTTCACCTTAGGCACAGATACAAATATGTTGAAGCCTGTGTCTCCATGCATCCTACGTAAAAATAACCGTTTTTCTTTTCTTTTCTTTTTTTTTAAATTTGAACAAGTAGATTTTAATATCTCGAGCTGTATAACATACGCAGAATGGTTACCAATGCAGAGCATGACCAGACCACTGTTTTCCTAGGACACATATGTCCTAGGATTTAGGATCATAATGGTAACATGGTCCAAATTTATTACTTAATGCTAGCACCTAATCTACTACTTAATGTATTTTCTGAGTAAACTGTGTTACAATATTATTGTTCAAACTGAGAGATCGAGAGAATTGGGTAAAATGTCCCACCAATGCTAAGGTCATATGAAGACATGACCTCGCGGTTTAGAGTCACATCTGAAGGACCACTGAGGCGAGTGTGTGTGTGTGTATGTGTGTGTGTGTGTGTGTGTGTGTGTGGAGAGGGGGCGGGGGGTCGAACTGACTGCAACCGCTAGTCTAGTCTAGTCTATCCCATAATCTTGTGAGGTCGTTGGGGCACCACAGATGACTCTACAACACTCCTTTTCCACCTAATCCTGTCTTCAGCTGCCCTAGTTGAGCTAGCAAAATCCATCCCTGTCGTTTAAAGAAGACTTGTAGAGGAAGTAACGGTAGTTGTGCCCCTTTGTAAAAATGGCGGAAGGGGGCACATTTTCAATATAAAATTCTTATATATTGGGGCACATACGCGAAAGCCAAAGAGAAGTCTAATCAGGCTCTGCTCTGTCTGCGATTGGCACGTCTTTAGAAAACTATAAACTTGTTCAAATTTTGGGTTAGCTGCAGTTAAATGTATGTCAAATTAGGGAAAATACTGTATCATTATTTTTTCATATCATAACACTTACAGCGAAGTGCATGTTTGTATAGACACCTTCGTCTTCCATAGTTTGAGAGAGATTACATGGTCAACAAGTGGTTAATCTTTTAGGCAGTTTAAGATCAAAATTAAGATATGTTGAAACTTTTTTGGAGTATTTTACTCCAAAACATTAGGACGGCTCATTTTCTTTTCTGCCCGTTCAGTAGAAATACCATAATGACTTCTTTCCTCATATTTTTTGGTAATGTTTTTAAAAGAACAGTTTAGGGGCAAAAACTGCAAACCGTGATTAGTACACTTCTTTACAGATAGCATTCTGATCAGGGTCTACACAGTTTAAAAAAGAAACACCTGTCTAAGTTTTCAAAGTATTAACTGCATTTAGAATAGGATTTATTGATACATCTTAATGCAAAACACGTGATGCGAAAAGACGAAAAGACGAAAAGACGCCATGCGAAAAGACGAAAAGACGAAATAACGCCACGCGAAAGACGAAAAGACGAAATAACGCCACGCGAAAAGACTAAAAGACGAAATAACGCCACACGAAAAGACGAAAGACGAAATAACGCCATGCGAAAAAGACGAAATAACGCCATGCGAAAAGACGAAAAGACGCCAGGCGAAAAGACGAAAAGACGAAAAGACGCCACGCGAAAAGACGACAAATTAAGAGTTTCAAATGGCGTCTTTTCGCATGGCGTTTTTTCGTCTTTTCGCGCTGAAATTTCGTCTTTTCGCGTGGCGGGTTTCGTCTGTTCGTCTTTTCGCATGGCGTTATTACGTCTTTTCGCCTGGCGTTTTTTCGTCTTTTCGTCTTTTCGCATGGCGTCTTTTCGTCTTTTCGCGTGGCGTCTTTTCGCGGCGAAAAGACGAAATGGCACAAACCAGCCACCATACACAACATATATTTTAATCTAACAGGCACATGGATACATTATCTCAAACTGTCATCAGATACTCTTTATTATCGGAGGCCTTAATATTTTACATATTACAGAGGCCAAGATGGCGGGGCTGAAGCCCCAAAGCCCACCCCCTGGATCCGGGGCTGCAGTGTTAGTAAAATGCATTTTTCTTAATTTATCGACCCCACAAAATAAAATCGAGTCGGCGTCAAAGCCTTCATATGGCTGACATATTATCAGTGAAAAACACAGATGCGCACTCATTTAAAATAGATCCATATTGTTGTTTATTATGAAATTATATTTGTTTGACGATTTCCTTGTTGGTCCAACTTACCCCGCTGTCCGGACCAACTTACCCCAATAGCTGATCCAGTTGACCTCATCTAGGAAAACGGCTATATTTATCAGAATCTATCTAGCAATATGGTCACCTGTAAAGCTTCCCACTTTGCTCTCTCTCTCTCTCTCTCTCTCTCTCTCTGTGTGATTTATAATAGAAAATAGGTAAAAAATAAATGTAACTGTTGTTTTGATGACCGCCTATTTGGGAAGGAGCTGTTTAAATGAAATCAAAAACTGTAATGAGTGTCTTGTCCATAGTCGAAGTCATCAGCTCAGCTGCATGCAGTCATGCATCAAGAGGTTAATTTTTTACTCTGGGTTGACAAAATTTTTCAATCGTTGGCCGGGCTGGGTTTCGAAGCCGCCACTTTCAGTGCAATAGCTATGCGCTCTAACAACTGGACTACGGCGTGACACACAATCACTAGAAAACTGTGCAGTCCAAAAGTCTGTAACTCTGGTAACACACGTTGGTTGGTTGTATTGAGTTTAACGGCCCTTTGAGACAGGATTTCAGTCTATATCGGGCCGTCGGGAGAAAGAAGAGAGGTGTGATAGCTCGAGAAAAATGTCCTAACAGCCCCACCTGCACCTACTGCAAGCACAGTAGGCCATTGCCCCACCATTATCCAAATCAGTAGGACGCCTCGGAATTGGAAGTTATACCCAGCACCATCGCACCACCCAACCACCCCGGTAACACACGTGAGAGTCGTCAGGCTAACAGTAATGCTTTAGCTGTTGTGCACAAAACACAGGTTGGTCTGAGTCACCAAAGCCCACATATGCCCTATGCTAATTTAGAGCAATTTGATTGGTCAAGAGCGTTCAGAACGAAAAACTATAGACTGAATAAGTTAGAAAAATGATTATACTAGTTATACAATGCGAAAGTAATACCAGCAAATGAAAATTAACCTCAGCATTTGAAAAAATGCAATTTTTGAACCAACTAGCCCCGGACTGAGAAATATCATAAAGTCAGTGAAGCGTGAAAATGTTTGTCACTGTTGTACATGGTTGGCTACACTCAAATGCCCAGATGCAAGGGCTGACCAAATAATCATAACTGTTAGCCCTTATAGCTACTGTGAAACTGACAAATACTTAATACCCCCATTCCACTGGACGGCGCTTCCACTGCGCTCCGAAATTTTGGACAAGGCGCCATGAATCGTAGCAGAAGCGGCAGCAGCGCAGGAGAAGCTTCTAGGTCGCAGTGAAAGCGTATCTGAAGCGGCATGATCGCCAAGTCACGGCGCTTGTTTTGACTCTGCTCAAAATGTACGTAGCGGAAGCGCCGTGGACTCCAAGCGCAACGAAGGCGTAGTAAGAACGTAGCTCGAAATTCATGAACGCAGCAGCAGCGGGAGCAACGCAGCGCCAGCGCAGCGGGATCGTGCCGACAGCGCCGTGAGATTCGTCTGCGACCTAGCTACGCTTCTGCTACGCTCTCTGCGCTCCCATTGCGCTCTTGCCGCTTCCGCTGCGACTCTATTATTTCTGAATAGCGCAACCACGACGCTTCCGCTGCGCTCTTGGCGCTTTATCTGCGTTTCCTCTGCTCTTATGGCGATCTGGGCATGAAAACGCCGCGTTTCCACGGCGCTTCATAACTCGATTCTCGCGTTTCATTCAAGATGCAGGCTGCTCGGAGCAGGAGTTGGAATACCCTCTCCTGCAGTACAGGCTGCGTGAAAATAGTCTCCTGACCAGGCCTGGGTGTGGATTTCGCTTTCTGCTTTTGACATGGGGGCCAGGCTCTTGCTCTCTAAACTGAGCAAGATAGGCGCCCTCCTTCAGAACGCCGAGCAGAGGCCCCAGTTGAGCCTGAACTGCAAGAAGAACAAGACGAGTTGTTTGAAGTCACAAGTTCATGATCGCCAGCTGGGCCATAGCCACTGGAATTGTTATATTATCAATATTGTTTGAAGGCTGGTGGCTTACTTCTGCTGAACCTGATTCTCCGCCGATTTACATAGAAGCGGTTACAAAGCGCAACACAAGCGCAGCATGAGCGCAGCTCCGGCACTTAGGTCGTAGCACGATCGCAAATGCATCGTAATAAGCGCAGATCAAGCGTAGCTTGAAATCCTTTGCCGTAGTGGCAGCGTATTAGAAGCGCCCTCGAAGTCCGTTAAGCGTGGCAGAAGCGCAGCTAAATCGCGGCAGCATCGTGACTTGTGCGGCGAGATCGCATTAGAAGCGTACTGGCAGCGTACAGGAAGCGCACAAGTGCCAAGTTTTGGCAAAGGCCTACGCTTCTGCGGCGATTTCGAAAATTTTGGAGAAGAGCCATGATCGCCAAGAGCGCAGTCAAAGCGCCATCCAGTGGAATGGGGGTATAACATACATTAACCTAGCTAAATTTTTTCAAAGTCAGTATACCACGACAAGTAGGTCAAGGTCACAAATGGTGCATGCATTCATGTGTCGATGTAAGTGTGTACCAAGTTTCATTACTCTAGTCATAATACACGCAATGAGAGAAAAAGACCTATGCAAATAGTTAACCTGTTCACAGACGCTGACATGAAGAGGAATGCTGATGCATACCCTACTACAACGCCAGGGTGTATCATAGGTTCTCCTTTGCTTCACGAAGGCGTGCTAAAAATATTAGGAATTCCAGATACACTTTCTCCTGTCTACTGTTTGCTGTGTACTCAGTGTCTGTTGCTACCTTTAATTTGCACATGTGCATGAGCATATGTGGACAGGCTGACCACTGTTCAGTTTTCGGTGCCCCACTTTCTTTCTACTGCATCCTTATTTACTGTGTACTGTGGCCAGGAAACTCTCAACTCTTTTTTTTCATGGTTGTATACATACATATAGCCCCAGGGCATTGATACAACAAAACAACATTAACTAGTGGTGGAGGGAATGGGTTGGGGTTAGTGGGGGGGGGGGGACAAAATTCTCATACTAATACAAAAGCATAAAACTACCTAGCTACTAATGTGTGGCAGGTAATAACAATAAAAATATCAGTTACTGAAGATACATAGAGCCAGATCAGGGTGCACATTATCATCCATGCGTTGTTTGTAAAGATGTCAAATATGGACTGCCTGGCAGACATTTAACACTTAAAGCATTACACCTAACAAAATATTCTAGTTTGTCACTTTTTTCCATAGAATTAAGCCTTATGCAAATTAAGAAGAACAAATGGATGCTTATGCTTTTATCTTACAAGAGCACAATCCCTCACACATTTTCTCAAATGATTTATTACAATTTGAAGCCGAATTAAGAGTTAGACAAACATTCCAAGAGATGTAAATATCAATATAGACAAGAATTTCATAAAGATTGAGTACAAATTTCATGGTTATATAATGGTCAACTTGATTTACTTCTGACATGTCATGATTTTGTGGCAGTTTGATCCAGGTGTTTTGCCTTTAAATTCTTGTATGGTTTATAAACAGGGTTCATGGCTCTAATATTACAGAAAAGTTTGGATTACAAAAAATTCAATTTCAACAAGTGGATAAAATGATTATAATAATATTCAAAAATGTTGTTAAGAAATTATATTTCTGCAAAGAATAACAAGAGCTGTCGCCTGACAGCATAGCTCGCCGCCTGAATAGGTGCTTGCCCATCACACAGTCGTTATGGTGGTGTGGACTGCTATGCATAAAACTTCAGGCAAGCATGTCCATAATGACAACACATTTATAAACAAAAGCTATCTCAGAAATGAGTTTTAAAATGAAATTAACATAAAAAAAATCCACATGAAACTCAAAGTCCATGAGCTAGAGCTCAAAGAAGTAAGGGGGGCGAGGAGGGGGGGGGGGCCTATGATGTACCAAAACTTTGACCCATTATCTAACATCAGTCCAAATATAAGTATCAACTGAGTCCATCGTGGCACTGTGAAATTATGTCTTATAAATATAAAACTTTAACCAAAATCTTTAAGACAAAATTAAAAGTCAATGACATTGACTTCAAGTTCATCCAGTGGGGTAAGTATATAGTGTTTTGTAAAAGCTCAAAATAGTGTTTTGTAAAAGCTCAAAAAAGTGTCTAACATCAGTTCAAGTGTAAACTAAATCTCTGCCAGGCATTATGAATCGGTATGCAATTAGAAAACTTTAATAAAGACCAAATTTCCTAAGTCCCTGACCTTGACATCAAGGTCACTGAGCGGGGTTGGGGTAGTACTCTGTAAAACTTTGGACTAATATCTAGGTACAGTGCAAATATAAAAAGAATTCATCTATGGGTTCAGGAGATATGTGTCTTTAAAAAACTTTAACCAAAACATCCAATCAATAGAAAGACAATTCTCTAAGTCCATAACCTTGACATCAAGGTCACTGAGGGGGGTGGGGGAAGTACCTTGGAAAACTTAGGACCAATATCTAACTACAATGCAAGTATCAAAGGAATTCATCAATGGGTTAAGGAGATATTGGGCTTTATAAAACTTTAACCAAAACATCCAGTACAAAAAACTCCCAATTTTCTAAGTCCATGACCTTGACAGCAAGGTCACAGAGTGGGGTGGGGGTGGTACCCTGTTAAACCTTGGACCAATATCTAACTACAGTGCAAGTATCAAAAGAATCCATCCATGGGTTAAGGAGATATAGGTCTTTAAAAACTTTAACCAAAACATCCAATCCGGACGCCGACGCGGACGCCGACGCCGACGCCGACGCCAGGGTGACAACAATAGCTCTTCCTGAACTTTCGTTCAGGCGAGCTAAAAATGATCAACTAGAAATTTTGTTAAGTGTACGAATGAATATGGTTAAATGTGTGGGCAGCGTAGGGAGCCGCCTCATCAGGATCTCACTAGAGCGAATTCTCAATTTGATATAGCTTTGACAAAAATTTCTTTTTTTTTATTTTGCAGACATATATTTTTTATGATTTTTTCGCACTATAACGACTAACATGTTTGCTTTACAGGACCACCAATATACAGAGAACCAGTCACCGCCGAAGCACCAGGTCCCATTGCCTTAAGGAACCAGACCTACATGGCCACAGCTGTTATTCACAGTCAGCAGGACACTATAGTAGATACGGAGAGAAACTGATTATAAAACTCACAAATCAGATTTTACTTGTTCAAAAATAAATAAAAATAACATGAAAACTAATCAGCTTTAACCCATAAAGCTTTCATAATAAGTAGCGTTGGTCGTGTAGTGGATAACACTTTGGACTACCAATCCAGGGATCGCAAGATCGATCCCCAGCTTCTCCGGTCTTTAGGATGAGACGAAGTCGCGTCTCTGTATGTTCTAGTTGTTGGCGGGACGTTCAACCCGAGTTCACTCACTCAGTCACTCACTCACTTATTTGAATGGGTAAATTCCCCTCGAGGGTCATAACATCGTAAGTAGGAAAACTGCCGGGCATATATCAAAAGCGCAAAATTCATACCGTGACCTTATTTGAAAACCGCAAAAAATCCTGGTATCAAATGCGTGGTGCATTTAGGTCGTTTAGCCGATGATTTCTCTCAGATAATTATTCAAGTTACCTATATAACCTGTTCTCAGACCTTTGTTGGCCAGCTTAAGTCATATTGAAACAAGATTTTATATGTTTTAGACGTTTTTAGAGATATGTTATATAGAAACTTTTTACCGTGGAGTTTATAAGGTCTGACGCAAACAAAGAGTAGTACATTTATGTGCTTCTGTCTAGAAGACCATGGCTCATAAGACTCTGTTTGCCTCCCATGATTAAAATGGGAAAGGTCACCTAAAAACTTCCGAGTATAAATATGTTTCACCATTCTTTTTTTAATAAAAAATCATTATTTTTCATTTGTGAAATACTCTATTTTTTTATTCAAAAGAATTAATACATATTTTTTTCATCAAAATGAGTTAATCATAAAAATTAATAGCATTTGAATAATGAATCCCTTCTAGTCACTCTTTGCATAAAAATACTCCTAAATTTATTTTTATTTATTTAAGATAAATAAATTTTTTAACAAAAATAGTAACAACAAGAGCTGTTGCCTGACAGCATAGCTCGCCTGAATAGGTGCCTGCCCATTACACAGTCGCTATGGTGGTGTGGACTGCTATGCATAAAACTTCAGGCAAGCATGTCCAATATGACAACACATTTATAAACAAAAGCTATCTCAGATATGTCTTAAAATAAAATCAAAATAAAAAAAAATCCATATGAAATTTCAAAGTCCATGAGCTTCAGGTCAAAGACCTAAGCAGATAGGGGGTGGGGTGGGAGTGGGGGTAGGGGTGGGGGGCTAGGATATATCAAACCTTGAACCATTATCTAACATTAGTCCAAGTATAAGTATCAACTGAGTCCATCATGGCACTGTGAAATTATGTTTTCATAAATATAAAACTTTAACCAAAATTCAAAGTCAATGACCTTGACTTCAAGGTCATCAAGTGGGGTAGAGGGGTAAGTATAAAGTGTTTTGTAAAAACTCACAAAAGTGTCTAACATCAGTTCAAGTGTAAACTAAATCTCTGCCAAGCATTATGAATCGAAAACTTTACTAAAGACCAAATTTCCTAAGTCCCTGACCTTGACATTAAGGTCACTGAGTGGGGCTGGGGTAGTATGCTGTAAAACTTCGGACTAATATCTAACTACACTGCAAATATAAAAAGAAGTCATCTAGGGGTTCAGGAAATATATGTCAATAAAAAACTTTAACCAAAACATCCAATCAATAAAAAGACAATTTTCTAAGGCCATGACCTTGACATCAAGGTCACTGAGGGGGGTGGGGGTAGTACCATCGAAAACTTTAGACCAATATCTAACTTCAGTGCAAGTATCAAAGGAATCCATCCATGGGTTAAGGAGATATTGGGCTATATAAAACTTTAACCAAAACATCCAGTTCAAAAAGACTCCCAATTTTCTAAGTCCATGACCTTGACATCAAGGTCACTGAGTGGGGTGGGGGTGGTGCCCTGTTAAACTTTAGACCAATATCTAACTACAGTGCAAGTATCAAAAGAATCCATCCATGGGTTAAGGAGATATAGGTCTTTAAAAAACTTTAACCAAAACATCCAAAACGCCGACGCTGACGCGGACGCGGACGCTGACGCGGACGCCGACGCCGTAGTGACAACAATAGCTCTTCCTGAACTTTCGTTCACGCGAGCTAAAAAGGAAATAGCAAAATGTTAAACATTTCATCTGTGGAGTGCATGCCTTTCTTTTCATCAAAATTATTATTATTGTTATTCCAAAACATTGCAGAACCGTTATTATTTAGTTATTCCTAACTTAAAATATTGTGTGAAAGAAGGTAAGATAGAACACTTAATTAATTAATTTGACCCCTCTTGGTGCTCCTACTACTTTTTTTTTGTCACCACAATAATTATCGCTTGACCTGGTAAAAACTTTTCCATTTTGCAGGAGTTGCAACAATTATTTGAACACTCAAATCAGCTGTAAGCCATTTAACCACCAATAGACCATGGTTAGCCAGGTCAACAAGGACCTGTCATTAACCTAGGTCAACTGTGGTTGGTTGGTTGGTTGGTTGTTTTGATGCTTAACGTCCACGGTAAACAACTATGGTCATGTCGGGACGGTCAGTTAACATAACCACACTATTCCTGGGCAGGCTTAGACCTCCTAAGCGGTTAACCAGTACTAAGTGCACATACTTTCGCCAGTAACTGACAACTGCCCTTCTTGAATCAGGTCAACTGTGGTTTGTTAGCCATGGTCAACCATGGTTTGTTAACTATGGTTATTTACCAACTCAAGTTAACTATAGTTACTGGTTAACAGACCATGGTTGACTTTGGTCTTGACATTTTTGTTAAATGGACCACTGTCAACCAATGTCTGTTAATGTTGGTTACTAATACTTGGTTGACCATGGTCTGTGAACCATAATTGGCCATGGTCTGTTTACCATGGTTGACAATAGTTTGCTGACCATGGTTAACCATGACTGACTATAGTCAGACACCTGTGCTTGACTATGGTTAAAAACCATGGTCACTTATGAGGCATGAGCATAGTTAAAAACTATGGTCCATTTAACAAAAATGTCAAAACCATGGTTGACTGCGGTTATTAGAACATGTCTAGCCATTTCAGAAATGGTACCATTCACAGGGGTGGGTCACTATTCCTTTATTAGACATTGCTGAAATATGCCTGGTCCCATTCATTGCAAAGTGGAGGTTTCGAAGTAATTGGTGGCCGAGCCAGGCATGTACCAATACCTGCAAGAAAAAAAATAAGCATGAACATCTAAATACATGTATATAACTTCTGTGGGTCTTTTAATATTAGTATTTTTTTTTCTATCAGCTTGACTTTGTTGACTGAAACATGAAACTTGATTAATTTGTATATTGTTTTGTTCTTAAAACTATAATTTCGAGCAAAATAAGTAGAAATTCATGTTAAACTGATGATGTTCCATAATTTTATGTATGCCAGTAGTCAGTACTCATGCAATCCTCTAGGAGTTGAACCTAGTATCTCAATCATAGACAGCACCAACTGCAAGACTGGGACATGCAACTGACACATATTCCAGAAAATGAATGAATCACAAACTTGTTTCAGCTAACCATCACGGACATGTTCATCTTTCAGTGATAAGTAACTTTTGTTCAAAGAAAGTTTTCTCGGTAAGATGCACCACTGTGACCAGTACTTTAATAGTCTTGAATGAAGGAGAGTCCTACTACTTTTTCTTGGTGACTACAATGATAATCATTTGTCAATGGTAAGAAATGAAGGAATAAGAAATAATAAGGAATGAAAAAATTACTCCAAACTACTGATATCTGATACTGGTAGTTTGAGGTATCCAGAGTTGAACTGTAAATATAAACAGGAAATATGTCCAGCCCATAACCTTTGATATAAGAGGGACTTTGAGATATCAGTGCTCCAGACGTCGCGAGATGACTGTATACCGTTTGCCGCTGTCAGTTGCGTTAAGGAATGAAACGAATACTCACACTATTTCTGGGAATACTGACCTTCCTTCCACTGTAGGGGACCTGAAAGTGTAAACTGATAGCAGCAGCAAAAATTGAACACACAAAAGCTAATAAAGCAGGTTATATGTTGCAGTTGGAAGATAAATGTATGGGCCCCTTTCTCTGAGTGAATAGTATTTGCATCTCAATTGACACCGTTGGCCATGCATATTTAACCACGTCTGGCGTAACAGCTTTGGTGCCCAATTCCTCCCAGCCCCTCCACCAAAGCCAAATCACGCCAGCAGTGCTCAAAACTTAGCCACAGGGTCTACAATGTTTGCCCTATCATCTGACCTTACACATGAATTGTATTTCAATAGACAGTCAACTCTGGACATCTCCAAACTACTGATATCTCAAAGTAAATTTTCTTGGCATCGGTAGTTTGAGATATCCAGAGTTGAACTGTAAATATAAACATTCCCTCCCTCCTAGCTACTACGCCAGCAACTATTACTTAGACTTGGCCGTCGCGTCTCTACACTGTTTACCGTTTCATCTGACCTTACACCCCTACTGTATTTCAATAGACAGTCAGCTCTGGATGTCTCCAAACTACTGATATCTCAAAGTTGATTTTCTGGACCCAGAAAACTTTATCTGAGATATAGGCAGTTTGAGGTATCCAGAGTTGAACTGTAAATATAAACAGGAAATAGGTTCAGACCATAACCTCAAACATCTATGCATAAATACTGGTTGGGCAGCACTGACCGACGACACAATTACAGACTGAATGACATTGGACGGACACACGGCACCAAGTGTGTGCAACTGTGGTTAAGTACCGTTGAGCCACTTGGGTAACATCGATAAGAGAATTGAACTGAACTGAACTGAAGACCATAACCTTTGATATAAGAAGGACTTTGAGATATCAGTGCTCCAGACGTCGCGAGATGACTGTATACCGTTTGCCGCTGTCAGTTGCGTTAAGGAATGAAACGAATACTCACACTATTTCTGGGAATACTGACCATCCTTCCACTGTAGGGGACCTGAAAGTGTAAACTGATAGCAGCAGCAAAAATTGAACACACAAAAGCTAATAAAGCAGGTTATATGTTGCAGTTGGAAGATAAATGTATGGGTCCCTTTCTCTGAGTGAATAGTATTTGCATCTCAATTGACACTGTTGGCCATGCATATTTAACCACGTCTGGCGTAACAGCTTTGGTGCCCAATTCCTCCCAGCCCCTCCACCTTAGCCAAATCACGCCAGCAGTGCTCAAAACTTAGCCACAGGGTCTACAATGTTTGCCCTATCATCTGACCTTACACATGAATTGTATTTCAATAGACAGTCAACTCTGGACATCTCCAAACTACTGATATCTTAAAGTAAATTTTCTGGGCCCAGACAAATTTCTTTGGGATATCGGTAGTTTGAGATATCCAGAGTTCAACTGTAAATATAAACATTCCGTCCCTCCTAGCTACTACGCCAGCAATTATTACTCAGACTTGGCCGTCGCGTCTCTACACTGTTTACCGTTTCATCTGACCTTACACCCCTACTGTATTTCAATAGACAGTCAGCTCTGGATATCTCCAAACTACTGATATCTCAAAGTTGATTTTCTGGGCCCAGAAAACTTTATCTGAGATATAGGCAGTTTGAGGTATCCAGAGTTGAACTGTAAATATAAACAGGAAATATGTTCAGACCATAACCTCAAACATCTATGCATAAATACTGGTTGGGCAGCACTGACCGACGACACAATTACAGACTGAATGACATTGGACGGACACACGGCACCAAGTGTGTGCAACTGTGGTTAAGTACCGTTGAGCCACTTGGGTAACATCGATAAGAGAATTGAACTGAACTGAACTGAAGACCATAACCTTTGATATAAGAGGGACTTTGAGATATCAGTGCTCCAGACGTCGCGAGATGACTGTATACCGTTTGCCGCTGTCAGTTGCGTTAAGGAATGAAACGAATACTCACACTATTTCTGGGAATACTGACCTTCCTTCCACTGTAGGGGACCTGAAAGTGTAAACTGATAGCAGCAGCAAAAATTGAACACACAAAAGCTAATAAAGCAGGTTATATGTTGCAGTTGGAAGATAAATGTATGGGCCCCTTTCTCTGAGTGAATAGTATTTGCATCTCAATTGACACTGTTGGCCATGCATATTTAACCACGTCTGGCGTAACAGCTTTGGTGCCCAATTACTCCCAGCCCCTCCACCAAAGCCAAATCACGCCAGCAGTGCTCAAAACTTAGCCACAGGGTCTACAATGTTTGCCCTATCATCTGACCTTACACATGAATTGTATTTCAATAGACAGTCAACTCTGGACATCTCCAAACTACTGATATCTCAAAGTAAATTTTCTTGGCATCGGTAGTTTGAGATATCCAGAGTTGAACTGTAAATATAAACATTCCCTCCCTCCTAGCTACTACGCCAGCAACTATTACTTAGACTTGGCCGTCGCGTCTCTACACTGTTTACCGTTTCATCTGACCTTACACCCCTACTGTATTTCAATAGACAGTCAGCTCTTGATGTCTCCAAACTACTGATATCTCAAAGTTGATTTTCTGGGCCCAGAAAACTTTATCTGAGATATAGGTAGTTTGAGGTATCCAGAGTTGAACTGTAAATATAAACAGGAAATACGTTCAGACCATAACCTCAAACATCTATGCATAAATACTGGTTGGGCAGCACTGACCGACGACACAATTACAGACTGAATGACATTGGACGGACACATGGCGCCAAGTGTGTGCAACTGTGGTTAAGTACCGTTGAGCCACTTGGGTAACATCGATAAGAGAATTGAACTGAACTGAACTGAAGACCATAACCTTTGATATAAGAGGGACTTTGAGATATCAGTGCTCCAGACGTCGCGAGATGACTGTATACCGTTTGCCGCTGTCAGTTGCGTTAAGGAATGAAACGAATACTCACACTATTTCTGGGAATACTGACCTTCCTTCCACTGTAGGGGACCTGAAAGTGTAAACTGATAGCAGCAGCAAAAATTGAACACACAAAAGCTAATAAAGCAGGTTATATGTTGCAGTTGGAAGATAAATGTATGGGCCCCTTTCTCTGAGTGAATAGTATTTGCATCTCAATTGACACTGTTGGCCATGCATATTTAACCACGTCTGGCGTAACAGCTTTGGTGCCCAATTCCTCCCAGCCCCTCCAACAAAGCCAAATCACGCCAGCAGTGCTCAAAACTTAGCCACAGGGTCTACAATGTTTGCCCTATCATCTGACCTTACACATAAATTGTATTTCAATAGACAGTCAACTCTGGACATCTCCAAACTACTGATATCTTAAAGTAAATTTTCTGGGCCCAGACAAATTTCTTTGGGATATCGGTAGTTTGAGATATCCAGAGTTCAACTGTAAATATAAACATTCCGTCCCTCCTAGCTACTACGCCAGCAATTATTACTCAGACTTGGCCGTCGCGTCTCTACACTGTTTACCGTTTCATCTGACCTTACACCCCTACTGTATTTCAATAGACAGTCAGCTCTGGATATCTCCAAACTACTGATATCTCAAAGTTGATTTTCTGGGCCCAGAAAACTTTATCTGAGATATAGGCAGTTTGAGGTATCCAGAGTTGAACTGTAAATATAAACAGGAAATAGGTTCAGACCATAACCTCAAACATCTATGCATAAATACTGGTTGGGCAGCACTGACCGACGACACAATTACAGACTGAATGATATTGGACGGACACACAGCGCCAAGTGTGTGCAACTGTGGTTAAGTACTGTTGAGCCACTTGGGTAACATCGATAAGAGAATTGAACTGAACTGAACTGAAGACCATAACCTTTGATATAAGAGGGACTTTGAGATATCAGTGCTCCAGATGTCGCGAGATGACTGTATACCGTTTGCCGCTGTCAGTTGCGTTAAGGAATGAAACGAATACTCACACTATTTCTGGGAATACTGACCTTCCTTCCACTGTAGGGGACCTGAAAGTGTAAACTGATAGCAGCAGCAAAAATTGAACACACAAAAGCTAATAAAGCAGGTTATATGTTGCAGTTGGAAGATAAATGTATGGGTCCCTTTCTCTGAGTGAATAGTATTTGCATCTCAATTGACACTGTTGGCCATGCATATTTAACCACGTCTGGCGTAACAGCTATGGTGCCCAATTCCTCCAAGCCCCTCCACCTTAGCCAAATCACGCCAGCAGTGCTCAAAACTTAGCCACAGGGTCTACAATGTTTGCCCTATCATCTGACCTTACACATGAATTGTATTTCAATAGACAGTCAACTCTGGACATCTCCAAACTACTGATATCTTAAAGTAAATTTTCTGGGCCCAGACACATTTCTTTGGGATATCGGTAGTTTGAGATATCCAGAGTTCAACTGTAAATATAAACATTCCGTCCCTCCTAGCTACTACGCCAGCAATTATTACTCAGACTTGGCCGTCGCGTCTCTACACTGTTTACCGTTTCATCTGACCTTACACCCCTACTGTATTTCAATAGACAGTCAGCTCTGGATATCTCTAAACTACTGATATCTCAAAGTTGATTTTCTGGGCCCAGAAAACTTTATCTGAGATATAGGCAGTTTGAGGTATCCAGATTTGAACTGTAAATATAAACAGGAAATATGTTCAGACCATAACCTCAAACATCTATGCATAAATACTGGTTGGGCAGCACTGACGGACGACACAATTACAGACTGAATGACATTGGACGGACACACGGCACCAAGTGTGTGCAACTGTGGTTAAGTACCGTTGAGCCACTTGGGTAACATCGATAAGAGAATTGAACTGAACTGAACTGAAGACCATAACCTTTGATATAAGAGGGACTTTGAGATATCAGTGCTCCAGACGTCGCGAGATGACTGTATACCGTTTGCCGCTGTCAGTTGCGTTAAGGAATGAAACGAATACTCACACTATTTCTGGGAATACTGACCATCCTTCCACTGTAGGGGACCTGAAAGTGTAAACTGATAGCAGCAGCAAAAATTGAACACACAAAAGCTAATAAAGCAGGTTATATGTTGCAGTTGGAAGATAAATGTATGGGCCCCTTTCTCTGAGTGAATAGTATTTGCATCTCAATTGACACTGTTGGCCATGCATATTTAACCACGTCTGGCGTAACAGCTTTGGTGCCCAATTCCTCCCAGCCCCTCCACCAAAGCCAAATCACGCCAGCAGTGCTCAAAACTTAGCCACAGGGTCTACAATGTTTGCCCTATCATCTGACCTTACACATGAATTGTATTTCAATAGACAGTCAACTCTGGACATCTCCAAACTACTGATATCTCAAAGTAAATTTTCTTGGCATCGGTAGTTTGAGATATCCAGAGTTGAACTGTAAATATAAACATTCCCTCCCTCCTAGCTACTACGCCAGCAACTATTACTTAGACTTGGCCGTCGCGTCTCTACACTGTTTACCGTTTCATCTGACCTTACACCCCTACTGTATTTCAATAGACAGTCAGCTCTGGATGTCTCCAAACTACTGATATCTCAAAGTTGATTTTCTGGGCCCAGAAAACTTTATCTGAGATATAGGTAGTTTGAGGTATCCAGAGTTGAACTGTAAATATAAACAGGAAATACGTTCAGACCATAACCTCAAACATCTATGCATAAATACTGGTTGGGCAGCACTGACCGACGACACAATTACAGACTGAATGACATTGGACGGACACATGGCGCCAAGTGTGTGCAACTGTGGTTAAGTACCGTTGAGCCACTTGGGTAACATCGATAAGAGAATTGAACTGAACTGAACTGAAGACCATAACCTTTGATATAAGAGGGACTTTGAGATATCAGTGCTCCAGATTCGCGAGATGACTGTATACCGTTTGCCGCTGTCAGTTGCGTTAAGGAATGAAACGAATACTCACACTTTTTCTGGGAATACTGACCTTCCTTCCACTGTAGGGGACCTGAAAGTGTAAACTGATAGCAGCAGCAAAAATTGAACACACAAAAGCTAATAAAGCAGGTTATATGTTGCAGTTGGAAGATAAATGTATGGGCCCCTTTCTCTGAGTGAATAGTATTTGCATCTCAATTGACACTGTTGGCCATGCATATTTAACCACGTCTGGCGTAACAGCTTTGGTGCCCAATTCCTCCCAGCCCCTCCACCAAAGCCAAATCACGCCAGCAGTGCTCAAAACTTAGCCACAGGGTCTACAATGTTTGCCCTATCATCTGACCTTACACATAAATTGTATTTCAATAGACAGTCAACTCTGGACATCTCCAAACTACTGATATCTTAAAGTAAATTTTCTGGGCCCAGACAAATTTCTTTGGGATATCGGTAGTTTGAGATATCCAGAGTTGAACTGTAAATATAAACATTCCGTCCCTCCTAGCTACTACGCCAGCAATTATTACTCAGACTTGGCCGTCGCGTCTCTACACTGTTTACCGTTTCATCTGACCTTACACCCCTACTGTATTTCAATAGACAGTCAGCTCTGGATATCTCCAAACTACTGATATCTCAAAGTTGATTTTCTGGGCCCAGAAAACTTTATCTGAGATATAGGCAGTTTGAGGTATCCAGAGTTGAACTGTAAATATAAACAGGAAATAGGTTCAGACCATAACCTCAAACATCTATGCATAAATACTGGTTGGGCAGCACTGACCGACGACACAATTACAGACTGAATGACATTGGACGGACACATGGCGCCAAGTGTGTGCAACTGTGGTTAAGTACCGTTGAGCCACTTGGGTAACATCGATAAGAGAATTGAACTGAACTGAACTGAAGACCATAACCTTTGATATAAGAGGGACTTTGAGATATCAGTGCTCCAGACGTCGCGAGATGACTGTATACCGTTTGCCGCTGTCAGTTGCGTAAAGGAATGAAACGAATACTCACACTAATTCTGGGAATACTGACCATCCTTCCACTGTAGGGGACCTGAAAGTGTAAACTGATAGCAGCAGCAAAAATTGAACACACAAAAGCTAATAAAGCAGGTTATATGTTGCAGTTGGAAGATAAATGTATGGGCCCCTTTCTCTGAGTGAATAGTATTTGCATCTCAATTGACACTGTTGGCCATGCATATTTAACCACGTCTGGCGTAACAGCTTTGGTGCCCAATTCCTCCCAGCCCCTCCACCAAAGCCAAATCACGCCAGCAGTGCTCAAAACTTAGCCACAGGGTCTACAATGTTTGCCCTATCATCTGACCTTACACATGAATTGTATTTCAATAGACAGTCAACTCTGGACATCTCCAAACTACTGATATCTCAAAGTAAATTTTCTGGGCCCAGACAAATTTCTTTGGGATATCGGTAGTTTGAGATATCCAGAGTTCAACTGTAAATATAAACATTCCGTCCCTCCTAGCTACTACGCCAGCAACTATTACTCAGACTTGGCCGTCGCGTCTCTACACTGTTTACCGTTTCATCTGACCTTACACCCCTACTGTATTTCAATAGACAGTCAGCTCTGGATGTCTCCAAACTACTGATATCTCAAAGTTGATTTTCTGGGCCCAGAAAACATTTTAAATGAGATATAGGTAGTTTGAGGTATCCAGAGTTGAACTGTAAATATAAACAGGAAATACGTTCAGACCATAACCTCAAACATCTATGCATAAATACTGGTTGGGCAGCACTGACGGACGACACAATTATAGACTGAATGACATTGGACGGACACACGGCGCCAAGTGTGTGCAACTGTGGTTAAGTACCGTTTAGCCACTTGGGTAACATCGATAAGAGAATTGAACTGAACTGAACTGAAGACCATAACCTTTGATATAAGAGGGACTTTGAGATATCAGTGCTCCAGATGTCGCGAGATGACTGTATACCGTTTGCCGCTGTCAGTTGCGTTAAGGAATGAAACAAATACACTATTTCTGGGAATACTGACCTTCCTTTTACTGTAGGGGACCTGAAAGTGTAAACTGATAGCAGCAGCAAAAATTGAACACACAAAAACTAATAAAGCAGGTTATATGTTGCAGTTGGAAGATAAATGTATGGGCCCCTTTCTCTGAGTGAATAGTATTTGCATCTCAATTGACACTGTTGGCCATGCATATTTAACCACGTCTGGCGTAACAGCTTTGGTGCCCAATTCCTCCCAGCCCCTCCACCAAAGCCAAATCACGCCAGCAGTGCTCAAAACTTAGCCACAGGGTCTACAATGTTTGCCCTATCATCTGACCTTACACATGAATTGTATTTCAATAGACAGTCAACTCTGGACATCTCCAAACTACTGATATCTCAAAGTAAATTTTCTGGGCCCAGACAAATTTCTTTGGGATATCGGTAGTTTGAGATATCCAGAGTTGAACTGTAAATATAAACATTCCGTCCCTCCTAGCTACTACGCCAGCAATTATTACTCAGACTTGGCCGTCGCGTCTCTACACTGTTTACCGTTTCATCTGACCTTACACCTCTACTGTATTTCAATAGACAGTCAGCTCTGGATATCTCCAAACTACTGATATCTCAAAGTTGATTTTCTGGGCCCAGAAAACTTTATCTGAGATATAGGTAGTTTGAGGTATCCAGAGTTGAACTGTAAATATAAACAGGAAATATGTTCAGACCATAACCTCAAACATCTATGCATAAATACTGGTTAGGCAGCACTGACCGACGACACAATTACAGACTGAATGACATTGGACGGACACAAGGCGCCAAGTGTGTGCAACTGTGGTTAAGTACCGTTTGTAATATCCTTTAGACATAGCTATAAGTAGACTGCATACCGTTCTATTGTGATGTATCCGACGTTGTGTCTCATGACGTCGTTACCTTAGTTACTTACTTCATGTGTGCCATCTATCTGCAGACCATAATACATTCATAATTAGATAGTTGTTGTTTTAATAATACTAAGCGGAAGGGCTTAGGCCCTTCCGTGAAGATATTACATTGCCCACTTGGGCCACTTGGGCAACATCGATAAGAGAATTGAACTGAACTGAACTGAAGACCATAACCTTTGATATAAGAGGGACTTTGAGATATCAGTGCTCCAGACGTCGCGACATGACTGTATACCGTTTGCCGCTGTCAGCTGCATTAAGGAATGAAACGAATACTCACACTATTTCTGGGAATACTGACCTTCCTTCCACTGTAGGGGACCTGAAAGTGTAAACTGATAGCAGCAGCAAAAATTGAACACACAAAAGCTAATAAAGCAGGTTATATGTTGCAGTTGGAAGATAAATGTATGGGCCCCTTTCTCTGAGTGAATAGTATTGGCATCTCAATTGACACTGTTGGCCATGCATATTCAACCATGTCTGGCGTAACAGCTTTGGTGCCCAATTCCTCCCAGCCCCTCCACCAAAGCCAAATCACGCCAGCAGTGCTCAAAACTTAGCCACAGGGTCTACAATGTTTGCCCTATCATCTGACCTTACACATGAATTGTATTTCAACAGACAGTCAACTCTGGACATCTCCAAACTACTGATATCTCAAAGTAAATTTTCTGAGCCCAGACAAATTTCTTTGGGATATCGGTAGTTTGAGATATCCAGAGTTGAACTGTAAATATAAACATTCCCTCCCTCCTAGCTACTACGCCAGCAATTATTACTCAGACTTGGACGTCGCGTCTCTACACTGTTTACCGTTTCATCTGACCTTACACCCCTACTGTATTTCAATAGACAGTCAGCTCTGGATATCTCCAAAATACTGATATCTCAAAGTTGATTTTCTGGGCCCAGAAAACTTTATCTGAGATATAGGTAGTTTGAGGTATCCAGAGTTGAACTGTAAATATAAACAGGAAATATGTTCAGACCATAACCTCAAACATCTATGCATAAATACTGGTTGGGCAGCACTGACCAACGACACAATTACAGACTGATTGACATTGGACGGACACACGGCGCCAAGTGTGTGCAACAGTGGTTAAGTACCGTTGAGCCACTTGGGTAACATCGATAAGAGAATTGAACTGAACTGAACTGAAGACCATAACCTTTGATATAAGAGGGACTTTGAGATATCAGTGCTCCAGACGTCGCGAGATGACTGTATACCGTTTGCCGCTGTCAGTTGCGTTAAGGAATGAAACGAATACTCACACTATTTCTGGGAATACTGACCTTCCTTCCACTGTTACAGTAGGGGACCTGAAAGTGTAAACTGATAGCAGCAGCAAAAATTTAACACACAAAGACTAATAAAGCAGGTTATATGTTGCAGTTGGAAGATAAATGTATGGGCCCCTTTCTCTGAGTGAATAGTATTTGCATCTCAATTGACACTGTTGGCCATGCATATTTAACCACGTCTGGCGTAACAGCTTTGGTGAACTCGGGTAAAGTTGCCTACATGCTCAAAGACAGGTTTCTCGAGATACACCTCATTGTAATTTTGTTTAAAGATGTTGTTGTTGAGGCTGAAATCAGAAGCCACGTACTTATGGACATGTGACAAAATTATTTTTGAAACGGAATTCCAACATCTGGTTTGCACAAAGAAAAATAAACAAAAGAACAAGAGCTGTCGCCTGACAGCATAGCTCGCCTGAATTGGTGCTTACCCATCACACAGCCGCTATGGTGGTGTGGACTGCTATGCATAAAACTTCATGCAAGCATGTCCATAATGAAAACACATTTATAAACAAAAGCTATCTCAGAAATAAGTCTTAAAATAAAATTCAAAAAAAAAAAAATGAAATGAAATTTCAAAGTCCATGAGCTTGAGGTAAAAAACTGACGGGTAGGGGGGAGGGGGTGGGGGATTAGGGGTGGGGGGGGGCTATGTGGACTGCTATGCATAAAACTTCATGCAAGCATGTCCATAATGAAAACACATTTATAAACAAAAGCTATCTCAGAAATAAGTCTAACATAAAATTAAAATAAAACAAGAGCTGTCACCTGACAGCATAGCTCGCCTGAACAGGTGCCTGCCTATTGCACACTCTGTATGGTACGTGGTGTGGCTTGCATTGCATAAAACTTCAGGCAAGCTCCTATACACAGTCTAGGATGCTATTACAGATAACAAATACCTGGTAGAGCCTGGTAGCTCCTGAACAGAGTCTGGGATGCCATAACAGATACATGGTGGAGCCTGGAAGCTCCTGAACAGAGTCTGGGATGCCATAACAACAATACACCTGGCCGAGCCTGGTAGCTGCAGAAGAGAATCTGGGATGCCGTAACAGATACCTGGCGGAGCCTTGTAGCTCCTGAACAGAGTCTGCGATGCCATAACAGATACCTGGCAGAGCCTGGTAGCTCCTGAACAGAGTCTGGGATGCAATAACAGAGACTAGTAGCTCCTGAACAGAGTCTGGGATGCGGAAACAGATACCTAGCAGAGCCTGGTAGCTCCTGAACAGAGTCTTGAATGCGGTAGCAGATACCTGGCGGAGTCTGTAGCTCCTGAACGTAGTCTGGGATGCTATAACATTTACCTGGCAGAGTCTGTAGCTTCTGAACAGAGTCTGGGATGCGGTAATAGATACCTGGTGGAGTCTGTAGCTCCTGAACAGAGTCTGGGATGCAGTAATAGATACCTTGCGGAGTCTTGTAGCTCCTGAACAGAGTCTGGGATGCAGTAATAGATAGCTGGCGGATTCTTGTAGCTCCTGAACAGAGTCTGAGATGCGGTAATAGATACCTGACGGAGTCTGTAGCTCCTGAACAGAGTCTGGGATGCATGGCGGAGTCTGTAGCTCCTGAACAGAGTCTGGGATGCGGTAATAGATACCTGGCGGAGTCTTGTAGCTCCTGTACAGAGTCTGGGATGCGGTAATAGATACCTGGCGGAGTCTTGTAGCTCCTGAACAGAGTCTGGGATGCGGTAATAGATACCTTGCAGAGTCTTGTAGCTCCTGAACAGAGTCTGGGATGCGGTAATAGATACCTGGCGGAGTCTGTAGCTCCTGAACAGATTCTGGGATGCGGTAATAGATACCTGGCGGAGTCTGTAGCTCCTGAACACAGTCTGGGATGCTATAACACTTCCCTGGCGGAGTCTGTAGCTCCTGAACACAGTCTGGGATGCGGTAATAGATACCTGGCTGAGTCATAGCTTCTGAACAGAGTCTGGGATGCGGTAACAGATACCGGGCAGAGCCTGATAGCTCCTGAACAGAGTCTGGGATGCGGTAGCAGATACCTGGCAGAGTCTTGTAACTCCTGAACTTGGTGGATTCCCAACAGAATCTGGGATGCTTCAAGTATTATTTGACCAATCAATGAAGTTTTCCCAATGGAGGTTTTAAATCAATGGCAGGAAAAGAAAGGTTACTGCAGCAATGCAAACACAGCTTTATGTTCCGAGAAGTGTGATTCAAGGACCCCACATGTAACCTGAAGCTGCATCTCATTAGTGTAAACATGGTCAATTAGACTGTTGTTGTCTGTAGTTGGCTGACTAATTTGTTGTTCGAGACCTATAGTTTTCAAAATTGCATGGCTAGAATTGCCTAGCAGATCAACATTAAAATCTCCACCAAGGACAACTGGCACATCAACAGTATCATGATACAGCTGTTGAGCTTCTACTAAAAACTCCTTCAGCTCCGTCCATTTAGCTTTTGGTGATGCATACACTGCTGCTATTCTGATTTGTTGTACATCTTGAAACTCTGTCTGTATGACAAAGGTAACCATTTCTATGACAGTTCCAGCTGATGTTTTCTTGACCTTGTGGCAAATTGTTGACCTGTCTATTTCTAATTTTGTATAAACAATCATGCCATACGGTGAGCGAGATGTTCCTGAACACTGGCCATCAAATCTAAATGAGCAGAATCCTGGAATAGAATAGTCATCAGTGACATCAGATGGCTTGAGCTTTGTTTCAACAAATATCATCACATCAGAACAGCTGTAGTTCTCATCTGGTAATATGTCCCTGAAGTGTTTATGAAGAGATCTTACGTTGTGAAAGAGCAACTTCAGGCAGGGCTTCTTGGCAGTATGGTAGGTTAATAATGGTGACTTTAACAACATTTCTGTTCCCAAACGTTCCATTTCTTCTTTCACAGCTCTACTTGTTGCAATTGACTTTTCATTTAACTCTCTGATATAGAGATTGTCAACTGAAGTCACGCGACTTAAAGCTACATAGTGGGAATGTGGGAATGTTCTGCCTGAAAAATCAACCACAGCAGCCTCCATGGTATCACCTTGACATCTATGGCAAGTCTTTGCTGCCGCACATCTTAGAGGAATCTGTTCTCTCATTAACATCACAGACTGGTAACGTCCAACTGGAAACTGACGTTTCACCTTGAATATTGGGGGTCCAATTTTTGTGGATGGCTGAAGTATATAATTTCTTGTTTTCCTCTCTACATTTCCTTCCAACAGATTGATCTTCAAATTTAACCCACAGATAACTGATTTTGCCAGTTGTAGTTACTGAGCCTACTGATTTGAGGACACAACCAGCCCCATTGGCCAAACCATCTTCAACATCTATGTTGCATGATATCTCATTTCTCAGTCCCAGTGCCGACTTGTATTGTGAACTTAGACCCATTGTTTTGCTTGCATCTTGAGGAACTGATCTTTTTACTTTCTCCTTCACATCTTTGGATACATCCCCTAAAACAACATCCATTGCTTTAATGCCTATTTTATTGGTACTGGTTTCATATACCAAACTGTTGTGGCTATCAACCATCCTGTTGGATATAAAGATGTGCGGTATCTTTAGCGGATAGTCTGGATGTAATACATCTTTGTTGATAACTCTAGTCTTGAGCATTTGTATGTCTTTCTCTGTATGTCTGCATTCTCTCAAGCGATTGAGTAACTGAGCAAACTCAGCTGAATCTTTCTGTCTCATGATAGTTGTTAACTGGAATATTTGAAAGTTTTCAGTCCAAAGGTTTGTTGCAAGCGGTCCATAGTCTTGTGTGAGATTTTCAAAGACCCAACCATCGAACACAGGCTTCAGCTGAAATAAATCTCCAACTGCAAGAACAGAAATTCCACCAAACAGCTTTGATGAACCAGTTATCTGCTGAAGTCTGTGATGAATGAAAGACAGCATTCTGTTACCTACCATGGATATTTCATCAATTATCAGGAGTTTGACATCTTGAAACTGACAATGAAGAGTGTTCAGTTTATTACTTGTCAATGGTTTGTAAGTTAGTTTTTGGCTGACAGGAATTTTGAACAGACTGTGCAGAGTGTTTCCTTTAATCAAGTATGCTGCTATACCTGTTGGTGCTGCTAGGAGAACCTTGATGTTGTCTGGATTGCAGGTGATACTTTTGTTGTAATATCTCAACATAGCTTGATAGATAGCCTTTACCACTACTGTTTTACCCACTCCTGCACCCCCTGTTAGAAATAAATATAGAGGACTGGCACTAACTTTTAAATGATACAGTACATGGTGGAAAATTTCTCTTTGTTGTTTGTTCAATGATCTGACCAGTGACAAATAATCTTCCTCTGGCATGATATTTACCATGACTTCAATCCTGTCACTCTCAGACTCAGCTGGTCCTCCTGGAATTTCATTGAAAGATGAGACAACAGCATTTGGAGGGGCAAAGACTGGAAATATATCACCTTCTGTAATTCCCTCTTCTTCATCATCTCTCTCCACTTGCTGGGCATTGGGTGCTAATCTATCCCATTCATCTTCCATGCTGTCTTCAGTTCTCTTTTCAAGATCTTTAACTGCTTCATCTAGCTCATACCAGTTGTGGTTGTATTCTTTCATCTTGTCTTCTATATCTGTTATGTCAACCAACTGTTGGAATCTTTCCTGGTATGTTTCACAATCTCCTATTATCATTTCTTCTTTTCTCCAAGGATAAAATAACATCAAGACTTCTCTGAAGTAGTTTTCTGAGTCCATTTCATACTGGTATCTAACATATCGAATAACTATAGGCCTCTTTCTCTTTCTAAGTATAGTCCCATCTTCACACTTGTATTGCTTAGTTAAACAGCATTTATTATCACTGGCTGGACTAGTATCATCACTTTCTTCTCCTGTATTTACTGATCTGCTATTATATACTACCCTGTAATTAGAACAAAAGTCAGCAAGGCACAAATCATGAAGTTTTCTTGGTCTTTGTGCATATCTCTGTATTATGCTTCTTGTCTCTACATCAGTAGAATCATCAGGGAGATTTTGGATTAACTTGGGACTTTTAAGCATTACAACTCTCTCATTTTCTGGGGATGTATTAATGAACATAACATCACGTGATGCATTTTTCAAAGGTAGCTGCAAAATAAAGTACACTGCTTCTTGTGCAGACACTTCAACATGTGTCAAGAATTTGTGACCAATAGTCCTGACTTGTTTTCTTATGTCCTGATTTCCTTCTTTAGCTTCTTTTGCAGCATTGAAGAGCAAGTTGCTCATGCCTCTTTGAGCTTTTGCTATATATGTCACTATGTACATAGCACAGGCATATGGATCAGTGACAAACTGTATATCCATATTTGCTCTCCAACACTGTAAAAGACATTTGTTGTAACTATTGATCCTAATTTCATCCACCTGTCTCTGTAAGAATATTTTTAGGCTTTTTAATGAGGATCTGACTGCCAATGTGTATTCTTCCATTGTCAAATCAATTTCTTTTAAGAACTCATGAAAATCTACATCTTTGCCAGTTTTCAAATCATCAAGTGTTTTCTTGATCCTTTCCCAGTTCTTTTCATGTTTTTTTTTCTCTTCCTCTGTAGTTTCTGGGCCCAAGGGATCAAGAATGCATGTTTCTGGCATCGGTGGCATCGGAAAACTAAACCTACATTCATTTTTATTTTTCCTTTGACATGTCCTAGAGTGAGAATGTTGTTGTAGAGGGACAACATCATCCACAGACTCATCTTTATTGCAGGTCACATACTTGTCTACAAATGCAATGACCCTGGCTTCAGCATCTTCGCTCTCATCAAGAGTTGGTGAATCTTCAACCCAGACAAGCATGTGGATATGAGGAGAGCCTCTCATCTGAAATTCTACTTTGTAGAAATAATCTGAAACTTTTCCTATTATATTGGCTGGGCTTTGAAGAACATCACTGATTAATTTTTTGACTTGATGCTCAAAGTGTCTAGCACATGTGACCGGGTCACTCTTGATCAGTTCTGACTTCTGGAACCAGGTGAGCTCTGACACTTCTTGATCTGAAAGTGTTTTCATATGAACAGACTTGGATAAAATTTGAAGAAGGTGAGTCCACCTAGTTTCTGCAGAAGAAAATGATGTGAACCATGTTGGAATACCTAGCTTGCGTATCATAGCAAATATGTCCTTTTTTGTCTGCTCCCAGTATGGGGGTGACCCTCGAAGATCCTTAAAAATTCTAAAGCCTTCGTTCAAACGACACAGTTTTTCCACATTTTCCATTGATTTTAGATGGCCAGCAGTCAAATCTTGTTTTCCTTGGGCTTTTCTAATACAGATATTGGCTTTATCTAGAATGTGCTTAGCCTGTAGTTTCTTAAACTTAAAAAACAAATTGGGAATGTGACTGGCTATCCTTCTATCTGATCTTCGCAATTCTGATTTGCAAATATCAGCATAGCTTATCTTGACGGGTCTTTCTGTGTTGTCTGGGCGGGTTCTTCCACAAAATAATGTAGGAAAAGCTAGCTCCTCTGCATTATGATCCATAAAAATGCTGACTGGGGAATTTCCTTCAGCAGGAGCAAACCACATTATGCGGCAAGCCTCATCAGTTAGATCTTGGGGGACAAGAAGAGTGTCTAATGTGCCCACTGGTTGCTCTCCAGCTGTAGTTTCATCCCATGGATCTGGTTCATCAGTTGAATCATCGGGACTATCATCAGTTTTTTCCACAGTGTTATTTGTTGGATTCCAAGTATCATTTACAACAACACCCTCCTCCTGATACAACTTGCTATTTGCTATTAACCAATTAACTGCACTTACAACTTTTTGAGGTCGTATATTTCTAAAATCAACATGATGCCCAAAACTCAGCTTTCTTTTCAACTTAACTGGAATGCATTCACTGTCATTCATATTTCTAGGAAGTCTCAAAACTGTATTGGTCACATTAGCTGGAACATTGACAACATTTCCATTAAGGCTAAGCTGGCCACCACGAGGAAGTTGATGCAAACACATAAATGGGATCCGTGTTGCTACCAGTCTTTCTTCCATATCTGTCAAATTCAGCTCAGGGGGCTTTACTGGAAAATCCATCAAGTTGGCTATCGCACAACTAGGAATTTTTTTACTCCTAATGGCACTAAAACATGTATGACATATCCACTCCTTGTTATCTACACTTTTTGTACCTGTAATCAAACTTCTTTTCAACTTTTCCTCAACATTGAGTAATTTTGGCACTTGTCTTACACTTTCTTGATACATCATTTGACTGCAACATGTGCACACATATAAAGGTCCACTCTGAACAGTTATGTGGAAGTTTTTTACAATCTCGGAAACAGAGTTTCCTTTTTTCCCCTTTTTTTTCTTATTTTCTGATGCTCTATGAGACGTACTTTCTCTCGTCAACTGTTTATGTTCTTTAGCTTGATACCTACTATTAACATTTTTCTTTCTCACACTTTCCAACCTTCTGATTTCATTGCAGATTCTTCTTTCATGCTTTCGTTTTTTGTCCTTTTCATGATTTTCAAGATTCTCCCTTTTCTTCCTATTCTCCAAGCTTCTATATTCTTCTTCTTTTCTTGTCTCATGTTTATGTTCTCTTTCTTTTTGACGACCATCAAGATTTTGCCTTTTCTTCCTATTCTCCAAGCTTCTATATTCTTCTTCTTTTCTTGTCTCATGTTTGTGTTCTCTTTCTTTTTGACGACCATCAAGATTTTGCCTTTTCTTCCTATTCTCCAAGCTTCTATATTCTTCTTCTTTTCTTGTCTCATGTTTATGTTCTCTTTCTTTTTGACGACCATCAAGATTTTGCCTTTTCTTCCTATTCTCTAAGCTTCTATATTCTTCTTCTTTTCTTACCTCATGTTTATGTTCCCTTTCTTTTTGACGACCATCAGGATTCTGCCGTTTCTTCCTATTTTCCAAGCTTCTATAGTCTTCTTTTCTTACTTCATGCTTACGTTCTTTATCCCTTTCATGACCTTTCAGATTCTGCCTTTTCTTCCTGTTTTCCAAGCTTCTATATTCTTCTTCTTTTCTTACTTCATGCTTACGTTCTTTATCCCTTTCATGACCTCTCAGATTTTGCCTTTTCTTCCTGTTTTCCAAGCTTCTATATTCTTCTTCTTTTCTTACTTCATGTTTATGTTCCCTTTCCCTTTGAAGACCAGTTGGATTCTGTCTTTTCTTCATATTTTCCCTGTGTCTCACTTCCTCAGCTCTTCTCATTTTCCTTTCATGTTCTGCTTCTTTTCTCCGACTTTCAGAATTTTGCCTTTTTTTTTAATTTTCCATTTCCCTAATCGCTGCTGATTTCCTTTTCTGCTGTTTTCGTTCTCTGTCATTCTGGCTTAGTTTTTTACTTTGTCCACTGGTTACAATTTCCACCTCTTCAACACTTTTATTGCATTTTTTAACAAAATTTTCATTTATAAAGTCATGATCATCTTGCCTTTTTCTTTTATAGTTACTTCTTTCTGTTTCTGAATACGCATTATTGGAATTTGTGGTTGGAAATGCAACTATTTGTCTGGATCGTATACAGTTGCTTAAGTGGGTTCTCATTTGCAACTTATCAAATTTTTGCAAACTGGGTGACATCCCTAAACAGTAGCAGAATGCATAAGCAACTGCAAATGCCCCACATGCTGCATCTGCTCCCTGCTGGGTTACTGGTATGAAATCCACTTTATTTAAAAGCTCACTGCCATACAGAAGTCTAAGCTGAGGTACAATTTGTGTATAATGTTCAATTCTACGAAGGGAATCGTAGACCAAGATTCGCCCTATTTGCGGGTTATATACAGATGTAACCCAATGATTACCTATATTATGTATATTGATTGATAGTTCACTGTCTGGAACTGGCGGGCTAGCTTCTGTCAGGTTTGAAAGAAACCATGTCATTTCAGCGGGTGTAATATACCCATGGTAGTCTGAACCAGTATACTGTCTGATCATGTCCAGTGCCACACAAATAACATCATCAGGGATAAAATTACCACATCCTCCCACCATATCAGCTACTAAAGACATGTCTCTTACAGGTTCAGAAGTCATTCTAAATTTTTTATTCAAAGTTTTGTCAGATTCCTGATATTTAGTCTTTATAGCTTTGGAACATGTATGTGACAAAAAGTTCTTATATGTAGTAAAGTTGGTACTACAGCTACCACAATATGTACATTTATGGTTTACTAAAGTTTTTCTTGTCTTGTATGACCGACGACATCTTTCACACATTAAAATTTCAGTGTTATTTTGTGATAAGCTTTGTTTTACCTGAGCAGCACAAAGATTTACTTTTGTGTCAGTACATTCCTCTTCATCTTTATTCGTAGACTTGGAGACTGCTTTAGAACATTTGTGTAGCTGGAACTTCTGATATGAACTGAAGACTTTGTCACATTTGTAGCAGAATGAACATTTATGGTTCAGAAGAGTTTTTGCGGTCTTAAACCATTTTTTACATGCGGAGCACTGCTCCATACCATTACCATTATATATATGGGCCCCTTTGTTTCCTAACAGGATGTCCAGTATCAGTGTAGCTGAACCTGAAATAAATGAAAGAATTTCAGAGCAATCATTATCTCTACAAGATCATACCCATGAAATCAAAACTTTAACATTGTGTTCATCTAACAGAGTGTGTTTCTTTTTCAGTCTGTGATACTTTAAGCCATGAAGAATTGTTTTATACAATGGTCATAATTTTAGGAAAATATGGATGAATATAACAACCATACATGTTACTGATTAATGTTGTTATCTTTTAGTGATTAGCAATATATTTAACAATTAAGCAAAACAATTCTAAAATATACCAATTTTTGTGAAAATGGCTTTATCAACTACTGAGGAAATACTAGGTCAGAAATATTTGAACAATTCTATAGGAAATACAGGAAATTAACATCAATGACTGCTTTGCTGTATTAAACTGTGGAAATCTAACTTGAAAACATGTAAACACATAATAAGGTGTCATCAAAGCTGATCACGTTTGTAAGAATACAGACAGTATTACTATAAATAACAGAAAACTGGGAGGAGGCAGTTATCTGTGAATGAAGACTTATACCTATTTAAAATGTTACAACTGAATATTTTCATACCAAAGTATAGTTGTGTGTGTGGAAGGGGGGGGGGGGATGAGGAGAGCAAAGAAAAAGGGAAATTTGCTAAAAAAAAAGGTACTTCAACACAACCATTGACAAATGCACACAAAGTTGAATATTACCAATGCTCGTTACCAGGCAGATTTTTTAGATAATTCTGGGAATTATCGTTTTTTACTTCTTAATTCAAACTACATCAGTCAGTTCAAATGAAAGATAGCAACATATGCATTTAATGACCCCATAATTACCAGCCCAACCCTTTGTTATCTGGAGCTCTGGTATCAAGAAATTATGGCTTCACCATTGTTTAACCATGTACCTGTGTTGTCCCATGCTGAACTTGAAGGATGACAACTTCTTTTAGCTGTATAGACTATCATAGTCGGGTGACATGGACTGGAAATTACCACTTGTCTTTTTCGCACAGAGTGTAGAGTCCTCAATGGTATCACTGTAATGAAATATCAAGTACCTGATATAACGTAGCAAATGCATGCAGTCACATGTAATATTTTAAATTCTTAGCAGTGGAAGCTCAAGGAATTGTTTTCTATTACTGTAGTTAAAATTAAAATATATGAAACTCCATGAAAATGGCTTACTCTTAGTTAAAACACAAAGTCATTTCTTATACAAATGCATTAAAGTTTCAATAAATAACTGTTTTAAATAACTGAGGTCATTATGTACTAAACAATTTTGCTTCATGTTTACACCATGTGAACTTATGATAAATGGGTACACCTCCATGTATTCCCCTATTTTTACAAAGTGGAATAACTTTCGTGACTTCCTGTTTGTTTCTCTGGAGAATGAACTTTCCAAAAGGGAGTAGAGAGTCTATCTGCAAAGGAAAGAATTTGTTCTGGCAGAAACAAGTTCTTTCCTTTAGAACTGACTCTCATTGATAAGGACATCAAAAATGAAAACAGCATAGTTACTCCCTTGAAAGTGTACCTATTCACCTTATAAATCAATCTTTAAATAAAGTAGCTGATTTAAAAAATGTTTTTTACCATGCAATTATTAATACGTTAGAACTAAGTCAAAAATGATCTTTGCAAGCAAAAAAATCCCTTTAACCATAAGAACTTTGATGACAATGGTTGTTAGTAGTGCAAAAAAGCCACTTTCAGATATCGAAACAAAACATTAATCTACTTACTGGGTTTCCTGTGCATATTTTCTTGATTCAAGTCTTTTGAAAATAATTTTTAATAACAGCGAATAATTATATTTTAAGAAATAGTTATGACTGGTATTAAAAGGTTTCATTTTTCCAGGTTTCTTTTTCTTTATGACAAACTTCTCGGGTTTGTTAATGCAGGTACATCTACACTGATTTCAACCATTTATTTCTTGTTTATATGCATTATTTTTCTTTCCAAATATCTTAACATCTGCTAAGTGGCAACTTTGAAAAGGTGAATGTTACAGAACAACATGCAGATAGTTTTTCCTCAATCCCCAGTCTGTATTGATCTGAAAGGAATCCATCACCAGAATCAATTATATCATGTCAACAAAGAATAGGAAGCATAAGTCTGCAATGACTCCCATTTCAAACCTCTCTGGTCTAAACATCATTTAATCTGAAAATTAAGTCAAGATTGAACATAACAGAAATATTAGTTAACAACTATAAACTGAGCTTGTTCATAATAAAGCAGTCCAACAGGGATTATTCTATATCAAAGACATATGTAAAGAGTGAACATAGCTTTGACTTTTTAGTGCATAGGGACAACTTTTTTTTTTAAACCTTGAATTTATTCATTGAATTTATTAAATAAAATTGATTGATTTATTTTGGTTGATTTGTTGCTTAACGTCCACGGTAAACAGCTATGGTCATGTCGGGACGGTCAGTTAACCTAACCACATTTTTCCTGGGCAGGTTTAGACCTCCTAAGCGGTTAATCAGTACTAAGTGCACATACATGTACTTTCGCCTGTAACTGACAACTGCCCTTCTTGAATCAGCAGAAGGAAAAATGAAAGTATGTGGCCAGACCGGGTATCGAACCCAGGACTTCTGACTTATGAGTCAGGTGCCCTACCGATTGCACTGCAAAATTGAATAAATCTTTTAGTTTGTTTCATAATCCACAATTTAGTAGATATAGTAAGGTATTTTAACCATTAACTTACTGGCTTCTTACATCTCTTATTTCAGACAATTGCTCTAAGTCAAAAACAATAAAACAGTTGACTGAATAAATTATCCTTCAGGAGCAGTCTGATTACAGTAGGCCATATCTGTTTCAAAAATTAGATATATGTCCTGTCTGTAAGTTCAATAGGGTTTCAAAATAACAATTCAATATTACTTGGCAAATATGACTGGAGTCAGGATTCAGGCATAACATTACATACAGGCACCAGAATAAACCCTGTTGTGGGTGTGTGTAACAGATAATTTGGCAAAATGGATAAGAACATATAAAAGCAGTCTTAAATACAGTAAACTGTGAAGGTTAAAATATTTGGTTGGATTCACTAATACACAGTGAAAAAGTAATTTGTTCCAATTCTAGATTTGATAAAATGGAAGATTGATTGATTGGGTGCTTAACGTCCGCGGTAAACAACTAAGGTCATGTCGGGACGGTCAGTTAACCTAACCACACTATTCCTGGGCAGGCTTAGACCTCCTAAGCGGTTAACCAGTACTAAGTGCACATACTTTCGCCAGTAACTGACAACTGCCCTTCTTGAATCAGCGGAAGCAGTACGAAAGTATGTGGCCAGACCGGGTCTCGAACCCAGGACCTCTGACTTATGAGTCAGGTGCCCTACCGATTGCGTTACGCGGCCCGGCTGATAAAATGGAAGAGTTATTACGGTAAATATTATTTTAAATTTAGAATGCAAGTATTTAAATATTACTGATATACAGATTACCATTATATATGCCAATATATCGAGTTACACACATGCCTTATTAAAAACTTTTACTGTATATAATACTTATCTACTCTTGATTTGCTAAACTCACCATACATTTGATGATGGACAAGGTTTCTGATGAAAGCTGCCTGACAGAAAAACACTACATGTACAAGAGAGGCACTGTAAAGCAACATGATGTAACATCATTACCATGATGACTGTAAATAATAGGCTAAAACAAACATGTACACTCACACCAGAAGGCTCATATTAGAGCAGTCTAATCAGAGCCTGCAATGTTTGCTAATGTAACCTAGATTTTATTGACAACCAACCAGTATTAAAAGCAAGTGTTAAAATCTAACACTAACAGCAGTAAATGGTCGAACTGTTTTAATTTTAAAGGGTATTCAAGCAGTAAACAGAAACATTCAGTTCACATAGCAATTATGTATCCAGGAATCACCTGGCAAATCCACAAGGGCAGAAAGGAAGTGTGAGTATTTTACAAATGATAACATATTCAACCTGCTGGGAAGGGGGGAGGAGGGGATACAGAAGGAATCTTGATCTCAGGGTAACTGAAAAGAGTCAGAAGTGCAACAATGCAAATCTTTGGACCAGCATTACCCAAATTATCAGATAAATTCATCATGGCACTGTATAAATGTCATTCTAAAAGTTCGACCTAACACTTAAAAAGAATTAATAGCGACATGGCTTAACATGTAGTATTATGTAAAAAGGCTTAAAATGTAGTATTGTGTAAAAATTCAAACAAGTATCTAACATCAGCTGGTCTCAGTACTGACTATATCTGTCCATGCATTGTGAAACAACTAACCCTTAAGAAAACTTTGACCCAATCACAAATTTTAAGTCCATGACCTTGACCTAAAGGTCCTTCAGTGGGGTTCAGGAGGTACACTATAAAACTTTACAAATATCTAACAACTGTCCAAGTTGACATTGTAAAGTTATGTCTCCGTCCATGCTTTGTGAAACATATACCTTCAGAAAACATTGACCCAATTAAAAAGATTTCACCTATGAGTTTAAAAGATATGTGTCTTTAAAAAACTTTAAACAAAACATCCAATTAATAAAAAGACAATATTCTAAGTCCATGACCTTGACATCAAGGTCACAGAGGGGGGTGGGGGTTGTACCTTCAAAAACTTTAGACCAATATCTAACTTTAGTGCAAGTATCAAAGGAATCCATCCATGGGTTAAGGAGATATTGGACTTTATAAAACTTTAACCAAAACATCCAGTCCAAAAAAATACCAATTTTCTAAGTCCATGACCTTGACATCAAGGTCACGGAGTGGGGTGGGGGTGGTACCCTGCTAAACCTTAGACCAATATCTAAATACAGTGCAAGTATCAAAAGAATCCATCCATGGGTTAAAGAGATATAGGTCTTTAAAAAACTTTAACCAAAACATCCAGTTCGGACGCCGACGCCGACGCGGACGCGGACGCCGACGCCGACGCCGACGCCAGGGTGACAACAATAGCTCTTCTTGAACTTTCGTTCAGGCGAGCTAAAAATGAAATGAAATTTCAAAGTCCATGAGCTTGAGGTAAAAAAACTGATGGGTAGGGGGGAGGGGAGGGGCTAGGATGTATCAAAACCCTGAATCATTATTTAACATCAGTCCAAGTATTAGTACCAACTGAGTCCATCATAGTGGCACTGTGAAATTATGTCTTCATAAATATAAAACTTTAACCAAAATCTTTAAGACAAAATTCTAAGTCGATGACCTTGACTTCAAGGTCGTCCAGTGGGGTAAGTATAAGGTGTTTTGTAAAAACTCAAAAAAGAGTCTAACATCAGTTCAAGTATAAACTAAATCTCTGCAAAGCATTATGAATCAGTATGCAATTACAAAACTTTAAAAAATACAAAAATTTCTTAAGTCCCTGACCTTGACATCAAGATCAATGAGCGGGGTTGGGGTATTACTCTTTAGATCTAACTACAGTGCAAATAAAAAAAATCATCTATGGGTTCAGGAGATATGTGTCTTTAAAAAACTTTAACCAAAACATCCAATCAATAAAAAGAAAATATTCTAAGTCCATGACCTTGACATCAAGGTCACAGAGGGGATTGGGGGTAGTACCTTCGAAAACTTTAGACCAATATCTAACTTTAGTGCAAGTATAAAACTTTAACCAAAACATCCAGTCCAAAAAAACTACCAATTTTCTAAGTCCATGACCTTGACATCAAGGTCACGGAGTGGGGTGGGGGTGATATCCTGTTAAACCTTAGACCAATATCTAACTACAGTGCAAGTATCAAAAGAATCCATCCATGGGTTAAGGAGATATAGGTCTTTAAAAAACTTTAACCAAAACATCCAATCCGAACGCCGACGCGGACGCGGACGCTGACGCGGACGCTGACGCCGACGCCGTGGTGACAACAATACAATGTAGCTCTTCCTGAACTTTCGTTCAGGCGAGCTAAAAATGTCAACTTTTTGCATAATCTGGCGGTTTTCTCAGCAGCACAAAATTAAGAAAAAGTATTTTAATACTATGCAGAAATAGACAAACATATTTTTTTAACAGAATTATCATCGTTAGTCCAGGAACCTACCTTTAAGCATTTTTTTTTTTTACAACTGTACATGAAGTATCATCATCCTAGCTAAAATAAATTGGTTTAAACAATATTTTATTCATTAAGAAGTTGCAGATTTACCAAATTATAGAAAGCGTAAAAGAGCTGAGAATAAGAGACTGAGCAACTAATAAAAGAAATAACAGTAAGATAAGAAGAAAAAAGAGAAGACACTGATTGGCTTCTGTTCCTTTAAACCTGGGGCCGTATTCATAAAACGACTTAAGTGGTTGCTATGCTGTTGCTAAGGCTAATTTTTTAAGGAGATTCCCTACAACTATGAAATTCGCTATGGAGGAACAGTCTTTTCAGACTGTTCCTCCATAGCAAATTTCATAGTTGTAGGGAATCTCCTTTATAGATATTTAGCCTTAGCAACCGCATAGCAACCACTTAAGTGGCTTTATGAATACGGTCCCTGGTCCTTTAATCCTGGATACTCCATGGATGCTGTGATAAACACTAGTTCAGCGGCATTACTGTCTAACAATGCACATTATTCTTTCCTGACATTGTTTCTGCTAACCGCTGGAAACGCTTGATTGCGACAACATAATTGAGCCGCGACGCGAGAAAACAAACAAAGTGGTCGTGCGTCCAGCGCAGGCTCAGATCAGCCTGGACATCCACCTAGTCTGAGCAGAGTCTTCCTTAAGCGCTTACAGGGTAGCTTAGAGTCTAAGCTACCTTCATGCGGACAGCGAACACTCTGATCAGACTGGGCGGATGCCCAGGCTGATCTGAGTCTGCACCGGGCGCACAACCACTTTGTTGGTTTTCTCGCGTCGCGGCTCAATAACTGTACCTTCTGAAATATCATGTTATTTACCTTAATTCTAGCGTCAAAGTAACTCAGCAGGCACACAACGTTAAAATGACGTCGTATTGACATCGATGCGACGTAACGTCACGTCACGTCGATGCGACGTCATTTTAACGTCGTGAAGCACGAAAGCGAGAGAGAATCCTGTAGGAGACTGAAGGATCATTATCGACAAATGCCGCAGCATGACAGAGAAAAAAAGAAGGAGGAAGAATGTTGTGGGAGACTGAAGGATCCTTATCGGTAAATGCATCATTGCAAAAGAGAAAGTGTGAGAAAGAAAGAGAGCGAGAGATTTTTGGGATAATGGAGCGTTATGATCGAAAAGTGCACCCGCACAACAGAGAGGGAGAGAATGCTGGATAGTGTAGTGAGGGGGGGGGGGGAGAAAGAGAGAACGGACGCTGTGGCAGAATGAAGGAGTATTATCGGTATAGGTGCCCAAGTGCAACTTAGGAGAGAGAGAGAGAGCGAGTGAGAGTCTGATATAGGAGACTGAATGATCATTATCGAAAAACACCTCAGCGTAACAAAGAGAGATACAGAGAATGTTGTGGGAGAGTGAAGGATTATTTCTGATAAGTGCCGAAGCATGACAGAGAGAATGAGTGAGAGAGAAAAATAGAGAATTCTGTGAAAGGTCGGGCGTGCCGTTGCCGAGTCGTGATAGCATGACCCCAGCTCAAGTGGTTCTTCAGATTTTTTTTTTCTCACAAGGTTGATTCTGAAAAAAAAATCCATAAGTCCGAAAAGGGAGATATTTTCATCTAGCAGGAAAAAACGTTACGGTGTCAAATCAATAACCCTATACTACCCCCTGGCCATAAATGAAACTATTTCCCTTTCCATTGTCTTAACGCTTTATAGACAGACCTTAGAAAACTTACAGGACACAGGAAAGGTAATAATATAATATAATATAATATAATATAATATAATATAATATAATATTTATAGGTTATTGAATTTATATTGTGAAATATTCGGCATGAGTTCATATGGCGAAGGACGCACGAGCTTGCGAGTGCGTCTCCGCCATATGAACGAGTGCCGAATATTTCACAATATAAATTCAATAACCTTCTTATTATATACCTTTGTTATTAGGATGCTTGTTTCATCAGTGATCCCTGCGCACGAAATCAATGTATAATATCAGTTTATCAACCACAACTTGTTTTAAATTTAAAATTACATTATGCCGTTTAATGTCTTCATACACGCTAAAAGCTACGCCTGATGGCGCGAAAGTAGAAATGACGTGACGTTATCTGAAGTGACGTCAGTAAACAAACGTTGACGTTTACAAGAACTGGGCGCCATTTTTGAGTCTTACTCTCAGCAGCTCTGACGAAAATCTCCGTTATTATCGCAGAATATTAATTAAAAGTGTGACGGATCGAAGGTAAATTATATTTAATTGTCTTTTTTGTAATTTATACACCGAAACCGACACTAGTGTCATTATTCTACTCGTTTTTGAATTGCAGTCGACGACAAAATGGCCGCCAAACTTTTCTTCTTTCAAAACAAAAGTAGTTCTTGGGAACGTGACTCCTTAACTCCGTGCAATATGCACTTGACTCCGTGCAATATGCAGAAAATATTGCATGGTTACTCTAATGTAAAGTGAACGGAGAACTTTTTAGGTATATAATAAAATATAATATAATATATAATATAATATAATATAATATAATATATAATAATATAATATAATATAATATAATATAATATAATATAATATATTATATTATATTATAATAATAATATAATATAATATAATAATATAATATAATATACAATAATAATAATAATAATAATAATATGATATAATATAATAATATAATGATAATAATATAATAATAATAATATATAATAATCTTTATTTATAGTCGCTTATTTTTATTAATGGCTAACATAAGCTCTGTAGAGCTTTTATTGCGACTTAATAAAACTATAAACATATATACAAGCTGAGCTGTGGATATGTGACTTGCTCAAGGTCACAATGCTAGGGCCCTGGTGGGATTCGAACTCGGGACCCTTCGATCATGAGTCGGGTACACTACCACTGCACCACTGCGCTCTAGGTAACTCTAACAGTGCAAGTCCGACGGAAGAAAAGAATATGGGTTTGCTCACATCATGACCCCAGCTCAAGTGGTTCTTCAGATTTTTTTTTCACAAGGTTGATTCTGACAAAATGCCTGAGTCCGAATGGGGAGATATTTTCGTCTTGCAGAAAAAACGTTACGGTGTCAAATCGATAACCCTATACTCTGTGAATTTAAGCACCCTGGCCATAAATGAAACTGTTTCCCTTTCCACTCTCTTAAGAGAAGCTGTCTGTAAGGATCGAGCATTGGATGGAAACTCAAAATTTTGTATTTTGCTAAAAATATCATGGTTTAAAGCTCTCGACGAAAGATGAAGATTAGTGAAAAAATTAGTGAAATATGTCAAACGGTTCTCGAGATATCTAAGCAATTACTGTTGCAATGGCAACCATTTTTAGGCCGCTCAAATTTTACATATTTTCATGAATTTCAAAGGGAAAACGTGTCTGTCCTGAAGCAAGTATCAAATAGTTAACTGGTATGGTGTTTAGGACTAAATGTAATTGTTAGTCTCTGCACCTTCAGAGCACTGGCTACTACACGTTGTTGAAACAATGGCAACTGGAAGTACATATAGTCGGAGAAAAAATAAAATTTGTGAAAATAGCTCTTTTTCAAATCGAGGTTATTGAAAATGGCAGCCTGACCTGTATATATCATTAACATGTCCTCAAACAGCAACATTAGTACGGTACATAGCAAAAGCAATTAGTTGTAAACTTTCACTGACTACAGAATAAATGCACGTGCAAAGGGTGTCCCTGTCGCATTTTCAATTTTACAGAAACAACAGTTTTTTTAGATTTCTTTACCCAATTTCCACACTTTCAGTTTGAATTTGCTTATTAAACAAATTAAGAGTCGCATTTTTATCCCATCTTTGCAAATAACGGCGTAGAAATGTAGTGTTTGATATTGTTTCTATGGTTACGATGCATAAAAATGTGTTACATCAGATCAAAACGACCCTAAACCCATGTAACTAATATACAACTCTTAATTTGCAGTAGAATCGATATGGTTTTAATGTAGTTCAGTAGTTGGTTTCCGTATCTCTAATGGTTTTCATTTTTTTTCTTTCTAATAAACAGATTTAAAGTTGCTGCTTAGATACCCCACCCACTGTGCAATAGCAATATCACCGTTTTGTGAAGAGAAAGTGTGTACAAATGTGAAAAATACATGATATAGAACTACACGATTAAGAACTTTTTTCTTACCAGTGAATTGTCGCTGATGTAAACATGGTGTTGAGCGCGAATCGTAGTTTATATCTCGACGGCGAAGCCGGAGTGAGTTAAGAAAAGTTAAATGTAAGAAACAAGCCGAAAAATCACACGCTCAACCAATAATAATTTCATAACAAAATGGACATTTCAAACATTTTTATGGCACCACAAATTAACATTTAAATGGCAGACTGGAAAACGAAGAGAGTTAATGACAGGTTTGTAGTTTTATGGCCCTTTCAACAGTACTTAGGTCATGCAACAAGGCATGGGTGATTTTTAAAGACTGTGTGCAATGGCACCCCGTGATTGAAAAAAAAAGATTGAAAAAAAGAGATTCGAGCAAGGACTGCTAGCTTAGCACGCAGGCGCTTCCCTCGCTAAGCTACAGAAAAGTGGATGAAATTAGATGGGATGAATAAATCACTCATGAGTACTCGTATACCTAAGATGGCACCCCTATCAGGATTACCTAAATTACACGACTTTCTTGGTTATTCTAGAAGCCCCGGGTAGCACAGTAGGTTAAGGCCTGGCCTGCTGATCAAGTGGTTCAGAGTTCGAGATCTGCTTGATGCATTAATCTTTCCAACCGCAAATTTGGCTCCACTGCACAGCTTTTCATACTCGTCCCTCCCCCCCCCCCCCCCCCCCCCCCACACACACACACACCCCGCCCACACACACACTTCCCACCATCCCTCCATCCACATTCCCCAATCGTCCTGATATGACTGAAATACTGTTAAAAAGGACATAAAATCCAAAGTCATTCATCCATCCATTTTAGCTGTTCTATGTAGTATGACGATCATAGGTAACAGAACATTGCTTAAAATTTCAGTATCCCTCGGTGAATAGACGCTGTAGGCCTTAGTCTACACCACTTTCTGTCCTGAAAAAATGCCTCTTCCTGTGTATTACCTGCTTCACAGAGGCAATTCATTCAAAAGCATTAGTAAATTTATTTATTTCAACATAAAATAAAGATAAGGCAAAAATATTGCTGCAAATAAAACGGTTTTACTCCGTTCTTCTATTCCGTGATTTCTGCAGACGTTTTGCTCGGGACAACTCTTGTCATCAAATGTACCGAATAAAAAAGGTAATGGTGAGCATTGTTGACAGTAATCTTATTCTTTCAAAGATACTATCTTTTATTATTAAAGATCATGGATACCACCTGTAGTGTTCGCAGATTTGTAATCGTCAAGGGAAGTAGATAATACCAGTATGAATTATCTCCCTTCCTACTATTTTACAGTATTGACACATTTCAAAGATGGATAACTTTTAAAGTTTTGCGAGTTTACACCTAATATTTTTACTTTCTTTCACTTCAAACCTTACTCTATCATACATATATTGCCTAATTTTCAAACGTGACTGCCATTTTTAGTTATCAGGCGAATAAAACACCATTTTTTCACTCAAAATTGGGTCGATTTTTTCCAGTAAAAGTTCTCCCGTTGATAATAAGGGACAGAAAACATTCATATCATGTTATCTTATTACATAGGTATGTTTTTTCAAACTATACAAGCAAATAGGAATGGGATAATATTTGTAGTTTGATTTTTATCGACGAAATATTACATACATGTCTCAATATTGATATTTTCAAAATGGATTCCTGGTTACCATGGAAACGGCCGAACGTTGACCTCTAAAAACTTGTGAAATACAAACAAGCATGGTATATATCAATTTCCCAAAATTTGAGCCAAATCCGTAATTTTCGACTTTCCACGTTATTATGGGCCAATGCTCGATGTTTACAGTCAGCCTCTCTTAACGCTTTATAGACAGACCTTTGAAACAATTTCAAAATACAGGGAAGGTACCTCTAAAAGTACAAGTCCGGCGGAGGGGAAATTACCCTCAAAGGAGATAATTTTTTACGTTTAAACATTGATCCCTTTTCGGAAGGAATTCGACACACACGGAAGAAAACGAGAAGTCACGAAAGGTGTCTCCCTTTGTAAAAATGAGGGATAACATGTGGATGATCCCAGCGGGCACATGACGTCGAAATGACGTCGTACCGACGTCGATGCGACGTCATTACGTCGCATCGACGTCAGTACGACGTCATTTAAACGTGCCCGCTGGGATACATGTATTTAAAGTAACGAACTCCAATTGTTGTTGTGAACGGAGAAGACTGATCAAACTGTGCAGATGCACAAGCCATTTACGGCTAAAGCGATTTCCGCCTCCAGCCGGAGTTGAACTCGGACCACTTGTTTAGCAGACCAGAGCTAAACCCACAGAGATACCGGAGCTCCTCTCGCTGTATGTAATTCATAGTTAAACTACACTCGCGTCCATGGTGGTGCACACAGCGCAGACTCAGATCAGCCTGGGCATCCGCCCGATCTGATCAGAGTCTTCGATGTCCGCATGGAGGTAGCTTAGCCCTTAGCTACCCTTTAAGCGCTCAGCGAAGACTCTGATCAAACTGGGTGGATGCCCAGGCTAATCTGAATCTGCGCTGGGCGCACAACCACTTAGTTGGCTTTCTCGTGTCGCGGCTCATAATTATTATAGTCTCAGATCAATGGTTATGTCCCACTGTGTCAATATCTTCAGTGCAACGTTACATCAAATAGTCTTCAAATTATGACGAAATCACTGGACCATGAAATAAGGGTCACTGACCCGCAAATAGTCGGTGAGGGTTGTGTTTGCATCACAAGGAACTAATAACACAGACAAAAAGCAAACTCAAAAGGCCATGAAATATAGGTCACTGACTTACATACGCAGTTCCCAGTGAATGGTTCTGCCAAACTGAGTCAATGTCTCACGTACTTCAAAACAGTCTTCAAGAAAAAAGACAAAAACACTGAACCATGACCCACATCCATTTAACATGGTAAATGTTTGCATCACATGGCACAAATATCTTAGTTACTACAATTCACCGGCTGTTAATCTTCAGGATAAAAAGTAAAATCAGTGAACCGTGAAATATAGGCCAAGGACCTACATATATAGTTGAATGTCACTGGTTGTTTCCCACTGAGTAAATACATCAAGGACAACATTTATCCCTCAGTCTTCAAGATATGACAGTATCACTGGATCATGAAATGTAGATCACCGACCCAAACTCATGGAATGAACTAAATGTTTTATTTTATGGAAGCAAAATCCATAAAATATCCTTAAAATATAGAGCAAAATCTCTGGACAACATGATATAGGCCGATGACAGTAGATGTATATTCAGGTCAAAGGTTGTGTCACACTGAGCCAACATCTTAAGCATTATAATCATTCATCCACAAGGCTTCAAGAACTAAGGGAATGTCTATGATGTCCTAGATATTGACCTCTGGCCCCGACCCGAGGTATGAACCCATGAAAGTACAACAGACCACTAGTAAACTTCGCGGAATAGGCCTTACAGGACACATTCAGATCAGGGTTCCATTACACGGAGTCTTCCACTATCACCCTGTCATCGTCTTGATATGACTGAAATACTGTTGAAAATACCGTAAAATCGCCATTCATCTATCACAATCATGTACTGTGATATAACGTGATTCGAGCTTATTTTGTTTAAAGATATACTCCCTTTATAATAATAACAAAAATGATTTGATGAAATATTTCATGCAATACCTCCGACATGGTCTAACTATACATGTGAATTAGAGTTTAGATAATAATATTTGATAAAAGTGACTTTAAACAAAAAAAAAAGTTGAATTTTTATACAATCGCGGACCGCGGATGAAATCGCATTATTGGACAAAAATAATTTATTCATACGTCACAATCACGTTCACGAATAAGAAAAATACCTCTACCTGATCACATGACACACGTGGTCAAAATCGATATTCTTACAGGCCGTGAGGAAATGGGTAATTTGCATTTTAGTTTGAAGATTATTTTTCATTCCACATTTATCGAATAAATTCGCATTTTCTCAAAACTTTACGGTTAATTATGAAACTATTACAAATTGTCTAACGAAATTTTGTTAAAATATTTGTTTCTGAAAACATGAAATAAACGAGGGAGACAATCTTTAACTTAGAACTGTAACTGTAAATGGATGGATGGATGACTTGCGATTTTACGTCCTTTTCAACAGTATTTCAGTCATATCAGGACGATGGGCTTGTGATAATGAAAGGCTGTGTGCAATGGAACCCCGTTTACGATGGAAAGAACTCCGCCTTCAGCGGGGCTCGAACCCGCGACCGCTAGATCAGTAGGCCAGCGCTTAACCCACTGAGCTACCGGGGCTCCTGTAACTGTAAATAAAAGTACTGAACGCAATATTACTGTAATTAACCCTTAAAGCGCCATAAAATGAAAAATTGTTGAATTTGCCAACAGTGTAGATCCAGATGAGGTGGCTCATCATGAGCCACCTCATCTGGATCTACACTCTTTGAATTCTCAATATGATATACCTCGACAATTTTTTTTTTTTTTTAATTTCTGCAGACGTAAATTTTGTCGTCTGCTTTTAGTCGCATTAAGGGTTAAATAAGAGTTGTCGCATGTATTTTTCTAATGATAAAAATTCAATTACTCATTGACAACAATTGTTTGTCGAAGAAAATATATTGTTTGTCGATTCTATTCCTTATTACTCTAGGTTAACAAAAGTGAACAAGAGAGACAGTTTTTAGAACATAGTATATGATGTGGAAATCAAGGGTCAAGTCAAGTGAAGTCAAGTAAAATTTATTTAACGTCGGTGTGATTACAACATGTTAACACAAGCTCCTAGGAGCTTTTTCTACCGACTAACAAAGATAAAATATCACAGAGATTATACATCACAGAACGTACAAGAAGAAATTTAAATAATATTATTAATAATAATAATAATAATAATAATAATATAAAAAAACACTTGGGATGTATTGCACTATAAACAAGGTTCTGGAAAAGGATAAAAATATTAAGTTATCTCCAACCTTATCTCTGCGAAATAGCTTGGGCCGAAAAGGGGGACGAAAAGGGGAAGGGAGACAAGGATCCTTGAAGACTTACAAAGCTAACTGTCAAGGAGTCTTGAATGAAAGACGAAAATGGTTCCCAAGATAGACCATAGAGACAGGCCTATAAGACTGTATCTAAAATATTTAAACTAAGAATGGGTGGAAAAGCCCATTTCCAAGAGAACAGGTTTGGTTACTTACATAAGGCACATTTACAAACTGCGCCATTCCAGGACTTAATAAACTGTCTAAAATTATTAAAAGAAGTAATCTAACGTGCATCTTCCGGTAAGGAATTCCAGAGATTTGCTGCTTGGAATCTGTTTGTAGCATACCTTATACTCTTGGTTCTGGGTTTTTCAAGGAGCTTGGTGTACCTGAAATTATAAGAAGTGTCTTTAACTCTTTCGGCGCCAAATTTTTCAGACGACAAATTTTCGTCTGCTCAAATCATCAGACGACAGATTTGTAATTGGAAATTTTAACAATCTAAAGACATTTTTCATAAAATCAGGCTTTTTAAGTTCATATTTGAATGGCAAACAGTGTAGATCCTGATCAGACGGCTCTTTTAAGAGCCGGCTGATCTGGATATACGCTGTTTGCAAAGTCGCATTTTTGCGACTTTGGCGCCGAAAGAGTAAATACATTTAATTCCCTTCACATTTCATCCAGGAACACAACAGATGCAATCAGCGGAAAATAATTTCTACTAATATTCTCACCGAAAAAAATTTCAAAAAAAAAGAAAAAGACTTTAATATATATTGTGTATGTGTTTGAGTTATCTAAATATTATCCCAATCATTATTATTATTATTATTTCTTCTTACTTATAAGCATACGACTTAACGCCATAGGATTAAGCGGCTCGATAATAAAGAAGGGAACAATCGCAACACTTCCTGAATTATCGAAGATATCGGCGAGGATGTCCGATTGAGAAGGGCAGACAGCTAGCAGCTAGCAGAATTGCACCTGTCTTACTTCCCATCGATCACAGCCAGCCGTCCCGCTATATTATTGAGGCTTCCTTTTATGTCATGAAAAATGTGTGGCACTTCATTCATATCTGTGTTGTTTATGTTAAAATGTGAAATTGTTGTAAAATTCTGTTGTGTACTGGATAATATTTGAAACTATTTCATAAGATCGGTTCATGAAGCCCTGTTGGAAATAACCCACGCGCGAATGCACAGTGCGCGAATGCGGGTAAGCATGCATGCTAAAACGCTGATTCGCACATTTTTTAGCATCTTCATATCTCATTATTCCAAAGGACTTACGTGATCTTACTTGGTATCTATCTAGATAAACAGTACCTCACAGCCTGTGTAAACAGCCATGGAGCAGGCTGCGCAACAGCGCCGACTGGTCACGCGCTCAGTTTTCGCCAAACGGGCTCTGGCGTATCCAGAGACCGTTTACGTGAAAAGCTGCGAGCCTGATCAGCCGCTGCTCAACCGCAACGATTGGTATGAGAACACGCTGCTCACACATGCCGAAAGGCACTGTCCAACGTGACACGTCCCAGCAGGCAAATGACGTCTAAATGACGTCGTATTGATGTCGATGCGACGTGATGACGTCGCATCGACGTCAATACGACGTTATTTAGACGTAATGCATCGACGTCAATACGACGCCATTTAGACGTTGTGTGTCCGCTGGGGTACCAATTTTTAACCTCATTGAAATCTAACGATCTGACGATAACTGCATGGCCAATCCAAATATTGATTCCGCGAGTACTTCACGGTATAATGGAAACAGCACTGGCTTTGACCGGCCTGTGCAATCGTTGCACATGCTGGTCAGAGGCTTCGCTACTCATATATACACGCCAAAGAGGTAGTTTCTTACTACAAAGGGGAAATTCGGGCAAGTGGGACACTTATTGGAAAAGCATCTGCTTTCACGGGCTTATATGGTAGAACGAGATCAAATATGTTGGCCCCTTATAACTTCCTACCTCATGATTCCATATTACACATAAGGTGCCTTGTACTAATGTATGTCATAAAACAGGACAGCATGCAGTCAAATGTCCCACTTCAAAGGAAAAGTACTATTGGGCTTATGTTCTAATGTTTTCTCATGTTCGACCAAAAAAAAAAAATTCTATCTCTACAACTGATGATCTAATCAAAACTGGGACACTTAAGATAATTACTATCAATTTTCTAATAACATTTTGATTTTCCAATGCAGAAATGCGTCAAAAAAGCAATTAAAATGGCGAAAAAGTGTTAGCTGATCAGACTGATCTTGGTCTGCTCTGTTTTCTATGACATAATACTTGGAATGTTTACGGTAATATAGCATTTCAACAACATCAGAGGTTACTGCGGAATTCGAACTCAGGATCCCCTGATTATAAAGAAGGCGAATTATCCCCACGGCCAACACGGCCGATACATGTACGCCCGTAAAAAAATCTAAGGACAGAAAAAGGTCAGCGCAAACTGTGCAGACCCAGATCAAACTTCTCTTAAAGGAGCAGTTTGATCAGGTTTACACTGTTTGTATGAGTAGTCTTGTATAGGTATTCGCTGTTTACCGGTCCATGCATCTTATGGATGTATTACTGCGCTGTAAAGCCAAACTGTTTTATTTTTAGGACAGTTAACGTTATTATTTCAGGTGTACCCACTTTTTGAATATTTTACGGTAATTAGATGTACCCTTTAGCATGTTTAAGCGCCGAAAAGCAGACATCAAAATTTACGTCTGCAAAATTTCAAAATATGCTTTGTTAAAGCTACATCGTACTGAGAATTCAGAAACTAGAGGGCAAAAGTGCAGATCTAGATCGGGCGGCTCATTTTTATGAACCGCCTCAGCAGGATCTCCGTTGTTTGGAACTTCTGCTATTTTCAGCACTGACGCTTAAATTATGTACTTATACTAGACCTATATAGACTGATACTCAACTGTTCTTTTTCAGTGCCGGGGAGTCCTATTAATTTGTATTAATATAGTAGGGCAAGGGCCTACTGTGCTTGCAGTAGGTGCAGGTGCTGGTCGTTTGGACATTTTTTTTCTCTCTGCCCCTATCATATCTCTTCTTTCTCCCTCTCTCTGGGAGACGGCTAGATATAAATTAAAATACTGTCTTAAAGGACCATTTAACCCAGAACAACCAACCAACCGCAATTGTTCTTTCCAAGTTATCTTTTTTTGCTGTGGTGTCACTATTAGAAGCTGGGACCAAAATCCACTCCCCCCACCCCCACCCCCCCCCCACCCCCACCTCCAAAAAGAAAAAAAATATTTACATTGGCTATGTGGTAGTTTTGTGAACATCGCCACTTTGAGACAATACTTCTATATCTAGCCATCTTCAAGTGAGGGGGAGAAAGAAGGGATGGGATGGATGGATGACCTGCGATTTTACGTCCTTTTGACAGTCTTTCAGACATATCAGGACGATGATTAGGTGATAATGAAATGCTGTGCGCAATGGAACCTCGTTTTACAATTGAAAAGATTCACACCTACAGCGGGGCTCGAACCCGGGACGGCTAGATCAGCCGACCAGCGTGTAACCTACTGAGCTACCGGGGCCCCAGGATAGATAGACCAACCCCAATTCCGCACCTGCTGCAAACACAAACAGCCGCTGCACTGCTAATATCCTAAATTAGTAGACGCCCCGGATACACAGTGCCATCGTCCGACTTGACCTCCCCCCGCCGCCCCCCCCCCCCCCACAACAACAACAACAAACTAGAAAATGTGTTTATGAAACACTATGCCCCCAACCATATGCTTGCCTCTAAAGAAGGTTCATCCAGTAATGCTTGTTCCTTTGTACCATAGGCTTCACCGGGTAGCGCAATCGGTAGGGCACCTGACTCGGAAGTCAGAGGTCCTGGGTTCGAATCCCGGTCTGGCCACATACTTTCGTTTCTCCTTCCGCTGATTCAAGAAGGGCAGTTGTCAGTTACTGGCGAAAGTATGTGCACTTAGTACTGGTTAACCGCTTAGGAGGTCTAAGCCTGCCCAGGAATAGTGTGGTTAGGTTAACTGACCGTCCCGACATGACCTTAGTTGTTTACCGTGGACGTTAAGCATCAAATCGACCAACCAACCATAGGCTTCAATGCACAACGTCGAAAAAAAGGGCTTAACTGAGTGAAAAATTCACGATTTTTTTTTCGAAAGTTAATCAGGTCATCTACACCTTGGGCAATATCTTCCTGCAAAAAATCACGAACCTAGCGTCAGGGGTTCTCCAGATATTTTGTTCACAAGGTTCCATAGGCTAACAATGCATTAAGTTGAAAAAGGGGCATAACTCAATCATAAATTCACAATTCTTTTTCAAAAGTTAATCAGGTCATCTACACCTTAAGCAGTATCTTCTTGCAAAAAATCATGCTCCTAGCATCAGGTGTTCTTGAGATATTTTGTTCACAAGGTTCCATAGGCTTAAAATGCACTAAGTCAAAAAGGGGCATAACTCGGTCAAAAATTCACGATTTTATTTCAAAAGTTAATCAGATCATCTACACCTTGGGCAATGTCTTCCTGCAAAATTACATGATCCTAGCATCAGGGGTTCTTGAGATATTTTGTTCACAAGATTCCATAGGCTAACAATGCATTAAGTTGAAAAAGGGGCATAACTCAATCATAAATTCACAATTTGTTTTCAAAAGTTAATCAGGTCATCTACACCTTAGGCAGTATCTTCCTACACAAAATCATGCTCCTAGCATCAGGGGTTCTTGAGATATTTTGTTCACAAGGTTCCATAGGCTTACAATGCACTAAGCCAATAAAAGGGGCATAACTCGGTCAAAAATTCACATTTTTTTTCCAAAAGTCAATCAGGTCTTCTACACCTTGGGAAATGTCTTCATGCAAAATTACATGATCCTAGCACCAGGGGTTCTTGAGATATTTTGTTCACAAGGTTCCATAGACCAAGTTGAAAAAGGGGCATAACTCTGTAAATACATGACCGGCGAAAAAAAGAAAAAATACTGGTCTGCTTATTTTTCATGTACATGCCACATATAAAATTTCAAGATCCTAGCATAGGCGGTTCTTGAGTTTCCCACCTGCCAAAAAGTGTTATGGACGGACAGACGGACTCACGGACGGACGGACGGACGGACAGGCCCAAACCAATATGCCCCCTCAACTTCTCCAAAGTTGGGGGCATAAAAAGTGAGTGAGTGGACTCGGGCATAACATCCCACCAACAACGAGGTCATATGGAGACGGGACCTCGGTTTAAAGTCTCATCCGAAAGACCGGAGAAGCGGGGGATCGATCTTGCGACCCCTGGATTGGTAGTCTGGAGTGTTATCTGTCAGAGAGTAGCTTTTCCCCCCTAGTAGTTTTTCCCCCCGGAAAAATGACTATGATTTTTCTATAGTAGAATTTCCCACCGGAAAAATGGCTATATAGCAGAATTTCCCCCCGGAAATATGGCTATATAGCCAATTTTCCCCGGGGAAATCTACTATACGTGTTTTTGCATAGCCGTTTTTCCCCTCCATAGTGGATTTTCCCCCTGGTAATGTGATTGCAGGAGAACAGCTCCATAGTGGAATTTGCTCCTTCTCCAATTATAATAGTGAGATTCATAACTGAAACACAAATATGAGTATCTGTCCATAAAATATCGATGGATAATAGATGCTAGAACCGCATGCATGTGTCCATCAGTCTGTCTTATTTTGGTTTTTGGGAAAACAGGTAGGCATTTTGCTTGTGTACTTGGTTGTGTGGATAAAGTTGTATAATTTTGTGTTTGTGCAAACGTTCATCTGTGCGCGCAGCGGAATGCCTGGACATGTGTTCGCCCTTTTATGCAGGAGTCGTGGGCTCGACTCCCATTGGTACACACGTCCGATTATGATTTTCAATGTAATAAACTCCCTACTAAATCAAACATGACTAGAAAACCACCCGTTCGTTATATTCCTGTAGCTTGCATGCGTATGTGAACGTATATAAATATATGCGATGAGAAGAAATCACATCCGGCTCGTTCCTTAAATTAGTAATTATTGATTATTACAAAAATATGGTTGCTAAATTTGCATATCGATTTTTTTGGAATTAATCACGTTTATTACCTCCCTTGAAGTGCCTATACATTTCTTATGCGATTCATTCCGTAAAATGTTTCTGTTCCATTCCGTTCCGTTTCGTTCCGTTCTGCAAAATACCAATAGTCATACCAAATTCACTGATAGCCAATTTCCCGGTGGGGGGAAAAGGACTATGGGGAAAAAGTGGCTCTATGAGGTCCGGACAATCCACTATATAGCGGTCCTTCCTATAGCCATTTTTCCGGGGGGAAAGGGGGAAAAGCCACTCTCTGACATTATCCACTACGCTACAGCCCCTCCTGAGTTGACTGTGTAAAAGGACTGCAAACTTCGATAAGATTTTATGGTAAAAAACCAAATTACTGCGATTCCTTAATAGAAATGGCTCGATGTAGACCGAAATGCTGTCTGAAAGGAATGGATGGATTGCGATTTTACGTCCTTTTCAATAGTATTTCAGTCATATAAGGACGATCGGAGGATGATAATGAAATACTGTGTGCAATGGAACCCCGTTGACGGTAGGGAAATATGCTCGCCTCATCGGGGCTCAAGCCTAGGCCTGCAACCCGACCGTAGGTATTCAGATGGATGGATGCCTTGCGATTAGAACTACGTCTTTTTTGTAGTATTTCAGTCATCACAGGGTATAATCGATTCCGCTAATTTTCGCTTCCTGCAGAGACTGTCCGTCATATTTGGCTTCCGCCGAGATTGTCCGCGAACTCTTGCTTCCTGCAGAGACTACTGTACTCGAAAAATGGTTTCCTGCCGAGACTGTCCGCGTGATTCTGCTTCCTGCCGAGAGCCTCGACAGGAAGCAGAATCACGCGGACAGTCTCTGCAGGAAGCCATTTATCATGTACAGAAGTCTCGGCAGGAAGCAAGAGTTCGTGGACAGTCTCGGTGGAAGCCAAATATGATGTACAGTCTCTGTAAGAAGCGAAAATTAGCAGAATCGATTATACCCTGTGGTCATGTCAGGACGATGATTGGGTGATAACGAAAGGCTGTGTGCAATGTAGTGAGTGAGTGGACTCGGGTTTAACGTCCCACCAACAACGAGGTCATATGGAGACGGGTGTCCAACGGAACTCCGTTATGATTGGAAATATCCACGCCTACAGCGGGGCTCGAACCCGGGTCCGCTAGATCAGCAGGCCAGCGTTAACCTGCCGGCGCCCCTCGTAGGTATTCAGAAAAGCAGAACGGAGACTCGATGAAAACCAGAAGTCGAGCTCACGGCACTGTTCTGCTTCTTGTAAATAGTTTTAATGGCCCACCCCGAAAGTTTGTTATCCCTTTGAGCTAAATTCTAAATTTAGCCACCCACCACACCCGAGGTAATGATCAGAAAATGATCGACTCAGTATCAAGAGATAGATTGGTAAGGCTCGAACCCAATCCGCTAGATCAGTATGCCAGGGCTGAGCCCACTGAGCAACCGGGGCTCTCTGTCTAAACGGCCGTTAAACCCAAAACAACAAACCAACCCTAAATAGAAATTTACTACTTACAGAGCCAAATATGTTGAAAATTCAGCAGGGAAAGTCAGTGTCAAAATCCATGGTCTACCTCTTGGCTGCCCACTGTCTTATGATTTTTAGCGCCAAATCTTCGGTCAAACTCAAAAAAGCACGAGGAACTGACACACGTGACCTATGTAAATGCACCGAATTATCCAATCAAGTTTTGGCAAATGTATAGCACACCTGTTCTCAGAGTAGGCGCGCAATAAATTTATAAAAACGTGAAATTAATTTTTTGGGGTAAATGCAAAATTTTCTTTATTTCATGCATCATAATATATCTTAAGAATCATATGTCAAAATATCTGCATTCAGAGTGGATACTGTAATTAGCTTCCAGCCTCTCCAAAGGCCAGGGGGTACACTAAAGGAGTAAATATTAGGTGCTACCCCTTCGTTAGTAAAACTGCAAATAATGTACATGAGATACTGTTAAAAGTAATGTTTGTGAAACATTTTAGCACATTAAAATGTTGTGCAAAGTAAAACAGTAGATACTACTAAACTATCAAATCCCAAATGATTAGAATGTTAAAAAGTACATGTACCCATGCCTTAGTTGACTCTAAACAGGCGCTAAGCATTGACTTTCTTTTTCGTCAGAGCAAAACGAAAGAAGCTCTTGTGAATATTTTCATATCAACGAGTTGCAGTACCAATGCGTGTGAAATTATCAAGGAAAGAAATAAGATAATAGAAAAAAGTAACAGCTGTAGAATAAATTTACTTCAGTAACGTAGCTTACATAATAAGGAAGTATAACAAGCAAATAAAAGATATAAAAATCTAAACATCTGTAACATTAAAAATGTATCCTATTCTTACTGAGAATAATATAACTTTTAATTAACAATTTTTAAAACTGCGTAACCAATTTCATTAACTCAAAAACATAAAATTATATCACAGAAAGGGAACTAGTACTGGTTCGTTTATTGATAGAAGCATATGTATCAGTGTCGCTGTCTACAGCGTTAGCCTTTTTGCAAAAGTTACATATACTCTTTTTAGTGATTTTGTATAAAAAAAAATTCTATCATTGTTTCAAACAATTTAAATACTTTGTATACTACAAGACTACAGTGAATCTGTAGGGTACGCTGTCAAATTAAATGAACAAGCCTGCTTTAATTTTCAGGTGATCTCACCCACTATTCTTTGTAGTGACGTTAGACCTTTAATTCATATGCATAGGTTACCATAGTTTATACAAAGTGTAGAAGGAATTGTAGACCAATTTGATATCTGTCCATAATATATTGGTAACATTACTTACACATTAAATGACAGGGAAATAAAGAAGGTCATATAAAACACGGAATTAAATTATTCGAGAACAATTATATGTTTTGAGAAAATTTGAAGCTTCTCTTGAAAGGATTTTATTTTTCAGTGGCATTAAAAATTGTCAGAACATTGCCATGCTCAGATATCAATGACGACATAGATATTTTACCACAGCGCCTATGGAATAACTCTATGTTGTGCGTCTGCTAGGATACTGGTGTTTTCTCGATTCGCTGCGCTGGCATACTTGAATTTTCGCAGAGCGCTCAGTATAGTGCATTTGCTAGGATACTTGTAGTTTCGAAGAGCACTCGGTAAAGTGCCTCTGCTAGGATACTTGTATTTCCTAAGAGTATTTCCGAAGAGCGCGCAGAATGACGTTTAGAGGACATCAGTATGAACTCTCAGTTGCTATAGTAACAGGTCTATGACGTCACTGGTATCGGAGCATGGCAAACAGTGTTTGCCATGCTCCGTCAACTGTTTGCTATGAGAGATAGAGGGGAATATTGTCAAGCCGACACAGAGGCCGTCACCAACATGATCCGCATTGCAACAATACTTCCCGGTCCCGGTCCCCGCTCCCTCTCCCACCTCCTCCCGCATTTGCTTGAGGGACATAATGAGAAAAGAATATCCGCTGAGAAAGCAGTTGGTGAGTTATGTAACCATGAATAACTAGTGCCTTACTTTGTTTTGACGTTGTCTACTTTAATTCATCGGAGCAATTGTATCTTAATTGAGGTGTATGGATATACCTTCAAGTTTTCCGCCACTGTCAGAAAGGGGAACAACTTTGTGAAATCCTGTTTGTTTCCCTGGACGAGAGAGCTATATCCGCATGGAGTCTACTCAAACAAGAGGTAATTTGCTCAAAGGAGCAAATTCTAATAAGAGTGGAACCTTATTAGTGGCTATTCTCTTAATTGAGAGAATTCGCTCCTATTCTATGTTTCCAATGTTAAATAAATATCACTGCATTAAAAAGCTGGCTTGGCTTTTATAAGCTTGCGAGTTCGTCTTATTTCTTATGAAGTTAGCATGTCAGCACATTTAATATAATCATACGATGAATATTTTCATACAAAGTCACAAAGTTATTTTTACTTATCTAAACTAGGATGCTCAGTGTAACAGTAATGGGAATCAGAAAAGCGACAATTATCAGACGACACAACTGTGTAAACCGGAAGTAGCAAGTTTTAAACAGAGAATATGTAAGATTAAGAACACTAACTGCTGTAATTTTTATTTGGCATAACTTCAACAGCAGTTCTGGAACAAGGGCAAAATACTCATAACGTAGCTTACATAACGTAGCTTACATCATACGATATAATTATGCATACTTAAATAAACGAAGTAGCAAGTCGAAAGTTTTTGTTAGTTTTGCACTACCCTTGTAAGCATATCGATCATGCCTACTTTTTCTGTATTTTTTTCACAATTGCGGTAACGTAGCTTACATCCTTATCCATTCTGCCTAACGTGCAATTTTCAGAGAAAAAATGCTTCAAATTTTAAGCGGCCAATGCATCCATATAGTTTCTATCGAATTTGACAACCATACATGTTTGTTTTAAAGATTTACTTGGAAGCGAAACGCTTGTTTGTTACTTGCTTACTATTCAATATCATGCGGGTAACGTAGCTTACATACAACTTGGCGACAGTGCAGATGAGAAAAAAGTTTTCCCCAGGGAAGTGTGATTTTTTAAATGGTATTTCAGGTTTGCCTATTTATATACTCCGTTCACTTTAGAAACATAGGTTCATTACATTTCATATATATTTTGCGGAAAAGGGGATGCACTTGTTTATACCATACAGAAAGACACGTGTTTAATGCCATTTTTGGCCTGTTCAAGCATCGAGAATGGAAAAACTTGTCAATGTGATGCTTTAATTTGCAACTGAAAATGAAGAACACATGTTTCAGCTGGAATGGAAGTACGTTTAAGCCATGTGAAATGTTTTTGAATAAGCGTTTAGCCTATAAGACACCAAATATTAACACTTGTTTGTCTATTCTGAGAATAGGTGAGCATAGCCTTAAGCGTTTGTTCCACACAATGATTTTTGCTTTTCTTTTCTTTCTGTCATTTTTTGATATTTCTATGAGGCTTTCGTATCTACGACCCTTTCAAGAATATTTCACTTATTTCTAGTCGATCGTAAAGCAAAAGTAGGCGAAAACCGGACTTCCCGGGGAAAACAACCTGACTAGCCATGTGTAGCCGGGCCTTGAAGGATGGATGGATGACTTGTGATTTTACGTCCTTTTCAACAGTATTTCAGTCATATCAGGACCATGGGCGGGTGATAATGAAAGGCTGTGTGCAATGGAGACCCGTCTACGATGGAAAGAACTCCGCCTCCGGCGGGTCTCGAACCCGCGACCACTAGACCAGTAGGACAGCGCTTAACCCACTGAGCCACAGGGGCTCCTCACCGGGCCATGAACCCACAGCGGTGAGACACATAGAAAATATACCAGGGCAAAGTAGGCTGGCTCTCGCGTAGCCTCCAGCCAGTTGGGCACTTACCGTTGAATCAACATTGAATCAACGTTGAGTCAACGTAATAACACTGAATCGACCTTAATTCAATGTTGATTCAACGTAAATCAACGTTAAGTGCCTTCTTGCTGGCTAATGAAGCAACTTAACGCAAAACGTTGACAAAAATGTCATCTGACAAACGGACGGACAAAACGAGAGACGGACAAGCGGAAGGAAAGACAAAACCTAACGAATGTCGGACCCACTGGTCGGACCCCGGGACATTTAGATCCGCACGTTTTAAGTCCATTACACTGCCATCTATTTCTTATTGAAATAAACATATGATAGTCTGTAAGTAAACTTACAGCTTTTTTTTCCCTTCTTGCTTTTTCCTCTTCTTTTGTTTTTCTTGGCGCGACGCCTCTGTGCACCTGCCCGGAAGTCACGGGGTGGAGGAAGAGTCTATACACATGGAACACAAATCCCTAAAAACGAAAAGAACCTCTGACAGTTGTAATGTAAATCTGCCCACAAAAATGGTCAAAAATGAAGTTTTGGTATACTTCAAAACTTCCACAGAAATGTTTTCCTCGGAACTCCCTTTAATTGGCACAAAAACAATTTTTCGGCTATCAAACACACAGACTGAGCTTTTTTGTGTAAAAAGCAAGTTTATTTTTATTAATCAAATGTATGGAAAATAGGAAAACTTTTATAAACATACTTCATCCCCCCCCCACCCCCGTGCCTCAGCTATCCACTTTGCATGTATGTGTGTACTGTCAATATGTGAGTGGCAAGCTGAGGTACGTGTGTGTGGTGGGGGGGGGGGGGGGGGGGGGGGGGGGGCAGTGATAGTCTACAGCTGAAAAGTGGGTGGGGTAATTAGACCCATTGCATCTTAAAATCAGACTAGCTTCTATTGATATATTATTGCATGCTATATGCAGTTGTAGTGCTTTACTTTATTTTAAGCCTGTTTAACAAAATAAAATTCAGTAAAGAAGAAAAATTGAAATTTTGATGTATTTTGGATGACTGAAAATTCCACGTAAATTTTGTCGTTTTGCCAATGATCAAGAAGTTTGCTTTGGAAAGCATACATGTAATTCTGGTGCTGCACAGGCTGGTCAGATGCACTGGAGCAGCGCATTCGCATCACAGCTTAAGTTTTGTGCAGTATATCTGCTGGAGGACAGAGCTTTTAATCCAGCCATAATTAGTTGGACCGCTAAAATTTTAGGCTACACTTTCTATTTTGGTTGATTGTTTCGGGTTTAACGGCTCTTTGAGACAATGGTCCTGGGTTCGATACCCGGTCTGGCCAAATACTCTCATTTCCCCTTCCGCTGATTCAAGAAGGGCAGGTGTCAGTAACTGGTGAAAGTAAGTGCACTTAGTACTGATTAACCGCTTAGGAGGTCTAAGCCTGCCCAGGAATAGTGTGGTTAGGTTAACTGACCGTCCCGACATGGCCATAGGCTTAGCTGTTTACCGTGGACGTTAAACAATAACACAACAACAATGCAGTCTATATCGAGCCATCTCCCAGAGAGGGGGAGAAAGAAAAGAGATATGATAGGCGAGAGAAGAAAATACCCCAGCAAGCACAATATGCTCTTACACTACAATTGAGCCGCGACACGAGAAAACCAACACTATAGTTGTTAGCACAGCACATACTCAGATCAGCCTGGGTGTCCACTCAGTCAGATCAAAGTCTTGTCTGCGGGCTTAAAAGGTACCTAAGAATCTACGCTATCTTCATGCGGACAGCGAAGACTCTGATCAGACTGGGCGGATGCCCAGGCTGATCTGAGTCTGCGCCGGGCGGACAACCACATTGTTGGTTTTCTCACGTTGCGGCTCATTTATTCGGCCCCATCGCTCTATCGCCTTATCAGCGATGAAAAACTTCATCATGAGTAAACGCAGCAAGCTCCTCAATACAGTTTCGTCAAAGTAAACGACCGTGATCAGCATACTTCACTTAATTATAATACCCTTGAGCTTCTCATAAAAAGGTTTTGAAAATTGATTTGGGTCATTTTAGTTGGCAACTAATATGATCGGGGTTGGTCGGCTGGTGCGGTGGTGCTGCGTGTAACTTTCAGTGCCGGGTCGTCCTACTAGTTTGATTATAGTAGGGCAAGGGACTACTGTGCTTGCAGCTGTGCAGAAGGTGCGGGCGGGGGTTGTTTGGACATTTTCTCTCTCGTCTATCATTTCTCTCCTCTTTCTCCCTCTCTGGGAGACCTCTTCCTCCCTCTCTGGGAGACGGCCCGATATAGACTGAAATTCTGTCTCAAAGGGACCAACCAACCAACCAACCAATATGACCTACTTTCGATTTCGTAAACATAAATAAAATTGTAAAAATACCATGTACAGGCACGGAGACCAATTTACTAAGCCTGTAGTTATATCACACAACTAAACGGGAAACCAGAAGATGACAGTTGTATTGTTATTTATAGGTGTATGCCTCGATATATGCATAACAAGCCACATTTGATCACAAAACGAGTAGGTGGAACCGCTTTTCGTAACGATTTGTGTTAAGACGTGTTTACCACCGATAGGACTATGGAGACTTTAAATGTTAACTTATGTTTATTATTCCATTGCGGAGCGAGGGATGTTGGCGACATGATTTTTTCACGTAAAAGGAAAACCGAGCATTTTTGTTTTTTTTGTACATGTATGTTTTCCGTGTTCGATATCGTGAAGAAGCCTCGCCGCGGACATGGCCTTCTGCTCGCTACATGTATATGGAATAAAGAAGAAGAACTTACCGAATGTTCATATATCCGTAATATTATTCTCTGTCGTTTTCTTGAAATTTACCTTACAATGTTAAGATTTATTATCATTACTTTAATTATCATTATTATTTTTTCTCCTTATTTAATTGATTTTTTTTCTTTATCTTTATGTGACTGAAATGATGTTCTCGTGCACAGCCTGAAGCGCTTTTTTTACAATGCACGAGTTTGATGTGAGAAAGGTTATAGTCAGGAAAAAGCAAAAAGGTTATAGTGCACTAGAGAGTTGGTCCATTATAAGGGAAAGCTTTGTAGCAGCGTCGATGCAGCGTCCCTGTTGCATCCACGCTGGTGCATCGCCTCCGTGTGTTGCAGTGTTAAAATATATGAATAAACTGAGTGGGCGAGATAAAAGTAGCTGCCAGCGGGCACATGACGTCGAACTGACGTCGATGCGACGTGATGACGTCGCATCGACGTCAGTATGACGTCATTTCGACGTCATGTGCTTGCTGGGAGAATACTGTACATGAAAAAAGACACTATTGATCACAAATGTATGCAGTTAGTAAATCTGAAAAAATAATAAATAAAATTGGACAGGTATACATATTAGATCTATATAATATATCCTTTTTTCACTTCCCTTATTCTTATGAGCATATAAACATTCCCCCCTGTTGCCTGTCTTCCCTACCTTTCCAAGACGAGAGCTAAGGATTGTGACAATCTCAGGATTTCATGTGAACATCACTGGAACCGCGTTGTGACGGCGGTTCTCGTGATGGTTTTTGATTGATTTATTTGTTGCTTTACGTCCATGGTAAACAGCTATGGTCATGTCGGGACGGTCAGTTAACCTAACCACGCTATTCCTGGGCAGGCTTAGACCTCCTAAGCGGTAAACCAGTATCAATTGCACATATTTTCGCCTGTATCTGATTGAATAAGCGGGAGGAGAAACGAACGTATGTGGTCAGACCGGGCATCGAACCCAGGACCTCTGACTTACCCTACCGACTGCGCTACGCGGCCCGGCTTCTCGTGATGGACCTCATGAGATGTCTCTGTAGGTTTGCAGATGTTAGTCGGATCCCGCGCTCGTCCGATGCTGTCTGTAATCGGGGTTTCTCTCCCTTTTTGTGTTCCAAACAGTATTTCAGCCTAGCCTCTTTCGCTGGCGAATTCATTGGACAGTCGTGGTGATCTAACAAAGCATTCCAACGGGCGCTTGACGTCGAGATGACTTCGTACTGACGTGGATCGTCGTTGGAACGTCGTGTGCCTGCTGGGATGGTCATTCTAGCCGTGAAAGGAGGTTGGTTTCGATATTGTTTAATATTCAATATTTATGTTATGCTACCATGTATGTGCATATGTATGTGTTGACTCATGTATGTTACAAATTTGAACTGAGTTTCCTGAAGAAAATGGCTTTGACTTCACATCTAAATTTATAGGCCCAGCAGGCACACGGCGTTTAATCAACATAGAATCAACGCTGATTCAGCGAGACGTTGAATCAACGTTGATTCAATCTTGATTCAACGTTGTGTGCCCAGTGGGAGGACGCCCCTGCACTGAAGGTCATACAGCACCCTGCACTTTCGAGATACATGTTCATGTTTGAGCCTTTTTATCCAGTGGACTTGTCCATCCTTATCATTTGGAGTCCATTTATAGTTTTAGCGATTTCTGGTGACGGTTTTCACTTTTATTGTATTTTGCAGAAATCGTTCCTTGCCTTGAGGAGCACTCTGATCTGGTTCTGTATTGTTTGCCAAGGCCTATCTTTCCCAATACTTAAAATTTTATTTTGTATTCCAAACAGGGCTCTACTTTAACCCTTTCAGCCTATAAAGCCGGACCGCGTAGCGCAATTGGTAGCGCGTTTGACCTAAGAGCCAGAAGTCCCGGGTTCGATACCCGGTCCGGCCACATACATGTAATTTCGTTTCTCCTTCCGCTGATTCAAGAGGGGTATTTTGTCAGTTACTGACGGAAGTATGTGCACTTAGTACTGGTTAACCGCATAGGAGGGCTAAGCCTGCCCAGGAATAGTATAAATAGGGGAATGTCCCGACATGACCGTAGCTATTTACCGTGGTTGTAAAGCAAACAAAACAACAATAACAACAACAATTCAGACTAAAAACCCGTTTTGGGGACATATAGCCGATGTTTTAAAGAAGAAAAAAAAGCACGAAAGTTTCCCAGCTCTGGAGGCCGCTATTTTAAATAAAACACGTAGCCCCAGCGCGTGCAGTACATTTGGCGCGTCATTCCATTTGGTACTGGGTGAAGTAATAAAACTATAGGACACTTCAGTGACTTACAGCAAACAAGTAGCCCAAAGGGCAACAATTGCTCACCTGAGAGACATTGTAAACCTAGAGGGATATTTAAGATGCTCAAGGGCAGCTAACTCCACAGTCAGTGGTCCAATCAGGCTGAAAATTAAACTCATCCAAAACATTATGTATGCCCTCATTTAATATATGCAAGTTTAAAAAGTATCCGATCAAGAGCACAATAGACAGAGCTGTCAAAGGCAGCTAACTTCGTAGTGGTTGGCCTGATCTGGCCAAAATTTAAACTTGTTTAAGATATTATGCATTTCCTCATTACCTGCAAGTTTGAAAAGGATCGGATCAGTAGAAACCAAGAAAAAGTGGCGACATTGATTTTTTGGATGCTCAGGGCAGGTACTCCAAAGTCTGTGGTGGGATCCAGCCGAAATGCTAACTAATCCAAGCTTTTATGCATATCCTCATTACCTGCAAGTATGAAGAGGATCCGATGAAAAATGAAAATGTGATGACGTTGTTTTCTCCATTATAAGACTATGCGATTTTTTTTCAAACGCTCAAGTGCAGCTAACTCCGTAGTCTGTGCTTGAATCCGGCCAAATTTCGAACTCATCCAAGCTCTTATGTATGTCATCATTACCTGCAAGTATGATAAGGATCTAATCAAAAACCTTGACTGCAGCACTCTGAAAGTCAAACTTGCTCGAGATATTGTCATGCCCTACATTTGTGTGTATTTATTTTAGAATCCGTTGAGAAATGTAGGTGCTAGAGCGATGACAAAGTTTTTCTAAAAATAGCCACAGTGACCTTGATCTTGGCCACAGCATCCTGAAAGTCGAACTTGCTTGAGATATTGTCATACCCTACATTTGTGTCAAGTTATTTCAAAATCCATGGAGAAATGAAGGTGCTAGGGCGATGACAAAGTTTTTCTAAAAATAGCCACAGTGACCTTGACCTCGAGCACAGCACCCTGAAAGTCGAACTTGCTCGAGATATTGTCATGCCCTACATTTGTGTGAATTTATTTTAAAATTTGCTGAGAAATGTAGGTGCTAGAGCGCTGACAAAGTTTTTCTAAAAATAGCCACAGTGACCTTGACCTTGGGCGTAGCACCCTTAAAGTCAAACTTGCTCGAGATATTGTCATGTCCTACATTTGTGTGAAGTTATTTTAAAATCTGCTGAGAAATGTAGGTGCTAGAGCGCTGACAAAGTTTTTCTAAAAATAGCCACAGTGACCTTGAACTAAGGCGCAGCATCCTGAAAGTCGGACTTGCTCAACATTTTGTCATGCCCTACATTTGTGTGAAGTTATTTTAAAATCTGCTGAGAAATATAGGTGCTAGAGCGCTGACAAAGTTTTTCTAAAAATGGCCACAGTGACCTTAACCTTGGGCGCAGCATCCTGAAAGTCGAACTTGCTCGAGATATTTTCATGCCCTACATTTGTGTGAAGTTATTATAAAATCCATTGAGAAATGTAGGCAATAGAGCGATGACAAAGTTTTTCTAAAAATATGTGATGACGTTGTTTTCTCAATTATAAGACTATGGAATTTTTTTTAAACGCTCAAGGGCAGCTAACTCCGTAGTCTGTGCTCGAATCCGGCCAAATTTCGAACACATCCAAGCTCTTATGCATGTCATCATTACCTGCAAGTATGATAAGGATCCAAGCAAAAATAGTTGAGAAAACGTGATGACGCCATTTTCCCCATTATAACCCAATGGGATTTTTTTCAAACGATCAAGGGCAGCTAACTCCGTAGTATGTGCTCGAATCCGGCCAAATTTTGAACTCATCCAAGCTCTTGTGTATGTCATCATTACCTGCAAGTATGATAAGGATCTAATCGAAAACAGTCGAGAAAACGTGATGACGCCATTTTCCCCATTATAACCCTATGGGGACTATCTGTTGCCATGGAAACCAGAGTTCTTTGCTGATCGGCACCAAAACCTAATGCAGCCTTTCCCCCACCTCAATGATGCTTCAGATAAAATTTGATTGCTGGTTTCTGAGATATTTATGTTTGAAAGTGTTGACGCACCCACGCACGGACGGACGACGGCTCGACTCCCATCCTATAAGCTCACCTCTGAGCCTTCGGCTCAGGTGAGCTAAAAATCAATGTTGCCATCTAATAGTTTTATTTTATTTCTATTCTATTCTATTCTAGCCCATAACGTTACTAGGTCGTCGGGGCACAACAGATGGCTTTGAAACAACCCCTTTCCACTTTGTACTGTTTTCAGCTGCCCTAGTTCAGTAGTTGAGCTGGCAAAATCCGTCCCTGTCCGACAATTTATTAACGATTGTTTACATTAGTTAGCTGACTAATGGTGGCCATTCTAACCATTCTCTTCTTGACTGAAGCTTCTCCCCCAAAGAGGCGGTTCATGAATAATTAGTAGTAAGCTACCCCAAGGTTGAGCGAACAAAAACTCTTGTTTTGTTTTACGGTATTCCAAACAGGGCGGACGCCCCTGCACTGAAGGTCACACACAGCACCCTGCACTTTCGAGATACTCTGGATAAAAAGGCTCAAACATGAACATGTATCTTGAAAGTGCAGGGTGTTGTGTGACCTTCAGTGCAGGGGCGTCCTCCCACTGGGCACACAACGTTGAATCAACATTGAATCAACGTAGAGCCCTGCCTCCAGTTTAGCTACACCAACATTTAACTTACGATGTAGAATTTGACACTGTCAAAACTACGTAATGCACTCAAGAATATAAAAAAATAAGAAAAAATAGGGATTAAGCATAATAGTGTTTTCCCTTAAAACTTTGGGCAAATAAATCAGTCAATATATAAAACTGGAGGAAGTGACTCATGTGGCGGAGCCAATGTCCGAACATAATAAATCCCTGCCTCCAGATTGGCTACAGCAATTAACTTACGGTGGACAACCGCGACATAGTCAACATTACCTTACACAGTTGACAATCTTAAATATAAAAGATAGAAACATGGTTAGGCCGACAATGCTGTGCACAGTGAATCCAATCATGAAAAAGCATAAAAGTGTCTTTACCTCTTAGATATAAGCAGATAAGTCAGTGTTTTTGTGAAACTGGAGGTAGTGACGCATGTGGCGGAACCAATGTCCAAACATCGTGCATCCCTGCCTCCAGGTTAGCTACACCATTAACTTATGGTGTATAATAATTTGCATGGTCAAAAACTACGCAATGCACTTAACTATCATAAATACTAAGGATGTTGCGGTAATTCCAGCAATGATAAAAGAAAAGTGCCTTTACTTTTAACTTATAAGCAAAAGATCAGCATTTATGTAAAACTGGGGGGCATTGATGCATGTGGCAGAACCAATGTCCAAACATCATGCATCCCTGCCTCCAGTTTAGCTACAATTACAATTAACTTACGGTGTAGGTATTTGAATAGTCTTATCATATATGACCCAGAAGATTTGTAACCGCAGCCATTGCGTAGGTTTAGGGGAGGTAACTACCATACTAATATTTGAATGGCAAATAAATCAGTGTATATAAATCGACGTCGGCACGGCGTTGTTTTGACGTCATGTCCTCGCAGGGGTTTTGATTCGAGTTGATGTAAAGATCCACTTGCGTCTGCCCGACCGCGTTTCCTTTGTCACCTTGTCCTTGATGTTTCGTTTTCGCTATCAAGGAGGAGGAGACACAAGTAACCTAGTTATTTCCCTTTTATTCTGCATGTCGCCACTAAAGACAGACTATACGTAACACATATTGACCACTTTCCTGCTGACCGTCGGTGTTTCCGTATTCATAGTACTTTTGTATTAGTATTAGTATTATTACTATAACAAAAACGATGGTCTTGCGATATAGAAAAATACTTTACCATTATTTATTATCAGTATCAATTACCTGGAGCGGGCGCATGGCGTCGAGTCGGCATATACTCGACGCTGATTCAACGCTCTGACGTTGAATCGGCGTCGATTCAATGCTGTGTGGTCAGTATTTACATGATTTTTTCTGTTCTTTTTTTTATTCTTTTTCAGGATGAAGATAACTTTTATTATTATTGTTATTACAAAAATACATGACGGCAGCTTACTATTAACTACAAAACAAACGAACAAACAAAAAAAAGATATCTGCATTCAAATAGAAATATCTGCATTTAAACCAGGCATCTACATTTGAATGCAGAAGTCTGTGTATTTGAAATGCAGATATCTATATTTCGTTATTAAATAGAGATATCTGAATTTGAAATAGAGATATCTGTATTTTAATTACAGATATCTGCATTTTCAATGCAGATTCTGTGTTTTAATCAGAGATGTCAGTATGTTTTAGAACTCAGATATATGTACATGTATTTGAAATACAGATATCTCTTATTGGAATGAAGGTATCTCTATAAAAATGCAGACATATGATTGTCATTTAAACAAAGATATCTGCGATTCAAATGGAAATATCTGTTTTTAATGCAGATATCGGTATTTCAAATAAAGATATTCGTATTTATAGAAAATACAGACATCTCTAATTTAAATGTAGATATCTGTATTTGAAATGCAGACATCTCTATTTATGAACCTGATTATTTTCAACTTTTATTTTCAACTAATAATTATTACTCCTTTGATCACGGTTTTTACTATTTTTTATGTTGCCAGACCGCAGCAGGATCGAACCCGCTTCTTCCTGATCTGTAGTCGAATGCGCATCCAATTTAGCTATTGGGCCCGGTGGTTGGTTGTGTAAACAAGTAGTACAATCTTTAGGCCCAAAATTTATGGGCGTTGAAAGAATTATGCGAATTTCCGGGTAAGTGAGGCTATTTAGCTGTCAGGTAAAACTTATATTTTACACATTGTCTATGAGAACCATTGCATGTCCGTGTGTGCAGTCTAAAGTAAATTGATGTGACTTGTCAATGAAGTCGATGAGAGAGTATAATATCCCACAGGTTTATTGTGTAAGCTGTCGAAAAAACTGAGTCGAAGCCTTGGTTGTCGCTTGTCCTGTCAAGTGACATCAAGGTATGACGAATTCCAATTTTCTGCATTCTCTGTGTTAAACATTCTTAATCCATTATCAGTTTTGTGCAATAAACAGTAAACGAACATGAAGTGACGTTATAAAGTACAGTGCCGTCAATTTTTTTTTTTGGCCCAGTGTAAGTCATTTTATGGGCGGTGATGAATGGTGTACGACATGGTTTAAGCGGAGGTTGCTTAGAGTGTCTCAGATGTCAGCATACATTCTGTGTCCAGTTGTTCAAAACATCGTTAGCTAGAGATGCCATTAGTGGTCGATACTTTAAGTTATGCAGTGATTATGGGATAAAATACAGCGACCTTTAAATAAAAGAATGAGAGCCATGCTCTGCTTTTGTCATCACAAAGTTCAATTTTTATAACATTTCATTTAAAAAATGGTTGGCTAACGTCATCCTTTGTTTCAAATAGGTTTTTAACAGCCTTTACTGAAATAACAACAAAAACAAATACTTTAACTCGGTATTGGCCATCATGAGTATTTTTGCTCACCTTCATCGAGATCAAAGGAAAATTATGATATATGCAAGCTCAGCCGTCATCCATCAAAATTTTTACGACTGAAACCTCTAAAGAACTACATGTAGGAGTTCCGTAGCTCAGTAGGTTAAGCGCCGGCCTTCTGATCTAGCGGTCCCGGGTTCGATCCCCGCTGTAGGCGGGAATCCTTTCAATCGTAAACGGGGATCCATTGTACACATCATACCATTATCACCTCTCCATCGTCTTGATATGACTGAAGGACGTAAAAAGGACGTAAAATCGCAAGGCATACATCCATCTATCTGAAACACTCGGCTGATAGTAACTAAATTCCATACGGAGTATTCATGGGTTGAGTGGAATGTAATATGTAAAAACAATTCTTTTAGCATGATCAATATGACCACCATCCCCATATTACAAGGAAAATTACGATGATACATACTCCGATATGGCCATATTTGGAGAACCTATCATCGTTAGTATTCCACACTTTCCTACTGGCAGTGTGGAATTCTAACAATGATAAATGCTCCGATTCGGTCCACATTGGAGAACCTATCATAGTAAGTATTCCACACTATTCTAATGGCAGTGTGTAATACAAACAATGATAGATACTCTGATTTTGGCCCGAATTGGAGTACTTATCACCTTAGCATACCATACTGTCCTACTGGCATCGTGGGATATGGGATACTAACAATGACAGGTCTTTCAATTTTGTGGTAATTGAGTTCCTATAACCGTTAGAATTCCACACTGCCAGTATGACAGTGTGAAATACTCACGATGATAAATACACCGATTTAACTTTAATTGTAGTAACTTTCATCGTTAGTATTCCACATTGCAAGTAGGACAGTGTGGAAAATAAACGTTGATACATGCACCGCTTTGGCAATTATTCGAGTACCTACCAGCGTTAGTATAACTCGCCGTTCTACTGGTGATAAATAAAACTCCGATCTGGCCATGATTTGAGTACCTATGATTGTTGGTTTACCACAGTGACCTTTTGACAGTGTTGAATATTAACTATGATAAAAGATATCGGTCTGATCAAAACTGAAGTACCTATCGCCGTTAGTAGTCCACACTGTCAGTGGGACAGTGTGGAATAATGACGATGATAAATAAACCGATTTGGCCAAATTTGATGATCCTATTATTGTTAATATTTCACACTGTCCTACCAGTAATGTGGAATACTAACAACGATATCTACTTCAATTTGGTGCAAATTGGAGTACCTATCCTTCCTAAGTATTTCACGCTGCCAGTAGGGTAGTTTAGAATACAAACGATGATTAATACATAGATTTGGTCCTAATGATATTGATATTTCTACAGTGTTGGAAAAAAAAATCACAGAAATTAACAGATGTGGAATGCCCGTATGTAGAGAAGTTTTTATTTTTTTCCACCAATTGACCAAATACCTCAATGTAGAAACGTCCCTATGAATAGACGCTTCCACATTGTCTAAAAATTGACCAAAATCACCTAATGTCGACGCGCCCCTTTAAGAGATGTTTTCATGTTATCCCCCTACCCTCACCCCGCCCCCCTAAAAAAGCCTAAAATCAACAAATGTGGACACATTAAATACAGACTACTGTCAGTGTGGAAAACCTACCATGAATTAATATCCGATCTGCCCGAAATTGGAGTGCTTATCATCGTTAGTATTTCACACTGTACTTTTGAAAGATACATCAGTTTGATCCAAATTGGGTTCGCTAACGTTATTTTCCACCCTGTCAGAAGGGCAGTGTAGAATACTAACAATGATAAATACACAAATTCTGCCCAAATTGGAGTACCTAGTAATACAGTGTGGAATACTTACAATGATAAATACACCAATTTTGCCAAAATTGGAAAATCCGTCATCGTAAGTATTCCACACTGTGGTCAAAAACGATGATAAATACACCCATCTGGCCATAATTATTGTACCTACCATTGTTAGTATTCAAAACTGAATGTAAGTGTCAGTAGAACAGTGTGAAACACACTTTGTTGGTTTTCTCGTGTCGCCGCTCATATGTTGTTTTACACGTGTGAACATTACTACAATTTTGTTACATATTAAGAAGCGTAACATGAGAAGCTTTCTGTGATCAGTTTGCTACCAGGTAAAGCTTAAACAGACCTAGTCTAATATAAAACTTTTCTGTTTTCTTTGAACCGTGGCAGTATATCTGGTCATGACGTGAACATGTGTTTTCACTTTATTATATGACCATGGCATATCTTATATTTACATATAAAAAAAAACTATTTTTAAGTATTGCATCTATGTAGGGCGCTGTTTTACTATTTATGAGGAGTTCTCTAGTCACAACACTTTAACCGGTGACACGAATTTCAACTCCGTAAATTTTTGCCTAGCTATAGCCTCACCGTCAAATATATGCCCTCGCAATGTTTGCCTTTTATCCTTTCTAAGGCATTTGACTGTTTTGGGGGAATTTCCACTATACATATCTAGAAAATATCCAAACTAAGCAAAACTTACCTTGCTGTTAGATAACGTCCAGCTTTTCAAACTGTTTAATCGAAAATAACGGTACTAGTGTCGGTCGCTCACACGAGAGTTGTGACATTTACTTACTTTTAACAGACTCACCGTTTGCACGAGACACGAGATTACCATAACGAGTATTAAATTCTTGTCTATTTTATAAGTAGTAAAGACTGCACTTAGTTTAATCTAAAACAATAAATGCAAACGGATATTTTTGTGTGGTTTTCTGATGCCATTTGGAAAACTCCGTCGAAAAAACGGCCGAGCTTCTACCTCACCTTTACGTTTTGGGCTTAAAGATTGTACTGCGTGATAAAGTGTATAACGTCCCAGTGAAAGAGCTATTGTCATCACATGGCAAGACGGCCAGTGAGCTTAACCACACTTACCTTGGTCAGGTTTACACCTTCATGTGGATAACCAGTACTTAGTACCAATCCTTCCAGTAGTGACACCTGACCTACTTGAGTCCGAGACGGAGAAACTTTCCTACAAAGGATGTTTCCGGACCGGAGTGGAATCGAACCAGAGTCCTGGTCGCCAGTCAAACATGCATCCGACTGGCCTCAAGTGCTAGGGAACCGAGTTCGACCCCTGGCATAGGCATAGGCGAGAAAACAAATTGAAATCCAAACACGCTTTCCTTTGTCATTTTGTCATTTGCAGGGATGACAACAGTGTGCCGTCCTTCAGATCGGGACATTAACTGCAGCCCCCGTCCATATCTGCATTTCAATTACAGATATCTGTATTTTAAATGCAGGTATCTGAATTTTAAATGCAGGTATCTGAATTTTAAATGCAGATATCTGAATTTCAGCTTAATTAGAGATATCTCTAATCTAAATGCAGATATCTGTATTTGAAATACAGGTATTTCTAAGTGAAATGCAGATATCTATATTGTGATCAACTAGAAAATTGTGTCTGTAAGACACTAATGATGCCCCCGTGCAGCGCCTGTCACATGATATGTATAGCCATAAAGCACCTACAAAGAATCCATTGAAAACATAACCTACCATGCAAAAAATTGCCCAAAATGCAAGTTGATAACACAAAATCTATACCCTACAATGCAAAATTTTTCTAGAATGAAATAGATCCATTGAAAACTGTGAGAGGAGTTGATTATACAAACTCTATACTCTACAATGCAAAAATTTGCCTAAAATGACTAAGTTCAAAAGGCTGTTATTCTGTCAAAATTAATTTGAGGTACAACAAAAATCCACATGCACATTTTCAAAATGTCCCCAACATGTATGCAAAGTTTGAAAAAGATCCATTTTAAACTGTGGGGAGAGTTGATTACACAAACTCTATACCCTACCATGCAAAAATTTGCCTAAGATGACTAAGTTCAAAAGGCCGTAGTTCTGTCAAAATTAATTCTAGGTCCAACAAAAATCCACAGGCATATCTTTAATATGTCCACAACATGTATGCAAGGTTTGAAAAAGATCTTTGAAAAGTATGGGAGGAGTTGATTACACAAACTCTATACCCCACCATGCAAAAATTTGCCTAAAATGACTAAGTTCAAAAGGCCGTAATTCTGTCAAAATTAATTCTAGGTCCAACAAAAACCCACATGCACATCTTCAATATGTCCCCAACATGTATGCAAAGTTTGAAAAAGATCCATCGAAAACTGTGGAAGGAGTTGATTACACAAACTCTATACCATAAAGTGTGACGAACAGACAGACGGACGGACAGACAGGGGCAAATCTTAATGCCCCCTGACTATCGTCACGGGGGCATAAAAATAGAGAGATATGTATTTCAAATATAGATATATGCGATTCAATTAGAGCAGCGATCTAATTTATTATTTTGGGAATGGTGCCGGTGCCCCTGGAATAGGGAAAAATTGCACTGTTGTCTCCTAAGATTTGAACTATCAAAAACATCTTTATTTAGTCTCAAATGGTGGGATAGGGGATATGACACTGATTATAAACTATTTACAGTCAGTTATAGCTATATATAGCTAATATGTCAGTCCCCTGGGCAAGCATTAAGTTAATGATTGTAATAATTGAGCCGCGACACGACAAAACCAACAATGTGGCTGTGCGCCCAGCGAAGACTCAGATCAGCCTGGGCTCCTGCCCAGTTTGATCACACTCTTCGTTTAGTGCTCAAAGGATACCTAAGGGTCAGCTTCCTCCATGCGGTCAGCGAAGACTCTAATCAGACTGGGCGGATGCCCAGGCTGATCTGAGTATGCACTGGGCGCATAACCACTTTGTTGGTTTTGTCGTGTTGCGGCTCAGATGGTCCCTAGCGAATTTCAGCCTAGACCCTTGGTGAATAGACATTGTAGGCCGTTAGTCTACACCACTTTCTGTCCTGAAAATGCCTTGTCTTGTGTTTTACCTGCATCGAAGAAGCCATTCATTTAAGAGACATCAGTAAATTTATTTCTTCCAACATTGAATAAAGCTGAGGTATACTTTTTTCTGCAAATAAAACGTTTTTACTCGGTTCTTCTGCTCCGCGATTTCTGCTGACGTTTTGCTCGGGACAACTCTTGTCACAAACTGTTACGAATATATCTGCAACTGCAGTCTTGGTAAATGGACCTATTTCAGGGATTAAAAACGGTCATTTTCAGCATTGTTGACAGTTATCTAATGCTTTCAATGATATTATATTATTTTTTATTATGAAAGATCATGGATATTACCTGTAGTGTTCGCAAATATGTAATCGTCAAGGAAGGTAAGATAATGCCAGATTGAAATTATCTCCCTTACTACTATTTTACAACTGGGCGGATATGTATTTCAAATATAGACAACTATATCAAAGATGAATAAAATTTGAAATTTTGCGAGTTTACACCAAAGGTTTGGTCATTCTTAAACTTCGAACCTTGCTTTATCATGTATATACGGCCTAATATTCTTATGTGGCTGCCATTTTCAGTTATTAGGCGAATAAAACACCAATTTTTCACTCAAAATCAGGTCCATTTTTTCCAGTAAAAGCTCTCCCGTTGATGATGTGGGACAGAAAACTTTCATATTATGTAGAGGATCTTACAGGAGTGCTCATGTCTTATTGAATTTATTAAACGAGAGGGGAAAAAGATAAGAGGCGAGGCTTTGCCGAGCATCTTTTCGTTTTCACCAACGAGTTTAATAAATTCAATAATACAGGAGCACGAATGCAAGATTCTATTTATCATATGACACTAAAATCGCATTTGCAAATTTGTCACGATTTCGCCATTTGAAAACGCGACGTTTTATGAACGTCAACGCATAACGTTACGACGTAATTTGCATATTTAATCCACTAGTGGATTATCTTTTTAATGCATGGCTTTATTACACTCTCAGATGCGACGTCATATGATAAGTAATCTTATTACACAACTATGTACTGTCAAACTATACAAACAAAAAGGAATGACATAATATTTGTTGTTTAATATTTATCAAGGGAATATCACATACGCGTCGTCATATTGACGTTTCAAAATGAACTGGTTACCATGGAAACGGCCGAACGTTGACCTCTAAAAACTTGTGAAACACAAATAAGCATGATATATATCAATTTTCCAAAACTTGAGCCAAATCCGTAATTTTCGCCTTTCCACGTTATTATGGGTCACTGCTCGATGCTTACAGTCAGCCTCTCTTAAATAGAAAAAATATTTTATGAGTTTGTTTCTTATAATATGTCATTTATTTAAGCATGGTTTGTATCGTTGTAGATAGGAGCTGCCGTAAACAAAATGGCGGGCTATGGATTCCTTTACCTCCGGCTGTGGTTACTATGGGTTACGCTCGAAGTTCTCGGATGAGCCGTCCGACTCTATAAGAATTTCAGAAAGTGATCAAAACCAAAAAGGAGACATTTTGGAGCAAAAGCAAGAGCGTGAGGTGTGGCCTGGGGTTGGGTTTGAAAAAGTTAATTTCTAAAAAGTATCTTCAACAGAAAGGTAGAAAAGACATAGGATTTTTACTAATATTTGGATTGCCTTTGACTGATGCGCTGTTTTACGCTTCAGTTTAGACCTAGGGCAGGGATTATTGGATACAGACGAGGACTGATTCTACAGGTGCATGATTATACTTCCCTGATTTTCCGCCATGTTTACAATGGAAAACATGTTGGCTTGCTTCCCAAACGAAGAAGCTCTTTTACTTTTAAGGGTAAGAAATTGCTCCTTAGGGAGCAACTTCTTTCCTTTAAGAGTTGACCCGTATTGAGATAAGGCCAAAGAAAATATGAAATTGTAGAGTTGCTGTCCCTTTACAATGTACCGGTTCACTGACAGGGTATTGGCAGCCAATATTTAAAGATGGATACTGAATAAAAATATTGGTGGGGCATTCTTTTCATTTTACCAGCTGAATAACCCAAAGCACGGTATGTAGGCAAATTTACGGACACGAAAGTATTACGTACGAGACATTGCGGGAAACTGCGCGTGCCAGGTAAACAACTTTTTTTCTGACAGTTTTTCTTAAATATCTCTGCACTAACAAAATATTTTACAGATCTATTTTTACCATTACATTTGGCATATTTCTTTCTATCTAGAACCGTTGAGACGCTAAACATGCACTCACCGAGTTAAGCCTGATTTTTTAGAAAACCGTGAAGATTCTTGTACTTCGTCACAAAGCAGCTTGTATCGCCTTTGTTCCTTTATCATTTGCAAACCTGAACCCATCAGCGAGTGGCCTAGTTAGTGCTCTTTACAACCACGGTTTAATCAGATTTCAGATTCATACGTTACAAGAATAAACAGCCATCTTTCACAGGAGGGGTCTAGCTTTTCGCATTTACGACCATCTCAGCATTCTTTTTAAACATTTACGACCATCTGCACAACACAACACAAATCATGACACGACTATCGACAAAAATCATGTACGAAATCCTTCATATTTGGATTTTTTGCACTTAATCGTGTCTTCTCCTCAATCTAGATTTTTAGTCCAGGGATAATAGCTGTAAGATGGTCGACTAACTTTCGAATGAGATTTTATTCATCGATAAAACGGAAGGATTGGGATTGCTAGCTAAGTGTCAGGTACTCAGCCACAACAGACACGTCCAGACTGACGTTTTGAAGTTTACCCGCCCTTAGTCGTCGCCCCTTAACTTGCGTCACAACTACAATGTACGACCTGACCCCAGCCCGGCAGTGGCAAGGCGGCTGTTTGAAACTGCAGAGCCGCAATATTTTCAAGCCCTCTATAAGCTTTGTGAACCCTTTGTCACTCGGCATCACTAATATGCATATCAGTATGTGAGGGGTTGCATGAAAAGGCTTGTCCCAGCAGGAAACATTCAGACCAAATGTTGCATGTGTGCAATGCATTCTTTCTAGCATAAACATTCAATGAACACTGGGTATATGAACATGATTGACAAATGAGAGACTCTGAGTACTTTGCGCAAGATCATGTGCGCATTTGCGACATATTTTTACATGCTCATGCTTATTGCTGTGTATAATAAATGCATATTGTCATTTTTCAAAATGTGCTTGCTGTTCTCGAATCCGCCGAAAACAAGATACATGTACAACAATATGCAAGAAGTTTATTACGAATTTTCGGCCCACATGGGAGCACCTACAGAAGGTAATAGATAGTAGAGTAACTAAATATAATCAAGGCAAGAAATTCAAATGACAGATCATATCAGGAACAAAAAGACGGACATGCACACTTATGAAATACAACTACAGTTTAAGGTGAAAGGGCACACTTTCAGGGGGACAAACTTTGTGATTTAGACAGCTACCTCCCCCTCCCAAAGCCTATCACTCATATGGGAAGAATTTGTTCCCCTTCGAACAAACTCCTCCACCGAGAGCAGACCCTCCCCCCCCCCCACCCCCCACACACACACCTGGGAAGGGCTGCGACAGTTACGGAAGTAGATAGGAAGTCACAATAAGCCTCTTTAAAGAAAAATGCAGAAAAAAGATATTGAAGCGCACCCTTCCACCTTACATGCCATGAGCAACGACAGACCTCCCCATTTTCATTTCAAGATACAAGCGATATGTTAATTGATCATCTGCTTATAAAACCACATCAATTCCCATCCATAAGTATGACAGTTATATGTGCAAGTTAAACCTGGTAAACCTTTCAAGATGAATGGGTCCAACTTCATGGGAAACACCCTGCCATTTTTTTTTCTTCTTAGTCACCTTTTGGGAGCAGCCAAAACTCCTGAATGGAAGAATTTGCTCCCTTATGAGCAAACTTCCCCTCAAGAGAACATCCTAGCGAGAGGGGTTCTACTAAAGGGAAACATACAGGAAGCCACCTAAGTGTTTCCCCTTTGTAAAAGTGGCATAAGAATATATAGGTGCCCCCACACACCCTAAATGCCATAAATAGTGATAACCACCATAACCAAGAAAAACGGTGGTACAAGTTTTTTTTTCCTTCAAGGCATAAATTACTGCCTGTAACACAAACTCGTTATATTGTATTAAGATATCCAGTTGGTAAAAGCGAAAGAGTATGTTACGACATGAACGAACAGTGAACTCAGACCAGCTTGCGCTACCGTGCAGTCTGATATGATCTCTTCGCATAAACTATGAGTCATGTTCAGTGCAAATGGACAGTTACTCAGAATTTAGGTTTATCTGTACATCGCTGTATTTCAACCGTTTTACAAGGCAGAGTAACTTTGGTTAGTTCCTGTTTGCTTATCTGGACCACGAGGTCCTTCCAAAATGCATTCTAATCTTACAAAGAGGTGTCATACCATATCATGTCCTTTTCAGCAGCATTTCAAAAGCCACTGTAGGACGATGGGTTTATCACATGATTTTCATTCGAAAAACTGGTCTGGCTTAGAATTCTGACAAACTTTCAGGTATGTAAAAACTATAACCTTTTTAAGTTTTTGTTATAATGACTTCTTACTGACGTTGTTGCGACGTCATAGTGACGTCCTACCGATATCAATAAGACGTCATTCTAACGTCTTGTGCCCCCCCCCACCCCCCGGGAGGAATGATGAAAAAAAAAAGCGACCGAGTTCTATAGTCCAACATTTTCACTGGGATAAACATTGCAGTCGTCGTCTGTTATGAATGCCAGCGTGTAGCGTGTCCAAGTTGTATCGTGGAACACATCTTATCACGTCTTCTATAGTGTGAGAGGTTGTACAGTGCGAATTCATCCCTCAAGAAGTTGGAGAGAAGGATGAAGTAGCAAAAATAAGGCATTAAAATGATCAGAGAACACGGCCTCTGGGTTCTCAGTAACAGAGAGAGAGAGAGAGAGAGAGAGAGAGAGAGAGAGAGACATGAAAATATGAATGAACGTGCAGCATTACAATTGAGGGCCACGCAAGACATAGAGCTACCATTCCTATGCTCTGCCAACTGAATTGTATAAAAACACTTGTTTAAGGTGTATGGGTACACATCCATGTTTCTCCGTTACTGTCGCACCTGCTTAGCAAGGCGCGATCGGTTTTCCGCACGTCCGTCAGTCCGTTCACATTTGTGTCGAGTTGTCAATCCTACTGTTAAAAATTTGCGTCAACCCTGGCGTTAAAGATTTTTCAATTAATTTCTCCAGAACCACAGCATCCATGGTTCCCAAATTTCATATGGAGCATAATCAGACTGCATGGCTTCGAAATGGTGAAATTCAGTCAGATCTAGATCCAAGATGGTCATCGTTGCTAAAAATTGTAAAAGCTACAAAATCAACGATTCTTCCAGAACCAACTGCTATACTGTCAAATTTTGCACGGAACATCAGTCCTGCCTTGGGTTTCAAAACTGTCCAATAAAAAAATCTGTTTCTCTTTACGAGTCCCACTTATGCTCAGACGCCAATATCTAAAGAATAACTGAACAGATTTTGATCAAATTTAAGCCGAATGATCCTTGAATAAAATGTATTGTTTTACAAAAAAAAAAAAAGAATGGACCATCCAAGATGGCATTCTGCCATTACTAAACATAGCAAACACATGAAAATTGCAGTATCTCAGGAACACCTGAATGGATTTGGACCAACTTTATGTCAGAACGAACTTTGCATAAAGCAATTTTATTTGTTGCTAACTGACCAGCCATAAGAGATAGCGAAAAATACGAAACTGTCAATATCTCAAGATCTTGCCAGTGGATTTTGACAAAAGTTTTGTCAGAATAATGTGCGTTCAGAATCGTATAATTCAGTTCTCTCAATTTTTATGCATAAATCTTTCAAAATGTTTCACCATGACATCTTTTACTGTGGAAGTGCAGTGCAGGTGCGACCATGATATTGTTCCCATGTACAACGGACACCTTTCAAAAAGGGTCAATTCTAAAAGGAACACATTTGCTCCTTAAGGAGCAAATTCTTTTTTGATTTGATCCCTACTGAGAAGGGAAGCAGAATTTTGATGATCCGCCGTTTGCAGAAGTAGCCGTTTGTATATCTCATTACTCTCTCTCTCTCTCTTTCTCTCTCTCTCTCTCTCTCTCTCTCTCTCTCATACGACTCGGTTTAGAAGCTTTTTACCAGTGTGTAAAGTGGAAGGCTTTTAGTATGTACATGTAAGTCATGCCATGTAAGACTACAATGATCAATACAAAATAGTTCTTCTTCGTCTAATACGCTGGATGTAAATTTATACAACTGCAGACACTGTGCTATGCAAGGAGCAACCCAGGCAACCTTTGCCGTCAGACTTGCAAAACTAGAGAGACAGAAATAAAAAGATGGAATGGCCAAGGTAAGGGCTCTTGTCTCATTGCCAGTGAAGTTAATATACTATCATTTGCGCAGTCGAAAATTCGGTTAAGAGACTAAAACAGGCCTGACTCATATATTAGACAACATATGGCATACTCTTAAAGCAGTAGAATGACACAGAAAATATGACCTATGAGGATTAGGCAAAAGTTTATAGTCAACAGCTGACGGTTTTTGTCGATGGTCGTGTCAAGATTTGTGTTTTGTTGCGCAGATGGTCGTAAATGTTTAAAAGGAATGCTGAGATGGTCGTAAATGCAAAAAGGTAGACCCCTCCTGTGAAAGATGGCTGTTTATTCTTGTAACGTATGAAGCTGAACTCTGAGTTAACCCTGGTTGTAAAGAGCACTAAGTAGGCCACTCGTTGATGAGTTCAGGTTTGCAAATGATAAAGGAACAAAGACGGTACATGCTGATTTGTGACGAAGTACAAGAATCTACACGGTTTTCTAAAAAACAGGTTTAACTCGGTGAGTGCATCTTCAGAGTCTCAACGGTTCTAGACAGAAGGAAATATGCCAAATATAATAGTAAAAACAGATCTGTAAAATATTTTGTCAGTGCAGAGATATTTAAGAAAAACTGTCAGAAAAAAAGTTGTTTACCTGGCACGCGCAGTTTCCCGCAATGTCTCGTACGTAATACTTTCGTGTCCGTAAATTTGCCTACATACCGTGCAAAGGGCTATAAAATATTTGGATAAGAACAACAAAGGACAAGGTTCGTGAACCTGATTTATCGGCCCTGTGAATTGGCAAAAAATCAAACTTGCTTAAGAATAGCGGCATTGTGTTAATTTGTATGTCTGGCATCTCTTCTGTCTGTCAGAGTCAGCACTTGTTTTGCTATTCTAACCTCCCTCTTTACTAGTAATGTAATAGGCCGATATAATGGGGTAGGGTAGGCGTATTTTGATGTTTTTTGCGAGTTTTCGCGTCTTTGATCGCTAATTTGACTATGGGCACAGTCGCCTTACAAAAAGTTTTTTGACAGTGCTTAGATATTGTAATTTTCTATCGATTTTTAATAGATATATTTTGTAAGGCAGCTGTGCCCATAGTGAAAAAATAACTTTTCCATTTTTTCAATGACAAATAATGCAGAAAGACGCGCCAAGTTGTAACGTCACGGTTTCTTATGTCACAATGTAGCGTTGGGTGACGTCATTGGCAGAGAGTACCTTGCCGTGAGAGACAGCTGATTATTCATGGTTAATTGGCCGGTAAATAGGTATATACCATATAAATCATATTTAACGTCCCGGGGGCGTTGCATTTTACGAAAGTGGGGAAGGGGGTGCGGCGTTAATTAGAGCCGAAATTGTAATAAATCAGCCACTGCCAAAATACCTCTAATAAACAGTAGTGTGAATAAAGAGTATTCTCTTAATTTTTGCCTCCCTTCTCAGTAAGGGTGGGGTTCAACTCTTAAAGGAAAGAATTTGCTTCTCTAGAAGTTCAAAGTTCTTCCTAATCTAGAGAAGCAAACAAGATTTTCATGCAAGATAATATAACATTATTTAAGGGGGCGTTTATTAGAGCAGGGTGTTTATTAGGATTAATACGGTATTCTAGCTTTGCTGCGCCCAAACCAAACTCATCGAATTCGCCGAGAAACAGTGATCTACGGGGAAAACGGCTTTGACTTCCAAATCCTCCGGACGAGTGGGAAGATGGGAGCACATACCAGACAGCTTGGCACCCGTGTCTGAAATAAGCCAGAAGGATTTGCGGTTCTGTTTACTGACCCAGATATAGCATTTGTTCAGAAGTATGAGTAGGGTGTAAGGGGATCCTAGTAAAAGAAGCCATGTTGCGGGTGCGAAAAAAATTAAGTTTGCAAAGCAAGAAAAATGATAAAAAATCTCCAACCATTATTCTACTAACATTATGCATATTTACTGTGCATGTAAATGGATAGATGGATGACTGACTTGCGATTTTACGTCCTTTTCAACAGTATTTCAGTTATATCAGGACAATGGGATTATGATAATGTAAGGCTGTGTGCAATGGTAGAAAAGATTCTCGCCTCAAGAGAGATTCGAACCCGGTCTGCTACATCAGTAGGTCAGCGTTTAACCCTCAGAGCTACAGAAGTATGTAAAGTGAGTTCCAGAATGATAAATGCAAATCGGAAATCGCGTAAATAAAGCACCTGCTAGGTTGGTCATCTGATGCCCGTTTGCAAAAGCAATAAAAGTAAAAAGTTGTACATGTAACCATAAAGCCCAACTCACATGAGAATCTGCAGACCAGAAGCCTGCAAAATTTCAGATTGATTCATGACAAGCTGCAGGAGCCGTATTTAAGTACCGTTTGTCAAAAGTGTGCGTGTGTGTGTGGGGGGGGGGGGGGGTACGGGGGGGAGGACTATGGAACTACGGAAAGGTGAATACTGTGTCCACTCGCTGTTCTTTGAAAAAGATGGACAAAAAAGGGAAATTGATAAAACAAAAATACAACAACAAAAAAAACACAAAAAACAGCAATTTATATAATTAATGAGCTGAAAAGAAGTTTTTTATATACACGCATAAACAGTGATAATCCACCTCCCCGCCCCTTACACACCTCTCGCCCCGAAAAACAACTCCCATCCCCAACAAGAAGCTCAGTAGGATACGCGCCTGGTCTGCTGATTTAGCGCTGGATGCGGAAATCTTGCCAACCATAAACGGGGTTGTATTGCACACAGTCTTTTATTATCACCCTCCGATCGTCCTGATATGATTGAAATACGATTAAAAGAATTTAAAATAGCAATCATCCATCCCCCCACCCACCCCATCCCCAAACACACACACCCGACTTCAGCTATGAATTGCAAGAGTTTATCACTTTACGATTTACGCACTATATGACAAGGCTACACTGAATAATGATTTTTTTTTCGCTTCCATAAACTAGCAAACCAAACACGTCTCACCGAGTATTGGTATTGTTATCATTAGTTTTACTACTGATCAAGACAGGGACCGTAAATCCGTTAAGTTAAAAAATCTGTACATTGGGGAAACCTACATTAATTACTGTAACTGTCCTAAAATTGAAAAAAATTTCATTGTGTAGTAAAGTACCGCAAAGATGCAGATGGAATAGCACACAAAGTAGACCCAGGAGCAGTCTGATCTGGGTCAGCACATCAAAGATCAATGTCATAGACTTGTGGATTTCGACACTGTGTCCATTCGTGTACGCCTATAAATGCGAGTTGGAGCAGTGTACGCCGAGTTACATGTAAAACACATTCAGAGAATGCTCGCGGACGAGAGGTAAGTGTTTGCCATGTGTTTTAACAGCCAACTAAGATTTATGTCCCTCTCTTCTTCGCAGTTTTCGTCTTAGACATCATCTACAACCGCAGGTAAATTTTCAAAGCACCACCTCTTGTAATAACACAAGAAACATCGCAAATGCTTGCAAAACATGTCAAAATATTTGCTACTGGTCTTAAATTGTACTCAATATACGCAAACACTGTCTTCATTTACCAAAATTATAAAATGGAATAAGAAAACATCCCATTGTGACCATCAGAGCGAAGCCACAAAATGCTGATCGTAAAACTGAGAGAGCTGTTTGTATTTGTTTGCACCAGGGGTGTTGCCAAAGTACACGCCGAGTTGCAGCACCTGTGCACGCCGAGTTTAATCATTGTTGACATAAGGGTGTACCGCGAGTTAGAGTACATAAACGTCAAGTTCAAAGACTAATGACCAAACATGTACCATGCTCGGTATTTATGAGCCTTATCTGACCTGAAGAAATAACAGATTTTGTATTTGTTCAAAGGAAGTGTATCTGAACGCTCTTCCACTGATAGATAGAGTTAATTATGAAGCCACATTTTGCGTTTAAGTACAGTGATAATACGAAAAAATAAATAAATAAATAAACTGTTTCTGAAGAAAATTTCGAAGCATCCTAGCTAAAACCAGCAAGCACCAACCATTAACGCTGACTGAGCTGCGAGTAAAAAGGTTGCGCATCACATAGTGCAAAAGCAGTCTGCCCATGGTTATAAGCTTTATACAATTAACCACACGCACAGGCTGATAAGTATGTTATAAGCTGCAGTCCCTTTTGACACAACTCAATAAAGATATCGGTATCCAACACCTTAGCACCCCCACCGCCACACCCTGTGTAGCGCCTTGTATAGCGGATAATCTTCGCCTTTCACACAAAATGTCGCAGGTTCGACTCCCACGGACGGCACATGTCCGATCCATTTTTTCAATAGATTAGAAAATACACAGTCAGAGCCAGTGTGTTCTGGGCTGAAATAAGTGGCATCAGATTCGCAGCTAGTGATTACAGGGTCATTGAACGATGGTGGTAGCGTCAGCCTGATAAAACCGGCAAAACTGTACATGTGCACGCAAAACACAACACACACTGAGTTCAATGTGCCTGATATGGTTTTGTAACCAGGGGCTGTGGTCTCCTTAAAACAAGAACGAATGGGCAAACAACCATCAACGTGATCACCCCTTCAAGCCCAGTAAGAAGCACAAAGTTTAAGTTGATGTAGTCGCTACTTTAAGGGCTTTGCCTTTCCGCGCATGTATATTCGGACACAATGATAACAGCCCTCCACATGCCTGCAACATAATTTTATCTGCGAGACCGCATATTCATCTCCTGTGCCCTTGCAGCCATACGACAAGACTACAAGTGCAATCCTGATGAATGGCAGCACAGGAGAATGGTTCAGAACAACAGTTGGAGTAAGACAAGGATGTCTTCTGTCACCCGCCCTCTTCAACATTTTTCTCGAACGGATCATGTCTAATGCGCTGGAAGAACATGACGGAAAGGTTAGCATGGGGGGGGGGGCAAAATATTACCAATCTGCGGTTTGCCGATGACATAGATGCTCTAGCTGAGGAAGAGCAAGAACTAGAAGCCCAGTTGAAAGTCTCGACCAAACCTGAACAAGGTATAAGATGGAGATTAGTGCTGAGAAGACCAAACTGATGACAAACAGTGCAGTCGGCATCCAGAGGGAGATCAAGGTAAAATGACAGAAGCTGGGTACTGTAACAAGCTTCAAATACCTTGGAGCAGTTGTTTCAGATGATGGCTCAAAACAGGAGGTTTTCTCACGGATTGCACAAGCCACTTCAGCTCTTACCAAGCTGAAACCAAGCAAAGTAAATGTAGAACTATTGCGTATCTACCCATCTGATTTAGAGAAGCGTACAGAGTAATGTGTCTGCAAATAAAGAGCGACTGAGAGAGAGAGTTCAAAGCTATTTCAATCAGAAAAGAGTCTTACAAAAGAGTCAATAAATCATAGTCCTTTTCCTTAGCATATCAGTAACTTTCATTTTCTTTAGAAAATGATACTTTGCTTGGCTGAATGAATACACTTTCATGGGAAGCAACTCTGTCGATTTCATTCTTTCCGTCCTTCTAGATTCTTGAAGAGAAAAATTGCTGCCCAAGCAGCAAATGCCTTCCTTTAAGAGAAGAGCCCCATTTTGGAAGTTTTTTAATGAGGAAGTCAGTACAGATGTTTCCTTTTGTACTCTTTTGGAATGAGTTTAAAATGTAAAGACTTGAATTTGCTTTTCCCACTGTCAACAGATAAAGTGAATCTTCGTACTGAAAATTCACCCGTTGAATGGTATAAACAACAGTGATCTAATAGCTCTTGAAAAGAAAATGTTTTGAATAAACAGTAATAACAATGGCAGGTAAACTCATCATATCTGGAAGACAAACAAAATGTGGCTGCTTAATTATTTACAATATTCTCAATCATTCTTTTGAATTTACTAATAGAATAATTTTTCATAGAAGCAATCGGACAGCCAACAACAACTGACTGACTTTGTTATTTTAGACACTATCAGTACGAAGCAATGTTAATAAATGCTCAGCTAGACAGCTGCAACTAAATTTAATCCCGTTTTTTTTTTAAATCACAAAGAGCAGTACTTTATTCCAACTAGGCGTACACCCTCTTTGACAAAAAAGCTTAAACTCGGCGTACATGGGTTCTCCAACTCGCCGTATTTTCGTTAATTATGTATTTGCAACTCGGCGTGCACTTCAAACCATTACAGCCTGCCTACAAATGATTTCTATATTCAAAGCAAACAGGTTTTGACCGATTCATCTATTACAATAGCTTCAATATATATCTGCCTCGCTAATAAGGAACCTATCAATCAAAAGATACATGTATTTGTAAAGAAATACTGAATCCTTTTTCAGTAAAGGCATTCTCACTTCAAAGAATGTACAGATTTGGTTAAATATTCTGTAAATCGAACATTGCATTCACGTGAAACTATATCAGTCTGAAAGCTTATTCAGTTACAGATACACTCATGCTAGTTTATTACATTTAGATGACGAAAAGCCCTGATAAGTGAACTTACTTTAAAGTCATGATGACATTTCCGAGACGTGTTTTCTTCTAACTCGGCGTACACTGCTCCAACTCGCATTTATAGGCGTACACGAATAGACACAGTGTTGCAGCTCCCCGCAATTTAGCCACAGAATGCATGAACGAAAGGATAATTTAGCTGCATGTCGAGCCGTGCTTGAAACGTGCATCAATGAAATAATGTTTTATGTCCATGTACATTTCTTTCAGACAACTAAATATCTAAGAGCTATAAATGTTCAATCATGAAAAGTGTGCTTCTGCTTTTACTCTAATTCCATTATTGCCATTTCGCGATGACTGCTTTCAAATATTTATTTAACGAAGCTCCGATGACATTTCACTTTGTTCTTCAAATCATTTGTTGTTGTCGGTTGGTTTAGTTATGGCCCACTTCGACTCGAACTAAAGTCCCTACCATAGTAGTATTTTTGGGCATGCGCACTCGCATTACCAGTCGAACGCCAAAGTTGCTACAATAGTAGATTGTCATGGAAACGGAAATACATACTGTGCATTTCATTGCTTTTTCTATGCATGTCGTCTTTAAAAACGATAATTTTATAGATTAAATAGTAAAATGTGCCCTAAAATAATGAAAAAGAAACAACTCATCAAAACAAATACTTCTTGTACACCCACAAGACGCGAGAGTCTTCAGCGGCCCGCGCCATCTTGCAACTAGAGTAACGGCGGTCCAGACCTCGGTTGATCTTTATAAGTTCATGACGTCATTTTAGTAGCTACCGTCGCACTTTGGTTGGAACTTTAGTTAATGTAGTAGCTACTTCAGTTCGAGTCGAAGTGGGCCTATGTCGTAACGGAGCATTCGGAATGTGCGATTCTGTGCGTGGTATATTCGTGCATAGTTTTATATTTATTTTTTTTATTTCTTTATTGTTATTATTATTATTATTATTATCTTTTTCCAGCTCTCAAAACGAGGTTTCCCATAAGGCTCAAGGGAACGAATCCGTCAGATGCGCCTCCTGGCACCGAGTCTGTCCGTGGTCGATATAATTTATTTATTTACATGTAGACGACAAAAAATTCAAATGAAAAAAGTGCATTTCACTTTTTACTATATAAAAGAATATTTAAGTAATTAACTTAGTGGAAAACAATAAAATGCTGTTAAATTTATGATCCCTCGTTGAATTGCTAGTGTTAAATTTTTGTGGGGAGGTTACCAAAACAGGCCAGAATTTAGTCTCCCATGAGATGGATGGATAACTTTTGATTTTATGTCCATTTCAACAGTATTTAAGTCATATCAGCATGAATGGAGAGTGATATTGATAGATTGTGTGTAGTGGAACCCCAAGGATTTCCACTTCCTGAAATATTTCAGTCTATATTGTATATCGAGCCATCATCCCGTGAGATGGAGACAGAAAAGACATGCTAGGGGAGAATAAAATGTCCAATCCCCACCCGCACCTACTGCATGCACAGTAGGCCCTTGCCCCACTGTTTTCCAAAGTCGGACCCCTTAACACTGAAAACTACCCGGCACCATCGCCCGACCACAAGCACTTCGGTGTGTGCCGAATTTTGACGGATAACGACAAAGGAAAGAATATCATCTCTGTTTTTTTTTTTTTTTTTTTTTTTTTTTTTTTTACTATTATTATTGTTTCTTCTCAGAACAGCAGAACTCCAAAGCAAACAAAACTTATTTGATGAAAACATAAATAAATTGTCATGTATCACAAACAGCAGTTTTGCTCGGAATAAGTTTGCGCTTCGCATTTTGTCCGCAAAATAAAACAACGTACATGTAACATAATTTTGTTTTGCGGACTAAATTTTAAACAAAAACTTATACCGGACTCATAAATAATACTGCCTTATCAAATATGATAGTATAGCAAAAACTGAAATCCACAGACTTTTCAAGCTCTACAACCGTCAGTATTACATGTAATACCATCAGGCAGGACAAACGCGCGAGGGTAGGGGGTGGGGGTGAGGTTAATTATAAAGATTACATACACATACGAGCTCCCGCGGAAAAGAAATAGCAACATCAAATCGACTTCGATAAAGAGTGGCAGCACAGAACAAACAGAAAAGCGCTACACAGCAAATTTATAAGTTGAATAACGTCGTTAACGTCATAAAATCAATAAGTACGTCGCGTTGGGAATGGTATTTTAATGACGTCACAATTGCGTAAATAACATGCGAGACTTTGAAAATATCCATTTTCGATCGCAGGAAACATATAGATATGATACATGTATACTAAAATTTCATCAATTTCTGAGACAGGGCCGATTTTGACCCTTCGTGAACCTTGTCCTTTATTCTTTCATTCCCGTGAGTTGGATAAGCTGAACTCTGCTAGCGCAAGGGTACCACCATCGGACACCTAAAATTGCTTTTTTAAATGAATTTTTGAATTGTTACATCAAAAGTCTAACGACTTTTAAATATGTGACTTGCAAAATATATACCTCATGTATTGATTCGGTAAACATAAGCTGTAGTATGACGTCATACGGAGGAATCGGGGAGCATTCATTATTTCACAGGTAACGGGCGTAAAATCTTGGTTAGGGGTACCCCCATCGGACACCTTTATTTTCTAAACATATAAACTAACTATGCATAAACAAATTTAATGTAACATTGTAAAGACATATCCTTGTTTAAGATAAACAGGCAAAAATTGATTCAGAACTTTAAGTTTGACATGAAAGGTAAAATAATATGTGCTCCCTCAGAATGATGACGTTTGTTTACATTGAACTATTTATATAGATTTTAGCCAGTGTCGAGATGCAAACAAGTGTGCATTTTCTCTAATTTTTCTAAAACTAGAACGAACTGGAATATAATCCTTATATTATTTGTTAGGTGACTAAACTCTCCATCCAATGTTGTTGATAAGATCATTGAACTGCATTTAGCTACGACGAAATCATGGTGTAACTATTCACTGAAATGTTTCTGACTTGTACCCTTGTACGGTAAATACCGTCTGTGGGATTTACGTTAACGCTCCTGAGACGAGAAAGGAACGCCAAAGTGTCGAGGAAAAGACCACAAAACATTATAAAAATTGGTATGAAACTGGACGAGGTGCTACTCATTTTAAACGAGAAAGATCGTAAAGGTGTCCGATGGGGGTACCCTGTCCGATGGGGGTACCCTCACGCTATATCAGTTGGAATCAGTCAGAACATAATATCCTTGTTGAGTCTCAACATGGTTTCCGAAGCGGCAGGTCCTGCGAGACCCAACTTGTCCAGTTCATGCACGACTTGTATGAAAACCTAGATGGTGCCCATAATAGGGGTCACAAACAGACTGACCTCATTATTATGGACTTTGCCAAGGCTTTCGATAAGGTTCCCCATCGACGACTGATTTACAAGCTGGAGTACTATGGTATCAGAAACCATATCCTCCAGTGGATAACTGCTTGGCTATCTGGACGGACTCAAAAAGTAGTACTTGATGGAGCCTGTTCAGACCCTGCCCCTGTTTTGTCTGGCGTCCCCCAGGGTTCCGTTCTTGGACCCATACTCTTCTTGATATTCATTAATGACCTGCCAGACAACATCAGTTCAACAGTCCGTCTTTTTGCTGACGACTGTGTCCTTTATAGAAACATTAGAAGGTCTGAAGACCAACAATTACTTCAGGAAGATTTGGATAAACTGGCCCGTTGGGAAGAGGCATGGCTCATGAAGTTTAATGTTGCTAAATGTCACACCATGAGGGTGACTAAGCATCCCCCTTCCAAGCAGACCATTCATAACTATGTTCTGCACAACCAAGTTTTGGAGAACGTTCCTTCTGCCAAATACTTGGGAGTCACGATCACTGATGACCTCGAATGGGGTCAACATATTAACAACATCACTAGCAAAGCCACGAAGACTCTTGCTTTCCTTCGCCGGAACCTGGCTTTTGCTCCTAAGGATATAAAGGCTGCTGCATACAAAGCTGTGGTCCGGCCCCAATTAGAGTACGCGGCACCTTTTTGGACCCCCCATCATCAGACTGAGATTGGTAGAATAGAGAAGGTACAGAGGACTGCTGCACGCTGGACCTGCAGACGCTGGCGCAACCAGAGCCATGTAAGCGACATGCTAGAGGAACTTGAATGGCCAGATCTGCAGGAACGGCGGCAACAGGCTTCTCTATCTCTGTTCTACAAAATTCATAATAACCAGGCAATAGTTAATAAGGATAAGTATCTGTCTGAGTCCGGTAGAGGGAAGATGAGAACAAGATCCCACCCCTTTCAGTATCACCGTCCAGTTGCTTATTCTGACGGTTTGAAACATTCATTCTTCCCCAGGTCAATTGCAGCTTGGAATGGGCTTACAACTGAAGCTGTCTCTGCGGAGACAGTTGAGGAGTTTAAGTCCAAAATAGTGTAAACCTCGGGTTGGGCAGGGATAGAGCATGTAATGCCTATCCCTGAGGACTTCTTGTAAATAGTTTTAACTAGGGCTGGCACGATTAATCGAAATATCGGTTAATTGGTCGATAAGCAAAACGAAAACAATTATCGATCGACGAAATTAAGTAATCGATTACCTGCTGAAAATGTCCTGTCGCTTTCTGCAATAAAATTTCCTCGTTTTTCACTTCTTATTTCCTTCCTAAAAAAACGGAAGTCTCGGAGACCAACCGGAAACGTTGAAGAGTATTTGTGATACGGTAAATAGGTTGTAACGAATAGCATAAACCCGTTGTGTTCTGGTCAGTTCAGACGACCAAGTTAATGTTTTGCGCAAAACGCGGAACATTTTATGAGTTCAGTAGCCTCGCTTATAATTTTTATTTAGTCTTTTTAATAATAGGTCCTTATTAACACGCAAACCGATAGATATTGTCCCCGTAGTTGTACTGAAAGTAGGTACTACCAACTACCGAATGTTGCTTATCTGAATCTGAATAGAACAAGATGGTCGCTTGTCGCCAATCAGCTGCCAATTAGGAAGCCAATTAGCGTGGATTGGCATATCAGAAGACAAGATTTAATCAAATGTAATTGATAATTTGAATAGTTATCAACTGTATTGTTTGTTAGTGTACCTTGTCAAAACGTTTTAGCACAAATCTGTGCCACCGAAGCTTCTAAACATACCCATTTTCTATTTGCCTCGTTCAGCGATTACTAATCGGTTAATTATCGAAACGACCGGACCGATAATCGATTACCATTTTGGATTCGATTAGCCAGCCCTAGTTTTAACTCTGTGTGGCCTTGTCATAGGTAAATACTATTTTTTTTTTTTTTTTTTTTTTTTTTTTTTGGAAACTTATGCGCCACACCCGGCGCCTGCCATCATGGTCAGTTACTGACCGAGAGCAGTATCGAGAGAAAGAAAGAACACAAACCCTCGAAAAGCGGTGATTGTATTTACAACGGTGGATCCTTCCACATAAAAATAGGCCCTAAAAATGGCGAACATGGTTCTTGACGAAATTTCCCATTATTCTCAAATGTATTTAGAGGCATTGGCTATATTAAAATGATTCAACACATAAAATTGCTTTGCTAACAAGTATTAAGCAGGCTTTCTCAACAAACTTGAGGGCCAAAATTGCTTGAAATGCTAAAATATTCATCGTCAAAGTACAATAGATCTACACTATCTTGGCTTGCATCAACATAAAACATAATTTACAGAGAGCTGGGACTTTCTCCAATGCGCACACCCATGCCATCGAAAATTTTATTATTTCTTCTTTGTGTATGTGAAATTTCAAGCAATATCGTTTTTGGAACATTTTTAAATTGCAAAATGAAAGATGGCATCAGTGGTTTTAACGCTCAAGAAACGGTCTTGCACGTGAAATGAGCACCAGCAATACTTGCCGGACAGCCACAATTTAGACAGAAAATTAAGGTCGACAGCTTGTCAAACATGAGCTCAAATTGCTAAAAAAAACTTGAAGAGGAGAAAGAGTACGGAGTTTAGTGAGCTAAAATAGACTACAAACTGATAGAACGTACCTCACCGGGGGCTCACCCGACTGCTGGCCTGATTGGCATTGTACAACTTTGACCTGCCACTCCAATTTATGACAATAATATCCTTTTCAAACTTTATTTATCTTTCAAACAGTCATCTGTTATCTGTCAAATAATTTATTAGGGGTCACTTTACTGTTACGTCATTGTTGAAAATGATGACGTATTCATATTACCTAGAACTATGGGCAGCCGGCATGCCATGTATACATATAATACGTCGAACATGAATTAATCAGATAATTTCATTAGAACCCGGTACGAAGTAAGAGAGTTTTTTCCTTTCTTTCTTGTCATTTTGTTTGTCTAGTTTTTGAAATAATTTACAATCTGATTTTATAATTTGCTCAACAATTACCAGTGGTATACTTAAGTGAGAAAGAAACAAGAAACAAGCCGAGCGGGGATGGAAGGAGGTTGGTGGTGGGGGAGGGGGGCGGGTAGTTTTCGAAATAATTTACAATCTGATTTTATAATTTGCTCAACAATTACCAGTGGTGTATACTTAAGTGAGAAAGAAACAGGAAACAAGCCGAGCGGGAATGGAAGGAGGTTGGGCGGAGTGTGTGTGTGTGTGTGTGTGTGTGTGTGTGTGTGTGTGTGTGTGTGTGTGTGTGTGTGTGTGTGTGTGTGTGTGTGTGTGTGTGTGTGTGTGCGGGGGGGGGGCGAGCGAGCAGCACTTACTACATCATAATTAGACTAATTCCTATTTAATCACAGATATATCTACAAATGAGACGAAGATGTGTTCTTATACATTGGCATAATATTAATTTAGTGTGGAATGACGCCTATAGTGATGTTTTGGTACCAAACATCCAAACATGACTTGAACATTGAACAGTCGTTGCTCTCTCTCTCTCTCTCTCTCTCTCTCTCTCTCTCTCTCTCAATTCAATAGAAGAGTTTTGGCTACATTGTTGTTACACACACTGAGATTTATAACATTTGAATCGTCAAATAGGACTCTTTTTTTGTATTTGAAAAGGGACTCTTTTCGCATACATGTGACAACAGCAAAAACGTGCTTAGTCAGGCGACTAGCTGTTTATATAAGCGAACAGCAAAACCCTGATTGACTGGTTGGCTTGCAAGAATACTTTTCCATTCTGAAATAGTCTGGCGACTACGAAGTTCGACGATAAACCTGAAAAGGGTGTCTGGGTGAGTGGGTGGGCGAGGGGGGATGTGTGGGGAAAATTGGAAGCTTGCTACATGTACGTGCCATCCGACGTTTGGCGCGTGGCACAAAAAGCAGCCATAATACTGTACTTAAACTGTAGGGGCCCTATATGAATCGCTCAACTTCAGCAAACTCCATACCTTGAATAATTGTTAAGACCTAAACAGTCTGCTTGAAAGTTGAAACAGAAGAGGTGTGTGGAACTGTTAAATTACGCACGTACTTTGTATATACTTATTCAACCAACAGCAAAAAGAGCATAAATATAAAAATTACTACCAAAAATCCAAACTAGAATGCACAAATGCAAGATGTTCATCTTATCACCCGTAAACTTTCTGACCCTCATAAAATAAGAAAAAAAGTGAAAACCTTCCCACACTTCACCACATTTGGTAGTTTAGAGTGTTAGGCCGCCAGCTCGATTCCTGTCACTGCCTAATAAATGTGTTTTAACTGTTATTCGATTCGATTCGGAAATCGACTGTCAGAGTCAGAGTATGAAGAGTAAACCCAGAGTTGAGCATAAAGTGTACCGGATTGCCCTTTACGTTTGCCTTCAGGAAGATTTGTGAATGCAAAAATATCAAATATCCTGGTGACCTTTAAGATACCGGGGACTGCTAGTCAAAGAAAGATAAGACCACACAATTTCAGTTACAATTCTAATAGGCACACACATGAAGAATGAACCAAAAAGAAATTGAGAGCGTACATGTAAATGTGCGCGCATAAGGAGACTGGGCACACTTCATGTGGAAGCATTTCGGCAATTTTGATTCATGCCTACCTTTCCAAAGGGAGTCAACTCTTTTAGAAAAGCATTTGCTCCTTTGGATTCAAAGTAGGTTTTTTTTAAAAGAATTTTCTGGTACAGGAAAACTATGTGGAAGTCAATAAAGTTGTTCCCCTCTGTAGAAATGGCAGCCGTTCCCCTTTGTAGAAATTGCAGCCGGAAATACATGGAGGCGCACTCACCGTGCCACCATATGGTTTTAACTTCCAGCAAACCTGCAGGTCCAAAATCTGGCAATCATTTCCATTGTTGTGATTTCTTTATTCGCGTGTTTCTGGATATCCGCAAATTAATTATGGATTTAGGATATCGATAAGTAAGGAATAAACATGATAAGGGACGAGTCATTTATTACCAGGTGGGGGTGGGGGGAGGGGGTCGGAAATCAATAAGCCTCGGAGCAGGCGTGGGAGGAGTCATATATTTTATTAGGCATATTGTGGGGCGAGGGGGGGGGGGGGGGCGAGGGGCGAGGGGGGGGGAGGGTCAGATTTCTTCTGTCAGCTTTCATTTTTACCCTCAAATTTCAGAATCTTTTCTTTCTACTCAAAACTTAAAGACATTTACGGGAGATGGGGGGAGGGGGAGGCAGCTTCATATCTAACTAGAGCAAGTGAGCAGGGGCTCACATATACCCCCGACCAGTGCCACCGCCTAATAACAACTTCAATGCAAATGTCATACATGTACAAAATTCTAAATCTGTGACCTTGACCTTAGGACAGCAGCAGCAGCATCCATATGATGTAAACCAGTATGAAATAAACCTAGTCATGTATCATTAGGCTCCACTGAATTATATTGGAACTATACGCCAAAAACTACAGGATGTGGCTAAGTCCTAGTTGTTGACCCCTGGCCCCACCCATGAGCCTGACCCTGCAGCTTAGGTAGTCCATAACGTAAACAATGATGTAGAGATATCATGAACCAAATACGGAAGAAATCTTCAATGCAATTACATAGACATGAGCAATCAAAAAGGTTTAACGCAAAACTTTGACATAATGAAAATGCCTAAGTCCTAATTATTGACCCCTGGCCCCACCCTGGGACCTGACCCAGGGGCTTAGCTAGTTCACATCAAAGGTAATGCTATAGAGACATCATGAACCAAATATGAAAAGAATCTGATGTGTGGTTACAGAGATATGAGCAACCCAAAAAGGTTTAACGCAAAACTTTGACGTAAAGTTAACAAACGGACGGACGAACAAACGAACGGACTAACGGACGAACGGACGGAATGACAAAAACTATATACCCCCTGACATACTTCGTATGTCGGGGGTATAAAAACAGATCTTTTCATTGATTTGCCAGAAGAACTGTATGAAAGTGTCTAAAAAATCATGTCAAGTAGATGATTTTGTAATTAATTTGAATGCCTGCATTAAATTTTGTGATATTAGCTGTCCAGGCGCCTTTTGATCAGCAAAACTACTGTGGCTCCCCAGACCCCCGACACCTACAGGCCCAATTAAGTGTAATAGGCTATTATGAGGGTCCCAATGGGGTACCTCTGAAATCAGTAATCAGTAAAATTTCAGCCCCAAAATCAGTAATCAGTAAAATTTCAGTCCAAAAATCAGTAATCAGTAATTTTTTGGCCAAATCAGTAAAATTACATATCGCAACCGTTCCCTCTACCTTATTTATGCCAGTGATGCATACTTTGAAGACTACTGACCTAGAATCGTAATACTCTTTTATCCCAAGTCGATGCTAAATGCATAGAAAGACAGTTTTTATATGCATATATGATACAGATGCATTTTTATAAAGAAATGCATGAATATAACCTGAAAAAATCCCTTTTTCACGTAAAACAGAGAGTGTGAATCGGTTTGACAAAAATGGTAATGGCATGCAATGTAGCAATCTATTAACTCTTGCAGGTTAAGCAGGACATAATCTTGATCTAGTTTGTGACATTGTGTCATTTTATCTTCTATAAATAGAAGTCAGCCTAAAATGAGTCCAAAATTAATTTAAGAATTAAAGCACTGACTTAAAACAGTATGGTCTTGTGATCAGTTATTATTGTTTTATTATGTCCCCCTACCATGGGGGGGGGGGACATTATGTTTTTGGTGTGGATCTCGTCGGCGTGAGCGTCAGCGAAGCTTCTTGTCTGCACTCTATTGCCTGAAGGCATGCATGGATCTTGACCAAACTTGCACGGATACAACACTGGGTAGGAGGGACTGATTAGATTTTGGTGACCTTGACCTTATTTTCAAGGTCACAGGAGGTCAACGAATGATGAATAATAGCTAGTCTGCACCATAGCTCCTGAACGAATAGATGGGTTTTTACCAAACTGGCACAGATATATCACTGGAAGATTGCAAAGAACTCATTAGATTTTAATGACATTGACCCCATTTTCAAGGTCACGGGAGGTCAAAGAGTGATGAAAAATGCCTTGTCTGCACCATATCTCCTGAATGGATAAATGGATTTATAGCAAACTTGCACAGACATATCACATGGAGATGTCAAAGAAGCGATTAGATTTTGGTAACCTTGACCCCATTTTCAAGGTCACAGGGGGTCAAAGAATGTTGAAAAAAGCCTTGTCTGCACCATATCTCCTGAATGGATGGATGGATTTGAACCAAACTTGCACAGATATATAATTGGGAAATGCAAAAGAACTGATTATATTTTGGTGACCTTGACCCTATTTTCAAGGTCACAGGAGGTTAAAGAATGTTGAAAAATGGCTTGTCTGCACTATATCTCCTGAATGGATGGATGGATTTGAACCTAACTGTCACAGATACATCACTGGGAGATGGAAAAGGAGAGATTAATTTTTGGTGACGTTAACCTCTTTTCCAAGGTTTCAGAAGGTCAAAGAATGTTGAAAAATGCCTTGTCTGCACCATATCTCCTGAAAGCAGCATTTAGGGAAAATGATACTGCTTGTAAAGCGCAGATGGGGGACATCTGTTTTTGTCAAAAAACATTTCTAGTTATATGGAGTATCATAACAAAATGACTGGTGTATATACATAAATGCAAATGCATCTCTCATGTACCTCTAGAATCACATCACATTAGCATGCCTATGTAATTCAGACCCCCTTGAAGCCCTTTTTATATAGTAAAGTTTCTGAATGGGAATGCAACCGCGATTTTTAACATTTTGTAAGGCCATACTGTAAGATTAGAGTGGACCAATAACGATTTTTCGCCGATTCCGGTAACCGCTAACCGCATATGACGCCGCTAACCGGTAATTTTTTTCACTCAAATTTCGCTAATCAGCACATTTTTCGGCCGATTCCGTTAATCACTTAGTATAGGCGACGCCGCTAACCGGTAAAATTTCGCCTCAAATTCCGCTAATCAGTAATTTTTTGGCCCCAAATTCGCTAATCAGTAAACCCCATTGAGACCCTCTATTATCAACAGTTATAATTATCGAGCATTCAACAACAGATTTCTGGATGGTCATTTGCAGAAGAAAGTGAAAGAAATGCAGACATGTAGACAAAGTTTAAACAGACCATGATTAATTAACCTATTAGAATAAGAAAATGTTCTCTGTATTTCATACAGCTTTTGATTGAGGTCATCTGACATAAAATAGGTAAAATGGTGTGTGTGTGGAGCGGGGGGGGGGGGGGGGGGGGGGTTAGCTGGAAGAATTGGGATTGGGGGATGGGGCGGGTCATAAATTTTTGTCACCTATCTGGGGGAAGGGGGGGGGGGGGGTCGGAAAAAAAATTCTGTTGAGACTGGGTGGGTCGGAAAAATTTTGGTGATTCATTTGAAAATGTACCCGGCCCCCACCTGATAAATGACTCGTCCCTAAATAGTAAAATGGCATCCCATACAAAATTACGTCATAAGTTTGTCAATAAGCGTCGTGTTTACAAATTGCTACAGTCATCGAGGTAAGAGTTGACATTATTCTATCTCTCAATAAATGATGTATAAAATATATTTGCTTGACTGTTATATTCTGTCTTGGTCGAAAATTAATCAGTATTAGGTGGTAATGTTTCTACGAATAGGCAGATTTGCGAGTTTGTTATTTTGGCAATGAACAATTCGTGCGATGTCACGTAGGCCGAAGGCTGGCATGATTTCGACGCCATGTTTTTGGTTTGTTTACAAACTGGGTAGGCATATATTATTTTGCAATTTTAAAATGTTCCAAAACCAAATTTTCTGAAATTTCACATGATAGTAGAGTATAGTTCAATGTTTTTCATGGCATAGGTCTGCGACCTGGAGAAAGTCGAATACGCTATAAATCGTAATTTTTTGTTCACATGTTTGACGTGGAAGTAAAGGGCACTGTTTCGTTAATAATTACACAGGCAGGAAAGAATGTCTTGGACTTAATTTAACGGAAATATTTACTAATGGAAGTCAGAGAGGTGCTCTTAAAATTTCAACCGGTGAGGCAATTTCATAAATCTGTATGGTGGCATGAAAATACAGAGGGGTTCGTCGATAGCCATTTTAATGGCGACAATTTCGAACAAAAACTCGTTGCTATGTGTTTGATTATATCCCTACTCCTTGGAGCTGCGATCCGTCACCAAATCACAATAAACACAAAACAATAACATTGCCAACTTATCGCGTCCGGACTATAATAAATTGCAAATTACTGGTAAGTACAGTTGTTTTCATGCTCAGTTTAGTTGAGTATAAAAGTTTCTCTGCTTATTAATATTAAAATGCCAACATTAGTTGGCATTTTCATATTTATCAGCAGAGAAAATTTCATGCTCAGCTGAGCTGAGCACGAAAAAAGTTTTATAACCTCGGGCCCTGGCTTCCAGGCTAAATGGTTATATATATGTATTCAAATAGTGGGTCTTAACGTGGCTCTTTTTCCTCTGATGGCCTGAACCATCTATGTGTATTTTATGGGTAACTGTAATTACTTGATGTAAAAATTATTCCTTGTAGAGTTAGCCTTCTTACAGATATGCCATTAAAACACAAGGACTGGGCCCGAGGTTATAAAACTTTTTTCGTGCTCAGCTCAGCTGAGCATGAAATTTTCTCTGCTGATAAATATGAAAATGCCAACTAATGTTGGCATTTTCATATTGATAAGCAGAGAAACTTTCATACTCAACTAAACTGAGCATGAAAACAACTGTACTTGCCAGTAATTTGCTATTTATTAGCAGGTAAAATTTCATGCTCAGCTGAGTTGAGCATGGGAAAAGTTTTATAACCTTAGGGCCTGGAGCCAGTCTATCAGCTCAGCTGAGAATGAAAATTCAAACCCATAATGATAAATCCTACGCAGTGTACAGCGATGTTTAATGTTTCCACTGTTTTCTTGTTACATAGTTTCTTTTTTTCTTTCTTTTTCTTTTTTCTTTCCTTTTTTGCTTTTTTTTCTTTTTTCTTTCCTTTTTTAAACACGTTTGGTTTATTATTTTGAATTTTATTCCCAATTTTAAAAATTTGAGCATTATATCAGCTGAACACGTGTCTCCTCAGATAGAAAAATAAATAAATAAAATGAGGCGCATAACTGTGTGCCTATATCGCGAAGCATATATTGTTTGAATAATGGAGTACTGCATAAGAGGTACAAGGGGAGTTCGATGAGTTCGTAGCACTCGGTATTTTTCTACACTATTCAATATTTCTTTTTTCATTTTTGTGCAGTGTAAACCTTTGTCAGTTGAATGATAACAACCGTTCAGTCAACACGTACATTTCTCGCTCTTACTTTTTGTTTGAAAACCTATACCTATACGCAAAAATGGAAAGTCAGAATCTTGAGTTCAGAGCAGTCATAAAGTTCCTCATAAAGGAGGATGCAAACGCCAAAGAAATCCATCGGCGCATGGCTGATGTGTATGGTGATAGTATCCCAAAGTATTCCACAGTGGCAAAGTGGTCAGCAGAATTTAAACGTGGGCGAGACTCCTTAGAAGATGACCCAAGGCCAGGTCGCCCTGCTGATGTCATCAGCAAGGAGATGATCGACCGTGTTGAAAGACTTGTGCCAAACGATCGCCGAATCAAAGTTGCCAAACTTGCTTCAGAATGTGGTATTTCTAATGGAAGTGTTTACACTATAATCCATGAACATTTAGGCATGTCAAAAGTATCTGCCAGGTGGGTACCCAGAAACCTGAACATGCAAGATCGTCAGCAGAGGGTGGAGTCCAGAGTTGCACAAGCGGCTATTCGTGAGTGCAAGTTTAAGCAGTTAAATCACCCGTCATACAGTCCTGATCTTGCCCAAAGTGATTATTACCGGTATCTGTTTCGAAATTTGAAGTCCCACTTGCGTGGAACGAGATTTCGGGTCGATGATGAGCTCAAGGCTGCTACAGAGGCTTGGTTTGAGGACCAAACAGACGACTTTTATTTCAAAGGCATAGACTGTATAACAGAAAAGTGGGCCAAATGCATTGAAGTAAAGGGGGATTATATTTCATTATATGATAATGTTGAAACCATCTTCCAATCTGTGAGTTAAACCCCGAGTTCTACAAACTTATTGAACTCTCCTCGTATTTTTAAGCAAGAGGGCCATGAGGCCCTGAATCGGTCACCTGAGGAAAATGTCAAATATCAAACTCGGGTCATTATTTGAACAAACCAGAAACTGAGTTTGAAACAGTCAAATATGAGACATTGGTCAAAGAGTGAAGAATGACCTTGACCTCTATTACTCAAAAATGTTCCTGAACTCTTTTCGTTAACTGTATTTATCAAAATTTGCACAAAATCTTCTACAAGTTCCATGAACTCATGTTCTAACATTTTTCCATGTAAAAGCACCTGAAAGCAAATTTTGACCTTGCCGTAGAAGTCAGTGTCATCCCACGGTTATCGTTTGACCAATCTTGATAGTACCCAGGTCTCCGATGCTACATACCCAGTTTCAAGGCTACATGAATCAGTCAATTGGTTTTGGAGACGCAAATATTTGAAGGTTTTTACCATATATGGCTGTGGTGGCCATGTCGGTCATGTGACCTGGACTGGTTGAACAAATTTTGTTCCTGCAAGCCCTTGAGACTCTATGTGACATTTGATAATATTTGGTCCAGTAGCTTTAAGTCCTTATTTGAATTTATCAAACTATGAGAGATCTGGGTGGACAGGTCTAAGAATGGTGTTGACCGCTTATACCCATAAATCTTCGTGTACTCATGTGGATAACTATATATACCAATTTTTATACCAAAATCTTCTATATATTTTCCATAAAATCGTATGTTTTGGCACTTTTCCAGTTAAAGTTGTCAAAATACTGAGAGAAAACTGAAGAGAGAAAACGATGCATAGGTATGTCTTTCACTTAGTTCCGTTTTTTTTTTTTTTTTTTTTTGTTGTTGTTTTTTCGAAAGAGGGCAAAAAGTACGTGTGTCTGTCTGTTTCTGCCCGTGTTTGTTCGTGCCAGCCTTTATCTGCAAACTCACGATGAAAGGCCGGGACAATGTCTTCTGTTTAAAATAAGAGCTAATAAAGTCGTCTTCGTCTGTCTCTCTGTCAGTCTAGCTTTAAGCATTTCTCATTTGTTTACCAATTTTGGTAAAGAAATGAAAAACGCTTAATGCTAGTGTGTCTAGTTACTTTTTCAATGGCTATATACATGCCTTTTCTTACCAAATCAAGATGGCATAGTTCTGTGTAGAAGCCCGGTAGCTCAGTGGGTTAAGTGTTGACCTGCTAACTTAGCGGTCGGGGTTCGAATCCAATTGGAGGCAAAATTCTTCCAATCGTCAACTGATTTCATTGCACACAGTCGTTTATTACCACCCCTCCATCGGTTCAGTATGACTGAAATACTTCTGAAAGGACCTAAAATCACAAGTCGTCCATACATCATTTATAGTATTGTAATAAGAGTTGTGTCCATATGAGATTGTGTGCCTGCAAATGATCCCGTGGACATGAATTTGCCATAATGCTTTATGCTTTATGAGCGGAGATGATAAGGGAAAGGACCAGGTATGATTTGGGCCATATATGGCCCCCTCTCAAAATTTATTCAAATATTGTTTTTTTCATTAGTCAACTTGTCAACAATATAAATCTAGAAAATGGAGATGTTACGGCTTGTACAAGGAAAGTTACAGCCATTCGTTTGTTCACGCAGTTCTGCCCTGATTTTAGCAAAATTTAGGGGGTAGGGATACATTTTACCATATATAACACAGAAAGGAATTTAAAAGTTAATGATATGTATCAGATCTAGTAATGTATGTAATATTAATACTAAATCTCTTTGACAGTTACTGGTCTGCATCTTATTACGTGCACGAAGGGCGATAACTCTTGATAGATCACTGAAATTGTCGGTTACAGAAACGCTACATTAAACTGTTTTTCAATCAAAAATTTACGTTTTAGGGGCATGCCACAATTGCAGTATCTTGTCTTTCAATGGAATTTAGATAAACCATTCGTTTCAAGATCAACTCATGTGCAGCAGTCACTTTTCTCGGAATAGAACGTATTAGTATGAAAGAAATCGGATGAAAAAATATTAAAAATATGGGGGTATGGATCAACGTTGCATTATTCTTGCGAGTTGATAAGTCGAAAATAATAAGTAATGAATACAAAAGCAACAAAGATATAAAGCTAATAAAAGTATTTTGCATTCAAAATAAACATTTTTCTCTAAAAAAGAAAAAAAGGGAGATAACTTATGATTTACATTGAAACTGCATAGCAATTAATGGTAATGAACACATTTCTTTTTATAACTGCTGACTTGGTTTTGCAAACATAGGCCAGATTTTTTATGCGCTTCCTTTTATATACGTTGTTATATAAACAAAATAATAAAAGTACACTATTTACCCTAACCGTTTCATGGCAACGATTTAAAAAAAAAATAGATGGAGCGAAACAAGAAATTAGACATCTTTCATACATGTACTTGTTTTTATACTTGTTTTTATCGTGTGGTTCATTATTTTCGCACGATTTTAAGTTATTAATATACCAACCATATATGTAATACAAACTCTTAATGAAGCTAATCCGCAGAATGATCAGAACGATAGTCGTGTATTTCATATATGAGAGTGGGTGGGGTAACTAAGACACCGGGTTATTCATACCGTAATACTGGGTAACTGGGTTATTCACAATCTTTGTCCTATTATATAAACAGCCGTAGGTATTGGAAACAAAGGGCACTGAATATTTCGGTTAAACTATGCATTGCTCATACTTTGCCATAGCTAAGCTGTTACTATGGTACTATTATCAACTACGGCGGACTTTAGAGCTACTACTGCAATCTTAACTTCCTCACAAAGGATCACTTTTAGATCTTCGTTTTGACGCTGAGTGCAGTCCAGAAATGCATTGTCGCCATAACACTCATGATTGTATGGCTCAGAGCAATATTCTATCCATCTGCTGAGAGTCTATCATTCTTTTGTTAGACATGTCCCAGACATATTCTGGATAGTTAGGATCTACCCTGTTCTCTGAATTTTAATCTGCACCAGCTGATGTGCTCACTTGCAGTTGTGTTATTATAGGTATTAACTTTCAGGCTCCTTGCACCGAGTATCCCTACTTAATCAGTCCTACTTCGCTCTCTTCAGGGCATCTGAACCCTTCTGTAAGCCTTCCTGTATTCTCTCACGCCTTCTGCTTCATACCGCCTCCTTTTCAAATTCCTCCTCGCATCGCAGAGGTCGAGAACATCCAGTGCCCAGTGTATGTACCTGCGATGTTCGTTTCCAAGTATTTCTTTTCCTGTATCAGCAACTGCTGTATTGTAGGGCGCAGAATAATGAAAGGAAGTTGCACTAGTTTAAATCGTCCCGTACGTGCACGATTTCGAACAGGGTTTAATTTTTTAATTTTTTTTTTCTGTTTGATACTTCAACAGAATATTTGTTGGTAAAGTATATCCAGCAGATATATTGAAAAACGGGCGTGACCCCGTCATTTCTCAGTCAGACAATACCCAATTTGATGTTACATGGTTTTATTTATGAAATGGGATCAACTCTTACATACAATTTAAAGAGAATGTTACAAGTGATAAGCATAAAAAATATTGTTTGATGATTTGAGGTCTGAAGCATGTTTCTGCAACCCGCCCCCCGTCCCCCCCCCCCCCCCCCCCATACACACACACACACACACACACACAGAAACACACACCTATCTCCCATTACCACCAACACCAATTAATGGATTCATGAGTACAAATATCGTACTACTACTACATACTATTACTATTTCAATTCTCCTAACGACGTTCCCCAACTGGCTCAGCGGTAGTACAAGTACCGTCTTTCGGTCCCGTCTTTTATTCGCTGTCCCGATTGCAACAATATTGCAGTTGCATGTATCCTTCAGAATCAGGAGTTGTTTCTGACAATTGGTCAAGCGTCGTCATGAATGAAGAAGCGAAAAACTATGTTTTGCACCACATATTCTGGTATTACTTATCAAAGAGAAGGTAAAGCGGTCTGTTTTAGTTTTTTATATAGTAAAATTTCTTGGCGATCCGTAGATTGTCTACCTTCACTGCCAAAAGAGTTCCTGTCGCACGCGCGTCCTTGTAAGCCAACCGTTGTCAATGACGTTATTTTATTTAGAAAAGTTTAAAATTAGGTGTCAGCGCAGGCAAGTGCACAGCTGAATTTTTCACACATTGTTGATGTTCTTAAAATGCATTATTATGCAAAAAATCAGCTGTGCACTTGCCTGCGCTCAGATAGTTTTCGGCCCAAATGCAAGCCAAAAATGGCCGAAATTGTCAAAACCAGCTGAGGAGGGGTACATTTAGAGGCCCAGAAGAAGTTAAATATCATTAGAGTATGGATTATTTTAGTCAGAATTGATGGTTAAATGTTTAAACTCATACATCACATGAACACAAGTTAAAGAAGTGCAATTTTGAAAATTCATAAATGAGGGGGCCAAATATGGCCCAAATCATACCTGGTCCTTTATACCACCACTATATAACTAATTTTGCTATAGCCGTTTCTGCAGTGGGAAATAAAAGCGAGAGGGAAAATGGCTCTTTTGGTGTTGGATATTCAACCGTATAGTAATATTTCCTAAAGCAATTTCCCAGGGTAAAGCGATTTTCCAGGGATAAACTTGGAAAAATTAATCTCCGACTTGTTTCATTGTGCACGTTTCATTATCTTCCTACCGTCGTCCCTCGATATGACCGAAATACTCCTTAAAGGTACATAAAAGCAAGGTCATCCATTATCATTTGTGAGCTGCGACAGACAAAACCACCAAAGTGGCATGTGCATCCAGCGAAGACTCAGATCAACCTGGGCACCCACACAGTCTGATCAGAGTCTTCTCTGTTCGCATGGAGCTAGCTTAGATTCTAAACTACCCTTTAAGCGCCCAGCGAAGACTCTGATCAGACTGGGCGGCTGCCCAGGCTGATCTGCGTTTTCGCTGGGCGCCCATTCTACTTTGATTAGTCGTGTCGGGTCGTGGCTCATGTATTGTTGTCTTAGTAGTACAAATCAACAAAACATGTACCTATATATTCAGCTATAAGACGAAGGGTAAATTCCATTCCGAAATCCGAAATTACCTGTTTTAGGGACGAGTCCATTTTTATTAGGTGTGTGTGGGTGGGGGGGTGGGGAGGGGGCGGTTACATTTTCATATGGTTCACCCAAATTTTTCCGCCCCCCCCCCCCCCCCCCCCCCCACGTCTCACCAGAAATATTTTTCCGACTCCCCCCCCCCAAATAGGTGAAAAAAATATGACCCCCCCCCCCATCCCAGCTACCCTTCACACACACACCGTATTACCCATTCTATGTCAGACCAACCTCATATTAAAATCTGTAAGAAACACAAAGAACATTTTCTTATTCTAACAGGTTACTTAATCATGGTCTGTTAAAACTTTGTCTGCATTTCTTGGACTTTCTTCTGCTTCTGGCCATCCTGAAATCTGTTTGTCGAATGCTTAATAATTATAACTGTTAATAATATTAATAGGGCTTCTTTGGGGAAGGGGGGGGGGGGGGGTCTGCGCCCCCAGAAGCCACAGTAGTGTTGCTGGTGAAAAGGCACCTGGAGAGCTGATATCACAAATGCAGGCATTAATTTAATTGAGAACAAAATCATCTACGTGACATGATTGTATAGACACTTATTTACTGTTCTAGCAAATCAATAAAAGACCTGTGTTTTTGGATATGAAGCTGCCCCAAGATTTGTGTGCAATTTTCATAAATGTCTCTAAGTTTGAGTTTGAAAGAAAAGAGTCTGAAATTTTAGCAGTAATGGGGGGGGGGGGGTTCTGGGGGCAAAGCCCCCCCCCCCCAGAAGCTGCGACAGTTTAAAAATGAAGACTGATGGTAGAACTCTGACCCCCCTCCCCAATATGCCTAATAAAATATATGACACCCCCCCCTCCTCCGAGTCTTATTGATTTCCGAACTACCCCCGCAGGTCATCGCCCCCCCCCCCCCCCAAAGAAAATCCGCCCCCCCCCCCCCCCCACACACACACCTGATAATAAATTACTCGTTCCTTAAGTCAATTAAACTTGTTTAACTCTGCTTTAAAGGACATTTTCTCCTCCAAAAATCCCCCAAAAGCTAGATCTATCTTAAAAGACGGACCTACATTTTTGGGGTTGTTTCGGAAGAGAAAAATCCCTTCTCATAACCGAAGAAAACGGTACATTTTCCTTCACATTGTAGAATTCCGATCTAAAACCTAGCCCGTTACAACCATCATAATTGCTCAGGCGCGATACTCTTGGTATACTTTTGTTTCAAAGGCTATTGGTCGATCATGGCAAATGCCCCGGAAATTCATTGGGTTGAGCGCTGACCTGCTGATCTTGCGGTCCCGAGGTCGATTCCCGAGGGCGGAAAAAAATTTCAGTCGCAAACGAGATTCCATTGCACACAACCTTTCAGTATCATCTCCATCGTCCTGATATGACTAAAATACTGTTGAAAAGGACGTAAAAATCGCGTCATCCATCCATCTATCGATCATGGTCGACTGTTGCCACGACATGTCTGAGATGACTGACCATTGAGAGCAATGGGCATATTCATAAGAATGAGAACAGCTGCTTCGGCATTCTCGCGAGAGATAAACGATAGATCGTTATTACCTCTCGTATTTGGCGCATGGACTTATGGGTATAATCCAATTCTGGATAAAGATGGCGGACAAAGCTTGAAGAATAAATGCCGACCTAATCCGAATGAAATTTCACAGCATTACCCGCGAGAAAGGCGACAGATCGATGCGGAAATTACCGAGTGTTGCTGAAAATGGCCGCTTTGGTGCTGTTTGTGGGCCATACCAGCTAGTATCGGCAAGTGAAACCTCATCAGTGACCCTAAGTACAGTCAATTGTCGATATCTCAAAGTCAAAGTTCATCTCAGTCTACTGATATCTCAAAGTAAATTTTCTGGTAACAGAGAACTTACTTCGAGATACCAGTAGTCTGAGATATCCGGAGTTGAAATGTAAAGAAAATATGTCCTAACTATATTCCTTGATAAAAGAGGGTACTTTGATATACCAGTGTTTGAGATAATGAGGGTGAGCTGTACTTATTTGAAAATATAGGTCAGAGGTGGAAGGGAAGACTCTGCGGATTACGATTTAGAAGGAAACATTTTAAGGTATACGGGATCCATGTTTTTTCCACGATCTCTATAAAGGGGAATAATTTTTGTAAGTTCCTGTTTGCTTCCCTGAAGGACTTAGCCCTTTTAATAGGGGTCTACTCTGAAAAAAAAATGATTTTTTTCCTATATGAGGAAATTCTTTCTTTTTAAGACTTGACCACCGAAAAGGGAGGCAAAATATAATATAGTAGTTGCTTCCCGTGAAAGTTTACTCATTTACCTGGCCCCGAGGTTATAAAAAAAATTTCATGCTCAACTCAGCTGAGCATGAAACTTTCTCTGCTGATAAATATGAACATGCCAACTAATGTTGGCATTTTCATATTTATAAGCAGAGAAAATTTCATACTCAGCTAAACTAAGCAAGAAAAAAGCTGTACTTATCAGTAATTTGCTATTTATTAGCAGATAAAGTTTCATGCTCACCTGAGTTGAGCATGAAAAAAGTTTCATAACCTCGGGGCCTGGATTCTTTTAGAGACTACTGGGGGCAAAGGAGGGTCAAGAAGATGAACGAACAAGTAAGAAAGTATTTAGTTTTATTCTTAACCATTATTTCTAAGCAACAGAAGCGATGCAAGACAAAACATGCAAAAGCACCATTAATCTTTTTCACTATAACAGAGACATGTTGTATCACATCAAATCAACACATCAAGATTTAATAAATATTTTGTGCTTATGTTATTTGGTACTCATACATGCTACCACCTAAATTTAAGAAAAGCTTCAATTTGCTTCTTCGGCAAATGACCGTCAACCACTTAACCTAAACATTGGACAGTCGCATATCAATAGAACACAGAACAGAATATATACTGAACAAAAAAAAAAAAAAAGAAACGTTACATCAACATTCAAATCATTTTTTTCCAGAAACACTTCATTCAAATTTCAAAATGTAACAAAGACTAAAACTTGCCAGGTATTCTCTACAAATACCAACAGATGCAGATATAGTACCAAACAGTTTTTAAGTTTATTTAGATTCGTTGTATCCCGTGATGTCGAGAATTTTAAGCGTAAATGTATGTACCGTTTCTTTTTTGTTCAGTACATATTATATTCATAACAACATAACCTCACAAAGATGGAATAAAACAAAACATGAAATACTGCAATGATGCTGAGTAAATATTTCTTCAAATGAACCAAAAAGAATGTCCAGTAACAAAAATAGAAAAACACAAGAAAATCGGTGGAACCGATGGATGCTCCCCGAAGGCTTGGAATAGGAGAATGGGTATCCTGGCCAAGGAGCGGTTTTCTGTGTAAATTGAATGCAATTTAAAATGGAAAAAAATTATTCTCTTCAATACTTTTAGAGCAATGCTCTGGACAAATGAACCAAAATGAATGTCCAGTAACAAAAATAGAAAAAACACAAGAAAATCGGCGGAGCCGATGGATGCTCCCCGAAGGCTTGGAATAGGAGAATGGGTATCCTGGCCAAGGAGTGGTTTTCTTTGTAAATTGAATGCAATTTAAAATGGAAAAAAAAATATTCTCTTCAATACTTTTAGAGCAATACTCTCATACAACTAAGAAAAAATAAGAAGGGAAGTAACTTCATAATAACTTGGGATACAGTTATGATTCTTCTGTTCTGCACTTCTTGTCATTGCCCTCTATTATCAACATGTGAAGTTTCATTCATGTTCTCTTGAATATGTACAGAGATCTACTCCGGACAAGCTAAATAACTGAAAAAATAATAGAAAGGGAGCTAACTCCATAATTACTAAAGGTAGCGTTATAGTTCTTAAGTTCTGCACTTCCTTTCATTACCCTCCATCAATGTGTAAAATCACATTTAGTTTCCATCAATACTTCTAAGATATGCTCCATTCAAGCAAAATAAATAAAAAATTAAGGGAGCTAACTCAGTAATTACTTATGACAGGATTATGGTTCTTGTGTTCTGCACTTTCATTCATTGCCCTCTATTGTGTGTGAAGTTTCATTAAGTTCCCTTTTATACTTTCAGAGATATGCTCTGGACATGCAAAATGCTGAAAAATAGGGAGGGAGCTAACTTTGTAAATACTTAAGACAGGGTTATGGTTATTGTGCTCTGCACTTTCTCTTATTGCCCTATTTCAATGTATGAAGTTTCATTAAGTTCCCTTTAATATTTTTGGAGATATGCACCGAACAAGCTTAATATTGAAAAAAAAAACTGGAAAGGAAGCTAAAAATACTTGTGATATGGTTATGGTTCTTGTGCACTGCACTTCCTCTAATTGTCCTCTATCATTGTGTGAAATTTCATTTAGTTCCCCCTTATAGTTTCAGAGATATGCTCCTGACCAGCAAAATATTGAAAAACTGGAAAGGAACCTTACTTCGTAAATACTTGTGGCAGGGTTACGGTTCTTGTGCACTGCACTTCCTCTCATTGTCTTCTATCAATGTGTGAAGTTTTATTCAGTTCCCCCTCATAGTTTCAGAGATATGCTCCGGACAAGCAAAATATTGAGAAAATAACAACTGGAAAGGGACCTTAGTTCGTAAATACGTGTGACATGGTTACGGTTCTTGTGCACTGCACTTCCTTTCATTGTCCTCTATCATTGTGTGAAGTTTCATTTAGTTCCCCGTTTTAGTTTCAGAGATATGCTCCGGACAAGCAAAATATTGAAAAAACTGGAAAGGGAGCTAAGTTCATAAATTCTTGTGACAGGGTTACGGTTCTTGTCCACTGCACTTCCCTTCGTTGCCCTCTATCAATGTGTGAAGTTTCATTTAGTTCCCCCTTATAGTTTCAGCGATATGCTCCGGACAAAAGTGTGACGGACGGACGGACGGACAGACGGACGGACAAAGCGGCAACTATATGCTCACCCTTCGGGGAGCATAAAAAGGCTCATGGGCCACACTGCTCAACAGATTTCTGGCTCAAAATTGCTATCGCATTTGTACAGGCATAAATTTGCTATCAGGCTAATACAAAATATACAACTACAAAGTCTCAGTCTGACAGTCCGTTGAGTTGATAACAAAATATATAGCTATTCTCCACATTTGATCGCCGTGGCAACAAAAAACAAGAGGGCTATGATGCCCTGAATCGCTCATCTGAGTATGGTGGCCATGTAGGTCATGTGACCTAGACCGCTTGATATTTTCGTTTTTTCAACCCCTGGAAGCTGTGTATGATATTTGGTTACAATTAGCCCAGTGGCTTTTGAGTAGATGTCTAAAATTGTCAAAATGTCAGAGACAAGGGTCAGAGGTCAAAGGATGACCTTGACCTCTTGTACCCGCAAATCTTCCATGTACTAAGACGACTGTATATGCCAATTTTTAGGCCAAAATCTTCAGAACTTGCCATGAAATCTTATGTTCTACCATTTTCCCATACTTGACCTTGCCTTAAAAAGGTCAAGGTCAGTCCAAGGTCATCATTTTAACAATCTTGATAGTACTCAAGTACATGATGCTATATACCAAAGCCATCGATCATTTGGTTCTGGAGAAGAAGATTTGTAAAGGTTTTTGCCATATATGGGCATGGCGGCCATGTTGGTCATGTGACCAAAACCGTTGGAACAAATTTTCGTTCCCTCAGCCCCTAGAGGCTTTATATGAAATTTGGTTACAATTGGCCTACTGGCTTTTGAGCAGATGTGTGAAATTGTCAAAATATGAGAGACCAGGGTCAAAGGTCAAAGAATGACCTTGACGTCTTGTACATATAAATTTCATGTACTCATTAAGATGAAAATTTATATGTACAAGAGGTCAATGTCATTCTCATTAAGATGACTGTATATACCAATTTTTCAGGTCAAACTCTTCAACAGTTTCCAAGAAATCTTATGTTCTAGCATTTTCCCATATAAAGCTACAGAATCCAAATTTGAAAAAAGTCTATGTCAACCCAAGGTCATAATTTGAACATTCTTGGTAGTACTCGCGTACCCAATGCTGCATACCAAGTTTCAAGGCCATCGGCCTATTGGTTCTGGAGAAGAAGGTTTTCAAAAAAATGTTACCACATATGGGCGTGGCGGCCATGTTGGTCATGTGACCAGGACCGTTTGAATAATTTTTCGTTCCTAAGTCCCCTAGAGGCTACATATGAAATTTGGTTACAATTTGCCCAACGGTTTCAGAGGAGAAGTTGTTTGAAATTGTGGACGGGACGACGACGGAGCCTTACAATCCTATAAGCTCCTCCGAAGCCGCTGGCTCAGGTGAGGTAAAAAATAACTTTCCAAGGTTCTCTTGTGTGTTTTTTTCCTTTAGTTCCCATGGCAACGAATCAAATGAGCAGTGTGCAGAAAAAAAATAAGACCGATAGAAGAAGCTCAAGGAATATTTCTGAAGATGTTAGCCCAAAACATCTGCAATGGCTTAGCAATGAATCAATTTCTTTGTTATTTCCATCATAAGTTGCACTACCATCCATGTCCTTTGAAAAATGGCAATGGAAAACATACAGTATGGTAAAAGCCAATATGATTATTATGTCTGTAACGTTTCTGCCTCATAGAGCAAAATATTTCTGAGGCGATAAGTTACGATATTTTTTTTCTATTTTTGCATTTTGGTTTCCATGGCAAAAGATAACCAAGGGAACAATGGTTCTGTATCTCACCTAAGACCTTGCTGGCATTAGACATAATTTGCTACTTTGCTCTTTTGTTACCAATTTTAAACCAGTGGCTTTAGAGGTTGGCATATTTTAATTTTAAAATCTCAGAGACTTTGAGCAAAGGCCAAAGAATGACCTTGTCCTTTGATTACCTTATGTCTTTATGTATTCATTTAGTAAGCCATATGTTCAAACAATCATATCCAGGCTTAAAAAAATTAGTGAAATCCACTGTTTAACAATATAAAAGTATAAGAAACAAAAGCGGACTTTGCCATAAATAAGGTCCAGGTCAATGCAGGGTCATTATTTGAAAAAGGAATGTAGGGCTCTGCTCCATACGAGGTGTCAGGGTTGATTTTTATTAGGCTGCTCACAGCTGTTCTCCAGCCAGGAGAACCACAAGTGAAGAAACACACTTAAAAGATTATTTTATTTGTTTTCTAGCTGCAGTCAGCTTGTTTTATCAGTCATGTAGGTGCGTGTATACTGGTAGTCTTTCCCTTTCATGAAATTCGAGAGCTGATGGAAACATTAAAGGGAGCAGATAAACTATAAATTTTTGGTGGCATTTGGGTTTAGATGTAAGTCTGAAAAGATTTTTACATATATGGGCATGGCTGCCTTCTTGGTCAGGTGACCAAGACCATCTGAACAAACTTTCATGCCACTGACCGAGGGAAACTTTATATATGAGATATGGCTTCAGTAGGCCCAGTGGCTTCAGATGAGATGATGTTTGAAAATGTTGATGACCAAAAACAAATGTCAAAGGATAAACTTGACCTTTAAAACATATTGATTTCATCTGGGCATTAAGTTAAATTTAGTTGACAATAAATGCCATATATTATACCATAACCTTAAATAGCTTCTGCGAAATCCAATGTTTAAGCATTTTCCCGTATAAAAGCTTTACATACCAAGGTTGACCTTGCCATACATTAGGTCAAGGTCACCGTATGGTTATCATTTGGAAAAAAAACTATGATAGGCTCTGGTTCCTAATGCTACATACATAGTTTCAAGGCCATTGGCCTTTCGGTTCTGGAGATTTTTAAGGCTTTTTATCATATATGGGCGTGGCGGAAAGCTTGGTAATGCGACCCAGACCCTGCGAACAAACTTTCTATCCTCCGGCCGTGGAGGCTTCACATGGCATAAGGCTTCAATCGGCCCATTGGTTTCAGAGAAAAGGAGGTTTGAAAATGTTGATGGATGGAGGACGAATGACGGCCAGACGGTCGGACGACGGATGCCTGGCTATACTATTAGCTCACCTATGAGCCCATTAGCTCAGTGTGTTAATAAAAGCATCACAAACGACTGCGTGATACCCTACCACTGCAAATTTATTTCACTCCTTGACATTTTGCTGATTTATTTTATTATGGCAGGAGCAGCCAACCCCATGGAACAAAATTTTTGTTATAAGAAGACACTGTCATTTCTCTGATCACTTGATGTAAGCTTCCGAAAAATCTCTGTTCACTTTGAGCACATACATTTAGTGATTTTATAAATGTATGTGGCCATATGGCAGGGGCAAATAACCCCCTTATGGTCAAATTTTGATCATCACAAGAAGCTTTCATCTCTCCTATCATTAGCTACAAGTTTCAGAAGTTATCTAAATTATGATTTTATACAGATTTTGTCATCACTTTATGCAGGTATATAGCCCGTGGACAGGGGCAGATAACCCAGATGGGGTAAATTTTGAGCGCCACAGAATGCTTTTTATTACTGTAATCATTTGCTTTAAATTTTCAGAAAAATAAACACTTCAAATTCTGATTTTATATTGATTTTAGAATCCCCGGGCAGAGGCAGGTAACCCCTGAGGACAAAATTTCTATGGTAACACAAAGCTGTTGCTGCTTTGATCATTTTTGTCAGGTTTCACCATAAATGGAAGTAGAGGCCAAAAACCTTTTTTGTACGTTGACAAGTACCACAACTCTGTCACTCTGTCAGAATTGATCGAAATTTGCCCATTAACAATCCCAAAGGAGACATCCTTAGTACAAATGCATATACAACATTTGAAAAAAAAAATCCGTTCATAAATACTTAAGTTATCAAACAGAAACGAAGTGCGACGGACGAACAGATGGACGTACGTACTATGGACGGACGGACAGACACATGGACAGCCAACGTGAAAACATAATACCCCGCCACTAATGTGTGGCGGGGTATAAACATGGGGAGTGGGCATACATATGGCTGACAGAAGACTTCTCAAGGAACATTTCTATTAAAGTTTTGTCAAGGCTTGGCTGTAGATGCCATTTATCAATTTTCCTCATTATACGTCTATGGAAACTCTAAGTTGCCATAGCAGCGAAACTAATGGAAATTCTAAGTTGCCGTAGAAATAGGCAATACATCTAAAGAGCTGTTTTTCTTGAAAAAAACAACAACATAAAATCTGTAAAGGCTTATAATATGATTATTTCTATAAACCCTCAGCCAAAAAGAGCATATTGTTTCTAAGAAGAAAATGTTTGAAGTATTTCTTTTTCAATTCAATTTTGGTTTCCATGGCAACCTACGAAAAAAGGAGCAGTGAGCCAAAAAAATATGGTCAAGGAACACTTCTATAAAAGTTATGTCAGAATATCTGCTATGGTTTGGGAGCAAATGCCATTTTTCAATTTTCCCCATTATAGGTCCATGAAAATCTAAATTACCATTGCAACCAAATTTAAGAGCTGATTTTCATAAAACAAGAGAACCATGGTGGTCCTTAATGCTCACCTGTGCTCACAAGGTCACTCAATGTCTACAGCATTCAATAACTTTGTGGCTTCCAGGAACGATCAAATTTAAATTTGAAGCTGATTTAATATCAAATGTTCTTCCCATTTCTGATGAGTAAGATAAATAGTCTCAATTTTTACATCTGTTTTACATCTGTTTACATTGTTTTGTACCACTTCAGAAACTGAGGGTGAGGTTGGGCCTGTAAAATCGATTTAAGCCCCCCAGTAATTCATTACTGACCGTTCCAAGGCGGTAGTTCTGTTGTGGTTCTCTGTTGCCTGTTTTTGGTGTCAGAGTTTCTGTGATGTTTTACCTTATGTATGTTCTTATTATTTTTGGTTCGGTTTGGGTTGCTGAGTGGCCACCTTTTGGGAACAAGCTGCTCACTCGGTTGGCCATATGTTCTCTGTATGTTGATGTTTTGTAATCTTAGTTGTTTCCAACTATGGTTTGAGGGCTGGATTTGGATTTTGATTGTTTCAGTTCCTGGTCTTTGCATACTTTTTACTTTTATTAGAAATGACCATGATATTGATGTACATGGAATGGTGCAACTATCTGACTTTAAATCTTTCACTTCTACATGGATTTTATTTACGGTATTGTTCCATATTTGAATATTTGATATTTGAATAAAAAGATGAACAGCAAATGCTCTGACCAGACTGGGTGGATGCACAGGCTTGTCTGAGCACTTCCTATTCGCATATGCCATGAGCACACCTTTTACATGTGGCGGTGCAAATAAAGTACACAACCCTTAAACTTTAAAGCGCCAAAAAAAGCAGACCGCATATTTTACTTCTGCAAAATTCTAAAAATGTTTCGTCCAAGTTAAATCATATTAAGAATTCAAAGACTAGACGGCAAATAGCGTAGACCCTGATAAGGCTGCTCATAATGAGCCGCCTCATCTGGATCAAAGCTGTTTTTTTTTTTTTCTTTTTCTTTTTTTTTCTTTTTTTTGCGCTTGAACATTTAATATTTGTAGGATAACTTATCATTTTCGAAACACAGCCAGAAAGAAAGAACTCATGCAGCTCTCACATTTGTCACTTCCCTTTTCCTCAGATACCATAGGCGCGATAGGGTGTAGAATATCTCGTAAAGCGTTTGGGACTTGGGCGCTCTGCTGATACTAATTTAAGGCAGAGCAAAAGGCTTGTTGCAGCTGAAGCATTTACTTCAATCCCCATTCTCACTTCCACGTTGCTGGTCCCGGTATCGCCCGGCGAAGAAAAGCAACTACACCGTGATGATCCGGGACTTTTTTCCTTAACAAATAAAATAAATTGCATTCTAACATTAAGCCTCGTGCTCACTGTCCCGGTTGGCATCCCGGCAAGTCCCGGTAAGTGATCAGGGGGAAACTTTGTCGAACCGGGAGAACAACCCTGGCACTACCGTGAATATCTTGGACGATCTTGGATGAACCTTGTTGATCCGGCTAACAGCCCGCTGTTGTTTTAAAATGTTGATTATATTTTAAAACAACCGGGGCTGTTTGCCGGATCGACACGGTGCATCCCGGATCATCCAGGATGTTCATGAGGCCGTCAAGATTGTTCTCCCCTTTCGACAGGTTTTCCTCCGGATCACTAACCGGAACTTACAGGGGATGCCATTCCGGGACAATGAGATTGGGGTCAAATGGAGGGCGCTTTCTATTTGTGATTCTCATCTAGTTGTGTTCTTTTGTCTCTCGCGAGCTCCGTTAGCTAAGTAGGTAAAGCGCTGGTCTGTTAATCTAGCAGTCCCGTGTTCGGGCCAGCTAGAGGCGGAAATCTTTCCAGCTGTTAACAGGGTTCCATTGCATACAACCTTTCATTATCAACCTCCAATTGTCCTGATATGACTGAAATACAGTTGAAAACAACGTAAAAATCGCAAGTTATCCATCTAACAATCAAAGCTTTCCCTCCCTCTAAGGGAATGCTCTCTAGATACTGAAATACTGTCTCAAAGGGCCGTTAAACCCCAAACAATCAATCACTTAAAGATTCGAAGTGATCTTCATATTCCATGTCCAATACGATGTCACTCTCTGACAATGCTAAGCCAGCATCAATCTCCGCAGGGGTTAATCTGAAAAAATAAAGAGACTTTGTACACAATGATAAATTCATTGTTAGATCTAGTGTTTGTCAAAAGAAAAAAAAAGCTAAATGGCTCAAGTTGCTGTAGTTTAAGGTTTTGATTTGTGCCTTTAAGCTTGAGTATGTTTACCATTTAATTAGTAAATGATTTCGTGTATCTATCTTCGTTTTCGTCTTAACCCTTCCGCCTCGATTTTCAACATTTCCCTCGGGACCTTGCAAACATTTATGCATGAAAAACAATGTTTAATCTATGTATTATTTTTATTAAACATGGTGGATGAGAAAAATAATTAATGATGTTGTATAGATAGGTGACAAGATTTCAATCAAAATATACCAGGTGACATAATGCCTTAAAAATTATAGACGGAGTTATGATTCTTGTTCTCTGTAGATTATTTGAAGATGCCTTATATTTGTACCAAGTGCTTTGAAAATATCTTCAACAGCTTTAAAGGTATAGAGTCAACAAGACACCCATACTGAAAATTGTAAAGAGGAATCATTTCGTGAATACTGTGTAGGTGTAGGTTTTTGTTCACTACTCATCGTCTGCATATATATAATATTTGTACAAAGTTTCATGAAAACATCTTTTACGATTTTAGATTTATACAGCGGACAATTTCCATACTGAAAATTACAAAGGGGCATAGTTATGTAAAAAATGTAGGTGGAGCTACAGCTCTCGTTTAGGGAAAATATCTCATATGGTTTCAGAGTTAAGGAGCAAACAGATTTTTTGTACTGAATTTAACAAACGGGCATAATTTTTTAACAAAAAAATGCAAAACAAATTATGGATCTTATTCTCTGCCAATCATCTGATGATTCTCTATATTTGTACAAAGTTTCATGAAAATATCTTTTACAGTTTTGAAGTTAAAGAGCGGACGTCATTTACAAACTAAAATTACGAAGAGGCATAATTACATAAAAATGTAGATGGAGTTATGGATCTTCAAATCCTCTTATGATGCTTTATATTTGTACAATGTTTCATGAAAATATCTTCTACGGCTTAAAAGTTCAAGACCATTTCCATACATAAAATTACTAAGGGGCATTATTCCGTAAAACTTACAGGTCGAGTAATAGATCTTGTTCTTTGCAAAATTGGTAATAGCACAAACATTTTCTATACAAAAATTTACAAGGGGCATAATTCCACAAAAGTTAAGATGGAGTTACGGTGCTTGTTCTCTGCACATCGTTTGATGATGCTTTATATTTAAACCAAGTTTCGCATGCTCCTACTTCTGTATGTATTCTCTGCTCTTGAAGGAACTTTTTAAGATTTTAATTCTTATTGCACAACCCGCAGGTTTGCAATATAATCACTGTGTGAGTCCGTCCGTCCGTTATCAGTTAGCGAAAACGCTTACAACTCTTGAACCGCATTCTATATTTTGATAAAATTTTGCATACTTATACATGTCAACATTATCTAACGACTCGCATGCATAACCGTCTTTTTTGATGGACAAGGCTTTGCTGAGCACAAGATGAAAATTTACGGTCAAGTAGTGAAAATGCTCATAACTCTTGAAGCCCGTGGTATATAGGATTCAAATTTGTATACTAATGTATTTTGACATTGTCCAGCCACCGGCATGCAAAACGGTGACGAAAGTCTAAACAGTATTGCACTTTAATCGCTGTGCAAGTCCATCAGTCTGTTTGTCCTTCCGCTGTAGTCAGTGTGTGAAATTGCTCATAACTCTCAACCACATGGTGTAGTTTGATAAAAATATGCATCATTCTACAAGAAATGACCAACTTCATTTCCTTACATTCCTTCTGGCACTAGAAACTGATAATTCTACATTCACCACGGTGTGTGCACATTACCATCAGTTGATTGCATGTTATTTTTGATATTTACATTCTCAGTGCATTTCTTTAAAAGCCCTATGGTAGACCATTAGAACGTAATGTAGTTTATACTTCAATATTTACATTATCCGTGCATTTATTGTAAAGCCCTATGGTAAACCATTAGAACGTAATGTAGTTTATACTTCTATAACTACATTGGTTCACGCGACGTTACATGACGTTAAGTGACGTAAAACTAGGCCATTATTCTCCAATCTGATTGGACGTAGGCGACAATATGACGTCTTTGTTACGTAATTGACGCTGTTCCGCTTTTAGTAGAAAAACTGCGTATAAATATTTTTCAACTTCAACTGTAACCCCTAACGCTAATTTGTGGTCAAATAAAAGATAGAAAAGAATGTAAATATTAGCAATGAACTTTATATTTTTGGTATTTATCGAAGTATAAACTACACTGGGTCGCTAGCAAAGTTTAAATGAACCCCTTCGGAGTTCACTTACTTTGCACGCGACCCAATGTAGTTTATACTTCGATAAACACCAGAAAAATGAAATTCATTCCATACATCGGCTCACGCGACGTTACATGAGGTTAAGTGACATCAAAATAAACCATGGTTCTCTCCAATCTGATTGGACGCAGGCGACGTTATGACGTCGCTGACGCTGCTGCGCTGTTAGTACAAAAACTGAGTCAATGTTTTTTTCTGCTTCAGCTATAGCTCCTTACGCAAATTTGTGGTCAAATAATAGACAAAAAAGAATGCAAATATAAGCAATGAACTTAAAGTCTATGGTGTTTATTAAAGTATAAACTACATTGGGTCGCTAGCAAAGTTAACATGAACCCCCTCGGGATTCAATTACTTTGCACGCAACCAATGTAGTTTTTACTTCGATAAACACCAAAAAATGATATTCATTTCTTAAATTCGCACAATTATGTTTTATACCCCTTGAGGATAAGAATAAGATTTTAGTCCCAAAGAAATTTCATGTTTCGGTATCTGTTTGCATTAAATATTCAAATCTTGTCCAATAAATAAAATTTGAGCAGCATCAAATATGCAGGTGCATGTTGAAATTTTGTCAGCTTGGCTAAATTTCAATACTTGTGTATATACACTTACGCCCTTAGTTCTAGCTTAACTTCACGGATTCATTTGTTTGAGTTATCTTTTTACCTTTTGATACATTTCGCATCCTATTTGCTCGTTGCTGCTAATATGAAAAAATAATTACTCTCTTTGTTCTAGTCCAGTAGCTGCTACATCGTCTCCAGCAGATCCTATCTGATTTGATGACTGAAGAGACTGACTTTCCTCTATACTATCCTGAAGTGCCTTAACAACCATTTCATTCAATTCTGGTGTCAGAGTTTTCAAGACAGGAGCTATTACCTCTATCATGTTTTTCTTAAACGGCATAATTTTCATTAATAAGCAAAGAGGTAAACTCTCCAAGAAAGGTTTAAGCGTATCTACTGCTTTCTCCGGGGGCAATTTCTTCAAATTCTCGTGGATCGAGTCCATTATTTTTTCTTCTGAGACATACTGCTGTTGCGTAGCCGTCGGAACCATGTTTTGACTGCTAGGGATCTGCGAATGAATCATTTTCTCATCTGAAAGAGCTTGGCATTGCATAGCTGTTGAATCCATGTTTTGGCTGTTAGTCACCTGCGTATTAACCATTCCAAAATCGGGGAAAACTGACTGGCTGCCTCCTGACAGGTTTTCGTCAAGGATGGAATCTAAGAAACAGTCACCTAAATTATTCTCTTTTGAGGATGGACACATATAAGGATAAGCAACACGCTGGTTCTCCTCAAAGAAAGAACTGGCTGTTTGGGTTGCCTTAAACTGATCGGCTCTCATATTTGCTTCAAACTTCTGGTGATCACGATGCTCCATGAGCCTTGTAGGGTCCAACGATGAGACACAGCCATACTGGTTCCCCATGATTGAAACTCTGGAAGGCTGACCTTCATTTGGTATCTCCCCTAGGTCTGGAGTAATGATATGGCTTCCACCTGGGTTCTGTGTGTTGGCCCCTTCAATTCGCGACATATCTGAATGTTGTTTCATATTGGACATAGTAGAATCTTGTACTGCTTCTGAATTACACCGGCCCAGCTGACTATTATTAAGTATCAACTGACATGGTATTGTTTGGCTCTGACAAGGTGGCGTCTGTTCCATAGTACAGCTGCTATGAACTTGTAACGTATTATTATTATTTTGGCAGGTAGGACAGTCCCCTATGTTTTCAGTGTGCCCATTTTCTGCTTGTTTACCATTATTAACAGTGGCATGTGGTTGTTCTGTCAGTAGTTTTCTCAACATGGGCAAACTGTATGCATTTGGTCTCTGGCATTCTGGTAACGTTGTTGCTGTTTCTGCATTTTCTGATACCATATCGTTCAAGGTGCTCTTCCCCCTCTTCACTTCTGTAAAAGTAAAGTCCAATGAACAGTTGTTTAAGTTCAGGTTTACTATTTTACTTTGATCCCACATATTAAGACTTGCTATGACTGCAAATTCTGCGCCTTACACTGTACCAACATCTGTCTAATTCTTCCAATACCTATATGAATATCTGCAAAACCTGAGGATCGTCCCTAAATTATAGCGTTTTTCACGATTTAAAAAAAAATACATCATTATTATATATTAAAAACGCTCCAGACAGTATGGTTTCTGAGAAGTAATAGAGCTATTAAGATTTGTTTCATTTGCTGATTTCTTTTCCATTTCTTGTATTGTAACTTTGTAACCTAAAAGTTTGTAGCTGGAAATTTTAACATCAATCCTTAAAATTGCAGATTTCACAACATGAAATCTGACTTTAAAGCTTCAACTTTTTTACCCTTTAGCCGCAATTTCGAGCTTCACAATGTTATCTTCATAAATTAAAATATCCAGTTCGTAATTAGATAATTCCAATTCACCTTCCTGAAATTTGGGATTCGGCAACTTGGAACTACGTAGTCTGGCCCATGTTCCTGCTCATGAATGTGTTCTGTGCTCATGAAGGAACTTTTAAGATTTTAATTTTACTTTACTGCAGATGGTGTTTTGCCATTTGGCGGCCGTAAAACGTCTCCCCGTACACCATCCATAGTGCAGATTATATTTTATTTCCGTCCTTTGAAATCAGAAGATATGTTCTGAGGAATCTGAAATTTTAGATTGGTTTAGACTCTTATTCTAGATCATGGTCTTTTACATAATTTGGATCCTTTTTTATACTAAGCAGTCTGTGAATCGACTGCCCAATAAAAATTAAGAAATTACAGTATGGTTTCTCTTGTTTATCACCAGATATTGTCAGGGTCACTGAGGAGGCTTTATTAGCCGAAACTACGTAGTCTGGCCCATGCTCCTGCGTCTGAATGTGTTCTCTGCTTTTGAAGGAACTCTCTGAAGATTTTAATTTTACTTTACTGCAGATGGTGTTTTGCCATGTGGCGGCCGTAAAACGTCTCCCCGTACATCATCCATAGTGCAGATTATATTTTATTTTCGTCCTTTGAGATCAAAGGATATGTTCTGAGGAATTTGAAATTTTAGATTGGTTTAGACTCTTATTCTAGATCATCGTCTTTTACATTATTTGGATGCTTTTTGATACAAAGCAGACTGTTAATCGACTGCCCAATTAAAATTAAAGTCTCCATAGTCCTACATGTGGTAATAATCGTCAAAATACAAATCACTATGAAACCTGTACAGCCTTCAGCATTGGTGAAAATATGTCGGTTGATGTGCTTTTTTGTAGCATATAACTGACCAAAAAGAAGGAATAAGGTATTATGAAAAAAGAATAAGTCTGTCCATAAAAATACGGTTTTCGTTTCTGGTTCCCCGTTAACCAATAAAATAATGCAACAGCGGCAGGATCAATGGGATCCTTGCTTAATAGTTTTGTACATTGTATTTTTATAACCTGTTAAACGCCTGTACCTTGTATTTTTAACGCCTGTACATAGTGTTTTTTCTATGAAATAAAGTTTGTGAAATCGAAAGTAGGTCATTTTAGTTTGCAACTAAAATGACTTAGTGCTTTTTTCGAATCCAAACTCAAGGACGTTTTGATTTTTCAAAGCCGGTCAATAACGATTAATCACCTTATTTTCAGAAAACTTTAACTTTGATGAACTTTCAATTTTTAAATCAAATACTTACCATCGAATCCAAAGTACCATAATGTTGAGCCTGTAATTTCGAATCACAATAAAGGAGCTTCAATTTAAAATTTAGACACTTGAAGATATCCAACCTGAAAGCTGGAGTGTGTTGAACCTTAAGTTTCCCCAAGTTATAATTTGTCATTTTTCACAAGTTATGGAAACTGAAATTTCTGATGTGAAAACCTATATGAGCATTAATCTATTTTTATTTTACGTGCTGGAGATTTCAAGAAATACTGTAAATCTTGAACTTTCAAGTTATTAACTGAAATTTCGAGTTACAAAACTGTGACTTCTTAACATGGAAGCTAAGAATTAAAGTCAGTTTGCCCAGATCGTTTGAGCTATCGAACTTTAAATTTCAATTTATGACGGTGACACCCAAATAAACTGTGAACCTTAAATTTGACTACAATATGATTTCAGACCCGAAATCTCAAGCTGCTGAATCCGAAATGTCAAGCTGTCGAACCAGAAATTTCAAGTTGTTGAACATGAAATTTCAAGTTATAAAGCTGAAACCTCATGTTGTGAAAAATGAACTTATGACGTAAAGACTTGAGAAAGCAAGTTTCCAGTGAAACTGGAACACTGTAAACCATCTTTCTGTATAAAACAATTTACAAGGAAACCAAAGTTCAACGGATTGCAGTTCCCTGCCTCAAGCATTTCAAGGTCACCAAAACCTCCCATTACTTATCTAGTCACGTGTAGTGAAAATTCATTCATTAGTTCAGGGCTGACATGGATTTAACACTGTAGTCGACATAAATTGCGGTTATTTAGTTCATCCTTTGACCTTAAGAATGAGGTCAAGGTCACTAAAACCTAATGATGTCTTTGGATTAGGTAAATATTACAAAGTTTTGAATAGAAGAATTAAACATTAACAACATTAACAACTGTGGATTCCCATCACCTACAGGGATGGAATCACAAAAAGTGGGAACTACTGATCTGAGGATGTCTGGTATGAAAAGTCAATGGAAAACAAAGGCGGGCATCATCCAAGAAGAGCAGGGGGTGGGGCAGTTGGAATACTGAATCTACATTTTATGAACCAAACGAATAATTTATGTATAAAGCCATCCAGAACATTGTTTGTAATTATTTAGTCAATACTGAAACTAAAATAAGTTTCTAATGCATTGTATGTTACGAAATAACCGTCTTTAAGAAATTATTTACCCCTGATTTACCAGATACATGAATATGACTGATTCACTGAAAAGCTTGTTCCAAACATGGAAAAGAAAATGCAAGGTCCAAATATTAAGAACAAAATAATAGTCCCTTCTGTTGGAAGAGTATATACCATAGTTTGTCATCTCATCTGCATTCTCCTGTGTTTCTTCAAGACTATTCTTGCAGTCTTGTGAATTCTGGACGGTTGAAACCCTTCGCTTCCTTTCTAATTCCATTTCTCTGCAATGAGCAAAAGGCTTTTATCAAACAGGGTAAATAAACATCCATGTAGCAACATAACACCCATGTTGCATTATCATTATGTTCAATAAAATTCAATACTCCAAATGTTTCATAGGAAAAAAGGCATCTTTCAGCAAATAAATAATAGCGCCGTTAACAAACGTGCTTAAATGAAATGCTAAGCATGATAGAGAGACTCTGTGCCTTATAACTACCGAACATCGAACAAGAGCTTTACTCATGATGGGAATCATAGAATTTAAACTTTCATGCTAAAATGATCTGCCCTGACAACTGCTCACACCTTAAGCAATTCCTTGCATGTGCTACAATGTCATTAACTACCGTAACGACTCACAGCAGAATTTGTCAATAGTGCGCGTAAATGTTTATTCATGTTGTAGTTTTGCTAGTATATGATAAGGCGTCGGTCCTATATGTATAACGCTTACAGCAGAGTTAGTCAAATCAGGCCAGTGTAAACACGCAGGTCTCGTGGGCTAGATATAATTTAAAGTATCCTTCATATGCATCAGATCGGGTAAAGGAAATCTCTCCCACGAGTCCGAATATTTTGTCAAAATCGAGGCTAGTTAAGTTTCTTACAGTAATATTCTGTCCCTTAAGAATGGGATTCTTTGTCACGCATACGTGTACATGTGTTTGATACTTTTTCGGGGCCCCCATTATGGACCTATTAACCGAATTTAGGTATTAGCTTTCATACTCTGAAAATATAACTCCTAAACATAGTTTCATTAAAAGGCAATTTAATGAATGCTTTCTTAATTTTTGATGTTGATCACTACAGACCTTCTGTTGTTGTTGTGTTGTTGTTTTATGTCCACGGTAAACAGCTATGGTCATGTCGGCACGGTCAGTTAACCTAACTATTCCTGGGCAGGCTTAGAACTCCTAAGCGGTTAACAAGTACTAAGAGCAGATACTTTCGCCAGTAACTGACAACTACCCTTCTTGAATCAGCGGAAGGAGAAACGAAAGTATGTGACCGGACCAGGTATCGAACCCGGGACCTCTGGTTCTTTAGTTGGATGTGTTACCGACTGCGCTACGCGGCCCGGCCAGACCTTCTGACTTTGATAAGGCGGTGCAGTAATGATGCCAATGGTTCCATTTAGTTACCAGCAGTCGCAGCAACATAAGAAAATAATCATGCTATTGTGGACCAACAATGTTGATGCAATTTTGTTCTCTCTAAAATGGTTTTCCGACAAAATCAAGCCAGAGGCTGCCTAACAAAACATGTACATGGCTTACATCTGTCGGCTCGATAATGGGCGATGAAGTGCAATAATGACGGCTTCATAGTTTAAAAATACGCAATTTGCTTGCCTCAAATCCCGTACAAGATCAGCCTCGTATTCCTTTTTGACTTTGACACCAACATATCCATCTTTATTCACAGGCTCTTCAAGTCATAGTGTAAAAGAAAAAAGCAGTGAGTTAACGTAATTTGTCAACCAACTTACTATTAAATGGGCTGCAGGCTGTGGTCTTCTTCATCTGACCTTCATTAGGATGGATTCGTGCTAAAAACACCCTTAGCCGGCCCTTGTCTGGTATGTTAAACCACACATGTGTGTGGCTACTTTATTTGTTTTGCAGTTGTTCTGAAACTTTTTCAAAGTACAGTTAAAGTATTCGCGAACAAGGAAGAGTTGGGGACGTTACGTTGATATGCAGTCTTCAAATGTATTCGTTAGTCTGTTGTGTAGCTGTTAATTGTGTTTGTTAAGTTAGACCATTACGGAAGGTGAGGGCGAGGGTTAAGATCCAGAAAAACTAGGTACAGCCTCCCCACCTCACCTAAGTAACCTGTAACTGACCGTTCTAAGGCGGTACTTCAGTTGTGGTTTATCGATGTTACATGTTGTTATGCCCGCTTGTCTAAGGCCGCTCGCAAAATGGTCACCTGAATAGCTGCCTAATCGTTTCTGTTTTGTTTTTAATTTGAAATAGAAAAAGGTGAAAATAGATATTGCTGCTATTTTCAATGTGGATAGCTGAATAAACACCCGTTCGGAAAAGTGCTGTTCATTCGATTTACCGTGCATGGCTTTCTTAAACTTTGTCAATTGTAGTTGTGCTTTTTTCCCTTTTGTTCTATTTTTAGTTACAAAACAAAGCATATTAAAAGCAGGAACGGTCGGTAATAGATTAATAGGGGAGCTGAAGCTAGTTTGAATGGATCCAAACCCTCGCCCGCTGCTACTGCACAGGTTCGAAACATTTAGTTACTATTTGGCCACATGAGAGGTTCCTAACCCATCGATGAATCAGGACAGGAAACAGACAAATGAAGGGTAAGAATAATGATGAATCAGAGATGAGGACTCGACAGAGACAACGTATTGCGACAACTGGAGATCCCTAGGGTGTCATGCAGCACCACTGAAGTACCGGAGCAAAATCCCCTTATTACCCTGAAAATGGGTATCTAAGCAAGGTCACAATAACCTAACTAACTCTTATCCTTACACGTGTTAATGATATATCTTTGCAAGTTTGGTGAACATTCAAAGTCTGTCAACAGCTTCATGAGATATTTAACATTCAGTCCTGTGACTTTAAAATTGGTGCCCTCTGTTTAGGACATTTGCCTTAACTCCGAGCTAACGCCGGCACTAGGAGGAATTAGTAGCCTTTGCATAGCCAGTGGTCCAGATAAGAAGCAGTAGCACAGATAATTAAGGAATAAGTTTCCATATTCCTCCATATTATGAACCTTCATTAGGACCGGTCTGCTGAGATGGTTCTAAAGAGGGATAAGAACATACGTTTAAGTTAAGAAATAAGTATTTTTTCAGAACTCATTAATTTTCCCTGCAGCCAGTGTTAAGTCGTGGAACGTTTCCACGCGCTTCATATAATGCATATTATTCTCCATGATCAGTGTGACCATCGAGCTCATTGTGGGAAATTTCAAAGCAGACACGGGCTAAGAGGCGTTTGCAGCCTTGCATGCTAATGAGAATGCTCAATAAATAAAACAGAGACTTTCTTTTTAAGTTGACCATGAGAAATCTAAAACTTGATACATCTGTAAGACAGAATTACAGTATTTGTCCAAAAACCGGAGCAGTTTCGTTTCACAGTGCAGTAATGCGTCAAATATGCAGATTGAATGGAATGATAGAGTTACATAAAACTTTCAATCGTATTCCTTTCGTTCTAACACAAGGTTTTGTCTCCATTAAAAATCCCAAAGACCTAGATCCATCTTGCAAGGCTGTATTACACATTACTAATTTACATACTGCTGTAATTTTGAAAGAATAAGCTCCCGTCTTATAACTGAATACATAAGGTAAACCAGTTGCTTGTGTGGATAAAAATGACTTCTTACCTTGAGCCTTAAGTTGAGCCTTACGTTGAGATATTTTAAACAGAATCTCACATGGCGTGTCCGCATTTGGGTAAAGATATCTGTACAGCTTATTTTTCTTTTTATCCTTGGTCTGGAGAAGAATGTCTGCAAGATGCTCATCTGCCAGCCTGTCATGTCCAAACACATCAACATGACTAACTTCTTGACACTGTCCATTGTCTGTAAGACAGAATGTCAGCTTATATTCCTCTCCGTTTGTGTGCTTCATAAACGATGTGCATATCTCTGATATGTCAGTAACAGTTGTAATTTTTAATGTCTTTACTTATCATCCTGCATCAGCCATAACCCAAAAATTTTCTAAGCCTAACAAGGCTGTTATTCTGATCATAAAACTTTTTACTGTTCAGAAATGCATGTGTACAGTTTCGAAATCTCTTGCACATATGTGCATAGTTTCAAACTGACAGGTAAGAAACTGTGAGAAAGTTGGTTATACAAACTTGCCATCTTGTAGTAGACATACCACGTAATATTTCTAAGTTTGAAAATTCCGTAATTTTGTTAAATCTAGAACTTTTCTCTTCAAAAGACATACGAGGATCTTCAATAATATTATGTCTTTATCGGCTAAGCAAAGTTTCAAAGTTAATGCTAAACTTCTGCGGAAGATGCAAATAATACAAATGTGTCATCCTGTATTACCCAAATCCCAAAACAAAATCTAACTAAAAATGTGCTGATTTTGTCAAAAATATTTTTCTCTTCAAAATAGCATATCCGCATTCTCAGTTTGTCTGTAACATCTGTACAAAGTATTAAGATGATTTCTTAAACCTGTGGAAAGAGTTGATTATACAAACTTGTCATCCTGCATTAACCATTACCCCAAAAGATCCAAGTTTTAAAACATATAGTTTTACAAAATTATTTTTTCTCTTCAAAAAGGCACCTGCACATCTTCAATATGTCAATATGTCTGCAACATCTGTATGAAGTTTTAATTTGATAGCTTTAAAATCTATGACAGAAGTTGATTATACGAACTTGCCATGTTGTATTAGCCAAAAACTGTAATAAAATTCGAAAGGGCCGTAATTTTGTCGTAAATGGTGTTTTCCTTAAAAGGCACATGCGCATCTTCAATATGCCTGTAACATCTTTGCAAAGTTTCAGATTGATTGCTCTGAAACTGTATGAGGAGCTGATTATGCAAACCGTTTTAGATGCGACGAAATGATAGACAGACAGACAAGAGTAAAATATATATATTGATCCTTGACAATCGTCACGGGGACATAAAAACTATACACATATCATCTTTGGAAAAATCAGGTCATTTGACTGCAACCATTTTTCAAGCAAACTAAGTCTGCAAAGATATAAAATAAATGAAGATACCCATGATAGGCCACAAACACAAACCACCTTCTACCAAAGACACAGAGAGAAGGAAGGAGAAAACAGAACATCCAATCTTCCATTCGATAACACATCAGTCCAACATATAGGAGCATTACATGAAAACAACATCAAAGTCATATATATAAACAAGAGGGCCATGAAACCCTGAATTGCTCACCTGAGTAAAACGGTCAGAGGTCAAACTATGGTCATAATTTTAACAACACCTGAAAGTTTCAAATTGTCGAAATATGAGTAGAAAAAAATCTAGACTTAAGAGATATACCAGGATGCCCTTACCAGGCTACGCATGTGTACATGTGGGTTTCAGCATACAGTTACATATGCCTTACACAAGTACTCTCTTAAGACGTGGACGCTCAGTGTATGTCTTTTGCTACATTCAAATATCATGTAATCCCTGATCGATTTAAATTACTTTCACAACTTACTTTTTATAAGCGCACTTGTTGCCAACTTCCCAAATACAGTATCTTTTCCCTGGCTCTTGTCTATGTGTTGATTAGAAAATCGAAGCAGGAACATTCCAGTTTTGAAGGTCTCAGATTCCGTCAATTTTATCACGGTCATGTCCTTACTCAGAAAGCCCTCGATCCAGCTAGAATATAAAAACGTAGGTGTGAATAACCGAACAATACAAGATGCTTGTTTTTGAAACAAAAACAGATAAAACAGATGCCCCCCTTCCCCCCCCCCACCCCCACCTCTCCCTACCCTAACCAAGAATGTAGATGGAGTTATGGTTGTTATTCTCTGAGCATCAACTGACCATGCTCTTCTATTTGTACCAAATTTCGTGGTTTTAATGTTATAGAGCGGACAAGATCTTCATGCTGAAAAGTTACAAGGGTGGATACAGTAGCCAAACTTAAAATTAAAAGGTGCACAATTCTGTGAAAAACGCAGGTGGATGAAGGTTCTTTTTTCTGCAAATCTTTTGATGATGGTTAATATTTGAACCAAGTTTTGTAAAAATATCATCAACAGTTTTAAAGTTACAGAGGGAACACCATTTCTATACTGAAAAGTTACAATGTGGCATAATTTCATTAAAAATAATGGCAGAGCTACTGATCTTGTTTTTCTGCGCATCATTTCATGATGCTCTATAATTGTACAAAACGTGAAAATATCTTTAATTAAAGCAAAATGTACTATTTTCAATGTTCAAAAGGGGTAATTCCAAAAAATTCAGAATGGGCATAATTCCGTAAAAATGTAGGTGGAGTTATGGTTCTTGTTCTCTGCAAATCCTCTGATGATGCTCTATATTTGTACAACTTTTCACGAAAATATCTCATATAGTTTTAGAGTAATGGAGCAGACATAATTTCCATACTAAAATTTAAAAAGGGGCACAATTCCATATAAAATGTAGGTGGAGTTACGGGTTTTGCTCTCTGCACGTCGTCTGATGATACTTTATATTTGCACCAAGTTTCGTGAAATTATGACAATCGGTTACTGGGTTACTGAGCAGACACGATTTCCAAACTTAAATGTTCTAAGGGGCATAATTCCGTAAAAATGTATGTGGAGTTACGGTTCTTGTTTTCTGCACATCCTCTGATGATGCTCTATATTTGTCCTCAGTTTCACGAAAATATCTCATTAAGTTTTAGCGTTATGGAGCGGACACGATTTCCACACTAAAATTTAAAAAGAGGCATAATTCCATAAAAAATGGAGGTGGAGGTACGGGTCTTGCTCTCTGCACGTCGTCTGATGATGCTTTATATTTGTATCAAGTTTTGTAAAATTATCTCAATCAGTCATAGAGTTATTAAGCGGACACGGTTTCCATACTAAGATTTTCTAAGGAACATAATTCCGTAAAAAATGTAGGTGAAATGGAAGTGGAGTTACGTTTCTTGCTCTTTGCACGTCGTCTGATTAAGCTTTATATATTTACCAAGTTTCATGAAATTATCTCAATCGGTTACAGAGTTATTGAGCGGACACGATTTCCATACTCATATTTTCAAAGCGACATAATTCCGTAAAAAATGTAGGTGGAGTTACAGTTCTAGTTCTCTGCACGTCGTCTGATGATACTTTATATTTGTACCAAGCTTCGTGAAAGTATTTCAATTGGTTACACAGTAAGTAAGCGGACACGATTTGTGACAGACAGACGTACGGACAGACAGACGGACGGACAGACGACCAGGGCAAAAACAATATGTCTCCGACCCCTTCGGGAGGGGGGGAACATAATAAGAAGTTTTACATACGAGTAAAAGTTGACGTTTGCTCACTTCAATGAAAGTAATGTTTTTCACTGCTAAACCTGAAAAGTATCTGTTGACGCTTGTCACTACAGGTGATTAGCAGCAAGTGCAAGTAGTGAAAAAAAAACGGTAGGCAACGACTGAATTAAGAGTCTTACTCCACACAAGGTCACAAGAAGATTCATTTCTAATAAACAACACAGTTTGTCAGAAGACAACAAAGCGCGCTTAATGGGAGCCTGACTCTCACAGCGATGATGGTGTTGAAAGGCTCTTGTCCAGATGTATTTGAGTGTGAAATACATGTAGAATGACTGCCATCTATATAGGGACCGAGAAATTTGATTAAAGTAGTAAAGAATAAAATATAGGTTAAATCAATATATGGATGGCAGTGTTATAATGTTTTTATCCATATATAAGTGTACACCAAGTAGCATAGCTGTAAGCCATATAGGGACTGAGAAATAACATAAAGTCAGTGCAGGGTATCAAAAAGTCAATGAAACACAAATATAGATTAAATCTATACAGGGATGACGATGTTAAAATCGTCCTATCTATATGTAGGTTTGTGCCAAGTATCATGGCTTTAACCCATAAAGGGACTAAAATATCGTTTAGCCAGTGAAGCGTAAATTCAATAAAGCAAAAATACAGGTCAAATTCAATCGTGGAGGGCAGTGGTAAAATGGTCTTGTCCTTATGTAAGTATTTGCCATGTTTCATGGCCCTAATCCATATAGAGACTGAGAAATATCATAAAATCGGTGAAGCGTATCCTGAAGTCATGAAGCAAAGCTATATGTCAAATCCATACATCGATGATAATGCTGAAGCAAAGCTATATGTTAAATCCATACATCGATGATAATGCTGAAATTATCCACTTCATATGTAGGTGAGTGAAAGGTATCATTACTATAACCCATGTAGGTACTGAGACATATAAAGACAGTGAAGCTTAAAAATGTAGGCCACTGTCCCACACGGTTGGTTACACTAAGATGTTCTCACCCAGATGCAAATCCTGACAAAGTATCATGACTCTAACCCTTATATCTACTTTGGAACTGACTTAAACACAAATGCCCTACATGCAGTGACGGCTTAACTTGTTTTAGCGGGTCAATGTTAGAAGACGCTTTCCGCGGTATTGAAATTTGAGTGCAAAGCGTCACAACAACTCGGAGAGCGTGAATGGTTACCGGAAATCGATTTATTTACAGTTCATTAACGAATGCGATGGAATTCAGCTATTCTAAACATGTCGGCACAGTAATCACAGAAACGAATTTGTGAATTCTTTTCAGTTGGCAGAAATTCTGCTTAACAAGCGAGAACAATGCCATCGGCAGACACCAATGATGAAAAACACAGCAATGATGAAAACAATAATAATGAAAAAGTTGATAAATCCTATGCCAAAAAATAAAAAAGGATATAAAACACCGAGTGGCTATCAAAGCCGCAGTTTCACTGGCTGCATTACGATGATGCAAAAAAATTTGATGACTTGCGGTATCTGTATACAGAAGCACTAAAATAAAGCCGTTTAATCCTGCTGTATGGTGAGTTATTAGTAAGTGGGTTTTTAAAATGCCAAACTCCTAGTTATTTGGTCGTAAAAAAGTGCTGGCCCGTCTGAAAATACTGGTGGCCCCTTTTAAAATATTGATGGGCCACTTGCCCATTCTGACAAAATCCTAGGTTGAACCCTGAATTGCACTAACCTAAATTTTTTCGAAGTCAGTAAGACCATGGCAAGTAGATCAAGGTCATAAATGGCGCATTCATTCAGGTGAACATGTGTCTATCTAAGTGTGTACCAAGTTTCATTACTCTAGTCCTTATACTTTGAGAGAAAATGACCTAAACGCAAATGATTAACATAGGTTGAGCTGCTCCCAGAAGCGGACGCAATGGCGAATGCAGACGCGAACATGAACGCGTACACGGACACTGACTCATACTCGGACCAGGGTATAGAAACAGGTCCCCTGTCCTTCGAAAAGGCACGCTAAAAATGCTTATAAAAATTCTTTCTGACTCGAGGCTGAACTAACAACATCTAACGATGCCCTATTTCGATAGAACATTCTAAAATCAAATCTATGGGGTGCCGCTTAACTATTAAATTTCCCGATTAACTGATATTCAAAATTCTAATTATGGATATCCACTTTTCGAATTATTGATATCCGTAAATCAGGGTGAATATTGGATATAAATAATTTGAATTATTGATATCTATAAATCGATTTATGGATATTTATAATTAAAATTCATATCTATAATCTATTCTATCTATTGATAAATCTAAACCCAATTATGGTTATCCATTAATCATGTCGAATTACAGATATCCATAATTTAGAATTGTGGATATCTATAATAAGAATATATATAATTCATCATGATTTATGGATATCCATAATTTGATTTATGAATATCCATAATTCGAATTTAGAAATATTTTTTCCTCACCCGTGAAGTGAATTAATATTTGTATCTGCCCGACATCACATGCGTTTATCTGCCATAATTCAAAGATGGAGAAGAATAATTTCGATTATAACATTATACAGAATGAAAATGCAACTATACTAGCTGTAACCTTTTTCTGAATGGCTATCTTTGATGCGGACGTTCACAGAAGAACATGTTTATATTCGATGTCAGCAAGGCGTGAAATTGGCACGTCTCGACTTTAAAAACGTGAATTATCACAAATTTTCATACGACGCCGCTTCCTATGCGTTAAATGGGGAAAGTGTTTGCGTCATGTTAGAATTATAGATATCCACACTTCGAACTATGAATATCAATAAATGATTTTGGATATCCGTAGATAAATATAGATATCATCAATTCAAATAAATAAATTAATCGGGACTATATAGTAAAACGGCATCCCATACTAATCATGATCTGGAATATATTTGCCTTAATTAAAAGAAAAAGTAAGTACAATAATTCCCAGGAACTGAAAAAAAAAATTCACTTCAAGATCCCATACAAGATATTAAGTGGGAAAAGAAAACAAAAAGTTGGTCACCATCAAGGCATAATAAATGGCAGCTATATGTATAGCCATTTCCCATATAGGTGGTCATAACATCACAAACAGTATATCAATAACAGACATAGCAACAAACAACACATAAAATAACCAAAAAGAACCAAATCACAAGCGTCGCCTTGGGACGGCAAGCAACGAAATTCCTGGAGGCTCAACTAGTTTCGTGATCGACCCTCGCCCTTGGTTCTGCTTTGGTTATCAGACACTTAGTTGTCCCGTTTGCGTGGATGATTCCTAGCTCATAAGTGTAATATCTCAGGAGCTTAGAAATCAAAATTAAAACTAAGGTAAAACAAGCAAATTCGGTGACTTTATATCCCCCGCCGAAATGGCCCTGATTTGTTTATTTTTATGGTTTATTTCAAGTTTTATATAATTTCGTTCACTGGGCTCAGTGGACTTTCACTGGGCTGAGTGGACTATTACTCTGACATAAGTGAGGCATAACCTGAAGATGTTCTTAAACACTTGCCTAAGCATCACTGCACTATGATGATACATTTCTAAATCAGTTTCAAGAAATTTTGTTCAGTCCAGTATTTAAGTTATGGCTAATTTATGGATTTTAAGTAAATTCAAGGTCATTAAACCATGCACTACTGATGCAAATATGATCGAACTTAATATGCACTGCTACGTCAAGACAACACATTGATATTTTAAGTTTCATGAAATTCCACTCATTGGATACTAGGTTATGACTCAATATGTTGATTTTAAACCAAGTCAAGGGTAATTGCTCATTGCTAACTGAAGCAATTTCGGCAAAACGTAAGATGCACCAATGTGTTATGGTGATACATATTTAGTAAAAGTTTTATAGAATTCTATTCATTGATTACTTAGTTATGGTAAAATTTGTCAATTTTAAATTGATTCAAGAGCAATAACTAATGCATTTCTGATGCCATTCTGATGACACTTTATGTACATAGCCGTTTTATGGTGATACATATTAAGGTTAAGTTTCAAGAAATTTCGGTAATTGGTTACTTAGTTATGGCTCATTGTAATAATATTTAGTCAATTCAAGGGCAATAACTCATGCACTCCTGAAGCTAGTCTGACGAAACGTGACATGCATCAGCGGTTTATCATGATATATATATTTATTTTAAGTTTTATAAAAATTCCGTCCAGTGGTTACTTAGTTATGGCTCATTTTATTGATTTAATAACAATTCAAGGGCAATAACTCATGCATTACTAAAGCCAGTCTGATGAAACTTGACATGCATCAGCGGGTTATAGTACTATATATTTATACTAAGTTTCATGAAATTCTGTCCAGTGGTTACTTAGTTATGACTCATTGTACTGATTTTAAAATAAGTCAAGGACAATTACTCATGCACCCCTGAAGCCAGTCTGATGAAACTTGACATACATCAGCGGGTTATAGTAATATATAGCCATTTTAAGTTTCATGAAATTCCGTTCCGTGGTTACTTAGTTATGGCTCCGGACGGAAAGACGGACGGACTGAAGGAAGGACGGATGGACAGACGGACGGACATGGAGAAAACTATATCCCTCCGCCTTCGGCGGGGGATAACAAACGAGGCCTCAGAGGAACAACAACACTGAGTACTAGGCACTTGATTTTTTGACAAAGAAGTTAATCATATTAAGCTAAAAACACCTACCCTGTTTCCCAGAAATCCAACAGATATGTTTTGATAAGATTGTATATGGACAGAAACCACATCCAAAAAGTGAATCCTTCTTTCTTCTCTACCTGTGGGGAGTAAATAAAACATGAATGATATGAATATTAAACGGTAAAGCCGGCCTACTTACACCCGGACCTCATTCATGAATAAAAATGTGAGTGAGTGAACTCGGGTTTAACGTCCCACCAACAACGAAGTCATATGGAGACGGGACCTCGGTTTAAAGTCTCATCCGAAAGACCGAAAAACTGGAGAAGCGGGAGGTCGATCTTGCGACCCCTGGATTGGTAGTCCGGAGTGTTATCCACTACACTACAGCCGCTTCTAAATATAAATGTGAAAGCGCAATTGACATAACAAGTATGTTCTAAAATCAAAACCAAACACAAATGTTGTAAACAAAGTGTCAGTTTAGGAACAAAAAATACGTACTCCAGCTGAATGAGTGATGCATTTTAAGACTTCAAAAGCGGCATACAATCTCTCAGAAACGAACACCATTGTTAAAAGAATAAATATAGTTCACGGTCAAATGTCGATGTCTGCATTCCTCTTTCAAATATCCTTACAAAACCTCGCAATTATTTAGAATAACGGATCCAAGGCCAAACGTCGCCCGATGTACGAACATGTCAGTAAAAGGGACATTTGATTTTGAAAAGTAAAAAGATAAGCAATGATGAGAAATTGATACAATCGAGTCCCACATCCCGCTCTCAAAACAAAAAGGGAAAGAAAGCACACACAAAATTGACAAAAGTTATTGAAATACACGCACGGCAAACCGAATGGACCGCTCTTTCCCAAACAGGTGGTCAGTCAACTATCCATATTAAAAGCAGCAGCAATATCTGTTTTTACCTATTTTGTTTTCATTTTAAATTACAAAATTAGCAAAACAGAAAGCAGAATAAACAGCCTTTCAGGGACTGCTAGAGACCATAGACAAGCAGACATAACATAATTTAAGACTGCGGAACGAGAATAGAAGTTCCGCTATGGCAAGCCAAGTGCACACTAAGTCTACAAACATAGGTGTGAAAATTACAAACCTATGTTTGAACTTCTAACCCAGGTTTGAAATTCTCAAACCTAGGTTTTTAAAGTTCTATCACAGGTTGTTAAAGTTCTATCACAGGTTTTTTAAAAAAAGATATTCTAAAACCAGTGATATACCCTCCTAACCTATGTTCGAAACAAATTGTGCTTGCTAAGTGTATAATTAGTGTACAAACATAGGTTTGTAAATTATAAACACGGGTTTTTACTCAAGCCTATGTTTGAAAATCACTATCATTTGGTTATGTTTTTAAAATCTCTGTGATAGGCTTCAGAAAACCTGTGCTTGTAAATTTAAAACCTTTGTTCGAGCTCAAAACCCATGACTGAAATTAATTAACCTGTGTTTGAAGACTTATTGTGCACCTGGCATTCATAATTTTGTCCGAACTTATGTTTGTACCACCTGAACTCACAAGTTTTAAAATATCAGATTCTAAAATCTATGATAGAGACTTTAAAAACCCATTACAGAAATCATAAACCTATGAAAGTGATTTCCAAACATATGTTTGAATAAATACCAGTGTTTGTAATTAACAAACCAAGTTTGAAGACTTATTGTGCACTTAGCAACCATAATTTGCTTCGAACTTAGGTTAGAAGACATTATTACTGGTTTTAGAATGTCTTTATTTAAAACATATTTTAGAACTTCAGAAACCAACATTAAGAGATTTTCAAACCTGGGTTAGAAGCTCAAACACAGGTTTGTAATTTCAAATCTATGTTTGAAGATTTATTGTGTACTTGGAATGCCATATTCCGCCTTAGAACAGTCAGTAAAAGATAACTTGGGAGGTGGGGGGCGGGTAGGGGATAGAGTGAGTGAAGTGGGTGAACTCGGGTTTAACCCACCAACAACGAGGTCATATGGAGACAGGACCTTGGTTTAAAGTCTCATCCGAAAGACCGGAGAAGCGGGGGATCGATCTTGCGACCCCTGGATTGGTAAGGGATGGAAGTGGTGGATAAAACTAGGTTTACTGGATCCCTCGCCCTCTCCTACCCCAGTAGTTCAACCCAACCAAAATAATTACCACGCACTCAACAGATCAACGATAGCATCAATTTGGAAAATTATAAACATTTAAACTTCTATTATATCTTTTTTTCTTTTTTCATTACAAAACATAACAGGAAGCAAAGTGGGTAGTTACAAAGGGTAGCTACACATTGCTAACATATCACAAACAACTAGACACAAGAACAAAGTGAAGAACCACAACAGAAGGTCCGCCTTGGAATGGTCAGTAAATTACTGGGTGAGGGAGCTGGCTTAAACTAGTTTTACTGGATCCAAAGCTCGCCCTTTGATTCTGCGGCGGTTCGAAACATTTAGTTGGCTGTTTGGTCAGCATGAAGGTTTTCTTATCCATCAGTGAATCATCACCGGAAACAAACAAATCAAGGATAAAACCTATGATGAATCTAAGAGAAGGGCGCGAAAGAAACAACATATTGCGACACCAGGAGATCCCTTGGGATCTCAAATAACACCACTGAAATACCGGAGCAATAGAAACCATTTGTTGAACCCCGAATAACAAAGCATCAGACAAGGCAAACTCCGGCCCGAACGAATAAATTAAATAACTTTATGCAGGGCCCATCATTGAGTCTGATGCCCGACGAAGAGGCCTGCAATTAAAGAGGGAAGCAAAGTTATTAAACATGATTGGGTTAACCACTAAACATGCCGCCTGCAGCACTACATTTATGTTATATCATATACGTCTGTAGCGTATGATAATTTTTCTGAACTGATCAGAAAAATCAGATCTACTAACAATTTTGTTTTTAACTGATAGACTAAGTCACCATAAACTTCAGGGTCAGACAGACCCTGTTTAAAAAGAATCTTTATTTCGACCTATATGATCAAACGCCAGAACGGTGAAAATATGATCAAATGAAAAACGGATGTTATATTCAATTTCTGCTAAGTTCATGCATGCAACAGATTTACAGATAAAGGACCGGAACTGTGGGAGAAAATTATCAATCACAATATCCTATAAGTTTTATAAAGATCTGATGAAAACTTAAGTAGGAGTTGCAGCACTATGATATAACGCATGTTTGCAGATAAGGAGTCATTACTCTGTCATAATCGTGATCCCAATAAAATTTTATCAACAACAGGTAGGGAAAACTATATTCTTAAACTTCTGTGACAATTGAACGAAAACTAAAGGAGGACTCGAGAACAAAAGGTTTGACCACAGATGTACAGATAAAGGGTTATAACTCTGACAGACAGGTCTTATCGGCAGCATCCATATGGTATCAAATGCTCCCTACGAACCTAGAAATAAGCCTAGCCATGTATTAGAATGTTCTATTATTTGATATTCGAAATATAAGCGAAAATATAAAGTTAACACAAAACTTTAACGTAACTGTTTAAGTCCGTGACTTTATCCCTAGGTCTGCAACAGCATCCAGATGATGTCAAATACTCTGTATTAACTTAGAATATGCGTAGTCACATATATACAGGTTTAATCAAAGCATATTGGAAACGTAAATAAGTTCTGAATAGTAAGATCCTTTGGAAGCACGTAATACATCAAAGAACAGAAAATAGCAGATTCAGTTTAATTGTGTCTGTTCATGACCAGTTATTAAATGTGCTACACCGGCCACGCCCCCTAGGACCAGCTTAAGCGGAACTCTGTTTTCAAAATAAGTGAAAACTAATGCTTAACGCAAATATGCTAGTCTGTGACAATGATCTTATGTCTGCAGCAACATCCAGATGATGGCACAAAAATCTGCATGTACCTAGAAGTACACCCAGTTACATATCAAAATGCTCCATCGAAGGATATGGAAAATGTAAGCAAAGAACATAAACTTTACACAAAACTTTAGCACAAAGTTTCCAGATGGACGAAAGAACAGATGAACGATTGAATGGACGGAAAAAACGAAAACGATTAACCACTTAACATTAGTCGGGGTATAACTATTGATTATAAGAATAAGTTACACTGAGGAACAATAGCAGTATCTACTTCGAAGATCAGTTATCAACTACAACGGAGCTGTAGCTTCCCAATGTTCACAGGATGATATTAAGCATTTTCACTAGAAAGGGACAATGTTAATGATGTTAATGATTTGTTCCATTATCGATGGCAAAATCTTGTGACCATCAACATTGTGTGTAGGTTGGCTACAATTGCTCCAAAATGTAACCTCTTTTGTGTTCGCAAGATAATTAACAGCATTTTCACTACGTAAAGGGCAAAATCTCTAGCGGTAATGATCCCCCTAACTGACCCAAGATACTGTAATCATATACCTAGTGTCACCTATTATGTAGTTTTGGTTGGTATCGATTTTAAATTGCAAAAGTTGTGTCATATCGAAACGAGACAGTGGCTCTTTCGCTAGTGTATGAAGTGGCGACAATCTTGAAATTGTAAAATAAATATCGATGCAAGGTGTTTTAAAGTCAGCTGCGGTGATATGTTCCATCTGTGGACATTGTTGCCAATGCGTTCTTGAAGTAATAACGCGGCAATGTCATGGCGTCGTCGAAATGCTGTTGTAACACAAGAGCATGTGAGCAGTGGCTCACGTATATCCCCGGCCAGCGACACCGCCTAATAACCAGAGGACCAATGGTCCTGTAGCTCACCTGACACTTGGTCCTGGTATATATTTTAATGCTTTTATACATGTATAAATTATAGCACCAGGGCAGGGGCAGATAACCCCCCTCCCTTGGGGATTAATGTTGAGTCCCAATTCTATATACCAAGCCACAAGGTCACTGGGCCTTTGTTTCTGGACAAAGATTTCTGAAGGGTTTTTGTCATATATGGGCGTGGTGGCCACCATGTTCATATGACCATGACCATCTGAACAAACTTTGATTCCTTTGACCCAGTATAAAAGCTCCATATGAAATACAGTAATCATTTGTATAAACTATGATGGGCCTGAGTGCCCAATGCTACATACCGGTACCAAGTTTCAAGGTTATAGACCTTTCGGTTCTCGAGAAAAAGACATTTGAAGAGTTTTTACCATATATGGGCATGGTGGCCACCTTGGTCAAGTGACCAAGACCATCTGAACAAACTATGGTTCCTTTAAGCTGGTGAAGCTCCATGTGAAATATGTCTTCAATTGACCCCAGTGGCCTCTGAGAAGATGTTTAAAAATGTTGACAGGTGACAGAATCTCAATGACCTTGTACAAAAGTCAAAGAATGACCTTGACCGTTAACAACAAAATATCTTCATCTGGGCATTTATTCAACCATATATACCAAATATTGTACCCTAGACTTAAATGGTTTCTGAAAAATCCATTGTTTAAGCATTTTCACATTTAAAAGCCTACATAATGTACCAAAGTTGACAGTGTCATAAATTAGGTCAAGGTCAACGCACGATCATTTGTACAAACTATGATGGGCTTGAGTGCCCAAAGCTACATACCAAGTTTCAAGGTCATATGCCTTTTGTTTCTGGAGAAGAAGATTTTGAAGGGTTTTTACCGTATACGGGCATGGCGGCCATCTTGGTCAAGATCCCGAGAACAAACTTTTATTCCCCGATCACACTTAGACTCCATATGAAATTTTAGTTCAATCAGACCAGTGGTTTCAGAGGATAAGATGTTTTGAAAATCTTGATGACGGACAGACCGACAAACTGACCTTGACCTTCAGTGAAATAATAGCTTCATCTGGTCATTTAGTTGACCATAATTATATACACCACATATTGTACCTTAAGACTTAAATAGTTTCTGAGAAATCCACTGTATAAGCCTTTCCCATATAAAAGCCTAACATACCAAAGTTGACCATGTCGTAAATTAGATCAAGGCCAATGCAAGGTCATTATTTGTATCTTGGTCATGTGACCCAAACCCTGGGTATAAACTTTAGTTCCCCTATCCCACTGAGACACCATATGAAATTTGGCTTCAATCTCCCCAGTAGTTTCAGAGGAGAAGATGTTTGAAAATCTTGACGACGGATGGTCCGACGGAATGACCTTGACCTTCAGTGACATAATAACTTCATCTGGTCATTTAGTTGACCATATATACCACATATTGTACGTTAGACTTAAACAGTTTCTGAGAAATCCATTATATAAGCGTTTTCCCATATAAAAGCCTAACATACAAACGTTGACCATGTCGTTAATTAGGTCAAGGTCAACGCAAGGTCATCATTTGTATAAAGTATGATGGGCTCGCATGCCCAAAGCTACATACCAAGTTTCAAGGTCATAGGCCTTTTGGTTCTGGAGAAGAAGATTTTTGAAAGTTTTTTACCATATATGGGCATGGTGGCCATCTTGGTCATGTGACCCAGACCCCGGGTATAAACTTTCGTTCCCCCATCCCACTGAGACTCCATATGACATTTTGCTTCAATCACCCCAGTGGTTTCAGGGGAGAAGATGTTTGAAAATCTTGTAGACGGATGGTCCGACGGAATGACCTTGACCTTTAGTGACATGATATCTTCATATGGTCATTTAGTCGACCATGTATACAACATATTGAACCTTAGACTTAAACAGATTCTGAGAAATCCACTGTTTAAGCATTTGCCCATATAAAAGCCTAACGTACCAAAGTTGACCACGCCGTAAATTAGGTCAAGGTCAACGCAAGGTCATCATTTGTATAAACTATGTTGGGCCCACATGCTTGATGCTACATACCAAGTTTCAAGGTCATAGGCCTTTTGGTTCTGGAGAAGAAGATTTTTGAAGGATTTTTACCATATATGGGCATGGCGGCCATCTTGGTCATGTGACCCAGATACCGCAAACAAACTTTCATTTTCCCATCCCACGGAGGCTGCATATGAAATTTGGCTTCAATCGGCCCAGTGGTTTCAGAGGAAAAGATGTTTGAAAATCTTGACGACGGATGGTCCGACGGAATGACCTTGACCTTTCGTGACATAATATCTTCATCTGGTCATTTAATCAACCATGTATACCAAGTATTAAGCCTTAGAATTGAATAGTTTCTGAGAAATCCACTGTTTAAGCGTTTTCCCATATAAAAGCCTAACGTACCAAACTTGACCATACCGTAAATTAGGTCAAGGTCAACGCAAGGTCATGATTTATACAAACTATGATGGGCAGGCATGCCCGATGCTACATACCAAGTTTCAAGGTCATAGGCCTTTTGGTTCTGGAGAAGAAAATTTTTGAAGGGTTTTTACCATATATGGGCGTGGCGGCCATATTGGTCATGTGACCCAGATACCCGGAACAAACTTTCGTTTCGCCCGACCTAGGTAGGCTCCATATGGAATATGGCTTCAATCGGCCCAGAGGTTTCAGATAGGAAGATGTTTGAAAATGTTGACGACGGACGACGGACGGACGGACGACGGATGCCTGGCTATACTATAAGCTCACCTATGAGCCTAAAGGCTCAGGTGAGCTAAAAACACACTTCATACAAGACTTTACAGCAAGTATCAAATGACAGACAAATGGACAATCTATGACAAACCCAATGAAAGGCATACTAGTACCAAAACATTCTATTAAAATTTGCAATAAGCAAATTTAACACAAAATTTCAACAAAAATTTACACAAACTTCTATGTTTGTGATTTTGACTTAAAATCAGCAGCAGCAGCCAGACGATGTTAACTGATCAGTTTCAAGCTTTACTTGAACCTAGTAACAAAGCAATCTGAAAGTTGAAACATAAATTTTCCCATTTATTACATTGGAGTGAAAGATGAAAAAAAGGAAAAATGGAAAAAGGAGCCAAAATAAATCTCATCACTTGTTTTTCTTTCCCACAATATACTTGTCCATTTTCAAGATGTATACACATTTTCTGACAGAAGCCGAGAAATCTGTGACAAAAAATTTAATTGAAGAGAAAGAAAAACTGGCCATACAAAGGGAATGATATCCAGAAGGTGATTATTCTCTCTTACACAATACAACTAGAAATACCCAAATGTTATACTAAATTTCAAAATCCTTGCTGTAATAGTTCCTGAGAAAAGTTTGACAGACATTTAATTGGAGAGAAAGATACACAGGACAAACAACAGGAATGATAAGCACCAGGCTGATTCTCTCTTATATCGTACAAATAGTCATACCCAATGTTTGTACCAAATTTCAAAATCCTAGCTGTAGTCTTTCCTGAGAAATCTGTGACGGAAGCCTAATTGGAGAGAAAGAAAAAATTGACAATAAAAGAGAATGATAAGCAAGAGTAGGTTGATACTCTCTTACACGGTACAACTAGTCATACCCAATGTTTGTACCAAATTTCAAAATCCTAGCTATAGTGGTTCATGAGAAATTTGTAACAGAAACCTAAAGGGAGAGAAAGAACAGATGGACAAACAAAGGGAATGATAAGCAGCAGGAGGTTAATACTCTCTTACACGGTACAACTAGTCATACCTAATGTTAGTACCAAATTTCAAAATCTTAGCTATAGTGGTTCATGAGAAATCTGTGACAGGAATTTAATTGGAGAGAATAAATAAATGGACAAACAAAGGGAATGATAAGCAGGAGGAGGTCGATACTTTCTTACACAGTACAACTAGGCATACCCAACGTTTGTACCAAAGGGGGGTATCAATAAGGTGGGTTTTCTGCATCCTACCAAAGTTTTTTTTTAACTGATGGTATACTCCAATGTGTCTAGTTTATTGGACCATATGTAACTTTGGTCGGAAATCCCTACTTACTGAGCTATGGGTCCACATATGTGGGTGGGGTAATCCAACATGGTTTTAATCTGTCTTGTAAAAACATTCTCATTTGGTAGAAGAGTACAGCAGACAGACAGGATTTGATAAAATGATTAACAGAACAACTAAACTATATTTCCATATCATTTTATTATGTATAATTTGAACATATGTTGTCAGTAAAGACTTCCTTTGACATTCAGCGTTTTTTGATATTTTTGTCCTCAATTTTCAATATTTCTTGGCCTTGTTGTTAAATAAACAGACCAGTTGTCATCAAACTCATGTCAAGGAAGCACCCTGACCAGGACATTCGGATGATGTGACCAGAATTTCACAATGACCTAGTTTTCATGGTCGACTGAACACATAAACTTGCTTGGAAGATGGTATTCTTTCAATTTTGACCTAGAATTATGAACCTTTGGTCAAATTACTATTTTAACTGCTATATTATGCCCTACACCCCCGCCACTAAAGGTGAGAGAATACATATTGGCTTCAGTGCGGATCTCGTTGGCACCTGCATCTGTGTATGTGTCACATATTAAGTCCTTCTGTGACCTTGGAAACAAGGTCAAGGTCATTAAAATCTGACATTGACCTTGTTTCCAAGTTGTTCTGTTAATCATTTTATCAAATCCTGTCTGTCTGCTGTACTCTTCTACCAAATGAGAATGTTTTTTCAAGACAGATTAAAACCATGTTGGATTACCCCACCCACATATGTTATAATCTGTGACAGAAAAAAAGTTTACACACACACAAACACACAAACATATAAACGGAAAAGACAAAAACTATATACCCCCGTATACTTCGTATACCGTGGGTATAATCACATAGTAAAACATCAATATAGTGGGTAGAAGAAGAACTGCAAGAGATTTGGTGAGAGAATAGGAAAGGGAGCCTGAAGAAAGTGGTAATACTCCAATAATTTGGTAACAATCAGCAGAGAATGAGAGAAACTATAACACATTAACAGCTAAAAAGAAGTACTTACTGCGCAAAACTTGTCAAGGCTAACTTTGTCATCTGCCACTCCTGCTGAACCTGTTTTGAGACAGAAGTATAATGAGAAAAATATAGATGGCCTGCTATACAATCAATGACTTCTGTTCTAAAAGGAGGGCTTTCTGGTTCGTTTGGGTATGTTTGCGATCAATATAAGTGACGTTAGGACCTAGTATGGATGAAATTGTCCTCCAGTAGAAACATGGTTACATGGCCTGATTGTGATTTAACCGGGATGAATCAGTTTTAGTTGATAATATGCTGGATTCAGAGCTCTGTTTTGTATCTCATCTGTCTATGATAAGGTTCCGTCTTATGAAGCACATGAACATGAATAGAACTCAGCTACAAATACAAATTAATTCCCTTTAAAAGGAATGGAAATATTCATAAGATAGAAAGGTTGATCAGAATCAGACTACGTAGTTTCGGCTGATAAAGCCTCACCAGTGACCCTGTAATAGCTGGCAATGAAAGCAAGACGAAACAAATTACGTAAACACTTAAAATTTTGTACGTGAATTGCAATCTTACTTGATTGCACAAGAAGATATCAATCGGGCTGACGATCATACCGAACTAGCGGAGCAAATCACATACTTGAAACAATGATGTTATCACTTATTTCACTTACCAGCTACATGATTTCTCATAAAACATGGACCTTTCTTTAAATTGCAGTACTCCTTTGTGTATCAAGGAAACTTTTTAGAATTTGTATGATTGAAATAAAGTGATAATCATTTGTTCTGGTAAAGCTGTTTTAAAAAGTACCAGGAAGTAATGTCATATTGACATCAAATTGTATTTATGAAATCGTTTTCTGTCATACACACTACTAAATTAAGTGAAAAAGAATAATGTTTCATTGGGCGTTCTCTACTTAATATTTTAGAAAACAAAAATTGAAATATCTCACATAATGGAAGAAAGTTTGAACACATAAAGAACCGGCTGTTCATACTTAAACAAGAGAGTTAAGCAGGGAGGCTAACAAGATATCTGCAATAATCATTAAAGAACTGGAAATATCATTCTGCCCACTTCCCTTAAGTTTCCAACTAGCTTTCCCTATAGCTGAATGACTTCCGTTCTGTAACTTTCTTCTTCATTTAAAGGCCAAGATACAACAAGAGCAGTTTGTAAATGGCTAATAGGTATTAATAATGTTGCATAATAGGGATAAGTTCATTAATTGGGACATAATGTGGCCAAATTTAACAGACAATTTTGGTTGCAGGTATATGCATAAATTATCTCCATTTTAGACAAAGGAACAAGAATACATATGGACAGCAAATTAGATCCAGAGCTAACATCAAAAGAACTTACTGATGAAGCTAATACAGTACTAATGGAATGTTCAAAGAATGGATGGAGACATACATAGCCGATTTTAAAAAGTTTATTTATTGCCCTAAAATTAACAAGGTGTATGTCTGATTTCTCAGACCTGAAAGTATGGTTAAAATTTTTAAATTCCTTTTTTTTCTCTTATTTTGGATATTGAATTTTTCTAATCGAAACCTTACTCCAAGCAGCAGTAGCCTAATTCAAACTTGATTGAACATCTACGTGTCTATAAATTTCCTTTTTTTTTATGCCGAGTCTTGTGATTTTATCCTCCTTTTAGCTCGCATGAAACTTTGGTGAGTTTCACGATTCCATTGTTTTAGGAATTTCCTATTTCCTAGTTTCTAGCATATAACTGACAATCATCAGCCTGTGTCATTCCGGCAGCATAAGTCTACATACCGTAATTTTATTAAAGCATCTTATTTTTACAAAATGATTATAACAGCCAGCCCTTTTAATCCTCCTGGTCAAGCAACTTGTAGTTCCATACAACAGAAAACTGAGGGGGAAACTTGTCACTTCCTTTTTCTATATATTGCTATATATTTTGGCTATTCATGATTTGTTCAGGGTATCCATAATTATCCAATATTCTTTTTGTGGTATCACAAAAAGTATTATGGCTAAACTAAATCATTTTTGAATATCAAAAAATCGAATTAAACTGATAGCCATAAATCGATTTTTTCAAAGTCTGAAATTCATTTTTAACTTTAAATACCCAAACTTCAATTTTGCGGATATTCAGTAATGATCTAAGTGAGGATATTCATCATCCATAATTCGATTCATGGATATCTGATTTTGTGATACCCATAAATCGGTTTATTACAGATATCAAAATCAGAATTATGGATATGCATAAATGAAATTTTGGAAATCATGATGGCTATTGAATATACAGACTTCGAAAATTGGACATCAATTCTCGAGTTATGGATAGCCATTAATAAAATTATGGATATCCAAAAATCTTGAGAATGTTAGATGTATGAAGAGATTAACGGACATAAAAAAATCAACTTTTGGGTATCCAAAAGTAGTAGTTAACATTCTATAAGGTGCTGATTTGCTGTTTATGGATCCAATTATTAGTTTTCAGTATCAACTTTTTTGATATACGGGTATCCGAACTTTACTTTCTATACTGTCCTTCGACAGATCAAAGTATGCTCATTTTGCCATGCAAATATCTATGGAATGCGATTTTACTATTTATTTCCTACTTATTGATGTCCATATTTCGAATTATGGATAACCATTATTCGAACTATTGATATCGATAATTATTTATGAATATCCATAACTATTTACTGATATCCATAATTATGGATAACTATAATCCGAATTAAATCGAATTATGGATATCTTTAAATCGCGTTGCATGGAATATATCAATAAATCGAACGATGGATGTCCATAATCTGATTTATAGAGATCCATAATTACTTACTTTTAATCTTAAATTTCAAAAACACGTATAAAGTAATGGTCAAGTCTTATGAAGATTTATGATTTAGTCACCGATGATTGATTATTGCTGCATGTACATGTATACTCTTGTATAATGTACAGAACTTTAAAGGCCCTCAGTCTGTATTCTGACTCCATGTAGCAGGTACTTGTATGATTTTATTCCAAATTTTCATACTACTGTAAGCATTCTACATATTGGGACAGATAGGCTGGAGGAAACAGTACAGACCAAGATCAGCTAGACTGCTCCTATTGGGGTCTGCACTATCTGCACTATCTGCATCTTTTGAATGCATAATTTCAAAGATACGCAAGCTGATCAAAATCTGTAATGTTGTAACAGCTTCATTGTCTAAAAATTATAGTTTGAAACATTCCAAAAATTTCAGAATTATTCCATGGTAGCTCCCTCTTCTCTTTTTCCCCATTTTTTCCTAATTCAAACAAAGTAAAACCTCATTAAAAATACATTATTAAAAACGTCACAACATCTTATCAGTTGTTTTAAACTCTGTAAATGTTAAATTATTCGTCTGGCAATATACAAACAGGGAAGCATCTGATCTGCAAGTTTCACAACTAAAAAAAACAACAACAAAAAACACCAATTCCGAAATAATATTTTCTTTCACAGTTCGGACAAGTCCATTCTTTGCCAGTATAAGGAGGGTATAACCTCATTTGCATCCAACTGATCAAGGTCTTTACTGTTTGCAATATGGGACACTTAGCATTACATTTATTGGTTATACCGGTATCAGTTTAATATGTATACATAATAGCAGCAACAGTGGTGATTACCTACTGAATAGTTAGTGGGTCAAGTTACAGGTGTGAGATTCTACATTGAGAAAGATGATAATAAATCCACCACCTTTGAACTGGAACCATGCTAAGACAGAGAGAGGGCTATTGCCATTATCAACTAAACGCTAAAACGTTTAACTATAAACTGCTCCTGTAGTATCTTGGCCTTTAAGATAACTTATTCTTGGCCTGCAAATTCTCTACCTAAATGTCAATTTTCACCATGAGCAGACAATTTCATCACCCAGCTCTTCAAACAATTCAGAATATCTGAGATGTGTAAAACTTTTTCTTTAGCATGTAAGCCTGGGAACTCTCTGAAAATAAGATTATTTCACTTGAGGCCAGTTTGCAGTTTAAGCAGTGCACAAAGCAGGAAGTGGTATCATAAATATAAGCTTAAAACATTATGACGTCACTTTCTATTAGCAGTATCACTTTGTGGTAAAACAGCAGCATGGCAAAGGCGTTTCACACTGCTAAAGCCACATAAAAGTTTGAACAATAGAGCAGTTACAGCCATTTACAAAAGGTCCATTTTTTTAGACACCTTGTATATGCAACAGGTAAGGCGAATGCTGTCATGAATCACAGAAAGTGCGCTGAAATGTACCAAATCAGGACTGAAGTTCCAACTGTTTTCTGAAAAGTTTGCTTGGCATGACTGATTATCAAAATCTATATTTTCTACAAAAAATAAAAGCCACTTAACCTAAATAGCAACTTTAATATGAACAGTGTGGTATGCGACCCGCTGATCTACTTTTGTTTGTAGCCATCAAAAACTTAAACGGGTTCGCTCGAAACACAATTAGCTATGCTTGGATAGCATTTCTGTGCTTCACGACAGTTCATTGCTGTTTCCTAAATAAAATAAAAACAAAATACCTAAAAGTCTTTCCTTCAAGTGGTTTATGTTATCTTCGGTCAGACGTCTTTTAGAAGGGAGGCTCTTAATCTTGGCCTGTAACATTTCTGCCACTTTAAACCATGGCATGCTTGGCAAAGGTTCTGTAGGAATAGCAAACTGGAAGAACAAGAAGCATATTATAAAACGCTCATGTAAGCTTTGAAATAATGATAAAATCAGTCTGATGTGGATACATTATGAGGTAGAAAGACAATCCTTAATGTAAGTGCGTATACTTGTAGAGGGGGTGTGGGGGAGAGTGGTAACTGCAGTTTTTCATTTTTTCTTCCCATCCCGGTCGATGTCAACTCTTAAAGGAAAGTTGCTCCTCTAGGAACAAGTTCTTCTCTTTAAGAGTATACCCTTTTTGGAAGGTTTATGTGGTTCAGGGGAACAAACAAAAGGTCACAGAAGTCATCTCCTTTATTAAGAAAATAAAACACGTATAGTTGTATTCAACGGGCAGCGCCGGAAAAAACGGGACAAAAAATAAAAGCATCGTAAACGACTGCGTAATACCCCGCCACTGCAAACCAATACCCCATCTTTTATACAATTTTTTAATCATGACATGAAGCTCATGTAACCTAGATAATGTGTTGCAAGTTTCGGGAAAATCTTGTTAATTTTTGATTTTATACAGATTTTTTTCATGATTTTATACATGTCATATAGCTCTGGGGCAGGGGCAGGTAATCTGTGTGGACTTAATACTACTTGTAACAGAAAGCTTATGTTATTTTAATCATTTCTATGAGATTTCATCAAGATATATTGAAAATCTGATTTTATATAGATTTTTTTCAGTATTTCGTACATGTATACTGCTTGTGTCAGGGGCAGATAACCACTTGGGGGACAAAATTTTGATCAAGACAGAAAGCTTATGTTATTTTAGTCATTTCTATGAAATTTCATCAAGATATACCAAAAATCTGATTTTATAAAGATTTTCAGTATTTCATACATGTATACAGCTTGTGTCAGGGGCAGATAACCAAGGCGGACAAAATTTTGATCAAGACATAAAGCTTAAATTAATATGATAATTTATTACAAGTTTCAGAAAAATCCCTTTCAACTCTAATTTTATACTTTTTTTCATTATTTCATACATGTATATAGCCCCAGGGCAGGGGCAGATAAACCAGGTGGACAAAATTCTAAATATAACAGAAAGCTTATGTTACCTCGATCATTCTGTGAAATTTCATCAAAATATTTCAAAGTGTAAAGGAACTACAGACAAAAACCTATTTTTAAGACCATGCCAAGAGCAATAACTCCATCAGAAGACATCGAAATTTGCCCATTAACAATCCCAGCCGAGATCTTCCCAAGACCAATGCACATGCCAAGTTTGAAGAAAATCCGTTATTAAATACTCAAGTTATCGAACGGAAACGAAGTGCTCACGGACGAACGACGGACGGACGGACGGACAGACGTACGTATGACGTATGACGGACGGACGGACACACGGACAGCCAGCGGGAAAAAATAATACCCCGCCACTAACGTGTGGCGGGGTATAAAAAACGGGGCTAAATTTTGAAGGCCAAGAAAAATGCGTCAGGTATCAAATAATCAAATGATTTTTCCATGCATATTACTTATACGGTCCTCTTTCAAATGAATATTTAATTTTCTCTTCAGTTCCACAAATTACTTAAAGAATGCCAGTCAAATGATCCCATTGTCGGATTGAGAAAAGACGGGACCAAATTTCACGTAACTGACCATGTCCTGTGTTTCTATAATTCTGCCCTAGGTATGGAATAAAGGATATTTTTATTTACTTTAGCGAGACATATTAGAAAAATGTCAAAAGGCAAAACATTAAATGTATATGGAACAATATTCGAAATAATGCATCAGGAACCAGGAAGGGAACAAATATATTTTACCGCAAATACATAACCGGAAGTATAACTGTATTCTGTTTTGTCATTTTAAAAAATCTGCTTCAGCTGTTAATGAATTTACAACAGTATCTTTCAAGTAAATGTAACAACAGCAAACGCTGAATCTAGTAGCGTTGTTTACGAAACAGATCAGCTCTAGCAGTGAATTGTTGAGTAATAATTCACTGTTTGGACGTCAGTTGTAAAGTAGATCATATCACGAGCGCGGAGCGCGAGTGATATATCTACTTACAACTGACCGAGAAACAGTGAATTATTACTCAACAATTCAATGCTAAAGCTGAACTATCTCGATTCTAACACTCAAAAACGATGAAAAATTATTATTTTCATTCAAATTCTCCCAACCATCTTGCCAGCGCGTTCATGTTCCCGCTAATTTTCTAAACTGTATCTAATATAAATGTACATTTTATGGTGCTTTAAGAAAGAAAAAGCGACGTTACACCGTCTAACGTCTCAAAACGTCACAAAATTACGTCAGTATTGCCAGTGACGTCAGCAATTAGACTCACGCGCTTCTAAACAGTGAATTGTTGCAATATAAAACACGGAAACTTTCCATTGCTTCTATAGGCGGACTGTGTTAGAATACATAGTATTTGTAACAGATGAAGCAGCACATTCATGTTCCCATTTATAAATCCCTCTGTGTTAGTGATATTGTTTAATAAAAATGTAGCTAATTATCTTTCACTTAATTATGATACTTAACATTATGGAAGCGTCTCAGACCTAACACTTACTCACAAAACATAATCAGAACACATTTGTACAGTTATACTGCAAATAACGTATTTATTTTTGGATATAATTCAATATTTGGCATTGTGACAGTTCCCATAGAACCATACACGTATCTTTTATCATATATTCTGGGCAGTAATATAGAAAAAAGAAACATGGTCATTTGCGTGAAAATTTGGTTCCGCTTTTTCTCAGGACGACATGGGATCATTTGGTAAACATTATTTAGTTGATTTGCGAAAATATCGGAATAATTTAATGTGCATTTTAAAGAGAACCCTACGAGTGATATGCACGCCAAAATGATTATCTGGTAGTTGAAGCCCTTTTCTGTCCCCTTCTCTTATCAGTCAGTTATATGACATATGTATACATATGAACCGACGTTCTGTCATCAAGAGTGACAGCACTATTTGATATATAATCTGACGTTTACATCATTTCATACATAGCCATTGAATCCTCTTTATCGTAGGCCTGTTAGTGGTATATGTTGGTTGATTGGCATACACTATGCCACATATTTATAAACTAATGCGTGAATTTGGTAGCACTGGGAGAGAAATTGAGCCTGTCAGGGTCGAGGCCACCAAATTCGAATTAGGTCCGCTCCCTCTCCCATTGGCGAGTCAAAATTAGTTGAGAATGAATTCAACATATACCTCACAATATATGTTGAGAACCAGTCAATTTAAACATTTTAAGCCACATGTGATCTTGAAAACAAAGTTAACGTCTTTGAAACATATCGTTTCTACCCTCTTCGCCAATGGATTTTTACATGCCAGTTTGGTAAGAATTCAATGTTTTAACCATCTAAGACTTTCTATGATTTTGAAAATATGGTACACGTCACCAAAAATGTAATCAGTTCTTTCATGTGTCCCAGTGATACATACACCTCTGTATTGTTTTCGTCAGCATCCATCCAATTCAGAAATGGCGCGGAAAGGAGCCAACGCTGATGCTAATGCCAACAAGATCCACTCTAAAACAAGAAAACAATACTCCCACCCCTCCATTTATTGTGGGACGTTCTTCAAAATCAGAATGTAAATCACTCAGATAAAAGCATTAAAATACTTGTCGTTACGATCACATACCACGTCAGTACTGAAGCACTGCCACATGATCGACGCCAGACATTGACAATTCTGGTTGCCACCTGTCGTTACAACCAGAGGCAATGACATCGTCTGAAAAACAGAGGGCTCTGTCAGAAAAAAACCCAGATGAGCCGCGACACGACAAAACCAACAAAGTGGCATGTGCACCAAGCGCATAATCAGATCGGCCCGGTTCCGCTCAGTCTGATCAGAGTTCGATTTTCGCTTAAAGGGTAGCTAAGGATCTGAGCTAGCTCCATGCGGACGACAGAGACTCATATCAAACTGGGCGGACGTCCAGGCTGATGTGAATCTGCGCTGAGCGCACAATCATTGTGTTGGTTTTCTCATGTCGCGGCTCAGATGGTGTGCAGCAACATATTTGAGCCACGACACGACAAAACCAACAAAGCGGAATGTGCTAGCAGAGAAGACTCAGATCAGCCTCGGCATCACCCGCATGGGGATAGCTTAGAACCTTAGCTACCCTTCAACCGCACACCAAAGACTCTGATAATACTAGGCGGATATCCATGCTGATATGAGCCATTGCACTTTGTTGGTTTTGTCGTGTCACGCCTCAATTATATTTAGTCGAAGTATGCGATATCCGTATTATACCCGAAGGTGTATGAGTACTCTAATGTGCTGAAGTAGTGTGACATCGTTAATCATAAATCATCATTAATTATCATTAATTTTTCATTTGTTCCAATTGGGAAATTAATGGTTTTAGGGGTTCCAATATGTTAACACATTACGGTATGTCACCATATTTTGCCAAACTTTTACCAAGAAAAACAACGTGTTGGACAATACCCCTTAACACATATTTTCTAATGATAATTCTCATATACAGTTTGTTGCAGTTAAACAGCTCAACTTTTTGCCGTAAGTCTGTGCGTTTTCTTTGGTCGGTGATTATGTCTTTCTCAATGATTCAATCTTTTGCTTCCACTACGCCTCCTTTCGAGCAAATACTCTTACGTAATACTGGATGTACGGATGACAGTATTTTTACAGGATGTATATTCTTGTTAAAATACCCTCTTATTCCAGTAACAGACTAGTGATAAGCCTGACTTTAGCTGTAAGCCTGTAAGTTTCTTTGGTTGGTTATTACGTCTTTTTCAATGGTTCATTTATTTGCCTCTGTTGTCCCTTTTTGAGCATATATACTCCTTTACTGCATGTATTGATTGCAGAAGGTTTTTATATAATGTATATTTCTGGTTATTATTTCACTAACTGATTAGTGATAAGCCTAACTTTAGCATAAGCCTAACTTTAGCATAAGCCTAACTTTAGCATAAGATAATTTTGTATTCTGTGTCACTTAAAGTCTCATGGAAAACGGAAATAAGGAGCATTTCTTTCACAGGAGATGAATTTATTTATAGCTCTAGATATAGTTAAAGAAAAACTTACCCAATATGTCTTCCCGTCCATCCGTGCCCAGAAAATTAGGCGATATTTCTCTTCATAAACTTGCATATTCTTGGTGCGATCCAAATTGACATTTAGTTCAATACTGAATGTTGCTTCATGTGTTTTATGCTGGCCGGATCTCTTGTTCCTTGTTTCTACAAATTTTGTTGACTTGCCTGTCTTGATATTCCAGCCGTCTCTCTCCATTGCGTTAAAATCTAGTGAGCCTCTGTCACAGTCATAATGTTTATTAATCCGACTTTCAAGAAGAAAACATGCATGAACTTCCGCACCACCAAGTGACTCTAGGGTATCTGCTCCAAGAATCCTGTATATTTAACAGATAAGATTAGTCTGCCTTATTCATCAAAATATCAATATCAGAAATTAAAGTATAATGTATGTAACTACTGTAAACTAGCATTCACGAAAAAATAATAAACAACATAATTGGTGATTTGCATGTGGTTGTTTCTGCTATGAAAATTGCTCGTGGCTTTTACTGTGTCCTTAAACAAGATAGAATCTTATAAAAAGAGGAGAAATAGCCATACTTATCTTCTTATCCAATGTAACACTACTGCATATCACCCGGCCGATTGACACGATTTTAGAAAACAATGACTAAACAAGTTAACTTATATTTCTGTTCTGAAATGGCAATGTAAAATGACCCCATTTACGTGCATGTAAGTATACTCTTAAATCTTCAAATACATGTAAGTCTTAGCATAATTTAGCATATTTTCAAATTATTTTAAAGTTCTTCGCAGGCAAGTCAATAAGTAAACGTCCTTCATTATTTCCAGTGGAGATCAACATCTTCTTTTTCTATATCATTACCCTGAAGCATGATACATCTGGCCAAAAGGTGTTCTAGTGCCACCAGCTCATAAATAAAGAAACTGTAGTCCTTTCTGTTGAACCAGATCTCAACCTCTGCATTGACCTTTTCATCGGACCGGAAATGGCGTCCGCGGATCTCTTTTGTTAATGTAAAAAGATAGCCAATGATCAGAAATTAATATAATTATAATCACACCCCGCTCTCAAAAACAAAAGGGAAAGAAGCATACACACAAAATCTGACAAGTTCACGAAAGACACACACGGTGAAAGTTCGATATCGAAAACTAGTAATCAGGTTCTAGGGGAGCACCATTATTGTTCTTGCATGTGAGTTGTCACCATGAATTTTACACTGCCAATTCAAATTCTGGCATCAAAGTTGTGTCTTTCAATACTATAATGCCAGCTGTAGTACCACATAACCCCAAAGAAGAGAATAACTCTGCGTCAGACTAGATACCTTAGCAGAATATTGTTCAAGATCTAATTATTGAATATTTATTTTTAGAATATTGCATCATATCATGCTGCAGAAAAGAAAGACCACTGTAGTCCAACTCGTAAGATGCCCTCTGTAATGCAAATGCCCGTTTTCTGACGGCGATTTTAATTATTTATACTTGGTAACGTATATAACTGCCGTGTCTGCATATTTTGATACTGTATTTGACAGTTGTATCTTTTGAGCTGTATAACTGTAAGTTTTATCCATTGATATTCATTTCAATTGTTACTTTAAACAAAATAAAAAAAATGTTCATTATGTTCGGTAAAAATTGGTAGCATATGCAACGTTCATGCTTTATGGGAAACAACCTTATAACTATACAGGAAAGAAACGCACAGTTTCTTCAGTTAAAAAAATTATGTCCGTTTTAAAATTCATTTTGGATAAGAATATATTGTAAGAGACGAATTCAGAAGAATTACATGGTAACGTATTTAAATGACAACAACAGTCCAAAGCGAAATTTGTCAGACATTGTATATCTGTATCTTGTATAGTTTTATAAACCTGCAGACTAAATGTAGAAAATCGTCCATTCTAAGGACCTTTGCATAGGTATGGGTATTAGATGAAAGTGCTCTTTAAGACCTTTGACCAAAATAGCGGACCTTTTTAGGGCATTTTTACTGACTACTTTGCCCAATTTGCCCGTTATATCACGTCAGTGGATATGAGATCAATAATTTACTCACACACCCATAAACCAAAGCTGCCCTTAATGACCTTTGACCCCATTACGACCAATTATGACGCATTCTGTGCTGGAAAACGGACAAAATGATTTTACGAATGTTTACTAGTTACAATGGACACCCAACCGCATCATGGGGCCAAAGTGTCCATCAAATTCTAGAATTTCACTCACAACCTACTTGTCACTGACTTTTGCCTTAAAAATTAAGATCGCGTATAAGGAAACATTTCATGGTATGTTTACTGACTTTGTCTGTTTAAGTTGACTGTTATGTCGCGAGAGTGACTACCAATTCAATAACTCACTTATAAAATGGGTATTGAACTGGTATCTACTGTCGCTGCATAGCAGGCTGCATCTGCAGACTAAGTCAGTGAGCAAACCAGAAAATGTTTTCGTATTTGATATACATTTGAAGCCAGTAAAAACGCAATTTTCTGATTGTGGACCACGTAGGGGTTTATGCCAATAATGTTCCTTTATCAAGGAAATATATGTTTAACATCAAATTGGCGGGATACTGACAACGATCCAAGTAATGCAAGTTTTGCATTTCAAAGGACGTTTCTCCGATTTTAAATGAAGCAAAAGCGAGAGGTTTTATTAATGTCGTCGTATTTTGTTTTGGCTAGATTTCTCGATGTTTTCAATACTGGTCCAAAGTCTCTGCACACGTTTTTTTTTCTTTGTTTTTTGTTTTGTTTTGTATTTTACGAATATCATTCGCGTAAATGCCGATGGAAGTGTGTACCTTTAAACAGGAAATGCTCGTAAAGAGTACAAAATTTTTGGGGGACGAGTAACACAAATATGAAGCGTTCGGCAATATTTCATATGCCCTTTTCTAAAGAGTGCATTAGTTGGACCTCAGATGAAGTTTTACATGATTCTCAAAATGTGTGAAAATTTTACAAGAAATAGTTTTATGATAAAATCTCTAAAACTGCACCTGCATAAGCAGTTTTACTATTTACAATACATTGTATTTCAATAATTCGAGGCATCATACTGAAGACCGGTTCTCGAAAATTAGACGGAATCTTAATTTTATGAATGCTTGAAATTGGAATTATTGATTTACATATTTTCCTTGTTTTTTCTGAGACAATATGACCTAAGCCAAACTGTCGCAAAAACCTTGCCACACGAAAGTCAAATTCCATCAAATATCTTACAGTCCTGTGATATATCTTTTAATCTGAATACATGACATGTAATCACTTGCATTTTTCATGGTTTCAAATATATATAAGACGATGTTCATCAGCTATAACACATAGCTTCTTATCGAATCCTTTCCTGATATTGCTGTAAAGACATGGCTGTATTATGTGTATCATAATAAATAAAATATTGTTAAATATGAAATACAAAAATGCATATTATGACCTTTGACCCAATTGTGAATTTACATGACGTCATCTGGATTGGTAACTAGTGACAGTCATTTATACTTGGTGTGAAAACTACAGCTACAGCTACAAGAACATTTTCCTCAGTTATTGCATAAGAACACCAGAGGCGATTCATGTACCAGTGCTCTCATAACAAGGATCAACTAATAATATATTTCCATGTTTATAAAACCTATGTTACCCCTAATCAGAACTGTGGACAAGAAGGTTCTAAAAAGGGCACACAACATATGTTTTTGTTGAGAAATAAGAAAAAGTATGATCTTAATTTGCCTTCCAAACTCCGTCTCATCAGGAGTTCTGATTAAGAATTAACGTTTTTAAAAATATGTTTGTGTACCTGACTTGTCATATTTTATCATCTTGGAAAGACAACTGCAAATGTCTCTGTGTATCTCTTGCCAATCGACCTTAATATACTGAGTACCAAAATATTAAGTTTCCTCTATATTTTCTTCATCCTTTCACATACTTCATAAAGTAAAGTTGACGTATGGTACTTCAATATTAGGCCAATTGAGCAAATAATCTTACCTAACTGTAAATTGGGGAGTGCGGGCTAGATTTTTGTCCTTAATTCTAATGTTCCATGAATCCTTCTTGGCACCTCCATCCTGTTTGGTAACAACAAAAGTTCTGAAAAAAATAAGATCATATAATACATACAGATAAAACTGGAAGAACATCTATAGTAAATACGTTAAGCGTAATTACCGAAGAAGCACTAGGCTATCCCAAAAGCATTTTCCATATGTATTTGTTTTATAAAATGTTGTAATTCCTTAACTTTTATTTTGTTTTGTAGGTTAAAGACCCTTTGGTAACACAGAACTATTGTCAAGAGAGTTTTCCTTTTTCAATCCTGATCTGTTAGATGCTTTACATCAGTAAATCATTTCACTTAATGTTTTGATTAAAATAACCCACAAGAAGCATGAAATTGAAAAGTGATAAACTAGGCCAAACTCTATATTTTAGTTTAGACATATTCTTATTTCTGTCGTATGTACATTATAATGACAAATTGCAGGCAAGGAGTAAAACAAGGAGAAATAGGCTAGAAAAATATTTAACGAAAGCTGTTGAAAACCTATGTTTCCTATCATTTTATTTCGTTTCACTCATTAAACGTATTTAATAGGTGTTCACTGATACAGGTAAAACTAATAAACGCAGTTTGTAGGTGTACACTCAAAGCAAAACAAGTATTTAATTGCCATTGATAATCTTTCAGGTTTCTTTCCATTTACTCACCTCTGATAAAACAGAGCCAACAAGTCGTCAAGCTTTGTTCTAAATGGGTCAGCCTCACTCTTCCCATCCCCGGAAACAATATTAATAGTATTTTCAAACCGGGTCAAGTCAGCGCGTAGTACCTCTCTCAACAGGTCACCTGTCTTAGCACAACTAAAATTGAAACAAAGTGAAATTCTTAGAAGCCCAGATAAATTGTGTATTTTTTGAAGATATATATAAAACTATTTATATTCGGCATAAAGCGTACAGAGTGACCCCAACTGACATTTTCAGAAGCCCAAGAAATTGAGTATTTGAAAATACAGTAAAATTAAAATCTGAAAGAGTTCCTTCAAGAGCAGAGAATACATTCATAAGAAGGAACATGGGTCAGACTACGTAGTTTCGGCTAATAAAGCCTCTTCAGTGACCCTGACAATATCTGGTGACGAAACCAGGGAAGAGCATACTTTAATTTCATAATCTCAATTGGACAGCCGATTCAAAGACTGATTAGTATCAAAAAAGGTCCAAATAATATATAAAATGATGGCTTAGAATATGAGTAAACCAATCTAAAATTTCAGATTTCTCAGAATATATCCTCTGATCTCAAAGGACGATAAGAAAATATAATCTGCACTATGGATGATGTACGGGGAGACGTTTTACGGCCGCCACACGGCACAACACCAGCTGCAGTGAGGTAAAATTAAAATCTGAAAGAGTTCCTTCAAGAGCAGAGAATACATTCATAAGAAGGAACATGGGTCAGACTACGTTGTTTCGGCTAATAAAGCCTCTTCAGTGACCCTGACAATATCTGGTGACGAAACCAGAGAAGAGCATACTTTAATTTCATAATCTCAATTGGACAGCCGATTCAAAGACTGATTAGTATCAAAAAAGGTCCAAATAATATATAAAATGATGGCTTAGAATATGAGTAAACCAATCTAAAATTTCAGATTTCTCAGAATATATCCTCTGATCTCAAAGGACGAAAAGAAAATATAATCTGCACTATGGATGATGTACGGGGAGACGTTTTACGGCCGCCACACGGCACAACACCAGCTGCAGTGAGGTAAAATTAAAATCTGAAAGAGTTCCTTCAAGAGCAGAGAATACATTCATAAGAAGGAACATGGGTCAGACTACATAGTTTCGGCTAATAAAGCCTCTTCAGTGACCCTGACAATATCTGGTGACGAAACCAGAGAAGGGCATACTTTAATTTCATAATCTCAATTGGACAGCCGATTCAAAGACTGATTAGTATCAAAAAAGGTCCAAATAATATATAAAATGATGGCTTAGAATATGAGTAAACCAATCTAAAACCTGCTTATGTGGCCACCTCCATTAAGAGGTCACCTGGCTTTAGCAGCGACTTTTCTGTGTCCCTTGAACTGAATCACAGTGCAAATGAACCTGAATTAAGGGGCCATCTGTCTTAAGCAGCCAGTATTTGGGTTTCCCTTGGGTGACCCCTTAAGACCGGTTTGACTAATTATAAAATCAATTATTTTTATTCGCCTTTATAAACTTATCTGCCATAATCCGTTCGAGAAAAAATGTTAAACAGGGGGGTAATAGAAGACATCCTTGCCTAACTCCAATTGTTCTGAACCATTTTTCTGCGCTTCCAGACATCCGAACTGGACTTACAGCCTTATCACAGAGATGCTCAATGGCGTAAACAAGATTTGCACTGCTATTGTACATCCGCATGTAAGCCCATAAGGTTGCATGCCATACCCTGTCAAGGGTTTTTTTTGTTGTTTTTTCTTTTTTTCAAATCAATAAAGACATGTTACAGATTTTGCTGATATTGGAGGTACTTTTACACAGGAATCTGAGGCTGAAACTTCTTCCGGCATTAAACACAGCCTGATCTTCAGCTATTGTCTCTTTGGTCTTGGGTTTAAGCCTGTTATAGATGACTTTCAGCACGACTCTGTTCGAATGATTGATGAAGCTGATGATGCTGTATTTCTGGCAGAGCTATTTGTTGCCTTTTTAAGTGAGTGCAAAAATCAGCGACTGAAGCTATGGGGTAGGCCATTCTCCGTATCTCTAGATCTTGTTATAGCCCTCTGTTAAACCATCAATCATGGTCTTGCCGCCAGTTTGAACAAGTTCTGCTGGTATGTTATTACCTCTGGTAGACTAAGGAGTCCTTGTAGCTCAGTAGGTTAAGCGCCTGCCTGCTGATCTTGTGGTCCCAGGTTCGAGACCCACTGGAGTCGGAAATCTTTGCATTCGTAAACCGGATAACATTGGGGGGAGCTGACTGCAGTTCAAAACTGCATTTTCATAATAGCATAATAGCTCTCATGGTTGTATAGTTCGAAGCAATATACTGTCCATCAACTGAGAACCTCTTTTTCTTTGTTTGTAAGACACCTCCGTGACCTGTCCTGGAAAATTGTGGATCTACCCTGTTTCTCTGAAGTTAGATCCGTCACCAAATGGTATGCTCTCTTGCTGTTGTTTTCGTTCAGGCAAGTTTCTATCTCATTGCACTGAATACCTACCCACTCGTCCAATGTTTTCTCCATTACCGTCTGAATCCTCTTGTTAGCTTTCTAAAATTCCTTTGGTTCTCTTGCTTCATACCACCTCTTCTTCAAATATCATTACTAAGGTCGAGAACATCTCCAGGGCTTTTTTCTGTGACGATCCTTCTCACTGGCTGCTTTATTGTAGGTGTTGATCATGGTATCGATGTCAATGTCAGCATCCTAAAGACCGATCAGTGGTGCGAAAAACTAACTCTGCTTTTAAAGCTATTTATCCTCTACTATATGGAACAAACGAGGTGTTGAAGGCTATTTTATGACCCTGTTATATCATTATCTGTGTAAAATAGAATATTTCCTTTCATGAAGTAGTAGTTTCACCGCATTGTTACTTAATATGATTATGAAACCAAATACACAATAAAATTTACCTTTCACCATATTTTGTAAAAGTATTGCAAAGGATGCAAAATAAGCACGTTTCTCGCAGTTAACAAACTGTTTTATTTAGCAATTACCATCAATATGCCAAAAATCAGTTAGCTTTACGAAGCAGTTCAGAAGCCGAAATATGTCAGAGCTGAAGAAGGGTCAGACCACAGGCATATTTAAAAGGGACACGGCCAAATGCTTTTCAGCGAATTTGCATCTAGACCCTAAGCTGTCCAACAAATATCAGCATCCTAGCTCTAGTACTCTTCGAAAACCCGTAAGGCTGTATTTTATTTTAAAGAAAGGGGAGATACCTCCAAAAATATAAAATTTACAATAGAAAGAATTATATATAGATCCACTAATTTAACGACCATTTCAATTGCCCCAGTCATTATTTTAGCCTCATACAAGGGTCATCCAATAAGTCCTGCAAACGACTGGAATTCAGGCAAATGATAAGCAATAGTGATTCAGATGGCATATATTCCTCTAATAATGCATCTTCCCTTCTTTTCATTAAGTGTTTCCAGGAACGTCATTGTCTTGCAAATTCCTTTGCTAGGCAACGAAAGAATGCTAGCATTTGGGCTGAGGCGGTGACTTCTTGTCATCTCTTTAATATGCCTTAGCTTAGTTTAAAAGACTTGTACACAGTTGAATTTTGTTGGAAGGCGTGAAAAATAATGCTGCAGTAAGTATTCAGTGCCAAATTTAAGATATTATCGTCAGTCAAGATATTATTTTTGTTCCAAGTACCAGGATCGTCCAAAAGGTTCAGTCACTGGCTCTATATCTCAAAAACGAAAAGTGATAATCATTTGGTCGACAAATGGCTTCACTCGTTGGATAATGGCCAGCTAGTCGGAGTTGTTTTTGGTCGACTTAAAGAAAGCCTTTGATCTTGTTTTTCATGAAATTCTCATTCAGAAGCTGAAAATTTATTATTTAAGTGAAAATACAATTAACTGGTTTTCGACATACTTATTTAATTGCACACAAAGGGTTTCTGTAATTAATGTTTTGTCTAAACATAAGACCATTTCCTGTGGTGTACCTAAAGGCTCTATTTTGGGGCCGCTTTTATTTCTTATGTTTATAAATGATCTCCCATTATACACAAAAGATGTGTCAACTGATCTATATGCAGACGACACAACTCTCTTTGATATAAATGTTTCAAAAGACAGAATACAATCCAACCTTCAAACGGCACTTGCTAATTTGGACATCTGGTGTAAGCACAATCACTGTGTCCATTCGTGTACGCCTATAAATGCGAGTTGGAGCAGTGTACGCCGAGTCAGAACACATTCAGAGAATGCTCGCGGACGACAGGTAAGTGTTTGCCATGTGTTTTAACAGCTAACTAAGGTTTATGTTCCTCTCTTCTTCGCAGTTTTCGTCTTAGACATCATCTACAACCGCGGGTCAATTTTCAAAGCACCACCTCTTGTAATAACACAAGAAACATCGCAAATGCTTGCAAAACATGTCAAAATATTTGCTACTTGTCTTAAATTGTACTCAATATACGCAAACACTGTCTTCGTTTACCAAAATTATAAAATGGAATAAGAAATGATCCAATTGTGACCATCAGAGCGAAGCCACAAAATGCTGATCGTAAAACTGAGAGAGCTGTTTGTATTTGTTTGCACCAGGGGTGTTGCTAAAGTGCACGCCGAGTTGCAGCCCCTGTGCACGCCGAGTTTAATCATTGTTGACATAAGGGTGTACCGCGAGTTAGAGTACATAAACGTCAATCTCAAAGACTTATGACCAAACATGTACCATGCTCTGTATTTATGAGCCTTATCTGACCTGACAAAAATCATAGATTTTGTATCTGTTTAAAGGAAGTGTATCTGAACGCTCTTCCACTGATAGATAGAGTTAATTATGAAGCCACATTTTACGTTTAAGTACAGTGATAATACGAAAAAAATAATAAACTGTTCCTGAAGAAAATTTCGAAGCATCCTGGCTAAAACCAGCAAGCGCCAACCATTAACGCTGACCATGCTGTGAGTAAAAAGGTTGCGTATCACATAGTGTAAAAGCAGTCTGCCCATGGTTATGAGCTTTATACCCTTAACCACATGCACAGGCTGATAAGTATGTTATAAGCTGCAGTCCCTTTTGACACAACTCAATAAAAATATCGGTATCCAACACCTTAGCACCCCCACCGCCACACCCTGTGTAGTGCCTTGTATAGCGGATAATCTTCGCCTTTCACACAAAATGTCGCAGGTTCGACTCCCACGGACGGCACACACATACAAACTTTCCATATTACCCCTTGGTAAATAGTCAATATGTCAGAAACCAACCAAACTAGGACGGTACCCAGTCGCCGATTATGCGCAGTAAGCGATCTCGCCACGTGAGTTGCTAAGGAAGCGTATATAGCTACATTCGCTCCATACGATTTCGGCCGAGAGTATTGACTATAATGTCAATTTCTGTGCAATTTGAGTGTTTGTTCATTGGCCTAGGATAAGCAAACCCATTTCCTAGTCAGATTTGACATTAATCCAGTTTCCCCTTTGTCACCACATGGGGTATGAACAACGAAAAGGTTCAGCGAAATGACATAGACATATTATAAGCGTCATGCTTACTGACAGATCCTTATTACTCCGCTTTGTTATTTATATGTATGTAAAAGTTTTCTGTAAACCAAAGGATACAGCGATTTAAATGACAAAACCTGCCGCCGTTAACTTAAATGTTATCAGCATGATCAACAAACTTTGAGATGGTAAATCCATGATTGGATTTGACATCCAGAAAGTTTAATTCGTCATATCGATAACTAGTTCCCTACGGGCATTTGTGCATTTGTCCTTTAATATTGATTCATGAATATCACAACTAGGACAGATAAAGCAGCTAAATACCATTTATTTATTTATGGCATGCTTTTCTCACGTCAGAATAAATAAGACAATTTACATATCTTTTATCACAAAGCTAACAGGTTGAAATTTCAACATCACAGTCGAAGTATTTCGAAACGCGTGGCAGTTTAGCCCCTGCTGTGACTTCAGGGCTTATGTTTACCTTTAAAACTAGTATGTTTACCATAGCAACAATATATTTTTATATTGTATATTCATCGGCGAAATAGGGAAAAATATTTGTGAACCAGGGAAAATTCGGAAAAGTCTTATTTTTTCATTAAACCCAGTAGATGTTGTTTTGTGGATAACGAAGCAGACAGATATAAAGAAGCATTTTAAGGTAAACGTTTAGCGAAAATGTATCTTTTCTTTGTTAAATATGTCATATATTATGTAAGCGAAAGGTATTTGGCTAATGCGCACATGTAGATAATGTCTAAGATTTTCAGGATGCAATGCGCATACACTACCCGCAAAATGTCAAGGGAGGCAACACGAGCTGATTGCGCAACAAAATGGCGGATCTAAATTACCCAAGGAAGTTTGTATGTGGCACATGTCCGATCCATTTTTCCAATAGACTAGAAAATACACAGCCAGGGCCAGTGTGTTCTGGGCTGAAATAAGTGGCATCAGAATCGCAGCTGGTGATTACAGCGTCAATGAACGATGGTGGTAGCGTCCGCCTGATAAAACCGGCAAAACTGTACATGTGCACGCAAAACACAACACACACTGAGTCAATGTGCCTGATATGGTTTTGTAACCAGGGGCTGTGGTCTCCTTAAAACAAGAACGAATGGGCAAACAACCATCAACGTGATCACCCCTTTAAGCACGGTAAGAAGCACAAAGTTTAAGTTGATGTAGTCGCTACTTTAAGGGCTTTGCCTTTCTGCGCATGTATATTCGGACATAATGATAACAGCGCTCCACATGCCTGCAACACAATTTTATCTGCGAGACCGTCTCCTATTTAACATATTTATCTCCTGTGCCCTTGCAGCCATACGACAAGGCTACAAGTGCAATCATGATGAATGGCAGCACAGGAGAATGGTTCAGAACAACAGTTGGAGTAAGACAAGGATGTATTCTGTCACCCACCCTCTTCAACATTTTTCTCGAACGGATCATGTCTGATGCACTGGAAGAACATGACGGAAAGGTTAGCATCGGGGGGCAAAATATTACCAATCTGCGGTTTGCCGATGACATAGCTGCTCTAGCTGAGGAAGAGCAGGAACTAGAAGCCCTAGTTGAAAGTCTCGACCAAACCTGCACAAGGTATAAGATGGAGATTAGTGCTGAGAAGACCAAACTGATGACAAACAGTGCAGTTGGCAAAAAAAGGACAGAAGCTGGGTACTGTAACAAGCTTCAAATACCTTGGAGCAGTTGTCTCAGATGATGGCTCAAAACAGGAGGTTCTCTCAAGGATTGCACAAGCCACTTCAGCTCTTACCAAGCTGAAACCAAGTTGGAGACATAACAACATATCTCTTGGATCAAAGGTGAAACATTTGCGCTCCTTTGTCATTTCCATATTTCTGCAAACCTGTGAATCGTGGACCTTGACAGCAGAGTTAGAGAAAAGAACGCAGGCCTTTGAGATGAGATGCTACCGAAGGTTACTGAACATTTCGTACAAGGACCATATAACTAATGAGGAGGTTCGCAGAAAGATCCATGCAGCCATTGGAGACTATGATGAACTCCTGACGCTGGTCAAGAAACGGAAACTAAGGAGGTTTGGCCACGTCTCAAGGTCTTCTGGCTTAGCAAAGATGATTTTACAGGGTGCAACGAAAGGAAAAAGAAGAAGAGGTAGACAGAAGAAGAGGTGGGAAGACAATATTAAAGAGTGGACAGAGATGCTTTTGCCAGCTTAACTAGGGCAGCTGAAAACAGAACAAGGTGGCAGGGGATTGTTTCGAAGTCATCTGTGGTGCCCCAACGACCTAACAATGTTATGGGATAGAATAGAATAGATCTCCTGTACTGACGTACGGACAATTACATTCTACGAAAATATGCGGAGAGACCAAAATTGGGACGGACACGAAAATAACAGAAAAAGGCAACTAGATTTTTCCTAGGGTTGCTTTTGAAGAATTGAGGGATCAGAGTTGCCCGACCTGGAGTAAAGCAAAGTAAACGTAGCACTTTTGCGTATCTACCCATCTGATTTAGAGAAGCGTACAGAGTATTGCGTCTGCCAATAAAGAGCGACTGAGAGTTTAAAGCTATTTCAATCAGAAAAGAGTCTTACAAAAGAGTCAATAAATCATAGTCCTTTTCCTTAGCATATCAGTAACTTTCATTTTCTTTAGAAAATGACACTTTGCTTTGGTGAATGAATAGACTTTCAGGGGAAGCAACTCTGTCATTTTCATTCTTTCCGTCCTTCTAAATTCTTGAAGAGAAGAATTGCTGCCCAAGCAACAATGCCTTCCTTTAAGAGAAGAGCCCCATTTTGGAAGTTTTTTTTTAATGAGGAAGTCAGTACAGATGTTTCCTTTTGTACTCTTTTGGAATGAGTTTAAAATGTAAAGACTGGAATTCACTTCTCCCACTGTCAACAGATAGAGTGAATCTTCGAACTGAATGTTCACCCGTATAATTGTATATACAGTGATCTAATAGCTCTTGAAAAGAAAATGTTCTGAATGAACAGTAATAACATTGGCAGGCAAACTCATCATATCTGGAAGACAAACAAAATGTGGATGTTTAATTATTTACAATATTCTCAATCATTGATTTGAATTTACTAATAGAATGATATTTCATACAACAACTGACTGACTTTGGTATTTTAGACGCTATCAGTACGAAGTAATGTCAATAATTGCTCAGCTAGACGGCTGCAACTAAATTTAATGCCTTTTTTAAAAAAAAATCACAGAGAGCAGTACTTTATTTCAACTAGGCGTACACCCTTTTTGATAAAAAAAGCTAACTCGGCGTACATGGGTTCTCCAACTCGCCGTATTTTCGTTAATTATTTGTTTGCAACTCGGCGTGCACTTCAAACCATTACAGCCTGCCTATAGATGATTTCTATATTCAAAGCAGACAGGTTTTGACCAATTCATCTATTACAATAGCTTCAATATATATCTGCCTAGCTAATAAGGAACCTGTCAATCAAAAGATACATGTATTTGTAAAGAAATACTGAATTCTTTTTCAGTAAAGGCAGTCGCACTTGAAAGAATGTACAGATTTGGTTGAATATTCTGTAAATCGAACATTGCATTCACGTGAAACTATATCAGTCTGAAAGCTTATTCAGTTAGAGATACACTCAGGCTAGTTTATTACATTTAGATGACGAAAAGCCCTGATAAATGAACTTACTTTAAAGCCATGATGACATTTCCGAGACGTGTTTTCTTCTAACTCGGCGTACACTGCTCCAACTCGCATTTATAGGCGTACACGAATGGACACAGTGACAATGGCATGGTCATAAATTCTTCAAAGACCAAAGTCATGTTAATTACAACCTCGCAGAAACGCAGTAAATTAGATAATGATACGCTTAATCTAGTTTACAAAGACGCATCTCTTCAAATAATAGCATATGATAAAGTATTAGATGTTTTTATTGATAACAACCTAAATCATATAACTTACATCACCAAAAAAGTTTCCTCTTATATCTGGTTACTTTCGCGCACCAAAGAATATTTATCAATCGATAACAGAGTAAAATTTTTCAAAGCATCTATACAGCCACATTTAGACTTTTGTAATATTATTTGGGGAAACTCTTCTCAAAGAAATCTTTTAAAGATTTTCAGACTGCAGAAAAGAGCTTGCAGAGTTATTCTTAACTATGATATTGATGATATGAATGCTAAGATGAATAAACTCAAAGTACTAACAATCTATGAGCGTATTTTCTTGCGCAAGGCAAAATTTACGTTCAAGGTTTTCAATCATCAAGCTCCTGTTTATATACAGAATCTGTTTGAACCAACCGTAATAAATAATGATTTTCGTATTTTAAGATCTTCTTCTTCAAACAATTTCATTTCCCCTAACCTAAAAAAGAGTTGTTTAAGCATAGCATGTCATATTCAGGTACACTGATATGGAATGTATTACCTGAGTTTATCAAATTATCTAGTAATATCTCGATCTTCCATACTAGATGCATCAAATGGATTAAATCCTAAAATCTTTTTATGTAGGTATACAGAATGAGAAAGCGAGTGAGTTATATTTGTCCATTTTCATTTGTTTTCATTGTAAAATATGTAAATTCATTTTTGTGTGAGTGAATTTGAGCGTACATATGGCATATGTTCGATTTATTTTATGTACATTTAAAGTGCCCCGTTATTATTATTATTATTTCTTAAGATACCCAGAGACCGGGGCTCGTTCTTACGTTTCGTTTTCGGTAAGGGCAGGCTACGGTACTGGGCTTCTTTATTTTCATTCCGTTATACCGTAAAAGTTCTATGTAGTGGGATAGATAGGTCTGAGCGGACAGAGCAGAATCCTATCAGGCTGCTCCTAGAGGAGCAGTCTAATCAGGGTCTACACTGTTTGCTATTCCGTCTGAATCTTTTGGCTACCGCTTTTGAAAACCAGGCTGTTCCATATTTGGGACAGTTGCGGTGATTATTTTGGGTGTCCCAATATTTAGAATTTTTCGGTAGTACTGATTGCTGCTAGAGCTTTTTCTTTTCTTGAGAGAAGGAGTGATTGTGATCAGGCCTGTAACAATGAATGTTTGGTTTCGCTGAAGTGTATGTTGTATATTTGTAATTGATATTATGTTTTGAACAGTGTATGTTGTATACTGTATTTGATATATGTTTTAATTTGTACATATTTTGTTAAGTGGGCCTCAAGGAAGAGTAGCTTGTAGCTAATTGTGTTACCCACTGAAAATAAAGTCTTTATTATTATTATTATTATTATTATTATTATTACTAAAAATAAAAACCATTCAAAAACACTGTTTTCTGTCATATAGCTGTAGTAAACTGAATCTTGTATCTCTGACATAACATTCACAATCTGCTTTAAAAGAAGGGCACCCTCACCCAACTGGCAAATTAGCAGATGCAACTTAACTAATGCCAAGATAAGCGATGCCTATTATCACTGCCTGGTGCTTACGATTTCTCAGGTACTTATAAACACAGGGAAAAAAATCTTAATGTCGTTCTGTGTATGTTATGTAGTTTAAAGCATTTTGTAATCTTAACACGATGTTAATAACGCCATTTGAAAATTGACTAGATCATGTTCTAAGTACTATAATTTCATAAATGTATAATACTTCAACTTCTGAAATACATATTGACTGAAATAGACCACGACAATGTGATTTCGATCAAAATTCAAAAAAGTTCCCTAAAATGACGTCACAGTGGTTCCTTGAAAATCACGTGACAGTGTATTTCAACATATTTCTGTGACACCATAGATAGCAATCATTTGCGTGGCACATAATAAACAGAATTCGCTGATTTCTATGAATTGCTTCACAGAATACAACAGACAGCAGCTAATCCTGCGTTATGTAGTTGACGAGATATGCAGCATAAATCACAAGCAAGCAGAAACACAAAAATCATGAAAATAGGCCAGTGTCAATTACTAGGTCTGTTTTTCAGCTTATAACTCTATCGAATGGCATCTTGGTATCAGTATAAAGATAAAAAAATTGTTTTTTTTTTTTCATTGTTGCAAACCGTGATATGCTAGCACGTATGTGAGCAAAGTAATGAGTCCAGTGACAGAACTTTTTGCACGATCCTCGTAAGACCACCCTGTCTTTCAGGGAATCGAAATATTGTACAAAATGAGTATTTCAGAAAAATTCGTTAACTGCAATTGTAGTTTATTTTAATTGCCATTTATTTATTATTAAAATGTACTCACGAGATGTTAAAAAATAAAAATATATAAGGCGAGCCTCACTAAGTTTTATATCATTTGCAGCCTTTGAAAATTACAGGCAACGAAAAAAAAATAGACATATGCTAAAATTCTGTAAAAAAAAAACTTTGCTTCCTAGCAACCATGTTTGTTTGTAAATGTGAATAAATAACTGTCTCTTATTTGATTTTTTAAATATAAGACAATCATTTTAAAACACAAATTCTTATTATTCGAAAAAAATATAAACAAATCTGCAGGGATTTTCTCCCCCTCACCTCTTGTAGAAGACGTCGTGTTAATGTAATTTTACCGCCGGTTTCGCCTACACCTTTGCATTCAAAACCCTCTCATTTCTTGGAAATATAAGCCAGACATGTGATATCTGGCACACATATCTACACTATACATGACCTTTTATGGTCAAATAATTTTATTACCCTTGCTCCATTAATAAAGGTGGTGGTCGGGTGGTGGGATGGTGCTGCGTGTAACTTCCAGTGCCGGGGCGTCCTACAGATTTGGAACATTGTAGGGTAAGGGCTTACAGTGCTTGCAGTAGGTACGGGTCGGTGTTGTTTGGACATTTTTTCTCTCGTCTATCATTTCTCCTCTCTCTCCCTCTCTGGGAGACGCCCGATATAGATTGAAATACTGTCTCAAACGGCCGTTAAACCCAAAACAATCAATCAATCAATTAATAAACTAGTTATGAAGGTGTTTGCAAGTCTGACCCTTACGAGGCTGACCCTCGTAGCTGCATATGCATCAAAACTACAGTAATTAAAGAATGCAGAATTACCTTTACCTTGACTTTTACCAAATTTTTATACATCAAATACTGCAAATATACCAAAAATCAGCTCTCTTGGTAAAGCAGTTTGGAAAAATGCCAAAGCCGAACAATGGGTGAGTAAGTCTGAGTTGCCATTATTGTTCGCAACATGTCTTGCCAAGACATGCAAGCAGCATTTCTACAAAGTTTCGTTCAGATATTCGAAATGGTTAGAGGTTATAGGTGAACGGAAAATCTATGCCATGGCAGATAATTCATGTAGTAAGTCAGAGATATTATTCTCGTTCGCGATCCTTCGCCTTAACAACTACATTACTATTATGCCAAACGATTAGAGTTATTGCTTTGAACAAGACTCTTAACAGATGGATGGACAATTAGATAGACAGTTGGACAAACAAACCATAGCATCCGTTTTAAAAGACTAGCCAAAACTAGGTTTGTGTGTCAGTATTTACACAAGAGGGCCAAGAGGCCCTAAATCGCTCACCTGAGCAAAAAGGTTATTAAGGTCAAACTAGGGTCATTATTTGAACAAACCTGATAGTTTGCAACCATTTCCAAATGGTTCTGAAGAAGAAGATTTTTGAATGTTTTTCTATGTATTGCTGTGGTTCAAACCATGGACCCCCTGGGGCCGGGCCATTTTGGACCCTGGGGCCATCATTTGAATAATCTTGGTAAAAGACCACTAGGCAATGCTAAAAGCTAAATTTCAAGCCTCTGAGCCAAGTGGTTCTGAAGAGAAGACTTTTGAATATTTTTCTATATATTTCTATGGTTCAAACCTAGGACTCCCTGGGGCGGGGCCATTTTTGACCCTGGCACCATCATTTGAACAAACTTGGTAAGGGATCATTAGGCACTGCATCATACAAAATTCCAAGCATCTGCACTAAGGGTTTCTGGAGAAGAATGTTTTTAAGTTCATTTTTATTTCGAACCCAAGACTCCCCGCCTCAGGGCCATTTTGGATCCCAGGGCTACCGTTTATGAAAACTTTGTAGGAGTCCACCAGACAATGTATCATACCAAATTTTAAGCATCTGAGCCCAGTGGTTCTGAAGAAGAAGATTTTTTTATAGTTTACTATGTATTTCTATGGCTCAAACTCAGGACTCCCTGCCGCAGGGTCATTTTGGACCCTGGGGCCATCATTTGAACAAACTTGATAAAGGACAACAAGGCAATGCGTCATACCAATTTCTAAGCATCTGAGCCAAGTGGTTCTGAAGAAGAAGATTTTTTAATATTTTTCTATGTAAGTCTATGGTTCAAACCCAGGACCCCCTGGGGTGGGGCCATTTTGGACCCTGGGGCCACCATTTGAACAAACTTGGTAAAAGACTACTAGGCAAAGATACATACCAAATTTCATGCATCTGAGCCAAGTGATTCTGAAGTTGAAGATTTTGTAATATTTTTCTATATATTTCTATGGTTCTAACCTAGGACACCCTGTCCCGTGGCCATTTTGGACCCTTGGGCCACCATTTGAACAAACTTGGTAAAGGACTACTAGGCAATGCTACATACCAAATTTCAAGCATCTGAGCTTAATGGTTCTGAAGGAGAAGATTTTTTAATATTTTTCTTTGTATATTATGGTTCAAACCTGGGACTCCCTGCCCCGGGGCCATTTTGGACCCTTGGGCCACCATTTGAACATACTTGGTAGAGGACCACTAGGTAATGTTACATAGCAAATTTCAAGCATCTGAGGCAAGCAGTTCTGGTGGAGAAGATTTTTAAGTATTTTTTTAGTTTCGAACCCAAGACCCCCTACCCCAGGACCATTTTAGACCCTGGGGCCACCATTTGGCCAAACTTGGTGGAGGACCACTAGGCAATACAACATACCCAAATTCATGCATCTGAGCCAAGCAGTCCTGGAGAAGAAGATATTTAAGTATTTTTTTTAATTTTGAACCCAAGACCCCCTGCCCCAGAGCCATGTTTGACTCTGGGGCCACCATTTCAACAAATTTGGTAGAGGACCACTAGGCAATGCTTCATACCAAATTTTCAAGCATCTGAGCCAAGCAGTTCTGGAGAAGAAGATTTTTAAATATGTTTTTGTTTCGAATCCAAGGCCCCCTGCACCAGGGCCATTTTGGACCCTGGGGTCACCATTTGAACAAACTTGGTAGAGGACCACTAGGCAATGGTACTTACCAAATTTCAAGCATCTGAGCCAACCAGTTCTTGGGAAGAAAATTTTCGAGTATTTTTTTTATATTTGAACCCAAGACCCCCTGCCCAAGGCCAGTTTGGACCCTGGGGCCACCATTGGAACAAATTTGGTAGAGGACCACTATGCAATGCTACAAACCAAATTTCAAGCATCTGAGCCAAGCAGTTCTGGATAAGAAGATTTTTAAGTTTCGAACACAAGACCTCCTGCCCCAGGGCCATTTTGGATCCTGGGGCCACCATTTGAAGAAACTTGGTAGAAGAGCACTAGGCAATGCAACATACCCAATTTCAAGCATCTGGGCCAAGCAGTTCTTGGGAAGAAAATTTTTAAGTACCGTATAATGGGAAATTTTCGCGTCGCCTAATTTTCGCGGAATTTCGCGGTCGGCAGCGATCCGCGTAAATTAAACTCCGCGAAATATTTGCGAAGTTTGTACAAAATAGTAATAGGAAATTCAATCTTTCAAACATATGGTTTGTGGTTTTCAAAGCGCCCTACAGACCTGAAGAGTAGGTAGCTATAGAGGTATTATTTTCGGCGCAATAATGTGAGCTGCTAATTAGCAGATTATGTTAGCTGCTAATTAGCAGATAATTAAAATTTGAGCAGGCTGTCACTTATTCCGCTTGATTAACAGACACTTGTACCTGACTATGCAAGTACAGTTGAATAACTTTTAATTGTGAGTTCTGTTTACTTTTATCCTGAACAATGGCCATTCTATCAGCGGCTGGCATATTTCAGTTGACTGTTTCTGTGTTCTAAACATTGATTTGTACAAATAATGTCTATCTTACGGGTTTTTTTTTTTTTGGGGGGGGGGGGGGGGGATGGTGGGGTTGTGAAGAAGGGATGGATATCTTCCCAAACCAAAAGGAGCCGATGCTATGTAAACAAATGTGTTCATAACAAAGTGGTTACAGTTGCATTACGTTTCTCTCTCCTTGTACATCTTGATTTTTCAGTCAGGCCAATATTTTATAGGACACATATAATTTTTATTTTCGTGGATATTCACATCCGCGAAAATTAAAAACCGCGAAAATAAATCTTCATGTTTTTGGGGCAAATCCGCAAAAATTTGGCGACGCGAAAATTTTCCATTATACGGTGTTTTTAGCTCACCTGAGCCATCGGCTCAGGGTGAGCTATTGTGATCACCCAGTGTCCGTCGTGCGTCGTGCGTCGTCCGTCGTGCGTCGTGCGTCGTCCGTCATGCGGCGTCAACAATTTGCTTTAAATGACACCTTCTCTGAAACTGCTACGCCTAGGGTTTTGATATTTGGTATGGAACATTGTCAAGTGGCCCTCTACCAAGTTTGTTCATATGGTGGTCCCAGGGTCTAAAATGGCCCTGGAGCAGGGTGTCTTGGGTTCGAAACAAAAAATACTTAAAAATCTTCTTCTCCAGAACTGCGAGGCTCAGATGCTTGAAATTTGGTTTGTAGCATTGCCTAGTGGTCCTCTACCAAGTCTGTTCAAATGGTAGCCCCAAGGTCCAAAATGGCCTTTGGGCAGGGGTCTTGGGTTCGAAACTAAAAAATACTTAAAAATCTTCATCACCAGAACTGCTTGCCTCAGATGCTTGAAATTTGGTTTGCAATATTGCCTATTGGTCCTCTACCAAGTTTGTTCAAATGGTGGCCCCAGGGTCCAAAATGGCCCCAGGGCAAGGAGTCCCAGGTTTGAACCATAGAAATACATAAAAAAATATTTAAAAAATCTTCTACTTCAGAACCACAAGGCGCAGATGCTTGAGATTTGGTATGCAGCATTGCCTAGAAGTCCTTTACCAAGTTTGTTCAAATGGTGGCCCCAGGGTCCAAAATGGCCCTGCGACAGGGGTTCCTGGGTTAAAACCGTAGAACTAAATGGAAAAAAAAATACAAAAATCTTCTTCTTCAAAAGCACTTGGCTCAGATGCTTGAACATTGGTATGATGCATTGCCTTGTTGTCCTTTATCAGGTTTGTTCAAATGATGGCCCCAGGATCAAAATGGCCCTGCGGCAGGGAGTCCTGAGTTTGAGCCATAGAAATACATAGGAAACTATTAAAAATTTTCTTCTACAGAACCACTTGGCTCAGATGCTTGAAATTTGGTATGATGCATTGCCTGGTGGACTCCTACAAAGTTTGTGTAAATGGTGGCCCTGGGATCCAAAATGGCCCTGGGGTAGGGAGTCCTGGGTTCGAAATTAAAATGTACTGAAAAACCTTCTTCTCCAGAACCCCTGAAGGCAGGTGCTTGAAATTTTGTATGATGCATTGCCTAGTTGTCCTTTACCAAGTTTGTTCAAATGATGGTGACAGGGTCAAAAATGGCCCAGCCCCAGGGGGTCCTGGGTTTGACCATAGAAATACATAGAAAAATATTCAACAATCTTCTTCTTCAGAACCACTTGGCTCAGAGGCTTGAAATTTAGCTTTTAGCATTGCCTAGTGGTCCTTTACCAAGATTATTCAAATGATGGCCCCAGGGTCCATAATGGCCTGGCCCTAGGGGGTCCAGGGTATGAACCATAGCCATACATAGAAAAACATTCAAAAAATCTTCTTCTTCAGAACCATTTGGAAATGCTTGCGAATTATTGGGTTTGTTCAAATTATGACCCTAGTTTGACCTTTAACCATTTTGTTCAGGTGAGCAATTCAGGGCCTCTTCGCCCTCTTGTTGAGTTTAGAACCCAAGACCCCCTGCCCCAGGGCCATTTTGGACCCTGAGGCCACCATTTGAACAAACTTGGTAGAGGACCACTAAGCAATGCTTCATACCAAATATCAAAGCCCTAGGCCTAGTGGTTTAAGAGAAGATGTCATTTAAAGCAAATTGTTGACGACGCACGATGCACGACGGACGACGCACAACGCACAACTGACGACGGACACTGGGTAATCACAATAGCTCACCCTGAGCCTATGGCTCAGGTGAGCTAAAAGGCCATGGAATTAAAGAAGAAAAGCATGAAATTATTGCTTAAAGTATAGTTTGCAAGGTCCATAAAACAAAGTTATAGCATTTCCTATAACAACGCGTGCAACACTTTCTTCAGGTTTTACTACTGTTTGCCTTACTGAGGGTGTATATAATCCACGGAGAATAATCATGAATAAACGTACAGTGACACTTACAAAGGTGCAAATCTATCTAAATCCACGTTTCCAGCAAGTTCAGCATATCTGAGCTTAAATTCATGCTGCCATTGTTTGACCTCTTCTACTAAATTCTCTACCAACTTCTTGGCTTCTTCATAAATATCCGCTAAATTCTGTTTTATACTCTGCAAATACAAACATAACTTGATCTAGCACTAATGGTTTGGTGAAGTCGCTAATTTTGGCAATAACTTACTTTCCAAACACGGTGGCAGTTTTCATATTTTAACATATACGGTATATGTTCTAAATTTTGAACATCAATGTATCTTGCAAAACTGTTGGCAAACAGTGAAGACCCGAAATCAGACTAAATGAGAGTCTGGTCAGGGTCTACACTGTTTGCAATCCAATCAACTGTTTTCAGAAACAAACATATCCGAGAATCATTTTCCATGCTTCTCTGAGGGACCTGGTACCGCGAATTAAGTACCAAAAGAAAACCTCTGAATAAGGGGGCCCACACCAAACATTTGGTCATAATAGATAGAGCTAGAGTCAGCATAGAGACTTGTATTGAATTTTAAAAAATTTCGAATAAAAAAGAAAAGAAAATTTAACAAGAAATGTTTCCATTGTACTCGGATGCTCCCGCCTAGTGCCTTAAGTAAGATGGCGCTTTGGTTAGTGTATTAGCACTTGTAGGATAATTACCTTCATTGAGACAGACTTGATATTTGAGGGTCACTGATGAGGCCTAATTGGCCGAAACTAGCTAGTCTGGCCCAGAAAACTTGTACACTCAACACTTTCCAGTTCTTTGGTGTGATCCTTGCTTCCAAAGGATAACCCATTTATAGAACATATTGAACTTCACTACAGCTGGTGATTGGGACTGTGTGGTCACCGTAAAAAGTCTCCCTGCCCTTCATCATAGTGTAGATTTTATTTTCTAGTCCTTTGGATCATTGATTCCATTGTAGAACTTAAAAATATTTGAGGGTCACTGATGAGGCCTAATTGGCCGAAATTAGCTAGTCTGGCCCAGAAAACTTGTACACTCAACACTTTCCAGTTCTTTGGTGTGATCCTTGCTTCCAAAGGATAACCCATATATAGAACATATTGTATGATATAGAAGGAAAAACAAGGGACATGATTCACAATGTTATGAAGTTGTAGCAACATAATCGGACGATAATGGAGTCAGACTGAACGGATATTCCATGAACTTAATCAACGAAGACAACTCAGAAAATAAGTGAGCCACAGACGCAATTCTTACTCATAACACGTCGTCTCAATAAGACATACTTTACTATTAAATTTCTTTAAAATACTACAAACTTTTGAAGAGTTATGCTGTTAATCAGACAGTTTACAACTTTACAGACGGGCAGCATCAAACACATAATATGCCCACCTACTATAAATTTACAGAGACATAATTATCACTGTCACTAAACCTAAGGAATACAAGAGGCCCGGAATCACTCACCTGAGCAAAAAGGTTAAAGGTCAAACTAGGGTCATCATTTGTACAAACCTGATAGTTTGTAACAATTTCCAAATGGTTCTGAAGAAGAAGATTTTTGAATATGTTTCTATGTATTGCTATGTTTAAAACCCAAGACCCCTGGGGCGGGATCATTTTGGACCCTGGGGCCATCATTTGAATAAACTTGGTAAAGGACTACTAGGCAATGCTACATACTAAATTTCAAGCATCTGAGCCAAGTGGTTCTGAAGAAGAAAATTTTTGAATATTTTTCTATGTATTTCTATGGTTCCAACCCAGGACGCCCTGGGGCGGGGCTATTTTTGACCCTGGGCCATCATTTGAACAACTTTGGTAAATTTTGGTTATGGTCCACTAGGCAATGCATTATACCAAATTTCAAGCATCTGCACTAAGGGGTTCTGGAGGAGAAGATTTTTAACAATATTTTAATTTCGAACCCAAGATCCCTTGCCGCAGGGCCATTTTGGATCCCAGGGCAACCATTTACACAAACTTTGAAGGAGTCAATCAGGCAATGCATCATACCAAATTTCAAGCATCTGAGCCGAGTAGTTCTGAAGAATTTACTGCTATGGTTCAAATCCAGGACCCCCAGGGACGGGCCATTTTAGACCCTGTGGTCATCATTTGAACAAACTTGGTAAAGGACTACTAGGAAATGCTACATACCAATTTTCAAGCAGCTTATTGATTGCTTGATTTGTTACTTTACGTCCACGGTAAACAGCTATAGTCATGTCGGAACAGTCAGTTAACCTAACCACACCGTTCCTGGGCAGGCTTAGACCTCCCCTAAGCGGTTAACCAGTAATAAGTGCACATACTTCCACCAGTAGCTGATAACTGCCCTTCTTGAATCAGCAGAAGGAGAAAACGAAAGTATGTGGCCAGACCGGGTATCAAACCTAGGACCTCTGACTTATTAGCCGGGTGCCCTACCGACTGCACTACGCGGCCCGGCTTCAAGCATCTGAGCCAAGTGGTTTTGAAGCAAAGGATTTTTGAAAATTTTTCTTTGTATTAGTATGGTTCAAACCTAGGACTCCCTGCCGCGGGCCATTTTGAACCCTTGGGCCATCATTTGAACAAACTTGGTAAAGGACCACTAGGCAATGCTACATACCAAACTTTAAGCATCTGAGCCAAGTGGTTCTGAAGAAGAAGATTTTTTCATATTTTTCTATGTATTAAACCCACGACCCCCTGGGGCGGGACCATTTTGGACCCTGGGTCCATCATTTGAACAAACTTGGTAAAGGACTACTAGGCAATGCTACATACCGAATTTCAAGAATCTGCACCAAGTGGTTCTGGAAAAAAGGTTTTTAAGTATATTTGAATTTCGAACCCAAGACCCCCCACCGCATGGCCATTTTGGACCCAAGGGCCACTATTTGAATAATTTAACAGAGGTTCACTAGACAATGCTTCATACCAAATATCAAAGCCCTAGGCCTAGTGGTTCCAGAGGAGATTCATCTAAAGTACATTGTTGACGACGGACAAGGGACGACAGACGACTCACGACGGATACTGACAGATCACAATAGCTCACCCTGAGCCTATGGCTCAGATGAGCTAATAAAAGTGGATGAGTGTATTTCCCTGTTTTTTTTTCGCCATTTTTACTAAAGAGCAAAACATTTGTGACATCCTCATTGCTACCCTGGAGGACAAAGCCCTTCCAAAAGGGGGTCTATTCTTAAAAGAAAGAATTTACGCCTTGAGGAGCAATTTTCTTTCCTTTAGAGCTGACTTCCATTGAGAAGAGATGCACAAATAAAAATGGCAAAATTGCTTTCCCTGAAAGTGTATCCATTCATTTTAAGCCATACCATAATTGTTTTCTGAAGCTCAGTATTTTGCTGCTCCACCTTCACCTTTGCGTCTTGCATTTGTGCGTTTTTCTGCTGAATTGCGATTTCAGTACCATTTCTAGAATTATCCACTCCGCCAAGCAGCTGCTGAAGCACTACAGAATAATCAATTATAAAATTTACATCAGCATGCTTACAGAATCCAATTCACCCTTCCGAAGTTACATTTACTGTAAACAGGCATGCATCTCTTCATAAATTGTGAGTTAAAAGCAACGACATATTGTGGGACAGTCAAAACTGTCACATGAAAAGTTGTTACAGTGTTCAGTTATACTACACTATCATTTGTCTTTTGAGTGGCATTCTGGACGTGGCTCGGAACTATCAATTCTCTGTCCCTTATATAACAACTCGGCGTTCAAATAAGTTTCTCATTTAAAATGTGAGATATGGTAAATATTCACAAACATAGGGTCAAAAGAAGCTACATTCAGATACGAGCCACCTCATTTGAATTTGCATTACCGCAACAATGCAGCGAAAACCTATGCTTATTCTTCTATAGGAATAACCCAAAATATCTAAGGTGGTGATTTGTGGTACATACAAAAATCTGAATAAAAACATGAAAAATTAACGTATCTACCTGAAAGTTAGCAGATTTCTTTTTTTTTTTTTTTTTTTTTTTTTTTTTTTTTTGTTGTTGTTGTTGTTGTTGTTCTCTTCAATACAAAACAGAGGTACATGCTGTTTAAAAAAGTGTTTTATATGGAAAGATAAAAGGGTAATTTTCTGCGCAGAAATCTAAAAAATAAAATTCGTTGTTGAAATTGTACTTAGCTCTAAAGGTACTTTAATGCATTAAAAAGAGCCTCCTAGCAATTATTTGTTCCGACTCTTTCTCAAATTGTAACATAGACCATAAAACAGTAGCTTATTCACAAATGTCTGACCATATAGATGGTGCATGTATACTTATACAGGTAGGGCAGTTATACCTATATCATACTCACAGTATAATTATTACATTACAAATACCAAGACAGGTGTGTTATTGAACTTATTCAATCTTGAAAATAGGCTCGACTGTGTATTTAGACAAATATTTTGACACAGGCTACATCTTTTTTTATCTGCGCAGCTGATAATATGCCAACAAATCGGAAAAAATAATTGCTAGGACGCTCTTCATAATGCATTAATTTATGTTCAGACCTAATCACATTTTGAAACGATGGTCATTTTTAGATTTTTGCGCACAACCGTGTCCTTTGATCTTTTTCTATATAAACCCTTTTTAACATCAACCAGTCCTGCATTTTGGGATTCTGAATTGTGAGAAACAACATAAAGAAGACATTTGCTAAGTTACGGGAAGATCTGTTGTATTTGTAGCATTTTATGCACATTTTTGTCCTTGCCCCAAATCAGTGATATTCACCAACTTAAATAAGAAATGCATAATTCTGCTATAAAAATACGATTTCCCCTCACAAAACAATCAAAACCAATAGACCAATGATCATGTAGCTCATCTGAGACCAAACTATCAAAAGACACAATTCGTCATATCCCTCATTTGATACAAATTTTAAACCACTAGCTTTAGAGGAGTGCATTTTTATTTTTAAAATCTCAATGACTGTGAGCAAAATTCACAGAATGACCGTGACCTATGCCGGCCTTACTTCTTCATGTATTCATTTAGGTAACCACGTTTTAAAATTACCATATCTAGGCTTAGAAACTTTCCCCTGGTTAAGCATTAACCCACGTAAAAGATCCGAAACCAAAGTTGACCTTATAAATTAAGTCAAGGTCAATGCAGGTTCATCATTTGTCAAAAAACGTTTGTACGGCCAAAGTCCCCAATGCTACACACTACGTTCCTAGGTCATTGACCTTTGGGTTCTGGAGAAGACTACTTTTAAAGGATTTTTACCACAAATGGGCATGGCAGCCATTTCAGTCTTGGTCACATGACCAAGACCATCTGGGTAAACTTTTGTCCCCCTGACCAAGGGAAACTCCATATGAAATGTGGGTTCTATATTCCCCGTGACTCAGAGGAGAAGATGTTAGAAAATGATGAGGGCAACTGAATCTCAGTGACCTTGAACAAAGGTTAAAGAATGATCTTGACCTTTGGCAACAAAATGTCCTCCTATGCTCATTTAAATAACATATAAACCGACTATTATATCTTAGACTTAAATAGTTTCTGAGAAATCTACCGTTTGAGCTTGTTCCAATATGAAAGCAAAATGCTTCAGAGTAATTCTTGCTATAAATTAGGCCAAGGTTAACACATGGTCAGCATTTTGAATAAACTTTGTAGGGCCTAAATCCCAAATGCTACACACAAAGTTTCAAGGTCATTGGCCTTTTGGTTCTGGAAAAGAAGATTTAAAAAAAAATACCATATATAGGCATGGGGCCATCTTAGTCAGTTGACCAAGACCATCTGAAAAAAAAAACTTTGGTTCCCGATGAAGCCCCAGATGAAATATGGCTTCAATCAGCCCAGTGGCTGAAGAATAAATGATGTTAGAAAATGTTGACGGGCGACAGAATTTCAGTGACCTTAAACAACGGTCAAAGGATAACTTTGACCTTTTAACAATATAACGTCTTCATTTGCTGATTTAGATAACCACATATACCAAGTTTTATACCTGAGACATAAATGGTTTCTGAGAAATCTACTGTTTAAGCATTTTATCATATAAAAGCATAAGGTACAATAGTTGACCTTGCCACAAATATGGTCAACGTCAATGCACGGTCATTATTTGTACATTGCTGCATACTAAGCCACAAGGTCGTTGGGCTTAAAATGAGCGCTTTAAACTTTTCTCTGTCTTTGCAAAGAAAACAAAAGAGGGAAGACCATTCCACACAGGAATGGTATGTGGAAAAACAGAAGATTGTTTTAAGGCATAAGAAAGTGTAACAGTTAATTTTAAGTCTTATATTTTTTCAAACGATGCTTCACACATTAAGATATAAACTAGAAGAAACATACCTTGAAATTGCTGGAGAATTTCTTGATACTGCTGCTGAGTCTGCTGGCAATTCTGACTCTCTGTCTCCAGCTTTTCTAACAGTTTTCCCAAAGCCTGATAAATATTAGAAATTGATATGTACCGAATACATTCGCTTCTCGATATCTCAAAGTCAAACTTCATTTCAAACTACTGATCTCTCAAAGTAAATTTTCTGCTCCCAGAAAATTTACTTTGAGATACCAGTAGTGTGTGAACAGGATTTGAAATATAAAGAAAATAGGAGATGTGTTCAAGATATATTCTTTTATATGAGTGTATAATAAGTATACCTGATTAGACCAATAGCAATCAAAAAATTTATTTACCTCAAGTTACTATCACATCCTCTTAGGTACCAAACAAAGTAGTAGTACCACCGAAACGACAGCAAAATAGTAGTACTATTGAACTGTAGAACAACTGACCTGTGTATTTTTTTTATTTATTTTTTTTATCTTTTTTTAATTAAAAGAAAAGCAAATTATCTCTGCATATTTATTATTTGATTACATTTCATACAGTCATGTTTCCTTTTCTCAAAGCCTCTGTGTACTCGTTGGGTTGCAAAGTTTTTCATGTTGTTGTTGACTTGTGGTTTAACGTCGCCGTACACGATATTTCAGTCATGTCGAGACGTTGCCTCCGAATTTGTAGGACTTTAACAGGACGATAGATAACTGACCGTGTTACTAGGAGCTCTAACAGTGTCTGTCTGTGCCGCGGTGGGTAACGACGGCGCAAACTAACGTTTGTATCTGCTGTGTAAAAGACTAAGGGTAATACTTTTCGTTTGAGAACTTAATATTGATTGCTTTTGAATAATCAAATCTTAATTATTTACGTTGTTTAGCCGTTAAAAATTAGATTATTCCGTCACCAGTCTCTCGAATAGGACCATATGTCGCAAAGCGGCACACAGACTAGTAAACGAGAACGTCATTTCATGTCTGACGTGACGTGACGTTAGCGTTTATCATACGGAGTGACGCGCTAACCTTAGGTAAACATTACCTTCAAATGACTTACCTCTATACACTGAGTGTAAAATGGCAAACAACTGAGACAACCTGACAACCTGATATGTTGGTTTACAATGATTTAGATGTATGGGTCCAACTCCATGTTTTTCGACAATTTTTTAAATAAAAACAACTTTTGTTGCTTCCAGTTTGCTTCCCTTAATGACAAAACCTTCCATAAAAGGCCCTTTTTTAAAGGAAAGAATCCACTCTTAAAGGGGCATTTTTTATTGACTTGACCCCCCATTTACTTCCTTTTAAAGTCATTGATGATATCTATTTTTCCTCGGGATTGACTACTTCTCGCTTCAGAATGATACTTTTGGCCCCAGATTCGTCCTGTTAGAAGATTCACATTTCAATCAACAGTCACCCTTTCACCACTTTTATTATAATTACAACCCTTTACTGTTACTATCCTGAAAATTGAACAGGCTTGTCTACCATACGAAAAAGTGTCAACATTTTCCCGCAGCATGAACAAACAATGAAGACCTTAATTAGGAGCAGTCTGGCATAGATTTATATTGTTTCTTTTGGCAATGTCCTCATAGTTAAACACTTAACCAAACAAATACGATTACCATATCAAAACAGATCTAATCAAAATAACTCAGTTTATCATATGACGTTGCTGTTATTCAGTGGATAACGTCGTGTCATAAAAATCGTATGACCACACGTGTAATAACACTTTGGCGCGAACACGTAACGTCACTGACAACGTCAGTGTCAACAATGCATTTTCTTATTGAAATTATGTTTATTTTGAAGGCTATTTTTAAAGGCAAAAAATCCCATAAAGGGTCATATGATAAACAGGATCTTACACTCGTGGTCATTTCATATGAAAGTTATGAAACTCGCCGAAGGCTCGTTTCATAAATTTCATATGAAATGACCACTCTTGTAAGATCCTCTATATACGGTACTTGAGCTTACTAAGAATATGGTTGGTGTAAATTATACAAATAAGAAATTCTTACCATTTTCTTTTCCTCCAGTTTATGATAAAGAATCTCAAATGGTTTCTGTGTGTCTACTTTTGTTCTGTCACCATAAATCTGCACAGAAAAAACACACAGACACACAAGATTGTGATTGATGACTTAATTTATATATATCATTTACACATAAAATTCATGCAAATCTCTTACTTTTTTCATATTCTGCATATATGTTGTTAATATATCCTGACGACACTTGTATATAAGGGCGTGAGAAAGGGTTTCATATCTGTTCGTTTTCCTCACCCCTTGGACAAGAATGTTCTTTTCTAGTAGTCAAAGATTTCTTTCTCGGCCTGCTATCTCATCCTAGGCATAAGGCTGTCGCAGTATGTCAATCTTTGGTCTAGTACAGCCCGACCACGTTACACATTTAATTCAGATCCACTAGCTACATGTACGTAAATTGCATTCAAAATATGAAATTGACAGCCAGTGATGTACAGGTAGCAAGTGGATTTGTTGAATTCTGATCAGCTTTCAGTCATGAAAAATGCATGAAAAAGGTGAAATTAACAGAACAAGACTATAAAAAAAGAAAATTGGCTTAACGTATACATGTATATGAATGCCTGAACAAGAAGTTAAGCGCTCATTGGATATTCAGTTTAACAAAATGCAATGAGTGACAAAAACAATCAATGATGGGATTGAGGTCTCGACAAGGAAATTCCATGGGCGCTTTCAAATTATTCAAGTCAAATACTTGGCAAGCCTCGGATAAGACTAAATCACCTGAAAACAAGCCTGAGATTCCTTGCATTGCTTCATCATTGATTCTTTAAGAAATGGACTTGAGGAAAAACTCATCTTTCAATTTCATTTGTCAATTACAAGTGTCTAGGCAAAGAGTTATCCTTATAACTATTGTAAGTATACTCTTCAATAACTAAACTGTCTTCATTTCATTCTCTGAGTAAAACTGCAGTACCAACTTATCGCAATTTTCTGACATGCCTGTTGGTGCAATTTGCTGATTTATGTCCATCTATGTAAATATGTTAAACAAAAGGCCTACGAGGTCCTGCAATCTAGCTAAAAATAGGTACCTCAAATATTTGGACATGATAAGCTAATCTTACACTTTGTATTATCAAGAATACCAGATGCCAAAATAACTGCGCTGCTGTAGGGTAAAAGCCATATTTTTTTTCAATTTATACCCTGAAAGTCTATGGCAACTTCAAGTTCACAAGCGGCTCAGGGGAGCTTATAGCATGGGCACCGGTTCGGTAAACATTTCGGAAACCATAAAGCTGCCATGAACCGAATTGATATAGAGGATCTTACATGACTGCTCATGTATTATTGAATTTATTAAACGAGTTGGGGAAAGAGATATGATGCGAGGCTCTGCCGAGCATCTTATCGTTTTCACCAACGAGTTTAATAAAGGACTTCTATGATTAAGGCGAGGATTTTCCCCATTAGACCGGCGCGATAGGTCCGAATTTTCAAAAGTATAAAGTGTGCAAATTTTTCTTAGCAGAGCTTCCGAAAATATGTAAACCGTATGAAATCGGATCATTTGTGATTCAGACCCTAAGACATGGGGAGATAATCCATTCTGACCCTACCTACCCTAAATTCAACGTTTTCGCATACCTCATCTTTTGAGGTAATAAAAGTATTGAAACCAGTCATTCATTCCATACATTTTGTCATAAATGCATGCTAAATACACGCATATCACGATACAAAGCAATGATTTTCTTCTTGTTACGCCTGACTGGCATTTAAACATGCAAAACCATAGTTACACTTCCGGTCAAAACGGCCAAAATAGAACGCTTCAGTATAGTTAAAGTACAAGTACTCCCCCCCCCCCCCCCCCCCCGTGACCCAGCATTTCCTTCATGCAGCAGACTTATGCGATGCAAGTACGTAATATATATGAGTGGGAAGCTGGGTCACGGGGGGGAACGATACTCAGTAAGCCAAATAAGATGAAGGGTCAACAGTAGCACTGTGATCTTCAAGGATTATATTGTGTACCATGACATTGAAATGAGGTCAAGGTCACATACATATAGTCAAAACTATCCAGTGTTGTCTGTTATGTAAGTAATGTAAGTCAAAAAAGGGTGAAATGTATACACTAAATCATTATTTCAACGATCAGTTTGAGGATAATTTACAATTTATCTCAACATTGACGTCAATGTCAACGTATGTTTAACGTACTTTACATAGACACAAACAGTTGAAAATTCATTTGTCATGCAAGTTACATGGCATAGTCATAAATGCAAAGCAGAAGTCAGTGATCCGTATAATTTTTTAATCATGGGGAAAATTCAAGCCTTAAGCATAGAAGTCCTTCAATAATACAGGCGCACGAATGCAAGATTCTATTTATCATATGACACTAAAATCGCATTTTATTAACAAAATTTGCACTAAAACGTCACGATTTCGCCATTAGAAAACGCGACGTTTTAATGGACGTCAACGTATAACGTTAAAACGTAATTTGCATATTTAATCCACTAGTGGATTATCGTTTTTAATGCATGGCTTTATTACACTCTCAGATGCGAGAGTATTATATGATAAACGACAGTTCATACTGTTGTTATGCCCACTGCTGCAGAATTTTGGTTGCTATGTTTCCTGTTTTCTATATCAGAACCGCCACTGATGGAGAACAGCACATTATGTGCGTATAACAATCTTCTTAGTTAGGGTCTATGTACATTTAACTTCTCATTAAAATGTAGAGGGCGGCATTAAATTCACCATCTGTTGTAAGTCCAGCATCCTCCACCAGAACGTGTATACATTTTCGTGATTTAATTGTTGGGTTTATTTATAAGACTATAGCACATGAGTCAGTCGTCTCGAATGAAGTTCCAATTCTGACAATCTAACTTCTGCCAGTTCTCTCCTTGTTTATAAGGAATGAATAGTCTATGATTATATGAGTCTTTGAGTTGTTGCTGAGTTGTTCAAACACTTTGCCCATTAAGATTTTGTATGATATACAGTGTAGGTTTACCTGGTTAGGAAGTCTAACACTGTTTAAAGCTGAACAGTCCAAAAAAAGCTGCACTGACTTTCAATTTTGCGTACTGTCTTGGCCATCAATAGTTCTAAAATTTAATTACTACAAAGCATTGGAGGTGTGTGGTATAAAGCGATGCAGATCCCAGTGTAGACAAAAAGCCAGTCATACTTTATTTACTTGAAACTGTTTTGTATTTTCAGTGAATACAGCATCAATTTTGAACTGTTTCTACAAGGTAGTCTGATCAGTCTACGTCTTGTTTTACATCTGTAACTTATTCACTCACCCTGCAGTCCAAGTAACATAATCATTCAAGGAAAATCAGCGTATTAAGGCTATGTTTTGAATTTCTGAGCAGATTCAAAGAGGCATACATGTATATGGCTTAGTCATTTTACCTTGCTGTACTTCTCAATGAGCTTCTGTTCTTCGACAACACATTGGTGAGCTTTTACAATCCACTCTGCTGGGGTGCATGACTGCAAGAAACTGATCCCTTAATGATAGTGCTGCAGTCTATCAAATACCCAAGTACGATTAAATCTAAAAAAAACTTGCAAAGCCCTGGGTGCATACGAAATTTTGGCGAAAATCTAATAAAAAGGTTCAAAAAGTGCCTGAATAAAGTGTTTATCGTTTCTTGTAAGGTCTAGAAAAATAAGAATACCGCATTAATCCTAATAAGCGCCCATGCCCTAATAAATGCCCCACTGCCTCTTTTCCGAAAATAATGTATTAACTTGCATGAATTTCTGTTTGCTTCTCTGGATGAGGTAGCTCTTTGAAATGGGATCTACTCATACAGGAAAGAATTTGGTCCTAGAGGAACAAAATTATTTCCTTTAAGAGTTGAGAGAGGCAAAGCAATACAGTTTGCTTCCTCTGCGAGTATAGTGTACCCATTCACTATCATACTGTTTAGTAGCAGTATTTGGCAATAGCTGATTTACTACACTTAGGACTCTAAATAACGCCCCCCCCCCCCTTTCGTAAAATGCAACGCCCCCGGGGCATTTAATACGTGCAAAAGCAACGCGCGTGAGCGAAGCTCACGCGCGCGGACGCGCGAAGCGCGTCCGTGCTGCTGCACGCCTATAGATAACATGCATCATTAAAAAAAAAAGCTACTTCCACAAAGAGCAAATCCAACACCTTCCAGCTTAAAACTTTTGGACAAATATGGCTGCGCTCTTAGGCCGTTTACATTGGATTTGTCCCGTTTCTGTAATGCAAAATAACACTGAGCCGAGAGCCATCCTCGATCACATGCCCTTCCTTGACGAAGTCCCGCTTCTGAGAGAGTGACCAAAAAAGTTTTCTTCAACATCTATTTCTTTTTGTTTTATTTTTAAAGGCGGTCAATCCAACTTAGAAGTCCAAATAAGTAAACGGTAACTGATTAAGCTGTGTATCAGCAAAAGTATAAATAAACAAACAATAGGGGACACTACGTCATAAATCACATGCCATTAATCTCGTGCGTCGATTCGATTGGATATGATGGCCGCCATCTATTAGAATTGACTTCGATATTTCGAAAAGCGACTATTTTAAAGACAACATAGTCGATGTAGAATGTGAAGGACACGGAAATTCGTGAATAGAACCAAATACCTCGATGTGCAATGAATTCCATGCAGAGCAAGAACCTTTAGCCATTCAAATGTCATCCAGGAGTTGATAAATTATCTAAAGCTTGGTACATCTACATTTTCCTTTAAAAAACTTGCTTCACTTTCCCGTTGGCATCGTCAATGTATGTTTACAAATACAGCATTTTGAAGTGTGTCACGACATGATGACGTCATAAGACAACGCGGGCAACGCACCATCATCTAAGGACTTTTCATAAAACTTGTGGCCCGATTTGACAATCTGTTGGACGAAACATTCTTGGATTTCCAGAAGCCTACACATCGGGCTATCGACATTGAACGACGTTGATTAAACACTGATTCCACGTTTGTGTGCCTGCAGAGTACCCCTTTGTATGCATGACGTCCCGATTCTGGGAGCCTGCAAATCGGACCTACAACATTGAATCAGCGTTGTGTGTCTGCTGGATATAGATCTACTGTACCCTTTGAAAGATGACATCCCATGCATCGGACACTCAACGTTGAATCAACGTTATGTGCCTACAGGATAATTATCTCTTTGCATGCATGACACTTCCATTCTAGGAGCCTACACATCGGGTACACAACGTTGAATTACCGTTGTGTTCCTGCAGGATATGTACTCTTTGTAAGATGACACCCCCATTCTGGGGGCCTATACATCGGACACAAAACGTTGAATAAAAGTTGTGTGCAGACATAGTATGCACCTCTGTGTATGCATGAAATTCCATTCTGGGAGCCTACAAATCGGGCACACATTATTTTTTCGAAAACTACGATTTACTAACACTGAAAAACTGAGTTTTGCATAATAAAAATCTGCCTTTTTACACTGTGAAACATAGTACTGGCCGATGAATTGACGGCCAGCTCTGTGCACATGCGCCAGATTGACGTCATAATGGAAATCCCTAGAACCTCCTATATGCCCTCAGCTTTGTAAAAGAAAAAAAAATCTGCTTTTGCACGCATTTAGGTAACACCTATTTCATATTAGGATTAATATGATATAAAAGATCCAGAAGCAAAGACATGTCAAAAAAATAGTTACACTTGCCCCCGGCCTTAATTGGAGCATCTGTCTTCATACAGTCCCGCGTGTCGTGACGTCAAACTGACGCCATGAGACCTGAGCAAATCGACTGAACGTCATAATGTTCGAACTGACTTCCGGCTATGGTTTTGGCCGATCGACGTAATGACAAAACACGGCCGTCAAATAAAATTGGCAAAGCTGTTTCCCTCGAAAGTGAACCCACCTCAAAGATACTTTGGTAAGCCGTTCTTACAAGCGGAACACCGTTCGGCCAAATCCTTGAATCACGGAATTGGCCGAGCGGTGTTCCGATTGCCGTTCTTAGAGTAATCATGGTACATGTATATTCCTTCATGGCACCTATCATGCATACCTGCAATTTGGAAAGCTGATCTTTTAGATTCAATTTCTTCAGAGGATCTGCTTCGTTGTTCATTTGTTGATACAATTGTTGCAGCAGCTCTTCAAAGAGTTCCTCTTCTTCAGTCGTATTATCGTGCAATATTCCAGACTCAGACTTCTTCCTTCTCTCTTCACTGAAATACATTCCAATGTCCTAACAAAACTCCGCTGAGCTCCATTGACTCCGGCCTCGGATTAACACTCTAGATTCCTAATCAAGAGCTACGGGGCCCAGATTTTGATTTACCATATGTTTATCATCTCATTCATTTCCAAGTCTACTCAAAATGATTGAAATACTTTTGGCAGGACTTTAAGGCAACATGGATATCTCTTTCAGGGAAAGTAATTCTACTATTTTGCAATTTTCTCTTTTCACTGAGAGTCAACTCTGAAAGGAAAGTATTTGCTCTAAGAGAGTCAATTTTTTCCGTTTTACAGTTGATCCATTTTAGGTGGGGCTCTTCTTACAGGACAGCCACACCGCTAACGTTGTCTTTCATTAAAAGACAAGAGGGCCATGAGGCCCTGAATTGCCCTACTGAATACAAATGACAAAGTTCAAAGTAGGGTCATCATTTGAACAAACCTGATCGTTTGAGACTATCAAAATAAGAGAGACATTGGTTAAAGGTCAAAGCAAGACCTTACCCTCTATTACTCAAAAATGTTCATGTACTCATTTAGTTGTCTGCATTTATCAACTTTTGCGCCAAAATCTTCAGCAAGTTCCATGAAATCTTTGTTTAAGCATTTTCCCATATAGAAGCACCAGAAAATAAATTTGACTTGCCGTAAAAAGTCAAGGTCATCCAAAAGATATCATTTAAAAAAATCTTAGAAGTCCTCGGGTCCCTAGGTCACAGGTATGTGCGGGAGTAGTACAGAATAAAACTTTCAACCAAACATAAACCCAACCCCAAAAAATAGGTTTGAAATGAAGCCTCTGTTGTGTACCAGGTTTTTCAATGATCTGACCTAATGACCTAGTTTTTGAACCGACATGACCATATTCGAACTTACCCTAGATAATGTCCACACAAACATTCTGATTAAGTTTCACAAAAATTCAATGGAAATGAAGCCTCTATTGTGTTTTTGTTTTCCTAAGATTTACCTAGTGACCTAGTTTTGACCCGAAATGACCGAATTCCAAATTTGGCCTAGATTTTATGGAGATAAACATTCTGACAAAGTTTCGTGAAGATTGGTTTAAACTTTGCCCGCTAGAGAAAACACGAAGTTTTTTTTTCTAAGATTTGACATAAAGACCTAGTTTTTGACCTGACATAATCCAGTTTTAAACTTAAGATAAAATTTCATGGAGACAAACCTTCTGACAAAGTTTCATCCACATTGGATCAATATTGTGTCCTCTAGAAAGAAGTCTAAGTTTTCTAAGAATTGACAGTGACCTATGTATTGACCAGACATGACCCAGTTTCAATTTGGTTTAGATTTTAAAGAGATAAACATTCTGACAAAGTTTCAAAAAGATTGGATCAAAGCTGTGCCCACTAGAGTGTACACAACATGTTCCTAAGATTTGACCTGGTGACCTTGTTTTTGGCCCGACATAATCCAGTTGCAAATCTGGCCTACATTCCACGGAAGTTAACATTCTGACAAAGTCTCGTGAAGATTTGGTCAATACTGTGCCCTTTAGATAGTACATATTTTTTTTCAAGATTTGACCTAGTGACCTATCTTTTGACCCGCTATGTTCAAGTTTCAAACTTGGCCTAGAGTTCTAAACATTCTAACAAGGTTTTATAAAGACTGGATCAAAACACACAAGGTATTTCTAAGATCTGATCTAGGGACTAAAATGTTTTTAATTTGACAAGACCCAGTTTCGAAATTGGCCTGGATTTCATGGAGATTTAAGCTCTGTAAATCTGCAAAGCTTCATGAAGATTGGTTTAAAACTGCACCCTCTATAATGCACACGAGGTTTTTCTAATATTTGACCTAATGACCTAGTTTTTGACCTGCCATGACCCAGTTCCAAAGCTGGCCAAGATTAAAAGACGATGAACATTCTGACAAATGTTCATGAAAAATAGATCAAAACTGTGCCCTCTTGAACCCACACAAGGTTTTCCTAAGATTTGACCTAGTGACCTAGATTTTGGCCCGACATAACCCAGTTTCAATGTCCGCCTAGATTTAATAGACATAAACTTTGGGCAAAGTTTCCAGAAGATATGTCTAAAACTTGCCTTCAAGAGTGAACACAAGGTTTTTTTAAAAAAAGATTTGATCTAGTGACCTTGTTTTTTACCCGCTGGCCGCGTAACGCAGTCGGTAGGGCACCTGACTTATAAGTCAGAGGTCCAGGGTTCGATACCCGGTCTGGCCACATACTTTCGTTTCTCCTTCCCCTGATTCAAGAAGGGCAGCTGTCAATTACTGGCGAAAATATGTGCACTTAGTACTGGTTAACCGCTTAGGAATAGGAATAGCTTAGGCTTAGGAATAGTGTGGTTAGGGTAACTGACCGTCCCGACATGACCATAGCTGTTTACCGTGAACGTAAATCAATCAATCAATCAATGTTTTTGACCCGACAAGACTTAGTTTCGAACTTGGTTTAGATTTAATAGAGATAAACATTCTGACAAAGTATCATGAAGATTGGTCCCCTAGAGAGTACACAAGGGTTTCCTAAGAATTGACCTAATGTCTGAGATTTTGAACCGACATGACCCATGTTTAAACTTAGCATATACTTTACAGAGACACTCATTTTGACAAAGTTTCGTGCAGATTGCATCAAAGCTGTGCCCTCTAGAGTGCACACAAAGTTTTTCTAAGATTTGACTTAGTGTTCATGTTTTTGGCCCGACATAACACAGTTTAGAATTTGTCAATGATTTCATGAAGATAAACATTTTGACAAAGTTTCATGATGATAGTATCTAATTTGTGCCCTCTAGAGTCAACACGTTTTTTTCATAAGATTTGACCTAGTGGCCTAGTTTTTGACCTAACATGAGACAGTCTCATATCTGGTGTAGACTTGATAGAGAAAACATTCTGACAAATTTTTACTAGGATGGAATCAAAACTGTGCCTCTAGAGTACACACAAGTTTTTTCTAAGATTTGACCTAGTGACCTAGTTTTTGACCCGACATGACCCAGTTTCAACGCCGGCCTTTAACTTACAAGAGGGCTATGGTGGCCGTGAACCGCTCACCTGAGCATTATTCAGTTCACTGGCTGGCTCTGGTGAAGATTTATAAGAGTTTTTACCATATGTGGGAATGGCGGCCACCTTGGTCATGTGACCAAGATCATTTGAAGAACTTTCAATCCTTTGATCCATGCAGGCTCCATATGAAATTTGAGTTCAGTCTGACCAGTGGTTTCAGAGATGTTTGAAAATGTTTATAGATGGATGACAGAGGCAGCTAACACCAATACTGTAAGGCTCAGGTGAGCTAAAAATGGCAGAGTCGCTTCCCCGAAAAGTACCCACCCATGTTGAGTTCCTTTGATGGATTTGAACTAGACTGAACTAGGCGAACACAGATGAGATAGAATGGTAGCATCATTATCTCACTGAGGTGCAGTTAATGTTTTCCAAGGAGTTTGTGGCTGGCACCATTGCAATGTAAGTTCTGATTCTTGCAGCATAACTTTATTTAGATTTGACCAAGTGACCTAGTTTTTGACTGACATGACCCAGTTTCAAACTTGGCCTAGATTTTATTGAGATAAACATTCTGACAAAGTTTCATGAAGATTGGATCAAAACTGTGCCCTCTAAGATGTACACAAGGTTTTTCTAAGATTTGACCTAGTGACCTAGGTTTTGACCCGACATGACCCAGTTTCAAACTTGGCCTGGATATTGTGAGGATAAACATTCTGACAAATTATCATGAAGACTGGATCGATCAAAACTGTGCCCTCTAGAGCGTACACAAGGTTGTCATAATATTTGACCTAGTGACCTAGTTTTGAACCCGACATGACCTACTTTCAAACTTGGCCTACATATTTTGACGATTATTATTCTAATATAGTTTCAAAAAGATTGGATCAAAACTGTGCCCTCTAGAGCGTACACAACGTTTATCTATTATTTGAACTAGTGACCTGGTTTTTGACCCGACATGACCCAGTTTCAAACTTGGACTAGATTTTATTGAGATAAACATTCTGACAAAGTTTCATGAAGATTGGATCAAAACTGTGCCCTCTAAGGTGTACACAAGGTTTTTCTAAGATTTGACCTAGTGACCTAGTTTTTGACCCGACATGACCCAGTTTCAAACTTGGCCTGGATATTGTGAGGATAAACATTCTGACAAATTATCATAAAGACTGGATCGATCAAAACTGTGCCCTCTAGAGCGTACACAAGGTTGTCATAATATTTGACCTAGTGACTGAGTTTTGAACCCGACATGACCTACTTTCAAACTTCGCCTAGATATTGTGACGATTATTATTCCAACATAGTTTCAAAAAGATTGGATCAAAACTGTGCCCTCTAGAGCGTACACAACGTTTTTCTATGATTTGAACTAGTGACCTAGTTTTTGACCCGACATGACCCAGTTTCAAACTTGGCCTAGATTTTATTGAGATAAAAATTCTGACAAAGTTTCATGAAGATTGGATCAAAACTGTGCCCTCTAAGGTGTACACAAGGTTTTTCTAAGATTTGACCTAGTGACCTAGTTTTTGACCCGACATGACCCAGTTTCAAACTTGGCCTGGATATTGTGAGGATAAACATTCTGACAAATTATCATGAAGACTGGATCGATCAAAACTGTGCCCTCTAGAGCGTACACAAGGTTGTCATAATATTTGACCTAGTGACCTAGTTTTGAACCTGACATGACCTACTTTCAAACTCGGCCTAGATATTGTGACGATTATTATTCTGACATAGTTTCAAAAAGATTGGATCAAAACTGTGCCCTCTAGAGCGTACACAACGTTTTTTCTATGATTTGAACTAGTGACCTGGATTTTGACCCGACATGACCCAGTTTCAAATTTAGTCTAGATATTGTAAGGATAAACATTCTGACAAAGTTTCATCAGGAATGGCCTAAAAGTGTGCCCTCTAGAGCGTACACAAGGTTTTTCTAATATTTGACCTAGTGACCTAGATTTTGACCCAACATGACCTAGTTCCAAACTTGTCCTGAATATTGTAAGAATTAACATTCTGACAAAGTTTCATAAGGATTGAATCAAAACGTTGCCTTCTAGAGCGTACACAAGGTCGTTCTTATATTTGACCCAGTGACCTTATTGTTGACCTGACATGACCCAGTTTCAAACTTTACCTAGATTCCATAAAGATAAACATTCTGACAGAGTTTCATGAAGATGTGATCGAAACTCTGCCCTCTAGGGTGTACACAAGGTTTTTCTAAGATTTGCCTAGTGACCTAGTTTTTGACCCGACATGACCCAGTTTCAAACTTGGCCTTGATATTGTGAGGATAGATATTCTGACAAATTATCATGAAAATTGGATCAAAACCGTGCTCCATAGAGCGTACACAAGGTCGTTCTTATATTTGACCTAGTGACCTAGTTTTTGACCCGACATGACCTACTTTCATAATTTTCCTAGATATTGTGAAGATAAACATTCTGACAAAGTTTCAAATAGATTGGATCAAAACTGTGTCCTCTAGAGCATAACGCCGGGCCGGGTAGCGCAATCGGTAGGGCACCTGACTCGTAAGTCAGAGGTCCTGGGTTCGAATCCCGGTCTGGCCACATACTTTCGTTTCTCCTTCCGCTGATTCAAGAAGGGCAGTTGTCAGTTACTGGCGAAAGTATGTGCACTTAGTACTGGTTAACCGCTTAGGAGGTCTAAGCCTGCCCAGGAATAGTGTGGTTAGGTTAACTGACCGTCCCGACATGACCTTAGTTGTTTACCGTGGACGTTAAGCATCAAATCAACCAACCAAAATCTAGAGCATAACAAGGTTTTTCTAAGATTTGACCTAGTGACCTGGTTTTTGACCTGACATAACCAAGTTTCAAACTTCAATCTTGTTCTAGATATCGTTAGGATAAACATTCTGACAAAGTTTCATGAAGTTAGGATCAAAACTGTGACCTCTAGAGCGTACACAAGGTTTTTCTAATATTTGACCTTGTGACCTAGTTTTTGTCCCGACATGACCCAGTTTCAAATTTGGCCTAGATTTTATAAAGACTAACATTCTGACAATGTTTCATAAAGATTGGATCAAAACTGTGCCCGCTAGAGTGTACACAAGCAAAAGTTGACGGACGGACGGACGTCTGTCCGGACACACGTACGACGGACGACGGACATCACGGTATTCCAAAAGCTCACCCTGAGCACTTCGTGCTCAGGTGAGCTTATTAAGATAGGCAATCTGGCAAAGTTTCATGACAGTTAATGAAAACTGTGCCCTCTAGAGTGTACACAAGCATCTTGGATGTCTCGGACATCTCGGACGTCTGCACGTACGACAGACGATGGACATAACAGTATCCCATAAGTTCACCATGAGCAGTTCGTGCTCAGGTGAGCTAAAAATGGCAAAAGAAAAACATTTAGGTGTATCCATCTATCTTCAAACCAAAACTATCCAAGATTTTGTCACATACAGATTTGGTAAGCAAGCAAGTAAAAAACAGAACAAAATTTTACAAATTACAGAATTTTTTAAATGACATAGATCTTACCAGAATTTGTGGCATTTGGAGAACCACTCATCACCAAGATTTCTAACTTCTGGACAGATGTCCATCTTTGTTAATACAGCCTGCCATTCTCTATAGATGTTTAACTCTTCATCCACTTTCTGAAAATGGTCATATAAAATGAGCCGCGACACGACAAAACCAACAAAGTGGTTGTGCGCCCAGCGTAGACTCAGATCAGCCTGGGCGTCCGCCCAGTCTGATCAGAGTCTTCGCTGTCCGCATAGAGGTAGCTTAGACCCTAAGCTACCCTTTAAGCGCTTAGCAAAGAGTTGGCTCGGACTTGGCGAATGTCCATGCTGATCAGAGTCTGCACTGGGCGCACAACCACTTTGTTTGAGAAAATCTGAAGTTTCTGTTGATTCTGTGTCTGTCCGTACCTTATTACTTACGCACGTTCGTATGTACGTTCGTACCTCTGCACGATCCTATTAGACTCAGATTAAGATTTTTGAAAGAGGAAGATTTTAGGGTTCCTATTATTGTAGCAACTTGAAATTTCATATAAGGATTTATATCTATATGCACAACTGGTAGATACAAGAATCAGGTTATGATGATCCATATATCAAGGTCCACTGACTTCATTTCTAACCAGGTTCTGTAAACACAATATTTTCTTTTTTGTCATACAGTGACTCTGAAACTGTATAAAGAGCTGCAGTTTGTGTCACGGTTCAGGCGACGCTTGGCCTATGGTTTTTATTATATGCAAGTCTACCTTTACAAACCTAGCTATCCTACAAGTGCCAGGCACCATATTACTCAAGGCACTATAGGCGTGGGCATCTGTGTACTATGGACACATTTCTAGTTTGACGTGCTTTGTCATCCAGTGAAGCAAACAGGAAGTCAGAGAAGTAGTCTCCCTTTGAGAAAATGAAAGAAAGCATGGAGGTGTAACCACGTACCTTAAGATGTATGGATAAACCACATGGTTTGGCTGCCATTTTTATGGACCAATTTTAGCACAACAGAATTTGTTTTCCTGCAGCTCATACTGAGACAGACAATATATAATTCTTTTAGGAAATAGTTTGCTCACATTGACCGACAATAAATGACTCTTAAAAGAAATAGTTTGATCACACTGACAGATATTTTAAAGCAGAGAAACCAGGCCCCGAGGTTATAAAACTTTTTTCATGCTCAACTCAGCTGAGCATGAAATTTTACCTGCTAATAAATAGCAAATTATTGACAAGTACAGTTGTTATCTTGCTCAATTTAGCTGAGCATGAAATTTTCTCTGCTTATGAATATGAAAATGCCAACATTTGTTGACATTTTCATATTTATCAGCAGAGAAAATTTCATGCTCAGCTGAGTTGAGCACGAAAAATATTTTAAAGCAGAGAAACCAGAAAACAACCCCTGTGACATTTAAAACATTCACAGAAACTGGTTATATTCGTATGCATTTGTTCCTATGATATTTGGAAATATCTATGTTTATTTTTCTCCTATTTTAATAACATTTCGCTATCCTTTCCCGACCACCACAGAAATTCAAAGTATTGGAACTGACTGGCCTGAGCAAACAGTTCCGATCAAGATCAGACTGCTCCTTTAAGGAGCAGTCTGATCAGGGTATACACTGTTTGCCATTCCACCTAGCTGTATTTTTGGACGTATCACTGCATTGTAAAACCAAACTGTTCCATTGTTAGAACAACTATGGTATTTTTTTTCTCTTTTTTTCTTTGACTATTACGGTAACAGTGACTAACATTTTTAGTTTTGTTCAGTATACTTACCAGCGGCTGTTTCAGTGTTTCAAGAATGCTCTGACTTTGAGCAACACCTGTCATTTTCACACAGCAATGCTTGACAACTTATACGACATTAGCTTTTCTTTTTCTCTGTAGAAAATAATAAAAAAAGATACATGTATTACCTTAGGTAACCCATTTATGTCAAATGGACTCTTCAATCTTTGGCAAATTGGTGAGTTCATTCGTCAATTAAGGACGTCTGGCTTAGTTTATTATTACCACTTTTATTTCATTGTATGGATGAAATATTCATCTGTCTAATGCAAATAGTGTAGACCCTGATCAGACGCCGTGTTTTGCGGCGGCTGATCTGGGTCTGCACTGTTTGCATATGTCCTATTTAGGGACGCTAGGCTTAACGGGTTATAACTATGCAGTGGTCCTTATAACCGGAGACTTTGAAGACAATTGACAATTCTAGAAAAATCGGTTAATTCTTCATAAAAACATATGGTGTGGCACCTCAGAAGTCACCTCACCTTGCTCGCCAAGACGGGTCCCTGACTTAACCAGCTCGCCGATACGAGTTTAAGATAATTCTCTGCTAATTTTCAATTAAATACATGTGTATAGATGCTGTGACCCCTCACTGCCAACGTCTCGTCTACACAGTTCTAATAAGGGTAACAACATAATTTTTATATAGAAATAAGAATCTAGCGGACAGGGTTCGAATCCCGCTTCAGGCGAGAAACTTTCCTACCGTGAACGGGGTTCCATTGCACACAGCCTTTCATTATCACCATCCCATCGTCCTGATATAACTGCAATACTGTTGAAAAGGACGTAAATTCGCAAGCTACACTAACCACCGTATAGAAACAAGAAAAATTATCCCACAATTACCGTATTAATTCTAATAAACGCCCCTGCCTCTTTTCAAGAAAAAAATGTTATATTGAATGTCTTACCTCCGTGTTTTCCATCAGTTCTTCAAAGGTGAACGACACGAATTCCTGTTTTCGTCTCTGGAAGAGGCGGCCCTTCAAATGTGGTCCACTCTTGAAGGAAAGAATTTGCTCCTAGAGGAGCAAATTCTTTCCTTTAAGAGCTGACCCCTTTTGAGAAGGGAGGCAAAACGGGGAGACATACTAGAACTGCTTCATCTGAAAATTTATCCATGCACCTTAATACCGTTTGTTACACGCATTTTGCCAGGGCTGATTTACTACTATATTCTTTAGGCTCCAGGTAAGTAAATAAAGCACGCCCCCCCTCCCCCCCCCCCACCCCCACACACACACCATCGTAATATGGAATGCCCCGGGCGTTTAATAGGATTAATACGATACTATTAAATTCCTTATATCGGTTGTTGGGTACTTGGACAACACAATCCTCCGTAACTGACATTTCCAAATTTACTAGTAAGAGATCTGGGTGCATGACTAATGTATTGCACCATTTTACAATGGGAAAGAACTTTCGTGACTTCCCTATAATTCTATTTGCTTCCCTGGACTGCGTGAGGTCGTGGATGGGAGATCTAAGCCTGTCCAGAAATAGTGTGGTTAGGTTACATGACCATAGCGTAAAGCAAAAACAAAAACAAAAGCTACCTGCTACCTACTCCACAGACAGGCATATTCTTTCTTTCTTCGTATACTGCTACACCCTCTCTCGAGGATTATGAGCAGGTGTACGATGTTCATTTCCAGTGGTTATTCTCAAATATGCAGTAAATTTTCTTACCAAGTTCTTTGGCTATCCGGCAACAACTCGTTATCCGCTCTGATCTAACTACCATACGTCAACGATGTTTTGATCAGATGATCAGTAAGTTATAATAAAAATTTTCTGAAAAAGTCCTTCACTTTGAGACTGTTTTCCTACCTGTGATACCCACAGTGAATCAGTTTGCTATCAGCTGGAAACCATTCACAAAAAATAAACTGGGATTTCCAAAAGCTACTTTCTCCGGGATTCTGGAATTCCAAAGTTATTTTTACAACAACGATGACATATTAGGTTAAGGTACAGTAAACATGTACAAGACTAGTCGGTAAAAATAATCAAAGGGGCATAACTTGGTGACTAAGAAAGAGAAAGCAACCATTCTTGTACGCGCGACGTCGCCCCGAACTAATACATAGACCTATGAAATTTCATGAAGATATCCCAAACGAATACTGACAGTTATGGCACGCACAAGAATGTTTACGAACGGACGGACGGTAGACAGCGCTATGACATATAAAATGTATAAAAACGCCTCAACCTTCACGTTTGGTGATGTAATGTGGGTTGATGCAATGCTCATTGCGGCATGTGCAGCCGTGCCGTTCTCAATGGTCATAAGGCAGTTCAATACCACGGTTGCGAACTTTGGCTTCATACTGAATGCTCATTCATTTCGGAGGATGAGCCGCGACACGAGAAACCCAACAAAGTGGTATGTGCGCCCAGCAAAGACTCAGATCAGCCGGGGCATCCACCCAGTCTGATCAGAGTCCTCGCAGTCCGCATGAGGCTAGCGTAGACCCTTAGCTATCTTTTAAGCGAAAAGCAAAGAACCTGGTGAGACTGGGCGGATTCTCAGACTGATCCAAGTCTGCGCTGGGTGCACATGGCACTTTGTTGGTTTTGTCGTGTCGCGGCTCAAATGTTTGAAAACTGGGCATGGATCTGTCCAAAATGTGATTGTTCTTACCCCCCGCAAATTTGATTTGTTTGAGGGGGGGGGGGGTATACTGTTTTTCACGTTGTCCTTCCGTCCGTCTACTGGGGCAAGTTGATGCATTCGACTTCCTA